>OY804588.1:82626828-85026828 GCA_963680875.1 Bathymodiolus brooksi | reverse complement strand
ATGTTGCTATAGGTAATATATCTCTACCGACAATATTTATGTAGTACAGATACATTGCTTTCAGCAGCAAACGTATTAAAGGGGTACGCACAAGATACACATACATTAGAAAGGGACTTATTGTAGCAAGTCTATAATTGTTTACATTGACATGATTACGATGTTTCATGGATCAACAAGTCTTCAACTGTCAATAAGTCGCATGTGACGCTAAAACAAATCAACACCCTAAAAATGTGAGAAAGGTAGAATACTGTACATGTATGCGACCCTGAATTGTTTTTCTTCTTAATACTCGTTCTATATGCTTTCGTTTCGTTGCTTGTTGTTCTTTTTACTTTTAAGTTGTTTGCATGCTTAATTTTGCTTTTAAATTGAAACCAAGAGTTTCTTAACGAGCAATTACACACCTTCTTATTATTTAACAGTTATGGAAGTCTGCAGTTACGGACATCCCTTTAAATATCTTTCTAAAGTTACGAACATCACTTCAAAGAGTTACGTACATCCTTCAAATTTTTTCAAGTTAATATTTCAATGCTCTCATAAGAGTTTCGTCATTTTTATGTATACATTCGAGTATCTAATATTCCCACCTGTAATCATACCGTTGGACTTACTAATAAGCGCTACTGATAAAGAGAAAACAAGGATATTCTAATTTACCATTTTCCGTGTCCGCCATGTTGGGATGTAGGTAACTTAAGTTACGAACATCAGTTTAATACCAGTGTAGAAGCAGGCAATTATATACATGACGTATACATGTACAATGTCGATCGATAGTTAGCTATTATAAATCTTGGATTATAAATATATCCCAGGTAACTCAATCAATGATAATACAGTCCAGGTAAGTTCATGTTTATTTGTCTGAAAGCAAGATTTGTACGGTTTTGTTATAAATTTGTGGATTCGTGAAACCCTCTTCCATTGGACTATGCATCTAATGTGAAAGAGATAATATCTGGTTAGATTTTGGATACATACATGTAATTATAAAACCGTAGATATTAAATTTGGTGCGCATGACGCGTTTCTGGAATAAATTCGTCTAGATTTGCTACAAGTCCTATGAACATCCCCTTTAAATAAATTGTTGCTTATGACAGTTGAAATTTTGACTGACCTCTTATGACATTTCTTTATGTTGTTCATGTATATATGTTTTGCAATGTTGTATTGCATTGTATTGCTTTACCCGCAAGGGTTTTATTTGCAATAAAGATTATTATATTTACTATCCACGTGTTGAGAAACACATGTAACATAATCAGTAACGAAATGGTGTTAGTAGATACAAGTGGTCAATTAAGATTTAAACATTCTTAGCAGCATTTTTTAAGGAATTATTAATAATGAAGCAAGTTTAACCTTCATCATGTACGCTCAAAATCGAAAAATTGGAAAGACAGTCAATTTAAAAGTGCTAGTGCTACCTTAAATACTCTATCAGTGGCAATGCACGAATTCCTCACTGAATAAAGCAACATTATTTTACAGTAATCTTACCTAACTATTTATTTGTGTACGTCTACGATAATAAATCACCAGACCAATCTAGGATTTGAAGATCATCGTAAGAAATAATTCAGATATGACAAAGAGTGGAACTTTTTAAAGCGTTCTTATCATTCATACAACGAGTCCTTGTGTACCCTTAGCATATATACGACATCCAGGGACGGACGGAATCAGAGCACTGAATTGTGTTGTTGATATCAGCTGGGCTCCAAAAAATAACAATTTTTAAAGTATTCCAGCAAATATTATTTGGGCCCAGTAATTGACATTGCACATGAAATATTCAAGGTTTCAATACCGACCCAGTTGGGCTATACTATCTCAAAATAATCAGAGACCCAGACCAAATTGTATTGCTTTTTGGGCTACTGGTCCCGTGTTAAGTTTTATCCCTTGACATCGATAAGTTTATCCTTTTTAAATTGTCGCCTTCCGGTTTTCCGACATTTCCGTTATTGGTTTTAAAGAAATATAATATTGTATCTGTCAATTTAATCATCAATGAATGTGTTTGGAATGACATGCCTTTACTCTTAACTTCTAACGGCAGAAGTATGTTTCGTAAGTATATGGGTGTGACGCAGCTGGGAAACACGCGAATGCAATCTATGATGACGTCTAAAGAGAAGCAGAAGATGTGCTCTTTTATTACAGCGTGATGCATTTTTATTTTCATTTTATCATAGAAAAACTGGTAAATATATATGAATTCAAATTTTGATGTCTACCTACAGGGGCTTATAATACGTGTTTTAGCCCCTGGGGCCTAGAAGAGCTTGGGGATACCAAAGGGGTAATTTACCTACAATTTGGATGTGCACAGTTTATATTTATATCAAAATTAGTAATATTCTGTGTTAAAAAATTTCGAAATACCGCTACATGAAAATCGGTCTTTAGTAAATGACAGATTTCGAGTAGATATTTTGTGTTAGATATGTATATTGTATACATATATTTTTTTATTATTATTAAAAAGGCTTTATTGTCTTAATTTATTCTATAATTGGGATGTTCTTGTTCTATTAAAACCATTTTAGCAAATAATGCATAAACTGCATATTTGTTTACAAAACAGCTTGTTGCAATGAATCTTTTCATTTCTTATATAAGCCACTTAGCTAAGCATCTTGAAATGGTGAATCAATGCAGCGGGAAATTAACATTTTATTCACTCTGTGCGTATCATAAAATACGTTAAGTAACTTCCACAAACAAAATACATTCGCTGTATTATAAATATGTAGTAATTTAGGAAGTGTACTTAATTGATCTTTCAATTTGTAGTTGTAGAGCAGGAACTGCTTATCCTTCCGGAGAACCTGAGTTCGCCCCAGATTGTAGTGGGTTCAAGTTTCTTAATCTTTAGTTTTCTAAACAGTGTTTTATATGTCATAGTTTATCTCTTGGTCCTTTTTCTTTTCGACTATGAATTGTTTGACCTTCGATTTAAAGCTTTTGATTACCCCTTTGATATGTTTAAACTCTTCTTTCAAGATCAAGAAATACAAATAGCTCTCTAGTAAAAAACAGATATTATACAATTATAGCCTTTTGATGAGTTCAATACATCGTCCGAGGTCAATATACTTTTAACGGGTCGATACATTCATGTATAGACCGATTTTAAAAGGCTATAATTGCTTAATTATTTTCTAAAACACTGGAAAAAGGTAGGCTATAATTGTTTTATCATTTTTCAATATTATTATTTAAATATTAAAATTTTGAAATTTTATGAAAACTAATTTTTTTTTAGAATTTTGAATTTTTTTTATTTTTTTTTAAACAAAACCGGGTCATCATGCTGTAACATCATTCACGAAACCGGGTCCTGCCATTTTGACATGACCCATTTCTTTCGTCCCGTGCTTACTTATATCAATAATTAAAAGCACAAAGTGACGATTCTTGTCATCTTTATTCATCAATCGTTCCTTCAATACATTTCGTTCCATTTAATGTGAGCAATTCAAAGAGAAACTGAGCGAAATTCGGGGTTGGGGTCAAGCTGATCGTCATTTTGCGGCACATTATCGCTTATTTCTCAATTAATAAAAGATGACATAGCCAAAATGTTTCATCTGACAGCAGGAAATGGTTAATAAAGCATTTATTTCCCCCGAGTTCATGCAAAAAACAAATAAATAATCAGAATTCTTACCTTCTTCTTGCCTTCTTACAGACCGATTCCGTTCCGGAATTAGATATGCACGAGTCCAAACATGTTTTGCCGGGTCAGTTTGTACACAGTGATCTGGTATTACCAGTTTTATTGTTGTTTTTGTTTACAAATATTTCAATTATTCTGTATACATGTAGTTACACTCGCTATATTATTTTATATGACTATTTCTTTCTGTGCTGTCAGTAAAATTCCTATTTTCTACAAAAATACAAAAATCAATAAAACCGAGTGAAAATTGAATTCACCCTTAACAATAAGTGTTTACGTTCAACAGTCCTCGGGGGCGTGTTTATAACCAGTCGTGACACACCACTTTATCAGGATATTATTTGTCGATTGAAAGTAGTCGACGATTATTCCTTTAATGTTTGTGTATAAAGTGTTTATTATTACATGTAAGATCGAATGTACTTCGCTTTGAGGAGGATTTGTACATTTTATATGGAGATATTAAGAAAAATTAGATGAAACCTTTGTTTAACCTGTGTCAGTCAATAATACAGTTTTCAGGTCAGTAGAGGTTTGTTTTTATTGATGTCATTGCTGACCTATTTCTATGCTATATAGTATAACTGGTGACTGAAAAATTATTTTATACATGTACATTAAAGGGCTTGTAAAAACTTTTGTAAAGGGAAATGTAATCCGATTTGTCAAGTCTAACTTTTAGGTCATTGTTGTACGTCCTTTCTTGTTAAGGAACAATCGGAATCAAAATGGGTTGGAGAACATCTAGTTTATATAAATAAAGTAAAATTGAAGTTGTTTTAAAGATAGAAAGGGGGGAGGGGACCTTAAGACTGACATTTTTCAACAGAAGCAGATACTTCCGTGTTCAACAAACCCGAGAAGGCAAGGATTCAAAAATGTTATTTTTTGTTTTCTGATTTTTCTCATTCTTTCCTCCTGTTTGTATTAATTCATGACTCTTTTGTTTACCTCTTATTTCTAATGCTATGTTGTATATATGTTTTGCTGTCATTATATATTATGTGTATTATATATACTTTATTAATGCTCTTTTATACCCTTATAGGATTGACGGCATAAAACAATCATACAAACATGTAAAGTTTGTAAGGAGAGGACTTAATATAAGTTGCAATAACTTGTGTCCGATCCTATTGCTTAATCTATCGGAATAAATGATTATTACATTCAACAGATATTTTGAAATTAGAAAATAAAAATGTCATCTTGATGAAAAAAACTGAAATCAATAATAAATAATAGCGATACAATGTAAAACAAAGAAAACACACCAATAATCGATGAACGAATCAATATACATTGTAGTGGTCTACTTCTTGACCATTGTGAAATTACAAGTGGCCATATGTAAATAAAACAACAAGACACCGTCACACATCACTGATCAATGGTCAACTTATTAATTCATGTCACTGTATACTGACAGCATGAAATTAAACCACCCCATTTTATATCATAATAGCATTAATTTTAAATCCTTTGCAAATGGAATATCCCCGGCTTATTATATCAAGCAATAGTTCTATAACATAAAACATTAAATACGTTCATGTTTACTGTCCACGTTTTCGTTCGGATTAAAAAAAATATTGACTGCCGAACCCGATCGTATTTCGGCAATCATTAACAAATGTTAAAGAAACGGGAAAAAAAACCCGTTGAAAATGAAGATGAAATGCTAGGTTTTGTGTAAGAAATAATCAAGCGAAGACCACACAGTTTCACTCCAGATTTCAAATATCAGAGGATCTTTAGAAGTGTTATGGTCGAAGCGATGGGTGACAAAAATGAGTGAATATTATTTCTAAAATAGCAACTAGACCCATATTACAACGTTCTGCAATACCATCCGAGTAAACATCGGGGAATAGAACTGGAACGATCCTTGTTTGTTAAAAACAACTTGTATTCTTACACCGTCTCCCCCGTCACATTTGGGGACATTGCTTTGTGAAGGTGGGGGACACGGACATATGTTATCTAAAAGGTCGTCCGCGTTAAATACAACCATTATTTCAAACCATCAACGCAATATAAGAAGAATACGATCGAATTGTATTTCGCGTTAAATTGTGGCGTATGGGGTAAGATATTTGTGACGCCAGGGGATAGGGCTCACATTTTAAAAACAAGGATAATTATGTATAATCCTTTTTATCAAAAACAAAACATCCCACATTTGTAATGAATAATCACTTCAGAGTACATACTTCAGTGAAGGATTGTGTTAAAGAACAGTGTGCACTGTAATCGTAATTTTACACTTCAAAAGTCAACAGTATTTTATTTATACTGAAATTTGTTATTCTCTATGTAGTAGGACAGTTACCGAAACCGTGAGAATATATTTTCCTGAGGTACTTAGAACAGACAAGTGTATTAATATCCGAGGTTGACGGCCAATGGCAATAGAATACTTTGTTGTTCCAGTAACCATGAACACCATTTTGATCCATGAAATATGCATATGGTGACTTGACATTATGTCGATAATGTTTACTGTACCGCTTGATTAATATCGCCTGACTTGTGCTAGTCTGTGGACCCGTAACTGACAATGAACAACAATCCATGTATACATCAAATAGACAGCTATACCACCACTGCCTCGGTCATACCAAAAAGCGACCGGGACACTTGTTGCTGTAGATACAGAATTCATTTATATTCATTTATCTTGTTTAAGAATGAATGAATGCTCTTTTCTCTCAGAAAAAGAATCGATTGATAGAATGACCCATCAATATTAGACATATTCCATACAAGACTTTATAATACAAACTGTATATTAATTTAACAACTATAAATGATAACACATTTTAATATTATTACGTTTACACTGAATTATGTATGTAATACATTTTGAATTTCAAAATAGTTTCAATTGCTTGGCATTGAAGGTAATTTATATACATTTTCTTAATTCAATTTGTCTAAATTATGCTCAGCTTGTATATTGTGCTCTGTGCAAAACAGTTTGGATCAGATCTGCATATTTCTTCTGTATCAAACTCGCATAGTAATTACTCTGTCGGTCTGTTTTTTAGCAGATTTCATTTGTTCCTCAATCCAATATATTTATATATGACATCCCATTTTAATTTTTCAGTCAAAGTCTAAAGGATCACCATTGTTTGGCGCTTAGTTTTTATAATGTTTCTAAACTATTTTAAGTATTGCCATTACATACTTCACAGTTACCATGATTGTCTACTTAAAATTCTTATGAATGTTGTTCAAATATTGGGTCCAGGGGACGGTAACTAGAAGCTATCTTAGAGCTAAGACATTTATTAAACGGAGAAAAACATGTACAAGTCCTAAGATAGCTTCTAGTTACCGGTCCATGATCTGAACATGAGTTCACAGAGAGAAATTTATTCCAGATGTGACTCAATATTCATTCATTGATGATAAACCAGGCATTATAAGACTTTGAGCAGCTTCTATTATATGCCATGTAGATTCTAAACAGATTTATATGTACAAGTGCACTTGGTCCCTGAAGTGGCGCATAACTGTGGACATCAATCATATTTAATTGCCCCAGGTGTTTCAGAGGAGAAGAAATTTTTATAAAGGTTAACAATTTTCACGTGACGATTTTTGGTCAAAGTTTCTATTTTTAGTAACGTTGGCAGCCATGTTTGACAGCAGTTGGGTTGATCAACCATAATTCATAAAGGTGATCATTAATGTATAATTTTTCCAAAGCTTGGCAGCTATTTAACCTTTAACAGCGGCCATGTTGGTTGGTTGGCGTGGTCATCGGACATAGCTGTTAAAGCAGACCCCCTAAAGATGATTCAGGCCAACCACAGGCACTCGACGTTCAATGAATAAAATGTAGGGTCAATGTGGAAAAAAAAATAGTGTCACTGTTATATAATAAAGAGAAGGCTTCCAATGCATTTTTCGGCACAAATGTAAACAAATCGGTTTATTTGTTCGTGTACGGTTTTCGCTTGACCTTTGTGTTATTTATGGATGGAGACCTACCTAATATATTCTCCGCCGCATCATTTATTGGAGAGCAGACGATCATACTTCACTAAACCATACTTTTGTGACGTCCCCAGAAATATTCGACTTCCATTGTGGAGCGACCATGACAAATTCAAATAAAATAAATCACGGTTTTGCTTTAACATACAACACGCTAAAAAAAATTAATGCAAATGAATTTGAAATATATACATTTCAACGATTTCAAACATAACGGCTGACACTGTCGTCATTTTCTTTACTTTAGCGTTGGTTGAAAGAAGAAACCCGAGTAATTCGAATAACATCCGTGACGTCATAAACTATTTAAAGAAGAGATTTCGTCTCGAGCGGGATATTTTCCTATAGTACCGGGATATTTTTAGGCAAATATCCCGGCAATGGTGGAAAAGCTGGAAAAACGAAGAATTGGTACAAAAATACCCCTTTCATCAACCAATCAGAAGACAGCATTCTGATATAAGGTGGAATTATAGAAATAATCCGCCGGAAAAAATATTATGGAGGATAAAATAAAATGTTACATAAAAACTTTCAGTAAACACATTCTAGTCATTACACAACACCTTACAATGTAGGTCACGCTTCAGACAAACAATTACTTTAAACTCAATCACGAACTTGTCATAGCAGAATTACCTTTTGTCTTATATCAACTGTTTTGAAGTACAAGGCGTCTTATCAAATAAAAATAAATATGTCTTAATTCAAAGCGAAATTACAAAACACGATAAAAAGGAAAATGACAGGACGAAATTGGAAATATTCTGTTAAAACACGTTTTTTCAACTTAACTCAAATTGGGAACTGTAGGGGGAGCTCTATGGGTGGAAGTGTCAATGGTTACAGGGAAATTAATAGAGACATGATGTGAAATGTACGCTTTGCATTTACAGTACCCCTTCAGAAACCGTTGTGTCGATGAAACCTCCCATTAATATGCATGTTCATCGCTATGAAAAGTATAGCATCCACAGTCTCGTAAAAGAAGATCTGCTCACGGAGTCTCGTTAAAGACAATAAAATAACTTTCTGATGAATTTAATTCCTTTGAAATTCTAGTAAAATATATAGGTCCTTGTACAATGTTAGTCTGCTAATTCCAGCCTGCACCAATGTAGAAAGAATACATGAATCGGAAGAACATCTGGAAAATGCCAAAAAAATGTCTTTGTCATTGATCTTTATATTGAATGGAACACATCCCCAAAAAAAATAAAAGATTTGGATTTACACTTTTGCGTTGATTATGAAACTCCTTAGCCTTAGTAAACAATTAAGATAATTTATATATAATAAATATTGTTTAAACTAGTACATGTTTGTATATTTACATTGCTAGCTGAAGTGTCAAAATAATACGTGAAAATGACGAGACGCAGCACAGCATGGTACTTTCACGGGTGCCCTAAAAGTATGTTTCTTCGCACTTCTGAACAATAAATTACCCTGCCCTTTTGAAAAGCTGCAGGAAACACTAGGCCATGTGAGTTATAGTCACCACTTTGTATTTGTTGGTTTTGGTGTCGTCATCGTAAAACATCATCTCGTCTGCAATTGTTGCGCCGAATGAAACCAAACTTGGGTGGAATGTTCATTAGCATGAAGACGTGAAAGTTTGCTCATTTGGTCCCGACTGGAAATTAAAGATGGCCCTCAGTGCAAATAATGCGTTTTTAGCTCACCTGGCTCAATGGGCCATGTGAGCTATAGTCATCACTTTGCGTCCGTCGTCCGCGTCGTCGGCGTAAAACATCTTAATTGAATATGGCCCTCAGTGCAACTAATGAGTTAATAGGTAATTGCACTTAGCTGGGTATGAGATGGAAATTTGTTGTCAACTGGGTATGAGACAGGAAAATGTCGTCAACTGGGTACGAGACCAAAAATGATTAAGTTAGCAAAAACCCGTTAACTTATTATTGTCATCAGCTGGGTACGTGACAGAAAATGGTTAATTTACCCAAAACCGGTTAACCAACTCTTATCTACAGCTGAGTAGGAGGCAGCAAATTATCGTCACCTGGGTACGAGACCTAAAATGATTAATTTAGCAAAATCTGGTTTACTAATTGTTGTTGTCAGCTTGGTACGAGACAGAAAATGGTTCATTTAGCCAAAACCGGTTAACAAATTTGTGTTGTCAGCTGGGTTTAAGACAGAAAATGATTAATCTAGTCAAAACCTGTTAGGTAATTGTGGTCCATAGCTAGGTTTGAGATGGAAATTTGTTGTCTACTGGGTATTAAACAGGAAATTGGGTACGAGATAGAAAATGGTTAATTTAGAAAAAACCGGTTATAATACCCTATTATTGTCATCAGCTGTGTACAAGACAGAAAATGGTTAATTTAGCAAAATCTGGTTTACTAATTGTTGTTGTCAGCTTGGTATGAGACAAAAAAATGGTTAATTTAGTCAAAACCGGTTAACCAGTTCTTATCATCAGCTAAGTAAAACACAGAAAATTGTCGTCAACTGGGCACGAGACATAACATGGATAATTTAGCCAAAAAAAACGGTTAACTAATTGTTATGGGCAGCTTGATACGAGACAGAAAATGGTTCATTTAGCCAAAAGCAGTGTTGTCATCAGCTGGGTATGAGAAAGAAAATTGGTAATTTAGCCAAAGCCGGTTAACTAATTGTTGTCAGCTGGATCAGATACAGAAAATGGTAAATCTAGCCAAAACTGGTTAGCTAATTGTTGTCCTTAGCTGAGTATGAGACCGAAATTTGTTGTCAACTGGGTGTGAGATGGAGAATGCCTAATATAGCGAAAACCGGTTAACCAGGTCTTATTGTCAGCTTGGTAGGAAGCAGAAAATTGTCGTAAACTGGGTACGAGACAAAAAATTGTTAATTTAGCAAAAACCGGTTGCCATATAATAGCCTATTATTGTTATCAGCTGGATATGAGACAGAACATGGTTCATTTAGCCAAATCTGGTTAACTAGTCTAACTGTTGTTTTCAGCTTGGTACAAGACAGAAAATGGTTCATTTAACCAAAAGTAGTAAACTAACCTTTGCGTCAGCTGGGTATGAGACATAAAATGGTTAATCTCGTTAAAACCAATTAACCAATTCTTATCATCAGCTGCTGAATTGTGTGTTTGTTAATGATTTTGTCTCCCCTCCCCTCCCCCCCCCCTTCAGGGGGAGACATATTGTCTTTGTGGTGTCTTCCGTCCGTCCGTCACAAAAGTTTGCCAAAGTAACTCCTTCTACAGTTTTCAAGCAAGGAAGTTTTTATTTCGATGCCGTAAACATAGTCGTCATTTTTATGTGCATGTAATTTCTAATAAGATAGAAATCAATCTCAGATTTCGCGCAAATTATTTTATTGAAAGTAAGTGTTTAAAAAAACAACTAAAAATAATATGGTTTATCTCAATGGATACCAAGGGTTGAGGGGGGTGGGGGTGGGGGAGGGACAGACAATGTGTAAATGGCTCCAAAACAGTTGACAAATGTCATTCAATGCACCATATATAGATTTCCAAATTCATATTTCATGAAAATCAATTTCTCTAATTCTTTGGCTGTTCTTCGTGTTTTTTTACCGTTGAGAGAAAAATTTGTTCTCGGTTTCTGATTGGATCTTCGAAAGGTCATGACACCCAGACTTTTTAAAGATTTAGTGCCTTTCAAATATTTTCTTCAATTGTAATTTGTTATTAACTATTGTTTACTTCAAATGAAAAACAGTGTCATTTCAATGTTTTGTTTTCTTCAAGCGACATCGTTATGAATAGCGCATTCATATCAACACTAAAATACGTCATCAAATGGAATGTGATGTGTTCCCCACGGAGTGTTTAAAGTGCTATATTTTTAAAACGAAATAATTGACGTATTAAAGAATTAGAGAAACAGAATCTTTCTTTGTGAGCAGTGATTATCGTATTTCTACAGTCTCGATAGTTAAACTTTAAAACAGTCCAAGGATTGGGCATACATTTAAGCAAAATTGGACTTCCAAACTGTTAAACTCTCATGAACATATACACCTAAAATTCATTCCAGTATAAATCAAATTTGATACATTCTCATGAACATATACATCTAGAGCATATTCCAATATATATCTACAAGTGGACAACAAAACCCAAGCATCTTTGACCAGGATTACGTGGCGCATAGTAATCAATCGTAAATAAAATATTGTTATTTGGCATATATGAAATACAGAAATTTTGTATATGATTAATATAATATAATTAACTGTTCAAATTATATAAATATTAATTTTTACTGTTCAAAATTAATCAATTGATAACGCCAAACCGAAGGGCCAAACAAATACACAAATCAAATGATTATTTACACAAGTTAAAAAATCAAAGTTTTTACATTGACAACTGAAGCCATGGTTCAAAGTACTAATAGTCTAAATGTGATCTATTTAAATACAAAGCCCCGCAAATAATGTGTTGTCAACCATATATACCATTTATAGTAAAATAAGCAACAAACACAAAATGTATTATGTTAATCTTATACAGCATTAACACATAAACACAAATAATAAGTCAAATTCATACAAAATTCGTTACATCCACGTGTAAACAAATTAACACATCCATGATCCATGTTGTATTTACAACCTATTACATACATATAAATACTGACCAAACTCAAATCCAGGTCCTACTACGAGTGAATAAGTCTAGAAAAACCTTCACCCAAAAGCAAACTGATGAGACACAAGTCCTCAGAATTAGCTATGTGCAAGAACCTGAACAAGAACATTTGTCAATTTTATATTACCCTTGTGATTTGGATGAAGACCACACAAAGGAGAAAATAATTCAAAAATTGGTTGACCATATTTAACGAACGGCTTGTAGGTAGCTATGAAATCAGCACCTCTGTGCAAACACAGATTTCGAAGTAAACTATTCACTGCAACGACAAATATTTTCGTTTGATTAAAATCCACAGGTCTTGGTAAAATGGCAGATAAAATAAAATTATCTTGGCATTCCTTTTTGCTAAACATGTCACATCTGTGACCAACTGGTTATAATTATTTTCAAAATCCCTTAAATTATAATTCCATATATTGTTAGTTCCATCATGTATGATAATAATATCAAAATGCAACTTAATTATGCCCCTGTTAATTAAATTTATAACATCTATTATACCAACACCTGGAAATGCTTGCAAAGTACATTTCTTTAAATATATATGCTTGCCAATAGAATCTGTTATTAAAGTTGCTGTCTTTGTATCTGAAATTAAAAGAAACTATACGTTCTAACGTTCTTGACAAATAACAAATTTTTTAATTTTATTAGCAACTTTTAGTCTGTCCGACAAATCATTAACAATATATTTCTTGTATGCATCACTTTTCCAATCTCCCATAAGTTGGATCATATTGGAGGGAATACCGGCATTTGCCAAAAGAGTGGCCCCACCCCGTCTGAAACTATGACTAGAAAACAAAAGTGGATTAAGTCCAATCAATGAAATTAATTGTTTTAACTTATTCTGAAATTGATTATATGCTAAAGGTATTAATTTACCCCTTGATTCAATCAAAAAAGCAGGACTCTCGGTGGAAGCCGGAATAAATTCACACATACGTTTATACGCCGACACCGGACAAAATTTGGAAGAAGGAATAGCAACTAAAGGTATATACAAAACCCGGTCTCCAAACTGGATTGTTTTAGTCCACTTAAATCTAACTAATAGATAAGATTTTTGAATTATTATATCTTTCCTACAAAGTTGTTTAGTATTATCAAACTTACGAGAAGATATCGGCACTAAATTTGATTTTCTAGATAAAAAGAAAAAATGCAAATAAAAATAAACACCAAAATGTCACATCTTCCGATTTGTTGAAATTTAAATACTTATGGATTTTCTCCAAAATCTCTAACGTAATAGGCAAAGCTTGTTTTGGCAAATGCTGTAATACACGACTTAAACCCCTAAGTGTAAGTTTCAATTCAAAGGAAGAAAACTTGTTAATTTCCATACCTTGCAACAAAAATAAAATTCGAACACCGTTTAAATAATTTTTAATACTACAAACCGATTTAAATGATCTGCTCAAAAACTGACAATAGCAACACAATACATTAATAGAAATTTTGAAAGGATGCAATTGGTAATATGCACAAAATAAGAGATAAGCTTTCCATTGAATTGATAAATTTGAAATCGTACCTTTCGCGAAAGCCACTTTTCTAGATTGTAACATCTCATCATGAAGAACTTTTAAATTAGAAACTTCTGAAACATTAAATTACCATACATGACTGAACAAAAAAAATTCATCTGAAACGAAATCTTCAATCACTTCTAAATCAGAGGTTAATTGTTTAAAATCTCTCCGAAATTTGTCATGTAAATCCCATCGGGACAACGTATCTGCGATTCTATTATCGCAGCCTGAAATATGTTGACTTTTGATATCGAAGTTATTTAAAGCGGCAATATAGCATATTTCCCTTAAACAACTTTGTAAAAAAGAATTCCTAGATGCTCCAGTGTTCAACACCCTAACTGATACCATATTGTCACAGTTTATTACAACCTTTTTATTAACAAGCATAAGACTCCACAACTTTAAGGCTACTACTATTGTCAATATTTCACATAAATTAATATTTAAATTCTGGTCCAATAAAAAATTGGGAAAAGAGGAGTGGAAATACCTGCCATTCATCCACCCTCCACATCCTAGCAAACATGCATCTACTGATAATATTTCATCTGGACTTGAAAATTCCTCGGACAACATTATGGAAACCCCGTTATACAATGGCAAAAATGTATTCCACCACAACAAATCTAGCTTCAGATCTAGAGGAATGCAAAACGAACCTTTATCCGATATCTCTCTAAGCCAGTTCAATAAACGAGAAATAAAAATTCTACCCGGTTTTACACATTGAGCAACAGAGTTCAATTTCCCCAACAAGGATTGCAATTCCTTTTTTGAAGCCATCATCTTGTGCATCCAACACTCCACAAGCAAACGAATTTCTGTAAGCCTGTTTTCGTCAATAGCAATCGTTAATTTTTGAGTATCGAACAATATTCCAATGAAAATCATTCTTGTACTCGGGGGGCATGCTTTATCAACCGACTCCTCAATACCACAGTCCTGCAATAATTTTCCAAGAAAGTCAAAGGCAAAATTACAATAATGTTCTTCTTCACAACCAGCCAAATCATCTAAATAATTTAAAATTTGAATACCATTTTTTTGACAGATAAAGCGAATTGCAGAAGTAGTCCGCATACAAATATATGCTGCAAATCGAAGTCCCATTGTCAAAACCCGATCAAAATAAATATGACCCTTCCACCCATTAAATGTATGTCACCTGGATCGATGACCAACTGACGATAAGCTCGTCGTAAATCTCTTTTGAAAATCTTACAATTTCTACCTTTCTTTTTTATTAACCTAACAAAATCATCTACAGTAGGATAATGTACCGACACTTTTTCACCCAAATACAAGTCTTTAGATATTCCATCGTTAACTGCCAAACCTTCTGGAAAACTTAAGTCAACAATGACCCTACGTTCTATAGAATCCTTTTTAGGAACTGAATTTAAAGGAGAAATCGCCATATCTTCAATAAAAGGGTTAGCTTTGAAGGGTCCAACGACTGCATGATATGATTTTTCTTTCCGTAAATAATTATGTATATCTGCGGAGAAATTGGTAGCCCCTTTATGGTTCCTCACCGTCGACGATCTAACGGGCGTACCCAAATGACCTACAGGCCACCCATATTCTAGTAAATCACATACTGCAAAATCATGATAATCATGTAAACATTTCCTTATAAAACTAATGTTTAACCCTGAATTCACTGGAATTCTACTACTTTCAAAATTATACTTGCCTGATAATCTAATGATCTTATGTAAAGAAACATAACTTTCCAAATCTGAAAATTCCAAAGCACAATCTTTGCAAATATTACAGTTCTTGGTGTGTTTTATTTGCCACACTGAACTTATAGATAACTTATTCATGCTTAGTCACTCTGTAAAATGTGGGCAAGCTGAAGAACTTTCTGGATGAACCCTTTGAATTTTCTCTACTTTATAACAAGTAGCACAAAAATGTCGAACTTCTCTGTTTACACCTCTAATCATTACTGAATGAGGGGAATTCATAGAACATTTGTTCTTTTGATATAAGAAACAATACCAAACTGTAGGATATTTATTATCCTTTTTAAACGTGTTATTAGATTTATTGAAATCCTGCTTGACATGCTTTGACAAAATAGGAACTTCAAGATCAACTGAACTATCCCCCCATGAACGTTGACCAGACTCAATCTGCCTTACAAATGCGGCATAAAATTCTAACAATGCTTTCCAATGATATACTGAACTGTAATAAACAATTTTTTTGAGAAGAGCCACTCTAGCTTTCTTCTCTTTGTCTCCTATATTTTTTGAAGAAATAATTTCCAATTCTCCAGCGACAAATAACTTGAAATTTAACTGCTGAAATGTAACTCCCTTACTAACATACTCGTATTGTAAATTCGTTTGTGGCCAAATTTGTGGATTCACCACATGGTCGGTAGCCATCGCTACCATGCCGGATTTTTTATTGTTTTATTTTTTGATTTTTTGATTTTTTTTTTTTGTCAACGGAAGAATCCGTGTCACTATCCGAGACACTACTGGTTAATTCTGAATCACTTTCTGATAAAACGTATTTTTTTGATTTACCTTTTTTAAGAGACTTACGTTTTGAAATCTTAAATGACACTGAACTACATGAGCTACTATAATCACTAGCAGGTAATGACTTCCGCATTTTTCTCTTTTTCTTTTCCTTCTTAACACTTATTGATTCAACTGACAAATTAGAATCTGAAGAACTTTCACTACTAGACTGCGAACTAAAATCTGAAGATACTTTAAATTGCGTTTCTTTAGATTTATATTTTGAAATTGGAATTATTTTACCTTTTAGCAAATAACGTAGCTGCTTTTCTACTATTTTATTTATCTCCTTATTTTTTCTCAAATCATCTAAATCAAGCTCACCTTTCTTTGGCTGCTTTTTTGATACGTTCTTTCCAACCTTCTTGCTTTTCTTTCTGTCACTTTTCCTTTTTTCTTCCGTTTGTCCAATTACTGTCTTTAACGGCGGTGCACTTGATTCCTTTACGGGCGGTGCACTCGACTCCTTTACGGGCGGTGCACTCGTTTGTTCAACCTTATTGGGCACGTTTCTGGGAATCGCACCCTGTTGTAAATACAGCTCCCGCAATTCACGATCTTTTTCGGCAGCCCTTTTTGATACACTTAAAGACAATTGTTCTATTTCTTTTTGAATGTTATATTCTTCATTATCAAAAAAAATTAATCAGAGTTTGGGTCAGACAAATTTAACACATCCATTTCGAAAGAATCTGAATCAAAACCTTTGGCATTTAATTTTGAATAATCAATTCGTGCCAGATCTCTTGTTCGTGGCATTCTTAAAGCGTGCAAAGGAAAGTCTCCCGTGTAGGGTTTGCAAAAATAAAATAATCAATCAATAACTTTTAATATAAACGGAACCCCAAGGGATGAACTTTTTAAAAGTCTCCCTTGTAGGGCTTGCCAAAACAAAATACAAAAATTTAAACAACTTATACTTAACTTAATATAAACGAAACCCCACAGGATGAACTTTTTCAAGCACGATGTAAAAGTCCAAGATAACCTCGTTTATTCGATACCCATCAACAAAATGTTTAACATTATTTGGCGCCAATTATTAATTTTTTTAATAAAAAATATCACAATGTGGTTAAATAACTTTTGACAAATTTTTAACAAATGTTAAACTATTTCATGTCTATATTAAAGTTCACAACACAACCAGTGATATAGGGCACAAACCGGCCATCAGTAATATTTTCAACAGATTTATAATGTGTGTTTAATAACTTCAAAAATTGCCTCGGGCCAATACAACATTCCTTGAGCCATTATGACTGACCTTGGACATATAACCGGTCCATTATGAAAACACCCATTTCTTAATACTTTTATTAACCAGTCAATTTCAATTTTAGGTAATCTTCATTCTTTTTGAAGGTATTGACCGAAATGGTAGGCTATGATTGTTTTGTCATTTTCAATATTATTATTTAAATATTAAAATTTTGAAATTTTATAAAAACTGAAATTTTTGTAACTTTTTTGTAAGATTGTTCGGAGTTCGGTAATTTTGTTATTACCCTTATTTGAAAATTTTGAATTTTCAAAAAATATAATTTTGAACTTTAATTTTTTTCGTTTTTTTTCTTTATTGATTTTAAAGAATTTTGAAATTTTATGAAATTTTTGAAAGAGTTGTTTCCCTTTTGAGGCATGCAATGGGTTGTTTCCCGTTTGGGTTAATTTTCACAAAACATTAAAATTGTTTCAGGTCATGTGATTTAATTTAAGCCAATGAGAAGTTAGTGAGGTATAATAATAATAAATATGTGCGCTCTCTTTTAACAAAACTTAAATTAAGCGCATACAGCCTTGCTATCGAAAATGGCAGGTATTGCAAACCCACAATACCAGCTAATGAGAGATTCTGTAAAGCATGTAAAGATAAAGGTTGTTCAGATGAACATATTTTTTTAATAGAGTGTCCCATATATAACTCAGTGAGAGATAAATTCTTTACACTGTTTAATAGGAAATTTAATGAAACTACAGAGGTAACAATCAACCGTCTCCTCAATCCTAGTTCATCCCAAGATTTAGATAATATATTTAAAAGAATCTTACTCACTCAGAGATTCAATCTTTAAAATTATTTAACTTTCCTCAAGCAACTGACAAAAACTTCCAAATGATTATAATAATTTTAATCTTATGCTTCCAAAATGATAATGAAAATTATGATATTATTAAGTAACTGATGTGGTCATCCCTAAAGATTATAATCTTATCTGAATACTTAATTTTATGATATTATGTGTTACCTCTATGTTTATATACATATGTATGTATGTCAAAATTATATGTAATCATCAAAATCATCAAAATCACTGTAAGTGTAAAATGCAAATGTCTGTAATTCTGTCGTGTAAGCGTGCGTGTTTTTTATGTGTACCACGTAATCTGCAATCTGATGCGAAAGGGCATTCTCTATCCAGAGTTGTCGTTCCTGCTACGCCTACACAACAGTGTAGAGCGTAAGCAGGACCGACAACTCTGGATAGAGAATGGCGAAAGGGATGCATGTTTCTATTTTAACCTTATTTTCGGTTGCAATTGATAAGTGGCTGACTAGATAAATACACAAAACGTAAATATTTAAACGATTTTATTGATAAAATAACATTTTGCCGAAACGTAACATTTTTACGGGAAAAGTAACGTGAAATTCTTATCTCACCCACGGGTTGAGACCACAGGCACTTGTTTCTGGTAAAAAAAATATACCCAGATACTAATAATGCCATTTTTAGGAAATGGAACTTAGTTATAAGAAGAGTTTGAACTTTGAAGATATCAAAGTGGTAATAATTCCAAGCCATTCGGGCCAGTACCGGTGAGAACGTCACTGGCCCGAATGCAAATTCACCGACCCGAACATGTTGGGGCATTCCTTGACAAAGGCAGAGTGAGTCTTTGTTACTTGACTCCATACACCACTCGCAAAACATTAGTTTGGTATTGGACTCGTACCAGTAACCTCAACCAAGGACGATCCTTCTTCCAAATTTCTGTTCCTTTTTATTTCATATTCCCCTTTGTCTACTTCTTCCCCTCATTGGTCACTTCCCTCTTTTGCTTTTGGACCCTGCCAGGGACAGCCCAGTCAAGATACAAAAATGTGCTTTTAAAAGTTAGCCATTCATAGCTGAAGGATATTTTTTTTTACCTGAAGCTGATGTAATGAAGCCTAACATTTGATCATAGATTCATACAGATCGGCTTATGACGAGTTATGTATAGCTCAGCTCTTTTCAGGTTTTGTAGTTTTTTTTGTTAGAAATAAACAAGATGTGAGACCAGATTTGTTTTTATATTAAGGTGATCCAAAGTTGGACAGCATTTGTGTTTGTACAATAATACTCCCAGCAAAGCTATTGTAAATGTGGCCTCTTAATATCACATGCAGGCCGCTGATAGAGGCCGATGATACAGGCCGCTGTACTTTAATAATTTGACCCATTTTTGAGACAAGGTAAATATCGTTTACCTGGTCATAATAAATGGGGAAATTATTTAAACTCTCTCAAACAAAACAGTTAAAATTTCCCTGGATCGTCAGCAAAAAATTTACACTCGTGCATAGATTCTTAATATGTGCTTACAATTGACCAATTCAAATGACAAAAGAAAAAAAAATTGGTAATCCATATTTGATATTTGTTCTAGATTTTCCGTGTCAGATTTGATGCAATGTTATTGTGCGAAATGTGTTTGTCTATCAGCGCATGAATGCCTACAAAAATATGTTTGGATATTATTATATACCTTATTATTAAATGACCAGTCTTTCCATCACTGACAAAACTTTGTAAATCAAATTGACGAGCGAAATCGGTTTCCACATCAAATATACATCATTGTGTTCATCAAATTACATGTGTACAACAGTTACCTGTTATTGTTTGACATTGAACGGTCGAACGATTTTTATAAAGCATTAAAGGTGCACTCGATTGACAATAACACGATATATGTTATTAAATTGAAGTTTGTTTTATTCCTTTAAGATAATAATAACATTATTCTTATAAATTACCGTATTATATTTTAATATAGCAATTAACAAAATATATCAGGTTTATAGGGATATAGAATACTTGACATTTTTTTTAAATGCACAATCGATTGGTGATATATAAATCAATTTTAAAGTGTTGGATTAAATGCCATACCATTTATTTTTTCAACAACACTATTATTGTACAAGTTAGATACATTATTATTCAAATAAAAGAATTTGCCCGTATTGGATATTATTAACCAATGACTTAAAATACAATAGAAATTGACCATTTAATATGACTGCACGTTCTTTAACCTGACATTTATACAGAACCAATACAGATTTATACAGGGCATGTGCCCTGTATAAAGATTTATACAGGGCATATGCCCTGTATTAATTTGTATATTAAACTTCCGGCTCCTGAAATAGACTATATATGCAAATTTGACTGAACTTTTGTGAAATTTTCAAAAAATTTCAAAATTCTAAAAAGAAATTCTAAATTTCAAAAATTTCAAAAAATAAAAATTTTTCATAAGATTTCAAAAATTTCAGTTTCATAAAATTTCAAAATTTTAATATATAAATAATAATATTGAAAGACATATGTAATATAAAAATTAAGGACTTTTTACTCTGTCAATATGTTATATATGGAGCTGTTAGGATTAATAAAACCTGTATTAAGTCATCATGCAGTCTATCAGGTCTTGATCAGCTGTATAGTTATGACCACAATGAAAAAATAAGAAAAATGCTGTAATTTTAAGTCATTGGTTAATAAAGGTGTCATAAAATGGGTATTTTCATATAAAGCCTGTATTATGTCCTCGTACAGTCGTATTGGGCCTCAATCAGCTGACCTCGACCCAATACGACTGCCTCGGACATAATACAGGTTTTATATGAAAATACCCATTTAATAACACTATATAATGGGTTTCTTTTTCCGCATGAGTACTCGGGCGACAGCCGAGGTGCATAGCACCAAGGCCGTCACCTGAGTACTCACGCGGAAAAAGAAACCCGTTATATCCAATACGGGCCGCTTCTTTTGTTTCAATAGTACTGTATCTTATACTTGTAATCACTTTGCAGGCTGGGAAAATAAAATATGAACAAGAATTTCTATTAGAATGAAGTTCAGTATCTTTCTGATGTTTTCCATTACTTTATATTCGTTTAGCATAATCCATAATGCCAGAATAATGATAAATCAAGACATAACTAAACATCAAGACAAGAAGAGTTTGAAGATACCAAAGGGGTAATCAGAATCCATATATCGAAGAAGAACAGACAACACAATGGCCAAAAGAAAAAAGTGCAAAAGGACAAACAACAATCTACAAAGCATACACAGAAAACTAAAGATCGAGTAACACGAACCCAACTAAAATCCGGGGGTGAACTCAGGTGCTCCGGAAGGACAAGTAACTTTTACCACATTGCTGATGTACATGTACGACCATGCTTCCATTATTAATCGACCATGATTGTGCTATATGCACAATCTGTGCCAAAAACATTTTGACAAACTAGCCCGAACAGCATTTTAGAAAATGTGCTTCTATTTGGTTTATTGGTTAATCAAATTTTATGCAATTTTTACTAGACTCGGGCATAGGGCTAGTGGTTTTTGGCACAGACTATGCACTGAATAATTCTACATCTGAATTTCAAATAAAAGTAAATAAAGTAAAGGTTTTTTCTAATTAAATAATACTTTATTTGATATTTGTAGGCAGTTTTAATTTTTATTGATGTAATGTCTAATATCTAAATGTATGTATATACAAACAGTACTGAAACATCAACAACTGGCCTTAGACAGAATTCTAATGCAGTTGTTTATATAATACCTTTTCTGATTGGACAACATTAAATATATGCAAACATTAATTACACGATTGATGCGTGCATGCCGTCAAACAGTTTGTGCGTATGTACACATCATGTGTCATTCTCTATCCAGAGTTGTCGTTCCTGCTACGCTACACTCCATCTCTGTCAACGCCCATTTTACAAGAGTTTTGTAAAATTTAGAAACAGTAAAAAAATGTACTTAAAATTGTTTTAATTATTGTAAATATCAATAAAGATGAAAATAAATCACTCAGTTCAAATCAATTCTCTCTTAAAAATGATTTGTGATCGTTTTTAACTTTTTAATTTTTACCTCCGCAAAATAGTTCTCCAAGAAGTGGGGGAAAAATCATTTTTAAGAGAGAATTGATTTGAAATGAGTGATTTATTTTCATCTTTATTGATATTTATAATAATTAAAACAATTTTAAGTACATTTTTTTTACTCTTTCTAAATTTTACAAAAATCTTGTAAAATGAGTGTTGACAGAGATGTTGTGTAGCATAGCAGGAACGACAACTCTGGATAGAGAATGAACATGTGTAGGTAATTAAATTCCGATTTAATTCTTATTGATCAAACATGGTATTAGAAGGGAGATAATTGTGATGTACAGTATATGAAGATTTGCCAGCATCATTTGTATTTTGATGGTCACATATACATGTATCCGTTTCATGGCTCAAACTTCTTTTTTTTTATCTGGTTTGACCCTATTATCAGATAATATGATCTTATAAATGATTCTATTTATTTACAGGCTTGAGGTCAAGGAAATTCAGTAAAATGAATAGATTGGTAGGAGTTGGCGTTGGTGTCGTTTTAATCTTAGCTATTCTGATTTTCATCAAAACCCGTGATCAAGGTATATATACCTATACGACATTTAAAATGGAGAAACTCAACCCCTTGAGATATACACCTGGATTTAACCAATCAAAGCAAAAGGATATAGACCTTTATCGCTATCTGAAATCACCAAACCCTTACAGACAAGTGCCGAATGCAGATAAAAAGTTTTCTCAAGCTCATCAAGACGAAGTTGTGTATGAAATCCTACCTAAAGAAGGTGGGTTTTACATTGAAATGGGTGCTTATAACGGGATGGATCTATCTAATACACTATGGCTAGAACGTAAACATAAATGGACAGGTCTACTTATAGAAGCAAACCCTGCATTATGTGCTCAAATAGATAAAGTCAGAAGAAGTGCGTGGCGTTTGTGTGCATGCATCTCAACAGAAAAAACTGTCACATTTATCCCGGGGAACGCCCTGGGTGGAGTTAAGGATACAATTGATAGCGATCACATGAAAACTGTGAGAAACCGAAAGGAGATGACGGTTCCCTGTTTTACTCTAGGCCGAGTTTTGGATGCAATTAATGTACATAAAATAGATTTTTATTCATTGGATGTAGAAGGAGCTGAGATGTTTATTTTAGGTACCATTAAGAAACAATTGATATCGGAGGAAATTATCGTAGGTGTATGGGCAATAGAATACAGAGTTTACGACGGACATAAAAATATCTATCCGAAATCCAAGGAAAATTTAGCAAAACTTCGGCAATATTTCAAAGAAGTAGGTCATTATGTAGAACACTCACAATTAGATCAATTTCCTAGGTCAAAGGTTATACCAGACGGACATTCGTTAGATGTTGTTTTTGTTAATATAAAAATATGGTGTGAAACCCATGAAGTATTGCCTGATGGGAACAAATGTTAATGATTTATGTACATGTATGTAATTTTTATATGGCATAATTAATTTAATTCTGATATGAACATTAGCTTACATATATGTAGTTTTTAGAAGATATGGTCAAAGGCCAATAGAGCTTTTTAGCATCACTTGACGTCCGGTGTCTGTCATCACTATCATTTTCACTTTTAATCTTCTGGAAATCTGCTCAAGCAAATGGAACCAAAACTGGGCAGAGAAAATCTTTGGAATTTTAGATTGGTACAAGTTGATTTGCCTTTTTTGGAGGAGGGGGGCTTAAAGGGGGAAATTTAGAAAAAGTAAAAACATTCTATATTCCAGGTGAGCAATGCTCATGTGAGCCTTTAGTTACAGTTAAATCTATATCTCTAGTAAGCAGTCACCTGTATTAACTATTTAAAGGTCACCCTTTCTTGTCTGGTCATAGAACATTGCATGTGAACAGTCTTCGAAATTAGACTTTCGAATTTACTGGCCAGAAAACTTCAAAATTAGAATATTTATATAGATTCTATTGAAAAAAAATGGGAAAAGTCACTGTTCCGAATCAATTTTCACTGGCCGTGGCCCATCGGACCACTGCTAGAGTCGATGACTGTGTGAAAGGAACCTCTTTTTTAAGAGGTGGTCTGTCTGTTGAAAGTGGCGTTAAACACCATAAGCCAAAACCAAAAGTGACCTCTCAATACAGGTTTGCCTGTATTTATAAAATGATTAAATCAAAATTGATAACAGTATTATCATCTGAAAGCATTATGTACATGTACATTGTACTTAACGGGACTCTACATTAAATATACAGTACAGTCAGAGACATAGCATGATAAATCACTATGATAGATATGTATCACTCATCTTGGTGATTTAGATATATCTTTTGTTCTATTAAATATATCTTCAAAATTTGTTTTACATGTATCTAGTGTTACTTACTATCGCCTAAAAGACATACATGTATCAACATTTGTAAATACATGTAGATAAAACAGACCAAAAGATATATAACACTAAGAATTGTGATACATCGATCACAGTGATTTATCATGCTAACGGTACATGTATGTCTCTGACTGTAATGTAGATGGTCACTGATGTGGTGAACAAAAATAGTCAAATAATTTATTTGTGTATTAATTGTTTTATTTTACATGTGTTAAATATATTGTACATGTATGTTTTTGTTTACCATTCGTTGTTTATTTCTTTTTGTTGACTTGCCATCTTTTCCATGGATAGTATTTTACGGATATTTAAATCGGCATTTATTAAATACACAACCAAAAAATATATAATTTTTTTTACCTTTACATTTGACTTGTATATATATAAAAAAAAAAATGGTTCAGCAGCTTTAGTATAGCAGTCAAATCAAAATTGATTATTTATCAATCAGGAGCCGGCTATGACATAAAATTATAGCATTACAACAGTTGAGTAAAACTGATAAACATACGTACATGTAGCCGTAGGATCTGGGAGTGAATCCGAAAATTCAGCTTTTTCGTAATTTTTGGCCAAAAAAGTGCCTACAGCTCTTACACCTCTATGTACAGTACACTCAAGGACATATTGTGGTGGATCACCTTCAGAGACGGACTGCCTGTCATGTCTGACTTGGAGTCTACAGGTTTTTATTGATTGCACACCTGTTGTGTGAATATCTGATGGTGGCTAAATTGGGGGTCGTAAATTTGTACCTGAAGGTGATAAAGCTATGACTTACATGTACCTGTTCTTGTATTTATTTAATCACACATTACAATTTCAATTCAATAATTTTAGACAAATAAAAATATAATTATGTTTTTTTCTCTCAGGTATTCATAGCCATGTTTGTGAAAAAAGATGAAGAAAATAAAATTAGTTATTCTCATTTGTTTTCTTTTTACTGAAAAAAAATGTAATTCAATATTTATAAATACTGATAAAAGACAATTTTAACATCAATATACTACTTGAATTTTTTAATTTTTATCACCTTACTTTGATCATTTACATTAAAAGAATTATTAGTTTCAAATTAATCAAGCTGTCTTAAAACAAGTTACAGATGGTTTTTTACAGGTAAACTACTAAATGTGTAAAATTATTTGTATTTTTTCTAATAATGAAGAATGAATGAATAAAGATAATTGTTAAAAATTAAAGCAATGAATGTGTATTTGCTTTAAATAATAAAGAATGATTTATCAAAATTGATTGCAAAAAAAAACTAATATGGTTAAAAATCATATAATCCACTTAATTTATCACTTCAAAACTAGAGTCCTATATAGAAGTTTAATTTTTTTTTTTTTTTTTTTTTTATACACATTCATGTACACACATAATTGCAAAATAAAGGACCATAGTCAGACAAAATGATATATTCAAACAAAAATTGTTTTGGTATGTCAAATAGTATTTCAAATTTAAAAGAGAAAGAGACAGTCAGATGGGGGCTGGGGAAAAGCTAACATTAATTTGAGAATTGACAACAACTTTTGTTACTTTTTGAAATATTTGTGTAGCCCTGAAAAGGGCTGTTTTTCTTGTGTAGCCCTGAAAAGGGCCATTTTCTGTAAATGTTGTTACTGGTGTTTGATGCCAGTGATCTTTGCCTGGAATTCTGGTTGCTGAAGCTTTTCTGCAAAGTACTTGAGCGATCTGTGTCTGGATCTTTCAGGGAAAACTTGTTTCAATTTTGATTGTTGATTCCCGGATTTGTCTGTTTCACAGACTTCGATTTTTTTCCGTATTTTTAGTTCACCTGGACCAAAGGTCCAGGTGAACTATTGCCATCACTTGGCGTCCGTCGTCTGTAAACTTTTCACATTTCAAGCTTCTTCTCCGAAACCACTGGGCCGATTGGAACCAAACTTAGCAGGAATGTTCCTTGGATGGTCCTCTACAAAGTTACTGTTTTTCGTTCCAGTCGGATATTCAATATGGCTGCCAAGGCCAATAATATGCTCTGATTGGCTGAAATTTCAAAGATCTTCTTCTCTGAAACTAATGAACTGACAGAACCTAAACTGTACATGAATGATCATTGGAATGTCCTTTACCAAGTTACTGTTTTTTATGCCGATCGGAAATCCAAGATGGCTGCCACCGCAGGACATAGATTAACATTGGACCCTATGGGAAAATATTCAAATGCCTTCTTCTCAGAAACTACAAATATGATTAAAGCCAAACTGTACATGAATGTTCATTGGATGGTCCTCTACAATCTTAAGGTTTTTTGTTCCGATATGAAATTCAAAATGGCGGCTACGACAGGACTTAGTTTAACATTGGACCCTATGGGAAAAATGTTTCAAAATGCTTCTTCTCTGAAACCACTTGGACAGTTGAAACCCAACTGCCCAGGAATGATCATTGGAAGGTCCTCTACAAAGTTTCTGTTTTTTATGCCGATCGGAAATCCAAGATGGCCACCACCGCAGGACATAGATTAACATTGGACCCTATGGGAAAATATTCAAATGCCTTCTTCTCAGAAACTACAAATATGATTAAAGCCAAACTGTACATGAATGTTCATTGGATGGTCCTCTACAATCTTAAAGTTTTTTGTTCCGATATGAAATTCAAAATGGCGGCTACGGCAGGACTTAGTTTAACATTGGACCCTATGGGAAAAATGTTTCAAAATGCTTCTTCTCTGAAACCACTTGGACAGTTGAAACCAAACTGCCCAGGAATGATCATTGGAAGGTCCTCTACAAAGTTTCTGTTTTTTATGCCGATCTGAAATCCAAGATGGCTGCCACCGCAGGACATAGATTAACATTGGACCCTATGGGAAAATATTCAAATGCCTTCTTCTCAGAAACTACAAATATGATTAAAGCCAAACTGTACATGAATGTTCATTGGATGGTCCTCTACCATCTTAAGGTTTTTTGTTCCGATATGAAATTCAAAATGGCGGCTACGGCAGGACTTAGTTTAACATTGGACCCTATGGGAAAAATGTTTCAAAATGCTTCTTCTCTGAAACCACTTGGACAGTTGAAACCAAACTGTCCAGGAATGATCATTGGAAGGTCCTCTACAAAGTTTCTATTTTTTATGCCGATCGGAAATCCAAGATGGCTGCCACCGCAGGACATAGATTAACATTGGACCCTATGGGAAAATATTCAAATGCCTTCTTCTCAGAAACTACAAATATGATTAAAGCCAAACTGTACATGAATGTTCATTGGATGGTCCTCTACAATCTTAAGGTTTTTTGTTCCGATATGAAATTCAAAATGGCGGCTACCGCAGGACTTAGTTTAACATTGGCCCCTTTGGGGAAAATGTTTCAAAATGCTTCTTCTCTGAAACCACTTAGACAGTTGAAACCAAACTGCCCAGGAATGATCATTGGAAGGTCCTCTACAAAGTATCTGTTTTTTATGCCGATCGGAAATCCAAGATGGCTGCCACCGCAGGACATAGATTAACATTGGACCCTATTGAAAAATATTCAAATGCCTTCTTCTCAGAAACTACAAATATGATTAAAGCCAAACTGTACATGAATGTTCATTGGATGGTCCTCTACAAACTTTACATTTTTTGTTCCGATATGAAATTCAAAATGGCGGCTACGGCAGGACCTAGTTTAACATTGGACCCTATGGGGAAAATGTTTCAAAACGCTTCTTCTCTGAAACCACTAGGACAGTTGAAACCAAACTGCCCAGGAATGATCATTGGAAGGTCCTCTACAAATTTTATGTTTTTTATGCCGATCGGAAATCCAAGATG
Source organism: Bathymodiolus brooksi (assembly GCA_963680875.1). Lineage (NCBI taxonomy): Eukaryota > Metazoa > Mollusca > Bivalvia > Mytilida > Modiolidae > Bathymodiolus > Bathymodiolus brooksi. The sequence goes on along the minus strand of OY804588.1, from coordinate 84,998,056 downwards.
GCTGCCACCGCAATACATAGATTAACATTGGACCCTATGGGAAAATGTTCAAATGCCTTCTTCTCAGAAACTACAAATATTATTAAAGCCAAACTGTACACGAATGTTCATTGGATGGTCCTCTACAAACTTTACGTTTTTTGTTCCGATATGAAATTCAAAATGGCGGCTACGGCAGGACTTAGTTTAACATTGGACCCTATGGGAAAAATGTTTCAAAACGCTTCTTCTCTGAAACCACTTGGACAATTGAAACCAAACTGCCCAGGAATGATCATTGGAAGGTCCTCTACAAAGTTTCTGGTTTTTTATGCCGATCGAAAATTCAAGATGGCCGCCACCGCAGGACATAGATTAACATTGGACCCTATGGGAAAATGTTCAAATGCCTTCTTCTCAGAAACTACAAATATGATTAAAGCAAAACGTTATTCCGATATGAAATTCAAAATGGCGGCTACGGCAGGACTTAGTTTAACATTGGACCCTATGGGAAAAATGTTTCAAAATGCTTCTTCTCTGAAACCACTTGGACAGTTGAAACCAAACTGCCCAGGAATGATCATTGGAAGGTCCTCTACAAAGTTTCTGTTTTTTATGCCGATCGGAAATCCAAGATGGCTGCCTCCGCAGGACATAGATTAACATTGGACCCTATGGGAAAATATTCAAATGCCTTCTTCTCAGAAACTACAAATATGATTAAAGCCAAACTGTACATGAATGTTCATTGGATGGTCCTCTACAATCTTAAGATTTTTTGTTCCGATATGAAATTCAAAATGGCGGCTACGGCAGGACTTAGTTTAACATTGGACCCTATGGGAAAAATGTTTCAAAATGCTTCTTCTCTGAAACCACTTGGACAGTTGAAACCAAACTGCCCAGGAATGATCATTGGAAGGTCCTCTACAAAGTTTCTGTTTTTTATGCCGATCGGAAATCCAAGATGGCTGCCACCGCAGGACATAGATTAACATTGGACCCTATGGGAAAATATTCAAATGCCTTCTTCTCAGAAACTACAAATATGATTAAAGCCAAACTGTACATGAATGTTCATTGGATGGTCCTCTACAATCTTAAGGTTTTTTGTTCCGATATGAAATTCAAAATGGCGGCTACGGCAGGACTTAGTTTAACATTGGACCCTATGGGAAAAATGTTTCAAAATGCTTCTTCTCTGAAACCACTTGGACAGTTGAAACCAAACTGCCCAGGAATGATCATTGGAAGGTCCTCTACAAAGTTTTTGTTTTTTATGCCGATCGGGAATCCAAGATGGCTGCCACCGCAATACATAGATTAACATTGGACCCTATGGGAAAATGTTCAAATGCCTTCTTCTCAGAAACTACAAATATTATTAAAGCCAAACTGTACACGAATGTTCATTGGATGGTCCTCTACAAACTTTACGTTTTTTGTTCCGATATGAAATTCAAAATGGCGGCTACGGCAGGACTTAGTTTAACATTGGACCCTATGGGAAAAATGTTTCAAAACGCTTCTTCTCTGAAACCACTTGGACAATTGAAACCAAACTGCCCAGGAATGATCATTGGAAGGTCCTCTACAAAGTTTCTGGTTTTTTATGCCGATCGAAAATTCAAGATGGCCGCCACCGCAGGACATAGATTAACATTGGACCCTATGGGAAAATGTTCAAATGCCTTCTTCTCAGAAACTACAAATATGATTAAAGCAAAACGTTATTCCGATATGAAATTCAAAATGGCGGCTACGGCAGGACTTAGTTTAACATTGGACCCTATGGGAAAAATGTTTCAAAACGCTTCTTTTCTGAAACCACTTGGATAATTGAAACCAAACTGCCCAGGAATGATCATTGGAAGGTCCTCTACAAGGTGTGTTTTTTATGCCGATCGGAAATCCAAGATGGTCACCACCGCAGTACATAGATTAACATTGGACCCTATGGGAAAATATTCAAATGCCTTCTTCTCAGAAACTACAAATATGATTAAAGCCAAACTGTACATGAATGTTCATTGGATGGTCCTCTACAATCTTAAGGTTTTTTGTTCCGATATGAAATTCAAAATGGCGGCTACGGCAGGACTTAGTTTAACATTGGACCCTATGGGAAAAATGTTTCAAAATGCTTCTTCTCTGAAACCACTTGGACAGTTGAAACCAAACTGCCCAGGAATGATCATTGGAAGGTCCTCTACAAAGTTTTTGTTTTTTATGCCGATCGGAAATCCAAGATGGCTGCCACCGCAATACATAGATTAACATTGGACCCTATGGGAAAATGTTCAAATGCCTTCTTCTCAGAAACTACAAATATTATTAAAGCCAAACTGTACACGAATGTTCATTGGATGGTCCTCTACAAACTTTACGTTTTTTGTTCCGATATGAAATTCAAAATGGCGGCTACGGCAGGACTTAGTTTAACATTGGACCCTATGGGAAAAATGTTTCAAAACGCTTCTTCTCTGAAACCACTTGGACAATTGAAACCAAACTGCCCAGGAATGATCATTGGAAGGTCCTCTACAAAGTTTCTGGTTTTTTATGCCGATCGAAAATTCAAGATGGCCGCCACCGCAGGACATAGATTAACATTGGACCCTATGGGAAAATGTTCAAATGCCTTCTTCTCAGAAACTACAAATATGATTAAAGCAAAACGTTATTCCGATATGAAATTCAAAATGGCGGCTACGGCAGGACTTAGTTTAACATTGGACCCTATGGGAAAAATGTTTCAAAACGCTTCTTTTCTGAAACCACTTGGATAATTGAAACCAAACTGCCCAGGAATGATCATTGGAAGGTCCTCTACAAGGTGTGTTTTTTATGCCGATCGGAAATCCAAGATGGTCACCACCGCAATACATAGATTAACATTGGACCCTATGGGAAAATATTCAAATGCCTTCTACTCAGAAACTACAAATATGATTAAAGCCAAACTGTACATGAATGTTCATTGGATGGTCCTCTACAAACTTTACGTTTTTTGTTCTGATATGAAATTCAAAATGGCGGCTACGGCAGGACTTAGTTTAACATTGGACCCTATGGGAAAAATGTTTCAAAACGCTTCTTCTCTGAAACCACTTGGACAGTTGAAACCAAACTGCCCAGGAATGATCATTGGAAGGTCCTCTACAAAGTTTCTGTTTTTTATGCCGATCGGAAATCCAAGATGGCTGCCACCACAGGTCATAGTATTAACACAGGACCATATGGGGAAAATACAGAAATATATTCTTCTCTGAAGCTATTGCACTGATTGAACCTATTGTGCATCAATCATTGGAAGGTCCTTTACAAACTTTGTGTTTTTTATGTTGATCGTAATTCCAAGATGACTACCACTACAGGACATAGTTTTTACATAGGACCAATTGGTTTTTTTTATAACCAGGTGAACGATACAGGCTCTTGAGAGCCTCTGGTGTATTATTTTTGTCACTCTAGACAGCTTCCTTGGTGATCGGTATTTTGTTGTTACTTGTTATTATATCGGTTGGGTAAATCAATAAGTTTCAGCCGATTTAAGTTTAAAAATTGCAAACCTTCACATCAAACAACATTGAAGTTTTGTATTTTTAAGATAAAATCGGGTACCACGACTGACCGAAATCTCCCTATAACTTACCGAAATCTCCCCTGTATGTGGAATAATCCCCCCAGAAGTGATATATATACAACTTATTTAGGTTCCTATGTAGTTTTTAAATAAAAATAATACGCTTTGAAAGTTGTAGAGCCGATTTAGTGTTGTCAATATAAGAAATGTGCATATTCCAAGATGGCGGAAATTTTTAATGGGAGATAACTCTATTTACCTGTGACGTTAGCACTGTTTATGTACTTGTAATATATAATAACAAAATTATAATATGAAACCGGCACGGCCTTGAATGCTCGCGCATCTGAAAATTATCTGGCAATTTCATCAAAAAGTCGAGATTTTTTGGGCCGAGATATATTAGGGACGACGTTTTTTAGGGCCGAATCTAGTCTCATTCAATCGAGCTGTCGTTCCTTTATTCGAGTTATCGTTCCTTACGAAATCTCAAAAGTTAACTTCCGCGTAGAAACAAAATTCTTGTCAGTATGTCAGAAGAGATTTAATAAATTAAAAAATATCAATATAAGTAAAACAAGCTAACAAAATGACTTTTATTACACACGGGTTCCGGGTTTCAGTGGTATCGGACGTACGAGAGAGGGTACGAGACTTCAGGATCACATTTGCGCTTTATGTTAAGAAGATCTTCATTAGTTGAGTGTGTTAGTGTGTTACCCGGAAACCGGTGTTTACAAAACGTAGAATTTTTTTTTCTTCGACAATATGTTCAACCATGTTTGTTAAAAAATCCTAAGTACACATTTTATACCATAAAGAGCTCGCTTAAGCTCGCATAATATGAAATCGGCACGGCCATGAATGCTCGCTCATCTGAAAATTATCTGACAATTTCATCAAAAAGTGTCGAGATTTTTTGGGCCGAGATATATTAGGGACGACTTTTTTTAGGGCCGAATCTAGTCTCTTGAAACTTGAAACTTGAAACTTTTTATTTCACTAAAGGCCCCACATAGGGCATGATAGTACAAATAATTATAAACAATTAAACAACATGTAATGCATGAACATATATACAAATTATGAAACATATTTATGTTTGTTGGAAGGCAATATATAAATATAAGGCATATTTATGTAATTCAAATTGCAAGGCAATATTAACACTAGTCTCATTCAATCGAGCTGTCGTTCCTTTATTCGAGTTATCGTTCCTTACGAAATCTCAAAAGTTAACTTCCGCGTAGAAACAAAAATTCTTATCAGTATGTCAGAAGAGATTTAATAAATTAAAAAATATCAATATAAGTAAAACAAGCTGGCAAAATGACTTTTATTACACACGGGTTCCGGGTTTCAGTGGTATCGGACGTACGAGAGAGGGTACGAGACTTCAGGATCACATTTACGCTTTATGTTAAGAAGATCTTCATTAGTTGAGTGTGTTAGTGTGTTACCCGGAAACCGGTGTTTACAAAACGTAGAATTTTTTTTTCTTCGACAATATGTTCAACCATGTTTGTTAAAAAATCCTAAGTACACATTCTATACCATAAAGAGCTCGCTTAAGCTCGCATATTAAATGAATTTTTAAATGCTCATATTGGATTAAATTATTCACAATGAATGTAAATAATTTAAAGCCCACTCGCCACGACAAGGCTATGAGCATGTGAAGGGGGCAAGGAATTTAATGGGAAATTTAGTCGTCATTACTTGTATTTACAGTGTCCTTTTGCAGATGTTCCCACGATATTGGATGTTTTTGTGCATGAAGATGCATGAAAACGGTTATTTTTCGGGTATTCTTTTCTTTCTGTTTCAAGACTTTTTTGCTTAAAAAAAGCAAGGTATGTGTATTTGTTATGTCAAGAATTTCTTTTATGTCTTGTAAAGTGTCCATTACTTCTTTGTGAACTACGTGTCTCATATTACTGATATTTCGATCACAAGAATAATAAAATCATTCCTGTTACAGAAGAATGTTTATGTCGCCACATTCTTTCGTCTAGGTAGCTGGGTAGTAGGTGTGATGATACACCTTTCATTTCTTTTAATCGGTACTTTGCCTTTACTACATCTTGGCTGTCTCGTTGTATGGGTGTGTTGAGTAACTTAGTGGTGCAGACATCACGGAGGTACTGCATGGTACATCTGGATCACCGTCTTCTCTCCAATCTCTACCTGCTTTACAGTTGTACTGACTTTGGTTTGGTGACTCCATAAGTAGATGATATACATTTGTACAACCATTTCCCTAGTGGAACTCTGGATTTCTCGAAGAAGGACCCAGTTCGTATAGTTCTGTACGTGTGACAATACTAGTAGTAGTAAGCATCAATGAAAGTATCCAAATCTGTTTCGAAGGCTTTCTCGTCAAAATATTTATTACTGCAATCGTTGCCCCCTATTTGGCATACAGTACACTCCAAGTGTATCAACGATCATACTCTCAGGTCCGACATATTCCTCCTAAAATGTCCGACAAATTTGAGAGTCAACACTCTCTAAGTCCGACTATTTGATCGGACATTTTGGTCTTGGTTGGACGTGAGAGTGGATATTAAAAGATTTTTTTTTACATTTCTCGAGGTGAATATGTCAAACATTTTGTGATCGATGCGTATTTATAAGCGTACTTTCTTTCCGGTGTGTAGAATGTGCGGGTAGTAAATACCCTAGTGTATTTTTACCTTGCACCATATTCGCGCCAGGAAAGGTAGCTCCAAGGTCAATATTTGTCAGGCTCGGGCACAACAGTCGTTCGATGCATTGGAGCACCTGATAATCAAAGAATTGTACAATAATTTCGAGTTACACCGTTTGTGTTTCTTTAATCTGTTTAATTTTAATAGATCTTTCTAGTACATTTAAATTTTACGATTACAATCGGAATGCTAGAAATATCGTAACTTTTCCGAAATCTAAACTTTAAAATTATCTACGCCGAGTCCAGCCCTGGCTTGGATTTCTCGAAAAAAGTTTTCTTAACAAACCAAATTAAATTTGAGTAAAGACTCGACTTAAGTTTGCGTTTTGACTTTGTTTGTTTGGAGAAATCACTGACGATTTAAAAAAAAAAATCTGTTGTCACTTAAAACAGAGTCAGTGAGGCCGGTACGGCTGTGTACATGAATGAATAAGAGATAATTCTTTCGAGTGTGATATCCATATAAAGGTGAAATAACGGATGCAAAAATCACCGGCTAAAGTTACACAATATTCCGTTTACAAATATTTCCAGTCCCTATACTTGTTCATCTGTGACGGCAATATGTGTATTGGACTAGGTATTACAGCCAGCTTGATATGAATTAATTAGCTCAGGTTACAGGTGTCAATAATGGAAGGAACATCTTGTTGACACAAATTTCCAGGTGCCAGGGGGAGAACAATTATAATTAATTCTATTTAATGTTGTTGTTTTTTATTACTATTTGTTTGTAGGTACATTTGCAATCATTGAAGTAAATTTAATTTGGGAGTCAACACTCTCTAAGTCCTACTATTAGGTCGGACGTGAGAGTGGATATTTAAAGATTTTTTTTTACATTTCTCGAGGTGAACATGTCAAACATTTTGTGATCGATGCATATTTGTAAGCGTACTTTCTTTCCGGTATGTAGAATGCACTGCCGTAGCACTCGGTACGGTCGGTACGGTTCCGACCGTACCACTTTTTTTGGCTGGTACGGCAAACCGTACCACAATTTCGAAAGAAAAAAATAATTTTGAGATGAAAAAAGGATATTCTTTGATATTACGAATTTAGTTTGTTACACATATTTTCATTGGTTCTTCAGCCCTGAATGTCAGCATATATTCGGAAAACAGACGGGGTATATATTTCAGTCCCCAAAAATGATTAAAACATGGACGACAAAACATTACGCTTCACTGAATCAATGGTATAATACGGGATAATAAATGTATTTTTACCAAATTAAATGCTGTTTTTATACTCAAAACGGCTGCATGAACAAAAAATTATTACAACGGTTAATTCCGTCACACATACCTGATCGATTCAGCAAACTCCTATTAGTAGGGTGCCCAGTGTTAAAAAAGACGCTTAGTTATCGAGTTTGGGTTAACGGAATTACACACGGCTAATTTTGGTATTAAACGCCAGAAAAATTATTACATTTTGTATTTTTAATTGTCGTCGTAAGTTTCTGTGGTCATGATTTTTTTAATTTCACGTTTTTCAAAGGTACCCTCGGCTGACACATTGCACATGGTATTTTCAGGATGAAAAATAAAAATATTCTCCGCTATCTAAATAGCTAAAAAGGTTTTTACATAAGAAATAATGTATCAAAGATATAATTAAAATAAAAACGGGATGTAAATAATTGATTTTTGAAAGAGTATATCAGCCTTACTTTAAGCCTCAAATTTGACCCCAACTTAACCGTATTTTCAACAAAAGCAAAGTAATTACACTACATTATAAATGTACTTTGATTTTGAAGAAAACATATTGATGAAATGTACATGTGTGCCAAAAATCATAATCTAAATATCAGCGGTTGTTGAGAAATTGGCAAAATATGAACTCAAATAACTGTAAATTTCCTCTTTGTCATACACGGATTGTTATCAGTAGGACAGCCAGCGTGACAGGAGAGCTCCAAAGTCAAGTCCCAGTCACGTGACTTTCGCTTCATTTTTGATGAAAAATGACGTTCAACCCTTCGCTTAAAATACGTCGGTTTACAATAAATATTTATGCTTGAAATCAATTAAAATATACGGAAGATGTCTATGGATAAATAGAAATGTATTGTATCACTTCAGTTTTTATTTATATTGTGTACAAACATCGAATTTTGCTACTTGAAGTGGACTCAATTTCAAAACAAATGTCAATGTGGTTCTATTTAAAAGAGAAAATTTAATTAAAACAATATGATGGCTTTCTGTAACATACATTGCCTGAGGAAATCATCTAGGATCATTGTCATACCGACAACTAGTGTCAATGTCTTGTGGGATGCAATTGTTCCACTTAGCCCTACACCCACCTTGATCGGATCGACCATTTGCCAAACATCGAAATTCATTGTCTTTCGGAACACATCGGTGGTGTTTCTTAACATCAACAATAAACGACACCTAAGCGTACATCCGAAAGAGTATATTTCATTTGGGAAAGGGGTGTCTATGTCTTTTTTTATTTTTCTTGTATTAATACCGTATTTTTCAGTTTAATTGAATTATTTGTATTGCAATATTGTTTTAGACATTGTGCATTTTGTAATTTAGACTGGGGAATTACTATTTATTATCACTTTAAATTTAAAAAAAAATCATCTATGATACTAGACTTGCACAGGGAATGTACAACAATTAATAATTCCAATTTAATTTAATTTCAATACAACAGGTACAAGATAAATAGAAATAAATAAATGTGTGGAAAAAATAAAAGCATGTAAACAAAAATTAAGCGAATTGAAAAAATATGAAAATATTATAAAAAAAAAAAAAAACGTAAAAAAATTAATAATTTTTTTTTAATCTAAAAAAAAAGTGAAACCTTGAGACAAAAAGGGGCATAAAAAATTGTATTCAGATATCTTAACCCTTCCTATTATATCAAGGCAAATTAAAAAAAATCAGTGTAAGCAAATATTTTTCTTGAAATTAGGAAATTTTATTATCTGAATGAAAGCTACCAAGTTTCATGTTTATCTCACAATGTAAATATCAATGTATTTGGAATATTCATGTGTTTGACACAACTACAAACTAGCTTTTATAACATATATGGGTGGTCAAGTTGTAACAATTCTTTCCCCTTGACATTCACAAAATGACCAGCATTTACAAATATAAGTCCTTAGGTTGCAATAATTCTTTCTCCAGGACATTCACAAAATGACCAGCATTTACAAATATGGGTACTTAGTTTGCAATAATTCTTTCTCCAGGACATTCACAAAATTACCAGCATTTACAAATATGGATACTTAGATTGCAATAATTTTTCCACCATGACATTCACAAACAGAATGACTATAGCATTCACATAAAAGACAGACACAAAATGACTAGCATTCACATAAAAGACACATACAGAATAACTAGCATTCACATAAAAGAGCATATTGAATGACTACCATTCACATAATTTTAAGACACATACAGAATACTTGCATTCACACGAAAGGACAAACCAGAATTCCAAATTTCACTAAGTAAATTAAATGACTAGAATAGAATGAATATGTTTTCTGTTGGCAAAATAACCAAGTATTGGTTAATATTGTTTAAAATTGAAGTTAAAAAATTTATTTTATTTGTTCCAATGACTGGAAAAGAGTTAATAAATGGGCACATTTTGAAAAATTCTTTTCTGTAAAAGAAAATTTATAAATTTCAGCATTAATATTCATAGATAAAAGATAATTATATTTCTCATAAACAACAGGAAACATAAGTACCTTTTCATCTAAAAAAAAAGCATGAATAACAAATTCAACAACATGTTGGAGTGTATACAGGTCTAAATGTCTGTAGAAACTTGTTCAACAACTTGGTTCTGGTTCAATATATCTATAAGAAATTGAAAAGTTTGAGATCTTGTTTCAGCTCCACTTTCTGACCTAGAAAATGTGTTACAACTGTTATAACAATATGTACCACAATATAATTTATCTTCTGAGCCAAATTCTTTACAGAAATTTAATTCATTCTTGAAATGTTTAAGACAAGTCCTGGTTTTCAATTGAAATTGAAATAAACCTTTTGACTTTCAGATGAAGTTTCACAAATTACACAAATTACACAATCAAAAAGTTCTTTTCTGAATGACTTTATTATAATTTATGACACAAGGTGTCTTGAAAACTCATGGCATTTGTTTGATGATGTACTTTAAAAATAATTGGAATGCTGGTCCATTTTTTTTACTTCATGGATATTTTAGAGGATATATTATATCAATTATATTTTTATTGATTTTCAAACCTGTATGAATATATATAAGACTTATCATATATTCTTATTTTTATTTATTCAAATGTTCAACCAATAAACATCACAGGAAACTTTGCATTTATACTCATAGAATCTGAAACTAACAGAAAATAAACATCCATTTTATTTAATAGAATCTGTAACTTTGCCCCTTTGGTATCTTCAGACTCTTGTTAAAAAAAAATAAACATCCCATGTCCAGTGTGTATATATATATCTACCTACAATGATCTAACACTAACTAAAACTGTAGGTTGTCAATACCATTGGCACTGAAAAGTAGCATGTACACACATCAATAAGTATTTCAGGAAAACAGACTGAAAATGAAAAAAAAGGGGGGGGGGGGTGTAAATGCTTGACATGAACTAAATATGTAGCCTTATGCTATGCCATGTTAATCTAGAGTGAATTTAACATAATCTTTCACCATTCTCTGCATGGCAAGATCATACATTATAATGCAGACCTTTTTATTTTTAAAATGTATTTATTAATTATGTCAATATTTTGACATGTCCATAAATGCCATGGAACGAGTCAACGAAAATGAAAGATTTGTTGTTAAAAATGGAATAAAATGACTCTAAATATGTTTGACTACGATTGGTCAAGTGGTTCTTTCGTGTTTAAACAGAAACAGTAACATTTTCATCCTAATAGATCGATCAATCTATGAAAAAAACCAGAAATATTTGGTTAGAATCTCGAAATATAGTGCTTCTTGTTTACATCCAAATATGGAATTCTAGTGACGAATGATGGGGAAATATGCAAATAATCCATACTCTAATACGTGATTCTAGCTATTTTTACCAAATTTATTAATAAACAGCCAATGGGATGCAATTGTTCCACTTAGTTAAAGAGTCTATTTTTAGCGCCATTTTTTTTTACAACATTTCATCAGCAGCGGTATCCCGAGTTCCAACGTTGATTTCAAGCAAACGATATCATAAATACACGTATTCACGCGTCAGTCAGGTTACAATTGTATTTAAAAAATGGATTCAATAAAAATGAATACTTCTTTCAGTTTTATTTATGAAGATATTCAGTAAAAACACATGGGGTGTCGACGTAAACAATGCATGGCCGCTCACTTGTAAAGCGTCATGGTCTAAAAATAAATAGAGTTACGTCCCTTGATTTCGGGATTTGACTTTGCATTGTTGGAGGTACGGAATCTGTGCGTGGCTTCCCGACTGTATGTACCGGTTTTTGTTAATGATGTGTCGCTCGCCGGTCATTAACTAGCACGATCTCTGTCTCAATGCATTTAGTATTTTCTCTTCTTTTATGGCAAATATATTGGTTTTAATTGTTCAGTAGAATTGTTTGTGGTTTTTATGTTTTAAAAACATTCATTTTTATGTCGGCCGTTGATTGGTTTTAAAATTTGTTTAATTCATGTGTTTCTAATACACGGACCAATCCTGCAGGATACGTTATAAGTCCGGAAATGGCTCAGTTTCATAGAAGGCCGACCGATTCCTGATTGGAAAAGGTTTCTTGCAGTCGCTGCCAACAAACAAGCATTGATAAAATTTCTTGGCGAATCGATTGTGCAACACTATCGTTTATCATCTCTTGAGATGTCATCCGGGGAAGTTCCGTATCTTTCTGGTGCTTCTAATCATTGCCAAGAAAGTCTGCAGAGATGGAGTCTCCGATTGCCAAGAGTTATTATGTACACATGAAGAGGCGGACACTCGTATGATTTTACATGCTATCCATGCAGACAAAACGTTCGGTGAAAGTGGAATCAAAGGTCGGGTCATTGTTAAATCGCCTGATACAGATTTCTTGATTCTATGCATCCATTACTTTCCTTTAATGCAACATACACAGGATTTATGGTTTCATACGGGTTCTATCACAAACACCAAGGATGGGCGTTTTCATTCCCGTACATTCGATCTGTAGCATCCTCAATCCTGTTTTATGTAACATTTTACCAGCTGCACATGCCATCACAAGATGTGATTCCACATCATCTTTGTTCGGGATTGGCAAACGAACCGTTTTTAAAGTACTTAAAGACAGTCCAGAAAACTTTAGAGATTTGTCCACCCTTGCAGACTGTGACACTGATAAATCTATAGATGCCGCCAGTAAACTTGCTTGTCGACTGTACGACCAAAAAGGAAAACTGAAGAAAGATCACGTCGATCTTAACAAATTAAGAGTAAGGTTAGCGACACTGAGGGATGCATGTTTGGCCAAGCTTCCACCCTGTGAAGCCACCTTCACTCAGCATGTTTTGCGATCCTCACTACAGATAAATATTTGGATGACTGCCCATGTTGCAAAACCGCCAATGAAGTATACAGTGCTATTTGGATGGGAAGACAGGAATGGATTAGTTCCAGTTTATTTCAAAGGCCAGATGTCTTCCGATTTTTTGCAAGACCTTGTTTGTACTTGCAAAGGAAAATCTGTGTGCATGAAAGGATGTATTTGTTTTGAGCAAAGTCTATCTTGCACAGACCTTTGCCCTTGCCAAGATGGCGACTTATGCCGCAATGAAAATACCCACCTAGCAATATCTAGAAATACTGATGAAGTTGATGACATATGATCTCAATTTTTTTTTCTTTTTCATCCAGTCTCTATCTATTTCACCGAATAAAACTGTTGTTATCAAAACTATGATCTCAGATAAAACAGTCTTTCATTTCCAACATTGTGACCATCAACTCACGTTAGTCATAGTTGTCCAGTTACCACGACTTCCCGTTGACGTCTTTTGTTTCATTGAGACTTGGTCTAATGTCTGTTTTAGGCAAACATCACTGTTTTCTGTGCTTAGTAAACTTAGACAAGTTCATACGTACTATGTGTTTTTCAGTAAATAGCAGTTTCATTTGCTGCAATGTTTTTTAAGGTGTTCTTTTTATATGTTGTGGTGGTTATGTCGTAGCTTGTTTCCGTTTTATGTTTTTTCTGGAATTTGCCCAGTCTCCGGACTATGATTTCTTTAACATTTTCTATGACTTGTTCCTTTGTTCCTTCGGTATACTACTGCCGATGTTTCAAAACAAAACAAAAACAAAAAAAAACAAAAAACAACAACAACCTGCCAGTGGACTCTGACCTTGACGTGGTTGGTGGGCTTTCAAACTAACAAGAGAACACTTTCTTATTTGCCAAACACCTGAGATATTTGGAGTGTTCAGAGGTTTGTAGCCACACATCGTCCAAACGCATAATATGTCCATAGACCTTACGTTTTTAAACAAATGTCGTTTGACCTTTCCATAAATTGCCATGTTTTTGCACAGAATATTCGTTAAGTATTGATTGACCCTACAAATGATATGTTGCAAACACATAAGCCATTAAATTTGAATTTTGGTACCTTTTACGAAGTTTGAGGTTAATAGATATTTTACCAGTAATTAGTCAAAGTGTACCATAACTGAAACATGTTGTATTTTTGGAATCCGTCCACCAGTTGTCAAATGTTAAGGGTTAAAAAATAATTTGAAGGTTTCCTTTAAATGAATATCAAATAAAAATGAGAAATGTTCAAACTATGACAGGTCAAGGTCACTTTTATTTCTCATATATACGAAAATTGTAAAATGGCATTTTTTTTTAGAAAATGGCCTTTTGCTATGTATTCAAACAATGTAAAATAAAAAATAAGCATAAAATAATAAAATATTAAGCTTAACAAATAAAATTGGCATTCCAGTTTAAAGTACTTCACAGTCTTGTCGAAGAAGGGAGCCTTTTAAAACTTGTGGTGTGTTAGTTCCAATTTTTAGATCTTGACCTTTGACCCCAATTTAAAAAAAACGTGACCACAATACATAGCGACGACATCTTTATTTCGATGCGGCTTGTTCTCCTCATTCCAACGATGTTTCATACAGGTGTGTGTAATTCCGTTAAGGCAAATTCGCAAAAATCTTTCGTCGGGCACCCTACTATATGTTCCACGGCTGTACCACAACAAATAAACAAAACGTTGAGCCTTGAAAACTTTCGACGTCATGGGGCTACACCAAGGTTTTATTTACATGTAGTTAACATTTAAATTATTCAAACTGTTTCGCAAACCCGTTGTTTTGTTATGTGATATATTAATGTTATATTTATAAAGTTTATAAAATTTACTACATATGAAACTGTATCGATTTAGAAATTTAGTACAATATTTTCCTTCATTGAAGAATGACGTCAAAGGTACGGACATCTAGAGATACGAAAAATGAAAATAAAAGAGGCAAATTTATTTAATACAGTTGGATGTTGTATTTTAAAAAAAAATAGGTTAAATCCATAATATATATCAGCATATCAGCTATCAGACAGGGTATATAATGTGACATTTCCGGCTTAGGATCTAGACATGGTATATAATGTGACTTTTCCGGCTTAGGATCTATATTCCCTGAGGCACGCACAGCCTCAGGGAATATAGATACTAAGCCGGAAATGTCACATTATATACCCTGTCTGATAGCTGAATAACAGATATATTACGGATTTAATCTTTTTTTTTAAATACAACATCCAACTGTATTGAATAAATTTGCCTCTTTTATTTTCATTTTTCGTATCTCTAGATGTCCGTTTCCATACCTTTGACACCATTCTTCAATGACGTCAAAATAGGTGTCACGTCATATTTCATGTATAGGGTGTCTCATGAAGGAAAATACTGTACTAAATTTCTAAATCAATACAGTTTCATATGTAGTAAATTTTATAAACTTTATAAATATAACATTAATATATCACATAACAAAACAACGGGTTTGCGAAACAGTTTCAATAATTTAAATGTTAACTACATGTAAATAAAACCTTGGTGTGGCCCCATGACGTCGAAAGTTTTCAAGGCTCAACGTTTTGTTTATTTGTTATGGTACAGCCGTGGAACATAGGAGTTTGCTGAATCGATCAGGTATTTGTGACGGAATTAACCGTTGTAATATTTTTTTGTTCATGCAGCCGTTTTGAGTATAAAAACAGCATTTAATTTGGTAAAAATACATTTATTATTCCATATTATACCATTGATTCAGTGAAGCGTAATGTTTTATCGTCCATGTTTTAATCGTTTTTGGGGACTGAAATATATACCCCGTCTGTTTTCCGAATATATGCTGACATTCAGGGCTGAAGAACCAATGAAAATATGTGTAACAAACTAAATTCGTAATATCATATAATATTTGTTCTTGACAAAGATGCAAGTTAAATTTTTTCGTCACCTTAACAAAGCTTTAATCATTTAAAAAATATATCTCATACAGACCAATTTTGGTTTCATCGTCTGCTATGACATTGATAATGTACATATTGAGATCATATCAATTCAGAAACATATTAATTGATTGTCGAAAACTGGTCGAAATTTTGGTATTAACCTTAAAGAAGTAATAGATAGATTTATACGAAATAC
This sequence comes from Bathymodiolus brooksi, assembly GCA_963680875.1. Classification (NCBI taxonomy): domain Eukaryota; kingdom Metazoa; phylum Mollusca; class Bivalvia; order Mytilida; family Modiolidae; genus Bathymodiolus; species Bathymodiolus brooksi. Next base: position 84,982,082 of record OY804588.1, on the reverse strand, counting down.
GAAATACTTTATTAAAGAAAGCTCAATAATTGAACATTAAGGTTGACAAAGATTATGAGATAGTACATGAAAGAATGACATAATAAAATAACAAATAAAATTATATATTATAGTTTGCATTTGGGAGGCAATGAAAGAGAGATAACTGTATTTGGAAAAGATAAAATATAAAACATGCATGCAGAGAACTATGGTGCCATTTGAAAACACGAGTGGATAAATTTTGCGAGTTCTCTGACGCAAGATGGATCTTCGTTGCTCAATATCCAAACAAATTTATCCTCTGCACTTAATATAGCAGCACTATAATTAAGAACATTTGAAAAGAGTTCTCTTCTGAGGTTTTCAAACTTAGAACAATACATTAGAAAATGAATTTCATCTTCTACGCTTTTAGAGTTACAATTGGAACATATACGGTTCTCAACAGGAGTAATTGGACGGGTATATCGACCGGTTTCAATATGGAGCTTGTGGTTACTAGTACGAAAACGTGTAAGAATGTTTCTATGGCTAATATTTCTAATATCAGAAATATAAGTTTCGTACCCAAATATAAACTTAAATTTTCTATATGTCCTAAAGTTTCTCACATTTGTTAAAGTTAATTTTCCACAATGTCTCATAATTATTCTGTAATTTTTTCTTTATACTATATATGTGTCTAGATTTGAAATTTTCAGGATGAGTCAACATGTGATCCATATTTAGATGTTTCAATGAAATATGTATACATCTTAACCAACATGGTTCATTGTTACCGTACATTAAAAGATTCTCTTCATATGCCTCCCGCAGCAAGGGGTCATGATGAGTGTTTTTGCACAGCCGGACCCAGTATTTGATCATGGAAATAATAGTGTCAATATATAGAGGGTATCTTCCCAGTTCACCATACATGGCTAAGTTAGCTGTTCTTTTATTAACTCCAAGAACATATTTACCCATGGAAATATTTAGTTTTTCTAAAGGATTCCGGCTGTACAAATTACTAATAAAATGTGATTCATTGTTACTATTAACGCCAACATTTTTATTATTGTTAAACAAACCAACAATTTCAGAAGCATATAAGAGTACAGGTTTAACTGTGTGGTCAAATATATGCATACAATTATTTGAGGAATAGAACTTTGTCATATTTGAAATTTTTTTAAACACTTTTTTAAGCGTACTTTATTCTTAGCGACAACCAATGTTATGATATATTCCAGTACATTTTTACGGACAACCATCATAAATCTATAAAAAAAAAATGCCAAGGTGCGGGTTGAGAGAACTTGATAACGTAATATAAAGCATTTGGTTTTGCAGTTTCTAAGAAAAAGATTAAATATTAATATGAAAAGTTATGGATAACAGACGACGGACACTAAATGATATTATTTCTACGATTTTTCTATTGAATGTTGGAACTGTTCCGACAGTGTGATATATATTTTTTCATTTTATTATATGCTATGAAAAAAATTGTTAAAAAAAAATATGGTTGTGATCGTCTTCCGTAATTAAAATCGTCAAAATGAAATACAACCGAATTGATATCAAATGGCAACATGTTTCAACCTCATTTAAAATATACCTTGAAATGCTTTCATACAATTACATCACGTTCACGAAATTTTATTACAACACTATTTCACTCAAGGGTAACAAAAATTCTGTTCTAGTTAAAGGACTTTATCAAACAGAATAATACAGTTTACATGTAATGCAGTTAATACGCATTTAAACCACAGAAGAATATTTCTATTTTCCACACCTTGTGGTGGTGGGTCGCTATTGTGCATGCGTAATATTAATTGCAAACCCCATTGACTGGCTATATGCTGCCTGTCTAGAATATTTTATTTTTTTCTCGATCGACAGTTCAGAAGCTAGAAAACAATATGATGAATAATGTCTGTCAATCATGCAAACAATAACTTATGCACATGACAGAACGCATATACGGATTCTGATTGCCCCTATGGTATCTTCAAACTCTTCTTAAGGATATGTTGGATTGGGCCAAAAAAATATCTACTCCTTTTGGATCAAACTATTTTACTTCATTTTAGAAGTAGCATCGATAGACCATTAAACCTACCTCAGTATCCCGGTAGTAATAACTATTTCAGTATCCCGGAAGAAAATATATAATCAATAATTGGGGGCTTATGAAAAAAACCTATTTTGGATGAAGTGGTGTTTATTTTATTTTTATGTTATATAACTGTTACGTGCCGACATACCATCGTTTTTTACGGCAAATATTGCTTCTCAAACATCAAAACGTCATCTAAGCGCTTGTAATATTTGAACATTTTCCCGTCGTCGTTTTTCAAGAAATTTAACACCTCGTTCGCCAAAAAAAATACTTTAACAGTAGTTGTGTTTTATTTATTTTTATAATCTGGTAAAATATTGTCTGGTGCGCGACTACGGAGGTGCTTAATTTCTTCGAAAACCGTCGAAATATCGCGGGCAAAATTCCACGAAATACAGAAAACAAATAACGCTCATGACGTCACAATGACGTCAAATACGTTTCGATTTTGTTGGAAACAAGCTTTAACATCAAAAGTATGATGTCGTCTATAAAATAAAACACATCAAATTTTAATCCAGTATTTTCTAAGATAATGATTCATTAAATATGGGGCCATATTGTGTATATATACATAATGGTATCATATATACAATCAGAAGAGTGAAAATATTGATTTTAAGGGTCTGGCCGAGGTTATAAATAAATTAATATTTAACAACCTCCACAATCCTCCACCAACAAAATATTTTGATACAATCATTAACCCTCTATACACAAAACAACTGCTCAATTTGGTGTTGGTGGAAGACTGTGGAGGTATATAAAATAGCTAAAATGTACATTGAATATGTCGTTTATAGTCCATTTTTAGCATTGTCCGTCTAATCATGATGTCATTATGACGTCATAGCGCACCCAATCTCACGGAAAGATATATTTTTGAAAATTTGTAAATATAACAATTAAATTAGTAAATTGTTTTTATTCTATGTGAAGCATTATTTTTTTTATAAAATGTGGGGCCAATTTTGCACCTTAACGCCTCTCCCTCTTTAATTAGAATTACAAATTCTTTAATTGAACATTTTAAAAATAATGTCAAATTACATAACTTGGCCTTAGAGCCTCAGGTACTTGTTTACAGGACACAGCATCCCCCCTTTTTTCTTTCTTTCATTTCCATGGCTTAGAAATATATAAAACAGCAATAATATGCCGTTTTCTGATTGCATAAGTCGACTGATATGTATATAGAGATGCCGTTTTCTGATTGCATCAGTCGACTGATATGTATATATAGAGAAAGGTATCTCACTTCCACATAATTTTCACGAAAACTATGCTACTTGCTCGGGGAATCCCAGGTCTAAATCAATAAAAATGCATCTACCTTTGAGTTGGTGAGCACGCTTCGTCTCCGCTAATTTTCCTTTTTTGAAACGGTCGGCATTTTTCACGAAAATTTTCCTCTGAAACAAGAAATCCGACGAACTTTACATCGTATCTACAATTTTGGATTTCTAATCAACGGAAGTCTACTATGGACGATAACTCTAATATGGCGCCAAATCCGGTTCCCTGAAACAAAAGTTCCGAATGTTACTGCAGTCACGATAAGGTAGGAGAATTTCATTTAACAGTCGAATAAAGTTCGGGGAAAACATCAAAAAGTAAACATGCTTGATGAAGATCAGCAAACTGCGTTCGATTTGGCCAAGGATGGCCACAATTTAGTTGTTATTGTACAAGGTGGTTGTGGGAAAACATTTCTTATCAAACAAATCGTGAATTATTTACGTTCAAAGGGAAAAACTGTTACTATAGCGTGTTCAACTGGCATAGCTTCCACACATTACGGCAAGTTAGGGGGTACCACGTTACATAAGTGGTCCGGAATTGGCGATGACCGATACTTAAATGAAGAGATAGTTCATTTAATAAAAACCGATGAAAGGTTTAATGATGTAAAGGACAATGTGCAGTCCACTAATACTTTGATCATAGACGAGATATCAATGATAAGTTCAAAAGTTTTAGGACAAGTGCAATTTATTTGTCAGAAAGTCAGGAGTTCGTCAGTTTTATTTGGAAATTTGCAAGTAATTTTAGCCGGTGATTTTTTACCGCTGCCTCCAGTGGCAAATGAGCTTTTGGGTGATCGTGGTTTACATTGCTTTAATGTACCATGGTTTAACAGATGTTTCCCCCACAAAATTAAATTAAATTTTATACACAGGAAAAGTGACACTACTTTAATTAAATGTATAAATGCTTTGGAAAAAGGAAATGTGTCAGATGAAGATGTGGCATTTATCAATTCCTTGTCAAGGTCTCTTGAAAATGAGGAAAATTGTGTTCATCTTTTTTCCAGAAATATTGACGTGGATATACATAATTACACAAAAATACAAACTGTTGCAGGTGAATTAAAAATATACAAGTCTGTGGATGAAGGTTCAAATTATTATTTAGACAAATTTTTGGCACTGAAAAATTTAGGTTTGAAAGTGGGTTGCTTCACTGAATATATTTATTTCAATCATAGCCCTGTTACCATTTACAAGATAACCGGTGAAATATCCCACAATAATATTGTTTGAGGTATTTGAAATAACATAAAAAACAGGTGGTAAAAATGAGGCCAGATTGTTAAAATTAATAATTGCATTGTCACAGGGTTCTTTGCACCAAGAAAGACCATAATATCTCTGTGTAGATTTAGCCCAGTTATCCTTGCAACGACCAGGTTTTATTTTCACACCATGAAATAATTTTGTAATTAAATTTCCAATTGTTCTAGAACTTGGAAATTCAACCAAAACATCAGACTGAAATTTGCTCTTAATTTCTGTCAAATCTATAAAATTTGTTTCACTCGACTCTTCCACATATTGTATTAACCATGATGTCAGTGGGAATTGGTCACTTCGAATTGAAGCCATTTCCAATAATTGCTAGCCCGTTTACACTTTCGGTGATTTTTTTTCAGTTTGTATAAAACAGCGCTAACTTTATTCGACTGTTAAATGAAATTCTCTTACCTTATCGTGACTGCAGTAACATTCGGAACTTTTGTTTCAGGGAACCGGATTTGGTGCCATATTAGAATTATCGTCCATAGTAGACTTCCGTTGATTAGAAATCCAAAATTGTGGATACGATGTAAAGTTCGTCTGATTTCTTGTTTCAGAGGAAAATTTTCGTGAAAAATGACGATCGTTTAAAAAAAGGAAAATTAACGGAGACGAAGCGTGCTCACCAACTCAAAGGTAGATGCATTTTTATTGATTTAGACATGGGATTCCCCGAGCAGATAGCATAGTTTTTGTGAAAATTATGTGGAAGTGAGATACCTTCTCTATATATACATATCAGTCGACTGTAGCAATCAGAAAACGGCATCTCTATATACATATCAGTCGACTTATGTAATCAGAAAACGGCATATTATTGCTGTTTTACATATTTCTAAGCCATGGAAATGAAAGGAAAAAAAAGAAAAAGAAAAAAAAGGGGGGGGGGGGGTAGGGTGTAAAAAGGGGGGATGCTGTGTCCTGTCCACAAGTACCTGTGCTTAGGGCATGTCAATTGACAAATAGGATTATAGAATCTCAATTAACTTTAATATTGTATAAGATATGTTTATTATATTGTCATTTGGAAATTGAATATAATATACGTTATCAGTCTCGAGATGATATATATCCCGTTTTAAAGGGCAGTGGTTTTGTTAAAAGGTGAAGCGTTAGCCGAACCTTTTAACAAAACTACTGCCCTTTAAAACGGTATTTATAACATCTAGAGACTGATAACATTTTTATTTGAATGTTCCAACATTAATAAGTATGTCCTTATTATGTATCTTTGGACAAAGATCACAGAGAGCGATTATTGATTTTCTGTCATCTTGTGAAATGTGTGTCGTCTGCTGTGCACAATGTAAATGGACAGCACATAGGTGAGAGCGATTATTGATTATCTGTCACCGCACGGCTTCCCTGAAGTTTTAAAAGTACCTTTTTAGCCAATCAAAATTCTACTTGCCACGAGAACATCAGATAAATATATTTTATTTAATTGATGTATACACGTAAGTACTTTTGCAAAGACACAAGAAATCTAATAAAAAACGGGGGGATATATAATTTAGTGTTCACGACACGTTTCTGGAATAACTTCAACAGTCACGCACAACGTCAAAAGATTGGAAAGCCAAATAATTTGAAATTCTTTGGAAGTTAGGTTTTGAACAGAAAGCATGTCTTTTAAGTAATAGTATCAGTGATAAATAATTAATATAAAACACATTGACAATTATCAGGGTTAAGATTATGGTGCTTAACACCACTTTCAACAATATTTCAGTTATATCGTGGCGGTCAGTTTTATTGGTGGAGAAAACTACTGACCTGCCGCAAGTCATTGACAAACTTTATCACATAATGTTGTATTGAGTACACCTCACCATGAGCGCGATTTCTCTAACGTTTATTAAATTCGATAATAGTTGAGCAACACGTTTACATTCTATGGTCATATCGGGTATTTTAAGAGAGTGAGTGATGGGAGGGAACACGTTATATTCGATGAAGGAATGTTGATATCCGCTTGTACTTGGCCAACACTCTTATATTAGTTAGATAGTGTGGCTCACTTTCACAACAGTCTGTGGATATGCATGCCACTCCACACGGACACATTATAATTATCCTGATTCCGAACCAAGCGGTCTTTGCTCTTAGCCCTTTATCCTGTGTGCAAATAAAGCGGCAAATACTTTTTTTTTTTTTTTTAAGTTTTTGGTTCATTCGACCGGGACATTTTGATCTACCGCATTCGAGGCGAGCACGTTAACCATTACACCATTCAAAGAACTTAAAATCAGCTGAAATATTGTTGAAAGTGGCGTTAAACACCATAACCCTAATACTTAAAATCAGCTGACAAATTGCATCTTTTTATCAAACTAATCTGAAGAATAATTTTCTGCACTAAAAGCTAACTGGGATTAATAGTTCGTGGCATTACATGTTTTGGATATGGTTTTACGTCTTGTTTTGTGGGAAAGATTCCTTGGTGGTCAGTTTTCTTATGTTCGCTGCAGGTGTGACAATGTCCTCGATGTACTGCCAATGGGATGGTCGAAGGAATTTTTGGATATGATGTTCATTCTTTTTTTATATTTGGGGATTTACTATCCCCTTCGTTTGATTAGTTATTTTTGTTGTTGATCCCTGTATTAATATATTGTTTTATTTCTTTGGTTTTCTAGGGTAGGTCGTCTTTTATTTTTACCCTGAATGTTTGATATTCTCTTTAACTAATTTCCAGAGTTCGTTGACAATGCAATCTGAATTTGGGTAAATATTTGGTCTGGTTTCGTTTTTGATGTCCCATTTTTTTTTCTTCAATAAATAAACGATAGAGAATACAGAAAGGGCAATAAAGAATGGACAATAAAGAATGGACAATAACGAATGGACAATAAAGAATGGACAATAAAGAATGGACAATAACGAATGGACAATAAAGAATGGACAATAAAGAATGGACAATAAAGAATGGACAATAAAGAATGGACAATAACGAATGGACAATAAAGAATGGACAATAAAGAATGGACAATAAAGAATGGACAATAACGAATGGACAATAAAGAATGGACAATAAAGAATGGACAATAAAGAATGGACAATAAAGAATGGACAATAACGAATGGACAATAAAGAATGGACAATAAAGAATGGACAATAAAGAATGGACAATAACGAATGGACAATAAAGAATGGACAATAAAGAATGGACAATAAAGAATGGACAATAACGAATGGACAATAAAGAATGGACAATAAAGAATGGACAATAAAGAATGGACAATAACGAATGGACAATAAAGAATGGACAATAAAGAATGGACAATAAAGAATGGACAATAAAGAATGGACAATAACGAATGGACAATAAAGAATGGACAATAAAGAATGGACAATAACGAATGGACAATAAAGAATGGACAATTAAGAATGGACAATAACGAATGGACAATAAAGAATGGACAATAAAGAATGGACAATAACGAATGGACAATAAAGAATGGACAATAAAGAATGGACAATAAAGAATGGACAATAAAGAATGGACAATCCAGAGAAACATGGGGTACACAAGACGAAGAAAACCAAAACCAAAAAACACAACACAATTTCTGCTGGACACCACTATCAGGTACTTAGCACAATTTCTGCTGGACACCACTATCAGGTACTTAGCACAATTTCTGCTGGACACCACTATCAGGTACTTAGCACAATTTCTGCTGGATACCACTATCAGGTACTTAGCACAATTTCTGCTGGACACCATTATCAGGTACTTAGCACAATTTCTGCTGGACACCACTATCAGGTACTTAGCACAATTTCTGCTGGACACCACTATCAGGTACTTAGCACAATTTCTGCTGGACACCACTATCAGGTACTTAGCACAATTTCTGCTGGACACCACTATCAGGTACTTAGCACAATTTCTGCTGGACACCACTATCAGGTACTTAGCACAATTTCTGCTGGATACCACTATCAGGTACTTAGCACAATTTCTGCTGGACACCATTATCAGGTACTTAGCACAATTTCTGCTGGACACCACTATCAGGTACTTAGCACAATTTCTGCTGGACACCACTATCAGGTACTTAGCACAATTTCTGCTGGACACCACTATCAGGTACTTAGCACAATTTCTGCTGGACACCACTATCAGGTACTTAGCACAATTTCTGCTGGACACCACTATCAGGTACTTAGCACAATTTCTGCTGGACACCACTATCAGGTACTTAGCACAATTTCTGCTGGACACCACTATCAGGTACTTAGCACAATTTCTGCTGGATACCACTATCAGGTACTTAGCACAATTTCTGCTGGACACCACTATCAGGTACTTAGCACAATTTCTGCTGGACACCACTATAAGGTACTTAGGCTTTTCCTTCAGTGTTTCAGGCACAAGGTAAAATTCTAAAATGACAGCATCATGATAAGGTATTTCAGAAATTATCTCTATGATGATTGTGATGGCTTTTTGTTCTCAATTGTAAAGTATTACCTTCTCTGGTAGGAATTTTCAATTACTTTACCGTATTGACATATGTATGTACAACATATCGTACGCGACAGATGTTTTATCCAATTTTTGTTCTTACAAACATGTGATGCTTAACTTTAATTTTTGTTTTTAATTCCTATTGCTATAAAGAATAAAAGGTGAAAAAAGGATGTGATAAAGTTTGTCAGTGACTTGCGGAAGGTCGATGGTTTTCTCCGGGTACTCCGGTTTCCTCCACCAATAAAACTGAACGCCACGATATAACTGAAATATTGTTGAAAGTGGCACTAAAAATCACAACCCAACCACTCTAAAACAGACTCGATATATATTTGATATTTATTGATGCAGTTTACAATGTAATCTGTCGAAATAAAACCCTGTATAAACCGAACTTTAGAGGAAGTCCCATTGTAGGAAATCTTTGTTAAAAATTTGTCTATTCTGAATGGGTAGGTAGGTCACAGGGCGGTTCTGTTTAGACATGTTTTTGATGTACAATCACTTTCAGATCATTGATACCCTGCTATGTCAATGCTAATTGATAGTATTCAATCTCTGACTTTTTCCTCCTCTATTACAGAGTTTATTAATGCTACAACAATGATAATCTATAAAGATTGTGTTTTTGGGATCTTTTATTTCTGTAAATCAACTTTCTTTCTTTTTCAACATCCCGTATAGGGTCATGCCAGGTAAACATTAATTCACATATGACCGACCAATAGCATACAAAGACATTTTTAAAGTATATTGACAAATCGGACGACAGTGTATGGTCGGTTGTACAATAAACAAAGAGACGACGTCCATAATAGAAATTCATCCAACATAAAACGATTCAGATGACTTAATTTTAGATAGGGTAAAATAAATCTCACATATTACAATGCATTTATGAAAGGTATACGTGCTGTTTCCTGACATGATTCCAAAATTAGATTCAACAATGACAGACTCAAAGTCTTGTATCAACGGTTTTATCGGTAGACATTTTACCCAGCGATTGTGATCCAAATCCTTCGTTGGTATGTCCTTTAATTTCGTGTCTGTTATCCGTTTTGAGATTTTTGGTATTATGTTTTTCCATAGACATATTATTTATGCTAGTGCATTCCGGAATGTTCACAACACATTTGAAAATATCATTTTTTTTCTGTAACCACCCCTTTTCAAAAATATATTTAGTGAAGTATGAGACAAATATTATAAAGACAAATGTCGTAAGCATAGAAAACGTTTTAAAAGGAAAACGTTGGAAATGTTCTTTAGCATCGTACCATGGATAATGAATTAGAACCGGAAGTTTAAGACTTTTCTCTCCCCCTGCTAGTCGAAAGAAAAGTCCCATAATGTAACCAGCTAAGGACCCGTATGTGTTCACATCCCGGAAGTAAACCACGCATGTCAGTTGTGGAAATAACATGACATAAACAAAATCAGAACATAATACGAAGAGGTCATATATAGAATCCACCTGGATGGCTAAAACCGTAGCAGCAGCTCCGACACCAACTATTCCTATTCTCATAACCCAAGTCAATTCTCGATCAGAAGCCTGTAAAAAAAATATTTATATGAATATAAAAGTAAATATCAAATTTAGTAAGCACGGCACGTATCTAGAATAACCTTCACCAGATACGCTCAAAATCACGGCGTATCTAGAATAACCTTCACCAGATACGCTCAAAATCACGGTGTATCTAGAATAACCTTCACCAGGTACGCTCAAAATCACGGCGTATCTAGAATAACCTTCACCAGATACGCTCAAAATCACGGTGTATCTAGAATAACCTTCACCAGGTACGCTCAAAATCACGGCGTATCTAGAATAACCTTCACCAGATACGCTCAAAATCACGGCGTATCTAGAATAACCTTCACCAGATACGCTCAAAATCACGGCGTATCTAGAATAACCTTCACCAGATACGCTCAAAATCACGGCGTATCTAGAATAACCTTCACCAGATACGCTCAAAATCACGACGTATCTAGAATAACCTTCACCAGATACGCTCAAAATCACGGCGTATCTAGAATAACCTTCACCAGATACGCTCAAAATCACGGCGTATCTAGAATAACCTTCACCACATACGCTCAAAATCACGGCGTATCTAGAATAACCTTCACCAGATACGCTCAAAATCACGGCGTATCTAGAATAACCTTCACCAGATACGCTCAAAATCACGGCGTATCTAGAATAAGCTTCACCAGGTACGCTCAAAATCACGGCGTATCTATAATAACCTTCACCAGGTACGCTCAAAATCACGGCGTATCAAGAATAACCTTCACCAGGTACGTTCAAAACCACGTCGTATCTAGAATAACCTTCACCAGGTACGCTCAAAATCACGGCATATCTAGAATAACCTTCACCAGGTACGCTCAAAATCACGGCATATCTAGAATAACCTTCGCTTGGTACGCTCAAAATCACGGCGTATCTAGAATAACCTTCACCAGGTTCGCTCAAGATCACGGCATATCTAGAATAACCTTCACCAGGTACGCTCAAAATCACGGCATATCTAGAATAACCTTCACCAGGTATGCTCAACATCATGGCGTATCTAGAATAACCTTCACCAGGTACGCTCAAAATCACGGCACGTATCTAGAATAACCTTCACCAGGTACGCTCAAAATCACGGCGTATCTAGAATAACCTTCACCAGGTACGCTCAAAATCACGGCGTATCTAGAATAACCTTCACCAGGTATGCTCAAAATCACGGCGTATCTAGAATAACCTTCACCAGGTACGCTCAAAATCACGGCGTATCTAGAATAACCTTCACCAGGTACGCTCAAAATCACGGCTTATCTAGAATAACCTTCACCAGGTACGCTCAAAATCACGGCGTATCTAGAATAAGCTTCACCAGGTACGCTCAAAATCACGGCGTATCTATAATAACCTTCACCAGGTACGCTCAAAATCACGGCGTATCAAGAATAACCTTCACCAGGTACGCTCAAAACCACGTCGTATCTAGAATAACCTTCACCAGGTACGCTCAAAATCACGGCATATCTAGAATAACCTTCACCAGGTACGCTCAAAATCACGGCATATCTAGAATAACCTTCGCTTGGTACGCTCAAAATCACGGCGTATCTAGAATAACCTTCACCAGGTTCGCTCAAGATCACGGCATATCTAGAATAACCTTCACCAGGTACGCTCAAAATCACGGCATATCTAGAATAACCTTCACCAGGTATGCTCAACATCATGGCGTATCTAGAATAACCTTCACCAGGTACGCTCAAAATCACGGCGTATCTAGAATAACCTTCACCAGGTACGCTCAAAATCACGGCATACCTAGAATAACCTTCGCTTGGTACGCTCAAAATCACGGCGTATCTAGAATAATCTTCACCAGGTACGCTCAAAATCACGGCATATCTAGAATAACCTTCACCAGGTACGCTCAAAATCACGGCATATCTAGAATAACCTTCACCAGGTACGCTCAAAATCACGGCGTATCTAGAATAACCTTCACCAGGTACGCTCAAAATCACGGCGTATCTAGAATAACCTTCACCAGGTACGCTCAAAATCACGGCATATCTAGAATAACCTTCCCTTGGTACGCTCAAAATCACGGCGTATCTAGAATAACCTTCACCAGGTACGCTCAAAATCACGGCGTATCTAGAATAACCTTCACCAGGTATGCTCAAAATCACGGCGTATCTAGAATAACCTTCACTAGGTACGCTCAAAATCACGGCGTATCTAGAATAACCTTCACCAGGTACGCTCAAAATCACGGCGTACCTAAAATAACCTTCACCAGATACGCTCAAAATCACGGCGTATCTATAATAACCTTCACTAGGTACGCTCAAAATCACGGCGTATCTAGAATAACCTTCACCAGGTACGCTCAAAATCACGGCGTATCTAGAATAACCTTCACCAGGTACGCTCAAAATCACGGCGTATCTATAATAACCTTCACCAGGTACGCTCAAAATCACGGCGTATCTAGAATAACCTTCACCAGATACGCTCAAAATCACGGCGTATCTAGAATAACCTTCACCAGGTACGCTCAAAATCACGGCGTATCTAGAATAACCTTCACCAGGTACGCTCAAAATCACGGCGTATCTAGAATAACCTTCACCAGGTACGCTCAAAATCACGGCGTATCTAGAATAACCTTCACCAGTTACGCTCAAAATCGAATGATTGGAAAGCCAAGTAATATAAAGTTTTGGGAGCAATAAAACCAAAGGGCCCAAAACAGGATAGCAAAAATCGGCTAAAATTCATATACACATGAGGGAGGAAAACCTTAGTTTTATTAATAATTACATTATTTAGGAACTGTAATTTCTGTAAAAATAGATATATCTAATATACCATGTGAGTGCAGAAGCACTGACAACTGGGTGGATCATACCCTCGGGGAGTACCGGTAATATTCCACCAGCAGAGGTATCGAGCATTACGCTTCACTTCCGTTACGTCTTGCTTCATTAATCATGTAATATATTCAGTGTCATATAAATGAAATTAGTGAAGTGTCTGTATGCTATTCTGATTCACACAAAAACATAAATGATACAGAGAATTTCATCAGATATTTGCGGCCATGTTGACCTTTCATGAAGTACAAACTAGCTCACTGAAGCAACATCCAGTGAGTAAACAATTCACTCTACTCGGACACATTATACTGATTCCGAGTCAACCAGTCTTCTCTTGCCATTTAATACTAAGGGATTATTGGAGAAACAACCAATACAAATGTTATAGTCCTTGGGTTCACCCGACCGAAACGCAACCCCAAGATCTACCACACTCGATGCTAGCAAGCTACACATTACATGACCCGACCGAGGCTCGAACCCAAGATATACCGTACTCGAGGCAAGCAAGCTAAACATTACAGCACCCGAACGAGGCTCGAACCCAAGATCTACCGCACTCGAGGCAAGCAAGCTAAACATTACACACGACAGAGACTCGAACCCAAGATCTACCACACTCGAAGCAAGCAAGCTAAACATTACACACGACAGAGACTCGAACCCAAGATCTACCGCACTCGAGGCAAGCAAGCTAAACATTACAGCACCCGAACGAGGCTCGAACCCAAGATCTACCACACTCGAGGCAAGCAAGCTAAACATTACACACGACAGAGACTCGAACCCAAGATCTACCACACTCGAAGCAAGCAAGCTAAACATTACACACGACAGAGACTCGAACCCAAGATCTACCGCACTCGAGGCAAGCAAGCTAAACATTACAGCACCCGAACGAGGCTCGAACCCAAGATCTACCGCACTCGAGGCAAGCAAGCTAAACATTACACACGACAGAGACTCGAACCCAAGATCTACCACACTCGAAGCAAGCAAGCTAAACATTACACACGACAGAGACTCGAACCCAAGATCTACCGCACTCGAGGCAAGCAAGCTAAACATTACACACGACAGAGACTCGAACCCAAGATCTACCGCACTCGAGGCAAGCAAGCTAAACATTACAGCACCCGAACGAGGCTCGAACCCAAGATCTACCACATTCGAGGCAAGCAAGCTAAACATTAGACACGACAGAGACTCGAACCCAAGATCTACCGCACTCGAGGCAAGCAAGCTAAACATTACACACGACAGAGACTCGAACCCAAGATCTACCGCACTCGAGGCAAGCAAGCTAAACATTACAGCACCCGAACGAGGCTCGAACCCAAGATCTACCACACTCGAGGCAAGCAAGCTAAACATTACACACGACAGAGACTCGAACCCAAGATCTACCGCACTCGAGGCAAGCAAGCTAAACATTAGACACGACAGAGACTCGAACCCAAGATCTACCGCACTCGAGGCAAGCAAGCTAAACATTACACCACGGGTGCGGTTGATGAATTATACAGTCTGCTCTTGTTACATAATACTAAAGGCGTGGTGGAGAAACAAGAAACACCCATGTTAAAGTCCTTGGGCATACCCGATCTCGAACCCAATATCTACCGCCCTCGAGAGGCAAGCAAGCTTAACATTACACCACCGATGCGGTTTATATACAATACAGAAAAAACAATCATGACGGTAAACACTAAATAATGTAAAATATAATACGACTTACAAGTGGCCTCAGTAGAGCACGGTACACATTTCTTGAAAACATGCCACTGGCAGACAAAACAGATGAGTCAGCAGACGACATTACAGCGGCCGCAACAGCTCCAAGGCCGAAAAATGATACAGCTGTTGGACACAGATACTGCATAACTAAAGGTAACGTATATTTCTCATCTCCTTTTGGAAGTTCATATGTAGTAGCTTTGTAATATGATGTTTCATTCCAATCTTAAAAAAACGAGGATATATAATTGATGAGAGAGCGCTTCCACGTGCAGCCTTACTGGCGATGAAATATGTTAACAGGTTGGATTTTAAGAATTCAAACATGGGGGTTAATTCAAAGTAGAATCTTTAAGTACGACATGTCAGTTGTAATCTTGACAAAGCCAATGAAAACACGTATTTCATAAAAGTTGCTTTAGAATATCATATAAAATAATTCCTAGAATATCCGAGATTGTTTTTTCTTTGAAATTTGTTGTTTTCATACTTTATATATAAAATTTGTTGTCTTCATACTTTATATATTTTTTGTACTATTTGTGTGTTTATGGAATAGTTCGTGTTTCTCTGTTTTCAATCTCTACATCCTAAGGTTAAGAATATTGTCTTATTTTTCTGTCCACAAATTGTAATAAATTATTAAGTAGTTTTTATTCAAATTACTGTATGAGAGTCCGGTTAAGCTTGTTTTTGAATTCGGTATTTTATAAAGGATTAATTGGAGCTTTGATGCCGCCATTGAATAATACTAAACATGTTTTGTAAATTACTTAAATTTCTGGATATCATGTAGACGAGTTTGAAGATACCAAAGGGAGGTAATCAAAATCCGTAAATCGAAGGACAGACAACACAATGGCCAAATGAAAAAGGACAAAAGGACAAACAACGATTAACAAAACATTACACATAAAACTAAAGATCGAATAAAACGCATCACACTAAAAACAGGAGGTGAACTCATGTTCTCCGGAAGGGTAAAACAGTTCTCTTATTCTGTAGGCCGTTTAATTACTGATTTATTGACCACAAATGCAAAGTATCGCTGAACAGAGTAGAATTAGCTTTTGAGCTGCTAAAGTGATGTATGTATGTAAATGTAATATTTGATCTTTATTCATATCCATATCTCTTCCTATATTATTTGGCTTTCCAATATTTCGATTTTGAGTGTACCTGATGAAGGTTATTCCAGAAATGCGGTCTGAGCACTAAATTTGATATTTGTGTTTTTTAAACTCTTTTATATAAAAAATAAAACAAGTCAATAAATGGCCATTATAATACATATGTGTATATTTCACCCAATCCACAGATTTTTGTAATCTGATATTCTATGGGTGCAATTAGTAGATATTTACTATTAAAGTTTAAGAAAAAAAGTAAATTTACATAAACATTTTATTAATGAAAACCCGAAATATAAAGACAAATAAACAATAGAGAAAACATAAGATGCAATCAAGAATGGATAATCCAGAGACACTGGCAACGTTATACACACAAGACACGGGACGAAGATAATCCAGAGACACTGGCAACGTTATACACACAAGACACGGGAAGAAGATAATCCAGAGACACTGGCAACGTTATACACACAAGACACGGGACGAAGATAATCCAGAGACACTGGCAACGTTATACACACAAGACACGGGACAAAGATAATCCAGAGACACTGGCAACGTTATACACACAAGACACGGGACGAAGATAATCCACAGACACTGGCAACGTTATACACACAAGACACGGGACGAAGATAATCCACAGACACTGGCAACGTTATACACACAAGACACGGGACGAAGATAATCCAGAGACACTGGCAACGTTATACACACAAGACACGGGACGAAGATAATCCAGAGAGACAGGCAACGTTATACACACAAGACACGGGACGAAGATAATCCAAAGACACTGGCAACGTTATACACACAAGACACGGGACGAAGATAATCCAGAGACACTGGCAACGTTATACACACAAGACACGGGACGAAGATAATCCAGAGACACTGGCAACGTTAAACACACAAGACACGGGACGAAGATAATCCAGAGAGACAGGCAACGTTATACACACAAGACACGGGACGAAGATAATCCAGAGACACTGGCAACGTTATACACATAAGACACGGGACAAAGATAATCCAGAGACACTGGCAACGTTATACACACAAGACACGGGACGAAGATAATCCAGAGAGACAGGCAACGTTATACACACAAGACACGGGACGAAGATAATCCACAGACACTGGCAACGTTATACACACAAGACACGGGACGAAGATAATCCACAGACACTGGCAACGTTATACACACAAGACACGGGACGAAGATAATCCAGAGATACTGGCAACGTTATACACACAAGACACGGGACGAAGATAATCCAGAGACACAGGCAACGTTATACACACAAGACACGGGACGAAGATAATCCAGAGACACTGGTAACGTTATACACACAAGAAACGGGACGAAGATAATCCAGAGAGACAGGCAACGTTATACACACAAGACACGGGACGAAGATAATCCAGAGACACTGGCAACGTTATACACACAAGACACGGGACGAAGATAATCCAGAGACACTGGCAACGTTATACACACAAGACACGGGACGAAGATAATCCAGAGAGACAGGCAACGTTATACACACAAGACACGGGACGAAGATAATCCAGAGAGACAGGCAACGTTATACACACAAGACACGGGACGAAGATAATCCAGAGACACAGGCAACGTTATACACACAAGACACGGGACGAAGATAATCCAGAGACACTGGCAACGTTATACACACAAGACATGGGACGAAGATAATCCAGAGACACTGGCAAACGTTATACACACAAGACACAGGACGAAGATAATCCAGAGACACTGGCAACGTTATACACACAAGACACGGGACGAAGATAATCCACAGACACTGGCAACGTTATACACACAAGACACGGGACGAAGATAATCTAGAGACACTGGCAACGTTATACACACAAGACACGGGACGAAGATAATCCAGAGATACTGACAACGTTATACACACAAGACACAGGACGAAGATAATCCAGAGACACTGGCAACGTTATACACACAAGACACGGGACGAAGATAATCCACAGACACTGGCAACGTTATACACACAAGACACGGGACGAAGATAATCCACAGACACTGGCAACGTTATACACACAAGACACGGGACGAAGATAATCCAGAGACACTGGCAACGTTATACACACAAGACACGGGACGAAGAAAATAAAACACAAAAAAAAACACCACATAGAAAGCTAAAAAGATGAGCAACACGGACGCTACCAAAAACCGGGGATGGACTCGGGTGCTCGCCAGGCATATTAGGTTAGTGGTTTTGATCGACGCTTTCAGCATTTACATAGCTATGTCGTGACCACTATAGCCCTAATGGAGAAGGCAAAAGTGTGAGTCTCTATAATGAGCTAGCAGGGGAAATCCAGACCATGGGTAGGTGTCTGGAAATCCTTAGCAACTGAGAATGGCTATTTTGGTTTGATTTATTTATTTTGTTTAACGCCACTTTCAGCAATGTTTTAGCTATATCATGGCGACCAGTTTTAGTGGTGGAAAAAGCCGGAGAACCACTGACCATGGGCAAGCAATTGGTAAACGTTATCACTTGCGGCTGCGAGTCGAGTGCACCCGTTTTGTAATTTACAAAGCCGGGCGCGAACCCACGCCGTATTGGTAATAGGCTTGTACGAGTTGTTAGGTAACCCAGCTACCTAACTCATTGAGCCACCTGGGCCTTCTGTATATTTTGATAAATGGTATATGTTTAAATAAGATATTAAGACATTGCGTAAAGAACATACTTGTTTGTGTTGCTATGATACCAATAAGTAAAGCTGGAATGGTCATGATTAAACAACCGAATCCTGCTAGATATGACAAAATTTCTGCAACACGCGTTGTTCTTGCTGACAATACCCTCTGGAAATAAACCTGCAAAACAAAAACGAATATGTTACTTGTGAAAACAGCAGGTTTCCTGTTAGATGTGAAGTTATTTCATATCTAAGGTAAAGGAAAACTTAATAAAAAAAACTAGTCATTTTTATATTGATGTTTTGAAACCTAATGCCCTATTTAAAGCATAAATTGTAAAGAACGTAATTGAATAAGCAAACACAAAACCAAAAAAATGGTAACATTGTTGCCGTTGACTGATATAGATTTTACTATTGATTGCCAAATATTTGGGAAGTTACATAATTGTGTGAGTGGGTGGGTAGGTGTGTGTGTGTTAGATTTACTTGCTATTGAATTCCCGGCTTTCTTATTGTTTTTTGCTGCCCTGGTTATATCAGATTATATTTAATGCAATCATATGATATTATGAATACCAAATACAGTCTACTTGAGGAGTATAACACCATCATGCGCCAGCAGTAATGGACGGGTAAATTTTGTGAGCTTCTTCCGTCGGGAGTCCTAGTGGTGCAAATGAATAATTTAGAATGAATCAGTCTTCAAAGATACTAAATATGGTTTAGGTGTGCTCGAGTCAACTTTTCGTGTACATACTTTGTTAAAATAACTTTTATTTATCCTCTTGTGGACACTACTATGGGCATAATTGAATAAAAAAAAATGGCGACCAGCAAAATAAAAAATGTAAACATAGGTGAAACTTCCGATTCAACTAAACGCAAGGACCCATGTAGTCCTGATGACCTCCCTGGTCATCAAAAACAAGTGTCCCGTCAGACTAAACCTAGAAAATTAAGCTATTCAGCCGACGATTTAGATAAATCTGGTATTGACGACACCAAGGTTGAGCAAATTCTTGCTAAAAAGCCCGGAATCACCTTTAACATCCAAGAACTTGTTTGTAGTGTTTTAAAAGATGATTCTTTTATTAACAAACTTGTTCCAAAGATATGCGAATCCGTTTGTCAAAAACTTGAGGAAAAGTATGTTAATCTTGTGAATGACGTTGTCAAACCATTACAAGAATCTGTCATTAAACAAGCAGAACTTATAAAACAACAAAGCACTACAATTGACAAACATGTAGTAAAACTAACTCAACACGAACACACCGTAAACAAGCAAGACGAACATATAAAAACACTACAACAAACAGTTACTGATCTTAAAGGAAATATTACCGATCTCCAAAACAACTTATCTGACCTAGACATAAGATTAGAAGACCAGGAGCAATACTCCCGCCGCACTAGCCTTCGGTTTCACAATATTCCGTGTGGAGACATAAGAAACTTGTATAAAATGAATACAGATCAAATTATATTAGATATCTGTAATGATGTATTGAAAGTACCAATTACAATAAATGAAATCGGGAGAACACACCCAATAGGCAAAGTCCGTGGAGGTAAAATCCAAGTAATTGCTAGATTTTCTACTTACCGTCAAAGAAACTTAGTGTTCAGTGCTAAACGTAACTTAAAAAACCACAAAGATAATGTATTTATTACAGAAAATCTTACTCCAAGAAGACGGAAAATCATGGACGAACTCAATTATCTTCGTGTTAAACGCAGAATCCAAGCCTGTTGGTCGCATGATGGTCGAATTTTCGCTATCGGTGTGAATAGTAGATCCACCGATTTAATCACATGTATTGATGACATTTATTTCATGCTTGATAAATATCCAGAAAATCCGTCCTCCGCCGACACTGAGTTGCCTGAACCTGTTGTAGATCCGTCGGTTCAACCAAACACTGAAGGAGACGAAATGTAAAATCCACGTGGTTTTGTTTACGATCCATATTATGACATCTTGTACATATACTTTGATATCGTAGAAATATAATAATATCACAATACTTATTGACTATTTGTTTTTAACGTGTGGTTACTAAACATTAATCCTTTTGTTATAGTAAACTAAAATAGTCAACACGTGTCCTATTCTGAAAATAGCTCCCACAATTCATAAAGCGTGAATTAAGTGAATATAGTATACACACGTCTATAAAGGTCAATGTTTGGGTGTACTCGACTTATTAATTTGAATTTATTTGCAGAAATAAAAATGATATTATTTTATTTGTTATTATTAAGGTTAGTTATTTAAAATCAACTTTTTTAACGAAATGATTTAGTAACAACACGTTGTGGGTTCTATATGTTTAGGTATTTTATAAATATATTATTTGTGATATTTTTTATTGGTTCAACAAATTTATATTTAGGACTCCCAGATGGGAAATATATCATGCCGATATGTGCAAAGGGAAGTGCTTTGTATATAGAATCATATGTTTTGCTTTTTTTTTTTTATTGTACTAATGTTTTTTTATTTTTGTGTTTCATACTTATGATTTTTTCTATGATCACTTTCATTGATGTACATGCCTTTTGTTTGTGTTTAACCTATCGCTATAATTTTTATTTGATTTTTTTGTTTGATAATGGGTAATGACATTGTCGCTTACAGAATTGCGATAGGTTCATTTTATCTCAGAACTAGATCTGTCGTTGTCAAAAACATATTGGTTTCCTTAAAATTGTCATCCTACGTCCTATTAGTTTTACTTTTAGTCATACATCGACTGTCTCTAATAAATTGTCAAAGTTTCATCAATAACTACTTATTTGGATGCTTTTATCAAAACATATCATTTACCTTGTTACTTTTACAACTTTTGCTTTTGGGCAATGATGTAGCTGAAAATCCTGGACCAGAAACTAAGGTAGGTGAAGTCAGTGTTTTTCATTGGAATTCTAGAAGTATTAGGCATAAACTTGATCATTTACAAACCATAAGTAATGACTCATCAATAATTTGTGTTACTGAAAGTCATTTAGATGAAAATATTCTGACAACGGATATTAAACTACCAGGATATCATGAGCCATTTAGGAACGACAGAAACTGCTTTGGTGGGGGAGTCTTGGTTTACACTGCAGATTACTTGCACGTATTAAGACGCAATGATTTAGAATTTAATGGGGGAGAGTTAATTTGGTTAGAAGTAATCTTCCCTAGATTTAAAATTCTTGTATGTGCTGTTTATAGATCCCCTGGTGCAGTAAATAACTTCTGGGAAAACTTTCACATTTCAATTGAAAGGGCATTCGAGTCATCTCCTCGTATTATTATAACTGGTGATTTAAATGTAAATTTATTGATAGAAAATGACCATCGCTTAAACCAAATTATAAATATTTTTAATCTCATAAATTGTATTCGTGAACCTACAAGATTAGGTGCCTTATTGGACCCTATACTCTTCTCTGATGAACTAGAAACTACGTTTTCTGATGTTATACAAGTAGATAGAATTAAAAGTGATCATGATGCCACAATTGCCTTTTTCCCAATCCCCTATGACCTTCAGACTAATTATAAAAGAGATGTATGGCTGTATAAACATGGAAATTATGATGGTCTTAATTCTGAAATAGACCAATTTGACTGGAATAGCCATTTATCATCACTAAATGACATTGATGAAATGAGTTCTAAATTTTCTAATAAATATATTGAACTTGCAAAAAAATACATTCCTGTCAAAACTGTAACTATCAGGCCTAATGATAAACCTTGGTTTAATTCATCAATACGAAAATCCATGCGTCTCCGGGACCGTCTCCATAAACAACTTAAGCGTAAGTATTCAGTTTCTCTTCTGGGTAAATATCGGGCACAAAGAAATAAAGTGAACAATATGGTTAAGTATGCTAGAGAACAGTTCTTCATAAATGTAAATGATATGTTAGACAACGAAGGGAAGTCAAACCCTAAGTCATATTGGAGTCTTGTTAAAAAATTAATGGGTAAATCAACCTCGTCACCTATACCACCTTTGCAGAACGAGGTTACTGGTGAGTTTGTTGTAAATGACGAAGATAAAGCTAATCTTCTAAACACGTTCTTTTGTTCAATCTCTGAAATTATTGATTCTGATCTACCTACACCAGTTTTTGATAATCGTACAGGACGTAAGCTTGATGTGTTCAATATAGCAATTGATGAAATCAAGGATGTTCTTCTGAATTTAAAATTAGGAAAAGCAGTTGGTAATGACAAAATTAGTCATAATATGTTAAAACATACAGCATCTACTGTCTGTAAGCCCCTTGAGATTATTTTTAACTGTTCTCTACAAACTGGTAGATTCCCACATATGTGGAAATCTGCTATAATTATTGCTTTGTTTAAAAAGGGTATCAAATTCGATCCTACAAATTATAGACCAATTTCCTTGTTAAGTTGTGTTGGTAAAGTGTTTGAACGTGTGATTTTTAAATATATTTATAATTTTCTGATAGACAATTCCTTAATTTATAAATATCAGTCAGGTTTTATGCATAAACATTCCACAGTGCATCAATTAATAGAAATTTACCATAATATTTGTTTGGCTTTGGAAAATCATGAAATAATTTGTTCAGTGTTTTGTGACATATCCAAGGCATTTGACCGTGTCTGGCATAAAGGCCTTATTAAAAAAATCGAAGGTTACGGAATTACTGGAAACCTTTTACGTTGGCTCGAGAACTATATAAGTAATAGGTATCAGAGAGTTATCATACGGAATTGTCTGTCTGAAAAGGGGAATTTAAAAGGTGGTGTTCCTCAAGGGTCTGTCTTAGGACCCTTGTTATTTCTGTTGTATATTAATGATATTGCAGACAACACTCAAAGCTTCTCAAGGCTGTTTGCTGATGATACATCATTATTATATTCTTCTAATAATATAAATGAAATTGAAGTTATAGTTAATTCAGACTTATCTAAAATTTATAACTGGTCAAAAGAATGGCTCGTTGACTTTAACCCAAAGAAAACAGAATGTATTATATTTTCTACTAACCAAGCAGCCAATAAGCCTTGTATTGTCTTCAATAATGAGAATGTAAAATTTGTAGAAAACCACAAACATTTAGGTGTCACCTTTTCCCACAATTGTAAATGGCATTGTCATATTGAAAATATACTAAAAAGCACGTCTAGTCAACTATCAATGTTACGAAAATTTAAATTTTCTTTAAGCAGACACAACCTGGAAGCAATTTATTTTACATATATTTTGCCCCTTTTAGAATATGCTTGTGAATTATGGGATGGGTGTACTCAGCAAGAATATAATAAAATTGAACAAATTCAGCATGAAGCTGCCAGAATTATAACTGGATTACCCAAATTTTCTAGTTTGGAATCGCTTTATTTCGAAACTGGATGGGAACCACTTCACTCTCGTCGAAGAAGAAGAAAATTAAATATGTTTTACAAAATTCGAAATAACAATGCACCTTCGTATTTATGCGACTGTTTATTACCCTTTGAGCGAAACGAAAATGCTTACAATTTGCGTAATCAAACAGATTATAGTAACCCATTTACTAGGTTACAATTGTATCGCAACTCATTTTTTCCTTCTTCGATCAAACTTTGGAACAATTTGACACCAGAGATAAGAAGTGCCCCGACAGTTAGTAGTTTTAAAAAGTCACTAATAAATGATGTTAATTTATTGAAACCATCTAGATACTATTCATATGGTTGTAGAGTGTTAAATGTCCTACACACTAGACTAAGACATAGATCTAGTAACTTGAATGCCGACCTTTTTAGGGTAAATTTAATTAATGACCCAGGTTGTGTCTGTGGATGGGTAATAGAGGATGCGATTCACTTTTTTCTAGAGTGTTGTTTATATGTTGAAGCTCGTGAACAGTTGACAAATAATCTGCAATTTCTTGACAGTTTACTTATTGAAACTTTACTATTTGGCGATGATAGCTTATCTGAGGAACAAAATGCACAAATATTCAAATCAGTGCAGTTGTACATCAAACAAACGAAACGTTTTACCCCACATTGATCACACTTCATATATTGAATTTAACTATTTTCTTTTGTGAACATTTTCTCCATTGTTGATATGACAATTCTGTACTGTTATAACTCAATATATTATATGATTTCAAAAATCTTTTTATTCTTTTTTTCTCAATGTTGTTATAAAATGTAATTGTTATATTTATACATTATTACTTGCTGGTGCATGGAATATATAATTGTATGTAAATATGTGGAGAGGACCTTTGTAAGTTGGAATAACTTGTGTCCGATCCAAATGTTAAATAGTTAACAATAAAATACGTTTAATCTAATCTAAAGCTTATCAATGCCGGTGCTAACAGCTATCATTCTATTCCATTTTATACTGATCGATCAAACATGATGTGCTCTTAAAAGGTTCATTCAACTTAACCTAAAGGGATCTATTTTTGTTTTAAACGTAATGGTTGACCTTTTAACCTCATGAAACATTTGCCAAGAGCATTGTTAAGCTTTTCAGTCAAATGATTGTTATCTTTTAGCGTTTCACAGTCAAATGATTGTTATCTTTTAGCATTTCACAGTCAAATGATTGATATCTTTTAGCATTTCACAGTCAAATGATTGTTATCTTTTAGCGTTTCACAGTCAAATGATTGTTATCTTTTAACGTTTCACAGTCAAATGATTGATATCTTTTAGCATTTCACAGTCAAATGATTGTTATCTTTTAGCGTTTCACAGCAAATGATTGTTATCTGTTAGCGTTTCACAGTCAAATGATTGTTATCTTTTAGCGTTTCACAGCCAAATGATTGCTATCTTTTAGCGTTTCACAGTCAACTGATTGTTATCTTTTAGTCAAATAATTGTTATCTTTTAGCGTTTCACAGTCAAATGATTGTTATCTTTTAGCGTTTCACAGCCAAATGATTGTTATCTTTTAGCGTTTCACAGTCAAATGATTGTTATCTTTTAGCGTTTCACAGTCAAATG
This sequence comes from Bathymodiolus brooksi, assembly GCA_963680875.1. Lineage (NCBI taxonomy): Eukaryota > Metazoa > Mollusca > Bivalvia > Mytilida > Modiolidae > Bathymodiolus > Bathymodiolus brooksi. The sequence goes on along the minus strand of OY804588.1, from coordinate 84,955,963 downwards.
ATTGTTATTTTTTAGCGTTTCACAGCCAAATGATTGTTATCTTTTAGCGTTTCACAGTCAAATGATTGTTATCTTTCAGCGTTTCACAGCCAAATGATTGTTATCTTTTAGCGTTTCACAGTCAAATGATTGTTATCTTTTAGCGTTTCACAGCCAAATGATTGTTATCTTTTAGCGTTTCACAGTCAAATGATTGTTATCTTTTAACGTTTCACAGTGAAATGATTGTTATCTTTTAGCATTTCACAGTCAACTGATTGTTATCTTTTAGCGTTTCACTGTCAAATGATTGTTATCTTTTAGCGTTTCACAGTCAACTGATTGTTATCTTTTAACGTTTCACAGTCAAATGATTGTTATCATTTTGCGCTTCACAGTCAAATGATTGTTATCTTTTAGCGTTTCACAGTCAAATGATTGTTATCTTTTAGCGTTTCACAGTCAAATGATTGTTATCTTTTAGCGTTTCACAGTCAAATGATTGTTATCTTTTAGCGTTTCACAGTCAAATGATTGTTATCTTTTAGCGTTTCACAGTCAAATGATTGTTATCTTTTAGCGTTTCACAGTCAAATGATTGTTATTTAAGAAAACAATTAAATGAAAAACAAAAACTAAGAATTCTACAGCGTCGATACAGTTCTAAAAGCTAAAGGACAATTGTTAAAACTCTCGCTTTCCATTTAAAACGACATGCGGAACAAATACATCCATTAAGAGGGGAGGTTTTGGGCCCTTAAGACTAGTCCACTTTTTATTGCAAAAGCTTGTACCAAGCCAGGAAAGTGAGTGGGCATGTATATATGTGTGCTAGGGGTACCAAACCAGGAAAATGAGTGGGCATGTATATATGTGTGCTAGGGGTATCAAGCCAGGAAAGTGAGTGGGCATGTATATATGTGTGCTAGGGGTATCAAGCCAGGAAAGTGAGTGGGCATGTATATATGTGTGCTAGGGGTATCAAGCCAGGAAAGTGAGTGGGCATGTATATATGTGTGCTAGGGGTACCAAGCCAGGAAAGTGAGTGGGCATGTATATATGTGTGCTAGGGGTACCAAGCCAGGAAAGTGAGTGGGCATGTATATATGTGTGCTAGGGGTATCTATTTTGCCTCTTTCTACAATGTTTCAGTTGAATTTCGGAAATGTTCCGACAGTTTGGTATATGTTATGGTTTTCATTTCATTTTTATACGCTGCTAATTGTAGATCAAATGGCCGTAATTAAGATAAGTAATATGTATATCTTACCTGCCAACCGATTCCTCCCAAAATTAAAAGCAGCATTGAATCAATATAGTAACCAGACAATTTTGGATCCAGTTCCTTAACCCAAACAGTAGTATAGTTAGTTGATAGATCTCGTACTGCGTCATGGGTTATAGCAAAGGGTACAGTCAACCACTGAAAAATACCAAACAGTAGTATAGTTAGTTGATAGATCTCGTACTGTGTCATGGGTTATAGCAAAGGGTACAGTCAGCCACTGAAAAATACCAAACAGTAGAATAGTTAGTTGATAGATCTCGTACTGCGTCATGGGTTATAGCAAAGGGTACAGTCAACCACTGAAAAATACCAAACAGTAGAATAGTTAGTTGATAGATCTCGTACTGCGTCATGGGTTATAGTAAAGGGTACAGTCAACCACTGAAAAATACCAAACAGTAGTATAGTTAGTTGATAGATCTCGTACTGCGTCATGGGTTATAGCAAAGGGTACAGTCAACCACTGAAAAATACCAAACAGTTGTATAGTTAGTTGATAGATCTCGTACTGCGTCATGGGTTATAGTAAATGGTACAGTCAACCACTGAAAAAACCCAACAGTAGAATAGTTAGTTGATAGATCTCGTACTGCATCATGGGTTATAGCAAATGGTATAGTCAACCACTGGAGAAAAATAAAACAGTCAGACAAACGATTACATGTTCTTCATATCAATAGAACCACTACATGTATTAATAAGAAAGGATATGGATGTAAATGAATATAAGAGGCTATTCAACATTACACTTAGACCCAACTTCAAGTAAACGAACAGCGCTTTTATTGCTGTTTTGTATTTCACAGACATATTTTTATTTATATTTGAGAGTTCACATTCCAGATTCGGCGTATGTTTCTTGCAAACTATGCGAATCAAAGACCTTCATTATTTCACAGCCTGAACTATCAGATGGTTCTCCGTGGGACGGACGGACGAAGAACAAATCTTTCCAGTGGTGCCTGTCAATCAAACTCTGATGGGCAATAATATCGTGTTACGTGTACATGTTGTTGTTAAGATGTGTTTCAGAATTATATATAAACTTCTACGAGTGATGATACTATTAGTTACGCAGTGTACAATTGTCCTAATACGGAAAAATATCGAGTCAATAAAATTCATATCGGGCGAGGCGTCGCCCGATATGAATTTTATTGATCCGATGTAGCCCGATATGAATTTTATTGACCCGATATTTTTCCGTATTAGGACAATTGTACACTGTGTAACGAATTTATCCTGATTTTGCAACCAAACCTCATATCTAATGTTTTCCATATTAGGACAATGAATTTATCATGATTTTGAATCCATACAACCATGTATCTCATCTTTCAGTTTTTCATGGGATATGGAATTTGTCATGGCTTTGTCTCCATATTTCACCTCTGACTCCATTTTTTTTTCATATTATGACAATAAATTTATCTTGCTTTTGCATATCATCAAAAGCAATTGAATTGACTTGAAGGGAAACTTCGCAAAAAAATTATTTTTTTATATGTTTTTCCTGATGTATAAATATGGATGTTTATATGTAGATTAGCGTTTTATTATGCTGGATAAGGGAATGAAATCGATTTTAAAATTCGGTCAACGATAGATGGATGTCGCCATTTTGATAGCATTTCGATACCAATTATCACGTGATGTCTAAATACCACCACGCCCCAAAACAAGCGTGACAAACCGGGGTCCTCATTCAGTGTTGATATGGCTTGTCAGGCGTAATTCTTTTTATTTTTCTTATTATTCTAAATATATGAATTTATTACACAATCACCTTTTGCAGATTTACGTTTTGTTTCTATATACTTATGGCAAAACAAACGAATCGGAGAAAACGGTCCGTCTTTAATGAGACACATTTACAAAAGATTTTTTTCTAAAATTGAAGAACTACGAAATTATGTGAAAAAAAGAACGGACATCGGAACAATGCCATGAATTCGTAAAAAAATTCAAAAAAAATAGGCCTATACTACGGGGCAAAATTGTTTTAATGATATTATTCATAAAGATCGCACTTTGTAATCGATCGTTCATGCACTACAATAAAGCTACACATAAGCTGTGCTTCTTAGCTAAAAGCACAGAAAGTTACAGGGTAGGAAGCCATAAAATTGAGAGGATTATGTAAACATATAATTTGTAATAGTTTTCATTTGAAAATTACAGACGATGAGTATTATAAATACTTTTAAAGTTTATTATACAAAACATCAGGGTACATCTCTTACGTAATATAATCATTTGTTTATGGAAACACAATATTCTTATTCGCCAACAGTAAAAAGATTAATCTGTTTTCATAACGGTTATTTCTGATTTGAACAAAGCGTAACATATAATATGTCTCTGCGTAACGAACATTTTTTTTGTTTATTTTAATCACGTTTTTCGAACTGGCGGACCCTTCTGATTAATCTCAGCATAGTCATAACAAATATGGTTGTTGTTTTTATAAGGAAAAATTGCATACGAATGGTTTTTGTCTATTTTGGGTTTGCAAGAAGAATGTTCTAAACTGCCCTGTTCACCCTGCTTTACTTCATAATTTTGGTTGTTGCTATATCATTCTGATGAGGCACCAAAAAAAATGAAGATAAAAATGAACAATTCATTATAACTTACGATCAATGTTAATCTTAAATTTTTTTGTGAAAATAGCCCCAGAGTCATTGCTGCATCAGGCGCGGATGCAGCAGTTTTGAAAACGGGGTCCCAGGCTCTTGTTTGCCAATTTTTACCCAATTTATACACGAATTCTACTAAATTGCCGAACACTCCCTTGATCCGCCAGTGTGCAATAATATGCACCCATTCCTAATGTATACTTGATCAGGGTCGTGTATTTTGATCACCTATTAGAACCTTTAAAATGTGTATTGCATCTCCTATTCTAGTCACGGGTAGCGTTAACATGGTTAATGGGTCACAAAATGTGTATTGTGTTTATGATTATTGCCAAAGATTGTGACACATGTATTCAAGTATTCGGTCAGAGTCCCGTCGACCGGATGTAAAATGACACTTGTATATTCTGCCTGGTGACTTCCTGTGTGGACTTAAACTCATTACGCAATATTAGGTACCCTGCTGAGTGAACCGGTGTGAATTTACCTGTCGTTTTCAGAATGAAGATAAAAATAAGTAAATCCCACCTTTCACTTCTTATTTCAGGAATTATTTGCCTTAATTTATTGAAGAATAAAATATTTAAAATTAAAATATGATCTCTCGCTTCTGAAAATACATGAAAAATATAAGAAATATATTTTCCGCATAATATTTTACGTTTCGCTCATCAAAAATGACAAACAAACAAAAAAAAGGAAAAGAATTTAACATTTTTAAATCACTTGCTCGCTCCAACGTTTTTAGCACAAAATCCGAAGAACAAGAAGTAAATTTGGTGTGGCCGCTAATCTCTGTATATTTTGACTGCTCTTCATCTGTTTATACCGCTCATGATCATGATCTCTTCCGAGCTTTGTCTGAATGAATATCAGTGGATATCAAAATTAGGTATACGAACAGAAAGTCACAGGACAAAAAGTCACGGGACAAAAAGTCACAATTTTGATAGGACAAAAAGTCACAGATCAAAATGTCACGGGACAAAAAGTCACAATTTTGATAGGACAAAAAGTCACAGGGCAAAAAGTCACGGGACAGAAAGTCACAAATTTCAATTTTAAATATAGGACAAAGTCCCAATTTGCTTGTATGTTCATGACATTTCTTTTCCCACATTAAATTCTACAGCAGATAGTTAAATTGATACATTTGATAGTGATAAGATCTTGATGCAACCTGTTTTGCTTAAAAGGTTAAAACTACGTGGTGACCTCTGGATGTGTATTCCATCATTGCTTTTAGTGATATACTGGAATATTCATGGCATTTTGTCAGTGGTGAGGTGTACTCGATACAACATTATGTGATACAGTTTGTCAGTGGCCAGGTGTACTTGATACAACATTATGTGATAAAGTGTGTTAGTGTTGATGTGTACTCGATACAACATTATGTGATAAAGTTTGTCAGTGGCCAGGTGTACTCGATACAACATTATGTGATAAAGTTTGTCAGTGGTGAGGTGTACTCGATACAACATTATGTGATAAAGTTTAAAGCACTTAAAAAAATATTACTGGAATTAAACATAATATTTAATATTTAGGTTGATTTTTTTGTAATCAAACATTATTTTTAATCGAAAATGACTGATGTACCACAGTATAAGCTTGGTGCCAGATGCCAATTAATTTATTTCTGTTATAAAGCATATATCTACAGGTGTCTTAAAAAAAACTGTTTGAAGCTACCAACATGGGTAATCAGAAACCGTAGATCGACGACGGACGGACCATACAATGACCAAACGAAAACGAAAACCTTTATCATAAAAAGCAAAAGATTTACTTCCTGACATGCTCACATAATATTTTTTCACCATTTTAATCTTATTCAATCTCTTTGTATTAATATTTTCAAGTAAATTGTGTAGCTTTCAACTACATGTATATGCTTACATACATTTTTGTTTTTTCCCTCATTGTATAAATAATTCTTACAAGTTTAAAATTTTAATCAGCATGCATATACATGTATATTTGTTTGTGATATTTGTATGTTCTTCATAGGAACCAGATCTAAAAAAAAGTATTTGCTTGTTTCTGAATCCTATTGTACAATTGCTTGTTCTGTTTATATATAGTTATACCAATAACATATGTGTATACCAAACGAAAATGACGAAATGATCTACATAAAATTACACAGAAAACTAAAGATTGCGCAATATGAACCCAATTAGAAAACCGGAGATAAACTGATGTGATCCATATGTGGCACCCGTCGTGTTACTCTTGTTACAAACCTGGTAATAAGTCATGAATCAGTACAAGTCCGGATTGTCATGACGACAAACGGAACATAACCTAATCATCAATCTAAATCTAAATGAAATATTCGCGTTATACTTTCGACTTCTGCACAATGAGGTGCGACTTTGTTTTTCACTCTCTAACGTTTGTTTGTTGTTGTAATTATTGCAACATACCAGACCAAAGAAGATGCATATCAGTTGTAGCACGTCTGTATATGCCACAGAATATAGTCCACCAAATAACGTATAGAAAACAGCAACGGAAGCAGATATGATAACAGATATCTTGTAATCAAGATCTATGATGACCGCAAGTGTTGTCCCTGTAAATGAAACATAATAATGAGAACATTACATATGCGGTTGGAATAATATATAGTATATATTAATTGGAGTATGGCGATGTCAGGGACGTAGGAGTACCCCATTCCAAATGAATCTCAGACGAAAGGGACGATCCGGATGCAAAATCTGAAAATAAAGGTTAGGGTTATGGTGTTTAACGCCACTTTCAACAATATTTCAGTTATATCGTGGTGGTCAGCTTTTTTGGAGAAGAAAACCACCGAACTGCCGCGAGTCACTGACAAACTTTATCACATAATGCTGTATCCAGTACTCCTCGCCATGAGCGAGAATGAAAATAAAAAACAACTAATAACTGTTTGAATAAAATATTGAGGAAAAAATGATAATATAATACGGAATAAAATATAAATGTTATAATTTAATTGTTAGTGAAAATATAAAAAAAACTAACAATTAAAGTATTACATTTATATTTTATTCCGTATTATATTATTATTTGTTCCTCAATATTTGATTCTAACAGTTTGATAACCTATTTATTCCGGTCTCTCAAGGAGACCATTAATTTCCTTGAATGTTCATGACTAATTGATATTAAGTCTGTGCTAGAAGTATCAGTTATGTTTTTCGTTCTATCTTTAACCAACATATTCTACCTTCCTAAACTAGTAGTCAGTGAACTACTAGCATTCAGTGACCCTGATATTGTACTTCCATGTTTATGTTGTCACAGATTCTACCTTCCTAACTAGTAGCCAGTGAACTACTAGCATTCAGTAACCCTGCTATTGTACTGTCCATGTTGATGTTGTCATTCATATTTGTAAAAGCATGTGGTCTTTTGAATGGAAGCAAATCTGTGTTTCAGGTTTTTATTGTTTGTTAATACGTTTGTGTATATGTATTTTCCTTGGAAATCCAGTTATCAAGAGGGGGTGGTGTGGATCACCTTAACGGGTATGACCCCGCCACATTTGCTATGCTTGTTCCAAGCGATGACGTGGCTTTCGATCATCATGTGTTATGGTCTTATTTATGTTCAGTGAGTTTAGTTAAGATGGAGGTGGTTGGTTTGTTGATAAGGGTGTACTTGATAGCCATCACTATTTAAACTTTCTTTTCATAATTATGGACTCTGTGAATTTATATTGTGACCTCTAATAAAAACTTAAATATCCAATTAAGTGACCTACTTCGATTCCATGTTTTAATCAACTTTACCTTTGCTTTTTACTATGTGTTGTTTCGCATTCTGTTTGCAGACATCATAAGAACGAACCAGTTATGTCCCTTCTACTAAATGTACAATATAGACATATACGACTTCCGGTTATAATATACAATAAGGAAAATAATGTATGGCCATGTGTTATAATGAACGTTCCTCGTTGGATATGACAACGAGTATTAAGATTGATTTTAAGTTTCTTGTCAATTATTACTTACCGAGAGCACCAAGTATTGCTCCAGACCAAAATATATCTCCTGTTAACGGAGGAATATACAGAAGACCTCCCATTTTGTCGCCATATTTAATCTGCAGTGGGTCTAACATTGTTACATATCCCTGTGAGCGCATACGTTTTGCAAAGAAATATCCACCTGTAAAATGCAATAGAAAATTATACAATTTGGCATTATGAATACTTTTGTTTGCTACGCATAGATATAGACAATCTGCTTATAGAACTAGTAGGTCCAAGTAGCAACTAAATCAATCCATTTATATTTCATTGTTTATTATATTACTTTCAATATTCAAGATTCAATTCCAACACATTGGTAGCATATTTATTCTGATCTCCCATGAAGATAATTAATATCTTTAGATGTTTCTGATTAATTGATGTTAAATCTATTATATTTATTTATCGATTTTTCTGTTAGATTTTGGAACTGTTCCGACAGTGTGGTATTTTCGTATTGGATTTTGGAACAGTTCCGACAGTGTGGTATTTTTCTGTTAGATTTTGGAACTGTTCCGACAGTGTGGTATTTTCGTATTGGATTTTGGAACTGTTCCGACAGTGTGGTATTTTCGTATTGGATTTTGGAACGGTCCCGACAGTGTGGTATTTTCGTATTGGATTTTGGAACTTTTCCGACAGTGTGGTATTTTCGTATTGGATTTTGGAATTGTTCCGACGGTGTGGTATTTTCGTATTGGATTTTGGAACTGTTTCGACAGTGTGGTATTTTCGTATTGGATTTTTGAACTGTTTCGACAGTGTGGTATTTTCGTATTGGATTTTGGAACTGTTTCGACAGTGTGGTATTTTTGTATTGGATTTTGGAACTGTTCCGATAGTGTGGTATTTTCGTATTGGATTTTGGAACTGTTCCGATAGTGTGGTATTTTCGTATTGAATTTTGGAACTGTTCCGACAGTGTGGTATTTTCGTATTAGATTTTGGAACTGTTCCGACAATGTGGTATTTTCCTATTATATTTTGGAACTGTTCCGACAATGTGGTATTTTCGTATTAGATTTTGGAACTTCCGACGGTGTGGTATTTTCTGTTAGATTTTGGAACTGTTCTGACAGTGTGGCATTTACGTATTAGATTTTGGAACTGTTCCGACAGTGTGGTATTTTCGTATTGGATTATGGAACTATTCTGACAGTGTGGTATTTTCGTATTGGATTTTGGAACTGTTCCGACAGTGTGGTATTTTCGTATTAGATATTGGAACTGTTCCTACAATGTGGTATTTTCCTATTATAATTTGGAACTGTTCCGACAATGTGGTATTTTCGTATTAGATTTTGGAACTGTTCCGACAATGTGGTATTTTCGTATTATATTTTGGAACTGTTCCGACAATGTGGTATTTTCGTATTAGATTTTGGAACTGTTCCGACAGTGTGGTATTTTCGTATTGGATTATGGAACTATTCTGACAGTGTGGTATTTTCGTATTGGATTTTGGAACTGTTCCGACAGTGTGGTATTTTCGTATTAGATTTTGGAACTGTTCCGACAATATGGTATTTTCGTATTATATTTTGGAACTGTTCCGACAATGTGGTATTTTCGTATTAGATTTTGGAACTGTTCCGACGGTGTGGTATTTTCTGTTAGATTTTGGAACTGTTCTGACAGTGTGGTATTTACGTATTAGATTTTGGAACTGTTCCGACAGTGTGGTATTTTCTGTTAGATTTTGGAACTATTCCGACAGTGTGGTATTTCTTGTCTTTCATTTTATTAGAAGGGTCCGATTTGATTTGTTTTGTCCTTTGTAAGAGAAGGGTGTTTAACCAACACATTCTACGTATACTTTCCTAGCTAGTATACATTGTAGTAAGAAAACTAGGAGTATTCATTAACACTGCCATTGTACTGCTCATGTACTTTTGTCTACAGTGTAATGTGCAATTCATACTATTAGGGGAACGCCCATTATACCTTTGAGGGGACGGGATATGTTTTTAATTTTTCTTTTTCTGTCGCCAAATGTTATAAAACAAATATCTTGACCTGAAAAATGCAAAAAATTCAAAATCGGACTTTGCAGTTTTCATAATAATGAGGCTACACATGTTAAGTGATGTATGCAAGGTCAGTTTGCAATAAATGGCTACAAGTCAAACACAATGTACTTAACATTCAACCCTGAGAAATATTGCATAGCACTTTATACTTGTCATAATATTATATTAATTTATTATCACAATATTGTGACCACACCAAGAAAAATGTTTAATAATAAATACTTCCCCACACCCACCTTGAGGGGTCAAAAGTTTTAATGTTTTTGAAAGTGCTAGGTTGTATTAAACGCAGGTAAGTTACATGTATATGTATAAACCCCCTCCCCCATCTCGGGGGTATGGAAATAAAACCTGGCTTCTCGGCTGCGGTTTAAGATCCCTACGTAACGGTTATCAGCTGGTTGTGCATGACGAAGGAAATATACAATCTACCCCAAATAAAATAAAATGTTTCTTGTGTCTATTTATTTATATATTTATTTATTCTTGTGCTAACAACATGCAGTTTGGGATCGTGTTACAGATGTAACCTTTCGTCTGTATTTGACCCTACAATCAGATGCAAGACTTGAATATATTTATAGGACAATAGCTCTTCATGTGTGCTCTGTGATAGAATGTAGGGTCATCGCTGATTGCTTCACCTGAAAATATATGAACTCTGACATGACCCCAATCAGGTTCTTGTTAATCACGAAATAATAAATGTATATTAGATACAATAAACACACCAGCCATGGACCGAGAGTAAGATTCCAGTCGTCGAACACGAGGCTTGATTATTTTCTTTCTAAAGCCTAAAACTATCTAATGTTTTTCGTAATATAAAAAGCACAGATAATAGTTTGCCATAGTGTTTGATGTAAATTCGTGAAAGAGAAATAAATGTCCAAAAAACAAATGAATTTGTTCACAGTATGTAAGTACTTAAATTGCACTTACCAAACCACATACTTGCTGCATATCCAAATGGAGCTTGGCACCAGACAAAGCCATTGGTGTAAATAGCCTCAGCAGTACCATTTATAAATCCACCGCCAACCCATGTTGCTGAAATAAATGGAAGTATTATACGTTCCTAGAATATATGCAATTTTCAATCAAAGTTCTGGAAATCATGATGTGATTAAGCTTTGAGCTTTGTATAATAAAAGGTATGCAAGGTTCTACAAAAGTAATATATAAGAGGAGAGAGAGAGAGAGAGAGAGAGAGAGAGAGACGACGAGATGTGAGAGAGAGATTGTTGTTTCCGATCAATTATTCATCTTTGCTATGAAGAGAGCTATACTATAGTTAATAGATGTTGATATTTTACTTGACTAGTACTCTGTATGGAACCAACAAGTATTTGAGGTAACGTAGAAACCATGCTTCTAAACCACGATTTACCAAGTTTGAGGCAAACACAATTAGCATTACACTATCGAGGCAGTTTTAAACATGGGAAATTATATATTTGGTTTCTCTATGTGATCTTGTCATATAATGTTTAGGAATGCCACGACATAGCTGAAATACTGCTAATGTTAACGTTAAACACCAATCAATCAATCAATCAATCAATCAATCAATCAATCAATCAATTAATCTTTCATATAATATTTAAGGACATTTATATTTTCTCAATGTCCTTAGAGATATAATGTCGTTGATTTTAGTTATTTTTTTTTGTCAAAGGGAGATTAAAAATATAAATTAACACTAATTATCGAATTTTAAAGTAAAATGTCCATCCATTCTCTTTTAGTTTGATAAAAACACATATCGATCATAAATTCCTGTCTGTACGACAAATATGTCTGTCGATGGAAAACCTGCACGCGGTCGTACTAGAAGTTTAACTGATTCTGATAGAAAAAGAAACAGGAAAGAGGTTTTGGCGAATTATAATAAAACAAAAATTAACATAGGCCACCAACATAACCGTTGGATGGAATTGAAGTTAGCGTTGAGAGTTCAAACTCATGCTGAAGTGAAAACAGCAGTGCCAGTGCGCATGTAGTTCGGAAATTGGGACATGCATAATTAATAATGCTGAGAGATAAGCTGCACACACAAAAAAAACCCAACGAAAATACACGTGTTATACTCGTTTTGAAGGTAAATATTACCTTTCAACGCAAAAAAAACAAAAACTCAACGACATTATACCTTTAAAATGAATTCGATGGTTGAATATCCTGGTGTAGCTGATTACAATAATCATGTTATATATCTCGAAATGCATAAAAGACCTTCGTTAGCTACAATTAAAACGTAGATATCAAATTTAGTGCGCACGACACGTTTTTGGAATATCCTTCATCGGGTACGCTCAAAAATCGAGAGATTGGACAGCCAAGTAATTCTAAACTGTTAGGAAGCAATAAAACAAAAGAAAAATAACAATACAAGGGCAACGCAAAGCGTGGTGTATCCCCTCGCCTAAAAAATTGACCCGGTGACCTTGACCTTTGACCTATGACCTTGAAAATCAATAGGGTTCCAGATTCTCTTAAGGACTTAGTATGAGTTTGGTCAAAATCCATTGAAGGATGTTGATTCTAGAGTGTTCACAATGATGTTACGGAAGGTAAGACGGACAGACGGACGGAAGGAAGGGCGGAAGGACGGACGGACGGTAGCGTTACTATATCCGTTCGTAACTTCGTTGGCGAAGGGATAACAAGTACAACCTTTATTTATGGGTGGAAGAAAAAAATCAATATTTCAACTTTAATGTAATAAAAAGAAACATGGTGCTTTTACGTAACTGGCAGACACAACCGGTTTTGCATAGATAAATATTCATGATTAGAGATCGCTTGAACACAGAAACAGATCATGTATAAAGCTGGACTTTTTTGTATAGCTTATGCACTCAAGCATGTTGTTATCATATACAGTGTGGTTTTTCTGGTTTTTCATATTTTTTTCATATACCACATTTATAATGAATAAATCTTGTTCAACAAAATATCAGTCATATATCATCATAATAAAAACGTGGATATCTAAATAAATGAAACCGAGGTTCAGTGCCATTTAAGTCTGGAAAGGCAAATAATATAAAATATTTGTGAGAGAAAAAACCAACAATTCTATAAGGATAGCCAAAATCCAACAAACCATGTCAGCGCCGAAACATGGACAGATACTTTTAAGGGTTATAATGATGTCATTATTCGTTAACGCCACTTTCAAATTGTTATCAAGAAACTGCATGATGGCATAAATAGATGCAAATTAAAATGTCATAAAATCGCGGCCACGCTGGCTCCTTATTAGTTTAAGATATAAAATTGAATTTCAGATAAATAAATATTGACAGCAGATGAAATAAAAGTGTATGTATATATATCTAATTGAGTGCACACGACTTGTTTCTGGAGAACCAGGCACGCTCATAGTCCAACAATTTAAAGGGATATTAAAGCTCATTTTGGTAATTTTTTGTATCTCATGAAAACTAGCAATTGGTTCAATAAATGATATTTATGAAACATTAACCCGGTTTTTATCAATGAAACTTTGCAAAAGTGACATAATTCGTTGATAATTCTGTCATATCTTGCGGTTTTCTCGGGGTTTTTCCAATAATTGAATATTTGCTTCCTGGACAAAAATTCATTTCGACCCTTTTAAGTGATATTTTAACGATATTAGGAATTATATGGGCGTGCAAAGTATTTTTGGATTGTTTTTACAATTAAATTGAAAAGAAACAACCTTCGTCACGAGTTGAAAATATATGTGTTAAAACGAGCTTTAATATCCCTTTAAAAGTTTTTTGGAACACCTAAACCAAAAGGGCGAAAACAAAATACCAAAGGGGTAATAATAAGTTATAAATAGAAAGACAAACAATAAAATGTCCCAAAGAAAAAGGACAAATGGGCAAATGATGTTCTACAAAACACTATATAGAAAATCAATCATTGAGCAACTCGGGCGGCACCAGAAAGCAGTGAGTGAACTTAGGCGGTCCAGAAGGGTAAGCAGTTACTGCTCCTATAATGACACTAGGGGTGTTACTCTGTTTCCAACCCGGTAATAGGCATGAATGTATTCGATTAAGAACCAAGATAAACAGTTAGTCATTACGACATTTCTAACATATGTTTCAACCCGCCACTCATTACTTTGTTTCTTTCATTTACTGAAAACTTCTATTCACTCAAAACGTATCGGTGATGTAATGGTTATCAAACTCCCTTAGAATGCGGTAGATTGTGAGTTAAAGCCGGTCGGGTCAAATCAAACTCCCTTAGAATGTGGTAGATTGTGAGTTAAAGCCGGTCGGATCAAATCAAAGACTATGAACTAGTATTTACTGCTTATCCACCAAGGCAGCAACATTAAGGAGTAATAACAAGGGCTGGTTGGCTCAGAACCATGATAATGTGTTCGAGTGGGGCGACTGTCATTTCAGTGAGTTAGCACTATACAAATTCAACTATGCGTATTGGTTGGTCTAGTACAGAGCGGATATCATCATCATGTTACTTGTTCTTATCAAGATATAGCTGAAACATCGCCACCTGGCGGTAAAACAATCTCTCACTCATCACTCAATCCATTCACTTAATTGCCAATTCTATCGACTGATTCACTCACCTGTCATAGTAAACATTCCTAAACCTACTCCAATACTTCTACCAGCTAACATTAAATCCTCATTGTTTGCCGACTTTTGCTTCCTGGCTGCCCATAATCCAATTGCCAATATCAAAACATAGAAAATTATTACAGCAATTAGTCCTGGGACGTTTACACCCATTATAAACTACGATGATATTTCTGGTTAGTGTTGAAATTGTCACAATTGTATGCCTGGTTCAATCTAGGAGATGGTTTGTTTTCAAGTTGTCACAATATGTACTTGTTTTAATATTGACGGTATCTTTCTAAGTAGTCACGATAAATGTATTGTTTAATTTGGGAAGCCGCTTTACAAGTCACGCTGTATACCTGGTCCAGCCTAGGAGGTGGTTTTGCAAGTTGTCATGCTGTTTAGCTGGTTTAATCTAGGAGGTGGCTTTACAAGTTGTCACGCTGCATACCTGACTCAGTCCAGCAGCTGGCTTTGCACGTGTTCACGATATATTCCTAGCTGAGTCTGAGAGGTGACTTTGCAAGTTGTCACGATGTATATCTGGTTCAATATTGGATGTAGTTTTGCATCTCCTTGTTATATATAAATCCACCAATATCTTATATATACCATTCCAACAACGGCGGCGAAAAGAATATTTAGACTTTTCCACTTTGCCTGTGAGACTCCTTAAGTAGATACCACTTTAAGAAAAGTAAAGTCTTGTCATAGCGTCTCAATCACATATAAATGTAGTGTACAAATCACTTTTATATCAGATCAAGCCACGAACTAGTAAGCATGGTAATCAAACAACAAACTACTTCCTGACTTGCGTAGAGCGAACTTGTCTACGTAAGATCTTTATCAACCCAATATAAAATGGTCATCAGTTATATATCTGTGTCCTTGATACAGACATGTATTAAAACATGCATTTGTTGTATGATTTATATTGTCACGCATGATAGCATAGCATGCTATAAAATCTAATGACCGTCATAACATCACTTCTCGCATAGAGGTACAAAATGTATAGGCTTAATGGATTTTATGTAAATACGAAATCTTCAAATCAAAATTATTCAAACTCAAAATGATAATAAATTATCTATCAATTGCCCTTGGTTTCTTGTATTTTTGTGTATCAGTATAAATTTATTTTACTAATCCTTGGAGAAGACAAAAAAAAGGAAGAAAATACAAAATTTAGGATATATGCATGTTGTATATATCAAGAATACATTAAAACTGCACTTATCTTGAACGAAAGGACGCTAAGCATGTAATATAATTTCAGTACCATTATGTTGAAAAGTTGGAAGATCCCAAAGGGTAATTCAGACAACGTAAATCGAAGGAGGACAGACAATATAATGGCTAAAACAAAAAGGACAAAAGGACAAACAACGATCTACAAAACATTACACAGTACGCTATCGATCGAGCAACACGAACCCCATTAAGACAAACTGGTGTTGAATGCATATTCTACGGAAGGGTAATCAGTTCCTGATCCACATGTAGCACTGATCGTGTTATTCTTGTTACAAACACGTGCGCGGTGATAGGTCGTGAATGAGGAAAGGATCGTGGTCATTTTGTGACTTAGATACTCCGTACCGGTTAACCAAGTTATAGTTAATGGCCACCGTAAACTTTCAAAGTGTATGTAGATGATGTCCTTCTACTAAATAATTGCGTGGTTTATTGAGGTTGAATTAAAGTTTAACACAGATACAGATAATTCTACTTCATATCATTATCTTCATATAGCAACTGACAGTGGGTGTCGGTTATGAACGGATATTTATGATGAAAGAGATCATTAAATTTTCCCATTGTAAACTTTCCATTATATATATGATTGGTTGGTTGGTTGGTATTATGGTGTTTAACGCCACTTTCAACAATATATCAAAAAAGCTATTTCGTGGCAGTCAGCTTTATTGGTGGAGGAAACCGGAGGAACCGGCGAAAGCCAC
Source organism: Bathymodiolus brooksi (assembly GCA_963680875.1). Classification (NCBI taxonomy): domain Eukaryota; kingdom Metazoa; phylum Mollusca; class Bivalvia; order Mytilida; family Modiolidae; genus Bathymodiolus; species Bathymodiolus brooksi. The sequence goes on along the minus strand of OY804588.1, from coordinate 84,939,435 downwards.
CGACCTGTCGCAAGTCATTCACAAACTTTATCACATAATGTTGTACACCTCGTCCTAATCGAGATACGAACTTCAACATCAGTAGTGATAGGCACTGATTGCATAGGTAGTTTAAAATCCAACTACCAGACGATCACGACCACGACGGCCCCTCCATTATATAAAGCAACATTCCAGCAGCACCTGCATATGAAGTATAGGTCTCTCATTTGATACGATAGTCCTGACCGTGTGGTTCCTATGGCTATGCGAATTTCCTTGATATAGGGTTGCTGCTAACAAGTGGGCTACTGAATTACGGATTCTTATTGATTAAGTTGAGCACATTACTTCGATATTTTACGATTAACATCTTAACCTGGTTAACGGTTCTGGAATATACGTGCCACAGGTGACCATTAATCGGTGGTGTAATAGATAGCGTGCTCCCATTGAGTGCTGTCACTCGTGGGTTCGAGGATCGGTCGGATCAAACAAAAGACTATCAAATCGATAAGTACGCAGTACTAAGGAATAAGTACAAAGATCGGTAGGCGAATGTATCCGAGAGGATCGAGTGACATATCGCTCTTCGGACTGTTACTTCCGTGAGCTAGCACTATAAAACAAATTAATCGCCTTGGTCTAGGATTAAACTGCTCAACCAAAAATAGACATTTAATGGATTGAATTCATCAGTAAAGAACAACACAGTTAAAGCCACATTTTCCATGTACATCACAAATGTTACAAAATAACATTATGTCATCTTACAAAACCATTGCTGTAAATAGATGTTTAAATTATAAACGTAAGATCCGGGTGCGTATGTATATTACAACATAAGGTCGTGTAGTCCAAGTAGTCATATTTACCTACGTTACTTTTGCTATGATAATGAAAAATATATTTATTCTTTCAAAATAAGGCAAATAATCGGAAATAAATTTAAATAACCCCAAAGGTGCCTCATTTAAAGAAAATCACCTGATGACAACGGCACTCGACGCCTTGAGAACGACGTTTATTTTTAGATTTCGTTTATTGATAAATAACCTCAACTTTTTAAACCAATCAAAACACGTATAAAATGACAGGTGACTCTAAAATTAATTTATTTATAATTGCAATCATATTGTCTTGCTGTTCGTCACCTCGCAGTCTTAGAAGGACTTTCTCCAATAACTAAAGCCTCCAGTTTCTAATATGCACACTTGTCAAATTGATGAAGCATTGACTCGCAATTGGATGAATGATTACAAGAAAACTCAATATGAAGTGAAAATCGTAGTTAATGCATCCAATGATGGTCTCCCCGACTGGTGTTTGTTATTGACTTGATTGCGACAGGTCGGTTGTTTTCTCCAAGTACTCCGTTTCCTCCATTAATAAAACTGACCGCCACGATATAACTGAAATACTGTTAAAAGTGGCGTCAAACACCATAAACCAAATCAAACCAAACAGCATAATAAATATAACAATATATTATGTGATTCAGAAGATATAACTGTTGAACATCAAGTGCATTTATTTAATGTATGAAGTTAATGAGAATTAAAATTAATTAAGTATTTTGTCTTGATTGATATGTCATTCATTTCATAAGGATACCACAATACATAATTTGTGTTCCAGATATTGTTAAAGATATTAAATCCAGCACCGGTAATATCGTCTTGTGAAATAGGTTCCAGAGGTACTGGAAACGGAGATGGTCGTTTATTCTTTGTTCCCAAGACAACCAAAGGGGCATCATGCGTTATTAATTGAAGACCGTGTCCCATAGAATCTATTAGATATACTCCAGTATCCACAGCTGAAATGATGAACATAATTTTATACCTTCATAATTCAATAACAGATAGAGATATATTTATAGACTAGTGTTCATGTTACTGAAAATTTCTAAGGTCCCCCCCCCCCCTCAGGCTTGTGTAATCTTAGCCGATTGTCGCTATCATGATTAGGGCTTTTGAGTTTTTTTTTGTTTTTTTTTTCTTCGTTATCTTTTTTTTGTATTGCTTTGGCTCACAAATACTTATACATCATTATGGCTTTCCCATTCTTTTTACTTTTGAGCGTACCTGATAAAGATCATTCCTGACACGTGTCGTGTGCAATAAATTAGATATATACCTTTTAACGTTTAATCCCGTCACTTATTTGCTGTGTCTGTTCCAAGGCAGGGCCAATATGTCGTTGTCTTTTGTGTGTTTAGGTTCAGTAAGTTACAGTGAGAGATGGTTGTTCCGTATTGTTGATAGTGGTGAAATTCTACTTCGACTCTGTTTAAACTTTCATTTCATAAGTTGCTTTATTTACCTGGTGTTCAATTGTTTTCCTTTTCTTCACCGTCTTTGTATTTCTCATCGTGGATACAATCATCTGATTTTATTTCATTTATATTGTTTTATTTATCATAAATTAGTTTAATTTGTGAAAAACAAACACTTGCATGACCGCATCATTTCACTAATAGGGAATGCTTGGACCCATCAAATTATTTCAATCCCGCCACTATTTATCAAAGTGTCTGTACCAAGCCAGAAAATGGCGTGGTCGTGTATTTGTGTTAGGGATATTGATTTTGTCTCTTGCCATGATTTATCTATTGGATTTCGGAATTTGTTCCGGCAGTTTGGTATTTCTTGGTTGTAATTTTAATTGTTGACTAACGTTATTTTGTTTACCATGATTGTGATTTTTATGTACCATTGCATTTGATTTGTATATCTTATACATAAATTTATGAAATGGGTGTATGAAGATGTGCATCTTGTAGTACAAAAATGAAAGCACATATCATACCGTGAACATACTGACTACCGTTCATTATAACATTGCTTGGATCAACAAGATGGCCGACTTTTGACAAGTACCACTTCCGTTTTGTTGTTGTTGACGGAGTTGTAGGATTAAAATAATAAGATATTGATTCTGCAAGACGTGTTGGTTTTTTATTCTTCAGTATAATTGCTACAGAAAATCCTGAAAGTAAACATAATGCTAAAGGGAAGTTTGAAGATACCAAAGGGGTAATCTGAAGTCGTAAATCTAAGATACCAAAGGGGTAATCTGAAGTCGTAAATCTAAGATACCAAAGGGGTAATCTGAAGTCGTAAATCGATGAAAGTGACAATAAATACTAATAATATGACACTATATTAAACTAAGCAGACTTTTGCTATACGATATTAACTGAATATACAATTTACCTAATAGTATATTAATTCAACATCCTACCAAGAAGTTTTAATGTAATGTACCTACCTGCAGGTGAATTACCGTCGGACGGGCGTTCATCATAGGTTATATATATAGACTGTGGGGCACCATAAGTTGTATTAGCTGTAGTGTTCTCCATTACCAGTTCCAAGACAAAGTTACATGAGTCTTCAAAAAAAGATATACAAATGTATAATAAAACTTATTGTAGTCAAATATATGTTTGTAAATAATACAAAGAATCTTGTTCATAAATATCTAATTGTACTCAGATATATTATTTTGTAAATATTGTAAGTAACCTGTGAGTTCGTTCACAGTATTCATTTCTAGGTATGATGTTAATGTTATTTATTACATACTAGTACTTAGTTCAAATAAAGGCATTTTTGTATGACCAATATGACCGAAAGTGAACTGTCCATATTTTCACACCCCGGGAAAATAATCGGTTATTGGAATACTACAAGATCATTTCCATATCGAGGCCCATATTGGCCCGGGCCAATATGAGCCTCGACTTCGTCTCAGGCCAATATGGGTGTCTCTTTTCTAGATGTCGGAAGTATGTAATAAATAGTTTAATACATGGGCATTTCCATATTGGCCTGGTTATCATCCCTCGATCCATATTGGGGGTCTCGGGATGATAACCAGGCCAATATGGAAATGCCCATGTATTAATCTGTAATTATATAAACTATTGTTTCAATTAGAGATCAGTTGTTTTTACGATCCAACTATGTGTCTACGTTACCTTCATCAAGTCTCCATATTTTATTTAGTTTTGTTTTCCATAATTTTGACTCTGGTTTTGCATTCAGCGTTGAATTAGGTTTGTCATATCCAGCCCCGCCATAGTAATTATATAAATACGCCATGGCGTCAAAGTCTGATTCGTTGTAGGTGTTATACAGGATGGTACCTATCGGTTCTTCTGTTGCCCAATTTACCTTCAAGAAAAAGTTCATAATTTACTTGAGATTAATCACAGCAAATTCCTTAAACCCTGACCAACTTTTTACTACAAAGCCTAAATATACCTTAGATTAATCACTGCTTGAACGCATCATTTAACAAATATGGGAGGCTTAAGACCAAAAAAGCTTAACCCCGCCACTTTTCATTAAAGTTCCGGTACCAAGCGAAGTGAGTGTCTATGTGTGTTATTGGTATAGAATTTACCGTTGCTTTTACATGTAAACGTTTTTCTTTGGGTCCAATTAAGACATAATTTGGAAACTATGTGTAACCTTGGAGTATAGAAATAGCATTAAGAAATAAATCAAACGAACTACCACAAAATACCGGGGTGTTGTCAAGTGTTCTGAGGGTATTACAATCTCCTTTCAAATTATTTAATGAATATCAATAACCCGTTGAGTACATGAACAATACAACAGAACACCGTTAAAGTAGCAGATAAAATTATTAACATAATGTACATACCATTCATGAGTCTAACCATGAGCTAATATTTGATTAACGAGAAGTCTTGAAGATATCAATCACTTAAAGGGAAACTTCGCGATTTTTTACATGTTAGCTAAACATGTTCCTGGTGATATAAAATACATATTCACAAAGTTTTATCGACATATTTCCACAAATAACGAAGCAAATCGCAAATTTGTAATTTTAATTCTCTAATTTTTTCATGGGTTGTGACGTTTTAACCCGAGAGTTGCATTGTGGGATTGAAATTTAAAGCCTGGGTCGCTGATGTTAAATTCGCTTCATTTAAAGCGCTCAGAGGATTGTAATTTAAATCTAATAACCGTTGGAAAATTAAATACTGAAGTGAACAACTACGTACCTTTTTGACAAACAACTATTTTAAATGTTTCATATCCTTTATATTTACAACGGAAAGAGTGTTTTACAACAGTCACCTATATTCGCTATATATAGGATCCCTTTTACAATTATGCTCATTTTGTTTTACTGCTAATGTACTGAAAAATATAATGGATAATTTTGACAACGCGTAACTTGTGTATTGATTTCTAGATTCTGTTTTAATCCCTTTTTTTTATAATCATTATTCGGCATGCTGTTTACTGTTATTTTGATCTCCGCATGTAGATGTCCGTTTGGGTGTTTTCTAGCCGGAGGGTAAAATTATACAGGTGACCGGATTAATAAAATGGGAATTTGAATACACACTATTTGCTTTCCAAGACGAGTTGGTAGATCGTTTATTATCTATTAAAGATAAAATATTCTTAAAACATTAGAATAAATATAATGTTGAAATAACAGGAACAATTTATGTTTTAGATGATAAAAAAGTATACACCATCCTTGAAATTATAAGTTTTCATTATGAGAGGCATAACATTCAAGGTGACCGGATTAATAATTGGCCTAACTATATATAGTTGTCTCATCATAATAATTTAACGATCGATGTTCATAAAAGATGTTTTAATTTTAATTTTAAATAAAATGATTTAGGAGGCCTAAACGTTTAGAAATGAATTTTTCTTTTTAACAATAAAAAAAAATGATTATGATTTTACTCAATCATTATTTTAACAGTCGGTGTTCATAAAAGATGCTTTAATTAATTTGATTTAATCAAATGATTATGATTTTACTCAATCAATATTTCTTTACTTTTCTTTTGTTCAACGCGTGTTGTTTGTTTGGGAACATTTCTATATAAAGCACCGAAATTAACGTTTTAGTTATAGCTTAAATATGTCGAGCTCAGGTACGGAAAGTGACTCTAGCGCCTCAAGTGATGTAGATTTCGACGAGTATGGAGAGTTTGGTTACCAATTTGAACCAGAATATACGGAAGAAGAACTCGGACAAATGGAAGAGGCAGCGGGTGCCCAACGTCGGGAAATCGAGAACAACCCACGTCAGAACGACACAAATTGGTGCTCATGCTCAAAATGCATTTCACTACCTTTGCCGTCGGAATTCCTGTGCTGCCATGAATTTTCATTGTTTGATGGTCAATTGGAACCCAGTGACTGCATTACCGATAACACCAACTTTAGAACAGTTTGTCTCAACCATGTTGTGCTTGAAACAAGCTATATTAGTCTTTTGAGGTACAAACGTCACAGAGGAAGAGCTCCAGGTGTGTTAACTAACCGACAGAGTAGACTCATGGCTTATCGTCAGTTTGTTTGTTGGGTCAGAAAAGGTCAACCACTTGGCAAGAAATACAGAGTGACCCTACCAGTCTGCGTTGTCAAAACTATAAGGGAAGAGTTTCCGTCACCAGATGGAAATTATGAAGGTTTTACAGAGTGTGCACGTGAAAGTGATATATCAGATTCTGACTAGTTTAAAATAAAATGGACATAATTAGACTAACTAATATGAAGATTTCAATTATATACAATATATTATTTATTTATTTATTTAATAAAATATGTTTAAGCATATTCGGTTTATTGTAGTTTACAAAGGTAGTGTTTAAAGAAAAAAAACTCTTTGCTCAGTGATCCCCAAAAGTCACAAAGCCTAAATATATGATTTTTTCAGCTCGGAACACCGTAAGCAAACTTGACCTATAATTTTGATATCCACTGATATTCATTTAGACAACGTTCGGAAGAGATCATGATCATGAGCGGTATAAACAGATGAAGGGCAGTCAAAAATTAAAAAGAGATTAGGCCACACCAGATTTACTTCTTGTTCTTCGGATTTTGTGCTAGAAGCAGATCCCCTAAAAACATTGTCCAGAGCGAGCAAGTGATTTAAAAATGTTAATTTCTTTTCCTTTTTTCGTTTGTCAGTTTTGATGAAATATTATGCGAAATATATATTTCTTATATTTTTCATGTATTTTCAGAAGCGAGAGACCATATTTTAATTTTAAATATTTTATTCTTCAATAAATTAAGGCAAATAATTCCTGAAGTAAGAAGTGAAATGCGGGATTTACTTATTTTTATCTTCATTCTGAAAACGACAGGTACATTCACACCGGTTCACTCAGCAGGGTACCTAATATTGCGTAATGAGTTTAGGTCCACACAGGAAATCGCCAGGCAGAATATACAAGTGTCATTTTACATCCGGTCCTGAATACTTGTGTCACAATATTTGGCACAAGTCAAATAGACAAAAACATAATAAGAACAGAAAATAAAATGAAAACAAATTACGCTACCCGTGACTAGAATAGCAGATGCAATACACATTTTAAAGGTTCTAATAGGTGATCAAAATAGACGACCCTGATCACGTTGAAGTATACATTAGGAATGGGTGCATATGCCGGATCAAGGGGGTGTTCGACAATTTAGTAAAATTCGTGTATAAATTGGGTAAAAATTGACAAACAAGAGCCTGGCACCCCGTTTTCAAAACTGCTGGATCCGCACCTAATGCAGCAATGATTCATGGGCTATTTTCACAAAAAAATCTTAAGATTACCATTGATCGTAAGCTATATTGAATTGTTAATTTTTATCTTGATTTTTGTGTGACCCATCAGAATGATGTAGCAACAACCAAAATTATGAAATAAAGCAGGGTGAACAGGGCAGGGTAGAAATTCTTCTTGCAAAATAGACAAAAAAACATTCGTATGCATTTTTTCCTTATAGAAATAGAAATAGAAATAAGTTTATTAACCAAATCAGGGCCCCAGGAGGGCATATACAAATAACAAGTATGATTGATACACAACAACAATACATCAAACTAAATATTCGCGGTAAAATATCAATAATTGTGAAGAACAAATTTTTTATGACTAGTCTGAGATTAATCAGAAGGGTCCGCCAGTTCGAAAGACGTGATTAAAATAAACAAAAAATGTTTTCTTTACGCAGAGACATATTATATGTTACGCTTCGCTCAAATCAGAAATAACCGTTATGAAAACAGATTAATCTTTTTACTGTTGGCGAATATGAATATTGTATTACCATAAACAAATTATTATATTACGTAAGAGATGTACCTTGAAGTTTTGTATAATAAACTTTAAAAGTATTTATAATACTCATCGTCTGTAATTGTCAAATGAAAATTATTACAAATTATATGTTTACATAATCCTCTCAACTGTAACCGTCTGTGCTTTTAGCTTATGTGTATCTTTATTGTAGTGCATGAACGATCGATTACTAAGTGAGATCTTACTGAATAATGTCATTAAAACAATTTTGCCCCGTAGTATAGGCCTTTCTTTGATTTTTTTTTAACGAATTCAGGGCATAGTTCCGATGTCCGTTCTTTATTTAACTTAATTTCGTAGTTCTTCAATTTTGGAAAAAAATCTTTTGTAAATGTGTCTCATTAAAGACGAACCCCCCCCCCCCCCCCCCCCCATTAATTTGTTTTGCCATAATCTATAGAAGCAAAACGTAAATCTGCAAAAATAGATTGTGTAATAAATTCATATATTTAGAATAATAAGAAAAATAAAAAGAATTACCATCAAGTTTCCTTCGAAACAGGAAGTTTCGAAATGGTCTTCGCAAACCAACTTGTGCTTATAACTGGTGAAGCTTTCTTCTATGCTGAGGTTGGTCAGCCAAGTCAAGTAGAGCTCTTTCTTTTTCACGGGGTCAGGAAAACAAAATAGGCTTTTGCCATACCCTTGTCGAGTTAAACAACCGTACGCCTGACAAGCCATATCGACACTGAATGAGGACCCTGCTTTGTCACGCTTGTTTTGGGGCGTGGTGGTATTTAGACGTCACGTGATACTTGGTATTGAGATGCTATCAAAATGGCGACTTCCATGTATCGTTGACAGAATTTTAAAATCGATTTAATTCCCTTATCCAACATAATAAAACGCTAATATACATATAAACACCCATATTTATACATCAGGAAAAACATATAATTTTTTTTTTTTTTTGCGAAGTTTCCCTTTAATGTTACGCCACATCAACAATGATACAGATATATGTTTTAAGCAAACTACCAATTATGACCTAGCTTTTATTTCGTCATGTTTCATTTTGAGGGATTGAATTATGGTGCTTAACGCCATTTTCAACAATATTTCAGTTATATCGTGCTGGTCAGTTTTATTTGTAGAGGAAAGCGGAGTATCTGTCGGTAGTCACTGGCAACCTTTATCACATATCAAGTTGTATCAAGTACACCTCGCCATGAGCGGGATTCGAACTCACAACTTTAGTGGTAATAGGCACAGATTGCACAGTTAGCTGTAAATTCAACAAGATATGATTATAATCTAACGATTATGAAGTCTCAAGTCTCCCAAACCGGCCATGGCCACTGACAACAGGTTTAAAAAAATAAATCAAAAGCTTCCTTTGAAATCGAACAATGTTGAATTTGTGTGGTATTGTGGCGGCAATTTTGAAAATGGCGACAGGTAGAAATTTTTCGATGTCAGGAATCAATTCGGGACATCATAATCTACTTACATATGAAATGTCGTTGAAATCGGACATTGTTGAATTTGTGCGGTATTGTGGCGGCCATTTTAAAAATGGCGACCGGTAGAAATTTTTCAATGTCGGGAATCAATTCGGGACATCATTATCTACCCACATATCAAATTTTGATAACATCGGACAATGTTGAATTTTTGCGGTATTGTGGCGGCCATTTTGAAAATGGCGACCGGTAGAAATTTTTCAATGTCGGGAATCAATTCGGGACATCATTATCTACCCACAAATCAAATCGGACAATGCTGAATTTTTGCGGTATTGTGGTGGCCATTTTGAAAATGGCGACCGGTAGAAATTGTTCAATGTCGGGAATAAATTCGAGACATCATTATCTACCCACATATCAAATTTTGATGATATCGGACAATGTTGAATTTTTGCGGTATTGTGGCGGCCATTTTGAAAATGGCGACCGGTAGAAAATTTTTCAATGTCGGGAATCAATTCGGGACATCATTATCTACCCACATATAAAATTTTGATGATATCGGACAATGTTGAATTTTTACCGCCCATTTTTTATGCCGTGTTTTGGCAGCCATTTTGAAAATTGCAGACATCTCGAAAATTTTGAAAGCGTAGAATTGCTCCTCTAATGGTGATCTATCACTATGTCAAATTTTATGTCTCTATCATTATCCATTTAGAAGTTATCAACATTAATGTACGAAATTTCAACTTTCCCATAGGATTCTATAGTAACCCCCACCCCCTTTGAACCCCTCAAAATATGACTTTGTCCCCCTTTACCACAAAGCTGAAAACTTTAGGACCAACTAGAAACATATATCTATAACTCCACCAAGTTTCATGAAATTTTGTCCAGTAGTTCCTGAGATCTGCCGTGGACAAGTTCATGTGCCACGGAAAGAAAGAAAGAAAGAAAGAAGAAGAAGAAGAAGATGTATATCTATTGGGATTGTCGTTGTTGTCGTCCGTTAGTAAATACAATATGTGGTTGTATTATGATTGGGGTTGTCATTGTTGTCATCCGTCGGTAAACACAATATGTGGTTGTATTATGATAGGTTTGTCGTTGTTGTCGTCCGTTAGTAAATACAACATGTGGTTGCATTATGATTGGGTTGTCGTTCGTTAGTAAACACAACATGTGGTTGTATTATAATTGGGGTTGTCGTTGGCACATGAACTTGTCCACGGCAGATCTCAGGAACTACTGGACAAAATTTCATGAAACTTGGTGGAGTTATAGATATATGTTTCTAGTTGGTCCTAAAGTTTTCAGCTTTGTGGTAAAGGGGGTCAAAGTTATATTTTGAGGGGTTCAAAGGGGGTGGGGGTTACTATAGAATCATATGGGAAAGTTGTTATGGAGACTTAACTACCATATGATCACGGCAACGACGGCCTTGGTATGATATTGAATGTTCCGGTATTTTTACCATATTATGAACCACTAATAACACCCGTCTTCACATCATAATGTCCAAAGACAGTTGAGGAACAGAGACAGACAATAGAATAAACATAAATGATGAGATCTTTAAGTCACTCACCTTATTAAAAGGATCATACAATGTGTGTAAAGATCCGTCAGTGTTAAATCCTATTTTAACGCCTTGTTTACATGCATATTGTGTTCTGGAAATTCTAGTTGTATTCAAGAGTTGATATTCTGAATTTAAAAAAAACATAAATTATAAAATACATTTTTTTGTATTTCTAGACATCTGTGGTTCACATACAGGCCCATATCGACATATTTAAGGAATTCAATACTTAATCTTCCGTTATCTAGAATTTCTTTATGCAAGTTGTCTAGATACTAAATCATAATCTACTAAACAAATAACGTAAAGTCATCTCTCACCTCTGAAATTCTATTCCTATGTTGCAAGTTCTCTGGATTGTCCTTTTTTTATTGCCCCTTCTTTATTCTCTAATGTTTTTTTCACAGTTAATACCATAGCATTTAATCTTTGAACAAACAATATCAATTTGGTGAATATTTCTATATTTAGCTTCTTCAATGGTACCAGACAATAATCTGCTTTTAAATAATGTAAAGCAACAAAAATTAAGGTGCTCCTCTCTCAGGCATACATGTAGGTGGCATTAGTCAATTATGACTATCCTTGCTTATGCACTTTGGCTTTCTTGCTCTCAAAGACTTTTAAAGTAATTGACTTTCAAATATTTTGGCTTTGAGTGTACCTGATGTAGGTTATTCTGAGCGTACCTGATGTAGGTTATTCTGAGCGTACCTGATGTAGGTTATTCTGAGCGTACCTGATGTAGGTTATTCTGAGCGTACCTGATGTAGGTTATTCTGAGCGTACCTGATGTAGGTTATTCTGAGCGTACCTGATGTAGGTTATTCTGAGCGTACCTGATGTAGGTTATTCTGAGCGTACCTGATGTAGGTTATTCTGAGCGTACATGATGTAGGTTATTCTGAGCGTACCTGATGTAGGTTATTCTGAGCGTACCCGATGTAGGTTATTCTGAGAGTACCTGATGTAGGTTATTCTGAGCGTACCTGATGTAGGTTATTCTGAGCGTACCTGATGTAGGTTATTCTGAGCGTACCTGATGTAGGTTATTCTGAGCGTACCTGATGTAGGTTATTCTGAGCGTACCTGATGTAGGTTATTCTGAGAGTACCTGATGTAGGTTATTCTGAGCGTACCTGATGTAGGTTATTCTGAGCGTACCTGATGTAGGTTATTCTGAGCGTACCTGATGTAGGTTATTCTGAGCGTACCTGATGTAGGTTATTCTGAGCGTACCTGATGTAGGTTATTCTGAGCGTACCTGATGTAGGTTATTCTGAGAGTACCTGATGTAGGTTATTCTGAGCGTACCTGATGTAGGTTATTCTGAGCGTACCTGATGTAGGTTATTCTGAGCGTACCTGATGTAGGTTATTCTGAGCGTACCTGGTGTAGGTTATTCTGAGCGTACCTGATGTAGGTTATTCTGAGCGTACCTGGTGTAGGTTATTCTGAGCGTACCTGATGTAGGTTATTCTGAGCGTACCTGATGTAGGTTATTCTGAGCGTACCTGATGTAGGTTATTCTGAGCGTACCTGATGTATGTTATTCTGAGAGTACCTGATGTAGGTTATTCTGAGCGTACCTGATGTAGGTTATTCTGAGCGTACCTGATGTAGGTTATTCTGAGCGTACCTGATGTAGGTTATTCTGAGCGTACCTGATGTAGGTTATTCTGAGCGTACCTGATGTAGGTTATTCTGAGCGTACCTGATGTAGGTTATTCCAAAAACGCACGTGTGCACTAAATTAGATATTTACGCTTTTATTGATACATTGTGCTAGTGATGCCATCAGAAACTAGCAGAGCCCCACCAATGGCACACTACCAGGGGCATAATAACTGGTACACACTGCTAATAATTCAATTCAAGCGAGTAGATCAATACACAGAGACAAACAATTACAAGCATACATACATGATTATTTTATACTGTCATATATATGACTGATTGTCAAACGTTTCAGTACAAACCAACAACAGAGAGACAGACATTTTCATTTGAACATTCTTTCGTCCAGTTGTTTGTAGGAGGGTTCGTGTCCTATGTACATTATTTGTGTTTGTTTGCGTATGGTGGTGTGCTGGTTTTTTTTGTTTTTTTTTTATTTGTCTTCATCCTGTGTCTTGTGTACTCAGTGTTGACAGTTCCTCTGGATTGTCCATTTGTTGATTGCCCCTTTGGTGTTCTCTAACGTTTATTCGTAAATGCCAAGCAAGAATATTTAATCTTCTAAGGGAAAAGATATTTGTTTAGAAAAACTTGCCTTGTATATTCGGATCTATCGGTTCGTTTTGAGACATTAAATATCTCACTATTTCAGCAAGTGGGTGGTCAGCTAATTTGTCTAAGGCAATCTGTAAAAATTCTCTTTGTTCCTGCCAAGCCATCACACAATTGTGATAATTCATACCTAGAAAAGGTTAGACAATAGGTATTAGCTCTTTTACATTTTCCTGATTTGATTCTAAAATTATACCTTCTTATACCTTTATTTATATGAGTTATTTCCCTATCGATGGGCAAAGCGATACCTGATCTAGCAAGAGCAACGGAAATGACAACGAATTTGAGTATAATTTTCCCATGACTTGTAGACATTTGAAACTTGTAAAAATCAGAGGATAAATTGAATAGCAAATAGAAAATTGATAAGTTGTTACAACATTAAAATGTTCAACAGATTATGGGAAAAGATATACGATATTTTCATTTAAAGGGGCACCTTTTCCCGCCTTAAATTGAAATAATCCTTTAAAACGTATAATTTTAGAACCTAAGTAGGAAATTTGCAAATGGTCTATTGTCTCCACATAAGAGGGAAATAATATTTGCTTGTCAATATAAGTAGTGTTAGGCTAAGCGTATTTTTTCGCTAAATACAAAGTAATTCATTCCGCCTTTCACAGGAAGTATTATAAATATCAAAGTGCACATACCGTTTTATTAAAAGAAAAACAAACTTTCCAATAAATGGTTGCTATCCATCAAACAAGGGATTTACATGCATTACGATTGTGCTTATTACATTTGTCGTACTTTGTTTTGTGTTTTGAAGTTGTTATAATTCTAGTTTTCGTACCATCGTCGGCAACCCATGAGTAAATGTGATGTCTGAGTAAATTATATTTGTGCAATGTTTCTTGATTTGCTCATAACATGGAGCATTAAGGAATAAGTATATTATTTTCAAAATATATTCAATATATTGACACCTTATTCTTGTCTCTCACGAAGACCATTACTTTTTTCGCACGATTTGAAATCAGTTGTGATATTTGTTGTCTAAAAGGTAATGGTCATTAAATAGCCAACATATTCTACCTTCCTAGCTTGTATTGATTTAACTATGAACATTTATTGAACCTGCTATTGCACTGTCCATGTTTATGTTGTCATTCATTTGTGTGATAGTATGTGGTCTGTGCAGGTTTTTATCGTTTGTTTATATATGTGTTACCGTTGGAGATCCAGTTATCAAGAGGGAGTGATCCCATTAATCAGTTTAACCTAGCCACATTTGTGTGCCTGTCATAAGGCGGGACCTGGATTTCTGACGTCATATGTTGTGGTCTTTTTTGTGTTCAGCGAGTTGAGTTAAGATTAGAGGTGATTATTCGCTTTGTTGATATTGGTGGAATTAACGACCATCACTGCTTAAGCTAGATAGATTACGGATAACCTTATGACAAATAATCCAGTATCCATTTTGCTTCTCTCCTCTCCCCCCAATAGATTATTTAATACACAGATAGCTATAATTTATAAAATTTAACATATTAAAATATTGACTTAACAGTTTTCATATCTATATTTATTTTGCATGCATTGAGGTTGATCGGATGTTGCTGGTTTAACATAATATGCGAGCATGAGCATGGAAGTATGAACAGCGACTAAAAAGTAACTAAGGGAGTGGGGGGGATTGTTCATATTTGCAATAAGACTACAACATGTCTCAACAGAAGATAATTCTAAGCATACAAAAAACACACACAAAAACGACAATTTCTGTCCTCGCAAATAGTACTTCTTATTGTCAGTTTTCCCGCAAAATTGAATTTCAGCAATAACGAACATCGTAATATTTCCACGTGACATATCAACACAAACTGGTACCTGGTAATGCTTTTTGGAAAGCTACATTGGTCCAGTTGACATTGTCTCCTACACTAGGTAAGCCCCACGTGTGTTCTGGTACCTTAACAAGGAACCGTATAGCATCCTTTATTCTTGTGTCTGTATAGTTGCATTCGTCTTAAAATAGAAATCAAGATTATTAACACACCTGTAGTCTCGGTGTGGATTTACTTAATCAAGACAATTGATCGACAATCCTAAAATTAACATATCGACATTAGTTGGATTTCATACATGTAGTGCAGTTTTGCAAAAGTAGGCTCAATTTTACATTATATATATATTTATTCAATTAATACGGAATTATTACACATTCTGATTACCTCCTTTGAAACCTTGAAATTTATCTTATCATATATAATTAGTTAAATTTTAGAGGAGTGTCAAGTCCATTGAGTCTGCCATCTAGCGCAAAATGTTATCCTAAACCTATTCAAAAATCAAGTGTCTGACTATTCGCATAGATGATTTCAATAAATAAAACAAAATTGTTTTCGCGTTAATGAACTTGTACGTTGAAGTAAGACTGCAAACTTGGCATCATAATCTGTCAATGTTCAACATGCATTGACTATATGAGTAACATGACGGGTGTCTTATAAGAGGCAGGAAATGCTTACCCTTCGCGAGCACCTGAGTTCATCCCCGGCTTTTTTGGTGGGGTCCGTGTTGCTCATCTTTTTAGTTTTGTGTGTTGTCCTATTATGTGTCTTTACGTTCTATGTTCCGTGATGTGATGTCCGTTACAACTTCCGCATAAAAACGATGTTCGATTCGTCTTTAACCTCAGTTGTTTGTAGGAGTGCGCATGTCTTATTTACGTTGTTTGTGTATAGTTGCTCCCAACACATATTGTGTTTTGTTTTTGTTTTGTTTTTCTTCATCTTTTGTACCCTATGTTGCCAGTTTCTCTGGATTGTCTATTTTTGATTGCTCCCTCGATATTCTCCAACGTTTATTAGATAAACAACAACTTCCGGTGTTATGCTCCCAAGTTGTACCATTTCTACAGGATTTCAGTACTTGCCAATCACGTCTCATGCTTAATCCCCAATAATACCCAAAGAAGCTAAAGTAACTCGTGTATTGTCTGGGTTTTTTTGTGTCATATTTTCTTTTATATAAATATTTTGATATGAACCTACTTGAATCATAACACAATTGTAATCCTGTTTGAAACGCCCTTTGGAATGCCAGTTTATATGGATCAGATGAAATTCCTTGAATCCAGGTGTCGCCTATCTCATGTGTTATTACAGGTAACTGATCTTTGATTGGTAGTATGTTTTCAATGTAATCTTCTAATGTTGATGCATAGATAGCAGCAGCTGGAAACTCAGATCTTAGTATTTCATAGTAGCTCAAGATCTCCTGAAGAACATGGAAAGTTTTTGGCTTCATTAGCTAGAAGATAACCGACCATCGGTGCAGATATCTACTCACTATATTATTCTTATGCTGTCTGTTAATAAACTGCAGATTGAAATAGACCTGTCAGTCTAGATCTCGACTTCTTGTCATTACCTTTCAATTATGAAAAGAAAGTGTAAATGATAATGTTCACAAATTACACCACTGAATACCAACAAAATGAACATTCAGCTTTCACCTCAAATAATTTAACTTAAAAATGACCACAACATATGATGTTGAAAATGGGTCATATGTTTGAAATGAAATGCATGAAAATCTCCAACAGGTGTTCCGTAAGTGATAAGTCATTAAAGAGGAATGGAGGTTGATATAAGCATGGCAACTCATGTTCGTTTAACATGTTTAACTTTTTTTGAACAAGCGATTCCAACAGTGTTCAACATATGACCAACTTATAAGTTGGTATTGAACATGTTGGATAGATGTGTTTACTTTTCCATCATTATTACTGTTACACCAGTCCATCCTTTGGTTCCTAGACTCACCATAAACAGGGGACCATTTCGGTTTAAACTGTATACACACATGTAATAGAAACCATCCACAGTATCTATTATCAACTCAGTTACAAAGTGCAGTAAATTTCATCATACTATGGATGTCTATATTTATTTCGGTCTCATAGGCAAATGGAACTTCAATTCATAAATGATAATGCAAAAGTTACGTATACTGGTTGGTTGCTGTGTTAGCAAACCCATTATATTTATATATATATATATATATATATATATATATATATATACCATCAGTTTATCATATTTGGTAAATATGATTCGATTTCATTCCACTTTAGAATCGCAATATGTTTATCAGACTCCCAATAAGTAATATAAATTGATCTTATGATGGACTTTTTTGTGTGTATGTGTGTGTACATATATTTGTCACTACTTAACCTCAATTGATTCAGGAGGGCCGCTGTTGTCTGTTCTGAAAGCAAAGCATAATGCATGTGAACAGTTTGGCACGAAAACACAATCATTCATTGATAGACCTCCAGGATGAGCAGGGTCTGGTCCGGGATTAAGTGGATAGCCTCCTGGAATGAAAACGTAGATATCTACTTTAGTCCGCATTCCACATCTATGTAATAATCTTCATTATAGCCAAAAAATGTGAAAACCAACCAATCTAAAAAATCGTTTGGAACCAAGAAAACCAAAAAGATGTATAACAGGTTAATCAACATCTGTAAGGTTACCTATACATGAATGAGATGAACATTATATTTAATACGAATATGTAAGATAACATTGCTAAATGGAAGAAAAAATAGTTAACATAGTAAAACAGGAAGACACTTACAAAACGGTTGAATTGAATCTACGACCTTGCTACCCTGTTGTGCAAAATGATTGTTAGTATATCATTTGTGTTAAAATACTTCCGTTGTAAGGTTGTATCGAGTACACCATAGGCATAAGTCATGTTTTCTACTTGTTATATTAATATCATGATATTTTTTTATTTTTTTTTATATTAACTAAAAATGGACCTACTAAGTATGACACCAATGTTCAACATTAATATGTATTAATATTTGTAACTAATGGTTTTTATTGTCTGTATATGCTGATCCTGTGTCCATGATACACTTTATAATGCAAACTGATAAGAAAATATTTTTCAAAACAATAAAATGTTTACCAGGGTGCCACGTTGCAAGGACTTCCTGTTCTTCAAATCGCCATACAAACAGGTTCGGCACAGCCGGTGGGCTGGTTCCTGGGTTTACACCCACGGAAACAGCATCGATTCCCTTTTCAACTAGTGTTGGTATAATCGCTTGTGTCATTCCTGCAACAAACATAGATACTTTACAGGTATAGTTAACAAACATAACTAGTTCATCTTGCTGGCCTGACATATTCAGAGAGATAAGATTGATCCCGGATGACCGAGCGATATTTAGGTCGTCTACTATTGACCACAACCTAGAGGCAATAATTGGTACACCGATACTCATTTCAAATATTAAATTTTCCAGAAACATATCTATGTTATTAGAAGTAGCCGGGAGCTCAAAGTAGACGTATTGTAGCCGCTACAGAATGTTAAATGTGTTGTCCTCTCCCAACTCGCCATATGTTTTCAGAGGCAGTGTCCAAAGTCGTTGCCTCTGTTCCCCCATGTTCCATGATTTCTGTATAATCTTTATATATTAGTATTGTTTAACTTGCTCTTGTCAAGAATGTGCATGAAATATTTAACGCTGGCTGTCAAGCGCCAAAGAATAACTCCAATATATAAGTGTGTCAGTGGTATCGATTGTAATATAAGTGTGTCAGTGGTATCGATTGTAATATAAGTGTGTCAGTGGTATCGGTTGTAATATATGTGTGTCAGTGGTATCGGTTGTAATATATGTGTGTCAGTGATATCGGTTGTAATATATGTGTGTCAGTGGTATCGGTTGTAATATGTGTGTGCCAGTGGTATCGGTTGTAATACATGTGTGTCAGTGGTATCGGTTGTAATATATGTGTGTCAGTGGTATCGATTGTAATATAAGTGTGTCAGGGATATCGGTTGTAATATATGTGTGTCAGTGGTATCGATTGTAATATAAGTGTCAGTGGTATCGATTGTAATATAAGTGTGTCAGTGGTATCGATTGTAATATAAGTGTCAGTGGTATCGATTGTAATATAAGTGTGTCAGTGGTATCGGTTGTAATATAAGTGTGTCAGTGGTATCGATTTTGCCTCTGTTTCTACGATTTTACAATTGGATTTTGAAATTTGAAAACCGATGATATTGTGGTATTTTTCCCAACAAAAGTGACAACGTACACGTATGTACTTTTCTGTGATTATTTTTAGATATGTTTTTAAAGCACATATTTTAAAGGCCTGCCTATTTTAAATATTCACGATTTAAACACAAACTTAAAATATTAATAATTATTAGGTTATACAATTTTGCTGAAATTAAAGTGTAAAGCTACATTTAATTTTGTTATTAAAACTTTCATCAAAATCGAACAAGAATTGACTTTGGAATAACGCTTTGAAAAAATGTGGTTTTATATGAAATATACAGGGGGGAAAAACTACATTGACCTATATAAAACGTATATAAGCGAACTACACATATAATTGAAGCATAATTAGACATATTGACAATTTTATATATTGTTCAGAATTGGGTGTATTGTGATCGAAATTAATATATTTTTAAGCTGTTGTCATAGATATTAAAAAGATAATTTAACTCCAAATGTTCATCTATTCCGATATGGAAAGGTCAGCTGGCGTAGATGTAGATCACAAACATTGATTGTGAAAGGATAGTATTCTCTACGTCTGGTAGTCGTGTATCTAATGGTTGGATTGGTTCGGTTTATGGTGTTTAATGTCATTTTCAACACTATTTCAATTATATCGTGGCGTTCAATTTTATTGGCGCGTATCTAATGGTGGGTTCCAGGGGCGGATCCAGGATTTCAAGTTAGGGGTGCGCACTTAAAAAAATTGCGCCGAGCGGAGGGGGGGCGCGAATATTGTTGGGGTATATCGTGTGAAAAATCACGATTTTATGCCAAAAAATCATATTTTTGCCAATTGCGGAGGGAGGCGCGAAAAGTTATGGGGTATTTCGCGTGAAAAATCACGATTTTACACCCCAAAAATCTTATTTTTTCCAATTTTAGGGGGGGCGCGCGCCGGGTGCGCCCCCCCCCCCTCCCCTGGAGCCGTCCCTGGGTTCACATTGATAGGTTTTAGATGTACGTCTGAATACACCAAACTACTATTACTTCAAATCCCTTGTAAATGTACACTTTTCAAGCTGTGATATTTTTTTCTGAATTATTTTATTTTTAAAGCAGTGTTTCTCAAGCATCTATTGTCATGTTTTTGATCAACTAGCTGTATTGTTCCCCAAGATTTAAATGGTAGTAAATTGAGAGGTGAATGCTAATTGCACGTGCACATCATGGTTAGAGTCCTGACCTATCTAAGCTGTTAGGGACATAGAAAAAATATTTGTTGGAAACTAGAAGCTGTATTAAATCCAAGACTGGAAATTCAAATCTTATTCACTTTCCCCTCTTTGGCAATGGCATACATAAGCTGCCGTGCTTGCCCACCCAAGTACCACTTATTTACATGTATGATTTATTTAAATATAAATTAAAGTTGAAATAATGACTAGATTTTAAAGATGAGTTTGAAGATACCAAATGGGTAGTCAAAATCCGTAAATCGAAGAAGAACAGACAACACAATGGTCAAAAGAAGAAGAACAGACAACACAATGGTCAAAAGAAGAAGAACAGACAACACAATGGTCAAAAGAAGAAGAACAGACAACACAATGGTCAAAAGAAGAAGAACAGACAACACAATGGTCAAATGAAAAAGGACAAAAGGAAAAACAACGATCTACAAAATATAAACACAAAACTAAAGATCGAATAACATGAACCCCACTGAAAACCGGAGTGAACTCAGTTGCTCAATCCATCAATATTACTACACGTTCAATAGATTAATGGAAGTTTAAGATTATCGTGGATATGACACATGACAGGTTATAACTGAGTTCGGTAGCCATTTAAGAATGGAGCATTTGACATATTTTGAAAAAAAATTACCTGGGACGTCTCTTTGACTCAGTACTCTGTGTTTCCTGTTGATACCAAACATCGAGTCAAGATCTGTGCTAATGTTCAAACTAAGTCCTAGTAACAATTCATTCATATTTTCAATTTGCATATTCATTGGTCCAGCGTGCCAGGTAATATCTCCCTTAGCAACGGCTTCCTTAAACATTCCGAGTTCTTGATCTGATGGGCACTACAATAGGAATTTAAACATTGACTTGAATGCCATAACAAAGAACACGTATTATGTATTGATGCAAATTATTTATATTATTTACGGGTGCCACTAGTGAAGCAGGACCTGTTTACCCTTCCTGAGCGCCAGAGTTCACCCAGTGTTTTAGGTGTGGTTGATGTTGTTCTCAATCTTTAGTTTTCTGTGTAGTGCTTTGCGAATTATTGTTTGTCTATTTGTCCTTTATTCTTTGATCATCGTATTGTTTGTCCTTCGCTTTCCGAAAAGGAACGCCTAAGCATGAACTGCTTACCCTTCCGGTGCGAATTATTGTTTGTCTATTTGTCCTTTATTCTTTGATCATCGTATTGTTTGTCCTTCGCTTTCCGAAAAGGAACGCCTAAGCAGGAACTGCTTACCCTTCCGGAACACCTGAGTTCACACACTGTTTTAGTGGGGATGATGTTGCTCTTAATCGTTAGTTTTCTGTGTAGTGCTTTGGGAATTATTGTTTGTCTATTTGTCCTTTATTCTTTGATCATCGTATTGTTTGTCCTTCGCTTTCCGAAAAGGAACGCCTAAGCAGGAACTGCTTACCCTTCCGGAACACCTGAGTTCACACACTGTTTTAGTGGGGATGATGTTGCTCTTAATCGTTAGTTTTCTGTGTAGTGCTTTGCGAATTATTGTTTGTCTATTTGTCCTTTATTCTTTGATCATCGTATTGTTTGTCCTTCGCTTTCCGAAAAGGAACGCCTAAGCAGGAACTGCTTACCCTTCCGGAACACCTGAGTTCACACACTGTTTTAGTGGGGATGATGTTGCTCTTAATCGTTAGTTTTCTGTGTAGTGCTTTGCGAATTATTGTTTGTCTATTTGTCCTTTATTCTTTGACCATCGTATTGTTTGAAAGGAAAGGAATGCTTAAGCAGGAACTGCCTATACCCTTCCGGAACACCTGAGTTCACACACTGTTTTAGTGGGGTTGATGTTGCTCTCAATCTTTAGTTTTCTGTATGGTGTTTTGTGCATTATTGTTTGTCTGTTTGTCCTTTTGACCATTGTATTATTTGTCCTTCGATTTACGGTCTCTGATTACTCCTTTGATGTCTTCCACAGACAGATTAACACAGTTTATCCTTCCGAAGGGATATATTCCAGTGAAGAGAGTATAGAGAGGAATAAAATAAATAACAGCTGTGCAAAAAAAAACATAATAGTGAAGAACAAAACAAAACATAATAAAAGTTCCGACAACACAAGGGAGGTCGATCAGTTGTTTCAACCGGATTTTTATCACATGTCTCATTGATAACTTCCGTAGTGAATAACCATTTACTTAAGCTACCTAAGGAAGCAGATATTCTCATGTTCTTTAAGGAAGTAAATTTACAATCAGTAGAGTCACTAGAATGCAATATTGATCAATCAGGTGATGGCTACGACCATAGAATTTCTAAAGCGATGACTAACCTTTGGGATTCTCGTCACACCGATTGAGTTATTTACCTTCCATCCCATGTTCCAAATTCTTGATAAGCAGAACAGTTTTCGAATAACAAACATGCCTAATTAAGGCTTCAGTTTCAGAAAAATTACTAAGCAAAAAAGTAAAATTTACTATAGGAAAACCGAATTCATCTCAGTTTGTCATACATTTTGAAACGGAACGGCCCCTCATCTCTCTACATATACTAAGCGTGAGAATAAATCACTTTTAACCTTATGTTGCTGAGTGTAAAGTTCTTCAGACATCCTACGTATAAACTAACCAACCATGGATGTGCTGTATACATAAATCTCTCTGCATAGTAACCATAGAAACAACTCACCTTTAGCGTAATGTTGCTAAGTGTAAAGTTCTGAGGACATTCTACGTATAAACTAACCAACCATGGATGTGCTGTATACATAAATCTTTCTGCATAGTAACCATAGAAACAACTCACCTTTAACGTAATATTGCTAAGTGTAAAGTTCTGAGGACAGTCTACGTATAAACTAACCAACCATGGACGTGCTGTATACATAAATCTCTCTACATAGTAACCATAGAAACAACTCACCTTTAACGTAATATTGCTAAGTGTAAAGTTCTGAGGACAGTCTACGTATAAACTAACCAACCATGGACGTGCTGTATACATAAATCTCTCTACATAGTAACCATAGAAACAACTCACCTTTAACGTAATGTTGCTAAGTGTAAAGTTCTGAGGACAGTCTACGTATAAACTAACCAACCATGGATGGGTAGTGTACACAAATCTCTCTACATAGTAACCATAGAAACAACTCACCTTTAACGTAATGTTGCTAAGTGTAAAGTTCTGAGGACAGTCTACGTATAAACTAACCAACCATGGATGGGTAGTGTACACAAATCTCTCTACATAGTAACCATAGAAACAACTCACCTTTAACGTAATGTTGCTAAGTGTAAAGTTCTGAGGATAGTCTACGTATAAACTAACCAACCATGGATGTGCTGTATACATAAATCTCTCTACATAGTAACCATAGAAACAACTCACCTTTAACGTAATGTTGCTAAGTGTAAAGTTCTGAGGACAGTCTACGTATAAACTAATCAACCATGGATAAGTAGTGTACACAAATCTCTCTACATAGTAACCATAGAAACAACTCACCTTTAACGTAATGTTGCTAAGTGTAAAGTTCTGAGGACAGTCTACGTATAAACTAACCAACCATGGATGTGCTGTATACATAAATCTCTCTACATAGTAACCATAGAAACAACTCACCTTTAACATAATGTTGCTAAGTGTAAAGTTCTGAGGACAGTCTACGTATAAACTAACCAACCATGGATGGGTAGTGTACACAAATCTCTCTACATAGTAACCATAGAAACAACTCACCTTTAACGTAATGTTGCTAAGTGTAAAGTTCTGAGGACAGTCTACGTATAAACTAACCAACCATGGATGTGCTGTATACATAAATCTCTCTACATAGTAACCATAGAAACAACTCACCTTTAACGTAATGTTGCTAGGTGTAAAGTTCTGAGGATAGTCTACGAGAAACTAACCAACCATGGACGTGCTGTATACATAAATCTCTCTACATAGTAACCATAGAAACAACTCACCTTTAACGTAATGTTGCTAAGTGTAAAGTTCTGAGGATAGTCTACGTATAAACTAACCAACCATGGACGTGCTGTATACATAAATCTCTCTACATAGTAACCATAGAAACAACTCACCTTTAACGTAATGTTGCTAAGTGTACAGTTCTGAGGACAGTCTACGTATAAACTAACCAACCATGGATGTGCTGTATACATAAATCTCTCTACATAGTAACCATAGAATCAACTCACCTTTAACGTAATGCTGCTAAGTGTAAAGTTCTGAGGACAGTCTGCGTATAAACTAACCAACCATGGATGTGCTGTATACACAAATCTCTCTACATAGTAACCATAGAAACAACTCACCTTTAACGTAATGTTGCTAAGTGTAAAGTTCTGAGGACAGTCTACGTATAAACTAACCAACCATGGATGTGCTGTATACATAAATCTCTCTACATAGTAACCATAGAAACAACTCACCTTTAACGTAATGTTGCTAAGTGTAAAGTTCTGAGGACAGTCTACGTATAAGCTAACCAACCATGGACGTGCTGTATACATAAATCTCTCTACATAGTAACCATAGAAACAACTCACCTTTAACGTAATGTTGCTAAGTGTAAAGTTCTGAGGATAGTCTACGTATAAACTAACCAACCATGGATGTGCTGTATATATAAATCTCTCTACATAGTAACCATAGAAACAACTCACCTTTAACGTAATGTTGCTAAGTGTAAAGTTCTGAGGATAGTCTACGTATAAACTAACCAACCATGGACGTGCTGTATACATAAATCTCTCTACATAGTAACCATAGAAACAACTCACCTTTAACGTAATGTTGCTAAGTGTAAAGTTCTGAGGATAGTCTACGTATAAACTAACCAACCATGGACGTGCTGTATACATAAATCTCTCTACATAGTAACCATAGAAACAACTCACCTTTAACGTAATGTTGCTAAGTGTACAGTTCTGAGGACAGTCTACGTATAAACTAACCAACCATGGATGTGCTGTATACATAAATCTCTCTACATAGTAACCATAGAAACAACTCACCTTTAACGTAATGCTGCTAAGTGTAAAGTTCTGAGGACAGTCTACGTATAAACTAACCAACCATGGATGTGCTGTATACACAAATCTCTCTACATAGTAACCATAGAAACAACTCAACTTTAACGTAATGTTGCTAAGTGTAAAGTTCTGAGGACAGTCTACGTATAAACTAACCAACCATGGATGTGCTGTATACATAAATCTCTCTACATAGTAACCATAGAAACAACTCACCTTTAACGTAATGTTGCTAAGTGTAAAGTTCTGAGGACAGTCTACGTATAAGCTAACCAACCATGGACGTGCTGTATACATAAATCTCTCTACATAGTAACCATAGAAACAACTCACCTTTAACGTAATGTTGCTAAGTGTAAAGTTCTGAGGATAGTCTACGTATAAACTAACCAACCATGGATGTGCTGTATATATAAATCTCTCTACATAGTAACCATAGAAACAACTCACCTTTAACGTAATGTTGCTAAGTGTAAAGTTCTGAGGACAGTCTACGTATAAACTAATCAACCATGGATGGGTAGTGTACACAAATCTCTCTACAATAACCATAGAAACAACTCACCTTTAACGTAATGTTGCTAAGTGTAAAGTTCTGAGGACAGTCTACGTATAAACTAACCAACCATGGATGGGTAGTGTACACAAATCTCTCTACATATTCCTTGTCTCGCAGTTCTCTAGACAGATTTATGGCTCGTGGGAAGTACTCGTGGAAATAAATATTGAGAATATTGTTGATAAATCCTGTCTTAAATATGCCATTGTAGCCGACATCTGCAAGAAAATATACATGTGAACTTTCTGTAATATAAGAAGAGTTACGAAGATACCAAAGAGGAAATCAGAATCCGTAAATAGAAGAAGAACAGACAACACAATGGTCAAACTAAAAAGGACAAAAGGACAAACAACGAACTACAAAACATACACATAAAACTAATGATCGGGTGAACTGGGATGAACTTAGGCGCTCCGGAAGGGTTAGCACTTCCTGCTTCACTAGTGGCAACCGTTGTGCTACTATCTATTTTTCTTTTTCATGATTTGGCAATACATTTTGCATGTATATAAATCTGGGGGGTAATATATCAGCTTTATTTATCTTTACCTTGAATCAGTTTCAGAAAATGTAGCAAAAGCATGCTAATAAAAATGTTTAGTAGATATCAAATTTAGTGTACACGTTGGGTTTCTGGTATAATCATCTTCAGCTAGGTATGCTCAAGGCCACAGTATTGGAATGTCAAGTCAAATTAATTAAAAGTCTTGTGTGACACTTGTAAACATTTCAATCATCCGTGAATAAAAATAAAAATTAATTTACACCCTCTTCCCAATTATGCAGGGGTTCGTCAGTTAGAATTATTTTCAAAGGATAACTTTTTAGATGTTGTTTGGTTTGGTTTTACATACCTAGGTGGTTCATAAATATAACATGAACATTCAAAACATACGGTGGATCTGGTTGTGTATGTACCTGAAAATATATTACAAGTTATAAATTACATTAATATATTTTAGGGCCGTCGTGGTCGTGACCGTATGGCAGTTGGATTTACAACTATCTGTGTTATCAGTGCCTATCACCACTCAAGTTGTGAGTTCGAACCCCGTTCATGGCGAGGTGTATTCGATACAATATTATGTGAAAATGTTTGCCAGTGACTTGCGACAGATCGGTAGTTTTCTCCGGGTCCACCGGTTTCCTCCACCATTAAAACTGACCGCGACGACATAACTGACATATTGTTGAAAGTGGCGTTAAACATCATGGTCCTAATCATAGATATAGAGTGGATCTGGTTATGTATACCTGAAAATAATTTACAATTACAAATTACAAAAATATAGCATAATTGTGGGTCTGATTGTGTAAATACTTGAAAATAAATTACAATCACAGAATACATAAATATATCACGGGTGTTAAAAATATATTGTGGATCAGGTTTTGTAAATTCCTGAGAAAAAAAATTACAATTACAAAATACAAAAATATAGTGTGGATTGGGTTTGTAAATTCCTGAAAATAAATTACAAATTTCAAATAAAATATGAAAAAAATAATAATAACATGAACGTTAGCAATGTATTACGGATCTGGCTTTGTAAATACAAATGTACCTGAAAATAATTTACAATTAAAAACAACTTGACGAAAAGTTATTATCCAAGACTATTCGGGGCAGTATAAAAAATAGAAAAATAATAAACAATAAGCTTTTATTGATTGTTTTGTTTGGCAAATGTACAAATTGTACGGCCACGGCTTGGAGATAATGGGCCGCTGGCAAACGTCAATGGCAGGCCCGAAATATATACACATAACCATTATAATATTCCAACAAATCATAATGTTCATATAAACCATATCCACATTATCCATGAAAATATCAAAATGCTGGCCCTGGGAACAGAAGCTCAGCCTATAAACAAATCCATTAAAATAACACAACATAATATGAATACTTTGTGTCGCTATTTACGCCACATGGTCGAACGCACGTTCCCAGTTGCTGTATGACGGAAACTGAGTTCGACCACCGCCACAAATGGTGGTAGCGATACAATTTTCCCAAGCCGTCGCCGTACCTTTCCGGAATTATTAAGCCCATAACAATACGAACAAAATATAAGAATGTATATTACGAAGTATTTTTAAAATTGCAAAGTTTACAAAGGTGCTGTTAATTTGTGAAGTGTGAACTGAATGTCAAACAGGAAAATGGAATTGCCTAAACGGGAGAGGGATTCCAAACCAAATTGGCTATAAATGTGCAATTCTTCCAACTCCACTTATATTAATTTCCAAACTAAACTAATCAGCCAAATTGGCTAAATTCAAATAACTTGTGCTACATAACTCTGTCTTCAATAACAAATAGATTCCAAGCCAAATGGGCTATAAATGTGTAATTCTAAACTAAACGAATCAGCCAAATTGGCTCAATTCAAATAACTTGCACTATAAATGTGTAATTCTTTCACAATACTGGATCCAACTATCCATACTTTAATTGTTCTGCCTATAATTCTTAGATAGCATTTAAATGCCAATTCCCAAGTATTAAGGTTACACAAAACTATCGAAGAGAAAAATAAAATTGACTATGAACAATACTTACTTTCAAGTGAGAACTCACAAAATTACTTATAACCTGATATATTTCGTGTAGACCTTTGATTTCCACCTGCCAGAGCATTTTATTTGGTTTTCCAGCATGCCATCAATGGCGCAACAACCGTCTGATAATAACATAAGTTAATATCAGCTAAACATCTAATAATAATATAAGTACATATCGGCTAAACATCTTATAGCAAATTCATTATATCTTTATAAACAAAATTCCTTGTATACTTTACAAGTCCTTATATACTACTGTAATAAAGTGAGTACATCTCAGCTAAACATCTGATAATAAGATAAGTACATATCAGCTAAACCTCTGAAAATAAGATGAATACATATCAGCTAAACTTCTGAAAATAAGATAAATACATATCAGCTAAGCATCCGATAATAAGGTTAGTAATTATCAGCTAAACATCTGCTAATAATATAAATACATATCAGCTAAACCTCTGAAAATAAGATGAGTACATATCAGCTAAACATCTGAAAATAAGATGAATACATATCAGCTAAACGTCTGAAAATAAGATAAATACATATCAGCTAAGCATCCGATAATAAGGTTAGTAATTATCAGCTAAACATCTGCTAATAATATAAGTACATAATCATATCAGCTAAACATCTGATAAAAAGATATGTACATATCAGCAAAACATCTGAAAATAAGATGAATACATATCAGCTAAACCTCTGAAAATAAGATAAATACATATCAGCTAAGCATCCGATAATAAGGTTAGTAATTATCAGCTAAACATCTGCTAATAATATAAGTATATAATCATATCAGCTAAACATCTGATAAAAAGATATGTACATATCAGCAAAACATCTGAAAATAAGATGAATACATATCAGCTAAACGTCTGAAAATAAGATAAATACATATCAGTTAAGCATCCGATAATAAGGTTAGTAATTATCAGCTAAACATCTGCTAATAATATAAGCACATATCAGCTAAACATCTGAAAATAAGAGAGGCTGCCGACCACTAAAAATGGCAAGCCCCGTAAATCCATTTATCCTTATAAACAAGTCCTTATATCTTTATGAACAAAATTCCTTATATACTTTATAAGTCCTTGTATCCTTATATACCATTGTAATAAAGTGAGTACATATCAGCTAAACATCTGATAAAAAGATAAGTACATCAGGGTTTCTGTTCGGCCATCGGTCATTGGCCGATAATTTGCGTGTATGACAGGAAATAATTTGACAATGCTGTCAAAATGACCGTTTGTTTTAGAAAAAAGTGACCTAAAGACCGACACATGCTACGTATGCATCGGACACGTGATCGAGTATTCTCCAATTTGTCCATAGTTTATTTTGATCAAAGCTAAAGTGAAACTCCGTAAAGAGCTTGCTAAAAAACGTGAGAGCGACCCAAACTGGCTGATATAAAACGGGCGAATCGTGAGAAAGAAACCGAGACTGGAGATTCAAGAGAAAAATCCGCCAGTACTGTAATCAAAAATCAAGTTGAATTTTTACCATTGTATATACGTTACTTTAATGCCCAAGGTTTAGTTAACAAGTTTTTACAGTTACATGACTTTTAAAGTTCAGTTCATGTTGATATAGTTAGTATTTCTGAAACGTGGTTAGATAGCTCAGTGAAAGACTCAGAATTTGTTCCGAATGGATACAAAATATTTCGTCAAGATAGAGACCTTAACTTTTATACTCGAGGTATATATACACAAACTAGTCGTGGTGGAACTTTACTTTTAGTTAAGAATTACTTAAACCCTACACTTATAGAGACTAATGTACAAGCAGAATTATGCTGGATAAATATAAATCCTCATCCTAACGTTAATATTGTTATTGGATCATGTTATAGACCTGAAGTTAATGAGAACGTTATTGTCGATCGTATTTGTACTTCAATCAACAATGTTGACACTAGCAATTGTTTATTGTTAGGTGACTTTAACTTTAGACAGATTAATTGGAATAAGATGGAAGCTTCATCTGGTTTAACCGAGAAATTTTTGAACACTATACAAGATAATCTGCTTACTCAGATAGTGGACGAACCAACTCGTGGAAATAATATTTTAGATTTGGCTTTTGTAAGTGATCCTAGTTTTGTGGAATATTGTCGTATAGATGAGCCTTTTGGCATGAGTGATCATAAATCATATTGTCTGTGCGTTTTCCGGTGTCAAGACAAAATACATTAACCCGTAAAATTTACTTGTATTCACAAGGTGACTATGAATCATTATCAAATGAACTAAGTGATATCAACCATAACCCCCCCCCCCCCCTTGGTTTTTTGTTTCGTTCAAAAAAAATTTTTCGGACAACACAAGAGTTAGAATATTTATTTTTTTGTCGCGCGAAGCGCAAATTTTTTTTCCAGAATATAACATTAGGTTATATGACAAAAACTCTGAATCAGATTATTTTTTTTTCCTCCACCAAAATCAGAATATTTTTTTCAGCAACATTGGGAATCAGAATATTTTTTTTGAAAAAAACCATAACCCCCCCCTCTTCAAGTTAAATGGTCGTTCCCTAACTATAGACCCGTTTCATTAACCAGTCAGATTGTGAAATTATTTGAAAGACTTATTCAAGATGCTATTATTACTCATATTACTAGAAATCGTATTATATCTTGCCATCAACATGGATTTCAAAGAATGTGCTCATGTATTACGCAACTTATTGAATGTCTGAACGATTGGACTGATTCTTTTGACAATAAATTAGGTACAGATGCCATTTACTTAGATTTTGCCAAGGCGTTTGACACTGTGCCGCATAACAGATTAAAATTGAAACTTAGAAATGCTGGGATTCGTGGTAATGTTTTAAGATGGATTGTATCCTTTCTTAATAACCGTCGCCAAAAAGTTGTTTTACCAGGTGGATCTTCTAGCTGGAAGAATGTTACTAGCGGCGTTCCGCAAGGCTCAATCTTGGGCCCTATACTCTTTTTATTGTATGTAAACGACTTACCAGACTGTGTCAACTCTACAGCAAAACTCTTTGCCGATGATACAAAGCTTTATCGTGAAATTATTGATCCTGATGATTGTCAAGAGATACAGGAAGATTTGAACACTTTATCAGCTTGGTCTAAAATATGGTTGTTGCGTTTCAATGAAACAAAATGCATTGTACTTCGAATACGTAAATGTTTTGAATTTATATACTACTTGAATGGAATACCTTTAATAGAAGAGGATAACCAACGAGAGTTAGGAGTTATCATTTCTAATAACTTACACCCGGATTGTCATATTTCTCATTTAGTTAAGAAAGCAAACCAACGTATTGGTCTTATTAGAAGATGTTTTACTAATCTTACATCTGAGAAAGTATCTATATTATACAAATCAATCGTACGTCCAATTTTAGAATACGGATCAACAGTTTGGTCACCATATTTAGTTAAAGATATAGAAGCTTTAGATAAAGTTCAGCGTAGGTGTACTAGAATTTCGAACCACCCTTTTCATATTGAACCACTGGAACTTCGTAGGCGTAGACAAGATATGTGTGAAGTTTATAAATACCTTCATCATAGTTATAAAACTAACACTGACAATTTATTTAAACTCAACACATCTATAACACGAGGACATAACTTTAAACTTACTAAACATTTCGCCAGAACGGATGTCAGAAAAAACTTCTTTCCAAATAGAGTGGTTAACTACTGGAATGACTTGCTGTTGTCAGCGCACCTACCTTGGACAGCTTTAAAAGAAGACTGAGGTCCTTACCAGATTGGTGAAGAGGACAGAACAACAAAGTAACAAAGTAAAGTAAGAAACGCCAGATCAAAACTCTTTTATTTTATCATTCTTCCATGCCCCGATGAAGTTCAAGGACATTGACAAAATTAAATTCGCAATCTCAGAAACGCTTTAAACGAAAATATCAATATTTGAAATATAAGAACAAGAATCACTCCGGACCGGACACGTAAAAACTACCGGATATCAATTTGGTGCCAAATTTAAACTTGTCATCTGCGCAAAACACGATAGAGGACTTGATTTAGGTTTTTGGGAAATATTGAAACCTTTGAAATGGACAAATATTACAAGTTTTTCCTGATTAAGACAAATGGTTGAAAAGATCCACTAATTTTTTTATTTCTCTGTGAATTTAAATAAAATACTTTGCTTTATTTATATATATATAAAAAAAAAAAAAAAAAATTCTACAAAATGTTTACTTCAAGGCAGACTTTTTTGTAACCTATTTAGGGTAGCTTTCTCTTAAGTCTTTGACTGATTCCTCATTGGGAAATTTGATTTTAATTTCTATCTATTTTCACTTAAGTAACTTTTTTTTTTTTTTTTGGAAAGAGATGGCGACCTCTGAAAACCTGTCTGGTTGTCAATTCCAAATATCATAATAAGTATGCAAGTTTGAAACAAATGAATATTAAATTAAGCTCCAGCTGCATCTTAATGAATCAAACCACACCTTAATATATCATTAAATGACCTATAAGTTTTAGGCATATTAGGACACAACTGACCTATTGAATAAGTGCCTTTCAGGACAAAAGGCCTGAGGAATTTATATGAGTTAGGTCATTTGATCTTAGTATAATAAAATCCAGCTGAAACCCTGTATATATCAGCAAAACATCTGAAAATAAGATGAATACATATCAGCTAAAGTCTGAAAATAAGATAAATACATATCAGCTAAGCATCTGATAATAAGGTTAGTAATTATCAGCTAACATCTGCTAATAATATAAGTACACATCAGCTAAACATCTGATAATAAGATAAGTACATATCAGCTAAACAACCGATAATAATACAAGTACATATCAGCTAAACATCTGATAATAAGGTTCGTAATTATCAGCTAAACATCTGAAAACAAGAAAAATACATCAGCTACACATCTGATAGTAATGTTAGTAATCGTCAGCTAAACATCTGAAATAAGGTAAGTTCATGTCAGCTAAACATCTGACAATAATATAAGTAGATATCAGCTAAACATCTGATAATAAGATAAATTCATATCGGCTACACATCTGATAAGATAAGTACATATCGGCTAAGCATCTGAAATTAAGATAAGTACAAATCAGCTAAAGATCTGATAATAAGGTAAGTGCATATCGACTAAACATCTTAGCTAAAGATCTGATCTGATAAGAAGGTCAATTCATATCAACTAAACATATGAAATTAAGACACTTCATATAAGCGAAACATCTGATGAAAGATAAGTACATGTCAGTTTAACATCTGATAATAAGGTAGGTACATATCAGCTAAACATCTGATAATAAGGTAATTTCATATCAGTTAAACAACTGATAATAAGAGAAGTAACTGATAATAAGGTTAGTAATTATCAGCTAAAATCTGATAAGTTAGTACATATCAGTTAAACATCTGAAAATAAGGTAAATACACATCAGTTAAACATCTGATAGTCAGACAAGTACATATCAGCTAAACTTCTGATAAAAAGGTTAGTACATATCAATTAAACATCTGATAATCATGTTTTATGCACCATCTGTATAACATGTTATATACTGAAATGTATCTGATAATCATGTTTTCGCAGCCATCAGTATACCAATGTTATATGGTATATACCGTGTTATATACTGTCATTACTGAAATTTATCTGATATAAATCATGTTATATGCAACATCAGTATACCACTTATACACTAAAACATATCTATTTTTTTTTTTGAACGACTGAAAATTGAAAACATGTAAGTGGTGAACCATCAAATTGACAAATAACACAAGCAATTAGATATTATACTTCTGCTTGTCTTAAGGCATTAAAATATTGATGATTTTCTGCATTTTTTTATGTGCAAGACACCGATTCCATGTGCACAAAATAACAACACTACGCTTCTTATAACATTTTATTCATGTGTATCTGTTAATTAAAGACAATCGCCGTCTTGTGCAGTAATTGCATGCCTTTATACCCCTATGGCTTGTGTCACAAATAAAACTGACAAAGTACATGTCCCACATGTTTTTTTTTTATTTTTTTTTATTTATATACTGTGGCCGGACTTTGCATGACTGGGATGTTTTAACATTGGCTTAGATAAATAAGCGCATCATTTAATTTTAATATTATTTTGTGTGTAGGCCTACGTGTGTCACTGTGTGCATCACGCCATGAGGCGACATGTTGGCAAACATAACTTGGGGGAGGGAGAGAAATCAAACCTGAAAGTCCACTCCTGATCGAGCAAACTGACAGATTAAAGGGATATTGTCTACCAGCTGCGTAATTTTTTCATACCCAAAATTATTGTCGATTTCCGTACTGACCTTCATAAAATGAAGATTAACACCGAGTTATGTTGCAAAAGATACGAAAAAGACCCAAAACTATCGTTATCAGAATTATTGTCCGGATGACAATATTCAAATCTGTTCATATGGCCTTCTATGCGAACACGTCTTGAGCATGCGCACTGTTTAGAAACAATAAACAACATGTGGTTCTTGGGCAAAAGAGAAACTGTCAACGCGTGGAAGAAAGCGGACTTTGACGGATTCAGAGATAAAGAGGAATAGAAGTGAAGTATTTTCCAAATGGAACAAATGCAGGATATATGTAGGGGATCAGTTGCCGTTGGATGGAGCGAACTCAAAGAAGTGCTTGATTATTGTTGATAGGTAAGCCGAGCATGTTGCCTTCTTTTCTCAATCGTTTTTCATATTTTATGAATTTATGATGATGCCTATGATCATTTTCGGTAGATATTAATCAATATATGTAATTTTGCACCTGGCAACAGCAAATTATTGTCAATGAGTAGCATAAAACGGCCGTATTTGCGAGGTAAACAAACACAAATTTTAAGAGGCCAGCAAAAGGGAAATGGGAGTGCAAAAATGATATCAATGACAATGCAGTTTATTATTATCAATTTAAAAAAAAAATCGAATCAATTCATTTTTAATGCAAGAATTAAAACTGTACATGGCTTAATGAAAACCCTATAAAGTTCTTTTTATTCAAGCAAATTTATTTCTTTGATATAATTAGGCTTTTAATTTTATCAAATTTCAACAACTTGGACATGAAACTTAGTTTTGGGAACCAAAAGTATATACCTTATTTTCTGCGAATTATCACTATAATGGAAAATCAGTATGTATTTTTCAAATAAAAGCTTTCTATTTAAAGAAGCTTCATTTCAATTGCACTTTTAGTTTGGATCCTGTAAGTATAATATATAATTATAAACAAGGTTTTGAAGAAATGATATGAATATCCATTGAAATTTTCAAGTTTCAGAACTTTTTTTTATATATGACTACAAAATTTTACTGAAAATTTCAGAAATGTCCTAAAATGCATATTTTAGACCATGGCTAAATGAAAATCATTTTCAATTCCTTTATGCAAACAAGTTTATATCTTGGGTACTGGAAATACATTACATAAATAAGGTTAAAAGTACTTTTCAATAAGTTTGAACATAACACTTTGTTATGGGAGCCAAAATTATATCTTCCTGTCTGTGAATTATCACCATAGTGGAAAATCAGTATGTATCTTTTATATAAAAAGCTTTCCATTTAAATAAGTGTCATTTCAGTAGCATTTTTAGTTTGGATCCTGTAAGTATGATACATAAACAAGGTTTTTAAAAAATAATATGAAGATCCATAGAAATTTGCAAGTTTCAGAAACTTTTCTATATATGTGACTATAAAATTTTACTGAAATGTCCTGAACTGCATATTTTAGACTATGACTAAATGAAAATCGTTTTCAATTTCCTTATGCAAACCAAGTTTATTTCTTGACTATTCTAAAAACATTACATTAACTAGTTTTTTACTACATTTCAACAATTTTGTACATAATTTTTAGTTCAGGGAGCCAAAATTATACTTTACTATCTTAGAATTATCAACATAGACATGATAGAGGGAAATCAATATGTTTTTTTCATATAAAGGCTTTCTATTTAAAGAATTGTCATTTGAACTGCTTTTTATCCCCTCGCCAACGAAGTTGCCAAGGGATATAGTAACGCTACCGTCCGTCCGTCACATCCTTGTGAACACTCTAGAATCAACATCCTTCAATGGATTTTGACCAAACTTGGTACATACTTAGTCCTTAAGAGAATCTGGAACCCTATTGATTTTCAAGGTCGTATGTCAAAGATCAAGGTCACAGCCTAAAATGTTTACCGCATAACATCCTTGTGAACACTAGAATCAACATCCTTCAATGGATTTTTGACAAGACTTGGTACATACTTAGTCCTTAAGATACCGAAACCTTATTGATTTTCAAGGTCATAGCCTTATAGGTCAAAGGTCAAGATAACCGGGTCAAAATTTTACCACGTAACATCCTTGTGAACACTCTAGAATCAACATCCTTCAATGGATTTTGACCAAACTTGGTACATACTTAGTCCTTAAGAGAATCTGGAACCCTATTGATTTTCAAAGTCAAAGGTCAAGGTCACCGGGTCAAATTTTTAGGCAAGGGGATACGCCACGCTTTGCCCTTGTTTAGTTTGGATCTTGTAAGTATGATTTATAAACAAGATTTTTAAGAAATAATGTGAAGATCCATAGCAATTTGCATGTTTCACAGTGTGTGAATTTAACAGTAGACCGATGGCCCATGTCTGTGTTAAAATCTTGCAGGTTTTTGTAAAATTATCTAAATTTTTTAGGCAAATTACTACAAAAACTGGTAATTTCAGACAAATGTGATTTTGTAGTGATTGATATTTGTACTTTTGATTTAGATATTCTGACCAAGGTAATTCTAGAGTAGAAGAAATGAGCAGCCATCACATTTCAACGAAACGGATGAAACTGGAGAAATCGAGTTCATTTGTGAACCCATTTGAGTATGTTCATTTTGTTAAAGATTAGACATATTCTACATTATGTTTATAGGTAACATTGTCAATATTGTTCAACACAGTCACTCGTATAACAGTTTCCTATTAATTATTGTGGCTTGCATAGTGATACTACTAGTAGCTATATTATATAGGGGTCATGTTGGCTTCTGCGTCATCGTTACATTTTCATCAATCCACAAGCTGAAATGGCCAGTCCTCTTTAGCTACTTACGGGAATGAAACCAAACTGGGACAGAATTGACGCACATCTGGCACACCAAATTTTTTCCTGGAACTTTGATGTAATTTTGTTTCTTTATATTGGGTTGTGTAGATGTGTGCTGGATACATGTATATAGATTTAATATTATTTTGAAAAGCTTTTTCGTTATACAGCTGCACATCAGAACCATATAGCAAAATTTGTTTCGATATTATACACATACACTGTAATAAACAATTATTTTTTATTCTTACAGTCTCTCAATAGATATTACTGAAGAGGGCAGTGATGTTGGTGATGATTCTGACGATGGAGATTTTGAAGCTAGCTTCAACTTCACTCTAAGGTTTGTCATGTTAATTTCATATGTTTCAGTTGTAACTTACATACTTGAAATTTTGTCCTAGTAACAGAACCATGCATGATCATATGTCATAGGAGCTTTATTATACCCCCGCTCTACTGGAAGGGGGAGGGGGTATACTGTTTTACCTCTGTCCATCCGTTCGTCCCAAGATGTTCATAACATTTTTCTCAGTAATTATTTATGGCAGCAATCTGATATTTGATCATAGGCTTCAGAAGGGTCAATTGAAAGTCGCAAACCCGCTGTGTTGTCCATGGTCAAGTCCGGTAGAAGTCCCATCCGATGAAGGGAAAGACATCAACAACAAATGAAGATCAGGTCTGATTTGGGTAACAGACACCCTGTAACCATTGACTAGCTCGTGATGCCTGCCGTAGAACTTCTTGAGGGATGACCACAACCTAAAATCTGTCTACAAATCACTCAAATCCTTCATAAAGTGGACTTGTAATGATATGTTTAGTTTGTCATTCACTATACATTCGAGATATTCATCTTGAATTGAAAGTTAGGGCTCCATAGATCATAATCTCAATTTTATTGTTTTATTCTTGTGAATTACATTGTATGTATTTTTCTACTTCAGGTGGCAGAGAAGTTACAACAAAAAGACAGCTAGATGGTCTGTGCAGCCTGTTAAAGCTGACAAGTCATATTCCTATGTTCCAAGACTATTAAGGGTCATCATTTGTATGAGACAGCAAGATAATGAAGGAATGAATTAACATGTGCAGTTGGAAGTAGATGATCCCAGAAGAATCTCGGTCCATCTTGCACCAATTCCACAACCTCCAACTCGGGATGATATTGTAGCATCTCAGAAATCCAGATTTGAAGACCAAGACAAAACAATTGACTATATTGTCGCATAAAATAAATTTAGATTGTCACTCTTTGTTTTTCCTGGTCTAACAGAAGTTCTGCACATTTAGAGCAGAAAAGTACCCAAGTCAGGATAATGGCCATTACAAATTGTCCAATGCACAATAATGATAGCTGGTGGCCATTTTGAATTTTCAAATGGTGCAAACAGTAACAACACATGTTAAAGACATTCATAGGAACATATATACCAGATTTCAATTCAATCCTTTCAGTGGTTCTTGAGAAGAAGTTTCTTGAAAATCGACCAATCAGAATTTTCAAAGTC
Organism: Bathymodiolus brooksi; assembly: GCA_963680875.1. Classification (NCBI taxonomy): domain Eukaryota; kingdom Metazoa; phylum Mollusca; class Bivalvia; order Mytilida; family Modiolidae; genus Bathymodiolus; species Bathymodiolus brooksi. Next base: position 84,899,994 of record OY804588.1, on the reverse strand, counting down.
ACATGGTGGCTATGTTTTTTGACGAATCTGCACAAAAGTAACAACTCTTGTGTAGGACCTCATAGAAAACATCTCTGCCAAGTTTGGTTTTGAATTATATAAAAGACTGTCAGTCCATTTTAGAAGAAATTGTCAGTGCTGATAGAACAAAAAATAATAATAAGATGGCAAAACTTTCAAATTAAATTTACAATTCCAACTGACCAACTTGTGAAATTAACAACTCATTAGGGTTGATTTATTTTTTATTTTTGGTGTTTTAACGCCACTTTCAGCAATATTTCAGCTATATCATGGCGACCAGTTTTAGTGGTGGAGGAAGCCAGAGTACCCGGACAACCACCGACCATAGGGAAGCAAGTGGTAAACTTTATCATTATAGGGTATATGGGATAAAATACAAAATATTTCATGAACAAGTTTTAATTAAATCGTCTAGGAATGAAACCCTTGTACTGTCCATATAGATCAGGATACTTGTCCCTAATTTTCCAAGTACAACAGCTTGGGATCACACGTCTGACCCCAGCTCCAAGTCGGCCATGTGCCCAAATGGTATACTGGCGGTAGGGTGCATACCTATTGGATCTGTTGTAATCCTCGTCATGGGGCATTACTACAAGTTCCTCTCGAAACATTCTAGCAACCCCCAACACTGCCTCATCAAGGACAATCCGATCAAAGTCCTGTAATAAAGACAAGAGATTTAATAAAAACAGAGTAAAGACAGATGGTTATACATTCATCTAGAAAAATGAGCTCTATTTAAAAAAGAAATATAATTCATTATAAGTGAAATAGTTTGCACAAATTCAGCTTAGAGAAATAAAAAAAAGTCTTATTTTGGAAGGAAAGATTTTCTCGTGGGACTTTCTTATGACCACAGTTTTATTTCGTTTTTTGTTGGTATATGGGAGAACCATTTTGGTCTTGCAATTTTTTTTTATCAATTTACCCCTCAAGCTATTCAATTTTAATTTTATGTTTTTTTTCCTAAAAATTATTTTGATTCTGAATCTTGAAGAAAAAAATTTGGCTGGACAGGAGAAAAAAATATATTCTGACTTGACATTTTCACAGTATAATCATATACAAAATTTTGAAGAAAAAAAATTATTCCAGCACTTCGCCAATCTAATTAAAATTAGATCTACGCGCTAGTTATTTTTAACGCCGGCAAAAATTTCCGATCGAAAATACGTAGTTGAGCTTGTCCCCATAGGGTGCCTCCTGGCATGTTTTCAATGGTTATCGTGGAAATATCGGCTGAATCTGTTAAGGCATGTAGTTTTCATCAAAGGAAATCTATTCCTGATACAGAAATTATTTATTCTACGTCTTTTTGATACAATCGATTCGCAAATAGCTTTTTTCCTCAACTTTTATAGAAACTTACCTCAATATCCATGCTGCAGCATCCGGGCTACTGACATAAAAATAGATAAATAAATAGAGTTGGCCTCGCCCAGGTCAGTGCATAATTAATTAGCTTCCGGTAACGATGGTCAGCTTTTTTAGTCGAAAAAACAACGTTTCGGAGCGTATTCATCAATATTTCGGTGTTTAATCTTCATTTTATGAAGGTCAGTACGGAAATCGACAATAATTTTGGGTATGAAAAAATTACGCAGCTGGTAGACAATATCCCTTTAAGATTCATTTAATGCGTCTAAATCAACATTCGATTAAACCAATTTAAACTTCCAACATGTCTCATAATAAGCCGAACACGTGATGAACACACGTGTTCAGCTTACCGGTCTGAAAATACGTGTAGCCTGCAGGCATTCATAATACATGTAACATGACAACAGTTTTCGATCAATATACCGAATTAATACTATTTATATGTTATCTATGACGAAATTAACTCTAATTACCTTAAGATTCGATAAAAGAAGACAGCTGTTTTCAAAAATAGATACATTTACAATATTAATATATTTTTCATTAAAATATTAATATCATCAAAATTCCTTGGATGATAATATTTCGGTTAATTAGCTTTCAATAATATATAGTTATCTCACGTTGTGAGCGAGTGATCGATGCTTGACGCCTAGTGCAGCTGGGTCATTATTAAAAAAACACGCACTTTTCTGTTATTACGCAATTAAAAGACAAATATCAACCAAACTGATTGGAGAAAACATGTTTTGCATGAAGGCACATCAGCTTTCTATAGTTTTACCATCTAAATCCAGATTGGTCCAATTGCGAATTTATACTAGCTACACGAAGACCTGTTTTTTCCTTGGTGTTACGTGTTATTTTTCCAGAATTACTTACTTTTGGTCATTTGTACTATTCATATGTTATGATTTTATTCGATCTTTATATTATTTTTGAACTATTCCTAAAACTCTAATGGCACAACATTATTTTTGCTTGATATATATTGAAATTTAAAAAGAAAATTAGCAAAAACCTGCTGTTATAGATTTTCATGTCTGTGTCCCATTAAGGCTGATAAGAGTTATCTGTCTTGTCATATTTGAAGCAAAAATAGTTTCTCCCTTTGCTTATTTCATGTTTCATGGCATGTGCAGACGACAAAAACAAAAGTGATCCATAAACTAATATAGAGCCGAAAAGGTACGTGCGATTGGTATAGTATATAAATTTTATGTCTGTGGTGTACTTCTCACTACTTCTTTTTGTTAGAATTGAACAAAATGTAAAAATATACAATACATTACATTTTGGCATTCTTCACAGGATATACATATAAAATATAGTCAGGAAGAAATTATTTTCCTTTTATCCTGAAAATACTTACCTGTTTTCTGTGGTGTTACTGTCAATGGTGTTACCATAAAGATTGTGTAACACCACAGACATTTAGCATTAAAATTGTGAATAAACACATTATTCCATAAACAGTAATATACAGAACAAAATATTGCTCATTAACCTATGCAGAAAAATTGTTCAAACATCGTCATTTACGTGTAAGATATAGTTTAACAAGCTGATGGGAGTATACTTTTTAGACCTGGTAACACCAGGGACATAACACCATGGCAAAAACTGATATTGCTCATGCATCAAACCAATAAGTTGAAAAACTGAATATTGAACTGAAAACATTAAGAAAACAACAAATATAGGTTGATAGTTGTGTTTTTTTCTTGAATTAAATGTTTACATTCATGAAGATGTCCCTGATGTTACTTTTGTCATCTGTGGTGTTACCTCTTGTCAATGGTGTTACCTCATGTAAATTGTTTCATATAAAGGATAAATGACATAATTGAAGTAAATTATATTATAGTTGAATAAAGTTGACTTTGATAACTATGTATAGGTCATCTTTTCTTTATATAAAGTGAAACAACATACAATTATGAAAACTTGTTTGTTTCATAATACAGCTTAAATGGAATTCCACAACTACATATCCAAATATTGTGAAAAAATAAACTAGTGCTCCAAAGAAAATATCCTACATTATGCATAATTTCCCTGTATATTATGTATGTAACCACTTTTTACATAAAAAATATTTTTCATTTTCCTAAAAAGAATAATTGTATGTTGATAACACCACGGACTGAAAGGTATTAGGGGGGTGCTACATATCTAGAAATATTTTTTTTCATGGTGGTTTTTCCGACTGCATATTATGTAAATATGTCATTGTAATGTAGGAAAAACTAATAGGCTAAAGCAAAACGGGAACGAAAATATTTGATGTCACCAAAATATGAACAGGAAAAAGTGCGTGTATTTTGATAATGACCCAGCTATGTCACGGCGATTTTATGCAGCCGTCTACAGACTGGACGTATTATGGTATCGCGTTCGTCCGCCTGTCGTAAGCATGTTGTGCGTTAACTCTACTTTGCCTGAACCGATGTTCAAACTTTACGAGGTGATTGGGAATTGTAGGTCTCTATTCTTTGAAACAAAGTATGCCGTAAACTTGTTGCGTGCTTACTCAAGCTTGTCTTAGCAGATTTTTATATTGCAGATTTTAAAGTTATGCTTAGGTTGATGGTCTTTATCGCCACTTTCAACAATATTTCAGTTATTTATTTCGTGGCGGTCAGTTTTATTGGTGGAGGAAACCGGAGTAACCGGAGAAAAACCACCGTCCTGCCACTAGTCATTGACAAATTTTATCACATAATGTTGTATCGGGTACATCCGTCATGAGTGGGATTCGAACTCACAACGTTAGTGGTGATAGGCACTGTTTTCTTGAATAGTTGTATATCCAACTACCATACGATCACGAACAAGACGACATTTTTAAGAATGGCGGTCTGAGTCTTTATACATTTGAACCTGTTTCTCTTAAGTTGTGTGGTAGCTACATTGTATGTGTATATATCTTACCTCCTACATAAATGTAATAAAATGATTGGTTTGGCGTGAACACGTGGACGCCCTGTATAACTCATACAGGGCGTCTGAGCCTCTTGTATGTTTTTCATATAGGGTTAGTAAATTTCATACAGGGTTAGTAAATATTTTATAGACTCGTACAAGTAAGAAAAGGCTCAGAACTTCAAATCCAAAGGGTGGTCGGTAAGATATATTCGTTACACAGTGTGTTAGTGACCTAATACGTTATATACGGGGTCAGTAAATTCCATATGGGGCTCGACTTCGTCTCGCCCCATGTGGAATTTACTGACCCCGTATATAACTCGTCTCGCCCCATATGGAATTTACTGACGTATTAGGTCACTAACACACTGTGTAACTTATAATATGATATGATTATAATTCACATGATATCTATAAAATATAATTTTTCAAGTAAGACTTCAAGCTATGTTTAAATGATTATGGCGATCAGGATATTGGGGAAATCTTTTTCTTTACAAAATCAAGCAAACATTTCCGCTACAAAACAACATCATTTTTTTACTTATCGTATGTACAAGGTAACTTTTCTAAATAATTTGTTTCAGACAACATTATTGTGTTTGCTATTCTTGTAATTATCACACATGACCACATGTCTGTTTATAGAGCATTATATGGCTGTGACAATCCGTTGTCGTATTTGGTGGTTCCTGTTTCTCAAAACGAGTTTGAAGATACCAAAGGGTAATCAGAATCTGTAATTCTAAGAATGATAGACAACACAATGACCAAAAGAAAAAGGACAAAAGGACAAACAACGATCTACAAAACATTGCACATAAAACTAAAGATAGAAGAATACGAACCCACTAAGAACAGCATATACAATCGTTATTTACACTTGCAGAGATTCGATCAAAAAGAACTATCCTAAGGCGATAAGAAAATGACCAATGACAAAAATACCTGTCGATGTAAAACGCTCGTTACAACAAATATCAATAGAACAATATGTAATATGGTAGCCATCTTGTTTTAATGTTTGTTTATTGTTATCACAGAAATATACATTATTATCAACCAATACAACATTTTAATCAATCGAACTTTATAAATATAAACAAATATCTACATTGTACCAATTCAGGATAAATACAAAAGTTTTTGTTAGACCATATGTGTCGGTGGTGTAATGGTTAGAGCGTGATCGTCTTGAGTACGTCCCAGCCCTCGGTCGGGTCAAACCAAAGACTATAAAATTGATAGCTGCTGCTTCCCCACTAAACACATGGCATTAAGGAGTAAGATCAAAGAAAAGTTGGCTTGGAGCCTCGGAATCAGGATAATGTGGAGAAATGTTTCAGTGAGCCAGAACAGTAAAAATCCAACTGTTGGTCCACTACAAAGCGATCACCAACATCATCGAATGTAACTTGTTCTCGCTCTGATATATCTGATGTTTTTTTCATTTAGCGTTAAACTACAATCACCTCACTCACAAAAGTCTTATTACGGGTGTACGTGTTGACGAAAATAATAAAAAGTGAAGTCCATACTCGATAAATTGATTCAAATGACAATTACAACGTTTTGTGACAAAATAGCAAATTCACAATTTTTTGATTTTTTTTTTAAATTGTTATACCTTTTGGATAACCAAATGGTCAGATAGTGTTTGATCTAGTAGATTAAGTCCGAAGACAACACAGGACCAATCAGAAACTGTCGCAATTTGAAGAAGGAAAGACTAAAAACGTAGATGAAATAAAATATTAGTTTAGTTAAAAGCAACTTTATTTGCTCATAGGGACAAAAGGAATCAGATACAAGTTTTACAAACTTATGAAGTCTTCTTCTTTGAATTACATAACAATTATAACAAATATTCATATTGAACAGAGCATGCACATTAATGTAAGTATACCAGTAACAATTACACATGTAAAAAGAACATAAAAATAGAAAGAAAAAAGGTTAGGTTTTTGTGGACACGATGCTTATCTTGGCTATATTTATAAGTTTATACAATGAGGAATCGTTTAGATCTTCTAATAAACTTGTAAACTTCTTTACAAATTAAACAGTTGTCTTCATAAGTTAGATCTTGGTTACCTCTAATAAGTAAAGAAAGATCGATTTGTATTCGAAATCGATTTACACAAATTAATAGATCCCTCCTAATATCAGTGTATTTATTATATTCAAAGAAGAAATAAATGCATCTGCTCGAGGAACACCACAAGCACACATTGGACTAGATAGTATATTTGATCTATATAAGTCGTTGTTATATACAGCAATGCACATTATCTAACAATACTAGAGGTAGATGATCACCTGAGCCTGTATCTCTCACCTGATTTTTCATACACTGTTTGTGTTCAGGCCCCCGGAAAGTTTGAACTTTTGTTAGAAGAAAAGCAATTTTTTATTCATATTCCCATAGCTAAGCAATGTCTGTTGAGTTAGCCAGTTTGGGGTTCTGATCTAGAACCATTTCGATTCAATATATTTCTAGTACCTCGGGATTTTTTTTACATTTTCCCATATTGGCACGGTCCTATGCTAAAACTCTATTTCCTACGTACGTTGGATTTCCTATCGACACAAAACAAAAACGCATATTTTGTAAAGAACAATCCAATGCACATGTCAACGATGTTTGCTATCAAATGGCTCTGTGTTAAAAGAAAAAGGAATAATTTCAAATTATTTCTCACTATGAGTATGATTCTATATCAAAACTTAGTCTTGTGTTGGCGATCATCTTGGATGTCCAATTGGCAAATACAACATGAACTATTTGAGAATATTTATATCAAAGAACCATTCACATATACTGTTTTGGGGAACTTTAAACTATCCAGAAACACACTGGTACTAGCAGCCATGTAGAATTTCCGAATGACACGAAAATCATGTAAATTGTTGAGGACTACCCAAGTAACATTTCTACCCTATGTGGCTCCATTTGGACCACAAGAATGTGAGAAATATATTGAAATGATAAAAGATAACGGACGCAGACGATGACGACGACGGACCCAAAGTGATGACAATACCTCACATTGACACTGAGTCCAAAAGAGTTAACCAGTATTCAAAATGAACTCTAACCATTCTAATACCGGTAAGGGAGATCACAATCATCCTCTGTATTATTGTTTTTGTGATTGCTGTTTTGCATTCAAAAATCAAAATGCTTTCAAATTAACGTCAAATTAAGTTGGTATTTTGTTTAAAGTCACATTTTGTGTCTGTCCCGAGCCAGGACCTGGATATCCAAGTCTTTTTTATGTTTCATGATTTGTGACGAGAGGTAATTGTTCATTTTGTTAATATTGGTGGAATTGTTAGCCATCACTGCTTAAGCTTTATTTTCATATTTTTTTTCCCGAGCGTATTCGGAGACATATAATTAACAAGACAAACAACTTTTTTAGAAACCAATTATTATCCGGGGGATGTTTAACTCGAATAATACTGCGCCCTCTATCGGCAATATAACGAGCGAATGGGAAGACATATATAAAGGTGTACCTCAAGGTTCTATTTTAGGCCCTGTACTTTTTAATATATTTATAAATGATATATTTTATTTTATACAAGAAAGTTCCCTCTATAATTATGCAGATGATAACACTTTGTCATATGAAGGCCACAATCTGGATCAATTAATCACAGTACTTGAAAGAGACAGCCTAACTTTAATAGACTGGTTTACTGAAAACCAAATGAAAGCAAATCCAGACAAATTTCAAGCGATAGCAATTGGAAAAAAATCTAAAAATGAAAATATCTCTTTTAATCTTAATGGTAATATAATAAAATGCGAAGATGAGGTAAAACTTTTGGGAGTCACAATAGATTTTGAACTAAATTGTAATACTCATATAGCAAATATCTGTAAAAAAGCCTCAAGACAACTGAACATTTTAAAAAGAATTGGTAAATACTTAACAAAACTTGGTAGACTTACAATATACTACTCTTATATTTTCTCGAACTTTAATTATTGCCCTGTAACATGGCACTTTTGCAGTGAACAAAATACAAATAAAATGGAAAAAATACAATTTAGAGCTCTGAAATTTATCTATGATGATACTGACAGCACATATGAAGAACTTTTAACAAAATCCAAATTACCCACTTTAAAAATCAGGCGAATTAGAACTATAGCCATTGAAACATTCAAAATTGTCAATAAAACCAGTCCTTTGTACTTACATGATTTAATTACAATTAAACAAAGTAAATATTCTTTCAGATACCAAAATACTGCTAGTATACCATCGACCAGAACAACTAGGTATGGTATTAAAACTTTTAAATATTTTGCTGCCAAAACATGGAATGAGCTACCAAACCACTTTAGACTGGAAAATTCTTTTAAACAATTCAAAAACTTGATTAATTCATGGAATGGTAGCTCATGCCACTGTAATGCTTGTAGATAGCTTTAAAGCATAATTTTATTTATTTATTTGTTTTGCTTATCTGTGATGCTTTTGAAATCTGTGCTTTGTCTTTAATTATAGTTACTTTTTAGGCTGCTTATTTTAATTTATTTACTTAGTGCTTGAAATTTTAAATTAATTAGTTTAAATTATTTTTTAATATAGATGTTTTAATTTTTGCTAGTATTTTTATGTACCTTGTATGTATGCATGTATGTTGTTTTTGTTATATGTATAGTCGATTTTAAAAGCTCTGTAGAGCTTGTGTTTTATGTATGTTGTGATATGTATCGACTCTAAATAAAACTTTATTTATATCGCTGGATAGCAAAGCGTTATATACAATGGAACGACTGGATTATTCGGGTTAGGGGATGTTTTGGTGGATTATATATGTTTATGTGTTGATTTAAAATTTTCCAATGTTGTTTTGGATTTTTTTCAAGTAGATCTAAATTATCAAAGTTATTTATCCGATAAATTTGTACTTTTGGGTTTTCCGAATTGCTTGAGTTCCAGCACTGAATTTGAAATAAGATTAAAAGGTTAAACTTTTCAGTGACACAAATAAGAGATTGCTCTCCACTTCGTTGCTTTTGTTCATTTTATCATATTTTTGTATTTCGTCTTAAAGATATTTTTTTATAGTTTTCCTCTTTAATGGTAAGTCTGTTGCATGATACAGGATACATAAGGTACACATGTAGTTGTCCGGATATAATTTTGGAATTTGTATGGTCGGGGCTGTATACATAATTTACCAAATTATATATCATTACCAAAGGGAGTAAACTGTTCATTGTTTCCGGTTGTGGAATCTTAAGAAAAACGTTTGCTTGTTTACTAAAGTGATATAAATCTACAAGTTAATCACATCATTACTGATTATTACTGATTACTAAAGTTATAGGTATTTTTCTTAAGTGTATGTCACAAATCAACAGGGGCCTGTAAAAACACAACAATGGGGGTCTCGATATCGCCAAGATTTCCCCACAATGAAAACGATTCATCCCGAATTCGCGTTCAATTAAAAAAGGAAAGTTTCATTCTCAAATTATATTAAATCAGCAAATTTTCTTTTTTTATGGATTCAAGTGTTGGCGATGATATTTACCCATGATCACACAATAAAGAAATCCAACTTCGAACCATTATGACTATGAGATGTGTCGACACTATATTATTGATATATTTGATCCTTGGAATACGCGATCTTGGGTTTTAATCGTACGAACAAGTTTTACTTGCCCTATGATACATACAGTCGTTTGCCATGAATGAGTTCGCAATATGGCTGACGTTACGTTATGCATAAAATCACACTAGCATTTAAAAAATCCAATTATTAGTAATAAAAGAATATTTAACTTACAATGTACCGGAATTCTTCTGTATTTTGATATAGAACCCCTAGAATGCAAAACACATCATATTCTTTGTGGTAGACTTGCATACAGGCTCTGTACGTAGTGTAAATGGAGGGAACTCCAAATGTCAGATACAATTCGTTTCAAGTCCTGGGCATTTTGGATTTCATTTACTGGTCGTTGCACCTGAATTTGTAGCACTTTCCATACATTGTCTATAATATTTAAATCAGGGCTTTGTGCTGGACACGGAAGGGTATTTATATCATTTTCTTCCTTCTATTGGTTGGCTCTAACTGAAACATGGCACGGTGCATCATCCTCCTGAAAAATTCAGTCGGTTTGAAAAATGTCTTGCGATAACTGGACAAAAGTTATCGTCTAATACTGAAATATACTTTTCAGTATTCATATTCCCTTCAACTGGTGTCAGTGTTCCCACGCCATAATATGATATGCACACCCAAAACATTACTGATGCACGACGGCCTACACATTCAGGACGTAATCTTTCATCAGCCTTTCTCCAGACATAAATTTTGCGATTTTGACCAAGTATTATCTTTGTCTCATCACTGAAAATTATATGCGACCACTGATCTACTGTCCAGTGCAATTTCCGGCGACAAAATCCAACCCACCGCTGGCAGTTGACTTGAGAAATTGTGATTTTCTTGGATACTACTCTACGTGTGTACCCTTCCCGAAACAGTCTTCTGCAAACTGTTCTTGATGATACAATACAGCCAGTTCTTTGATTAAATATTGCTGTTACATCTTTCAGAGTTTGTCGTCTGTTTGTTTTCACGCTACGATAAAGAATCCTGTCATCCCGATGAGTCGTTTTTCGTCTACCCTCACTTTGTTTTCTCTTTCTCTCATCCACTTCAAAAATTTCTGGATTGTTCTACTGTTGATGCCTGTCATATTCTGTATTTTACCGCTCGAAAAACCTTCATTCGACAAATTTATAATTATTTCTTTCTGCTCGGTGGTAAGTTCCTTACTGTGACTACAGGGAGATTATAATCAGGGAAACAACATCGGAGTGTGTCATTCGTTTTTTCGTTGTTTAATCTATGCTACTACCGATTTTACCGCATGTTGCTAGAAAGGACAATAATGACGTCACCATTTTGCGAACTCATTCATGGCAAACAACTGTATGTATGGCACTGTGGTTGCCAAGCATTCTGAATTTCTATATTTATTTATATTCACGAAATATGGACAATCTTCAAGATAAACTTTGCAATATACCTGGTGTGTATTCTATGAAGTTCTACCATTACCAAACCACATCAGTGTTGTATTGTTTAGCTTGGTAGCCTTGAGTGAAGTAAAACCAAAGACTAATATTAAGATTTATTGCTTCTCCACTAAGCACACAGCATTAAGCAGTAAAGATCTAATATTGGTGAACTCAGACTCTGGATAATGTGTCCATGTGGAGCTGACTGTAGCATCATGTCTACATACAGACTGTTGATTGAGTGAGCTTGCATTATAAAAATCAGCATGCTAGTCTAATACAAAGCGGATCGTCATTGTAAGCTTCTTCTCGATATGATACATGTATATTTGAAAAATTGCTCACTTTGTGTTAAGGTGGTACTATACACTACAGGGAGATAACTCTTTAAAATCAGTTGAACGCTTTGATCATATGATGTTTGTATGCAGATTTCAAGCATCTCGGTGATCAAAACCACAGAGAGAAAAGCTGCTACAGTATGTGGCTAGTGAATTTATAGCTCTGAGTCTGTTGGTTGGAATTTGTTAAAATTTTGATATTTATTACAGTGGATATATTCAAACACACTGCCAAAAAAATAAGAAAATTAAACGAACAGAACAAATTTTACCTGAAGTGTATGGTACCACCTTAAGCAGCCATCACTCGCTCACTCTACCATAACAAACAATTTCAATCGAGATATGTTTTCTGCTACATTGAAAATTTTGCAAGCGTAAAGCTGATTTATCCCCCGCGAATTATGAGTGTCTTATCATATTGCTTTCATATGTTGCTTAATATTGATTTTGCTTTGTTTAATTAACAGGAGACAATGATAGAGATCACATGTAATGATCGACTGGGGAAAAAAGTCAGGGTCAAGTGCAAGTATCCTTTATAACCAAGAAAAGTACAGACAAAAAAAGTTAAAAGGTTTACTGAGAACAATTGCCTCCTTTCTTTTTATTTTTTTTTATTTATTTAAACGTAATCTTGTAATCTAACAAATGGTAATTAAATAAGAATCTCACAACAATTGATGAATTGTTTGTCTTAATTTAGAAACAACTTCACAAAAACACACCTAACAAACTTTATGCAAGGAATCATATAAAAAACTTAATACATACAATGAATAGATAAATATGATTTCTAAGAAAAATTGATATTAATGACATTGTACAAGTAGGTGGTTTTAGTTAACATTCATTCATGCTTTGCAAGTTTTTCTAATTTTTTCTGTCAACCAGAAATTCAAGATGGCCACCACCACAGAAAAAATCAAACGATTGACTTAAAATTCTTCTTCTCTGAAACGACTGAACCATTTTACTACAAACTTGGCTAGTATGTGCCTTGAATGGTCCTTTACAAAATCTGTTTCATTTTTTGTGTGGATATTAAATTCCAAATGGCTTCCGGCACAGGACATAATGACAACATACCTTGTGTGTGTTTATGTACGTCACTATATTAGATTGTACATGTAGGTGTACATACTTTTTACAAAGATTTTTCCTTAATTGTTGATAGCGGCGATGATACAATTGGGGATCTTAAAAAATTAATAGCAGCACAGACTGGAACCAAAGCTGAAAAAATTGTTTTAAAAAAATGGTAAGTAATTTTGTCAGTTTATGACATTCATTGTACAGTCTGAAACACTGTTCAACCTCATCGTTGGTGTAATGGTTAGCATGCTCCCCTGGAGTGCGGTAGATTGTGGGTCCAAGCACTGGTTGGGTCAAGATTGTGGGTCCAAGCACCGGTTGGGTCAAGATTGTGGGTCCAAGCACCGGTTGGGTCAAGATTGTGGGTCCAAGCACCGGTTGGGTCAAGATTGTGGGTCCAAGCACCGGTTGGGTCAAGATTGTGGGTCCAAGCACCGGTTGGGTCAAGATTGTGGGTCCAAGCACCGGTTGGGTCAAGATTGTGGGTCCAAGCACCGGTTGGGTCAAGATTGTGGGTCCAAGCACCGGTTGGGTCAAGATTGTGGGTCCAAGCACCGGTTGGGTCAAGATTGTGGGTCCAAGCACCGGTTGGGTCAAGATTGTGGGTCCAAGCACCGGTTGGGTCAAGATTGTGGGTCCAAGCACCGGTTGGGTCAAGATTGTGGGTCCAAGCACCGGTTGGGTCAAACCAAAGATTATGAAATTGGTATTTACTGCTTCTGTTATTACGCAGCGTAAGATCAAAGACTGCTTGGTTCGGAATCTGGATAATGTGTCTGAGTAGAGCAACATGTCGACCATTGATCTGTTGTTTCTGTGAGCAAGCTCTATAATAATCCAACTAACTACGGGTCTAGTACAAAACGAACCTAATCATCATCATTTCACTACAACACTACAATGATAGCACAAATATTTTGTCAAAAGTCTTCCATGTTGCAATTAGGTAAATCTATAATTTCAATATAAAGAATTTATTTTTTCTTCAAGAACAATCAATTTGCAAAAAGAAGTGAAAGAACAGTTAATTTCAACATTTTTTTTTAAAAATTATGTCCCTTATTATACACAACTGGATGATATAATGGAGATGAATGTAAGAGGACCTGGATATTCAACACAGGGCATTCCCCTCATTTTCAAGTAGGAGGTGATAATCCTAAAGTAGTAGGGGGGGTCCAGGGAACTTAACTTCATATGAGAGTTGATCCCTCTAAACCAGTATGCAAAACAAAGCCATATTTTACTTTCACTTTGACATTTACATTTTTGAAAATAAAGTAGCTGGGGACAAAATGCAATTAGACGGGAAATTTACCCAGCTGCTGTGAAATGCCCTGCAATGTCTTATGTCATGATCCCTTTTTTTATTCTTTTTTTGTTGAGTGAGTTTGGTTAGAGGCTATTGTTGTTGTTTTTTTTATATTGGTGGAATTGTTGATCATCTCTGTTTACACTTTACCACCATGATATAACTGAAATATTGTTGAAAGTGGCATTAAACAGCATACACCTAAACCTGTTTACACTTTCCTTTCATAGTCATAACAGTTGCTACGATTTGATGATGAAAGTAATTTTGTAGTAATTGCACAATTTGATTTACTATTTAATTTTTTTTTAAATATAATATTTTTAACATTTTAAAAATAGTAATTATTTGTGAAAAAAAACAAACAATCTTTATATGAATAAAAGGTTTGAAATATAATATGTACATTTGTATGTTTTCTATTATTTTTTTTTCAGGTACACAATATTCAAAGATCATGTGACACTAGGAGATTGTATCCTCTTTATGAAACTTATCTGTGATGTAATGGTTAGCATGCTCGTCTTGCGTGCGATAGATCTTGGGTTTTAGCCCAAGTCAGGTCAAAACAAAGATTATAAAATTAGTATTCGTTGCTTCTCCGATAAGCACGTAGCATTAAGGAGTAAGATCAAAGACTGGTTGGCTTGAAATGAGGATAGTGTGTGCGAGTGGAGGATAATCTACCCACTGACTATTGTTCAGTGAGCTAGCACTATAAAGATCGAATATATATACAATATTGGTGTATTAACGGTAAATATAGAATTTATGTGTCAAGGCTTTGAAACGGGGGAAGGACGAGCCACATAAATTCTATATTTACCGTCAATACACTAATATTGTATTTATCCTGCAATACAATTAGCAAAAAAAAATGTTATTGATTTAATAATAATGAAAAAAAGATAACGGAAACCCCATTTGGTACCTCAACAGTAAGGGGCATGGCTTAATAGCTTTATTAGGCTAATGTGAAAAGTGGTATTATGACAGGGGTGTGGCTTAATAGCATTATTAGGCTAACGTGAAAAGTGTTATTATGACAGGGGTATAGCTTAATACCGTAAATCGGGAAATTTTGGTGTAGGTTAATTTTGGCCTTTTTTCTCCAAAAGACGGTTGTTTTATTTTGGTGTGTGAAATTTTGGCCATTTTCGTTTCTAGTGTGTTTAATTTTGGCCACTTTTGGTTCCCATGTGTTTAATTTTTTTGTAAGTTAATTCAGAACGTAAATGAAAGCGTTCTCATTTCAACCAGCTGTTACTTACCGGATATTTTGATGTCGATATTTTGATGTCGTACTAAAAACCAAATCGATTATGGATAAATTGTGATATTTATTAAAACTAGGAATTTATATATTTAAACAGCATAAAGTAAAATGCATTTAATATAAAAACAACAAAATAATAATTTTGCACCGGGATTAATCATCGCTTTTACAGGTAAACAGTCTTATAACGGTCAGTACATGTATTTGTTTACACAACAATTATACATAATAAATAAAACCGATAAGACACTAATTACGTGTTTATTGATTTTTCTTTTTTCTATATATAATTATCATTTTAATGATATTTGACATTTTGTTGATTGAATAAATTTTATTGGTATTGCATGGTTTTAATCAATGTACTTTATTTACCTGTAATTTCTCTCTTGTCATCCAAGCCAACGATTTCACATCGTGAACACTTTTAAGTTTTACTTGTGTGTGTATATATACATGTATAACGTAATTGACAAAGTTTTACTTAGGAAAGAAGTAAGACAAAAAGGTACAGATTAGGGAATATAAATATAAAAAGATATTAAGGCAGTGTTCAATTTTGGCGGTTAATTTTTGGAGTGTGACATATTTTGGTGTGTTTAATTTTGGCACTTCGTATTTAGGGGCCAAAATAGGCCAAAATAAAACCATGACCAAAATTTCCCGATTTACGGTAGCATTATTAGGCTAGTGTGAAAAGTGTTATTATGACATTGTCATAATAAAGCAACAGTTTATTTCTACCCATTTATTATGACAAAAAATAACCCAATTGCTGGATAAAGCTTGTTCTCATCATGATATGGCTGAAAAATTGCTCATATGGGGTTAAACAAGAATCACACACACTCACTAGTCTGCTACTCTTATTACCACATGTGATGAAGCTTAAACAATCTACAGTCAAACCTGCTTTTGTGATCACCTCTGTTAAGCAATAACTTGTATTATGTGACCTTACTTTTAATTTCCCTTTGCAGTGCATTGCATAGTAAACCAGTATTCAGTGACCACTTGTCTTATGTGACCTGATTTCATTGTACCCTTGGAAGATCACATAAGACTGATTCAACTATAAATTGTCATTTCATTTTTTAAGTTTCGAAATGCTCCTCTGAGTTAAGGCACCTTTTCAACTTGGGTATATTACAGGACAATGAGGGGGAGGGGGAATTGTGTTACAAGACATCAGGGGAATTAAGTTTTACTCATGTCTGTCGGTCCTGCATTGGGTTACCACTCAATAACTTAAGGAAATCATTTCATATTTATACACAATATATTGTCTGATTAAAGAAAGCCATTTTTTTTCCTTTCTGGAGTTATGCCCCTGTTTACTTAAGCTAGAAGTGGGTGCACCCTATGGACACATTCTGTCCATTTTTTCCCTCAAAAGAATGAAAATCCTTAACAATTTATCAGATGAAATCAAAGATGGAATGAATTTAGAACTTTACTATCAGTGATCAACATTATTATTTCATCTCTCATGTGCTTCGTCCTATCATCATGATCCTGGTGTAAATAAACATGCTAAAGACTAAGACATTTGTTCTGCCATACTGGTTCCTTGTTATGTACAATAGTTGTGTAGCTGTTCTCGGTCAAGGGAACAATATATTATATTTTGTATTGCTTGATTTGGATAGTTATGAATGTAAAAAATAGTGAAAATAAATGATGGAGGAAATATTTATTGGTTTTTATATCTTTTCATTATCACACTTTGGTATATTTACAGGGCATTCCATATCAGCAGGGCACAGGGCAAGCTACCCATCTAATTGCACCACCCCTCCCTTTCATTGGGAAAAGGTCCTTTTACCAGACCATGGGGAAAGCTAGAAAAATTCCTGCCCTTCTACTTTAGGATTAGCACGTCCTACTTGAAAATGAGTGGAATGCCCTGTACTTAATGTAAATAAAACTATATTATTATAAAATTATAGCTATCAAAAAGACTAATTAAGCTACATGTATATATTTTTCAATTTTTAATAGATTTGTTCTTGAAATATTGTTGATTTGATTTTTTGATTTTTGATGTTTTAACGCCACTTTCAGCAATATTTCAGTTATATCATGGCGACCAGTTTTAGTGGTGGAAGAAGCCGGAGTACCCGGAGCGAACCACCGACCATGGGCAAGCAACTGGTAAACTTTATCACTTGCGAGTCGAGTGCACCCTTTTTTGTAATTTACAAAGCCGGGTGCGAACCCACGCCGTATTGATGATGGGCTTGTAGGAGTTGTTAGGTAATCCAACTACCTAACTCATTGAACCACCCGGGCCCTTGACATATTGTTGAAATGTTGTTCAAATAAATATACAAGTTCTTGTTTTTCTCTCCAATAATTTGGTTAAAAGCTGAGAAATATTTCATTTTTTTTTTATACCAAACAATTTACAAGAAAAGAATCAAATGTCACTTACCACTACCAACCCAATTATTAATATCCCACAGATAGATATGTTTTCTCAACAGTGAAGTATCAAAAATGAAGAAAAAAAAATAGAATGAAACCTGTCTAAATTGAAACTCATTTATACCAGCTTTTGTATTCAGAATAGACAGGTGTTAGGTATATCCAGATTATATAACAAATATTCCATCCATAGGGACTTTATTTACAGTTTGGCATATACAGGATTTTGGTTTATCCAGTGTTTAGTATAGACAGGTTTAACTGGATATAGGTACTGATATTGTTTTTAGCTCACCCAGTTTAAAGGACCATGTGACCTATTGTCATGTCAATTTATGAAAATAAAGTTTAAACAGAAATGGTCATCAATTAATTCCACCAATATCAGCAAAGCGAACAATCACCTTTCATCTTAACTGAACTCACTGAACACAAGAAGACCACCACATAATATCGCATTGGAAATCCATGTACCTGTTTGGGACAGGCATCAAAATGTGGCAGGGTTAAACTGGTTGATAGGATCACAATCCTCCCCACCTGATAACTGGATATCCAATGGCAATACATATACAATGTACATATATAAACAAACAATAAAAAAACCTGCACAGATTCGCTTCCTCCTAAAAAGTCCAAATAATATCACAAAAATTTCATTGATTTGACCGCCACCATATAACAGAATTATTGTTGAAAATGACATTAAACAACATAATCCTAACCATCTTATAATCATTGGCATGAATATTCCTTGGATGGTCCTCTACAAGATCTATGTTTTTGTGATGGAAAATTCAAGATGACTGCCATCACAGGATTTATTTTAATATAGCATCCTATGGAAAAATGAACGAAAAAAAAAATATGAAATTATAACAAGATTAAATCTAAAGTTTACATGAATGTATCACTGTGAAAGTACTTTTATTTGTTGGCATCAGTTTTCGTGGTTTCTACAAAACGCATTGATCCATGGGTTCTTGAATTTATGGTTTCAAACACTACAGGCAACAATCAATGGGAAAATTGTATTTCGTTGGATTTTTACTCTCTTGGTCAAAAATTAGAAACCCACTGATTTCACAGTACATGTACATGTATTGGATTAGTAATCTAAGATGGTCATCATACAAATTAATATAATGTTGGAAAATGATTTCAAAATCTATTTATCTGAAACAGCTGAACCATTTAAAAGGAAAGTTGACTAATATAAATAAGCACATCTTTCCTTCTGTGACCACAGATTGTTTTTGTCCTGTCTGTCTGTCCATCGCAAAGGTTTCTAAGTACAACTCCTTTATTTTATTTGATATGGCAACTCCTAAAAAAGACTGAATTATCAAAAGACAGTTTATACAATGATGATCAAGAATTCTATAAGGAATAGCTACATCTCGCTTCAAATTATTTAACATAGTAAAGACCATGACAGGGGGCACCCGACGTGCGGCCCCCCCTAAAATTGGAAAAATATGATTTTTTGGAGTAAAATCGTGATTTTTCACACGAAATACCCCAAAATTGTTCGCGCCTCCCTCCGCTCGGCGCAATTCTTTTAAGTGCGCCCCCCCCCCCCCCCCCCTAACTTGAAATCCTGCATATGTTGATGCTGGCTTATTTCCATATGGAGATTCAAACATAACTTGTATATCTACATTTTTATTATAGTACAATGCTGTACATTGTAGTTTAGTTTGATAGGACCATATTTACACGACTAAGTAAATTATGTTGTATTATAAGATTTCCAGTCAAATCGGCCTCAAAATGAGTCAAATCGGTCCCAAAAAAAATAAATAAGAAAAGATAAAATAAATAAAAATTATGTATTAATAAATTTTATTGATGAGCGGATTCTTTTATTTTCGTATCATTGGTAAACATTTACTGGTACAAAACACAACTGTACTAGACAGTTTTAATTCTTCAATAATTAAAACGTATTTAATTATTTTGTTGAATAGTGTCCAAACAATTTAAGAAATATTTAACTTTGCATGTTGACAATAGTAAACAACAAAAATGGCGGACATTTCCGGCCGGTCTGAAAAAAGAGTGAAACACATTGTTCTTGTTTATAATGCACACCCCCTCCTGCAAAATAAAGAATTTATGTAAAATCCAGCGCATTATGCACCAGTAATTACGGATATATATTATCAAACTAAATAAAAAAGCATAATAATACAATGATTTGATCTGGGGCCGATTTGACCTGCTACCTATTATAATATGAGTCTCTTATCGTCGTCATTGTCCAAAATAAGAAACCACATTGATGGTGTAATTGTTGGCGTGATCGGCTCGAGTGCGGTAGATCATCGGATCCAGGCCCTCTCTGTTCAAGCCAAAGACTATAAAATTGGCAATTACTTCCTCTCTACTAAGCATGCAACACTAAGGAATAAGAGCAATGACTGGGTGGCTCGGAATCAGGATAATGTGTCAGAGTGGAGCGACATGTCTGCTCACACACTGTTGTTTCATTGAACTAGGACTATAAAAATCCAACTCAGCTTGTTGGTCTAGTACAAAGCGGACTTCATCATCATCATCTCATTGATTGTAAGTCATAATCACTCACTCACTCCTTAGGCGTCTGTCTGTAGACACAATGATTTCTGTGTAATAACTTTTGTTCTAATAGACATATCCTTCTGAAATTTTATCAGAATTGATCCTTAGCATAGAATAAAGGTCCCAGGGTGTTAAGAAGAGTGTTTTCTGTTTTTACCTCACCTGACTAAAATTATGGGTGAGATTTTGTCATCACTTGACGTCAATCGTTATCTTTTTACACCTTAGGGAACGACCATTTAACTTGAAGGGGGGGTTATGGTTTTTTTCTAAAAAAATATTCTGATTCCCAATGTTGCTGAAAAAAATATTCTGATTTTGGTGGAGGAAAAAAAAAATAATCTGATTCAGAGTTTTTGTCATATAATCCAATGTTAAATTCTGGAAATTGTTTTCGCGCTTTGCGCGACAAAAAAAAATATTCTAACTCTCGTGTTGTTCGAAAACAAATTTCTGAACGAAACAAAAAACCATACCCCCCGCCCCCTTCAAGTTAAATGGTCGTCATGGTCGTCGTCGTAGTTGGATTTATAACTACCTATGCAATCAGTGCCTATATCACCAATGAAGCTGTGAGTTCCAATCCAGCTCAGGCGATGTGTACTCAATACAACATGTGATAAAGTTTGTCAGTCACTTGCCACAGGTCGGTAGTTTTCTCCGGGCAGCCCGGTCTCCTTCACCAAAAAAACTTACCGCCACGATATTACTGAAATAGTGTTGAAAGTGGCATTAAACACCATATACCACTGGCCCAATATGAACCAAACTTGACAGGAATCGTTCTTGGATGGTCCTTATTCTTAATTGTATCTTATAGGTTCAAGCTATATCCAGTATGGTCACCATTACCTAAATTTGAAAATTCTTAAGCAGTCAAAGCAGTAGCAAATTTTAACGATAATTAGGGGAAATTGTATTTAATTTTTTTTCATCCAATTTAAATGCAGTTTTTTTTTGTGGGCAAAATGATCAGCTTTATGGTTTATTGTTGGACCATAAAATATTGCAATTTTATTTCAAAAAGGGATCTTAAAAGGATCCAAATTCCGAAATTTCGCATATTTGAAAGGTATGTGGAATTGTTATTTTTCATCCAATTGTGATGCATTTATTTTCCTTGAAATTGATTTTGCCGAGAGATACCCATGTCGACGGATTTCTTGGTTTCGGAGATGAATTCAACCGAAAGAGGCCAACAAAAGCCAAATTCCAAAATTTGACATTTCTTATTCTATATCCAATTTTAATGCATTTTTTTGGCAGAATTATCATCTTTATGGGTTATTGATGAACCATAACAGATGCAATTTTCATAATTCCACTATTTCGCATATTTGGAAGAAATATTTAACACTTGAAATGTTGTCCAAAATACAATGGGTTTGGGTTTTTTTTCTGTGCACAACACATTGGTGTGTAAAGCAATTTACTGTGAAAAGCAAAATACTGTGCCCACACTTGTTTTTAATATACACTTGTTCAACTTTCCCATATCGATATGCTGACGTCGCATCATGCTTTGCTCTGTTTAGCTTTTTGTTATTTTTGTCTAGAGTTTTGTCCAATGAATGGAAATAAATACTTTCGCTTTATCTTTTGTGCATATTTTTGTCTAGTTCGTTTGCACCATATGTTTTTAATTAACCGAATATTTAATGTAATGCTGTTTTTATTTTTTGTGTTTGAATAATTATTATTTTTAACATGTACCGCCATGCTTCATAATTTATATTTCTCATAATTTTCATGGCAAAAAAAAATAATTCCGGTCTAGTGACTACATATTTTTAATAGTTTTCTCCCCGGTTTATTTTGTGAGATAATAACAAAATTCTTATCTCACGCGTGAAAAACACTTGAATGATATATATAACATCATTTCTCTTAGAAGGGAGATTTTGGGCGAATAAAATTGGCTTAACCCCGCCACTTTTCATTGAAGTGCCTACAGATATAGCTATATATAATCGAAAAAGGGGGCATCGATTTTATCTGTGTTTCTATGGCTTTTTATTTTTTTTAAATTAACATCACTTTGTTTTATTACGCCTGAGAGACCATTGAATATAGAAATGGGGCGATAAAAACAAGACACAATATTAAGTGAGGCACCTCTACTTTAAACATTTTTTTTAATTATTATTTACACTTTATGACCCCTTTGATGTCTGGCGTCCTATTCAATTATTACTTTGTAACACCTTGCTTTTGTTGATTGCTTAAATTTGTTTATTACCAAATTAAATCATAGATAAATATTGGTTACTGTAACGCAGAGCGTTACAAATGTCCCCCAAACAAACAATACAAGTACTAGTGGTATGAATGAAAAATAGTGTGAGAACATAGCAAGAAAATAATTAGAGCCCAGTTTTTGACTCTATCATGTCTGTAGTAGGGCTTCTTTGTTATCTTACCCTACAATGTGCTACCATAAACTAGTAAGCAAAGCAAGAAAAAAATGGCTTCAATTGTCTGCCATCATCTACAACACCAGTAATGGAGATATTAGAAGACTATATTATTAGCATGAAATCAAATGCAATAGATGTTTGTCATACACTATTATATTAATAAGCAAATATTAGATAGCTATTTGCATACTAAGTCTGAAAAGATATGGTTGTTACTCACCTTTGTGTTAAATTGAGTGTTTTTGCGGTTTCCATGGCAACGGCAGGCATTTTGAAATTTCCAAGCCTCAAAACCATTTATACACATGCCATACAACATTTCTATTAACTTCCATCCAATTCCGAGTACTTTAAATTTTTCACGTTTTTTGTGAAATTTCTAAGCCTCAAAATTATGGGTACACATGTCAGACAAAATTTCTGGAAAGTTTCATCCAATTCCGAACACCATAGCAAACCAACCAGGAATATCAATTCGCAACATCATAATCTACTTTGAAACCAAATTTCGCCCAAATCGGAGGATTTTTGTATTTTGGCGGCCATTTTTGATTCAAAATGGCTGCCATAGCAAACCAACGATGAATATCAATTCGCAACTTCATAATCTACTTGGAAACCAAATTTCGCCCAAATCAGAGGATTTTTGTATTTGGAGACCACTTTGTACCTTGGTTACCATGGCAACGGCCGCCATTTTGAATTTTTTCAACCCCCCAATAGCTGCCACACATTACGGTGGATATTCCCACAAAGTTTTATGTAGTTTGATGAAAAGAATCCAAAAAAAATTTAAATCCCCCCTTTTTTGTTTCCATGGCAACTGCGGCAAAGTTTGTCCAACCGATTCCAATTTTTTTGGCTTATCTCGTTCCACTAGATGTGGATGTTGTTCCTATCAAGTGTCATCAATTTCTGTTTGGCGACTAACCTCCTATGGTCATTTTTGTGTTTTTCATTTTTTTTAGCATTTTGGTCTTAAGTTTATTGCTGCTAGCATACTAATAATTTGGTAATGTGGTTTATTTTGTCACATACATATAATTAGTGGGTTTATACTATGCATATCATCTCTGGATATGTGGATACGTCATTGAATTAACATAGAATAACGGAAGTTTTGAAGTTCGAGACAGACATTATCACTAGTATCACAGCAAGTCTGACAGGACGAGCTATGCTACTAGTGATAATGTATGTCGAGATCTTCAAAACTGGCGTTGATATTTTTATCCATGATGTCTAAAGGTCAGAGTTAGTTCTTGCGCATGCGAGTTACGAACTGCCCTTATATTTTTGTGGATAAAGGTCAGATCACTAATCCAGAATTTATCAGCGGCACATCTCAAAGCGGGAAAATGTCCAATTTGCCAATAATGTCTTTTATATAACTAACAAGCAAAAGATTTTTTTTTCTTTTACAACAATTTTTAAAAGTGGAAGGGAGGGGGGGGGGGGGGGGGGGGAGCCAGCCAGAAAAAAAACCCGTTAAATTAGAAACCTTGTAAGAAAAAAGGTAGGTGCAGTATTTTCTGAATACAATTTTTAAAGCTTATAAACTCTATATACCATAGATTATCGTTCGTAAATCACAAAAAACTGCGAGATGAATAGGACCCTATATCTATTTGCAAGGTAGCCCCCACCCGTGTGTACTGTCTATTCCACACGTCATGGTCGTGTAATAGCATTCCCTTATATAATTCACACGACCGTCGTGTATATATCCTATTCTTATGCGTTGTCTATTTGCAGGACGGTCGTGTAAATAGACTTTTCTGGAATGAGCACGACGGTCGTGTATATATCATCGGCCAAATTCAAAATGCAAAGCTCGGGAAATACCTTACCGAATCCAACCATGGTAAACACAACTTATTGTATCGTATATTATGTTACAGCAGTACAATATAACAGGTGTTAGCACTCCCGTTATTTCTTATCGACTATTTAATTACGTTATCGGGACCGGGTCATCATGTTTTTGGTATGTTCCACACTATAGAAATATATGGAAAAGCACTAATCTGACGATAAAATCATCATTTCTTAACCAATTTTCATAAAATTTTCAGAAAATGTTTGTAATAATATAACACACCTAATTCCGGGTCATTTTTCCATTGGGCATTTCGGTAACTTTGAAGGGCTATCTTTTTTCATGAAAAAATACAAATTAACACTGATTAATGTTTAAAATCATTATTAAGAGAAAAAAAAATGTACGTTTAAAATACATATGTTGATACTCAATGTGTATATGTGTGTATTTGTGTGTATTTGAATATATTTGAGTAAAGAGACGCACCCCAACATATGACATTGAAAGTCCATGTTCTGGTTTGAGACAAGCATATGAAGTGTGGCAGTGTTAAACTGCATCTACAGTGTATTAATTCTGTTTTATTTATGTAACTATATTTAGAGTGACTGAGTGGTTATAAAGGTCGTTGACATCTTACCACAACACTATTGACTGTCCTTCACTCATCAATACCTCAAGTGTTACTAGACAGCTGCCCAGGGTTGGGGGATTTAACTTACTAAGCCATTTCATTATATACATTCTACTCCCTCAATAAACTAAAACTGGTAGTCAAAATTTATCTGAGAAATTTCTGAAAGTGACAATAAACGACAAGAACATTAACCCAACACTACATATTTGTCACATCAGAAGATCTGAAGTAATTTGTCATTAAATTTACATACTACCCACGGTTTTAATCTTTTTTTATCACAGGATTCAATTTCCCTTAAAATTATTCAGATTGTTATCTAATTTATGTAATAGTATATAACTACCACATACAATTTCTTTTTTGAATAAATAAATAATAAATTCAGATTTTCTATTCAAAATAAATCTCATTTACAAAACCACTGATATTTGTTCAATTTTTAACGCTGATTTAAGCTTTAGTCGCAACAAATTTTTCTTTTTCTTTTTAAACTGTCGAAACAACATTTATTTAACTGTAAAATTCACTAATAAAATTCACCCCCCCCCCTTTTTTTTTCTTGTTTAGATCAATGATCAACAATATTCCAGAATCAAACAAATGAATAAATATAACATAGATTTCTTTTACATGCATCTTTTTACCATGCGGTGTCAGTGTGTTTTAAATTGGTCATCCAATCAAGACGCTCATTATTCTTGTCCAAGATAAAAATACATCGCTAAAATTACCTGTGAGAAAGTCGCCGTCCAAACTCAAATCAATACCTGTGGGTGTTTCCCCACTTCAACTCGTAAATTTACATAGAAATCGAAGATATTTCGTCATAAAACTTCACACATGGTTTTGTCTATCATATTTCTTGAAGACAAACATAAACTTGTATTGCATTTATCAATAGTGTATGAGTATCAACAGTTGTTTCAACACCGTATCTGTTTCTCGATACAGCTGCAACTTCAACTCGTAAATTTACATAGAAATCGGAGATATTTCGTCATAAAACTTCACACATGGTTTTGTCTATCATATTTCTTGAAGACAAACATAAAATTTTATAGCATTTATCAATATATTATGAGTATCAACAGTTTTTTCAACACCGTGTCTGTTTCTCGATACAGCCGCCCGATTACAGTGACCCGTGACCCAGATTAGCACATCTCAGCAGTTTTTTATTAATAAGGTTGTTTATATAATTAGCGTAATACTGTCAATATTAGCAATGCCTATTGCATGACTTTCGTGTGTACTAAAACTAAATATGAATAATCTTTTAACCTTAATTGACTTTATGTTCTTTATCTAATTAATGTCTTCTCATTAGTAACATATGTTGCATCGATAATTAATACAAGTTCATTACAAGGCTATGATCAATATTTAAAACTTGCAGTTTTATTGCATAGAACGAAATACATGTAGCATTTAATTGCATTTCTATATTATACATATAGTATTATTACGTGATGTTTTTCATATTGGCCTAGTCCGAGGCCTGCTGTATTGGCCTGAGGCCAATATGAAAAACATCACGTAATGATACCTTTATTAATTAACCAGTCCAATATTTCTCGGGGCTTTTCCTTGCGATTGTAGAAACCAGGGGCGGATCGAGGATTTCAAGTTAGGGGGCGCACTTAAAAAAATTGCGCCGAGCGGAGGGAGGCCCGAAAATTTTTGGGATATTTCGTGTGAAAAATCACGATTTTACGCCAAAAAATTATATTTGTTCCAATTGCCGAGGGAGGCGCGAACATTTTTGGGGTATTTCGTGTGAAAAATCACGATTTTACGCCAAAAAATCATATTTTTTCCAATATTAGGGGGGGGGGGCGCGCCGGGTACGCCCCCCCCCCCCTGGATCCGCCCCTGGCAACGTCTAGCGGATTCCGGTCTAGCTGTTATTGGACTGACTGAGTATTAAAGTCTCATTTCTAAGGGTCTTCTTGTAGTTGAGGAAATTAATCTAAAAAGTTCACCCCACGAAAGAGCTCTAATACTGCTTTAAACATCTATCAATCACTATCAAAGTTCATAATGTCATGTGATGTAATATTAGCTGCAACAGCATAATTAAGTATGAATCAGATATTGTTTGTCATTAAAAAAAAACCCACAAAAAAAACCAATCATAATGTCATGCTTCGAGACTGAAAATATTTATCAGATATATTTGTTGATGAAATTTACAGTCCATAATATTGAAACAAAGGTTTCTCCTTCGTGCATATAGGTAACCATAGCCGATTTTGGTATTTTGCTTTTCTTGCTCCCAACTACTATTTCATTCTTTGGGTTTCCAACCCTCTAACTTAGATCATACCCAATGAATGTTATTTTAGAAATAAGTCGTGCGCAGGAAGTTATATATCTATGATTTGTCAGTGACTTACGGCAGGTCGGTGTTTTTGTCCGGGAACTTCGGTTTCCTCCACCAATAAAACTGACAGCCACAATATAACTGAAATATTGTTGAAAGTGGTGTTAAATACCATAACCCTAACCTATATATCTATGTTTTTATTGACATACGCCAACCATAGGTAACACTAAGTAAAAACTAACAAACAACTATCTATCTGTATGGTGTGTTATTGAGTTGCAACCGAGCTGGAAAGCAAAGCACTAATAACTCTTATAAACCAATGTTAAACAATGGTGTGGGTATGAGCTGGTTCACGGATATACGATCTGTTAGTGATCCACTTGTCGTTTGAATGCTAGCACCTGACTTCAGCTCCAGTGTTAAACAATGGTGTGGGTATAAGTTGGTTCACGGATATACGATCTGTTAGTGATCCACTTGTCGTTTGAATGCTAGCACCTGACTTCAGCGCCAGTGTTAAACAATGGTGTGGGTATGAGTTGGTTCACGGATATACGATATGTTAGTGATCCACTTGTCGTTTGAATGCTAGCACCTGACTTCAGCTCCAGTGTTAAACAATGGTGTGGGTATGAGTTGGTTCACGGATATACGATTTGTTAGTGATCCACTTGTCTTTTGAATGCTAGCATCTGACTTCAGCTACAGTGTTAAACAATGGTGTGGGTATGAGCTGGTTTACGGATATACGATATGTTAGTGATCCACTTGTCGTTTGAATGCTAGCACCTGACTTCAGCTCCAGTGTTAAACAATGGTGTGGGTATGAGTTGGTTCACGGATATACGATTTGTTAGTGATCCACTTGTCGTTTGAATTGTAGCACCTGACTTCAGCTCCAGTTTTAAACAATGGTGTGGGTATGAGTTGGTTCACGGATATAGATCTGTTAGTGATCCACTTGTCGTTTGAATTGTAGCACCTGACTTCAGCTCCAGTGTTAAACAATGGTGTGGGTATGAGTTGGTTCACGGATATAGATCTGTTAGTGATCCACTTGTCGTTTGAATTGTAGCACCTGACTTCAGCTACAGTGTTAAACAATGGTGTGGGTATGAGTTGGTTCACGAATATAGATCTGATAGTGATCCACTTGTCGTTTGGATTGTAACACCTGACTTTAGCTCCAGTGTTAAACAATGGTGTGGGTATGAGTTGGTTCACGGATATAGATCTGTTAGTGATCCACTTGTCGTTTGAATGGTAGCACCTGACTTCAACTCCAGTGTTAAACAATGGTGTGGGTATGGGTTGGTTCATGGATATAGATCTGTTAGTGATCCACTTGTTTGTTTGAATTGTAGCACCTGACTTCAGCTCCAGTTTTAAACAATGGTGTGGGTATGAGTTGGTTCACGGATATAGATCTGTTAGTGATCCACTTGTCGTTTGCATAGTAGCACCTAACTTCAGCTCCAGTGTTAAACAATGATGTGGGTATGAGTTGGTTCACGGATATAGATCTGTTAGTGATCCACTTGTCGTTTGAATGCTAGCACCTGACTTCAGCTCCAGTGTTAAACAATGGTGTGGGTATGAGTTGGTTCACAGATATACGATCTGTTAGTGATCCACTTGTCGTTTGAATGCTAGCACCTGACTTCAGCTCCAGTGTTAAACAATAATGTTGGTATGAGTTGGTTCACGAATATAGATATGTTAGTGACCTACTTGTCGTTTGAATGCTAGCACCTGACTTCGGCTCCAGAGTTAAACAATGGTGTGAGTATGAGTTGGTTCGCGGATATAGATCTGTTAATGATCCACTTGTCGTTTGGATTTTAACACCTGACTTTAGCTCCAGTGTTAAACAATGGTGTGGGTATGAGTTGGTTCACGAATATAGATATGTTAGTGACCTACTTGTCGTTTGAATGTTAGCACCTGACATCAGATCCAGTGTTAAACAATGGTGTGGGTATGAGTTGGTTCACGGATATAGATCTGTTAGTGATCCACTTGTCGTTTGAATGCTAGCACCTGACTTCAGCTTCAGTGTTAAACAATGGTGTGAGTATGAGTTGGTTCACGGATATAGATCTGAGAGTGATCCACTTGTCGTTTGGATTGTAACACCTGACTTTAGCTCCAGTGTTAAACAATGGTGTGGGTATGAGTTGGTTCACGGATATAGATCTGTTAGTGATCCACTTGTCGTTTGAATTGTAGCACCTGACTTCAGCTCCAGTGTAAAACAATGGTGTGGGTATGAGTTAGTCCACGGATATAGATCTGTTAGTGATCCACTTGTCGTTTGAATTGTAGCACCTGACTTCAGCTCCAGTGTTAAACAATGGTGTGGGTATGAGTTTGTTAACGGATATAGATCTGTTAGTGATCCACTTGTCGTTTGAATGGTAGCACCTGACTTCAACTCCAGTGTTAAACAATGGTGTGGGTATGAGTTGGTTCATGGATATAGATCTGTTAGTGATCCACTTGTTGTTTGAATTGTAGCACCTGACTTCAGCTCCAGTGTTAAACAATGGTGTGGGTATGAGTTGGTTCACGGATATAGATCTGTTAGTGATCCACTTGTCGTTTGAATTGTAGCACCTAACTTTAGCTCCAGTGTTAAACAATGGTGTGGGTATGAGTTGGTTCACGGATAAACGATCTGTTAGTGATCCACTTGTCGTTTGAATGCTAGCACCTGACTTCAGCTCCAGTGTTAAAACAATAATGTGGGTATGAGTTGGTTCACGAATATAGATCTGTTAGTGACCCACTTGTCGTTTGAATGCTAGCACCTGGCTTCAGCTCCAGTGTTAAACAATGGTGTGAGTATGAGTTGGTTCACGGATATATGATCTGTTGGTGATCCACTTGTCGTTTGAATGCTAGCACCTGACATCAGATCCAGTGTTAAACAATGGTGGGGTATGAGTTGGTTCACGGATATAGATCTGTTAGTAATCCACTTGTCGTTTGAATTATAGCACCTGACTTCAGCTCCAGTGTTAAACAATGGTATGGGTATGAGTTTGTTCACGGATATAGATCTGTTAGTGATCCACTTGTCGTTTGAATTATAGCACCTGACTTCAGCTCCAGTGTTAAATATGGTGTGGGTATGAGTTGATTCACGGATATAGATCTGTTAATGATCCACTTATCGTTTGAATGCTAGCATCTGACTTCAGCTCCAGTGTTAAACAATGGTGTGGGTATGAGTTGGTTCACGGATATAAATCTGTTAGTTATCCACTTGTCGTTTGAATTGTAGCACCTGACTTCAGCTCCAGTGTTAAACATGGTATGGGTATGAGTTTGTTGACGGATATAGATCTGTTAGTGATCCACTTGTCGTTTGAATTATAGCACCTGACTTCAGCTCCAGTGTTAAACATGGTGCGGGTATGAGTTGATTCACGGATATAGATCTGTTAGTGATCCACTTGTCGTTTGAATGCTAGCATCTGACTTCAGCTCCAGTGTTAAACAATAGCGTGGGTATGAGTTGGTTCACGAATATACGATCTGTTAATGATCCACTTGTCGTTTGAATTGTAACACCAAACTTCAGCTCCAGTGTTAAACAATGGTGTGTGTATGAGTTGATTCACGGATAAAGATCTGTTAGTGATCCACCTGTCGTTTGAATGCTAGCATCTGACGTCAGCTCCAGTGTTAAACAATGGTGTGGGTATGAGTTGGTTCACGGATATAGGTCTGTTAGTGATCCACTTGTCGTTTTAATTGTAGCACCTGACTTCAGATCCAGTGTTAAACAATGGTGTGGGTATGAGTTGGTTCATGGATATAGATCTGTTAGTGATCCACTTGTTGTTTGAATTGTAGCACCTGACTTCAGCTCCAGTGTTAAACAATGGTGTGGGTATGAGTTGGTTCACGGATATAGATCTGTTAGTGATCCACTTGTCGTTTGAATTGTAGCACCTAACTTTAGCTCCAGTGTTAAACAATGGTGTGGGTATGAGTTGGTTCACGGATAAACGATCTGTTAGTGATCCACTTGTCGTTTGAATGCTAGCACCTGACTTCAGCTCCAGTGTTAAAACAATAATGTGGGTATGAGTTGGTTCACGAATATAGATCTGTTAGTGACCCACTTGTCGTTTGAATGCTAGCACCTGGCTTCAGCTCCAGTGTTAAACAATGGTGTGAGTATGAGTTGGTTCACGGATATATGATCTGTTGGTGATCCACTTGTCGTTTGAATGCTAGCACCTGACATCAGATCCAGTGTTAAACAATGGTGGGGTATGAGTTGGTTCACGGATATAGATCTGTTAGTAATCCACTTGTCGTTTGAATTATAGCACCTGACTTCAGCTCCAGTGTTAAACAATGGTACGGGTATGAGTTTGTTCACGGATATAGATCTGTTAGTGATCCACTTGTCGTTTGAATTATAGCACCTGACTTCAGCTCCAGTGTTAAATATGGTGTGGGTATGAGTTGATTCACGGATATAAATCTGTTAATGATCCACTTATCGTTTGAATGCTAGCATCTGACTTCAGCTCCAGTGTTAAACAATGGTGTGGGTATGAGTTGGTTCATGGATATAAATCTGTTAGTTATCCACTTGTTGTTTGAATGCTATCACCTGACTTCAGCTCCAGTGTTAAACAATGGTGTGGGTATGAGTTGGTTCACGGATATAGATCTGTTAGTGATCCACTTGTCGTTTGAATGCTAGCGCCTGACTTAAGATCCAGTGTTAAACAATGGTGTGGGTATGAGTTGGTTCACGGATACCGTATACGATCTGTTAGTAATCCACTTGTCGTTTCAATTATAGCACCTGACTTCAGATCCAGTGTTAAACAATGGTGTGGGTATGAGTTGGTTCACGGATATAGATATCTTAGTGATCCACTTGTCGTTTGAATGCTAGCACCAAACATCAGCTCCAGTGTTAAACAATGGTGTGGGTATGAGTTGGTTCACGGATATAGGTCTGTTAGTGATCCACTTGTCGTTTGAATTGTAGCACCAACCTTCAGCTCCAGTGTTAAACAATGTTGTGGGTATGAGTTGATTCATGGATATAGATCTGTTAGTGATCCACTTGTCGTTTGAATGCTAGCATCTGACTTTAGCTCCAGTGTTAAACAATGGTGTGGGTATGAGTTTGTTCACGGGTATAGATCTGTTAGTGATCCACTTGTTGTTTGAATTGTAGCATCTGACTTCAGCTCCAGTGTTAAACAATGGTATGGGTATGAGTTGGTTCACGGATATAGATCTGTTAGTGATCCACTTGTCGTTTGAATTGTAGCACCTGACTTCAACTCCAGTTTTATTTGTGGGGTTCGTGTTGCTCAATCTTTAGTTTTCTGTGTAGTGTATTTTATTGTTTGTCCTCTTACTTCGATTGGTGGTTTCTGGTTACTCATTTGGTATCTTCAATTATTTCTTATCAACATTTCCTTCTTTAAGAAGAGTTTGAAGATACCGAAAGGGTAACCAGAATCTGTAAATCGAAGAAGAACTGACAACACAATGGCTAAAAGAAAAAGGACAAAAGGACAAACAACGATCTACAAAGCATACACATAAAACTAATGATCGAGTAACACGAGCTCCACTAAAAACCGGGGTGAACTAAGGTGCTCAGGAAGGGTAGCCAGTTCTTCTTTTAAAGTAATGAACAATTTTCAATGTGTTTCAATGCGGATTGCTGGTGGCCGGGCCATGGTTTGATTTCGAGTTGGTAACTTCTTCATATTTCTGTTTGCTTTAACAATAATGCTTAGCAAAATTCCTGCTTCATTTTAATTGGCTAGTTTTTACCAACCACAAGAAGAATTTATAATAAGACAGAGAGGATTCAACATCCATGTTACCTCTGTGATTATACTGTGATCAGAATCCTGTATAAACCAAACTTTAATAAAAACGTAGATATCTAATTTAGTACGCATGACGCGTTTCTGGAATAACCTTTATCAGGTTCGCTCAAAATCGGCTAATATCACCTATGCCTGAGGGAGGAGAACCTTAGTTTTATTAAACAATATATTATTTAGGAACTGTACATTTCAGTAATATATATATCTAATAAACTAATAAGCACCGACTACTGGGCGGATGATGCCCTAGAAGGCTAATAGTCCACCAGCAGAGGTATCGTCCCAGTGATAGTAATACAAACATAGATATCAAATTTAGTGTAAGTAAAGTCCCAGTCGAGGAGATCTTTGTTAATTTAACCTGTATAAACTGAACACCTGTCTATTTCGAACACAAAACTTGGCCCTTGGGAGGTTCGGTTCTGACATGTTTCACTGTACCATCAACAATGAAAGACGATCAGTGTTTTAAAAAGCCGATCAGTGTTGAAAGACAATCAGTGTTTTGTTCTTTACATTACTGTAAATGTATTCATTTTTGCATTTTATTTTTTATTGTGGCTATTTTCGAGGTCAGTTAGAAACCGCCAAAAAAGCAAAACCTAAGAAAAACTCTCTAGAAGTCATCATACATATATATGAAAAAAAAAATTAGATTAAAAAAATTTAAAAAAAACACACACAAACACATATATGGAATATAACGAATACATTTGTACATTTGATTTGAAAGCTATAATATTTCTGAATGAAGTTTTCAAAATAACCCATTAAATAACGCTCTAGTTCTTGACCTATTGTTCACATCTATCCAGCATGTGCATACATATCTGTGATTTCTCTTTGTAATATATGATCAAAGACAGACGAGGCGGTTAAAACTAGTTAATGCATTTTGGATGATTTACTGTTTTTTAATTGTGCTGTGAAACTGAATATTTAATTCTGCCAATATAATGATACAAAACAGCATATTTCTTTGACAACAGACACGGTTAGTGAAATGTCCTCGAACAAGTGGGGAACCCCCAGAAAATAGGAAACTACAATCCCGTTGGCTCGGAATCAGGATAATGTGTCAGAGTGGGGCGACATATCTGTTGTTTCAGTGAGCTAGCACTATAAAAATCCAACTAAGCCTGTTGGTCTGGGACAAAGCGGACCTCATCATCATCTTATTGAAGATTAACTTATTCTCGCCATGAAGTAGCTGAAAAATTGCTGAGTTCGCTGCTGGTATATTGAGGAACAAGTGGAATATATGCTATCAAATCCAGCCTTAGGAGGTACGGGACCCAAGGCTGTTCTCTGTAAAACATGCAGTGTGTTGTTGTGTGTACATGAGTAGCCGAAAGTAGATAACTCCAGCGCGGGGCCCAATTTGGGACAATTGATCCAATTGGCTGAAGACCGCTGTTACATACTCATTTTCCCCCCATACTCATTTTCCCCCCGGAAAATGAGTATATACTCAGTTTTCTCTCCGGAAAAATGAGTATATACTGAGATTTCCCCCCGGAAAAATGAGTATATACTGAATTTTCCCCCCGGAAAACCAAGTATGTGTTAACACATACTCATTTTTCTCCCCTTACTCGTTTTTCCCCCTCTCATATTTTAATAGGGTTTTTCTTGTGTACACTTCTATACATGTATGTATATGGTGGAAGACATAATAGTTAAATGTGGACGAAAGAGGGTATCAACAATGATGATAGTAATAACTAAGGCAAGCATGAACATGGAGTGAGAACGGATAAGGAGGTAGGTGGAAAGAATGGGAAAAACACTTTCGAGTGATAAAGCGATCTTCCTTAGTTCAAGTGAGAAAAACTCAAGTTTGCTAAGTGCTGGAAGGCACAACCGACAGGTATGAGGAAGAGGGCAGGAAGGAAGGAATATAAAGAGAAGGATAGAGAGGACGGAGGGAGAATGGTAAAAAGATGATGGAGAGGAAGGAGAGATAGAGGTATAAAATAAGGAGGATGACGGGAGGAATTAGGGAGGGAGTCAATATGGAAAAGGATGGAGATAGTGAGGAGGATAATGATGAGGAAGTAGTGAAACAGGTAGTGAAGAGGAGATTTGAAGGAAGAGGATAGAAAGGACGAAGTGACAAAGGTAAACGAGGAGGAGAGAAGTAGTGAGGAGGAGGTAATAAGGAGGAGGATGATGAGGACGGAGGAGAAAAGTATACGGAGAAGGTAATTAGGAAGAGGATGGAGAAGAAGGAGGGAGAGAGGCAGTGAGGAAGAGTTAATAAGGAGGATGGAGACGGAAGAAAGACAGAGGTAATGAAGTGGATGATAATATTACAGGAAAGAGAAGAGAGGTAATGAGGTGGCGGATTGAGAGGAATGAAGGATGGAGAGGTGGTGAGGAAGATTGAGAGGAAGGAGGGAGAGAGGTAATGAGGAGGATGACTGAGAGGAAGGAGGGAGAGAGATAGTGAGGAGGATGGATAGGAATGAGGGAGAGGAAGCAGGGAGAGAAGTAGTGAGAAGGAGAGCGGTAGTGAGGAGGATTACTGAGAGGAAGGAGGGAGAGAGCTAGTGAGAAGGAGAGAGAGAGGTAGTGAGGAGGAGGATGGAGAAGAAGGAGGGAGAGAGGTAGTGAGGAAGTGGATGGAGAGGAATAGGGGAGAAGTAGTGAGGAGGATTGAGAGGAAGGAGGGAGAGAGGTAGTGAGGAAGTGGATGGAGAGGAATGAGGGAGAAGTAGTGATGAGGATTGAGAGGAAGGAGGGAGAGAGGCAATGAGGAGGAGAGCAGGGAGGGAGAGAAGGAGAGAAGAGGAAGGAGGGAAAGAGGTAGTGAGGAGGAGGATGGGAAGAAAGGAGGGAGAGAGGTAGTGAGTAGGAGAATGGAGAGGAAGGAGGGAAAGAGGCAGTGAGGAGGAGGATGGAGAGGAAGGGTGAGAAAGATAGTGAGGAGGACGACTACTTTAATAAATTTCCCCGACAATGCCTTCAGTGGTTCTTGAAAATCGATCAATCAGAATGTTCAAAGTCTCCTATCGATCTGCACCAAAGTAACAACACGTGTGTAGTACGGTACCTCATAGTGAACACCCTCAAAGTTAAATTGGTTAAATTATGTTCAGTGGTTCTCAAGGAGATGACGAAAATGTAATTCATAGGTTTTCAAAGCAATTTTGACCTTCGCTGTCGACGAATTTTTGAAAAATCACGTGAAAATCGGCAAAAATTTGACTGGAACCCCCCTTTTTAGCTCACCTAACTAAAAG
The DNA here is from genome assembly GCA_963680875.1 of Bathymodiolus brooksi. Lineage (NCBI taxonomy): Eukaryota > Metazoa > Mollusca > Bivalvia > Mytilida > Modiolidae > Bathymodiolus > Bathymodiolus brooksi. The sequence goes on along the minus strand of OY804588.1, from coordinate 84,863,226 downwards.
TCAGGGTGAGCTTTTTCCATCACATTGCGTTCGTCGTTCGTCCGTCCGTCCGTCGTCCGTCCGTTAACTTTTTACATTTTGATCTTCTTCTTGAGAACCATTGAAACTTTTACTTGCTGAAATGATAAGCAAATCAAGTTCGTCAAAAGTCTTCATTTGGATGAAGTTGTACGGCGAACCCTTATAGGAGTTATTGCCCCTGAAATGTTCAACTTTGCTGTTTTTGGCCATTATCTCGAAAACTATAATAGATAAAGAAAAAACTATTGCTCAAATATGATCAATGTAAATGCCAAAAAGGATTGGCATGACACTATCTATATGTAACTACAAAAAAATATACATATGTATTGTAGTGGCTCAGGATTTCCAGGTGAGCGATTCTAGTTTTAGAACCCCCCTTTGAAAAATTTCTGGATCCGCGCCTGGATAACAGTTAAAAATAGGTCATTGTTAATTACCGGTATTATCAGTCCTGTAGGAGTGCTCGTATCCTTTATGAAAGACACGACGACTCTCTGTTTAATGATTGTAATGGCTAACTTTGATGATACACTCTCAATCACGAAGTTGTAAGGGGTATAATGTTTTTGACCCGTCCGTTAACTAGTCCGTCCGTCAGTCCTATTTAAGTTTTCAGATAACAACTTGAGAACGGATTCAGGTTTTTTTCAAACTTACCACAAATGTTTACTGATGACCATTAAAGACAGATCAAGTTAGAATTTGGGTTGATCAGATTTCTTATTCTTGAGTTATGGCCCTTGATTGACTGAACATAGACCATTTCGTCTGGTGTCGGAACCTTTATAATGAGCCCATTCTATCAAATGAAAATCGGTCGAAATGGACGCAGTGGGTCCCTCAAAAGCCTCACTTTCGGCTCCATCCCAATATAATGCTTGCTAACATTTGAAATCTCAAAATATACACATTTGGAAGTAAAAAAATTTGGGGATGGGTCATGGAAGGTGAACGTAAAGTTTCACCAAACTATTGTGCAGTTAAATGAGGAGTTATAGACAGCAAGACAAACAGACAGAAAAACGGACAATTAAGCTGAGTTCTAAATTCCCAAAGCTTATTACTTTTATAGAAGGGGACGACCATTTGATTTTGGGGGTGGGGGGGGGGGGGGGCTTGGAAGATTTTTTTTAATCGAAATATTTATTTTCGGTATTTTCAGGATTAAATTATTTATTTTTTACATAGGCCAAATCAAATTATTTATTTACATTTTTGTGGTATTTTCGATCCTGGATTGGAGTAAATCTGAGGGATTAGAATATTTTTTTTTCTCCATCTTCGAGATCAAAATATTTATTTTCAACATACTCCAGGTCAAAATATCTATTTTAAAAATTCTTCCAACCCCCCCCTCAAAATCAAATGGTCGTCCCCTAAGCCAAATTTTATTTGGTTGTATAGTCTATCAGTACAAAAGGGGGAGATTTGAGTATGAGGTGGAAACTTCAGTATAAACTCAGAATTCCCCCCTAAAAATCAGGGGGGAAAGATGAGTATATACTGATCTTTCCGGGGGGGGGGGGGGGGGGGGAATGAGTATATACTGATCTTTCCGGGGGGAAAACTAGTATATACTCATTTTTCCGGGAGAGGGGGGGAAATGAGTAGGGGGGAAAATGAGTATGTAACACCGGCCCTGTATGCTATAGTCAGGCTGTTATTAAAGAATCACTATTCCATGCGTCAAGACTGTGTAACCTCATTACACGAGAAAGCGGAACATACCAGATACTGATGTTAAATCAAGTATTCCAAAATGATGACGGGTTTGTTTTGTCTATTAACTGTTCTTAGGATGGTCTTAAGTTAATTGCTGCTAGAATACTAATAATTTGGTAATGTGGTTTATTTTGTCACATACATATAATTAGTGGGTTTATAATATGCATATCATTTAATTATTGAATTAATATAGAATAACGGAAGTGTTGAAGGTCGAGACAGACATTATCACTAGTATCAAAGCAAGTCTGACAGGACGAGCTATGCTACAAGTGATAATGTATGTCGAGATCTTCAAAACTGGCGTTAATATTTTTATCCATGATGTCAAAATGTCAGAGTTAGTTCTTGCGCATGCGAGTTACGAACTGCCCTTATATTTTTTGTGGATCAAGGTCAGTTCACTGATCCATACTTTATCAGCGGCACATCTCAAAGGGAAAATGTCCAATTTGCCAATAATGTCTTTTATATAACTAAATAAATTATAATTATCGTAATACTGTCAAAATTAGCAATGACTATTGCATGTCTCGTGTGTACTGAAACTAAATATGAATAATTTTCACGACCGTCAATTGTTGTTTGACCTTAATTGACTAAGTTATGTTCTTAATCTAATTAATGTCTTCTCATTAGTAACATATGTTGCATCGATAATTAATACAGGTTCATTACAAGGCTATGATCAATATTTAAAACTTGTAGTATTATTGCGTAGAACGAAATACGTGTAGCATTTAATTGCATTTCTATATTATACTATAGTATTATTACGTGATGTTTTTCATATTGGCCTAGTTATAGGTCCGAGGCCTGCTGTATTGGCCTGATGCGCAGCTGAAGCCCAATACAGCAAACCGAGGAGGCCAATACAGCAGGCCTCCTACCTATAACTAGGCCAATATGAAAAACATCACGTAATGATACCTTTATTAATTAACCAGTCCAATATCTCTCGGGACTTTTCCTTGCGATTGTAGAAACGTCTAACGGATTCCGTTCTAGCTGTTATTGGACTGACTGGAATCGAGCCAATACGGAAAATATCCGTATTGGACTGGTTTTTGCAGTATTGGCCCAATGAAAGTTTTTATATTGTATTGACAGATTTGTTCATATAAAGGCTAATGAATAAAAGTTAATCAATAATATTAATTACAGTAATTGTTTGAATTTGTTTTTACATTTTTTTTTTTTTTTTTTAATTTTCAACTGCTGTTATTTTGCGTTGTCATTAGTGACACCCGAATTTTTTTTAGAACTGGGCGTGGTTGCATAGTTGTTCACTGTATTGACTGAACAAGTTAGTGAGTGATTGTTGTTTAACGCCAATTCAGCAATTTTTCAGCTATATCATAGTGATAGCAAGTTAATTTTCGATGAAATGATGATGAGGTCCGTTTTATTCTAGACCAACACGATCGGTGCTCGAACCCACGATCTACCGCATTTGAGGCGAGCACGCTAACCACTACACCACCGATGCGGTTGACTGAACAAGTTGTAATGGAGACCATTCACCCATTTTCACCCCAGGTGGCGTCGCTGTACCAACGGTGATTAGGAAAACGTTTGTTTTCCGATAAATGCTTGTAACCAATGTAATCAAATGGCAATACCTACGTGGTGTCCTTGATCTGAAACGTTGCGTAATATGACGGTAGGCACGGCCTATAGAGAGGACGGAAGTGAACATAATAGATTTTAATTTGATATTTCCAATACCTTTTTTTCTAGTTTATTTCACAGTGACCGGTAACAATCATAGCCTACAGGGCCCAAATGCCTGCAATGGCAATGTAAAATTGCATGTACGTGGGGTTTTTTTTTTTACCTCATTTGGTGTCTAATGACGTAAAATTGCACACGAATTTTTTTTTTACTTCATTTGTTCTCTAATGACATAAAATTGCATACGAGTTTTCAGACTAAATTGAACCAGATTGAAAATTGTACACGTATTTTTTTCACACTATAGGGTCTAACCATGTAAAGGAGTGAGTATGATAAGGGTAGATTTTGGCCCAATCTCAGAAACTGTTTTTATAGATATCAGTGGCGGATTTAGAGGGGGGCGTGCGGGGCGTGCTCCCCCCCTAAAATTCGCAAAGCATATGTTATACAACGTTAACTAAGCAGTTCAATAAATAACTTTTTCATGAATGGTTAACTCGTGACCTGTAGTAAAATATTCTTACACATTGTAAATACACGTTGGATGTGTTCGCTGATTCATATATGTATTCGCCGTCAGTAGTTCAACGATTATTCCATTCTGATTGGTTCCGAGGTACCAGACATCAACTATTTTCTCACGCTAATTAAACATTATTTCTGCAGTCAATTTTACAACTACATGTACACGTGCTATTTAGAAATTATAAAATGGACGAAAATTCTAGGCCAAGAAAACAAGCAAGATTGGATACATTTCTGATTCCTCACAAGACGAGAAAAGTCAAAGGTAAACTAAAAAGTAAATTCAATCAATACTTCGAATAATTAATTTAACAATTGATCTCATTTATAAAACATACAACGAAAACCTATAACGAGAGAATCAGATGATGAAACTGAGACAGTGTGGAGAAACTTGAGTGTCCCATGAAAATGATCACTTCTCTTTAAATAATGGTTCAAACAATTCTTGAATTCGAAATTCTGCAAGTTCATATGAAAAAAAATATAAGTTTGATTTGTATACAAATACCCGAAAATGTTGCCTTTTACTTTTCAAGTAAAGATCAGTAAAAATACCCGTTGGTATATTGTACATTAAAATACAAAAGTAACATATTAATAAAAAAAAAAAAAATTATTTGTAACAATCTCTGCATCTGCCCGAGGTATCTGCACAAGAAAGTGTGAACAAATCCTTTGTCCGGGTACGTTTATATTATTTATATCTACCAATGGATGTCTGTACAATTTTTTTTACACATTTTTAAAAAAAAAATTCTGACTACAATTTATTTGTAATAAATTAATATCTACAACTGCACATGAAAGTGTGAAAATAATCTCGACAAAATGGTTTATGCATATCTCACACCTGATTTCCGTAAACATATTTCTCGAGAACTTTGATACATTTTTTTTGTTTGATCTTTTAGTGTAATGAGGTTTTTACACCCGTTGCTCAAACACTTGATGTCCGTCCGTCCGTCCGTCCGTCTGTAAGATTTCTGCAATCCGCAACTCCCCTGACTGTAACCACGCAATTGATTGACGTTAAACTATATAATGTATTTGAAATACATTGTAGTTGTTCACAATGGTTTTTAGATTTTTCATTGAAGGCCGGGTGGAGGGGGTAGGAGGATGATTCTGCAACCAGCAACTCCTAAATCAGGGGCGGATCCAGGAGGGGGGGCGAACACGGCGCGCTTCCCCCTAAAATTGGAAAAGATATACACGAAATACCCCAACAATTTTCGCGCCTCCCTCCGCTCGGCGCAATTTTTTAAAGTACGCCCCCCCTAACTTGAAATCCTGGATCCGCCCCTGGATATAATATTAAACACAATCATTGAAAGGTAAGAAAAATTTTTTTTTTGATGATTTCACTTTGTCCTTTGTTGCTTAGCAACGTAAATGAAGGAGGGTCCAATTAATCATTGGAAATTCAAATATGGTGGTTTTATATTACATATCTTGCATAGTCTTTTCGACAAAATGTTATATTCTGTGTATGTACACTCTAAAAATAATATTCCAATTCTCTATGGTAGCATATAGTATTTTTGTGTAGTTTTGTCACCCTAGCAACGGTTTTGTAAACATTAAATTAGCCTATATTATTGCAATTAATGGTTGAATTTTGACATCTACGATCTTTTGACTTGATATTTGATTAAGCGGTACATTTTTGTCAAGCTATACACACTACAAATGTCATTTCATATTTCAAAAATACATTTTGATATTTTTATTCATAGTTATGCCCCGTCCATAGCAACAGGTTTCCCTATGCACAGTATTTTCCTGTAGATCTCATGGACCTTTCATTTAATCAAGAAAAAAAATTCTACAACAGCACCTTAGCAGATCTAGAGACATCTTATCATTTACTAACCAGTATATATTATAAGAATTCCTTAAACCTTACAATGTCCCTAGTAACCAAATATTATCCCTAGCAACCGCAGAAACTCGTCAATGCTGAGCTCTGTAAATTGCTTTTTTTAAATCTTTTTATAACCGAATGTTGATCTTTTTATTTTTTAAATCATGAGAGGAAATTATTCTCAGTAATTAGAGTGTCAAAGGGACCAAGTCAACTGCATAACATGGTAAAGCAGCGCTACAGCGACAGGAGAGGATATAATCCATGTTGAATAATTAAGAAATAAATCATGGAAGCCAGAATGTGTTGGGAGTTTTAACATGGATTGGCGGATATTATACGTTATTAGTCTCGAGATGTTATATAACATCTCGAGACTGATAACATTTTTATTTGAATGTTCCAACATTAATAAGCATGTCCTAATTTTAGGGAAAACATAAATACGTGTATCTTTGGACAAAGATCACAGAGAGCGATTATTGATTTTCTGTCATCTTGTGAAATGTGTGTCGTCTGCTGTGCACAATGTAAATGGACAGCACATAGGTGACACAGGTACTTGTGGACAGGACACAGCATCCCCCCTTTTTACACCCCCCCCCCTTTTTTGTTTCATTTGCATTGCTTAGAAATATGTAAAACAACAATAATATGCCGTTTTCATGTTTGCATAAGTCGACTGATATGTATATAGAGATGCCTTATATACCTATCAGTCGACTGATGCAATCAGAAAACGGCATCTCTATATACATATCAGTCGACTTATGCAAACATGAAAACGGCATGTTATTGCTGTTTTACATATTTTTAAGCCATGGAAATGAACAAAACAAAACAAACAAACAAACAAAAAATGAAAAAAGGGAGGTAGGGTGTAAAAAGGGGGATGCTGTGTCCTGTCCACAAGTACCTGTGATAGGTGAGAGCGATTATTGATTTTCTGTCACCGCACGGCTTCCATGCTTATTGATGTGATTTATGTGGAACAGAAATGTCTCATTTATTTGGATTACTCAATTAATAATGTGCTTCATTATCGAGTGTGTGCAATGGCTAATATCCTAAAAATCCTGCTTTAAAATCGTAACAATGTGACCTTTGTAACACTGCTTCTACATTCATGATTGACAGTTACCTTTACCTTTCACCTATGGTCGTCAAGATCATAGATTATTCAAACCTTGATATATTTATCAAGCTGAATTAAGAAATTGGTGAAGATTATTTATAAGGTAGTGTATTTGCACTGTTTGAAAAAAGGAAATGATCAAAGGATGACACTGAAATATTGGCCAAAGATATAATTACTTATATATTTTAACCTACATGTGTTGTACCTGGAGAGGGGATGTATCCTTTGTGTGTAAGGGGACAAGTTGTAAAAGGTCTAATATCTTGAATATAAATATATATTATTTAATGATAACATTTGTTGATTCATGAGTAGATTTTTCCATTTGTTTGTGTGTATTTCACTGTTTGATACAAAAACTGAAAATATGCTGACTCAGCAGTTTTTTTTAGCATTTCTTAAACCTTTTTAAATCATTTTTGTTACAAAATAACCATTAGATTTAAATTTTAATGTTTTAATTATTCTAAAATAAACCTAAAACACTTTTTTCTGAAGAAGTTTATAATTTTTTATTACATTTTTCTACTACAATTCTCTATCTGACAATAGCCACCTAAGTTTAACTCAGTTTTTTTCGAAGTAAACAAATTACACACATCCAATGTTTTAATATTTCAAAGAACAATGTTGAAATAATTAGAAACCAGAACGATTTTAAAATTGTATGTTGGAAAATAAAAATATATGCTTTTGAAAATTACCAAATATTGTGTTTTTTGCATATTTTTCAAAATGGCTGAATCAGCAATTTTCAAGTTGTTCTGAATAAAAATGAAACTCATTGATTCCTGTTTTGCCTTGTTATTACAATCAAACAAAGGTGGTTCTTTAATATTATGTTGGCATTTGAGCTGTGTTTAGTCTAGCTTTTCTAAAATACAAACATGAAAATAGTCAATTATGAGGATTTTGGGCTGAAATTTGGCCCACTAAATTGGGGTTTTCGGTTTCCATAGCAACGGAGTACAAAAATGTAAAAATTTTGTTATTCTCATAACCACCACTTAAAAAGAGTGTCATAACACAAAAATCTTTGGAATCTATTACCTCACCCAGAACCATCCTTCAGAAATTTTAGATTTTTACAGAGAACAGCTCTTAAAAGTACCTTTTTAGCCAATCAAAATTCTACTTGCCACGAGAACATCAGAGAATAGTATTTTATCCCGAGCCAGAAGCGAGGGATAAAATTTACTAATATCCGCCAATCCATGTTAAAACTCAAAACACATTCTGGCTTCCATGATTTATTTCGATTCTGATATGTCTAAGGGTACAAATACGGTAGTATACTTTGATTGGAAGACGGTAATTTATATTTACGGTATCTTCAAACTTTTTTTGTTGAGAAAAGTAAAACGTGATAGATTATAGAATGCTTGGTAATAATGTATTATCGGTCATGACTCATTAAAGTAAAATCATACCACTAAAATTCCAATTAATACTACACATTTAGCACTGACTCATAAACGATAGACTATATCAATGAAATTCTTAGTAAGGATAACAAAAGGACCATTATAAAGAAAATACCGAATATGTAAATCAAACCTTACATCCGTCTACTATGTTAAAACATGCACGTTATATCGTTATATGTACTGTATTAGATGAATTATGAATTATCAAATATATTGTTTGTTTTTCCATACTTTATTGTAATAAGTAAGAATAAAATATTGATCTCACGATGTTGTTATCGGCAGTCATGTGTGCTAAACCATTACGCCACCGCAACGTTAATATTATGCAAGAAGAGTTTTAAGATCCCCAAGCGCAAGGGCAGGCAATACAATGGCCAAAAGAAAAAGGACAATCACTGATCTACAAAACACTACACAGAAAACTAATCATTTCCACCACAGCGATATATTTTTTCACAGGAAACAAAAATAAGATTTTTATTTTTTGGACATAAAAAAAATTAGTAATTTCCCTTCAAATTTTTATCATAAATTTCTCGTTGAGAACTGTAGGGCCGGATTAATGATATTTTTGCATCTTTCGTGTCAATTTATTTTGTTTCTTTAAAATTTCACCACATAATAAATATATATTTTTTTTTAGAAAAAAACATCCTAAAAGTTAAATGGTCGTCCCCTTAATGACATGAATGTGTGTCTCGGCCGCGTCCATGCAGCTTCGTATAATACGAACCGCATCGGTGGCGTAATGGTTAGAGTGCTCGCCTCGAGTGCGGTAGATCGTGGGTTCGAGCCCCGGTCGGGTCATACCAAAGACTATACAAATTGATATTTGTTGCTTCTCTGATAAGCACGCAGCATTAAGGAGAAAGAGCAAAGACTGGTCGGCTCGGAATCAGGATAATGAATAGAATAGAATAGAATATATTTTATTGCCTAATCATAGGGCCCACATGAGGCATCATTAACAATACAAACATTCATGATTGATAAATGAGACATACACAAAAAAGAAAAAGGACATAGTTTAAGGTTTTTATATTTCTATAAATATAAATATAATTATTATTATTTAGTGGATCATGTTCTGGTTTGTCCCCTATATCTCAGATCCAGTGTGAAACTTTACATATGTAGCATATTCCTTAACAAGCAGTAAACCTGCTACAAACACCAAGGGACGGTGCTTCTGACACACCCTATCTGATAATTGCATTTTCTCACAATTATATAGTAAATAATTAAATATAATATTAAATACTTATCACATACTATATATAAATAAAAAAAATAAAAAAATTGATAATTATTATAATCTATTATTATTATTGTTATCCATTCGGATGTGTCACCTCGTGTTTAGAGCAGGAGAACTAGTTGGAGGAAATATGTCATCATGTTATTGCTCAATTACAGGGTGCACCAAGCGACAGTGCAAAGGCATGTTAAAATGAATCAAGAAGAAATTCAGATCAAACCCAGTAATATGTGTTTTTCTTTAAATTTATTCTATTTATTTAGAAATATTATCAATTTATATTATATTTCTCCTTTCTAAACATGCCAGCCCGTGCACAGTGTAAAAGAGCAATTATTTAATTATATTGTGCTTTGTTTTATTAAATTACAAATACTGGCTAGAATTTCCTCATTTTCATTATTAAGAAGCCAATATAATTTCTGTTCTGAATTGAGGACATGAAAGTTTTGACAGATATTATTAATCCTGCTGAACATTTCTGTTCTTATTACAGGACATGTAGAACATGATATTAGAAAATGTTTCTCATCATCTATCTCACCAGATGTGCAACGGAGGCAAAGTCTGTCTTGTCGGAGAGCACCCTGATATCGCCCCCTCTCAATTTGTAATCTGTGTGATGAAATACGAAACCTAGTAAAATTTCTCCTCAGCTCAAAGGATTTCAATACATAATGTGTCCAATTGGGGCGACATGTCTATCCGCGGACTGTTGTTTTAGTGAGCTAGCACTATACAAATCCAATTCAGTGTGTTGATCTAGTACAAAGCGGACCTCATCATCATCTCATTGAAAATTAACTTGTTTTCGCCATGATATAGCTGAAAAATTGCCGAATTGGCGTTAAGCAACAACAATCACTCGTATAATACGTGTCCGGATTTCAAAAACCTTATGCAAGAAAGTTCAACAGTTTAATTATTGCTTCTGATTGGCGGATTTGTCCCGATAAGATTGATTCCTTAAAAAGTAAACCTTCAAAGAGATAAGTTGCATTTTAATGCTTGGTGCTTTAACCATTCATATGATTTTCTTCTATCATATGTAGCACTATCATGTAATTTAATCAACACCGCCCAAATATATTTTGTATTTAGTGTAGAGGTTGTTAAATAGCTTGTATTACCGTTGAAATGAAACAGTACACTTCTTGTTTCGTGACGGTCAGTTTTATTCGGCCCGTTTTATTGGTGGAGGAAACAGGAGTTCCCTGAAAAAAACACCGACCTGCCGCAAGTGACTGACAAACATTATCACATAGAAATCACATTAGTATTATTACCAATTAATAATAGTCAAGCGACTGTTGATGAAAAATAAAATCCACACATGACTTGATGAAAATGAAATGTGCACATGACTGTTCATGAAAAAAATCAACATTATCTATAATACGACCCAGGTATTCACGTATGAATTTTTTTTTTTATCAAAATCGTCAGAATGTTTGATGCCTTTATTTGAATGGCTTAAGATAAAGCTGAAATCGTAAAATATTTAATTTTGCTTTTTTTTCAATTTTCGCAACAGTTTGACTAAAAAACGCAAAATTAACACCCCTTCGAAAATAACCACTTAAATAGTAGATTAATAAATGTAGATATTTATATTTGAGACAGAATATGTTTTTAACATCATGTTGGAGATCAGTGAGTAATTGTTGTTTACGGCAATTTTTCAGCTATATCACGACGAGAACAAGTTAATTTTCAATGAGATGAAGATGAGGTCCCAACACGCTTAGTTGTTGTTTTTTTTTATAATATATATATATATATATATATATATATATATAGGATGTAGTCGAGTGGTCTAGGGCGCTGGACGTAAGGCTAAGCGAATGGTGCTGCAGTGTAACAATGGTGTGGGTTCAAATCCCGTCGAGGGAAGAACAAAAATTTGACAGCTCTAAAATCTAATTCTAACACTGTTTGGTTTAATTTTCAGACGTATATATATATATATATATCTTAAAAATGATATAGGGGTGCATATTTTTTCTATTAATAAAGTTATGTCTTAAAGACAAGCCACTGTGGTTGGAATCCGGAACAGAACAGAACATAAAATTCGCCAAGAATAATTCATGTACGTGAAATTGATCGAAATTATTTGATTCTAACCATTAATAAACGATTATTTACCATGAAAGTAGAAAATCACGATACAACAAAACTAGGAAACCAACACGAAAATCTTTTAAAAAGGGAAATACAAAGAATGTGAACAAATATCAAACTTTGTTTAACAACGTACGTACACGTGTACTATAGTTTCCTCATTCAACAGTTAGTGTACGTATGCTATGCGTATTTAAACAACCTTATTAAAAAAACCTGCTGAGATGTGTTAATCTGGGTCACGGGTCACTGTAATCGGGCGGCTGTATCGAGAAACAGATACGGTGTTGAAAAAACTTGATACTCATAAAATATTGATAAATGCTATAAAATTTTTATGTTTGTCTTCAAGAAATATGATAGACAAAACCATGTGTGAAGTTTTATGACGAAATATCTTCGATTTCTATGTAAATTTACGAGTTGAAGTGGGGAAATTTTATGTTAGATTTCTAAAAATCTACTCTGAAACCACAGGTAAATTTACTTTAGCGATGTATTTTTATCTTGGACAAGAATAATGAGCGTCCTGATTGGATGACCGATTTAAAACACACTGACTCTGCATGGTAACAAGATGCATGTAAAAGAAATCTGTTATATTTATTCATTTGTTTGATTCAGGAATATTGTTGATCATTGATTTAAACAAGAAAAAAGGGAAAAAGGGGGGGGGGATGAATTTTACAGAGTTAAATAAATGTTATGTTTCGACAGTTTAAAGAGACAAATAAAAATTTGTTGCGACTAAAGCTTAAATCAGCGTTAGAAATTGAACAAATATCAGTGGTTTTGTAAATGAAATTTATTTTAAATAGAATGATACAATTTTATATCCCTTGGGAGGGGGAGGGGGGGGGGGGCTATGATGAAAATTTGAAATAAAAACACAGGACCGGATTTTAAGCAAAAATAATAATCCAGGATTAGTTTTTTATTAAGAAAAATCCAGGACCCAAGTTAATAATATGAAATATTGACATCCACATTTGCCTTTTGGACAGCACATTCCTGTGTCCACTTGTTACTAATTACAAAATTATTGAAAATATTGATTTTTGCTCATGGAGAACATAAGAAAAAATTAATAAGAATGTATTCAATTTTATTTTATATTCGCATTCACAGTTAGTAACAGATGCCCGTGACGCAGATATGATTGCAACGTTGTCCTTGTCTTATTTCAACGTAATGACGTGTCACTTTAGTAATTTAGTAACATGTCAGAAGATGGTTACAACTTATGATGCATTTGTTGTTAACTTGAGGAATATTGTTATATTGTTATACAAATAAAAAATAATTATTGTTGGATAATTAGATAGAAATTGTGTTTGAAATAATAGTTTACATAGGTTACAAACGTCTAAGCGATAATAAAACGCTCCGCTAACCACCGTTGGTACTCGAGCGACACCTGTTGAGTAAATTTGGTTGAATGTTCTCCATTCCTATGTCACGTGTAGAAATTCGAACTCACAACTTTAGTGGTGAGAGGCATTGATTGCACAGGTAGTTGTAAATCCAACTACCATGCGATTACCAGCACAATGGCCCCTCACAATCTCCTGGTATGTTGACGGAGAAGTTGAATACATGTCATGAAAACATTACTGATAGGATGCGGCGTGACTTTGTAATTAAAACGTAGATATCAAATTTAGTATCGAACTCTTTCATGGCGAGGTGTACTCGATACAACATTATGTGATAAAGTATGTCGGTGACTTGCGACAGGTCAGTAGTTTTCTCAGGGTACTCCGGTCTCCTTCACCAATAAAACTGACCGCCACGACATAACTGAAATATTGCAAAAAGTGGCGTTCAACACCATAAATCAAACCAAACTATCTAACTATTCAAGAGTAGAAGATATAAGGTACTGAGGTTTTATTTTACCATTCCAAAAGAGTGGCATTTTTTGTTTCCAGTCTATCAAGTAAACATTAAAAAAGACCGAATGGTCCATCAAGAATCGACAATCCAGAGATTCTGAGAATATTGGGCACACAAAACACAGAACGAAGACAATAAAAACAAGGGGAAAAAAGAACACGTCACAACATGGAAAAACTAAAACGATCAGCAACACCTGAATACCACAAAAAAGTGGGTGTGAACCCAGGTACTCGCTGTCAATAAAAGTGTGAACCCAGGTACTCGCTGTCAATAAAAGTGTGAACCCAGGTACTCGCTGTCAATAAAAGTGTGAACCCAGGTACTCACTGTCAATGAAAGTGTGAACCCAGGTACTCGCTGTCAATAAAAGTGTGAACCCAGGTACTCGCTGTCAATAAAAGTGTGAACCCAGGTACTCGCTGTCAATAAAAGTGTGAACCCAGGTACTCGCTGTCAATAAAAGTGTGAACCCAGGTACTCGCTGTCAATAAAAGTGTGAACCCAGGTACTCGCTGTCAATAAAAGTGTGAACCCAGGTACTCGATGTCAATAAAAGTGTGAACCCAGGTACTCGCTGTCAATAAAAGTGTGAACCCAGGTACTCGCTGTCAATAAAAGTGTGAACCCAGGTACTCACTGTCAATGAAAGTGTGAACCCAGGTACTCGATGTCAATAAAAGTGTGAACCCAGGTACTCACTGTCAATGAAAGTGTGAACCCAGGTACTCGATGTCAATAAAAGTGTGACCCCAGGTACTCGATGTCAATAAAAGTGTGAACCCAGGTACTCGCTGTCAATAAAAGTGTGAACCCAGGTACTCGCTGTCAATAAAAGTGTGAACCCAGGTACTCGCTGTCAATAAAAGTGTGACCCCAGGTACTCACTGTCAATAAAAGTGTGAACCCAGGTACTCGCTGTCAATAAAAGTGTGAACCCAGGTACTCGCTGTCAATAAAAGTGTGAACCCAGGTACTCGCTGTCAATAAAAGTGTGAACCCAGGTACTCGCTGTCAATAAAAGTGTGAACCCAGGTACTCACTGTCAATGAAAGTGTGAACCCAGGTACTCGATGTCAATAAAAGTGTGAACCCAGGTACTCACTGTCAATGAAAGTGTGAACCCAGGTACTCGATGTCAATAAAAGTGTGACCCCAGGTACTCGATGTCAATAAAAGTGTGAACCCAGGTACTCGCTGTCAATAAAAGTGTGAACCCAGGTACTCGCTGTCAATAAAAGTGTGAACCCAGGTACTCGCTGTCAATAAAAGTGTGAACCCAGGTACTCGCTGTCAATAAAAGTGTGAACCCAGGTACTCGCTGTCAATAAAAGTGTGAACCCAGGTACTCGCTGTCAATAAAAGTGTGAACCCAGGTACTCGCTGTCAATAAAAGTGTGAACCCAGGTACTCGCTGTCAATAAAAGTGTGAACCCAGGTACTCGCTGTCAATAAAAGTGTGAACCCAGGTACTCGCTGTCAATAAAAGTGTGAACCCAGGTACTCGCTGTCAATAAAAGTGTGAACCCAGGTACTCGCTGTCAATAAAAGTGTGAACCCAGGTACTCGCTGTCAATGAAAGCGTGAACCCAGGTACTCGCTGTCAATAAAAGTGTGAACCCAGGTACTCGATGTCAATAAAAGTGTGAACCCAGGTACTCACTGTCAATGAAAGCGTGAACCCAGGTACTCGATGTCAATAAAAGTGTGACCCCAGGTACTCGATGTCAATAAAAGTGTGAACCCAGATACTCGCTGTCAATAAAAGTGTGAACCCAGGTACTCGATGTCAATAAAAGTGTGAACCCAGGTACTCGCTGTCAATAAAAGTGTGAACCCAGGTACTCGCTGTCAATAAAAGTGTGAACTCAGGTACTCGCTGTCAATAAAAGTGTGAACCCAGGTACTCGCTGTCAATGAAAGCGTGAACCCAGGTACTCGATGTCAATAAAAGTGTGAACCCAGGTACTCGCTGTCAATAAAAGTGTGAACCCAGGTACTCGCTGTCAATAAAAGTGTGAACCCAGGTACTCGCTGTCAATAAAAGTGTGAACCCATGTACTCGCTGTCAATAAAAGTGTGAACCCAGGTACTCACTGTCAATGAAAGTGTGAACCCAGGTACTCGATGTCAATAAAAGTGTGAACCCAGGTACTCACTGTCAATGAAAGTGTGAACCCAGGTACTCGATGTCAATAAAAGTGTGACCCCAGGTACTCGATGTCAATAAAAGTGTGAACCCAGGTACTCGCTGTCAATAAAAGTGTGAACCCAGGTACTCGATGTCAATAAAAGTGTGAACCCAGGTACTCGATGTCAATAAAAGTGTGAACCCAGGTACTCGCTGTTAATAAAAGTAATACTTATTGTCATGACAAAACTAAATAATCTTCACCACCTTAAGTTTTTTTTTTTACCTTTAGTTTATGTTCTATGATCTGATGTCTTCTAAATAGTAACATATATTGTATCTATAATCTATACAGGGCTATTATTAATATTTCAGAACAAGATGCACTAGTGTGTAGTTTTATTGCAGTTTAAAAGGGTTGCATGAAATATATGTAGCGTTTAATTGCATTCGTCTATTATTAATGACAACTAAGCAAAAAATTGATGTTTCAGTATGTTTTTTATTTCAACTGCTGTTATTGTGTGTCGTCATTAGTTACGCCCGACAAGGTTCCAATAGTGGGCGTGGTTGAATATAGCAGTTCGTTTTATTGACATATCAAGTTGCAATTCCTATATCACCAGTCATCCTTTCCACCAATCAAATTGGACGTTCTAATTGAAATGAAGTCACAATGTAATTATGGATATATAAATATTAATTTATATACATAAGTTTAATTAATTCATGAAGAGGAATATTGACGATTCCTTACCTTGTATTTCATCAGCATACTGCCATTGAGGTAGCTCTCACACATTTGAGTGGATATGTACTCATATTGAGTCAATGACAACTAATTTTAGGTAAATATATGTTATGCTTTATTGTATATTTTACAACCAACAAAGATGTCTTCTATTTTCAAAATATTACGTCTTTTGAGTTTTATTCGTTTGGACCGAGGCAGTCATGGTCGTGATCAGATTGTACAACTACCTCTGAAATCAGTGCCTATCACCCGCTGTCAATAAAAGTGTGAACCCAGGTACTCGCTGTCAATAAAAGTGTGAACCCAGGTACTCGCTGTCAATAAAAGTGTGAACCCATGTACTCGCTGTCAATAAAAGTGTGAACCCAGGTACTCACTGTCAATGAAAGTGTGAACCCAGGTACTCGATGTCAATAAAAGTGTGAACCCAGGTACTCACTGTCAATGAAAGTGTGAACCCAGGTACTCGATGTCAATAAAAGTGTGACCCCAGGTACTCGATGTCAATAAAAGTGTGAACCCAGGTACTCGCTGTCAATAAAAGTGTGAACCCAGGTACTCGATGTCAATAAAAGTGTGAACCCAGGTACTCGATGTCAATAAAAGTGTGAACCCAGGTACTCGCTGTTAATAAAAGTAATACTTATTGTCATGACAAAACTAAATAATCTTCACCACCTTAAGTTTTTTTTTTTACCTTTAGTTTATGTTCTATGATCTGATGTCTTCTAAATAGTAACATATATTGTATCTATAATCTATACAGGGCTATTATTAATATTTCAGAACAAGATGCACTAGTGTGTAGTTTTATTGCAGTTTAAAAGGGTTGCATGAAATATATGTAGCGTTTAATTGCATTCGTCTATTATTAATGACAACTAAGCAAAAAATTGATGTTTCAGTATGTTTTTTATTTCAACTGCTGTTATTGTGTGTCGTCATTAGTTACGCCCGACAAGGTTCCAATAGTGGGCGTGGTTGAATATAGCAGTTCGTTTTATTGACATATCAAGTTGCAATTCCTATATCACCAGTCATCCTTTCCACCAATCACATTGGACGTTCTAATTGAAATGAAGTCGCAATGTAATTATGGATATATAAATATTAATTTATATACATAAGTTTAATTAATTCATGAAGAGGAATATTGACGATTCCTTACCTTGTATTTCATCAGCATACTGCCATTGAGGTAGCTCTCACACATTTGAGTGGATATGTACTCATATTGAGTCAATGACAACTAATTTTAGGTAAATATATGTTATGCTTTATTGTATATTTTACAACCAACAAAGATGTCTTCTATTTTCAAAATATTACGTCTTTTGAGTTTTATTCGTTTGGACCGAGGCAGTCATGGTCGTGATCAGATTGTACAACTACCTCTGAAATCAGTGCCTATCACCACTAAAATTGTACGTTCGAATCCCGTTCATGGTGAGGTGTACTCGATACAATATTATGTGATAAAGTTTGTCAGTGACTCACGACAGGTTGGTGGTTTTCTACGAGTACTCCAGTTTCTTCCACCAATAAAACTGACAGTAACGATATATCTGAAATATTATTGAAAATGACGTTGAAAACCATAATACTAACCCCTTTGTTTTGGGTCAGTGAATGTCTTGGCTACGATCGTATGGTAGTAGAAATTTCATCTACTTCGATTTGCAATCAGTGGCTATCACCACTGAAGTTGTAAGGTCCATTCCCGCTTATGACGCGCTGTATTCGATGCAACCTTATGCCATATCGTCTTGCCACATGTCTTTATCTTTCTCCGGTTACTCCCGGTTCCTTCACCAATAAAACTGACCGCTACGATATTACGAAAATAATGTTAAATACCTACAACAATAACCATCGTTCTGACTGTGAGTGCAACCCATGTTTCAATTAGTTCTGTGCTGTGATGTACGCGACGTTTTCTATATAAAATCGTGTTCGGTTCGTCTTTATCCCATTTGTTTTGTCGGGAGCTCATGTTTTATAAATGTTTACGTATACTGGTATCCAAGACGATTTCGAAGTCAGATGATGTTCATGCCGTTTAGCATCAAATTATTTCCCATGTTTCACTATATTGTATTAAATATTATTTATATTTGTGTATGTGCTATTTTTGTTGACATTTTTATACGTGTATTATTTGTAAGGAGAGGACAGTCCATGAGTTGTGATAAATTTTTGTCCAATCCCATTGCTGTTTTATTTGCAATAAAATAATATTAAACTAAAACTACAAGACGAAGAAATACAAAAGAAAACAAACACAAACACAATATAATGTGTTGAACACCACTATAGGCAAACAAACACAAATAACGTAAATAAGACATGAGCCCTCGGTTCCTACAAACAACTGGAGGTAAAGACGAACCGAACATAGTTTTTATATGGAAATCGTAACGGGCATCTAACACGGAACTAAGAACGTAAAGACGCATAATAGGACAACACAAACCTAAACAGATGAGCAACACGGACCCCAGCAAAAAACCGGGGGCGCTCGCGAGGGGTAAGAAGTTCCTGCTTCTTATAGGACACCAAGTTCCATTGAATACCTCGAAACGTGCGTGATTTAATAAAAGCAAAATCATTTGTGGTAAGCAACTTTTGATAATGTTAGGTACTTTGTCAGTGTTTTATATCTAAGCTACAATGCCGTATTTACCATTGTGCTTATGTGTATTAAGCACAGGACCCCGTTTTCCCAAATGTCTTGAGCATGTATACCTGACTTCCGGTGTAGGCCTACCTTCTTCAGGGCCCAAGTAAGGGGCCTCATAATTTAACTAGCACAGGGCCTCATGTGTCCTAAATCCGGCACTGCTAAGCCATGTGTGATATTAAAAAAAAAATTAAATATTTCCCAACCTCCGTTTTAAATTGAACATTTTGAACTAATTATATAATTGTTGAGTTATGTAACATCTATTTAACTTTATGTTGCATCACATCCATTATTACTTAACTAGTTACGTCTGATTTGTCATTATTACTTAACTAGTTACGTCTGATTTGTCATTATTACTTAACTAGTTACGTCTGATTTGTCATTATTACTTAACTAGTTACGTCTGATTTGTCATTTAGTGTACTCGGCGCATGCACCAGTCAGCTGACAACGATTTATTCAAACATAGATGTATTTATCTGTAATGAGGTATCCTAGATTGAACAAAGTATACACCGTGACCGCTAGCAACGCCACCCCCTAGATTTAACCCGAGACACATCGTGATAACTTGCAACGCTATATTCAAGATTGATCCACGCACACATCGTGACAACTTGCAAGCAAACCTGTTTCCTATATTGAACTAGGCATACATCTGGACAACTTCAATACTGACCAGAAATCAGAAATACCATCATAGTTTTTGAAACAGGGAACTACGAGTATATACACAATGGCTGTAAACGTCCCCGGACTGATTGCTGTAATAATTTTCTATATTTTGATACTGGCTGTTGGACTATGGGTAGCAAGGAAACAGAAAGCGGCAAACAATGAGGATTTAATGTTAGCGGGTAGAAGCATTGGATTAGGCTTAGGAATATTTACCATGACAGGTGAGGAAAATAATTAGGGACCAACATTTTAAGGGACGGGAATTGGGGGAGGGGGGGTCCCAAAACTACATTGTTTTTTTCACATGAAACAAATCTCAGTACTTTTTTTGTCAAAAATAGTTTTTGATACCTGCGGGTCAGTTTAAATTATTCATTTTTTGCATCTTTCAGACGAATTTTTTTTTAATATGGAGAAAAAAATAGTTAAATGGTCGTTCCTTTAGTTGTAGATGGGTGCTTTATTTTTAGTCGCTTTAAGTCGACAATAAGTATTATTTGTGTATAGAAATAGTATTAATGGATAAGAACTGTATATTCTTTTCAAAAATTGAAATGTTTCACTTCAATTATATGATGCCTGTAAAACAAAACATTGTGAGTCTCTATTACAATTTTTTACAAAAATGGCATTTTTCATTTGATTTTCCCATGTTGTGTGTAATCTATATTCTGATTAGATGGGCAAATATTTCCATGGGAACCAGATAACGCTTTGTTTGCATTTTATCTTGGCTTTGTATAGACAAAACTGATTTCCAGTTTACAATGTAATTTGTTTTTCAGAAAAGGTAACCCATTTTAAATTAAAATTTTGCAATCTTTAACGTATGACTTTCTGGATATTTGTCAGCTTAAACTCTTTTGGAATAATGATTTTGTCAATGTGATAAAAGAATAAATCGATACTATTAACTTGCAGAAATATGCCCGCTCACTTTCCTGTCTTGGTACAGGCACTCCAATAAAAAGTGGCAGGGTTAAACATCAACTATTAATGAAATGAATGATATTTATAATAACATATGTCGTCAAACATATTGACTTTTTCATCTATTCATTATCATCTCATCTTAATGTCTTAACACATGTTTCTGTTATTGAATTTTATTTTATTCACGCCTACATCAACCCCCCCACCTCTTTTCCCTTCACATCTCCTTTTATCATCCATTCTGTTAAATATAGTTTCGATTATCAACAACGATTTCAAATGACCACAAATATGTTTCCGTTTGTCGTAAGAACAATCCCGTCATTTCCTCATTCAATATTTATCAGCTGTTTTGTAACAAGTGTAGCACAACTGGTGCCACTATTGGAGAAGGAACTGCTTGCCCTCTCTGAGCACATGGGTCCCGCCCCTCCCCCGATATTTTATGGTGTTTGTGCTGCTCGATCTTTAGTTTCCTATCTAGTGTTTTGTAGATCATTGTTTGTTCTTTTGTCCTTTTTATTTCGCCATGGTTTTGTCTGTCCATCATGATCACTCCTTTGATATCTTCTATCCCTTTTTTCATTATTTTTGTCTTATATAATATTCTTTTTTTTTAAACTTCTAGTAAAATTATCTGAAATAGAGGAATCATGATAAATTTGATATCAGAATTACCAAATATTTTTTTTTTCTACAATGTTATATTTTGACCCCCAATCCTTCCCCCACCCCACACACAAAACTGACCCATGCATATTAAGCGTTATAATATTTTGCAATGGGTAATATATCTCTAAACATTTAACATCGCAGCATTTACAAAGAAAACAATCGACTCCAAAATTAATTGTCGCATCTCCATATAATCAGTGTTTATCTATCACATTCCAAGAGTCAATGTGATTGTTAATTATATTGTAGATAATTTTAATCTGTTGACCTCAGACATAATCGTCAATATTGACCATTCCCACCCTTCTACCGTGAATATCTGAACATCGTACATGTATGGATGTACATTCAGTAATCCTACTATCTGTTTATATATTTATGAGTTTTGACTTTCCCTTTGTTAGATTGTTCGGAGTTCGTTAATTTTGTTATTACCCTTATTGTACAGTCCATGTCCATGTTGTCAATCATTTTTGCTTGTGATAGCATGTGGTCTTTTTGAGTGAAAATGTATAAAAGCTGTGCATATTTTTAATCTATTTAATACTATTCTGCAAATGTACATTCACGGGTCAAAAGTTTTACCGCATTAAGATATTTCCCTATATATTTCATATTAAACCATTTATTTTCAAAACATTCTCCTGAAGTCATTCCTTATCTGATTTTCATGAAATTTTTTGCATTAAATGCAGAAATAACTATAGTTTCTTCATCGTAAAATTTCCAAATAATTTTATTTCTACTTTTCCTTAAGAATTGATTTAAAAACAAAGTTAAATTTTTTCACCAAATCTTACTATATAATCATATAAAATTGTGACCTCAAGAATTTACATTTGTGTTTAAATCATAAATGCTTGTAAATAAAAGTTCGAAAAAATTACATGAATAAAGATATTAAAATAAACTCTAATAATTCTTCTATTAAAGGTGAAAATTTCATGAAAATCGAAAAAGGAATGACGTCATGAGAATGTCATGAAAATAAGTGGTTTTATATGAATTATATAGGAACACATTTTAGTGTGGAAATATTTTTGATCTGTGACTGTATTAAAATGCCCTGTCAAGCATTTATGTCTTATCCAAGTTTAGGAATTAGAATGTAAACTCGTGAAAGCTTTATAACTAATACACTTATTGGTTTGTTTATCTAAAGAGTATTGGTCTTTAACCAACATATTATACCTTCCTAACTAACTACGAGCTATCAGTGACCCTGCTATTGTACTGCCGATGTGTATGTTGTCACAGATTCTACCTTCCTAACTAACTACGTGCTATCAGTGACCCTGCTATTGTACTGCCGATGTTTATGTTGTCACAGATTCTACCTTCCTAACTAACTACGAGCTATCAGTGACCCTGCTATTGTACTGCCGATGTTTATGTTGTCACATATTCTACCTTCCTAACTAACTACGAGCTATCAGTGACCCTGTTATTGTATTGTCCATGTTTATGTTGTCACAGATTCTACCTTCCTAACTAACTACGTGCTATCAGTGACCCTGCTATTGTACTGCCGATGTTTATGTTGTCACAGATTCTACCTTCCTAACTAACTACAAGCTATCAGTGACCCTGCTATTGTACTGCCGATGTTTATGTTGTCACAGATTCTATACCTTCCTAACTAACTACGAGCTATCAGTGACCCTGCTATTGTACTGCCGATGTTTATGTTGTCACAGATTCTACCTCCCTAACTAACTACGAGCTATCAGTGACCCTGCTATTGTACTGCCGATGTTTATGTTGTCACAGATTCTACCATCCTAACTAACTACGAGCTATCAGTGACCCTGCTATTGTACTGCCGATGTGTATGTTGTCACAGATTCTACCATCCTATCTAACTACAAGCTATCAGTGACCCTGCTATTGTACTGCCGATGTTTATGTTGTCACAGATTCTACCATCCTAACTAACTACGAGCTATCAGTGACCCTGCTATTGTACTGTCGATGTTTATGTTGTCACAGATTCTACCATCCTAACTAACTACGAGTTATCAGTGACCCTGCTATTGTACTTCGGATGTTTATGTTGTCACAGATTCTACCATCCTAACTAACTACGACCTATCAGTGACCCTGCTATTGTACTGTCGATGTTTATGTTGTCACATATTCTACCTTCCTAACTATCTACGAGCTATCAGTGACCCTGCTATTGTACTTCCGATGTTTATGTTGTCACAAATTCTACCTTCTTAACTAACTACAAGCTATCAGTGACCCTGCTATTGTACTGTCGATGTTTATGTTGTCATAGATTCTACTTTCATAACTAACTACGAGCTATCAGTGACCCTGCTATTGTACTGCCGATGTGTATGTTGTCACAGATTCTACTTTCCTAACTAACTACGGGCTATCAGTTACCCTGCTATTGTACTGCCGATGTTTATGTTGTCACAGATTCTACCTTCCTAACTAACTACGAGCTATCAGTGACCCTGCTATTGTAATGATATCATGGGAAACAAAAAAGAAGTGGTATTACCAACACATAACGATGATGAAGAGCTAGCAAATAGATTCGGTGATTTCTTCCTGGGGAAGATAGAGACCATTAGAGACAATCTAAAAGCTTCGAAGGAAAGTCTGCATTTACCAGATGTTTTGAGCGCGGATGTTAAATTCGAGGGTTTTCAATTGACAAATTTTCGGCCAACATCAATTGCTGAAATTCGTAAGATAATACAGAAATCTCCTTTGAAATCTTGTGAGCTCGACCCTTTACCGACCTTTTTGTTGAAAGAGTGCATCGAAACTTTACTCCCGATCATCACCACAATAGTCAACAAATCTATAACAGAATCATATGTCCCAGCGTCGTTCAGGAAAAATGTGGTTCGACCGTTATTAAAGAAGCCGGGATTGGATCAGAACGTGCTAAAAAACTACAGACCAGTTTCAAACTTGCCGTTCGTATCTAAGATACTTGAAAAAGTAGTGGCAAATAGTCTTGAAGAACACTTAGAATCAAACTCATTACACGATGATCTTCAATCTGCTTACCGTGCTTGCCATTCTACTGAGACTGCTTTACTTCGGGTACACCATGACATTACGTTAGCTCTAGATAACAACTCTTGTGCTGTGTTGGTCATGTTAGATCTGTCGGCAGCATTCGATATTATAGACCACCCTATTCTGATGGAACGTCTCCAATATTCATATGGAATAACAGGGCAGGCATTGACATGGATCAATTCTTACTTGAGTGATAGAAGTCAAAGTGTCAACATCGGAAATATCGTATCAACCGAGAAAATTCTATCGTTTGGTGTTCCGCAAGGGTCTGTGATGGGGCCGAAGAAATACTGCATGTTCTCAAAGCCGATCGGGCAGATATGCAAAAGACATAATATGAGCTATCATTGTTATGCGGATGACACCCAAGCGTACCTAGTAATCAAACCTATTGACAATTACTCGAATGGAGGCTTGTCTTAGTGACATCAGTGCATGGATGAAATCAAACATGCTTAAGCTTAATCAAGACAAGACTGAACTGATAATTTTTACAACAAAGCAACGCACGAAGGATTTTGTCAACTGTAGTATCAGCTTCGATGGACACATTGTAAACGAGGCATCTGTTGTGAAAAATTTAGGTGTCCTCTTCGACAAAACTCTGACTATGGAGAAACAAGTAAGTTCAGTTTCTAAGTTTTTTTTTCTCCAAATACGCAATATAGGACGTATACGATCTTATATCACTGATGATGCTTGCAAAACGTTGGTCAATTCGCTAGTGATTTCACGCTTAGATTATGGAAATGCGTTGTTATACGGGGTAAATGCCAGCATTCTCTCGAAACTTCAGCGGGTACAAAACACAGCTGCACGATTAATATCACGAAAACGGAAACATGAACATATCACGCCTGTCCTCGTCTCTTTACATTGGCTACCAGTGCAGTATCGAATTAAATATAAGATCCTGTTATATACTTTTAAGGCACTCAACAACTTAGCACCTGTCTATCTACGAGAACTTGTGAATGCATATCAACCTACTCGAGCATTAAGATCAGAAGACTTGCAGTTGTTAAAGGCTCCACGCATACGCACCAAAACCTACGGTGAACGCCGATTGGATAAATCTGCCGCAACTTTATGGAACAGTCTTCCTCAAAACATTCGACATGTGCAATCAGTTAGCATTTTCAAGAAACTTTTAAAGACTCATTTTTTTAGAGCAGCTTATGGTGACAGTATTTGATTTTAAACTCTCTTGTTAATTTTATTTATTTTTGGACATGTGCAATCAGTTGTCATTTTTTAGAAACTTGTAAAGACTCATCATTATTTTTTTTATTTTTTATTTTTATTTTTATTTATTTTTTTATTTATTCTTGACTCTTATTGCTACTTTTACTTTTATTGATAGGATTAACATTTTATGTGTTTTGTACAGCGCTTAGAGTAATTGTTTTATTAGATAGGCGCTTTATAAATATTGTATAATAATAATAATAATAATAATACTGCCGATGTTTATGTTGTCACAGATTCTACCTTCCTAAGTATCTACGAGCTATCAGTGACCCCGCTATTGTACTGCCGATGTTTATGTTGTCACAGATTCTACCTTCCTAACTAATTACGAGTTATCAGTGACACTGCTATTGTACTGCCGATGTTTATGTTGTCACAGATTCTACCTTCCTAACTAACTACGTGCTATCAGTGACCCTGCTATTGTACTGCCGATGTTTATGTTGTCACAGATTCTACCTTCCTAAGTATCTACGAGCTATCAGTGACCCTGCTATTGCACTGCCGATGTTTATGTTGTCACAGATTCTACCATCCAAACTAACTACGAGCTATCAGTGACCCTGCTATTGTACTGCTGATGTTTATGTTGTCACAGATTCTACCTTCCTAACTAATTACGAACTATCAGTGACCCTGCTATTGTACTGCCGATGTTTATGTTGTCACAGATTCTACCTTCCTAACTAACTACGTGCTATCAGTGACCCTGCTATTGTACTGTCGATGTTTATGTTGTCATAGATTCTACCTTCCTAACTAACTACGAGCTATCAGTGACCCTGCTATTGTTCTGCCGATGTTTATGTTGTCACATATTCTACCATCCTATCTAACTACGAGCTATCAGTGACTCTACTATTGTACTGTCCATGTTTATGTTGTCACAGATTCTATCTTCCTAACTAGTAGTCAGTTAACTACGAGCTATCAGTGGTGACCCTGCTATTGTCCTCCGATGTTTATGTTGTCACAGATTCTACCATCCTAACTAACTACAAGCTATCAGTGACCCTGCTATTGTATCTCCGATGTTTATGTTGTCACAGATTCTACCATCCTAACTAACTACGAGCTATCAGTGACCCTGCTATTGTACTGCCGATGTTTATTATGTCACAGATTCTACCTTCCTAACTAACTACGAGCTATCAGTGACCCTGCTATTGTACTGCCGATGTTTATGTTGTCACAGATTCTACCTTTCTAACTAACTACGAGCTATCAGTGACCCTGCTATTGTACTGCCGATGTTTATGTTGTCACAGATTCTACCTTCCTAAGTATCTACGAGCTATCAGTGACCCTGCTATTGTACTGCCGATGTTTATGTTGTCACAGATTCTACTTTCCTAACTAACTACGAGCTATCAGTGACCCTGCTATTGTACTGCCGATGTTTATGTTGTTACAGATTCTACCTTTCTAACTAACTACGAGCTATCAGTGACCCTGCTATTGTACTGCCGATGTTTATGTTGTCACAGATTCTACCTTCCTAAGTATCTACGAGCTATCAGTGACCCTGCTATTGTACTGCCAATGCTTATGTTGTCACAGATTCTACTTTCCTAACTAACTACGAGCTATCAGTGACCCTGCTATTGTACTGCCGATGTTTATGTTGTCACAGATTCTACCTTCCTAAGTATCTACGAGCTATCAGTGACCCTGCTATTGTACTGCCGATGTTTATGTTGTCACAGATTCTACTTTCCTAACTAACTACGAGCTATCAGTGACCCTGCTATTGTACTGCCGATGTTTATGTTGTCACAGATTCTACCTTCCTAACTAACTACGAGCTATCAGTGACCCTACTATTGTACTGCCGATGTTTATGATGTCACAGATTCTACCATCCTAACTAACTACGAGTTATCAGTGACCCTGCTATTGTACTTCCGATATTTATGTTGTCACAGATTCTACCATCCTAACTAACTACGAACTATCAGTGACCCTGCTATTGTACTGTCGATGTTTATGCTGTCACAGATTCTACCATCCTAACTAACTACGAGCTATCAGTGACCCTGCTATTGTACTGCCGATGTTTATGTTGTCACAGATTCTACCTTCCTAACTAGCTACGAGCTATCAGTGACCCTGCTATTGTACTGCCGATGTTTATGTTGTCACAGATTCTACCTTCCTTACTAACTACGAGCTATCAGTGACCCTGTTATTGTACTGCCGATGTTTATGTTGTCACAGATTCTACCATCCTAACTAACTACGAGCTATCAGTGACCCTCCTATTGTACTGCCGATGTGTATGTTGTCACAGATTCTACCATCCTATCTAACTACAAGCTATCAGTGACCCTGCTATTGTACTGCCGATGTTTATGTTGTCACAGATTCTACCATCCTAACTAACTACGAGCTATCAGTGACCCTGCTATTGTACTGTCGATGTTTATGTTGTCACAGATTCTACCATCCTAACTAACTACGAGTTATCAGTGACCCTGCTATTGTACTGCCGATGTTTATGTTGTCACAGATTCTACCATCCTAACTAACTACGAGCTATCAGTGACCCTGCTATTGTACTGTCGATGTTTATGTTGTCACAGATTCTACCATCCTAACTAACTACGAGTTATCAGTGACCCTGCTATTGTACTTCGGATGTTTATGTTGTCACAGATTCTACCATCCTAACTAACTACGACCTATCAGTGACCCTGCTATTGTACTGTCGATGTTTATGTTGTCACATATTCTACCTTCCTAACTATCTACGAGCTATCAGTGACCCCGCTATTGTACTTCCGATGTTTATGTTGTCACAAATTCTACCTTCTTAACTAACTACAAGCTATCAGTGACCCTGCTATTGTACTGTCGATGTTTATGTTGTCATAGATTCTACTTTCATAACTAACTACGAGCTATCAGTGACCCTGCTATTGTACTGCCGATGTGTATGTTGTCACAGATTCTACTTTCCTAACTAACTACGGGCTATCAGTTACCCTGCTATTGTACTGCCGATGTTTATGTTGTCACAGATTCTACCTTCCTAACTAACTACGAGCTATCAGTGACCCTGCTATTGTAATGATATCATGGGAAACAAAAAAGAAGTGGTATTACCAACACATAACGATGATGAAGAGCTAGCAAATAGATTCGGTGATTTCTTCCTGGGGAAGATAGAGACCATTAGAGACAATCTAAAAGCTTCGAAGGAAAGTCTGCATTTACCAGATGTTTTGAGCGCGGATGTTAAATTCGAGGGTTTTCAATTGACAAATTTTCGGCCAACATCAATTGCTGAAATTCGTAAGATAATACAGAAATCTCCTTTGAAATCTTGTGAGCTCGACCCTTTACCGACCTTTTTGTTGAAAGAGTGCATCGAAACTTTACTCCCGATCATCACCACAATAGTCAACAAATCTATAACAGAATCATATGTCCCAGCGTCGTTCAGGAAAAATGTGGTTCGACCGTTATTAAAGAAGCCGGGATTGGATCAGAACGTGCTAAAAAACTACAGACCAGTTTCAAACTTGCCGTTCGTATCTAAGATACTTGAAAAAGTAGTGGCAAATAGTCTTGAAGAACACTTAGAATCAAACTCATTACACGATGATCTTCAATCTGCTTACCGTGCTTGCCATTCTACTGAGACTGCTTTACTTCGGGTACACCATGACATTACGTTAGCTCTAGATAACAACTCTTGTGCTGTGTTGGTCATGTTAGATCTGTCGGCAGCATTCGATATTATAGACCACCCTATTCTGATGGAACGTCTCCAATATTCATATGGAATAACAGGGCAGGCATTGACATGGATCAATTCTTACTTGAGTGATAGAAGTCAAAGTGTCAACATCGGAAATATCGTATCAACCGAGAAAATTCTATCGTTTGGTGTTCCGCAAGGGTCTGTGATGGGGCCGAAGAAATACTGCATGTTCTCAAAGCCGATCGGGCAGATATGCAAAAGACATAATATGAGCTATCATTGTTATGCGGATGACACCCAAGCGTACCTAGTAATCAAACCTATTGACAATTACTCGAATGGAGGCTTGTCTTAGTGACATCAGTGCATGGATGAAATCAAACATGCTTAAGCTTAATCAAGACAATACTGAACTGATAATTTTTACAACAAAGCAACGCACGAAGGATTTTGTCAACTGTAGTATCAGCTTCGATGGACACATTGTAAACGAGGCATCTGTTGTGAAAAATTTAGGTGTCCTCTTCGACAAAACTCTGACTATGGAGAAACAAGTAAGTTCAGTTTCTAAGTTTTTTTTTCTCCAAATACGCAATATAGGACGTATACGATCTTATATCACTGATGATGCTTGCAAAACGTTGGTCAATTCGCTAGTGATTTCACGCTTAGATTATGGAAATGCGTTGTTATACGGGGTAAATGCCAGCATTCTCTCGAAACTTCAGCGGGTACAAAACACAGCTGCACGATTAATATCACGAAAACGGAAACATGAACATATCACGCCTGTCCTCGTCTCTTTACATTGGCTACCAGTGCAGTATCGAATTAAATATAAGATCCTGTTATATACTTTTAAGGCACTCAACAACTTAGCACCTGTCTATCTACGAGAACTTGTGAATGCATATCAACCTACTCGAGCATTAAGATCAGAAGACTTGCAGTTGTTAAAGGCTCCACGCATACGCACCAAAACCTACGGTGAACGCCGATTGGATAAATCTGCCGCAACTTTATGGAACAGTCTTCCTCAAAACATTCGACATGTGCAATCAGTTAGCATTTTCAAGAAACTTTTAAAGACTCATCTTTTTAGAGCAGCTTATGGTGACAGTATTTGATTTTAAACTCTCTTGTTAATTTTATATATTTTTGGACATGTGCAATCAGTTGTCATTTTTTAGAAACTTGTAAAGACTCATCATTATTTTTTTTATTTTTTATTTTTATTTTTATTTATTTTTTTATTTATTCTTGACTCTTATTGCTACTTTTACTTTTATTGATAGGATTAACATTTTATGTGTTTTGTACAGCGCTTAGAGTAATTGTTTTATTAGATAGGCGCTTTATAAATATTGTATAATAATAATAATAATAATAATACTGCCGATGTTTATGTTGTCACAGATTCTACCTTCCTAAGTATCTACGAGCTATCAGTGACCCCGCTATTGTACTGCCGATGTTTATGTTGTCACAGATTCTACCTTCCTAACTAATTACGAGCTATCAGTGACACTGCTATTGTACTGCCGATGTTTATGTTGTCATAGATTCTACCTTCCTAACTAACTACAAGCTATCAGTGA
This sequence comes from Bathymodiolus brooksi, assembly GCA_963680875.1. NCBI lineage: Eukaryota > Metazoa > Mollusca > Bivalvia > Mytilida > Modiolidae > Bathymodiolus > Bathymodiolus brooksi. Next base: position 84,832,105 of record OY804588.1, on the reverse strand, counting down.
CCCTGCTATTGTACTGCCGATGTTTATTATGTCACAGATTCTACCTTCCTAACTAACTACGAGCTATCAGTGACCCTGCTATTGTATCTCCGATGTTTATGTTGTCACAGATTCTACCATCCTAACTAACTACGAGCTATCAGTGACCCTGCTATTGTACTGTCGATGTTTATGTTGTCATAGATTCTACCTTCCTAACTAACTACAAGCTATCAGTGACCCTGCTATTGTACTGCCGATGTTTATTATGTCACAGATTCTACCTTCCTAACTAACTACGAGCTATCAGTGACCCTGCTATTGTACTGCCGATGTTTATGTTGTCACAGATTCTACCTTTCTAACTAACTACGAGCTATCAGTGACCCTGCTATTGTACTGCCAATGTTTATGTTGTCACAGATTCTACCTTCCTAAGTATCTACGAGCTATCAGTGACCCTGCTATTGTACTGCCGATGTTTATGTTGTCACAGATTCTACTTTCCTAACTAACTACGAGCTATCAGTGACCCCGCTATTGTACTGCCGATGTTTATGTTGTCACAGATTCTACCTTTCTAACTAACTACGAGCTATCAGTGACCCTGCTATTGTACTGCCGATGTTTATGTTGTCACAGATTCTACCTTCCTAAGTATCTACGAGCTATCAGTGACCCTGCTATTGTACTGCCGATGCTTATGTTGTCACAGATTCTACTTTCCTAACTAACTACGAGCTATCAGTGACCCTGCTATTGTACTGCCGATGTTTATGTTGTCACAGATTCTACCTTCCTAAGTATCTACGAGCTATCAGTGAACCTGCTATTGTACTGCCGATGTTTATGTTGTCACATATTCTACTTTCCTAACTAACTACGAGCTATCAGTGACCCTGCTATTGTACTGCCGATGTTTATGTTGTCACAGATTCTACCTTCCTAACTAACTACGAGCTATCAGTGACCCTACTATTGTACTGCCGATGTTTATGATGTCACAGATTCTACCATCCTAACTAACTACGAGTTATCAGTGACCCTGCTATTGTACTTCCGATATTTATGTTGTCACAGATTCTACCATCCTAACTAACTACGAACTATCAGTGACCCTGCTATTGTACTGTCGATGTTTATGCTGTCACAGATTCTACCATCCTAACTAACTACGAGTTATCAGTGACCCTGCTATTGTACTGCCGATGTTTATGTTGTCACAGATTCTACCTTCCTAACTAGCTACGAGCTATCAGTGACCCTGCTATTGTACTGTCGATGTTTATGTTGTCACAGATTCTACCTTCCTTACTAACTACGAGCTATCAGTGACCCTGTTATTGTACTGCCGATGTTTATGTTGTCACAGATTCTACCTTCCTAACTAACTACGAGCTATCAGTGACCCTCCTATTGTACTGCCGATGTTTATGTTGTCACAGATTCTACCTTCCTAACTACCTACGAGCTATCAGTGACCCTGCTATTGTACTGTCCATGTTTATGTTGTCACAGATTCTACCATCCTAACTAACTACGAGCTATCAGTGACCCTGCTATTGTACTGCCGATGTTTATGTTGTCACAGATTCTACCATCCTATCTAACTACGAGCTATCAGTGACCCTACTATTGTACTGTCCATGTTTATGTTGTCACAGATTCTATTTTCCTAACTAGTAGTCAGTTAACTACGAGCTATCAGTGACCCTGCTATTGTCCTCCGATGTTTATGTTGTCACAGATTCTACCATCCTAACTAACTACAAGCTATCAGTGACCCTGCCATTGTACCTCCGATGTTTATGTTGTCACAGATTCTACCATCCTATCTAACTACGAGTTATCAGTGACCCTGCTATTGTACTGTCGATGTTTATGTTGTCATAGATTCTACCTTCCTAACTAACTACAAGCTATCAGTGACCCTGCTATTGTACTGCCGATGTTTATGTTGTCACAGATTCTACCTTTCTAACTAACTACGAGCTATCAGTGACCCTGCTATTGTACTGCCGATGTTTATGTTGTCACAGATTCTACCTTCCTAAGTATCTACGAGCTATCAGTGACTCTGCTATTGTACTGCCGATGTTTATGTTGTCACAGATTCTACTTTCCTAACTAACTACGAGCTATCAGTGACCCTGCTATTGTACTACCGATGTTTATGTTGTCACAGATTCTACCTTCCTAACTAACTACGAGCTATCAGTGACCCTGTTATTGTACTGCCGATGTTTATGTTGTCACAGATTCTACCTTCCTAACTAACTACGTGCTATCAGTGACCCTGCTATTGTACTGTCCATGTTTATGTTGTCACAGATTCTACCATCCTAACTAACTACGAGCTATCAGTGACCCTGCTATTGTACTGCCGATGTTTATGTTGTCACAGATTCTACCATCCTATCTAACTACGAGCTATCAGTGACCCTACTATTGTACTGTCCATGTTTATGTTGTCACAGATTCTATCTTCCTAACTAATAGTCAGTTAACTACGAGCTATCAGTGGTGACCCTGCTATTGTCCTCCGATGTTTATGTTGTCACAGATTCTACCATCCTAACTAACTACAAGCTATCAGTGACCCGGCTATTGTACTGCCGATGTTTATTATGTCACAGATTCTACCTTCCTAACTAACTACGAGCTATCAGTGACCCTGCTATTGTACTGCCGATGTTTATGTTGTCACAGATTCTACCTTTCTAACTAACTACGAGCTATCAGTGACCCTGCTATTGTACTGCTGATGTTTATGTTGTCACAGATTCTACCTTCCTAACTAACTACGAGCTATCAGTGACCCTGCTATTGTACTGCCGATGTTTATGTTGTCACAGATTCTACCTTCCTAACTAACTACGTGCTATCAGTGACCCTGCTATTGTACTGTCGATGTTTATGTTGTCATAGATTCTACCTTCCTAACTAACTACGAGCTATCAGTGTCCCTACTATTGTACTGCCGATGTTTATGTTGTCACAGATACTACCTTCCTAACTAACTACGAGCTATTAGTGACCCTGCTATTGTACTGCCGATGTTTTTGTTGTCACAGATTCTACGTTCCTAACTAACTACGAGCTATCAGTGACCCTGCTATTGTACTGCCGATGTTTATGTTGTCACAGATTCTACCTTCCTAACTACCTACGAGCTATCAGTGACCCTGCTATTGTTACTGCCGATGTTTATGTTGTCACAGATTCTACCTTCCTAACTAACTACGAGCTATCAGTGACCCTGCTATTGTACTGCCGATGTTTATGTTGTCACAGATTCTACCTTCCTAACTAACTACGAGCTATCAGTGAACCTGTTATTGTACTGCCGATGTTTATGTTGTCACAGATTCTACCTTCCTAACTAACTACGAGCTATCAGTGACCCTGTTATTGTATTGCCCATGTTTATGTTGTCACAGATTCTAACTTCCTAACTAACTACGAGATATCAGTGACCCTGTTATTGTACTGCCGATGTTTATGTTGTTACAGATTCTACCTTCCTAACTAACTACGAGCTATCAGTGACCCTGTTATTGTATATGTACTGCTCATGTTTATGTTGTCACAGATTCTACCTTCCTAACTAGTAGTCAGTTAACAACGAGCTATCAGTGACCCTGTTATTGTACTGCCCATGTTTATGTTGTCACAGATTCTACCTTCCTAACTACTAGTCAGTTAACTACGAGCATTCAGTTACCCTGCTATTGTACTGTCCATGTTTATGTTGTCACAGATTCTACCTTCCTAACTACTAGTCAGTTAACTACGAGCTATCAGTGACCCTGCTATTGTGCTGTCCATGTTTATGTTGTCACAGATTCTACCTTCCTAACTACTAGTCAGTTAACTACGAGCATTCAGTTACCCTGCTATTGTACTGTCCATGTTTATGTTGTCACAGATTCTACCTTCCTAACTACTAGTCAGTTAACTACGAGCTATCAGTGACCCTGTTATTGTACTGCCCATGTTTATGTTGTCACAGATTCTACCTTCCTAACTACTAGTCAGTTAACTACGAGCTATCAGTGACCCTGCTATTGTACTGTCCATGTTTATGTTGTCACAGATTCTACCTTCCTAACTACTAGTCAGTTAACTACGAGCATTCAGTTACCCTGCTATTGTACTGCCCATGTTTATGTTGTCACAGATTCTACCTTCCTAACTACTAGTCAGTTAACTACGAGCATTCAGTTACCCTGCTATTGTACTGTCCATGTTTATGTTGTCACAGATTCTACCTTCCTAACTACTAGTCAGTTAACTACGAGCTATCAGTGACCCTGCTATTGTGCTGTCCATGTTTATGTTGTCACAGATTCTACCTTCCTAACTACTAGTCAGTTAACTACGAGCATTCAGTTACCCTGCTATTGTACTGTCCATGTTTATGTTGTCACAGATTCTACCTTCCTAACTACTAGTCAGTTAACTACGAGCTATCAGTGACCCTGTTATTGTACTGCCCATGTTTATGTTGTCACAGATTCTACCTTCCTAACTACTAGTCAGTTAACTACGAGCTATCAGTGACCCTGCTATTGTACTGTCCATGTTTATGTTGTCACAGATTCTACCTTCCTAACTACTAGTCAGTTAACTACGAGCATTCAGTTACCCTGCTATTGTACTGCCCATGTTTATGTTGTCACAGATTCTACCTTCCTAACTACTAGTCAGTTAACTACGAGCATTCAGTTACCCTGCTATTGTACTGTCCATGTTTATGTTGTCAATCATTTCTGTGATAACACGTGGTCTTTTCGAGTGGAAGTGAATTTGTGCAGTTTGCTTTTATTGTTTGTTTTATATGCATTACCGTTTGAGATCCAGTTATCAAGACGGTTGGAATCTCCTTAACCGGTGTAACTCCGCCACATATGTTATGCCTGTCCCAAGATAGGATCTCGTTTTCCAACCTCATATGTCATGGTTGTTGTTTTCTTTATGTGTGTTCGCTTAGTTGATCTGAGAGGTGGTTGTTCGTTTTGAGGATATTGGTGTAATTGTTGACCATGACTGTTTTAACTGTCCTTTCATCAGTTCCTATCTATCTAATTCGGTTTATTGTCTCAAATAAAGTTCCAAATCAAATAATGTCTATCCGTGGATCGTTGTTTCAGTGAACTAACACTATAAAAATCCAGGTTAAATGTGTTGGTCTAGAACAAAGCGGACTTCATCTTCATCTCATCGTCATGACATTGCTGAAAAATTGCTGAGTTGGCGCTAAGCAATAATGACTCGCTCATTAATAATTATTTTCACCTATATTATTTCAGCAACATGGGTGGGAGGCGGATTCATAAATGGAACAGCTGAGGCAATTTATACCAATGGATTTGTTTGGTGTCAAGCTCCCTTTGGATATACAGCAAGTTTATTATGTGGTAAGTGTAAGAATTTCATGCTGCATAAATCTGGATAAAATGTGTTTAACCGTGAAAATAAATAGAAATATATATATGTATAATTATATTATAATGGTTTCTTTATTATGTAGACATAAATATACATTATATGTACAGACAGTGGCCAACAGTATTCGTATGCTTCCGACTTTCCCTATGTATTTCATATAAAACTATGGTTTTTCAAATAATTATCCTGAGGTCAATTTATGTCCCATTTTGATAATTGTTTTATCAACAAAAGCAGAAAAGTATGTAGTTTATAATGGTAATTTTCAAACAATATTTAGAAGCCTATATTTCAGATTGTCATGATTTAAACACAGACCCAAATAATTGTCTACAAAAGTACTATGATTGTATTGTGTTTTGGACGAACTATATTCAGTTTTGTGTTTGACTTGTGTGTTCTCAAAATGTTTATCTTATTTAAAGATGTTGCAATTACACAGTATAACTTCGTTCAATTCTGTTTGTGCTAGTTCAAAAAATATCAAAATAGGACATGAATTGACTTCAGAATAATTTTTTGAAAATTCATAGTTTAATATGAAATATATAGAGAAAAATGGAAGCGTCCGAATACTTTTGTCCATTGTCGGAAAATATAAAATATATTTGTTCGAACTTTAGAAACAGGTTGTAAAGTGAGTTTTTGGTGAGATTTCCTGTCCTGTTTCGTAGCGAGTGCAAATGAACGTACATTGTGTTTATCCTGCAATGTCAAACGCCTCAAAATAACTGCCAAATTGTCTAAAAAGAACAGAAACAAGCATCAATCTAATTGAATTTGATAGAGTCCTCCGTGAAGTCCGTGCATATACTGCTGCCGTTTCTTACCGTCGCTCAACATGAATCATGTGACTGTATATAGCAAAATGTTATCCAGTCAATGCAATTTGACTGCTCAAATGGAACTAGGGGAGAATAAATAAAACCCCCCTTTACCCATTTAATTCTTTCATGTATTATTGTATACTGTGATGTGCTTTTTAATATTGTGAAATCAACGAAATTTAGTAGCTTGATTGTGAGTCTTTGAATACTAAATATTTGAATAAGAATATATGTGTTTGAACATCTATCAATCGGAGTACCTCTATAAACATACACGTACTTCTGATTACCCCTTCTGTATCTTCAAACCCTTCTATTAACACACATGTGTCTTATACAGGAGGAGAAACACGTGATTAACCACCCATGTCTGCTTTCAGGTCTAGCAATTTCATTCAATGAATATGATAAATACTTCGTAGATTGGTAATTTTAGAGCCCTTGGTGTAGTCTTTTAAGAAGTGTAAAACAAATGGTGATATCTATTTTATTGTTTTAACAGTATTGATGTAAAAAAATATATCGATAAAAATATAGGGTGGTGCTTAACTTTTGTCGGAGTGTATATATATACCACATCGGTAGTATGATTGTTAGCGCGCTCGTATCGAGTGCAGTAGACTGTGGGTTCGAGCCCCGATCGTGTCAAATTAAATACTATAAAATTGGTATTTGTTCCTTCACCGCTAAGAATGCAGCATTAAGGAGAAAGAACAAAGACTGGTTGGCTCAGAATGAGGATAATATGTCCGAATGGTGCGACATCTCTATCAGTGAGCTAGCCCATTAAAAATTCAACTAAACGTGTTGGTCTAATCTAGTACAACGCGCGCATTATTATCATCTCATCGAATGTAAATTGCTCTCGACATGATATAGATGAAACATTGCTCATTTGACGTTGAACAATAATCACTTACTCACTCATTTAATATACTCATCTTATTGTCAGGGGCCATCGTCGTCGTGATCATATAGAAGCTGGATTTACAACTACATGTGCAATCAGTGCATATCACCACTAAAATTGTGAGTTCGAACCCCGTTCATGGCGAGGTGTACTTGATGCAACATTATGTGATAAGGTTTGTCAGCGACTTGCGACAGGTCGATCGGTGGCTTTGTCCGGGTACTCCGGTTTCCTCCACCAATAAAACTGACCGCCACGATATAACTAAAATATTGTTGAAAGTGGCGTTAATCTCCATAAACCCAAACCCAACCAATCTTATTGTTAATACATTTGTAATTTATTTCAGATTACAAGTATTCATCATATTATACTGTACCATCTTTAATTGTGTTTTACAGGGGGTTATTTCTTTGCAAAGCGTATGCGTTCACATGGATATGTAACAATGTTAGACCCACTGCAGTTTAAATATGGCGACAAAATGGGAGGACTTCTGTATATTCCTCCATTATCAGGAGATATATTTTGGTGTGGAGCAATACTTGGTGCTCTCGGTAAGTTCACCAACAATTAACAAGCAACTTAAGAATAAAACATAAACACAGAGCTCGCTATGTATTATTATTAGTCATTATGACATAGAATAATTCATTCACTATATAAACAATGTAATGATAGAATTCCTGATATATTTTACTTCGCACATGCGTATTGGCGGAAATTTATGGCCATTATTACTGAGAGACTTCTTGTATTCATACAAGTTCGTGGTGCATACAAATATTAAAATTAAAGCATTTACCTTGTTTAAATTGTTCTCATCTAAAGGTCATCAAATTGGAAAATGTGTGTAGCCTAATTTCAACTCGGAGTAATTTTTGTTGTTAAACAATTTCATTGTAAAACTATAACAAGTCAAAAAAAGATATAACATAGCTTAAATGAAGAATATGGTCACGTCAAAAATGTAAAAAAAAAACCAACAAACTAATTGAAACACTGTCTGTCTAAAAACATTGTCTATGTTTCCAAAATCACAGAGAATCTTGAATGTGTAGTTCTAATGGTTTATCATAATAATAACAACGTAGATATCGAATCTAGTGCACATGAAGCATTTCTGGATTAACCATCATCAAGTACGCTCATAATCAAAAGATTGGAAAGCCAAATAATTTCAAGTCTTTGGGAGGAAATAAACCAAAGGGCCGAAACAGGATAGCCAAGGTCAGCTAAGGTCACATATGTCTTAGAGTGAGGTGGGCTTAGTCTTAATAGTAATTACATCATTAAGGAACTGTAAACGAGACAAAACTAATCCAAATCTTTCAAATGATTAAAGTGATTATTTGTCGAACAAATTACCTAAGTGACACATTTGCTATTTTAGGTTGTTATTCACAAGGAGGTGTGTAACGAGTCGAGGAAACTATGACTTGTTCGACTTAATAGAGTATGTTTAGTGATTTAAAAAAAAAAGTTTGAAAATACCAAGGGGTCATCCATTAGAAGCCGTAAATCGAAGGACACATAATACAATGACCGAAATTTGAATATACCAAAGGGACAATCAAACACCGTAAATCCAAGAAGCACAAACAATGCAATGGCCAAACGAAAAGGGTCTAGAAATGTATTATTAAACACTACACAGAAAACTAGAGGAGTTCAGAAATACCAAAGGGCCAATCAGAAGCCGGAAATTGAAACAGACAATACAATGACCAAGAGAAAAATGACAAACAATGTCTTATCAACCAGATTCAGATTCAGAATCAATATTTTATTAAAGTCTCACCACTTGTAATACATATAATACACAATCATCACAATATATACATTAAAACAGAAGTTTTATAGATAAAAATACAAGAGCCATTCTATAAAGAATTATGAGAGACTATATAAATTTCAATAAATTAAAACTTTAAATCATGTCTAAAACATTTCAGTTCAGTAAAAACTTAACTATCAATCAAAAATATAAAAAAAGTATTTCTTCTACTTAAAATATTAAACCGTATCATAACACTCAGTACTTTTAAATAGATATATAAACTTATCAGCAGATAAAATAAAAAAAATGTGCATTACTCCTTTTAACTTCATTAAATAAACTTTCACGTAAATCTGCATATAAAGGGCAGTCTAATAAAACATGTTTCTCATCTTCTATCTGATCATGACATATAAAGCATACTCGTTCATTTACATTTTTGTTTTCATAGCGACCTGTTTCTATTCGCAGAGGAGCCACACCACACCTAAATTTAGCCAAGGCACTTCTGTATCGACTTGGAATGTTCTTACTTAAATACATCTCTGTTTCAAAAACCTCTTTAAACAATTTATAAATTCGTAATTTATTTCCAACTTTTTGTGAAAACATTCTATTTTGCCAATTTACTTTATATTTATTTAATAAAAAATCTTCTAACTGTGTTATAACATTTTTATGCAAAATATTCTCTAAATCAGTATATAGTTCTAAATTGCATTCTCTAAATTTTGTCATAATTCTAAAACACCAATTGTTCTTTTTATTAACAGCATTTCTAAAAGCCCATCGAAATACTTTATAATTCACTCTGTCCGTAGACATAACATTACATCTAGCCCAGTGTCTATAAACACAACTCCATTGCTTAACACACGGAGGTTTCCAACCCATATCCCCTGTATGAGTTTGAAGATGCCAGAGGGGTAATCAGAAACCGTAAATCGAAGAAAAACAGAAAATATAATGACCCCCAAAAAAAGGACAAACAATGTTTTACCAAAGACTACACAGAAAACTGTATGAGTTTGAAGATGCCAGAGGGGTAACCAGAAACCGTAAATCTAAGAAGAAGAACAGACAACACAATGACCAAAAGAAAAAGGATAAAAGGACAAACAACGATATACAAAACATTACACAGAAGACTAATGATTGAGCAACACATGATAAGGTTTAACGAAGCAAAGCTTCAAGGTCAAAGAGTAAAAAACCTATATAACAATTCCAACGATGATTTATATATCTATAGTATATATCTTTTCTTATCTAATTGACAAGACTAGATTTACTATTAATTTTCAATGATAATGAGTATCTGAAATATGAACAGTAATTTTAGAACATGAATTTCTTTTATTTCCATCACCAATAGGGAAGGATACTAAAAACATTGTTGAGCGTGTTGCTATGTGTAGGCTTATGCTTCCCCAATATACTTAATTTTCATGGAAGAATGCTCACTCCTTTAAATGCAGGGGCGGATCCAGGGGTGGGGGGCACCCAACGCCCCCCCCCCCCCCTAAAATTGGACAAAATATGATTTTTTGGGCGTAAAATCGTGAATTTTGACACGAAATACCCCAAAATTTTTCGAGCCTCCCTCCGCTCGGCCGCAATTTTTTTAAGTGCGCCCCTCCTAACTTGAAATCCTGGATCCGCCCCTCAAATGTTCACAATGTTGACTACATTTAATAGAGCACACGTGTTAAATATAAATTGCGGACGTCGTGGTCGTGATCGGATGGTAGTTGGATTTACAACTACCTATGCAATCAGTGCATATCACCACTAAAGTTGCAAGGTCAAATCCCGGTCATGGCGATGTGTACTCGATACAACATTATGTAATAAAGTTTGTCAGTGACTTGCTACAGGTCGGTGGTTTTCTCGGGTACTCCGGTTTCCTCCACCAATAAAACTGACAACCACGATATAACTGGAATATTGTTGAAAGTGACGTCAAACACCCTCGTTTACCTCAAAAATCGTTGGAATCACGTATATTTGGTACCCCTACACTACTTACTATCCTTTCATTGAACATTACACCTGAGTTAATCAATTAATTTATTTATTTATTATTTTGTTTCTATCTGATTTACAGGTACAACACTTGCGGTCATTGTCGACCTAGATTATAACATATCTGTTATAATATCTGCTTCCGTTGCTGTTTTCTATACGCTGTTTGGTGGACTATATTCTGTGGCGTATACTGATGTGATACAATTGATATGCATCTTCTTCGGTCTAGTATGTTTCAGTAAATAGATTTATGGTCAAACCTGTATTAAGAGGTCACATTTTGAACAGTGAAAAAGTGGCCTTTTGAGATAGGTGATCTCTTAAACTGATAGGTTCAAGTCAGATGCATTTTTTTTAATGAAAAGACAAGAAAATGTGACCTTTAAATACAGGTGACTGCTTAATAGAGGTGATCCACATGGGAATGTTTGACTGTATATTATTACATAATATGCAAAACATCAAATCTAATATTGAATATATAGTTATTTTGTTGTATAGAAATATTTTATATCATTTCTTTTCACATTTTATGTATCACTTCTGCCTGACAGACAGGGGATGCAGTTTTATAGAATCATTCACTCATGACGTTCTGTTACTAATCAGATCTCTCACTTACTCCCCCTTTTGTGATATGTCGCGGCGTGTTAGACCATGCTAATCAGATCTCTCACTTACTCCCCCTTTTGTGATATGTCGCGGCATGTTAGACCATGCTAATCAGATCTCTCACTTACTCCCCCCTTTGTGATATGTCGCGGCGTGTTAGACCATGCTAATCAGATCTCTCACTTACTCCCCCCTTTGTGATATGTCGCGGCGTGTTAGACCATGCTAATCAGATCTCTCACTTACTCCCCCTTTTGTGATATGTCGCGGCGTGTTAGACCATGCTAATCAGATCTCTCACTTACTCCCCCCTTTGTGATATGTCGCGGCGTGTTAGACCATGCTAATCAGATCTCTCACTTACTCCCCCTTTTGTGATATGTCGTGGAGTGTTAGACCATGCTAATCAGATCTCTCACTTACTCCCCCTTTTGTGATATGTGGCGGAGTGTTAGACCATGCTAATCAGATCTCTCACTTACTCCCCCTTTTGTGATATGTCGCGGAGTGTTAGACCATGCTAATCAGATCTCTCACTTACTCCCCCCTTTGTGATATGTGGCGGAGTGTTAGACCATGCTAATCAGATCTCTCACTTACTCCCCCTTTTGTGATATGTCGCGGCGTGTTAGACCATGCTAATCAGATCTCTCACTTACTCCCCCTTTTGTGATATGTCGCGGCATGTTAGACCATGCTAATCAGATCTCTCACTTACTCCCCCTTTTGTGATATGTCGCGGCGTGTTAGACCATGCTAATCAGATCTCTCACTTACTCCCCCCTTTGTGATATGTCGCGGCGTGTTAGACCATGCTAATCAGATCTCTCACTTACTCCCCCTTTTGTGATATGTCGCGGCATGTTAGACCATGCTAGTCAGATCTCTCACTTACTCCCCCTTTTGTGATATGTCGCGGCGTGTTAGACCACGCTAATCAGATCTCTCACTTACTCCCCCTTTTGTGATATGTCGCGACGTGTTAGACCATGCTAATCAGATCTCTCACTTACTCCCCCTTTTGTGATATGTCGCGGCATGTTAGACCATGCTAATCAGATCTCTCACTTACTCCCCCTTTTGTGATATGTCGCGGCATGTTAGACCATGCTAATCAGATCTCTCACTTACTCCCCCTTTTGTGATATGTCGCGGAGTGTTAGACCATGTTAATCAGATCTCTCACTTACTCCCCCTTTTGTGATATGTCGCGGCGTGTTAGACCATGCTAATCAGATCTCTCACTTACTCCCCCTTTTGTGATATGTCGCGGAGTGTTAGACAATGCTAATCAGATCTCTCACTTACTCCCCCCTTTGTGATATGTCGCGGCGTGTTAGACCATGCTAATCAGATCTCTCACTTACTCCCCCTTTTGTGATATGTCGCGGCGTGTTAGACCATGCTAATCAGATCTCTCACTTACTCCCCCCTTTGTGATATGTCGCGGCGTGTTAGACCATGCTAATCAGATCTCTCACTTACTCCCCCTTTTGTGATATGTCGCGGCGTGTTAGACTATGCTAATCAGATCTCTCTCTTACTCCCCCCTTTGTGATATGTCGCGGCGTGTTAGACCATGCTAATCAGATCTCTCACTTACTCCCCCTTTTGTGATATGTCGCGGAGTGTTAGACTATGCTAATCAGATCTCTCACTTACTCCCCCCTTTGTGATATGTCGCGGCGTGTTAGACCATGCTAATCAGATCTCTCACTTACTCCCCCTTTTGTGATATGTCGCGGAGTGTTAGACTATGCTAATCAGATCTCTCACTTACTCCCCCCTTTGTGATATGTCGCGGCGTGTTAGACCATGCTAATCAGATCTCTCACTTACTCCCCCTTTTGTGATATGTCGCGGAGTGTTAGACTATGCTAATCAGATCTCTCACTTACTCCCCCCTTTGTGATATGTCGCGGAGTGTTAGACCATGCTAATCAGAATGTGCTACTGCCAGTTATAGTGAAGTAAGCAAGCATCATCACAAAACCATCCTCTCTCTCTCCCACAGAGAACCTTCTAGTGGTGTGGGAGATGGAATAACATGAAAAAATATATTACACTGTCGGAACAATTCCAAATATCAAATACTAGTATCAAAATCATAGAAACAGGTACACTCATTACTGAATACTGTAATTTGTAAAACAAAACAAAATGATAGAAGGGAAGATATCAAAGTTGATATATTGTTGTTATTGATATGAAAAGTATAGTTATTATTGAATCATGTAATTTGTAAGACGACAGAAAAAAACACAAGAGAAGGGACAATTTCAAAGTTAATATATTATTCTTATTGCTATGAAGAACATGTAAGCATTTGTCTTACTGCTTTTTTCAGTGGTTGACTGTACCCTTTGCTATAACCCATGACACAGTACGAGATCTATCAACTAACTATACTACTGTTTGGTATTTTTCAGTGGTTGACTGTACCCTTTGCTATAACCCATGACGCAGTACGAGATCTATCAACTAACTATTCTACTGTTTGGTATTTTTCAGTGGTTGACTGTACCCTTTGCTATAACTCATGACGCAGTACGAGATCTATCAACTAACTATACTACTGTTTGGTATTTTTCAGTGGTTGACTGTACCCTTTGCTATAACCCATGACGCAGTACGAGATCTATCAACTAACTATTCTACTGTTTGGTATTTTTCAGTGGTTGACTGTACCCTTTGCTATAACCCATGACGCAGTACGAGATCTATCAACTAACTATTCTACTGTTTGGTATGTTTCAGTGGTTGACGGTACCCCTTGCTATAACCCATGACGCAGTACGAGATCTATCAACTAACTATTCTACTGTTTGGTATTTTTCAGTGGTTGACTGTACCCTTTGCTATAACTCATGACGCAGTACGAGATCTATTAACTATTCTACTGTTTGGTATTTTTCAGTGGTTGACTGTACCCTTTGCTATAACCCATGACGCAGTACGAGATCTATCAACTAACTATTCTACTGTTTGGTATTTTTCAGTGGTTGACTGTACCCTTTGCTATAACCCATGATGCAGTACGAGATCTATCAACTAACTATACTACTGTTTTATTTTTCTCCAGTGGTTGACTGTACCCTTTGCTATAACCCATGACGCAGTACGAGATCTATCAACTAACTATTCTACTGTTTGGTATTTTTCAGTGGTTGACTGTACCCTTTGCTATAACCCATGACGCAGTACGAGATCTATCAACTAATTATACTACTGTTTGGTATTTTTCAGTGGTTGACTGTACCCTTTGCTATAACCCATGACGCTGTACGAGATCTATCAACTAACTATACTACTGTTTGGTATTTTTCAGTGGTTGACTGTACCCTTTGCTATAACCCATGACGCAGTACGAGATCTATCAACTAACTATTCTACTGCTTGGTATTTTTCAGTGGTTGACTGTACCCTTTGCTATAAACCATGACACAGTACGAAATCTATCAACTAACTATTCTACTGTTTGGTATTTTTCAGTGGTTGACTGTACCCTTTGCTATAACCCATGACGCAGTACGAGATCTATCAACTAACTATTCTACTGTTTGGTATGTTTCAGTGGTTGACGGTACCCTTTGCTATAACCCATGACGCAGTACGAGATCTATCATCTAACTATTCTACTGTTTGGTATTTTTCAGTGGTTGACTGTACCCTTTGCTATAACTCATGACGCAGTACGAGATCTATCAACTAACTATTCTACTGTTTGGTATTTTTCAGTGGTTGACTGTACCCTTTGCTATAACCCATGATGCAGTACGATATCTATCAACTAACTATACTACTGTTTTATTTTTCTCCAGTGGTTGACTGTACCCTTTGCTATAACCCATGACGCTGTACGAGATCTATCAACTAACTATTCTACTGTTTGGTATTTTTCAGTGGTTGACTGTACCCTTTGCTATAACCCATGACGCAGTACGAGATCTATCAACTAATTATACTACTGTTTGGTATTTTTCAGTGGTTGACCGTACCCTTTGCTATAACCCATGACGCTGTACGAGATCTATCAACTAACTATACTACTGTTTGGTATTTTTCAGTGGTTGACTGTACCATTTGCTATAACCCATGACACAGTACGAGATCTATCAACTAACTATACTACTGTTTGGTATTTTTCAGTGGTTGACTGTACCCTTTGCTATAACTCATGACGCAGTACGAGATCTATCAACTAACTATACTACTGTTTGGTATGTTTCAGTGGTTGACTGTACCATTTGCT
Organism: Bathymodiolus brooksi; assembly: GCA_963680875.1. Taxonomy (NCBI): domain Eukaryota; kingdom Metazoa; phylum Mollusca; class Bivalvia; order Mytilida; family Modiolidae; genus Bathymodiolus; species Bathymodiolus brooksi. The sequence continues at coordinate 84,816,266 of OY804588.1, read as the reverse complement.
ATAACCCATGACGCAGTACGAGATCTATCAACTAACTATACTACTGTTTGGTATTTTTCAGTGGTTGACTGTACCCTTTGCTATAACCCATGACGCAGTACGAGATCTATCAACTAACTATACTACTGTTTGGTATTTTTCAGTGGTTGACTGTACCCTTTGCTATAACCCATGACGCAGTACGAGATCTATCAACTAACTATACTACTGTTTGGTATTTTTCAGTGGTTGACTGTACCCTTTGCTATAACTCATGACGCAGTACGAGATCTGTCAACTAACTATACTACTGTTTGGTATTTTTCAGAGGTTAACTGTACCATTTGCTATAACCCATGACACAGTATGAGATCTATCAACTAACTATATTACTGTTTGGTATTTTTCAGTGGTTGACTGTACCATTTGCTATAACTCATGACGCTGTACGATATCTATCAACTAACTATACTACTGTTTGGTATTTTTCAGTGGTTGACTGTACCATTTGCTATAACTCATGACGCAGTACGAGATCTGTCAACTAACTATACTACTGTTTGGTATTTTTCAGTGGTTGACTGTACCATTTGCTATAACTCATGACGCTGTACGAGATCTATCAACTAACTATACTACTGTTTGGTATTTTTCAGTGGTTGACTGTACCATTTGCTATAACTCATGACGCAGTACGAGATCTGTCAACTAACTATACTACTGTTTGGTATTTTTCAGCGATTGACTGTACCATTTGCTATAACTCATGACGCAGTACGAGATCTATCAACTAAATATACTACTGTTTGGTATTTTTCAGTGGTTGACTGTACCCTTTGCTATAACCCATGACGCAGTACGAGATCTATCAACTAACTATACTACTGTTTGGTATTTTTCAGTGGTTGACTGTACCATTTGCTATAAACCATGACGCAGTACGAGATCAATCAACTAACTATTCTACTGTTTGGTATTTTTCAGTGGTTGACTGTACCATTTGCTATAACCCATGACGCAGTATGAGATCTATCAACTAACTATATTACTGTTTGGTATTTTTCAGTGGTTGACTACCCTTTACTATAACCCATGACACAGTACGAGATCTATCAACTAACTATACTACTGTTTCGTATTTTTCAGTGGTTGACTGTACCATTTGCTATAACCCATGACGCAGTACGAGATCTATCAACTAACTATTCTACTGTTTGGTATTTTTCAGTGGTTGACTATACCATTTGCTATAACCCATGACGCAGTACGAGATCTATCAACTAACTATTCTACTGTTTGGGTTAAGGAACTTGATCCTAAATTGTCTGGTTACTACATTGATTCATTTCTTCGTCTCATTTTTGGTGGAATCGGATGGCAGGTAAGATTTCGATTTTTAAAGAATAAATATATATAGATTTAAACTTTTTACGATCGCTGTATTGAACAGGTGTCGTCGTGGTCGTAATGGTATGGTAGTTGGATATTATTGGACTGTGCAACTGTGCGTATCGATTAGGCTTCTTCAATCTACTTAATATTCATGGAAGAATGCTTATCCCCTAAATGTTCACCAAGTTGACAACATCTAATTCAGCACACACTTTAAATATAAATCGCGGTCGTCTGATTTACAACTACCTGTGCAATCAGTGCATATCGCCACTAACGTTGCGAGTTCGAATGCCGTTAATGGCGAGGTGTACTCAATACGACATTTTGTGATAAAGTTTGTCAGTGACATGCGGCAGGTCGGTGGTTTATTTCCAGGTACTCGGTTTCTTCCACCAATAAAACTGACCGCCACGACATAACTGAATTATTGTTAAAAGTGGCCTTAAGTACCATAACCCTAACCAATAATCATGTATTCAACATTAATTCCCGAGAGAACAGCTGTGTATAGTTATAGGACCTAGTTTCTCTGCTGTTGCGTAGAAGTTTTCCGAAAGAGGTGTCCGTCACTTGTACATGACAAATCAAGTATATAACTCTCCCTGGGTCGGGACAAAATGAAAATGAACAACAACGCACAGTAGCCCCTAAAGAACAACTCTTAGGAGTGGCCATTGGTCGTCCGATGAAAAGGAAACCTTTTCATATCATGTTGTTTTCTTTTAGCAATTTTAAATTCCACCAATATGACTACTCCAATGTGTTCTTTTTCCTGTATCTAAAATGCTGCTGACGTTAAGATCAACAAGACTCAATAAATCATATTCAACAGTATCTGGTTACGATATTGATTCGTTTCTTCTCTCCCGTTCGATTCGATACGGTTCCGGTTGTCTCTTTTTCCCATTTGATTTTATATGGTTCCCGGTTGTTCCTTCTTCTCGTTTGATTCGAAACGGTTTCCGGTTAGATATGCATTAAACGTTCTTTTTCCCATTTGATTTTATATGGTTCCCGGTTGTTCCTTCTTCTCGTTTGATTCGAAACGGTTTCCGGTTAGATATGCATTAAACGTTCTTTTTCCCCATTTGATTTTATATGGTTCCCGGTTGTTCCTTCTTCTCGTTTGATTCGAAACGGTTTCCGGTTAGATGTGCATTAAACGTTTTATCTTAGTATAACTAATATGTAAGGGAAGGATGTTGTTTTACTTTAATACTAATTGTGAAAATAAAGCTTATACAGTGATGGTCATCCAATCCACTAAAATCAACAAAATGAATAATCACCTCTCATCTTAGCTGAACTCACTGAACACAAAAGACAACGACATATAACGTTAGAGATCCAGATCCTGGCCCGAGACAGGCACAACAAGGATTATTTTCCGGTCCAACGTTTACAACACGGATGAAACAAATGGCAATCGTTAGCTACATATCAATCATAATGTTCAGAACAAAACCAGATCCCTTTGTGTCAATTCATCAAGCAAACTGAAGTTGAAACTTTTAAGAAAATATAGTCTGATAAACAAAATATGTCACTAGTGGAGCAGGAACTGCTTACCCTTCTGGAGCACATGAGTTCACCCCCGGTTTTTAGTGGGGTTCGTGTTACTCGATCTTTAGTTTTATGTGTAGGTCTTGTTGGTCGTTGTTTGTCCTTTTGTACTTTTTCTTTTGGCCATTGTGTTGTCTGTTCTTCTTCGATATACGGATTATGATTGCCCCTTTGGTATCTTCAAACTCTTCTTAAAGCCTTGGTGAGATTTTTATGGCTCATATTATTCAATCAGATGTCAGCATTCCTTGATATACGTTGATGCAATAGTCAAAACGAAAACGGTGACGAAAAGACAAACACTAATCTATAAAACATTACACAGTAAATAAAAGATTGAGCAAGACGAACGAACGCAACTAAAACCTGGGGCTGAATTAAGGTGCTCCGGAAGTATAAACAGTTCATACTAGACTATAGAGAGACGCGTTGTTAAAAATGTTGTAATAATTCATATTCGGTGACAAGCTACAACGTTCGAATTGATGGCTTCAATCTAACCATTAGGAATCGTTGCGTTTGTTGCTACATAATTACATGTAGTATAAACCCTCAATCAAGGTAATCTGGATACGAAACACAAGCTCTTTACTATCGCATCAATGAAGCTCTGATATATCGATTCAAAATGATAAATACTAACTAGGAACATAAAAAGCATCAAATGAAACCAACCACCCATCATCAGACAAAGTCGACTACTCACATACATAAAACTGGAAAGAGAACGAGTGCTTCATTTACTTGTCCAAAATATAGCTCTGTTTAATAGAACTAATATTATACATTTGACAGCTTCTGTTTCACGAAGATTATAATGTTCGGGATTAAAGCATTCTTTATAACAACAATAGGTGACTGTACAAAGTCACTAAAGTCAGCGCTCATTTTTTTTTGCTTGTATCGATTTGGAATCCGTTTTTTTATTTTCAATTGGATTTTTGAACAATAAGTTTCTGTACCAAGCAAAGAAAGTGTTTTGTCATATATATATATTTGTATCGATTTGACATTTCTATGATTTTCAAGGGGCACGGGTGGCTCAATGAGTTAGATCGTTGGATCTAACAGCTCATACAAGCCTATCACCAATACGGCGTGGGTTCGCGCCCGGGTTTATAATTTACAAAAAGGGTGCACTCGACTCGCAGCCGCAAGTGATAAAGTTTACCAGTTGCTTGCCCATGGTCAGCGGTTTCTCCGGCTTCTTCCACCGCTAAAACTGGTCGCCAAGATATAGCTGAAATATTGCTGAAAGTGGCGTTAAAAGGATTTTTGAAAATGTTCTGAAGGTGTGGTATATTTTTCTTTTATTTTCCTCCAAAATTATGTAATCAATGATGTCATCTTTAGCAGATAACATTACAATGATATTGATTATTTACTTCAGCTATAAATAACCATGTCACAATGTCTTTCTGTACAGGTCTATTTTCAAAGAGTATTGTCAGCAAAAACAACACGTTTTGCAGAAATTTTGTCCTATATGGCTGGAGCGGGCTGTATATTCATGACAATTCCGGCTATGCTTATAGGTATCATAGCAACACAAACAAGTATGTTCCTTTTGAAATATTTTTTTTCTTTTTTTTATATTTGCACTTTTATTAACTAAACATTTTTAAACAGTTTAAAGATGCTGGTATAATTAGAAGCCCTATTAATCAAATGCGTTAAATGTTGATTTAAAATTTAAAATATCAATTTAAAAACTTTTTTTCAAGGCAATGAGAACGAAATGGATTCTGGGACAAATATTAATTGATCAGTCTAATATCTGGTAAAAAAAAATATGTTTTAAAAGTAACAAAATTTAGTGTACACACTAAGGCGCTTCGTTATATTTTCGAGAAATATATATAAGCTTCCTGTACAATATAATCAAAGTTGAACTGAGCTGTGCTTATTCGGATATGTTCCGAATTTGCGTTCGTTCCGAATGAACACATATATTTTAGTACTGTAGATTATTTCGGAACGTTACCAACGAAGATTACAGAAAAATGGGGACAAACTACTGATTTTATCCTTACTCTTGGTTGAAAATGGGGGTTATTTCTACCCAAATGTAAACAAAGATCTAAATAGGAATTAGCATAATGTAAATAAGCATCCAATTTCACACTTAAAATGTAAAAACAACGAGTACAATTGTTGATATACAGTCGAAATAACACTTAAGTTACACAGGGCCATAAATCAACTTCCTTTATTTGTTTTAGATTGGAATGAAACATCATATTACAAAGCTACTACATATGAACTTCCTGCAGGAGACGCCAAGTATACGTTACCATTAGTTATGCAATATCTGTGTCCGACAGCTGTCTCATTTTTCGGCCTTGGGGCTGTTGCGGCCGCTGTAATGTCGTCGGCTGACTCATCGGTTTTGTCTGCCAGTGGCATGTTTTCGAGAAATGTGTACAGGGTTCTTATTAGGCCACGTGTAAGTTTTATCAGATTTGTATTACGTCTAGTGTTTTATCGTGTAGATTCTATATTTGTATGTCACAAACTCCCGTAGTTTTTGATCCACGGGAAATGTGGACCAATGACCAGGGGCGGATCCAGGATTTGTGGTTAAGGGGGGCATGAGTAGGCGAGGGGTCTGAGGACCGCTTAAGGTCCCCAGTGGGTCCAAGGCAGAGCCCTGGTAGAGGGCCCAGGGGGGCTAAGCCCCCCGGAAGCTCTGGAGGTTTGAGGAATTACAGACATTTATTTGAACGACAATTTTGAACCAACCACACCATTTTTATCAGACCAAAAAAACTTGACTTTGAGTCTTAATTTTGTCGGATAATTGTTAACAGTATGTTTTTGTCAGATTATAAGAACCTAAAGTAAAACTTTTCTTTAACAACCGTGATGCGAATTTTTCAACTCATGACTGATCGATCACGATATTTTAACCCTTCAAAGAACTATTGGGTTAGTTTTAGCACATTCCTCATTTCACTAATTGGTCTGTACTTTCGGTGCTTGTCCTTTCGGGTGGTTCTAGTTAATACTGCCCGTCCGGATGGAGCTTTTCTTTTTGTCGTTTGATTCATTCATTGAAAACGTATGATTTCGACCGTTCTTGTTTTTAGACAAACAAAAGCGGAAATTGTCAATACATGAACTTGTTATTGATTTCTGATAAGCTAACGTAACTAAATTAGATGATCAGAATCGTTTCATGCAGCATTAATGTTAACATATTCGCCTTTGCTTGTCTATAAACAAGAACGAATCATACGGCGAAACGAAAAGTTCATCCGGACGGACAGCATACTGATTTTTATCAATGGGTAGAACTTTTTAGATTGATATCCCAAATTTACTCTTAATATCATTACTATTCATTTTGACTTACAGGTCACGAGTTAACCAAGTTGTTTGTTGAACTGCTTAATTAACGTTGTATAACATATGCTTTGCGTATTTTAGGGGGGGGGGGGGGGGGGGGGCGCACGCCCCCCCTCTAAATCCGCCTCTGATGACAATGCACAAGTAACCAAGTTTGACAGAACTATTTTATTGATAGGTATCTACAATCTATACAAATATCATAGTTTGTAATAAACGAAAGTTCAACATTTCTTAAATGTCCAAAATATGAAGAGTTTGAAGATACCAAAGGGGTAATCAGAATCCTTATATCGAAGAAGAACAGACAACACAATGGCCAAAAGAAAAAGTACAAAAAGACAAACAATGATCTACAAAACATACACATAAAACTAAAGATCGAGTAACACGAACTTTACATTATTTAGTAATTAACGAAGGTCAGCATGGGTGGAACTGTCAAATTAAAGGGTGTGTAGAATTTGTGTTTTCAGTCAATCAGAATACTGATGTAATATTGAATATATCACTGCACTCAAAATACTTATATCATGCATGTAATCGATGCTCGGTTCGACTTTACCTCCAGTTGTTTGTAGGAGGGCTCATGTCTTATCAGCGTTATTTGTGTTTGCTTACGTATAATGGTGTCCAACACATATTGTGTTATGTTTTTTGTTTTGTTTTTCTTTGTCTTGTGTACCCTAACTTGCCAATTTCTCTGGATTTTCAATTTTTGATTGCCCCTACGGTATTCTCTAACGTTTATTTATAAAGTAAAAACTACTGACATAGCATCTTACCACGTGTAACTTCAAGTTAACATATATTTTTGTATCCTTGCAGGCTTCTGATAGAGAATTGACATGGGTTATGAGAATAGGAATAGTTGGTGTCGGAGCTGCTGCCTCGGTTTTAGCCATCGTAGTGGATTCTATATATAGCTTATTCGTATTATGTTCCGATTTTGTTTATGTCATGTTATTTCCACAACTGACATGCGTGATTTACTTCCGGGATGTGAACACATACGGGTCCTTGGCTGGTTATATTATGGGACTTTTCTTCCGGCTGGCAGGAGGAGAGAAAAGTCTTAAACTTCCTGCTCTATTTCAATATCCATGGTACGATGCCGAAGCAAAGTTCCAACGGTTTCCTTACAAAACATTTTCCATGTTAATGTCATTTTTATTTATTTTGTCCGTTTCATACTTGACTAAATATATTTTTAAAAAAGGATGGTTATCGGAAAAATATGATATTTTCAAATGCGTAGTGAACATTCCTGCAAAAACTGATATGAAGAAAACGGACAACAGACACAGCCATAATGGACAAACGAAAGAAGACTGTGAATCACATTTGTTGGGTGATATGTCAACTAGGGAAAATGTCGAAACAGGGGTTTTAACCCAGGGTTAGGGTCATTGTTGTTTTACACCACTTTCAACGATATTTCAGTTATATCGTATCAGCGAGTTCTTATGTTGGAGGAAACTTTACAACTGGACAAAATCACCAAACTGACATGCCGCAACTCGCCGACAAACTTTATCACAATAAGACTGTATCGAGTACATCGGTCCGGAAATCCATCTCTAAACTTTGCAGAACAGGTGGTGATAAGTACTGATGGCATATGTATATCGCGGTCCTATATTGCACCGTGCACCTGGTAGTTAAATTTAAAATATGGCGGCATTTTTTTTTAATTACACGTGAATATACGGTACCATAGAACCCCAGGTTCCCGGTTACCTTGGATCTAAGTATATTGTAAAATAATAGTATGTCTGCTAAGATATTCATGAACCCTTTTAAGGTTGAACATAGTGCGAAAACAGATACATATTTTGTGTGCTGTCAACTAGCAGTAATTACAGACATTGCACAGTATTTAACATAATGCATGACATTACAAAAATAAAAAATTAATGTCAAAAATGAATTCTGTCTCTTTTTTATTTTATACTTTATGTCAATAGGATTTTATCTAAATAAATATAGAATTTATTCATGTGATTTAAGATTATGTATCGAAGTCGGTAGGCAATATCAGAAAACATATCTTGTGTAATAATATCGGAACGCATTTTACATGCCTTATACCGTAACACATGTTCTATCCCATAATATCGGAACACATATGTCGTACCATGGAACACATATGTCGCACCCTGGAACACATATGCTGTGCCATGGAACACAAATGTTATACCATGGAACACATATTTCATGCTATAATAGCAGAACACATATGTCATGCTATTATAGCAGAACACATATTTCATGCTATAATAGCAGAACACATATTTCATGCTATAACAGCAGAACACATTTTTCATGCTATAATAGCAGAACACATATTTCATGCTATTATAGCAGAACACATTTCATGCTATTATAGCAGAACACATATTTCATGCTATTATAGCGGAACACATATTTCATGCTATAATAGCAGAACACATATTTCATGCTATTATAGCAGAACACATATTTCATGCTATTATAGCAGAACACATATGTCATGCTATTATAACAGAACACATATTTCATGCTATTATAGCAGAACACATATTTCATGCTATAATAGCAGAACACATATTTCATGCTATGATAGCAGAACACATATTTCATGCTATTATAGCAGAACACATATTTCATGCTATGATAGCAGAACACATATTTCAAGCTATTATAGCAGAACACATATTTCATGCTATAATAGCAGAACACATGTCATGCTATAATAGCAGAACACATATTTCAAGCTATTATAGCAGAACACATATTTCATGCTATAATAGCAGAACACATATTTCAAGCTATTATAGCAGAACACATATTTCATGCTATAATAGCAGAACACATATTTCATGCTATTATAGCAGAACACATTTCATGCTATGATAGCAGAACACATATTTCAAGCTATTATAGCAGAACACATATTTCATGCTATAATAGCAGAACACATATTTCATGCTATGATAGCAGAACACATATTTCATGCTATAATAGCAGAACACATATTTCATGCTATAATAGCAGAACACATATTTCATGCTATAATAGCAGAACACATATTTCATGCTATAATAGCAGAACACATATTTCAAGCTATTATAGCAGAACACATATTTCATGCTATTATAGCAGAACACATATTTCAAGTTATTATAGCAGAACACATATTTCATGCTATTATAGTAGAACACATATTTCATGCTATAATAGCAGAACACATGTTTCATGCTATTATAGCAGAGCACATATGTCATGTTATTATAGCAGAGCACATATGTCATGCTATTATAGCAGAACACATATTTCATGCTATAATAGCAGAACACATGTCATGCTATAATAGCAGAACACATATTTCATGCTATTATAGCAGAGCACATATGTCATGCTATTATAGCAGAACACATATTTCATGTTATAATAGCAGAACACATGTCATGCTATAATAGCAGAACACATATTTCATGCTATGATAGCAGAACACATATTTCATGCTATTATAGCAGAACACATATTTCATGCTATAATAGCAGAACACATATTTCAAGCTATTATAGCAGAACACATATTTCATGCTATAATAGCAGAACACATATTTCATGCTATTATAGCAGAACACATTTCATGCTATGATAGCAGAACACTTATTTCAAGCTATTATAGCAGAACACATATTTCATGCTATAATAGCAGAACACATATTTCATGCTATGATAGCAGAACACATATTTCATGCTATAATAGCAGAACACATATTTCATGCTAATATAGCAGAACACATATTTCATGCTATTATAGCAGGGCATATATGTCATGCTATTATAGCAGAGCACATATGTCATGCTATTATAGCAGAACACATATTTCATGCTATAATAGCAGAACACATGTCATGCTATAATAGCAGAACACATATTTCATGCTATTATAGCAGAGCACATATGTCATGCTATTATAGCAGAACACATATTTCATGCTATTATAGCAGAGCACATATGTCATGCTATTATAGCAGAACACATATGTCATGCTATTATAGCAGAATACATATTTCATGTCATTACGTTTCCGGAAAAACCTTCGTCGGATAAGCTCATAGGAAAAGATTTGAGAGGCAAATAAGAAGAAAAAAGTAGTTTGGAGCTAGTAAAACCAAATAAATTAATTTTAGTGTCACATGTCATTTTAGATGTGTTTTGATTGGTTTAAAAAATTGAGGTTATTTGTCAATGAATGGAATCTAAAAATATATTTTTCAATATCATAATACAAAAAGTTTGAATTAATTTATAAGGATTGATCGATCAATCCTTAAAGGGCCTAACCAGGATATTCAAATCGGCTAAGGTAACATATGTCTTGGGAAGAATAACCGTCCTTAGTTTTAATAAAAATCAAATTGTTTAGTTGATTGATTGATTGATTGATTGTTTATTGCTTAAGGTCAATTAATAGTATTTCAGTTATATTCAGGTTGAGTGAATGAGTGATTGTTACTTAACGCAAATTCAGCAATATTTCAGCTATATCATGGCGAGAACAAGTTAATTATCAATCAGATGATGATGATGAGGTCCGCTTTGTTCTAGACCAACACGCTGAGTTGCATTTTTATAGTGCTAGCTCACTGAAACAACAGTCCGCAGGTAGACATGTCGCTCCACTCGGACAACTAGTCTTTGCTCTTTATCCTTAATGCTGCGTGCTTAGGGAGAAGCAACAAATCTCAATTTTATAGTCTTTGGTTCGACTCGACCGGGGCTATTGGGGTATCATCCGCCAATTAATCAGTGTTTCAACACTAACATTGTTTATTAGATATATTTATTTATTTACGTTTACTTTTCCTAAGCAATGTAGATGCGCATATTTTTAAAATCTAATTGTTCTAACTGAGACATAAGTGGCCATACCGATTTGTGGCTATTCTATTTATTTGAACGGATTGAGGATCAAATCAGGGATTTTCCGTATTTGCAGTGAACATAAACATTAGAGAAAACCGATGGGGCAATCTAAGATCAGAATATTGTGCTTACAAATGACACAGAACGAATCCAATAAAATAAACACAAAACAGATGAGCAACGTGGACCCCACCAAAACACGGGGATGAATCCAGGTGTTCGTGGAGGGTATATATATATATATATTTGGACACTCGAAGACATGGTCAACATTGGGTACAAGCAACTTTTCAGCTACATTGTATATCAAAATCAAATAAAAAATCGAAAAGTTTTATTTAAAGTCGGTACATTTTATAACAGTACAACATAAGCTCTCAAGAGCTTTTCAAACCGACATGCATAATAAATTACATAAATTAAATACAGCACAATAAAACATGTCATGCAATGCAAAATTAATACATATCCAGATAATATTTATGCATACATTTCTGTGTTTTGACCTCTGGACCCCTACAGCCAGTGCACATGTGGCAAGGGCCTCTCTGTGCACTTATTGTCATAGGGCCAGAAGTCAAAACACAAAATAGATGCCAACATTTATAGCACCCATTACACATACAAGTACATTCATGCAAATTATAAGCAGTCTATAATTAAGCAAATAAGCAAATTAACTCAAAACATGTATAAAATATTCATGTACTTTTAAAACATATTTCAAAAATATTCCAAAAATATTCTAAAAACATTTTAAAAATATTCATGCAGAAATAGCCAAGCACTAAAATAAAGCACAAGTTAAACTGAAAAGCATACAAAGTAAAATATTCATGTACTTCCAAAACATATTCTAAAACATATCTCATGGCGAGAACAAGTTAATTATCAATCAGATGATGATGAGGTCCACTTTGTTCTAGACCAACACGCTGATTTGGATTTTTATAGTGCTAGCTTACTGAAATCAGGGATTTTCCGTATTTGCAGTGAACATTAACATTAGAGAAAACCGATGGGGCAATCTAAGATCAGAACATTGTGCTTACAAGACACAGAACGAATCCAATAAAAGCCAACTAAGTCGGCAAACAGGAAGTAGGAATCTGAGGGGTCCAAAAACGCTACCCACAATATGGCATACCTATATGAAGCTTGTGACCAAATATCAGATTTCTGCCATCGATAGTTGCTGAAAAAAAGAATAAAATAAACACAAAACAGATGAGCAACGTAGACCCACCAAAACACAGGGATGAACCCAGGTGTTCGTGAAAGATATATATATATTTGGAAACTCGAAGACACGGTCAACATTGAGTACAAGACAAATAAGAAAAACAAGCTAAACAAAACACGCAACACATAAAGCTAAGAAGATGAACAACAAGAACTGCACCATTGGACTGGGGAAACTAGGTGATCACGGAAGGCTGGACTGGGGAACCTAGGTGATCACGGAAGGCTGGACTGGGGCAACTAGGTGCTCACGGAAGGCTGGACTGGGGAACCTAGGTGATCACGGAAGGCTGGACTGGGGAACCTAGGTGATCACGGAAGGCTGGACTGGGGCAACTAGGTGCTCACGGAAGGCTGGACTGGGGAACCTAGGTGATCACGGAAGGCTGGACTGGGGAAACTAGGTGCTCACGGAAGGCTGGACTGGGGAAACTAGGTGATCATGGAAGGCTGAACTGGGGAACCTGGGTGATCACGGAAGGCTGGACTGGGGAACCTAGGTGATCACGGAAGGCTGGACTGGGGAAACTAGGTGCTCACGGAAGGCTGGACTGGGGAACCTAGGTGCTCACGGAAGGCTGGACTGGGGAACCTAGGTGATCACGGAAGGCTGAACTGGGGAACCTGGGTGATCACGGAAGGCTGGACTGGGGAACCTAGGTGATCACGGAAGGCTGGACTGGGGAAACTAGGTGCTCACGGAAGGCTGGACTGGGGAACCTAGGTGATCACGGAAGGCTGGACTGGGGAACCTAGGTGATCACGGAAGGCTGCACCGGGGAACCTAGGTGATCACGGAAGGCTGGACTGGGGAACCTAGGTGCTCATGGAAGGCTGGACTGGGGAAACTAGGTGATCACGGAAGGCTGAACTGGGGAACCTAGGTGCTCACGGAAGGCTGGACTGGGGAACCTAGGTGATCACGGAAGGCTGGACTGGGGAACCTAGGTGCTCACGGAAGGCTGGACTGGGGAAACTAGGTGCTCACGGAAGGCTGGACTGGGGAACCTAGGTGCTCACGGAAGGCTGGACTGGGAAAACTAGGTGCTCACGGAAGGCTGGACTGGGGAAACTAGGTGATCATGGAAGGCTGGACTAGGGAATCTAGGTGCTCACGGAAGGCTGGACTGGGGAAACTAGGTGCTCACGGAAGGCTGGACTGGGGAAACTAGGTGCTCACGGAAGGCTGGACTGGGGAAACTAGGTGATCATGGAAGGCTGGACTGGGGAATCTAGGTGCTCACGGAAGGCTGGACTGGGGAAACTAGATGCTCACGGAAGGCTGGACTGGGGAAACTAGGTGCTCACGGAAGGCAAGCAGATTATGTTTCTGATAAGACACCCGCGGTGTTATTCAATAACTAGAACTGTGAGTGACCTCACTGAGTGATACGCCCCGCTTGCAAAACTATGATGTTCAAACTTTGGAATTTTAGACAGCAACAGTATTCCTTCATGCACATCTGCATGTTGTGTACTACAACTGTGTAAAGTTTCATAAAAATTCAATAAGCAGCTTGGTAGGAGTTGCACTTACAAGGTACATGCCCGCCCCCCCCCCCCCTTTTCGTGAAAGTATAAGTTGAATTATCTCCCCTTTTAAATTTTGGACAGCAACCATATTCCTTCATGCACATCTGCAGGTAGTGTACTACAACTATGTAAAGTTTCACAAAACTCCAATAAGCCGTTTAGGAGAAGTTGCGCTTACAAGGTACACGACCCCCCTTTTCATGAAAGTATAAGTTGAATTATCTCCTCTTCTAAATTTTAGACAGCAACGGTATTCCTTCATGCACATCTGCAGGTTGTGTACTACAACTGTGTAAAGTTTCATAAAAATTCAATAAGTAGTTTAGTAGGAGTTGCACTTACAAGGTACATGCCCCCCCCCCCTTTTCGTGAAAGTATAAGTTGAATTATCTCTCCTTTTAAATTTTGGACAGCAACTATATTCCTTCATGCACATCTGCAGGTAGTGTACTACAAATGTGTAAAGTTTCATAAAAATCCAATAAGCGGTTTAGGAGGAGTTGCGCTTACAAGGTACATGGACGGACGGGCGGACAGGGTGATTCCTATATACCCCCCAAACTTTGTTTGCGGGGGGTATAATAATAAAAATCATGATAAAAATATTGTCAGTGATAGAGATAAGAACCAAATATCCATTGCCATTTGAGAAAAGATTATTTCAAAGACACATCCTTAAGGACTAAACAAAGAACCAAACTACACCATACATGGAGACGAACTCAAAAAACAACGAGCTTAAGAGCAAATTTAATGGTTTCATTCTTTGTTCCATGTAATATTTTTGTCAATATACTATCTATTGGACCAGCTTGCTTACAAAATAAAATAGTGTACATAAAAACTTAATGTATTGCACAATAGTGCTTCAGATGATGCGACAAGGACGTATATAGAGCTCACATAAGTCATTCGATGCGTTGACTAAATATTTCGTTTTTCAATATGGGTGTTCTTGGTTGTTCTGAACCTAACTCCATGTCATCTTCTATAGATTTTAATAACACTCCTTGTTCAACCATTAGGAAATTTCCTTTCTGTGTGTTTAAAGATGAGGATCCCTTTGGCTTTGAATAATAAAATTCAGGATAACCTTTGAGTAGCATCAAAACACCTACGGGTTCATCATGGTCGGGCATAACCATAACCCCTAAGGCACCGGAAGCTCCGTGTCGAAATGTGCAATGGAAGAGAATCTTCTTTTGATTGTCAATACCCTTATAATCATTTTCATAGGGAATGCCAGTGGAAATGGCCCATTCCTTAGATTTGTTGACTTCTTCCTCCGAATAATTATAAAAGTCAGTTATTGGATCATACATCATTGGCTCACCATTTGTATGCCCTATTAGGTACACAGTTTGGTCTTTTATTAATTCATTAAACATATTTATGGGAGGAGGATATGATTTGCCTTTTCTGTAGCGTAACTCCAGTATTGCTACGTCTAAATTGATATTTTTGTATACCAAATCAGTGAAGCCGAACCAATCGGCACCATTCTTTTCCATTTGAGTCCTATAACCAAATTCAATAAAAAAACTTTTCTTACAAACATTGTTGTAATCAATCCCGTTGCTGTGACCCTGTAAAATTCCTGGAAAAATAGAAAACAATTGTATGAAAGATCGATACATAAGTAATAGAGGGTTAGGGTTATGGTGTTTAACGTCACTTTCAAAAATATTTCTGTTATATCGTGGTGGTCAGTTTTATTGTTAGAGGAAACCGAAGTACAAAGAAGAAAACCACCGACCTTACACAAATCACTATCAGATAATGTTGTATCGAGTACACCTAGACATGAGTGGGATTTGAACTCACAACGTAAGTGGTGATAGGCATTGATTGCACAGGTAGTTGTAAATCCATACTATCACGACCACAACGGTCACTTGTAAATAATAGATACATTGTAAGATATGAATGCTACTAAATAATTAATAAATACATAATGAAATGAAAAACATAAAATGCTGTCGGAACAGCTCCAAGTTACAATACAAAAATCTATATCCCTAACACATATACATATGACCACCCACATTCCTTGTTTGGTACAGACACTTCAGTAAAAAAAATGATTGTTAATCTAGTTAAACAAAACATAATTCAATGAATGAGTGAGCGATTGTTGTTCATATATAAAGGAGAAGTTCTGTGATAATATGATAATTGGATTTTATTGGCACTGACATTGTTTATTATTTCAGAAATATTATGTTCAATTTTTAATCAGGTTATATAACCTGGTTTGGGGCAGTTTACGCTTTAAATAATAAACCTCGATTTTAAATATGATAATTTCATGAGACTTTGAATATGTTGGCGACATCACAATACCAACCAAGGTTATCAAGTATAACCAATGTTGCTCCAGGCGAATCAGCCAATCAGATTGCAGTATTCACATAAAATTAAATTGTATATACAAATATTATTTGGAAAACTACCCCTTTACATCCAGGGGTTGAAAATTTTGTTGGGCAGGCCCAAGCCCAGGGCTTTTTAAACTTTTTTAACCCAAGTCCGGTCAGTGATTTGCCAAGTCCCAATTTGTAGGATAAAATTTGAAATTTTACTTGCTTGTCAACTAAGGTTTGTGCAATTGATGCAGCAAAAGTTTTACAACCATTAATATTTCTATAGCTGAACCTAGGTCAAGTCCTTTTTTAACTTGTACTTCACATATCAATTCATAATATGAAAATGGTTTTCCAGCTTTGACAACACCGTAGGCAGTATGTCGGTCAAAAGCCCAAATATGCAGGCTATAAATAAAACTTATCTTATCTTATCTTAGTATTAAACAAATTTCAAGACGTTTTCTCTGACTTTCATCTAATTTCAATAATGACTGGCCTATTGGGGTTTCAGCAAAGGCCTGTAAAGGGCCGGCAGCTGCCTGGGGATCATCAAGTTCCTTAAACCAATGCTTGACACATAAAAAGTGCTCCTGGTGTTTATCGTGTAACTTAAGTCCATCATTGCATAAATTTTTAGTTCCCAGAGTAAGGGAATCTTTCCTATCTGACAAGTGTGGAAATGTTCTACAGTACTTGCAGTACATTTCCTGAGCATTCTCGTCAAAGACGAACCAAGGAAATTTATCTATCCATGAGTTTTGAAATATTCTTGTTCGTTTCTCCCTATCATACTTAAGATCTTTATTTCTGGGAGTTTCAGGATCAGTTGGCTCGTCGTTCGCTTTCCGTTTTTCCGCTTTTTTGACTAAAATTAAAATTAAGCAACGACATTTTACTCAAAAGTTGTCAACATAAACATACGATTGATCAATGTTATTCCGACGCTTGACTTTACATAGGTATGTGGGAAGCGCATAGGTGATTCGGAACTCATTAATATTCATGAGGAATGTCGATCCGTCCAGAATGTGTATTACCGTTCTTAAAATAGCTTTTTAGTGCTTATTTACAGTGAAAGGAGACGATTGACAAAAACTTGCATGTGATTTGAATTGAAAACAAGACGCTTAGAAAAAAGTGGAGTTTTTATTTTATTAAAGGCATGCCCGACAGGCTTTTTAAATGGAAAAACGGCAAGCCCGAAGTTTCAATTTTCTAGTCCCGGGCGTCGGACTTGAGGAATTTTCAACCCCTGACATCAATATTTACAAAATACATGTAGGTATATCAATGTAATATACAAATATTAAAAGATTTACATATATAATATCTATCAACATAGTGAATTCTAAGAGACCAGTTTCATAAAACTCTTTGAAATTTTCTAGAGCGATTATCACATAAAATTTGAGAACCTTCTATAGATGCTTCCTACCGAGTTTCGGTTCATTTGGACAAGTGGGTTCAGAGGAGAAGATTTTTAGAAATCGGTCAACCAGAAACATAGGAGAATATTCAAATGTAAAAAGTTAGGAGACGACGGACGCCAAAAGCTTGCATGGCCTTTCCGTCAAGTGAGCTAAAGAGGACAACACACTATTCAAACTGAAGATTGAGCAACACGAATCCAACTAAAAACCGGGGGTGAAATCAGGTTTCTTTTTGTTTCAATAAGGGCTTTTCCAGGAAAAAATACCCGGTAGGGTCGGAACACCATTGATTTTTTTTTATCTAGGTGGGGGGCTTAAAACGTATTTCTTTTCTGGAGGTTGTTGTCAAATTTCTATTTAATTAATTGCGGTTGTCGGTATTTTTATCCTTTCCGGTATATCAAAATAGACCTACTTGCCGGCAAGTTGTGTCACTGTGTTGTTCGTTAAACGGTGTATAATATTCGGTTGTTTGTTCCGCAATTTTGCTTCTTTTGCACGATTTTTAAGCCAAATTGTCTCCCTTTATCTTTCAAAATATTCCGAATGATATGTTATGTAAAAGATGGAGAAATATGAATGATGAACTGGTACCTGGTTCTTTTATTTTCGTTCCTGGGTTCCGAGATAAAAAGTACCAGTCGAAAACGAAACATGGTCAAATGGCACGATTTCTCAAAAAGTATTTATCCAAAAATAATAAACTATACATATTAGTAATCCTTGAGATATAAGCTTTAAAATGGTTTAACATTTATTTGACAGACATTTGATTTAAAAGAGTTATACGTGATCAAAACAAATATTTTGATACAAATTATCGTCATTTCCGCCATTGAAAAATACTGTCCTGCCACGATTTAGGGTATCAAATGTCAATATTTTTTTTTAAAACTGTATATCAAATTAAAGCCTTTAATCTCTTCTTTATTATGGAATTTACATCATGAAAATATCTCATTACATTCAAAAGTTATACCAATAAACGTACTGAAAATACCTGTCCTGGTTTTCCGCCAGCACCCCCCTCCCAGGTATTTTTTCCTGGAAAAGCCCTAAGATGGCCAACTTGATAGACATTTTTATCTTCAAATTCTTCTTATAAATTAATTCTAATTATGAATGTACATACTCATACTGTCAACTACAACATGCAATGCAGTCATGATGTAGCAGTCTCCAACTCTAAATCCTGTTCCAGTTATGTTATTTGGGCCTCGTATTATACCGACTGATCTTGATGCTTTTACCACAATATTCAAGTTGCGTATAAAATCTGTGTCTTTATTCTTTTTCACCAGATTTCCCTGTTGAGATGTTGTGCCTGAAAGAAAGATAATTGATTGGTTTGGTTTGGTGTTACATTGTATGGTGCTTAATGCTACTTTCAACAACATTTTAGCTATATCGTGGCAGTCAGTTTTATTGGTAGGGAGTACAATCTCGCCTGAAAGATAATTGACATTAACAACAAACATGTGATATTGATATTTAAAATTGTAACCAGAGGCTCTCAAGAGCCTGTATCGTTCACCTGGTAATAAAAAAAACCAATTGGTCCTATGTAAAAACTATGTCCTGCGTCATCTTGGAATTACGATCAACATAAAAAACACAAAGTTTGTAAAGGACCTTCCAATGATTGATGCACAGTTTAGGTTCAATCAGTGCAATAGCTTCAGAGAAGAATATATTTCTGTATTTTCCCCATATGGTTCTGTGTTAATACTATGACCTGTGGTGGCAGCCATCTTGGATTTCCGATCGGCATAAAAAACAGGACCTTCCAATGATCATTCCTGGGCAGTTTGGTTTCAACTGTCCAAGTGGTTTCAGAGAAGAAGCATTTTGAAACATTTTTCCCATAGGGTCCAATGTTAAACTAAGTCCTGCCGTAGCCGCCATTTTGAATTTCATATCAGAATAAAAAACGTATATTTTGTAGAGGACCATTCAATGAACATTCATGTACAGTTTGGCTTTAATCATATTTGTAGTTTCTGAGAAGAAGGCATTTGAACATTTTCCCATAGGGTCCAATGTTAATCTATGTCCTGCGGTGGTGGCCATCTTGGATTTCCGATCGGCATAAAAAACACACACCTTGTAGAGGACCTTCCAATGATCATTCCTGGGCAGTTTGGTTTCAATTATCCAAGTGGTTTCAGAGAAGAAGCGTTTTGAAACATTTTCCCCATAGGGTCCAATGTTAAACTAAGTCCTGCCGTAGCCGCCATTTTGAATTTCATATCGGAACAAAAAACGTAAAGTTTGTAGAGGACCATCCAATGTACACACATATGGACAGTTTGGCTTTAATCATATTTGTAGTTTCTGAGAAGAAGGCATTTGAACATTTTCCCATAGGGTCCAATGTTAATCTATGTCCTGCGGTGGTGGCCATCTTGAATTTTCGATCGGCATAAAAAAACAGAAACTTTGTAGAGGACCTTCCAATGATCATTCCTGGGCAGTTTGGATTCAATTGTCCAAGTGGTTTCAGAGAAGAAGCGTTTTGAAACATTTTCCCCATAGGGTCCAATGTTAAACTAAGTCCTGCCGTAGCCGCCATTTTGAATTTCATATCGGAACAAAAAACCTAACGTTTGTAGAGGACCATCCAATGAACATTCATGTACAGTTTGGCTTTAATAATATTTGTAGTTTCTGAGAAGAAGGCATTTGAACATTTTCCCATAGGGTCCAATGTTAATCTATGTATTGTGGAGGCGGCCATCTTGGATTTCCGATCGGCATAAAAAACATAAAATTTGTAGAGGACCTTCCAATGATCATTCCTGGGCAGTTTGGTTTCAACTGTTCTAGTGGTTTCAGAGAAGAAGCGTTTTCAAACATTTCCCCAATAGGGTCCAATGTTAAACTAAGTCCTGCCGTAGCCGCCATTTTGAATTTCATATCGGAACAAAAAACGTTAAGTTTGTAGAGGACCATCCAATGAACATTCTTGTACAGTTTGGCTTTAATCATATTTGTAGTTTCTGAGAAGAAGGCATTTGAACATTTTCCCATAGGGTCCAATGTTAATCTATGTATTGCGGTGGTGGCCATCTTGGATTTCCGATCGGCATAAAAAACACACACCTTGTAGAGGACCCTCCAATGATCATTCCTGGGCAGTTTGGTTTCAATTATCCAAGTGGTTTCAGAGAAGAAGCGTTTTGAAACATTTTTCCCATAGGGTCCAATGTTAAACTAAGTCCTGCCGTAGCCGCCATTTTGAATTTCATACCAGAACAAAAAACGTAAAGTTTGTAGAGGACCATCTAATGAACATTCATGTACAGTTTGGCTTTAATCATATTTGTAGTTTCTGAGTAGAAGGCATTTGAATATTTTCCCATAGGGTCCAATGTTAATCTATGTCCTGCGGTGGCGGCCATCTTGGATTTCCGACCGGCATAAAAAACAGAAAATTTGTAGAGGACCTTCCAATGATCATTCCTGGGCAGTTTAGTTTCAACTGTCCAAGTGGTTTCAGAGAAGAAGCATTTTGAAACATTTTTCCCATAGGGTCCAATGTTAAACTAAGTCCTGCCGTAGCCGCCATTTTGAATTTCATACCAGAACAAAAAACGTAAAGTTTGTAGAGGACCATCTAATGAACATTCATGTACAGTTTGGCTTTAATCATATTTGTAGTTTCTGAGTAGAAGGCATTTGAACATTTTCCCATAGGGTCCAATGTTAATCTATGTATTGCGGTGGTGGCCATCTTGGATTTCCGATCGGCATAAAAAACATAAATTTGTAGAGGACCTTCCAATGATCATTCCTGGGCAGTTTGGTTTCAACTGTCCAAGTGGTTTCAGAGAAGAAGCATTTTGAAACATTTTTCCCATAGGGTCCAATGTTAAACTAAGTCCTGCCGTAGCCGCCATTTTGAATTTCATATCGGAACAAAAAACCTTAAGATTGTAGAGGACCATCCAATGAACATTCATGTACAGTTTGGCTTTAATCATATTTGTAGTTTCTGAGAAGAAGGCATTTGAATATTTTCCCATAGGGTCCAATGTTAATCTATGTATTGCGGTGGTGGCCATCTTGGATTTCCGATTGGCATAAAAAACATAAAATTTGTAGAGGACCTTCCAATGATCATTCCTAGGCAGTTTGGTTTCAATTATCCAAGTGGTTTCAGAGAAGAAGCGTTTTGAAACATTTTTCCCATAGGGTCCAATGTTAAACTAAGTCCTGCCGTAGCCGCCATTTTGAATTTCATACCAGAACAAAAAACGTAAAGTTTGTAGAGGACCATCTAATGAACATTCATGTACAGTTTGGCTTTAATCATATTTGTAGTTTCTGAGTAGAAGGCATTTGAACATTTTCCCATAGGGTCCAATGTTAATCTATGTATTGCGGTGGTGGCCATCTTGGATTTCCGATCGGCATAAAAAACATAAAATTTGTAGAGGACCTTCCAATGATCATTCCTAGGCAGTTTGGTTTCAATTATCCAAGTGGTTTCAGAGAAGAAGTGTTTTGAAACATTTTTCCCATAGGGTCCAATGTTAAACTAAGTCCTGCCGTAGCCGCCATTTTGAATTTCATACCAGAACAAAAAACGTAAAGTTTGTAGAGGACCATCTAATGAACATTCATGTACAGTTTGGCTTTAATCATATTTGTAGTTTCTGAGTAGAAGGCATTTGAATATTTCCCCATAGGGTCCAATGTTAATCTGTCCTGCGGTGGCGGCCATCTTGGATTTCCGACCGGCATAAAAAACAGAAAATTTGTAGAGGACCTTCCAATGATCATTCCTGGGCAGTTTGGTTTCAACTGTCCAAGTGGTTTCAGAGAAGAAGCATTTTGAAACATTTTTCCCATTGGGTCCAATGTTAAACTAAGTCCTGCCGTAGCCGCCATTTTGAATTTCATATCGGAACAAAAAACCTTAAGATTGTAGAGGACCATCCAATGAACATTCATGTACAGTTTGGCTTTAATCATATTTGTAGTTTCTGAGAAGAAGGCATTTGAATATTTTCCCATAGGGTCCAATGTTAATCTATGTATTGCGGTGGTGGCCATCTTGGATTTCCGATTGGCATAAAAAACATAAAATTTGTAGAGGACCTTCCAATGATCATTCCTGGGCAGTTTGGTTTCAACTGTCCAAGTGGTTTCAGAGAAGAAGCATTTTGAAACATTTTTCCCATAGGGTCCAATGTTAAACTAAGTCCTGCCGTAGCCGCCATTTTGAATTTCATACCAGAACAAAAAACATAAAGTTTGTAGAGGACCATCTAATGAACATTCATGTACAGTTTGGCTTTAATCATATTTGTAGTTTCTGAGTAGAAGGCATTTGAATATTTTCCCATAGGGTCCAATGTTAATCTATGTCCTGCGGTGGCAGCCATCTTGGATTTCCGATCGGCATAAAAAACAGAAACTTTGTAGAGGACCTTCCAATGATCATTCCTGGGCAGTTTGGTTTCAACTGTCCAAGTGGTTTCAGAGAAGAAGCATTTTGAAACATTTTTCCCATAGGGTCCAATGTTAAACTAAGTCCTGCCGTAGCCGCCATTTTGAATTTCATATCGGAACAAAAAACATAAAGTTTGTAGAGGACCATCCAATGAACATTCATGTACAGTTTGGCTTTAATCATATTTGTAGTTTCTGAGAAGAAGGCATTTGAATATTTTCCCATAGGGTCCAATGTTAATCTATGTATTGCGGTGGTGGCCATCTTGGATTTCCGATTGGCATAAAAAACATAAAATTTGTAGAGGACCTTCCAATGATCATTCCTAGGCAGTTTGGTTTCAATTATCCAAGTGGTTTCAGAGAAGAAGCGTTTTGAAACATTTTTCCCATAGGGTCCAATGTTAAACTAAGTCCTGCCGTAGCCGCCATTTTGAATTTCATACCAGAACAAAAAACGTAAAGTTTGTAGAGGACCATCTAATGAACATTCATGTACAGTTTGGCTTTAATCATATTTGTAGTTTCT
The DNA here is from genome assembly GCA_963680875.1 of Bathymodiolus brooksi. Taxonomy (NCBI): domain Eukaryota; kingdom Metazoa; phylum Mollusca; class Bivalvia; order Mytilida; family Modiolidae; genus Bathymodiolus; species Bathymodiolus brooksi. Next base: position 84,792,505 of record OY804588.1, on the reverse strand, counting down.
GAGTAGAAGGCATTTGAACATTTTCCCATAGGGTCCAATGTTAATCTATGTATTGCGGTGGTGGCCATCTTGGATTTCCGATCGGCATAAAAAACATAAAATTTGTAGAGGACCTTCCAATGATCATTCCTAGGCAGTTTGGTTTCAATTATCCAAGTGGTTTCAGAGAAGAAGTGTTTTGAAACATTTTTCCCATAGGGTCCAATGTTAAACTAAGTCCTGCCGTAGCCGCCATTTTGAATTTCATACCAGAACAAAAAACGTAAAGTTTGTAGAGGACCATCTAATGAACATTCATGTACAGTTTGGCTTTAATCATATTTGTAGTTTCTGAGTAGAAGGCATTTGAATATTTTCCCATAGGGTCCAATGTTAATCTGTCCTGCGGTGGCGGCCATCTTGGATTTCCGACCGGCATAAAAAACAGAAAATTTGTAGAGGACCTTCCAATGATCATTCCTGGGCAGTTTGGTTTCAACTGTCCAAGTGGTTTCAGAGAAGAAGCATTTTGAAACATTTTTCCCATAGGGTCCAATGTTAAACTAAGTCCTGCCGTAGCCGCCATTTTGAATTTCATATCGGAACAAAAAACCTTAAGATTGTAGAGGACCATCCAATGAACATTCATGTACAGTTTGGCTTTAATCATATTTGTAGTTTCTGAGAAGAAGGCATTTGAATATTTTCCCATAGGGTCCAATGTTAATCTATGTATTGCGGTGGTGGCCATCTTGGATTTCCGATTGGCATAAAAAACATAAAATTTGTAGAGGACCTTCCAATGATCATTCCTAGGCAGTTTGGTTTCAATTATCCAAGTGGTTTCAGAGAAGAAGCATTTTGAAACATTTTTCCCATAGGGTCCAATGTTAAACTAAGTCCTGCCGTAGCCGCCATTTTGAATTTCATACCAGAACAAAAAACGTAAAGTTTGTAGAGGACCATCTAATGAACATTCATGTACAGTTTGGCTTTAATCATATTTGTAGTTTCTGAGTAAAAGGCATTTGAACATTTTCCCATAGGGTCCAATGTTAATCTATGTATTGCGGTGGTGGCCATCTTGGATTTCCGATCGGCATAAAAAACATAAAATTTGTAGAGGACCTTCCAATGATCATTCCTAGGCAGTTTGGTTTCAATTATCCAAGTGGTTTCAGAGAAGAAGTGTTTTGAAACATTTTTCCCATAGGGTCCAATGTTAAACTAAGTCCTGCCGTAGCCGCCATTTTGAATTTCATACCAGAACAAAAAACGTAAAGTTTGTAGAGGACCATCTAATGAACATTCATGTACAGTTTGGCTTTAATCATATTTGTAGTTTCTGAGTAGAAGGCATTTGAATATTTCCCCATAGGGTCCAATGTTAATCTGTCCTGCGGTGGCGGCCATCTTGGATTTCCGACCGGCATAAAAAACAGAAAATTTGTAGAGGACCTTCCAATGATCATTCCTGGGCAGTTTGGTTTCAACTGTCCAAGTGGTTTCAGAGAAGAAGCATTTTGAAACATTTTTCCCATTGGGTCCAATGTTAAACTAAGTCCTGCCGTAGCCGCCATTTTGAATTTCATATCGGAACAAAAAACCTTAAGATTGTAGAGGACCATCCAATGAACATTCATGTACAGTTTGGCTTTAATCATATTTGTAGTTTCTGAGAAGAAGGCATTTGAATATTTTCCCATAGGGTCCAATGTTAATCTATGTATTGCGGTGGTGGCCATCTTGGATTTCCGATTGGCATAAAAAACATAAAATTTGTAGAGGACCTTCCAATGATCATTCCTGGGCAGTTTGGTTTCAACTGTCCAAGTGGTTTCAGAGAAGAAGCATTTTGAAACATTTTTCCCATAGGGTCCAATGTTAAACTAAGTCCTGCCGTAGCCGCCATTTTGAATTTCATACCAGAACAAAAAACATAAAGTTTGTAGAGGACCATCTAATGAACATTCATGTACAGTTTGGCTTTAATCATATTTGTAGTTTCTGAGTAGAAGGCATTTGAATATTTTCCCATAGGGTCCAATGTTAATCTATGTCCTGCGGTGGCGGCCATCTTGGATTTCTGACCGGCATAAAAAACGGAAAATTTGTAGAGGACCTTCCAATGATCATTCCTGGGCAGTTTGGTTTCAACTGTCCAAGTGGTTTCAGAGAAGAAGCATTTTGAAACATTTTTCCCATAGGGTCCAATGTTAAACTAAGTCCTGCCGTAGCCGCCATTTTGAATTTCATATCGGAACAAAAAACCTTAAGATTGTAGAGGACCATCCAATGAACATTCATGTACAGTTTGGCTTTAATCATATTTGTAGTTTCTGAGAAGAAGGCATTTGAATATTTTCCCATAGGGTCCAATGTTAATCTATGGCCTGCGGTGGCGGCCATCTTGGATTTCCGATCGGCATAAAAAACAAAAATTTTGTAGAGGACCTTCCAATGATCATTCCTGGGCAGTTTGGTTTCAACTGTCCAAGTGGTTTCAGAGAAGAAGCATTTTGAAACATTTTTCCCATAGGGTCCAATGTTAAACTAAGTCCTGCCGTAGCCGCCATTTTGAATTTCATATCGGAACAAAAAACCTTAAGATTGTAGAGGACCATCCAATGAACATTCATGTACAGTTTGGCTTTAATCATATTTGTAGTTTCTGAGAAGAAGGCATTTGAATATTTTCCCATAGGGTCCAATGTTAATCTATGTCCTGCGGTGGCAGCCATCTTGGATTTCCGATCGGCATAAAAAACAGAAACTTTGTAGAGGACCTTCCAATGATCATTCCTGGGCAGTTTGGTTTCAACTGTCCAAGTGGTTTCAGAGAAGAAGCATTTTGAAACATTTTTCCCATAGGGTCCAATGTTAAACTAAGTCCTGCCGTAGCCGCCATTTTGAATTTCATATCGGAACAAAAAACATAAAGTTTGTAGAGGACCATCCAATGAACATTCATGTACAGTTTGGCTTTAATCATATTTGTAGTTTCTGAGAAGAAGGCATTTGAATATTTTCCCATAGGGTCCAATGTTAATCTATGTATTGCGGTGGTGGCCATCTTGGATTTCCGATTGGCATAAAAAACAAAAAATTTGTAGAGGACCTTCCAATGATCATTCCTAGGCAGTTTGGTTTCAATTATCCAAGTGGTTTCAGAGAAGAAGCGTTTTGAAACATTTTTCCCATAGGGTCCAATGTTAAACTAAGTCCTGCCGTAGCCGCCATTTTGAATTTCATACCAGAACAAAAAACGTAAAGTTTGTAGAGGACCATCTAATGAACATTCATGTACAGTTTGGCTTTAATCATATTTGTAGTTTCTGAGTAGAAGGCATTTGAACATTTTCCCATAGGGTCCAATGTTAATCTATGTATTGCGGTGGTGGCCATCTTGGATTTCCGATCGGCATAAAAAACATAAAATTTGTAGAGGACCTTCCAATGATCATTCCTAGGCAGTTTGGTTTCAATTATCCAAGTGGTTTCAGAGAAGAAGTGTTTTGAAACATTTTTCCCATAGGGTCCAATGTTAAACTAAGTCCTGCCGTAGCCGCCATTTTGAATTTCATACCAGAACAAAAAACGTAAAGTTTGTAGAGGACCATCTAATGAACATTCATGTACAGTTTGGCTTTAATCATATTTGTAGTTTCTGAGTAGAAGGCATTTGAATATTTCCCCATAGGGTCCAATGTTAATCTGTCCTGCGGTGGCGGCCATCTTGGATTTCCGACCGGCATAAAAAACAGAAAATTTGTAGAGGACCTTCCAATGATCATTCCTGGGCAGTTTGGTTTCAACTGTCCAAGTGGTTTCAGAGAAGAAGCATTTTGAAACATTTTTCCCATTGGGTCCAATGTTAAACTAAGTCCTGCCGTAGCCGCCATTTTGAATTTCATATCGGAACAAAAAACCTTAAGATTGTAGAGGACCATCCAATGAACATTCATGTACAGTTTGGCTTTAATCATATTTGTAGTTTCTGAGAAGAAGGCATTTGAATATTTTCCCATAGGGTCCAATGTTAATCTATGTATTGCGGTGGTGGCCATCTTGGATTTCCGATTGGCATAAAAAACATAAAATTTGTAGAGGACCTTCCAATGATCATTCCTGGGCAGTTTGGTTTCAACTGTCCAAGTGGTTTCAGAGAAGAAGCATTTTGAAACATTTTTCCCATAGGGTCCAATGTTAAACTAAGTCCTGCCGTAGCCGCCATTTTGAATTTCATACCAGAACAAAAAACATAAAGTTTGTAGAGGACCATCTAATGAACATTCATGTACAGTTTGGCTTTAATCATATTTGTAGTTTCTGAGTAGAAGGCATTTGAATATTTTCCCATAGGGTCCAATGTTAATCTATGTCCTGCGGTGGCAGCCATCTTGGATTTCCGATCGGCATAAAAAACAGAAAATTTGTAGAGGACCTTCCAATGATCATTCCTGGGCAGTTTGGTTTCAACTGTCCAAGTGGTTTCAGAGAAGAAGCATTTTGAAACATTTTTCCCATAGGGTCCAATGTTAAACTAAGTCCTGCCGTAGCCGCCATTTTGAATTTCATATCGGAACAAAAAACCTTAAGATTGTAGAGGACCATCCAATGAACATTCATGTACAGTTTGGCTTTAATCATATTTGTAGTTTCTGAGAAGAAGGCATTTGAATATTTTCCCATAGGGTCCAATGTTAATCTATGGCCTGCGGTGGCGGCCATCTTGGATTTCCGATCGGCATAAAAAACAAAAATTTTGTAGAGGACCTTCCAATGATCATTCCTGGGCAGTTTGGTTTCAACTGTCCAAGTGGTTTCAGAGAAGAAGCATTTTGAAACATTTTTCCCATAGGGTCCAATGTTAAACTAAGTCCTGCCGTAGCCGCCATTTTGAATTTCATATCGGAACAAAAAACCTTAAGATTGTAGAGGACCATCCAATGAACATTCATGTACAGTTTGGCTTTAATCATATTTGTAGTTTCTGAGAAGAAGGCATTTGAATATTTTCCCATAGGGTCCAATGTTAATCTATGTCCTGCGGTGGCAGCCATCTTGGATTTCCGATCGGCATAAAAAACAGAAACTTTGTAGAGGACCTTCCAATGATCATTCCTGGGCAGTTTGGTTTCAACTGTCCAAGTGGTTTCAGAGAAGAAGCATTTTGAAACATTTTTCCCATAGGGTCCAATGTTAAACTAAGTCCTGCCGTAGCCGCCATTTTGAATTTCATATCGGAACAAAAAACATAAAGTTTGTAGAGGACCATCCAATGAACATTCATGTACAGTTTGGCTTTAATCATATTTGTAGTTTCTGAGAAGAAGGCATTTGAATATTTTCCCATAGGGTCCAATGTTAATCTATGTATTGCGGTGGTGGCCATCTTGGATTTCCGATTGGCATAAAAAACATAAAATTTGTAGAGGACCTTCCAATGATCATTCCTAGGCAGTTTGGTTTCAATTATCCAAGTGGTTTCAGAGAAGAAGCGTTTTGAAACATTTTTCCCATAGGGTCCAATGTTAAACTAAGTCCTGCCGTAGCCGCCATTTTGAATTTCATACCAGAACAAAAAACGTAAAGTTTGTAGAGGACCATCTAATGAACATTCATGTACAGTTTGGCTTTAATCATATTTGTAGTTTCTGAGTAGAAGGCATTTGAATATTTTCCCATAGGGTCCAATGTTAATCTATGTCCTGCGGTGGCGGCCATCTTGGATTTCCGACCGGCATAAAAAACAGAAAATTTGTAGAGGACCTTCCAATGATCATTCCTGGGCAGTTTAGTTTCAACTGTCCAAGTGGTTTCAGAGAAGAAGCATTTTGAAACATTTTTCCCATAGGGTCCAATGTTAAACTAAGTCCTGCCGTAGCCGCCATTTTGAATTTCATACCAGAACAAAAAACGTAAAGTTTGTAGAGGACCATCTAATGAACATTCATGTACAGTTTGGCTTTAATCATATTTGTAGTTTCTGAGTAGAAGGCATTTGAACATTTTCCCATAGGGTCCAATGTTAATCTATGTATTGCGGTGGTGGCCATCTTGGATTTCCGATCGGCATAAAAAACATAAAATTTGTAGAGGACCTTCCAATGATCATTCCTAGGCAGTTTGGTTTCAATTATCCAAGTGGTTTCAGAGAAGAAGTGTTTTGAAACATTTTTCCCATAGGGTCCAATGTTAAACTAAGTCCTGCCGTAGCCGCCATTTTGAATTTCATACCAGAACAAAAAACGTAAAGTTTGTAGAGGACCATCTAATGAACATTCATGTACAGTTTGGCTTTAATCATATTTGTAGTTTCTGAGTAGAAGGCATTTGAATATTTTCCCATAGGGTCCAATGTTAATCTGTCCTGCGGTGGCGGCCATCTTGGATTTCCGACCGGCATAAAAAACAGAAAATTTGTAGAGGACCTTCCAATGATCATTCCTGGGCAGTTTGGTTTCAACTGTCCAAGTGGTTTCAGAGAAGAAGCATTTTGAAACATTTTTCCCATAGGGTCCAATGTTAAACTAAGTCCTGCCGTAGCCGCCATTTTGAATTTCATATCGGAACAAAAAACATAAAGTTTGTAGAGGACCATCCAATGAACATTCATGTACAGTTTGGCTTTAATCATATTTGTAGTTTCTGAGAAGAAGGCATTTGAATATTTTCCCATAGGGTCCAATGTTAATCTATGTATTGCGGTGGTGGCCATCTTGGATTTCCGATTGGCATAAAAAACAAAAAATTTGTAGAGGACCTTCCAATGATCATTCCTAGGCAGTTTGGTTTCAATTATCCAAGTGGTTTCAGAGAAGAAGCGTTTTGAAACATTTTTCCCATAGGGTCCAATGTTAAACTAAGTCCTGCCGTAGCCGCCATTTTGAATTTCATACCAGAACAAAAAACGTAAAGTTTGTAGAGGACCATCTAATGAACATTCATGTACAGTTTGGCTTTAATCATATTTGTAGTTTCTGAGTAGAAGGCATTTGAACATTTTCCCATAGGGTCCAATGTTAATCTATGTATTGCGGTGGTGGCCATCTTGGATTTCCGATCGGCATAAAAAACATAAAATTTGTAGAGGACCTTCCAATGATCATTCCTAGGCAGTTTGGTTTCAATTATCCAAGTGGTTTCAGAGAAGAAGTGTTTTGAAACATTTTTCCCATAGGGTCCAATGTTAAACTAAGTCCTGCCGTAGCCGCCATTTTGAATTTCATACCAGAACAAAAAACGTAAAGTTTGTAGAGGACCATCTAATGAACATTCATGTACAGTTTGGCTTTAATCATATTTGTAGTTTCTGAGTAGAAGGCATTTGAATATTTCCCCATAGGGTCCAATGTTAATCTGTCCTGCGGTGGCGGCCATCTTGGATTTCCGACCGGCATAAAAAACAGAAAATTTGTAGAGGACCTTCCAATGATCATTCCTGGGCAGTTTGGTTTCAACTGTCCAAGTGGTTTCAGAGAAGAAGCATTTTGAAACATTTTTCCCATTGGGTCCAATGTTAAACTAAGTCCTGCCGTAGCCGCCATTTTGAATTTCATATCGGAACAAAAAACCTTAAGATTGTAGAGGACCATCCAATGAACATTCATGTACAGTTTGGCTTTAATCATATTTGTAGTTTCTGAGAAGAAGGCATTTGAATATTTTCCCATAGGGTCCAATGTTAATCTATGTATTGCGGTGGTGGCCATCTTGGATTTCCGATTGGCATAAAAAACATAAAATTTGTAGAGGACCTTCCAATGATCATTCCTGGGCAGTTTGGTTTCAACTGTCCAAGTGGTTTCAGAGAAGAAGCATTTTGAAACATTTTTCCCATAGGGTCCAATGTTAAACTAAGTCCTGCCGTAGCCGCCATTTTGAATTTCATACCAGAACAAAAAACATAAAGTTTGTAGAGGACCATCTAATGAACATTCATGTACAGTTTGGCTTTAATCATATTTGTAGTTTCTGAGTAGAAGGCATTTGAATATTTTCCCATAGGGTCCAATGTTAATCTATGTCCTGCGGTGGCGGCCATCTTGGATTTCTGACCGGCATAAAAAACGGAAAATTTGTAGAGGACCTTCCAATGATCATTCCTGGGCAGTTTGGTTTCAACTGTCCAAGTGGTTTCAGAGAAGAAGCATTTTGAAACATTTTTCCCATAGGGTCCAATGTTAAACTAAGTCCTGCCGTAGCCGCCATTTTGAATTTCATATCGGAACAAAAAACCTTAAGATTGTAGAGGACCATCCAATGAACATTCATGTACAGTTTGGCTTTAATCATATTTGTAGTTTCTGAGAAGAAGGCATTTGAATATTTTCCCATAGGGTCCAATGTTAATCTATGGCCTGCGGTGGCGGCCATCTTGGATTTCCGATCGGCATAAAAAACAAAAATTTTGTAGAGGACCTTCCAATGATCATTCCTGGGCAGTTTGGTTTCAACTGTCCAAGTGGTTTCAGAGAAGAAGCATTTTGAAACATTTTTCCCATAGGGTCCAATGTTAAACTAAGTCCTGCCGTAGCCGCCATTTTGAATTTCATATCGGAACAAAAAACCTTAAGATTGTAGAGGACCATCCAATGAACATTCATGTACAGTTTGGCTTTAATCATATTTGTAGTTTCTGAGAAGAAGGCATTTGAATATTTTCCCATAGGGTCCAATGTTAATCTATGTCCTGCGGTGGCAGCCATCTTGGATTTCCGATCGGCATAAAAAACAGAAACTTTGTAGAGGACCTTCCAATGATCATTCCTGGGCAGTTTGGTTTCAACTGTCCAAGTGGTTTCAGAGAAGAAGCATTTTGAAACATTTTTCCCATAGGGTCCAATGTTAAACTAAGTCCTGCCGTAGCCGCCATTTTGAATTTCATATCGGAACAAAAAACATAAAGTTTGTAGAGGACCATCCAATGAACATTCATGTACAGTTTGGCTTTAATCATATTTGTAGTTTCTGAGAAGAAGGCATTTGAATATTTTCCCATAGGGTCCAATGTTAATCTATGTATTGCGGTGGTGGCCATCTTGGATTTCCGATTGGCATAAAAAACATAAAATTTGTAGAGGACCTTCCAATGATCATTCCTAGGCAGTTTGGTTTCAATTATCCAAGTGGTTTCAGAGAAGAAGCGTTTTGAAACATTTTTCCCATAGGGTCCAATGTTAAACTAAGTCCTGCCGTAGCCGCCATTTTGAATTTCATACCAGAACAAAAAACGTAAAGTTTGTAGAGGACCATCTAATGAACATTCATGTACAGTTTGGCTTTAATCATATTTGTAGTTTCTGAGTAGAAGGCATTTGAATATTTTCCCATAGGGTCCAATGTTAATCTATGTCCTGCGGTGGCGGCCATCTTGGATTTCCGACCGGCATAAAAAACAGAAAATTTGTAGAGGACCTTCCAATGATCATTCCTGGGCAGTTTAGTTTCAACTGTCCAAGTGGTTTCAGAGAAGAAGCATTTTGAAACATTTTTCCCATAGGGTCCAATGTTAAACTAAGTCCTGCCGTAGCCGCCATTTTGAATTTCATACCAGAACAAAAAACGTAAAGTTTGTAGAGGACCATCTAATGAACATTCATGTACAGTTTGGCTTTAATCATATTTGTAGTTTCTGAGTAGAAGGCATTTGAACATTTTCCCATAGGGTCCAATGTTAATCTATGTATTGCGGTGGTGGCCATCTTGGATTTCCGATCGGCATAAAAAACATAAAATTTGTAGAGGACCTTCCAATGATCATTCCTAGGCAGTTTGGTTTCAATTATCCAAGTGGTTTCAGAGAAGAAGTGTTTTGAAACATTTTTCCCATAGGGTCCAATGTTAAACTAAGTCCTGCCGTAGCCGCCATTTTGAATTTCATACCAGAACAAAAAACGTAAAGTTTGTAGAGGACCATCTAATGAACATTCATGTACAGTTTGGCTTTAATCATATTTGTAGTTTCTGAGTAGAAGGCATTTGAATATTTTCCCATAGGGTCCAATGTTAATCTGTCCTGCGGTGGCGGCCATCTTGGATTTCCGACCGGCATAAAAAACAGAAAATTTGTAGAGGACCTTCCAATGATCATTCCTGGGCAGTTTGGTTTCAACTGTCCAAGTGGTTTCAGAGAAGAAGCATTTTGAAACATTTTTCCCATAGGGTCCAATGTTAAACTAAGTCCTGCCGTAGCCGCCATTTTGAATTTCATATCGGAACAAAAAACATAAAGTTTGTAGAGGACCATCCAATGAACATTCATGTACAGTTTGGCTTTAATCATATTTGTAGTTTCTGAGAAGAAGGCATTTGAATATTTTCCCATAGGGTCCAATGTTAATCTATGTATTGCGGTGGTGGCCATCTTGGATTTCCGATTGGCATAAAAAACAAAAAATTTGTAGAGGACCTTCCAATGATCATTCCTAGGCAGTTTGGTTTCAATTATCCAAGTGGTTTCAGAGAAGAAGCGTTTTGAAACATTTTTCCCATAGGGTCCAATGTTAAACTAAGTCCTGCCGTAGCCGCCATTTTGAATTTCATACCAGAACAAAAAACGTAAAGTTTGTAGAGGACCATCTAATGAACATTCATGTACAGTTTGGCTTTAATCATATTTGTAGTTTCTGAGTAGAAGGCATTTGAACATTTTCCCATAGGGTCCAATGTTAATCTATGTATTGCGGTGGTGGCCATCTTGGATTTCCGATCGGCATAAAAAACATAAAATTTGTAGAGGACCTTCCAATGATCATTCCTAGGCAGTTTGGTTTCAATTATCCAAGTGGTTTCAGAGAAGAAGTGTTTTGAAACATTTTTCCCATAGGGTCCAATGTTAAACTAAGTCCTGCCGTAGCCGCCATTTTGAATTTCATACCAGAACAAAAAACGTAAAGTTTGTAGAGGACCATCTAATGAACATTCATGTACAGTTTGGCTTTAATCATATTTGTAGTTTCTGAGTAGAAGGCATTTGAATATTTCCCCATAGGGTCCAATGTTAATCTGTCCTGCGGTGGCGGCCATCTTGGATTTCCGACCGGCATAAAAAACAGAAAATTTGTAGAGGACCTTCCAATGATCATTCCTGGGCAGTTTGGTTTCAACTGTCCAAGTGGTTTCAGAGAAGAAGCATTTTGAAACATTTTTCCCATTGGGTCCAATGTTAAACTAAGTCCTGCCGTAGCCGCCATTTTGAATTTCATATCGGAACAAAAAACCTTAAGATTGTAGAGGACCATCCAATGAACATTCATGTACAGTTTGGCTTTAATCATATTTGTAGTTTCTGAGAAGAAGGCATTTGAATATTTTCCCATAGGGTCCAATGTTAATCTATGTATTGCGGTGGTGGCCATCTTGGATTTCCGATTGGCATAAAAAACATAAAATTTGTAGAGGACCTTCCAATGATCATTCCTGGGCAGTTTGGTTTCAACTGTCCAAGTGGTTTCAGAGAAGAAGCATTTTGAAACATTTTTCCCATAGGGTCCAATGTTAAACTAAGTCCTGCCGTAGCCGCCATTTTGAATTTCATACCAGAACAAAAAACATAAAGTTTGTAGAGGACCATCTAATGAACATTCATGTACAGTTTGGCTTTAATCATATTTGTAGTTTCTGAGTAGAAGGCATTTGAATATTTTCCCATAGGGTCCAATGTTAATCTATGTCCTGCGGTGGCGGCCATCTTGGATTTCTGACCGGCATAAAAAACGGAAAATTTGTAGAGGACCTTCCAATGATCATTCCTGGGCAGTTTGGTTTCAACTGTCCAAGTGGTTTCAGAGAAGAAGCATTTTGAAACATTTTTCCCATAGGGTCCAATGTTAAACTAAGTCCTGCCGTAGCCGCCATTTTGAATTTCATATCGGAACAAAAAACCTTAAGATTGTAGAGGACCATCCAATGAACATTCATGTACAGTTTGGCTTTAATCATATTTGTAGTTTCTGAGAAGAAGGCATTTGAATATTTTCCCATAGGGTCCAATGTTAATCTATGGCCTGCGGTGGCGGCCATCTTGGATTTCCGATCGGCATAAAAAACAAAAATTTTGTAGAGGACCTTCCAATGATCATTCCTGGGCAGTTTGGTTTCAACTGTCCAAGTGGTTTCAGAGAAGAAGCATTTTGAAACATTTTTCCCATAGGGTCCAATGTTAAACTAAGTCCTGCCGTAGCCGCCATTTTGAATTTCATATCGGAACAAAAAACCTTAAGATTGTAGAGGACCATCCAATGAACATTCATGTACAGTTTGGCTTTAATCATATTTGTAGTTTCTGAGAAGAAGGCATTTGAATATTTTCCCATAGGGTCCAATGTTAATCTATGTCCTGCGGTGGCAGCCATCTTGGATTTCCGATCGGCATAAAAAACAGAAACTTTGTAGAGGACCTTCCAATGATCATTCCTGGGCAGTTTGGTTTCAACTGTCCAAGTGGTTTCAGAGAAGAAGCATTTTGAAACATTTTTCCCATAGGGTCCAATGTTAAACTAAGTCCTGCCGTAGCCGCCATTTTGAATTTCATATCGGAACAAAAAACCTTAAGATTGTAGAGGACCATCCAATGAACATTCATGTACAGTTTGGCTTTAATCATATTTGTAGTTTCTGAGAAGAAGGCATTTGAACATTTTCCCATAGGGTCCAATGTTAATCTATGTCCTGCGATGGCGGCCATCTTGGATTTCCGATCGGCATAAAAAACAGTAACTTGGTAAAGGACATTCCAATGATCATTCCTTTACAGTTTGGGTTCAGTCAGTTCATTAGTTTCGGAGAAGAAGATCTTTGAAATTTCAGCCAATCAGAGCATATTATTGGCCCTGGCAGCCATATTGAATATCCGACTGGAACGAAAAACAGTAACTTTGTAGAGGACCATCCAAGGAACATTCCTGCTAAGTTCGGTTCCAATCGGCCAAGTGGTTTCGGAGAAGAAGCTTGAAATGTGAAAAGTTTACAGACGACGGACGCCAAGTGATGGCAATAGTTCACCTGGACCAAAGGTCCAGGTGAACTAAAAAAGGAATAAATTCACTTTTGATTAAAATTTCAAATTGATCACAAACAATATAATATTAATGTATAGCGAATAGGATGAAAAAAAAACACAAAAAAACAGTCAAAACAGTTCTAAAACAGGAGCAACATCGATATCCTTCACAAAAATACTTGGATGCTCATTTTCCTAATTTGGTACATGCACTTCAATAAAAAGAGACAGGGTTAAACTAGTTTTATGTGGCCAAAACCTAGAACACTTAAGCTATCAACTATTTATTTATGTTTTATTTCCACTTTGAAAGCGATGCAAGATGGAGTCAAATTGGTACAAATTCCATTTGAGAAGTAAAGTCCTGTTTCCGTCTCATGATGCTAAAAGACTTACCATTCGTACTTGTTGTACTTGATCTGGGAGGTAATTCCTTTGAAATCTGTCCTTTTGATATATGATTCTGGTCACCAATTACTATGTCTTGAGTGACGACTGTGTTAGGTCTTTCCGCTGAAATAAATGTAACATTATCGACAGAAGTAAAGAGAGCCGCTTAACAGCAGGACAGGTGCCATTTCACACTCACTTTAGGGTATGGGCTTAATTCTAATAATAAAACCCTAAATGCTCGCTTACTCGCAAGGGTTTTAACGGGATGCCATTACATGTAATGGAGCAGCCGCCAAGATTTTTTTCACTCGCTTACAGAGTTTCTGACGCCTAGATTTATCAATAATAAGACATACATGTAACCTTTCCTTTTGTCCACTATTATAACAAGTTTTTATCACCTACCAGTATTTTAGAATGTAATTCCCACAAAATAAAAATCCATGTTTACTTTCTCTCTGAACATTTTGAATTTCGTCATTTCCGGCCTCACTATATGGATGTTGATATCATATTTGGCGATTTGAGGCGTGAATGTTTACATCAGCCGTAGTTTCCGGTTATGGAAAACGATCGATAAATTTGAACAAGGTTGTTGCTACCTTTGAAAAGCATACATTTCTCAGCCAAACCGATTTAACAAGGACTGGGATCATCAGTAATAGTTATAATGAAATGTTTGAAGCGTAAATAGAGAGTTTTTATGTTTCAACTGCAATTTATTTTTTGCTCCATTGTGACGAATGGGACCGCTTTGTAGCTCCGCCGAGACACAAGTTGGTCACAGGAGCTACATTATTGCAGCTAGTATGGGCTGTGTTCATACTATGATTGCAAATGTAGAACAGTGATAAATGCATTATTTGCACATTTTTCCAATTTGATATTTTCTGTGACTATCGTCAACTTTACTTCTGACCAAAACAATTATCATATACGATAATGTTCGTGTTGTTTAACAGCACCTTGAACCGCATCGGTGGTGTAATGATTAGCATGTTCGCCTCGAGTGCAGTGGATTGTGGGTTCGAATGCCGATCGGGTCAAATCAATGACTATTAAATTGGTATCTGCTGCTTCGCCGCTAAGAACAACGATTTGATGCTTCAAAATCAGAATAACATGCCTGAGTGGAGTTACATGTCTCCACGCGGACTGATGTTTCGGTGAATTAAAACCCCAACAAAGCATGTTGGTCTAGTACAAAGCGGACATCATTGTCATCATATGATTGAATGGAGCTTATTTTCGCCATGATATCATATTAAGCAACAATCACTCATTTACTATATTCATTTTAAAAACATTATTAACGATATTAATTGAAATACAGTCAAACCTGTATTAAGAGGTCACCTTTGGGACAAAGAACAGATGGGTTTTTTAATACAAGTGATCACTTAAAAGAGGCTCAATGCATGTGAAATTTTCAATTATTGGATAAGAAAAAGATGTCCTTTCAATACAGGTAACCGCTTAATAGAGGTGACTGTATACAATTATCAACCTTGTAAGAGTGAGATATGACGGTTTGCCTACCAGAGAAAGATTATGTCACCCGAGGGCTTGCCGGACGGTGGCATACACTTTTGAGGGGAGACAATCCGCCATATCACACTCTTACAAGGTTTATAATTGTTTTATTACATCGAATATCCTACACAGTGCCATAATTATTTGGTCTAGTTCATATCTGACAACAGATACCAAGTGATGACTCATATTCAGTACGTCTATACTTAATTTCACAATGGAGAATGAAATCGTCACGTGATATTGTACAATTATCCAGGGTTCGACATTAACTTTTTGACCAACTTGTCCATTCGGGCAAGTGCCAATTTATTTTACTTGCCCGAAACTGTAAACTACTAGCCCGAATTCTCAAGTGCCATATATGCATGCAGTGCAGAACTATGTAATCTACATTAACAATAACCGTTCATAGAGTAGAATAACACCTCATATTAATTATTTACACCTTATGATGTGAGCATAGTGTTAGTGCATCATTTGGCTATATAATTGAAATACTCATATTCATAATTGCAGTAAGTTATGATTATAGTCATGCTTATGATCAGTTCAAATCAACAAATTTGAAATTCAATTATTGTTTTAATTCAAACATTAAACTAGATGAACAAAAATAATTAAAACTTATTACTGGCATCAGATTTCCTTTTCTGAGGAACCCCACTGAAAAATTTCCCGAGGGTTACTTGTGCCATATTGGCACCAAATTCTGGGACTGAGTCTGAGATATTGAGTAGACATTTGCGGGAATATGACAGTTTTATAAATACGGGGGATTGATGAGAATTTCTGAAATATTTTTGTTAGAAAATTTAAGTATAAATGTTCCTCATCATAGATTGACAATGACTGTATAGTTTGTTTGAATTTTTATTCCAGTAATCTATCACGCTTTCAATATTTTGATCGCAAAGGCAATACACATCAAGGATAATTTTCTAAAATTAGAACACCTCAAATAACTCTAGCTTTTCATTGGCCGGTGAAAATAAATAAGATGTTGATGCAGCGCTACCGTCTAATTAGGCATTCGCGATTGGCTAATATAAATAACATGATCTTTATTTGAGAAAGGGGAATTCCATAGTCAACAAAATAAAACAAAATGGCGTAAAAATATACGATATATACGACGCATTGTTTAGGTAAAATTCACCACGACTTCCAACACTGAATAATTCAATATTAATCATTTTGCTCTTCAGGAATTGAACATATCACAGAATAATTTTCACTTGCCCGTTCGGGCAAGTTGGGTGCCGTTTTCACTTGCCCGAAGATGCATTTCACTTGCCCCGGGCAATCGGGCAACCGTTAATGTCGAACCCTGTTATCGCGTGTGGTTGATATAACCATGCGACATAACGTTCAGTGGTTGATATAACGGAATGTCAAATGTCATGTGACGTTCTTTAGACTAATCAAATTCAAGATATCTATATGAGTATGTAATAATAACTGTAAATACATTTATGCATATGCAGACTTACATGGACTTCCATCAGATGATGTTGACGGTTGGTTGGAAGGAGGATTTGTACGGTTGTCAATAATAGTATTATCATTTCCAACCACAATATGCTCAGCTACAACTGTCTTTCCTAAAACAAAACCAGCGAATATATATTTTTAGTAGGGTTAGGGTTATGGTGTTTAATGCCACTTTCAACAATATTTTAGTTATATTGTGGCAGTCAGTTTTATTGGTGGGGTAAATCGGAGTGCCAGGAGAAAACCACCGACCTACCGCAAGTCACTGGCAGACTTTATCACATAATGTTGTATCGAGTACACCTTGCAATGAACGGGGTTCAAATTCACAACTTTAGTGGTGATAGGCACTGATTGCACAGGTAGTTTTAATGCCAATTTATAAAACATGACACAGAGGACATTAATAACAGTTTCATATAATAAAACATTTACTGACTTTCATTTCGATTAATATAAGGATCTATCGTTCCAAGATGTATGATATTTACATCGACTTCGGACTCGATAAATATCATACACATGTATATCTTGGAACGATAGATCCTTATATTAACCTCAACAAAAGTCAATAATTGTATATTATTACATGACTGTAATTTAGCTTGCATATGATTGGCTTAAAACTGATTAAGAGGTGTTGAGTACTTGCAATATCACACTCTCGGCTAAAATTAGATCCTCTGGAAGGTGTTTGGAAAGTGATATCACCCTCGCAAGGCATACAAATAAATGGGGAAAAACCGGACTTTCCAAAGTCAATAATTGTATAATATTGCCTTTAAGCATGGCTGATGATTTTATTCCATAAACATGTCGTACTAAGTAAACGCTACAAAAAAAACAAAGGAGACACTGGCAACATTGAGCACACATGACACAGGACAAAAGCAAATTAAACAAGATGAACTGTGAGCTAATGCTCACCTATGATACCCCCGCTCTTTGGCAAACAGGAAGTAGGAATATGACGGGTCAAAAAACGCTTCCCACAATATGGGGTACCTATATGAAGCTTGTGACCAAATATCAGATTTCTGCCATCAATAGCTGAGAAAAATGCGACGAAAAATGAGCATTTATGTTCAATGTGTAGAAAAATCAACAAAGTCGGCAAACAGGAAGTAGGAATCTGATGGGTCCAAAAACGCTTCCCACGATATGGGGTACCTATATGAAGCTTGTGACCAAATATCAGATCTCTGCCATCAATAGTTGCTGAGAAAAATGCGACGAAAAATGAGCATATATGTTCAATGTGTATAAAAATGAACAAAGTCGGCAAACAGGAAGTAGGAATCCAATGGGTTCAAAAACGCTTCCCACGATATGGGGTACCTATATATAGAAACCAACTAAGTCGGCAAGCAGGAAGTAGGAATCCAATGGGTTCAAAAACGCTTCCCACAATATGGCATACATATATGAAGCTTGTGACCAAATATCAGATTCCTGCCATCAATAGTTGCTGAGAAAAATGAGCATATATGTTCAATGTGTATAAAAATGAACAAAGTCGGCAAACAGGAAGTAGGAATCCAATGGGTTCAAAAACGCTTCCCACGATATGGGGTACCTATATGAAGCTTGTCACCAAATATCAGATTTCTGACATCAATAGCTGCTGAGAAAAATGAGCATATATGTTCAATGTGTATAAAAACCAACTAAGTCGGCAAACAGGAAGTAGGAATCTGATGGGTTCAAAAACGCTTCCCACGATATGGGGTACCAATATGACGCTTGTGACCAAATATCAGATCTCTGTCATCAATAGTTGCTGAGAAAAACGTGACGAAAAATGTGCATATATGTTCAATGTGTATAAAGACCAACTAAGTTGGCAAACAGGAAGTAGGAATCTGACGGGTCCAGAAACGCTACCCACAATATGGTATACCTATATGATGCTTGTGACCAAATATCAGATTTCTGCCATCAACAGTTACTGAGAAAAATGCGACGAAAAATATCTTGGACGACGGACAGAGGTAAAACAGTATACCCCCCTCCCCCTTTGGGGAGTGGGGATATAATAATTATGAGCAACAACGAATCTACTAAACCCGGGGGTTAACTCAGGTACTCGTGAATGGTAAGCAGTTCCTGCTTCTTATAAGACACCCTTCATGTTAGATATCTACTAAATTGAATCTTCATTTTCATCACAGGGACTATACCAGAATTATCAAAAGGCATGACTTCCTATACAACCAACAGAGGCGATACCTGAAGTATCAAAAAGGCATATATTCAGATGATGACTTCAATATTCCCACTATGACCTTTCCATTTATATGTAACACCATTCCAGCAGCACTTGCATAAGAACTACAGAGCGTACGGCTCCTATCATGATTTCCTTGCTAAAGGGTTGGAGCTATCAAGGAAGCTACTGAACCAAGGGTTCCTAGTTATCAATTTGAAGTCATCATTCCGAATGTTTTACAGTCTCAACCATAACTTGGTTAAACATTATGGAAAAGCTTTATCGCAAATGACCACGGATGTGTTCCGTTTGTCGTAATTACAATCCTGTCTTTTCCTCGTTCATGACTTATCACCGGTTTTGCAACAAGAATAGCACAACGGGTGCCACTATTGGAGCATGAACTGCTTACACTTCTGGGGCACTTGACTTCATCTCGGTTTTTAGTGGGGATCATGTTGCTCAATTTTCAGTTTTGTAGATCATTGTTTTTCCTTGTGTCCTTTTTCTTTCGGCCATTGCATTGTATGTCCTTCGATGTACAGCTTCTGATTTTCCCTTTGGTATATTGAAACTTATCTTAATATAACAGACAAAATCGGCCAACGTTAGTCATTGGCTGTAAATACCCACAATAAGTCTCAATTAGAAAATGGGAGGAAATTCGCTTTTGATTAAATTATCAAATTTATCACAAACAATATAATATTAATGTATAGCTAATAGGATGAAAAACAAAACATACCACACTGTCAAAACAGGAGCAACATCGATATCCTTAACAAAACATACCACTGTCAAAACAGTTCTAAAACAGGAGCAACATCGATATCCTTCACAAAACATACCACTGTCAAAACAGTTCTAAAACAGGAGCAACATCGATATCCTTCACAAAACATACCACATTGTCAAAACAGTTCTAAAACAGGAGCAACATCGATATCCTAAACAAAACATACCACTGTCAAAACAGTTCTAAAACAGGAGCAACATCGATATCCTAAACAAAACATACCACACTGTCAAAACAGTTCTAAAACAGGAGCAACATCGATATCCTTAACAAAACATACCACACTGTCAAAACAGTTCTAAAACAGGAGCAACATCGATATCCTTAACAAAACATACCACTGTCAAAACAGTTCTAAAACAGGAGCAACATCGATATCCTTAACAAAACATACCACACTGTCAAAACAGTTCTAAAACAGGAGCAACATCGATATCCTAAACAAAACATACCACTGTCAAAACAGTTCTAAAACAGGAGCAACATCGATATCCTAAACAAAACATACCACACTGTCAAAACAGTTCTAAAACAGGAGCAACATCGATATCCTAAACAAAACATACCACACTGTCAAAACAGTTCTAAAACAGGAGCAACATCGATATCCTAAACAAAACATACCACTGTCAAAACAGTTCTAAAACAGGAGCAACATCGATATCCTTAACAAAACATACCACACTGTCAAAACAGTTCTAAAACAGGAGCAACATCGATATCCTAAACAAAACATACCACACTGTCAAAACAGTTTTAAAACAGGAGCAACATCGATATCCTAAACAAAACATACCACTGTCAAAACAGTTCTAAAACAGGAGCAACATCGATATCCTAAACAAAACATACCACACTGTCAAAACAGGAGCAACATCGATATCCTAAACAAAACATACCACACTGTCAAAACAGTTCTAAAACAGGAGCAACATCGATATCCTTAACAAAACATACCACACTGTCAAAACAGTTCTAAAACAGGAGCAACATCGATATCCTTAACAAAACATACCACACAGTCAAAACAGTTCTAAAACAGGAGCAACATCGATATCCTTAACAAAACATACCACACTGTCAAAACAGTTCTAAAACAGGAGCAACATCGATATCCTTCACAAAACATACCACACAGTCAAAACAGTTCTAAAACAGGAGCAACATCGATATCCTAAACAAAACATACCACTGTCAAAACAGTTCTAAAACAGGAGCAACATCGATATCCTAAACAAAACATACCACTGTCAAAACAGTTCTAAAACAGGAGCAACATCGATATCCTAAACAAAACATACCACACTGTCAAAACAGTTCTAAAACAGGAGCAACATCGATATCCTTAACAAAACATACCACACAGTCAAAACAGTTCTAAAACAGGAGCAACATCGATATCCTAAACAAAACATACCACACTGTCAAAACAGTTCTAAAACAGGAGCAACATCGATATCCTTAACAAAACATACCACACTGTCAAAACAGTTCTAAAACAGGAGCAACATCGATATCCTTAACAAAACATACCACACTGTCAAAACAGTTCTAAAACAGGAGCAACATCGATATCCTTAACAAAACATACCACTGTCAAAACAGTTCTAAAACAGGAGCAACATCGATATCCTTAACAAAACATACCACACTGTCAAAACAGGAGCAACATCGATATCCTTAACAAAACATACCACACTGTCAAAACAGGAGCAACATCGATATCCTTAACAAAACATACCACACTGTCAAAACAGGAGCAACATCGATATCCTAAACAAAACATACCACACTGTCAAAACAGTTCTAAAACAGGAGCAACATCGATATCCTAAACAAAACATACCACACTGTCAAAACAGTTCTAAAACAGGAGCAACATCGATATCCTAAACAAAACATACCACTGTCAAAACAGTTCTAAAACAGGAGCAACATCGATATCCTTAACAAAACATACCACACTGTCAAAACAGTTCTAAAACAGGAGCAACATCGATATCCTAAACAAAACATACCACACTGTCAAAACAGTTTTAAAACAGGAGCAACATCGATATCCTAAACAAAACATACCACTGTCAAAACAGTTCTAAAACAGGAGCAACATCGATATCCTAAACAAAACATACCACACTGTCAAAACAGGAGCAACATCGATATCCTAAACAAAACATACCACACTGTCAAAACAGTTCTAAAACAGGAGCAACATCGATATCCTTAACAAAACATACCACACTGTCAAAACAGTTCTAAAACAGGAGCAACATCGATATCCTTAACAAAACATACCACACAGTCAAAACAGTTCTAAAACAGGAGCAACATCGATATCCTTAACAAAACATACCACACTGTCAAAACAGTTCTAAAACAGGAGCAACATCGATATCCTTCACAAAACATACCACACAGTCAAAACAGTTCTAAAACAGGAGCAACATCGATATCCTAAACAAAACATACCACTGTCAAAACAGTTCTAAAACAGGAGCAACATCGATATCCTAAACAAAACATACCACTGTCAAAACAGTTCTAAAACAGGAGCAACATCGATATCCTAAACAAAACATACCACACTGTCAAAACAGTTCTAAAACAGGAGCAACATCGATATCCTTAACAAAACATACCACACAGTCAAAACAGTTCTAAAACAGGAGCAACATCGATATCCTAAACAAAACATACCACACTGTCAAAACAGTTCTAAAACAGGAGCAACATCGATATCCTTAACAAAACATACCACACTGTCAAAACAGTTCTAAAACAGGAGCAACATCGATATCCTTAACAAAACATACCACACTGTCAAAACAGTTCTAAAACAGGAGCAACATCGATATCCTTAACAAAACATACCACTGTCAAAACAGTTCTAAAACAGGAGCAACATCGATATCCTTAACAAAACATACCACACTGTCAAAACAGGAGCAACATCGATATCCTTAACAAAACATACCACACTGTCAAAACAGGAGCAACATCGATATCCTTAACAAAACATACCACACTGTCAAAACAGGAGCAACATCGATATCCTAAACAAAACATACCACACTGTCAAAACAGTTCTAAAACAGGAGCAACATCGACATCCTTAACAAAACATACCACACAGTAAAAACAGTTCTAAAACAGGAGCAACATCGATATCCTTCACAAAAATACTTGGATGCTCATTTTCCTAATTTGGTACATGCACTTCAATAAAAAGTGGCAGGGTTAAACTAGTTTTATGTGGCCAAAACCTAGAACACTTAAGCTATCAACTATTTATTTATGTTTCATTTCCACTTTGAATGCGATGCAAGATGGAGTCAAATTGGTACAAATTCCACTTGAGAAGTAAAGTCCTGTTTCCGTCTCATGATGCTAAAAGACTTACCATTCGTACTTGTTGTACTTGATCTGGGAGGTAATTCCTTTGAAATCTGTCCTTTTGATATATGATTCTGGTCACCAATTACTATGTCTTGAGTGACAACTGTGTTAGATCTTTCCACTGAAATAAATGTAACATTATCGACAGAAGTAAAGATGGGAGATGGAGACAAATTGCTACAAATTCCACTTGAGAAGTAAAGTCCTGTTTCCGTCCCCTGTTGCTAGAAGTCTTATCATTCTAGACCGAAACTTTTGTCTCCTGTGTGCATATATTCGCTATTCCATGTTCTATTTTCTTTATTTGGATGTTTATTTTTTTATTTTACTGTTGCACACAGAGACAGAAAGTATTACTATATAATTCTATTCTTACTAGAATTTACCAATAACTCGTAATCCGATTGGATATCGTCACTTATTCTACGTCATTCGAAAGGAATTTATAAATCAATATTTCCGTTTGCTGGACTATCTTTTTCCCCCAGTCATTCCATGCGTATAAATTTACGAGCAATGATACTAAGGGGTTCTGCTAGAAGGATCTGCCATCTTGAAAATGTCATATTTACAACAATACACAAAAATAATTAACTAGAGGCTCCCAGGAGCCTGTATAGCTCACCTGGGTATAATAACAACATCAGTCAATAAAACTTGATAACTTCGGTAAAAAAAATTAACAATTGTAGCCTTCGTCATTTTTATAAATTTGATGAAAAAAGGGCAAGAACTCCAAGATGGGTAATCAGATTTACTTCAAAATTGCAGGTAAAAAAAAAAATTGATCGAAAGGTCGAACCGCCAGACACATTTTTGGAAGAGAACCATCCAATGACTATTTCATCAAAATTTTGTTCTTATTGAGCAAATGGTTTCAGACAAAAAGATTTTTATGGGAATTTCCCATAGGGTCCTATGTTAAATTAAGTTCGGCTGTGGCGGCCATCTTGGTCGGTGTTCTGAAATGCTGGACACAATTTTGGAAGAGGACCACCCAAGAATCATTTCAGCAAAGTTTGGTTGAGATTGGCTCAGTAGTTTCAGAGAGGAAGATTTTTTTAATTTCATCCCCCCTTTTTTTCTAATTTGCATAATCGGTCAAACTCGGTAAAAGTTTTAAGTTCATAAAAAATCCCGTAATATATGTTAAAAAGCTCATCATTATGCTTATACAGTTCAAATTTGGGCACTTTCTGGCTTAAAATAGAGCAGTTTTGGCCATTTGAAGAAATTTCTATTTTTAGTAATGGTGGCCATCTTGGATACAGGACGGTGCTGACGGACACAATTTTGAAAGGGGACCACCTAAGGATCATTTCAGCAAAGTTTGGTTGAGATTGGCTCAGTAGTTTCAGAGGAGAAGATTTTTTTTTAATTCCATCCCCCCTTTTTTCTAATTTGCATAATCGGTCAAAATCTGCAAAAGTTCAAAGTTCATAAAAAAATCTCATAATATATGTTAAAAAGCTCATCATTATGCTTATACAGTTCAAATTTTGGCACTTTCTGGCTTAAAATAGAGCAGTTTTGGCCATTTGAAGAAATTTCTATTTTTAGTAATGGTGGCCATCTTGGATACAGTACGGCGCTGACGGACACAATTTTGAAAGGGGACCACCTAAGGATCATTTCAGCAAAGTTTGGTTGAGATTGGCTCAATAGTTTCAGAGAAGATTTTTTTTTTAATTTCATCCCCCCTTTTTTCTAATTTGCATAATCGGTCAAACTCGGTAAAAGTTTTAAGTTCATAAAAAATCCCGTAATATATGTTAAAAAGCTCATCATTATGCTTATACAGTTCAAATTTGAGCACTTTCTGGCTTAAAATAGAGCAGTTTTGGCCATTTGAAGAAATTTCTATTTTTAGTAATGGTGGCCATCTTGGATACAGGACGGTGCTGACGGACACAATTTTGAAAGGGGACCACCTAAGGATCATTTCAGCAAAGTTTGGTTGAGATTGGCTCAGTAGTTTCAGAGGAGAAGATTTTTTTTTAATTTCATCCCCCCTTTTTTCTAATTTGCATAATTGGTCAAAATCGGCAAAAGTTCAAAGTTCATAAAAAAATCTCATAATATATGTTAAAAAGCTCATCATTATGCTTATACAGTTCAAATTTTGGCACTTTCTGGCTTAAAATAGAGCAGTTTTGGCCATTTGAAGAAATTTCTATTTTTAGTAATGGTGGCCATCTTGGATACAGTACGGCGCTGACGGACACAATTTTGAAAGGGGACCACCTAAGGATCATTTCAGCAAAGTTTGGTTGAGATTGGCTCAATAGTTTCAGAGAAGATTTTTTTTTAATTTCATCCCCCCTTTTTTCTAATTTGCATAATCGGTTAAAATCAGTAAAAGTTCAAAGTTCTTTAAAAATCCCGTAATATATGTTAAAAAGCTCATCATTATGCTTATACAGTTCAAATTTGGGCACTTTCTGGCTTAAAATAGAGCAGTTTTGGCCATTTGAAGAAATTTCTATTTTTAGTAATGGTGGCCATCTTGGATAAAGGACGGTGCTGACGGACACAATTTTGAAAGGGGACCACCTAAGGATCATTTCAGCAAAGTTTGGTTGAGATTGGCTCAGTAGTTTCAGAGGAGAAGATTTTTTTTAAATTTCATCCCCCCTTTTTTTAATTTCATAATCGGTCAAAATCGGTAAAAGTTCAAAGTTCATAAAAAATCCAGTAATACATGTTAAAAAGCTCATCATTATGCTTATACAGTTCAAATTTTGGCACTTTCTGGCTTAAAATAGAGCAGTTTTGGCCATTTGAAGAAATTTTTATTTTTAGTAATGGCGGCCATCTTGGATACAGGACGGCGCTGACGGACACAATTTTAAAAGGGGACCATCTAAGGATCATTTCAGCAAAGTTTGGTTGAGATTGGCTCAGTAGTTTCAGAGGAGAAGATTTTTTTTTAATTTCATCCCCCCATTTTTTAAATTTCATAATCGGTCAAAATCGGTAAAAGTTCAAAGTTCATAAAAAATCCCGTAATATATGTTAAAAAGCTCATCATTATGCTTATACAGTTCAAATTTGGGCACTTTCTGGCTTAAAATAGAGCAGTTTTGGCCATTTGAAGAAATTTCTATTTTTAGTAATGGTGGCCATCTTGGATACAGGACGGTGCTGACGGACACAATTTTGAAAGGGGACCACCTAAGGATCATTTCAGCAAAGTTTGGTTGAGATTGGCTCAGTAGTTTCAGAGGAGAAGATTTTTTTTTAATTTCATCCCCCCTTTTTTAATTTCATAATCGGTCAAACTCGGTAAAAGTTCAAAGTTCATAAAAAATCCCGTAATATATGTTAAAAAGCTCATCATTATGCTTATACAGTTCAAATTTGGGCACTTTCTGGCTTAAAATAGAGCAGTTTTGATCATTTGAAGAAATTTCTATTTTTAGTAATGGCGGCCATCTTGGATACAGGATGGCGCTAACAAACACAATTTTGAAAGGGGACCACCTAAGGATCATTTCAGCAAAGTTTGGTTGAGATTGGTTCAGTAGTTTCAGAGGAGAAGATTTTTTTTTTATTTCATCCCCCCTTTTTTCTAATTTGCATAATCGGTCAAAATGGGTAATGGGATTTACTTCAAAATTGCAGGGTAGGTAGATCTTGATATGCTGCACATTTTTGCAATAAACTTAACATCTATCTCTAAATAGTTTTTGAAATATAAGACGAAAAGTATTAAAAAAAAAAAAAAAAATTGATGAAAAAAGGGCAATAACTCCAAGATGGGTAATCAAATTTACTTCAAAATTGCAGGGTAGGTAGATCTTGACATGCTGAGCATGTTTGCAGTTTCAACTTACCATCTGTCTGTTATAGTTTTTGAAATAAAGGACGAAAAGTATTAAAATTTTGAAAATTTAATGAAAAAAGGGAAATAACTCCAAAATGAGTAATGGGATTTACTTCAAAATTGCAGGGTAGGTAGATCTTGATATGCCGCACATTTTTGCAATTTAAAGTTAACCTTTATCTCTTATAGTTTTTGAAATATAAGACGAAAAGCATTAAAATTTTACAAATTTGATGAAAAAAGGGCAATAACTCCAAGATGGGTAATCAGATTTACTTCAAAATTGCAGGGTAGGTAGATCTTGATGTGCTGATCATTTTTACCCCATGTCAGATTTTTGATATTACTAACGGTTTTTGAGTTATTACCAAAAACCTGCAATTTTACCATATGTTCTATTTTTAGTAACAGCGGCCATGTTGGTTGGTGCACGGCATCACCGGACACAATTTTGAAACTAGATACCCTAGTAATGATTCAGACCAAGTTTGGTTTCCATTGGTCTAGTACTTTCAGAGGAGAAGATTTTTGAAAAAGTTTACGACGTACGACGGACGCCAAGTGATGAGAATAGCTCACATGACCCTTTGGGAATTTAGTTTGTTACACATATTTTCATTGGTTCTTCAGCCCTGAATGTCAGCATATATTCGGAAAACAGACGGGGTATATATTTCAGTCCCCAAAAACGATTAAAACATGGATGACAAAACATTACGCTTCACTGAATCAATGGTATAATACGGAATAATAAATGTATTTTTACCAAATTAAATGCTGTTTTTATACTCAAAACGGCTGCATGAACAAAAAAAATATTACAACGGTTAATTCCGTCACAAATACTTGATCGATTCAGCAAACTCCTATGTTCCACGGCTGTACCATAACAAATAAACAAAACGTTGAGCCTTGAAAACTTTCGACGTCATGGGGCCACACCAAGGTTTTATTTACATGTAGTTAACATTTAAATTATTGAAACTGTTTCGCAAACCCGTTGTTTTGTTATGTGATATATTAATGTTATATTTATAAAGTTTATAAAATTTACTACATATGAAACTGTATTGATTTAGAAATTTATTACAGTATTTTCCTTCATGAGACACCCTATACATGAAATATGACGTGACACATATTTTGACGTCATTGAAGAATGACGTCAAAGGTACGGAAACGGACATCTAGAGATACGAAAAATGAAAATAAAAGAGGCAAATTTATTTAATACAGTTGGATGTTGTATTTAAAAAAAAAGGTTAAATCCGTAATATATCTGTTATTCAGCTATCAGACAGGGTATATAATGTGACATTCCCGGCTTACGATGTATATTCCCTTCGGCTGCGCCTCAGGAAATATAGATCCTAAACCGGGAATGTCACATTATATACCCTGTCTGATAGCTGAATAACATATAATGATCATACTTATATTACTGGAGATTACACTAAATTGTGTTTGAACATAATTTGTAATCGGTCATTTTTTTTAATTTTGAAATGATGTCAGCTTTGTTCCGATCCGAGTTTTACACAAGGATGAAAAGATATTGGGGTGAAAACATATCTATTTACCGCATGCGCAAACTGCTATTTACGATTCTAAGGTAAAGTTATTTTTAAAACAGGGAATATCCCATCAACTTGGTCGTGACGCAGTTGTTCGATTTGAATGCGAGAATTCAGCAATTGACGTGATCATTAATTTTTTATGGTTTTGACCACCGCTAATTTTGGGGGGTTCAGTAATTTCTGCCGGTACTATACACGATCTCAGGCGGTTAAAAGTACCGGGTACCGGCCCACTTTGAAACCCCTGCATTACCAGCTGGGTTCCCAAGAAAACACAAAGTCTTTTAGTTGCCCAGTCTGAAAAATTTGGAGTCGGCAGAAGCTTACTTATTACACGAAATATTCTTATTTTCACCTTGGCTACTGCCTAAAATATTTCGGGGACCCAGGCCAAAACTTAGTGGCATTGCACTACTGGACCCCTGTTAAGTTTTTTCCTTGTTGTGAAATAATTTCTAATATAAATTATTACATGTACCTGTAGTAACATCAATATTCTGTACCAGTTTAGTTTGTGGCATCAGTAATGTATCTGGAAAGCCACTTAGTACAATTGGTGAGCTCTGTTCTTCTGTTGAAATTTGTACAATATCTGGTCTTCCTATAGCTATAAAAAGACAAGTTTATGTTTAAATATTGTATTACATACGTACATTGTAGTACAATACATTATCTATTTTATGTAGCTGCAAAGAGTAATTTTAGGGGCCCCTAGAAGGCATTAATTTAAAGTATACTACAATGTACATGGCTACTATTGTTTAATTTGAAACAAAAGCTGAACCATGTCAAAACAGTTCTAAAACAGGAGCAACATCGATATCCTAAACAAAACATACCACACAGTCAAAACAGGAGCAACATCGATATCCTAAACAAAACATACCATACTGTCAAAACAGTTCTAAAACAGGAGCAACATCGATATCCTAAACAAAACATACCACACTGTCAAAACAGTTCTAAAACAGGAGCAACATCGATATCCTAAACAAAACATACCACTGTCAAAACAGTTCTAAAACAGGAGCAACATCGATATCCTTAACAAAACATACCACACTGTCAAAACAGTTCTAAAACAGGAGCAACATCGATATCCTTAACAAAACATACCACACTGTCAAAACAGTTCTAAAACAGGAGCAACATCGATATCCTTAACAAAACATACCACACTGTCAAAACAGGAGCAACATCGATATCCTAAAAAAAACATACCACACTGTCAAAACAGTTCTAAAACAGGAGCAACATCGATATCCTTAACAAAACATACCACACAGTCAAAACAGTTCTAAAACAGGAGCAACATCGATATCCTTAACAAAACATACCACACTGTCAAAACAGGAGCAACATCGATATCCTAAACAAAACATACCACACTGTCAAAACAGTTCTAAAACAGGAGCAACATCGATATCCTTAACAAAACATACCACACTGTCAAAACAGTTCTAAAACAGGAGCAACATCGATATCCTTAACAAAACATACCACACTGTCAAAACAGTTCTAAAACAGGAGCAACATCGATATCCTAAACAAAACATACCACACTGTCAAAACAGTTCTAAAACAGGAGCAACATCGATATCCTTAACAAAACATACCACACTGTCAAAACAGTTCTAAAACAGGAGCAACATCGATATCCTTAACAAAACATACCACACAGTCAAAACAGTTCTAAAACAGGAGCAACATCGATATCCTTCACAAAAATACTTGGATGCTCATTTTCCTAATTTGGTACATACACTTCAATAAAAAGAGACAGGGTTAAACTAGTTTTATGTGGCCAAAACCTAGAACACTTAAGCTATCAACTATTTATTTATGTTTTATTTCCACTTTGAAAGCGATGCAAGATGGAGTCAAATTGGTACAAATTCCACTTGAGAAGTAAAGTCCTGTTTCCGTCTCATGATGCTAAAAGACTTACCATTCGTACTTGTTGTACTTGATCTGGAAGGTACCGGTAATTCCTTTGAAATCTGTCCTTTTGATATATGATTCTGGTCACCAATTACTATGTCTTGAGCGACAACTGTGTTAGGTCTTTCCACTGAAATAAATGTAACATTATCGACAGAAGTAAAGAGAGCCGCTAAACATGCGAGATGGAGACAAATTGCTACAAATTCCACTTGAGAAGTAAAGTCCTGTTTCCGTCCCCTGTTGCTAGAAGTCTTATCATTCTAGACCGAAACTTTTGTCTCCTGTGTGCATATATTCGCTATTCCATGTTCTATTTTCTTTATTTGGATGTTTATTTTTTTATTTTACTGTTGCACACAGAGACAGAAAGTATTACTATATAATTCTATTCTTACTAGAATTTACCAATAACTCGTAATCCGATTGGATATCGTCACTTATTCTACGTCATTCGAGAGGAATTTATAAATCAATATTTCCGTTTGCTGGACTATCTTTTTCCCCCAGTCATTCCATGCGTATAAATTTACGAGCAATCATACTAAGGGGTTCTGCTAGAAGGATCTGTCATCTTGAAAATGTCATATTTACAACAATACACGAAAATAATTAAAAAGCTTACCTTGAAAACTTATTTTAGTTTAATTGTATCAAACTTGAAGCGTACACGAAGCCAAATAACGTCTAATCTTTACGTTTCAAACTGGAAGTCTTCAATGACGTCATGTTGGTTATGTTCCAAAGTGGTCAATAACATTTCACCGAATTTTTTCAGTTTATAATCATATGTGTATTGTATGTCCATTGTTTGAGGCTCTCCTTCGGTATTTCTTTAATAGTATTTAGCGTCGAAAACAAACACGATGTCCAAGAATAAGAATTATAAGGATTAAACACTGTGTTTTGGGGAAATTATGTATGTATAAACTCCGGCAGCTCACTCACAAACTTTACATCAAGTCCTTCTGACTTTATTCAGTTTGTGAGTGAGCTGCCGGAGTTTATACATAGATAATTTCCTAAAAAACAGTGTTTAATCCTATAGTAAAAGTAGTAGAACGCATACAATTTGTATGCACTGGAAATTCTGGGATTTCTCGCGTTTTGTGTAATGCAAACACCTTCTGGTCTATTCATGAGAGAGTATTCTTCAACTCTAGCCCTGCACTGGACTTAACATATCCCTTGAGACTCCCTTATATCCATTTTTATTTCTCTTCGCTTCATTTACAACATAAAATTAATGGGATCCATTCATAAATATTTCAACCAATCAGATTGACCTCGACAACACACATGACTCCTGTGGTTTGGAAAAAAATGGAAGGTCTGTTGTCAATTTTTCATGTTGAACTTTACAAGCATCTTTCAATATTTACCAAGAAAATAAATGATTTTTTCTAATTTTCTATATATATTAATACAATGTAGTTACTACTACAATATTGTGTTTTAATTTTGATACCACATGTTCATTTTGTCATGTCTGTATATATGTTATTGTAAAGACCTCATGTTAGTAACATGTAACTTACACTGTATATGTGTCCGAGTGTTGTCAATAAATCCTGAAATCTTGAATCTTGAAAAGAAATAACATGCTTCTCTCAAATGACTTTACTTGCTAGTCCAAATTTATGCTTACAAGATGAAGAACAGCAATTAAAGCACTGTTCCTTTGCTTATTTAACTTGTGTTACATGTGATTATCTCTCATGTGTATTGATGTCCATATCCCATTTACTTAATTTACATTTAGCAAAGATGTCAGTATGACAAATAAAACATTAGATTTATATTGTAACATCACTCTTTGACACCAAATCTCAATTCTAATTGTGCAGGGACAAAACTTAACATTTTTACCGCCATTACCAGCTGGGTTCCCAAGAAAACACAAAGTCTTTTAGTTGCCCAGTCTGAAAAATTTGGAGTCGGCAGAAGCTTACTTATTACACGAATTATTCTTATTTTCACCTTGGCTACTGCCTAAAATATTTCGGGGACCCAGGCCAAAACTTAGTGGCATTGCACTACTGGATCCCTGTTAAGTTTTTTCCTTGTTGTGAAATAATTTCTAATATAAATTATTACATGTACCTGTAGTAACATCAATATTCTGTACCAGTTTAGTTTGTGGCATCAGTAATGTATCTGGAAAGCCACTTAGTACAATTGGTGATCTCTGTTCTTCTGTTGAAATTTGTACAATATCTGGTCTTCCTATAGCTATAAAAAGACAAGTTTATGTTTAAATATTGTATTACATACGTACATTGTAGTACAATACATTATCTATTTTATGTAGCTGCAAAGAGTAATTTTAGGGGCCCCTAGAAGGCATTAATTTAAAGTATACTACAATGTACATGGCTACTATTGTTTAATTTGAAACAAAAGCTGAACCATGATCATGATGATAATTGCTATTTCATTTTTGCAGAAAAATATTATCTCCACTTATGAGTATTTTACTTTCCAGTTTTTGTGCTGTGCTGTACATTGTATATATTATATACCTGAATTGGCATGTGTTTCCATCTTTATTTCAGTTTTGTTGTTACTGGCTACTTGTTTTGTCAAATTGTTTACTGGCAAATCAAAATCCTGGCAGATCTTGTCAATGGTGCTTATAATTGATTTATATCCTGCTCTGTTAAATGGGCTGTATATCTAAAATTCAAATAAAAAACAATTGAAAGAACAAAAGTTGCTCTTGTAAACAAAGTACATATAATCATTTTTTTTTAAATCAAATACATGTACCTGGGGCTGGGGTGAAAAAATATAAAAATACATGTACCTGGGGCTGGGGTGAAAAAAATATAAAAATACATGTACCTGGGGCTGGGGTGAAAAATATATAAAAATACATGTACCTGAGGCTGGAGTGAAAAAAATATAAAAATACATGTACCTGGGGTATCACATTTTTCAAGTGTATAATTTATTGTTGGTATATATGTTTCAAAGATAAACCAGCATATGATAAATGGGGAATCAATTTTTTGGGAAAATCAGGTTCATAAAAATTATTCATGTTCATATATAAAAAAAAATAATACATTTAAAATTATAATCAATATGTCAGATACAAAAATTACAATGTATACACATGTATATTTGACATGAGACAAAATCTACTATGAATGAGTTGTATACATGTAATGTATGAAAATCTGTAGATTGCAATCATGACAGATTAATGTACCTGTATATGGCCAGGCAATATTTAACAGGATTGGGGCCAGTGCAACATTGCATGGGACAAGCCCATTCAGATTTCTTAAAAGTACCGGCATGTCCCAATTTTGGCTAAGATATAGAATGAATCAAGGAATATAACACACATATGGAATTTTATTTAAAGAAATGATCCATAAAGTTAAAATGGACATTTTTTTTTTTATAATACATATACTTATACATATATAAGAGTCCTAAGGACAATAAAATCTCTAAGCCAAATTTTTCCTCATGTTTATAAATTTATAGTTTTCTATAAAGGTTTCCCTATACATGCCATATACACATGTATACTGTACATGGATTATAGCTAAATGCTAATAACATACACTTACAAATACAATGAATGAAGGAATCTTACAAGTAGACCATGGCTATTTTTGGGGAAAGTATCAATACATTTAGTCATTTTTTGCTCCAAATGGTAAATAAAATATATATATAATGAATAAAAAAGCTAATTTTCTCATTAAGCTTCAACAATTTATAAATTTTGTTAAAGATACATGTATGCACTAAAACAGCCAATTTTCTCATTGATGCTTCAACAATAACGATATGCACTAACTACATATATAACATGCATACATCATGTACATATACAACATTAGTTCTAATAATAAAACCCTAAATGCTCGCTTACTCGCAAGGGTTATAACGGGATGCCATTACACGTAATGGAGCAGCCGCAGAGATTTTGTGCACTCGCTTACAGAGTTTCTGACGCCTGCATTTATCAATAATAAGACATAACCTTTCCTTTTGTCCATTATTATAACAAGTTTCTATCACCTACCAGTATTTTAGAATGTAATTCCCACAAAATAAAAATCCACATCTCTGAACATTTTGAATTTCATCATTTCCGGCCTCACTATTTGGATGTCGATATCATATTTGGCAATTTGAGGCGTGAATGTTTACATCAGCGTGTAGTAAGAAATACCATATTTAGAAAAGCTCCGCCTTCCGTAGTTTCCGGTTATGGAAAACGATCGATAAATTTGAACAAGGTTGTTGCTACCTTTGAAAAGCATATATTTCTCAGCCAAACCGATTTAACAAGGACTGGGATCATCAGTAATAGTTATAATGAAATGGTTGAAGCGTAAATAGTGAGTTTTTATGTTTCAACTGCAACTTTTATTTTGCTCCATTGTGACGAATGGGACCGCGTTGTAGCTCTGCCGAGACACAAGTTTGTCACAGGAGCTACATGCACATTATTGCAGCAAGTACAACATGTACACTGAAAAACTAATTAATGATGATTTTTCGGAAAAAGGATCAATAAATGTAGCTATATCTTGTTCCGAATAGTAAATACATGACGTAAAACAATAAGATGACTAAAACATTTTTTTAAATTGGTAACTGTATAAGAGAGTGAATTTATATAATTGTAGTAGAATCTATAAAAAAAACCTTTCAATTAACCTGTAAATTTCTGTTAGTACCAAAGTACAGTGTGAGAAACTGAATTTTTTGGACACCTAAGGTCTATGATTGATTGATTGGTGTTTAACGTCCAGCGAGCGATTTTTCAGCTATATTCAGGACGAGAATATTTAAAAATATAAACGCCACGGGACTCGAAACAAGGAAAGGTGATGGGTAGGGACGGATAATTTTGCCAGTGCAACTGGTCTCTTATGGACCACTGCTCATAATGAGCTGTTACACTGGGTTCTTTAACGTGCGGAGAGGGTGGCAATCTCTCAACACGGGACCTCGGTTTTATTTACGTCTCATCCGCAGGACGGGTTGGTTGTGAATTTATGCATCCCGCACAACCGACGGACGCCCCTTCAAGCCGAAGAAGCTCTCGGTCCCATTTCTATACCCCTGGGTTGTCTAAGGTCTATGAAATTCTGAAACACAATAGACCAACTTATATGTACATGTACCATAGGTTATAGTGTAGACACTAGTACATATGATAATCAGCAAAGTGAAAAAATCAGCTGAGGTACATGTACAGTAGATACAGGGGGTATTTTATTTCCAAATCATGGGCCCCATAAGGGCATTAAAAGTACAATCATACAAAGAAAAAATCATAATTATATAGAGTACAGCTACACAATGACATATTTATCACAACATATTACATGTCTACCTTGACATTTGTCGACATACAAAAATGTAGACCAACACAATTTCTCATCGACTCTATTGGTCTACCACCAATTTCGCACACAATATACATTTGTATATATAAAAAATATGCATACATGTAACATTGTAGATTACATATTCATGTAATACAAGGTGATCATGAACATTCTGCAAAACAGCCAATTTCCTATTATTAAATGACTATGAATTTTCTTAATTCTGATTGGTTTAGATGGTTCATTGCTTCCTCTAACAGAACTACATGTCCACCACGCAATTTTGCGCGTGAGGTTAATAAATCTCATGTCGCAGTTAGTACGTACACAAATATAGTAACAGAGAAAAACCAGTAGACTGATTAATATCGATAAATTTGATTGGCCGACATTTTGAACCTCAACCAATCAGAGGCGGTCCTGCTAACGAATTTCGGTAATCAGAAGACGCCTGTTAGTAAACAAAAATGAACGAAGCAGCTTCGTCAGTAGAACCAGAAGATAATACGTACCCAAATATAGTAACAGGGGAAAACTAAAATAATTGCTCTAACATTACCATAAACTACAACATAAATTAATTATACTTACCTATGGGTGATTTTCAAAAAAATGAAGACTTTTCATTTTCAGAGAATAATTTGAACATTAAATGATATGAAAGAAAGGTAAATATCTTAAAACAAGCACAATGGTAACAGTTATCTTCATGCAAAGTGTCATGGAGATTGCTCTTCCGGTTAAAAGGTTATCCTCTAAAAACTGGTCAAATTTGTCAGGAGTGTGATGTTTTAGCGTGACAAACTTTAAATTGCCTCAACTTACCTCGATGATAGAAAATATAAAATAAAAAATATATTAAAGAAAGATGGTATTCTATAATTTCATACCATTTTACTTCAAATATCTAGATGCTTTGTGACCCTATGATTTTGCGACAAAAAATTATTCTATTTTTTAAATTAGTGTATGCGAATAAATTTAACTTGGAAAATTGTACAAATGTCAAATTAAACCTTAATAGTTTTTCATTGTTGAGACTAATTAGTTCAGAAAAGTCAAAATATGTTGTAAAAAAACATTAGTTATAATAATTTAGTAGTATTAGACTGGATGAATATGATAGTTGTAAAATTGGGCTTGCATAAGGAGAGACACAAAAAATGTCAGGATTGTGACATTTTATCTTAGTTGTATAGTACTATGTTGTATGCTTTAATAGTTCACAATTTTCTTTATTTTCCAAAAGCTCCAGACCCAATCAAAGAAAAAAGTTGGAAATAGCTCTGATATATGACATAGCATAGCTAGGAAATCAAAATAACTAATGTCAGGAGTGTGACACTTTTAATAGGCATATCTTTTAAATAAAAAAAATAATAAACCATGCTTCTACAAACTTCCACAATGTTTTCAATTTAATTACATATAAACAATAAGTAATAATTATAGTATTTTTGTATATTGCATGACACCTTTCTCATAATAAGTGATGATAAAGGGTTATATTTTCTTAAAACATGTCAAATATGGATTTTTTTCCAAATGAAAATTTGATGTATGTTGCTTTAGATAAACAGAATACTTACTTTAATATATCTTGCCTTGCATAAAACATTTTCATTCTTTTGATATAGCATTTTTGAAAATTAATAAATAATTTTTCATTCAACAGTAATACAAATGTATGTCACACTCCTGACATAAAAACATTAAATGTCGATTGCAATTGCAGTAGGAAGTTTTTTTTGCAGAGTAAATTATTGAGAAACATGGAGAAACTAATTTGAAAACCACTAAAAAGTAATTTTATACTAAGAAAAGATGATCTATTACTAGTTTTAATAAATTTCAAATCCATTATAACCATTTTTGATAAGATAAATTCCTAAAGGGCAAATAATTAGCACACTCATCATTAGAAAAAGCAAAAACATAATTTTGAATCTTCTTTTAATATTTACTGTTAACTGTAAGAAATATAAGCTTTTGAAGAAATAAAACTTTTAGTTTGGAAAGAATAAGTTGGTTATATTATTTTCGAGAGGGAGTCAGGAGTGTGACAATTTTATTTAAGAAATAGATTATTTTGTAAGCATATAGCCTCCATAAAACTGCTTGTAATTGTCTCGGGGAATTATTTAATTCTCAATAAGCACTATACTCTTGGAAAGATGTATAAATGGTTGAAAATTGAGTTGTCATTTTTTATAATTATGATAGTATTACTTAGAATATGATAAAATATGATTGAAATAACATCATAACAATGCAAAAATGAAATATATTCAAGGGAAACCTTTTTTCAGTCAAAATATATTATGTACTACTACTTAAAAAAGTCATTGTGACCAACAATGATTGCATTTAGCTTGATATTAGGTGTATTTATCTTTTAGAAAAATGTGTCGGGAGTGTGACAAAACATTTGGTTACCTCTAGTTTATACCACCAATGATCAACTTAACTTAACTTTTGTTATATTTATTAGGCATATATAAATAATTGATTTACAACTATTAAGCCTCATTAGATCATATTTTTTATGCTTGTATGAAAACTTTAATTACCAGATTTTTTAAAATATACAGTAAAAATAGTGTTTCTTTGATATACTGAAACTGTTTTCTCATGATATATACAAAGTTTGGTACCAAAATGTGCCTATTTCATATCATTATCAAATGGAAATACATTTAGGTCTCTTACCATACCCAAAAGAAAATGATACTTCTGAGGAAGTAAGTCTGTATTTGTTATCATTTTAACACTTTGTTGCTAATAAAAGTTGAAAAAAAATATTTTGTCTTCATATATTGCACTGAGCAACTGAATCTGAAAAATATATCATATCAATGATATTATTTTACGACCAAAATTATGTCAATTTGTCCAATTTGAAATTTCACCCTCTATGTCACACAAAGTCTTCATTTTTTTGAAAATCACCCCTATGTTCTTTAAAAATTGTTTAAAAATGTTACTGAAACTGATCAAATATTTTATTTGTTAAAATTTTGAAATTGTATTCGTTTTTTCTTAATCAATTTTATTGTTTTGAAACATTACTCATTAGAAATGTCAAGCTTTAAAAACTGGTGTTTGTTGGTTTGAAGCAGCTACATATAAACAAGAATAAATGGAAATGTCTAAGAAACAGCAACAATTCACAATTTTCACCCCAAAATTACACTTAGAATGTGTCATTTAATAAAACAATTGATGACTTTTCATAAGGTGGACACTGATTTATCAACCCAGAGGAAGTGATGTTCACCGAAGCCATGCCATTGGCTTCGGTGAACATCACTTCCTCAGGGTTGATAAGGTGGACACTGATTTATCAACCCAGAGGAAGTGATGTTCACCGAAGCCATGCCATTGGCTTCGGCGAACATCACTTCCTCAGGGTTGATAAATCAATGGCTTCGGTGAACATCACTTCCTCGGGGTTGATAAATCAGTGTCCACCTTATGAAAAGTCATTAATTGCATAATATAACATACCAGGGTACATGTACATGTACCTGTAGAGTTATTTTTATTAAAGTTTGACAATAACAATAACTATTTTTTTTAACTCGAACGATTCCCCTAATAAATATTGACCGTTTGTTTTTAAACCTTTAATGCTTCAATTCTCTAATGGAGGGCTAGTATTTTTTAAAGAAAAAAATCAATTCTCAAAAAAAAGGGAAATGCAAATGGATGAAAATGGGCATGATGATCACACATGTGTAGGGCAAAGTATAATTAACACAATTAATGATACATGTGTACATCTTGAATTCACTTTGGAGTCTTTAAAATTGAGAGAAATTCCTACCAAACTATCAAAATATATGCATGTATAGAGAAGGAAGTAGGTCAAATCGGCCCCAAACAAAATCGGCCCCAAGTCAAAATTCTTGAAGAATTAAAACTGTCTAGTAAGTACAGTTGTGTTTTGTACCAGTAAATGTTTACCATTAATACGAAAATAAACTAAATATAAACGTCTGACTATATCTAGCCGGTAGCATCCCAAATTGCCGATTCCCAGTTTGCTGAGTCCAATTAGCCGATTCCCAAATTGTCGACATATGAAAAATATTGTTATTGCAAGTAGAATAATGCTTCTAATTTATGAAGGAAAATTGTAAATAATTAAATAAATACACATTTTTTGTTTTGTAAATACACCCCAAATTTGTTTGGAGTTAATTGATTGCCGATCATTTATTAAAATCTACCATAATCACATAGCTTGGATATTGTGGGTATAGTACAAGTTCATTTTTAGATTACCGAAATCATCAATCAGTTCTAAATAATTTGCTATTTAACGACAATTGTTTTTCTTTCTTACTTAGTAAAACTCTAAAAAAACATTTACTTATTTGTAGTTTTTTTTCCATTGTTCTTCAATTGTTTGAGTAATGAGTATCGGCATCTCCTATTCAACAATCAGTATGCATTTGATTATGGTTTTTCTAATTAAAATTGCACGAAAAATTACTGCTTTCAATAAAATATGTACACATCATCAATATTTTTTTTTAAATAAAAAATAATATGATGAAATTTTGTCATTTTTAACACT
Organism: Bathymodiolus brooksi; assembly: GCA_963680875.1. Classification (NCBI taxonomy): domain Eukaryota; kingdom Metazoa; phylum Mollusca; class Bivalvia; order Mytilida; family Modiolidae; genus Bathymodiolus; species Bathymodiolus brooksi. Next base: position 84,752,410 of record OY804588.1, on the reverse strand, counting down.
GGTCGGCAATATGGGATTCGGCAAAATGGAATCGGCAATATGGTATTCGGCAATCTGGTTCTAATTCATCTAGCCATGCTTAAAATAATCAATAATCTTGCCAATAAAATTTCAGTGTCTCCCAGTGCATATATATGATGCAAATTTCCTCCATGTACATTGACCATGAGGAGGACTTTAATTTCATTTTGTTTAATCATTTCCAGTCTAAATGTCCTTTAGGCACCGGCCCTTGATGACCTCTGTATATGAATGCCATTGCTCTCATGCATGTACGAGTACATTGGTCATGGGAAGGATGCTGGATTTGCCTTCTGTCATTGAATTAGCCCCTTGTAAATACCAGAGGCTCTCAAGAGCCTGTATCGTTCACCTGGTAATAAAAAAAACCAATTGGTCCTATGTAAAAACTATGTCCTGCGTCATCTTGGAATTACGATCAACATAAAAAACACAAAGTTTGTAAAGGACCTTCCAATGATTGATGCACAGTTTAGGTTCAATCAGTGCAATAGCTTCAGAGAAGAATATATTTCTGTATTTTCCCCATATGGTTCTGTGTTAATACTATGACCTGTGGTGGCAGCCATCTTGAATTTCCGATCGGCATAAAAAACACACATCTTGTAGAGGACCTTCCAATGATCATTCCTGGGCAGTTTGGTTTCAACTGTCCAAGTGGTTTCAGAGAAGAAGCATTTTGAAACATTTTTCCCATAGGGTCCAATGTTAAACTAAGTCCTGCCGTAGCCGCCATTTTGAATTTCATATCAGAATAAAAAACGTACATTTTGTAGAGGACCATTCAATGAACATTCATGCACAGTTTGGCTTTAATCATATTTGTAGTTTCTGAGAAGAAGGCATTTGAACATTTTCCCATAGGGTCCAATGTTAATCTATGTCCTGCGGTGGTGGCCATCTTGGATTTCCGATCGGCATAAAAAACACACACCTTGTAGAGGACCTTCCAATGATCATTCCTGGGCAGTTTGGTTTCAATTATCCAAGTGGTTTCAGAGAAGAAGCGTTTTGAAACATTTTTCCCATAGGGTCCAATGTTAAACTAAGTCCTGCCATAGCTGCCATTTTGAATTTCATATCGGAACAAAAAACGTAAAGTTTGTAGAGGACCATCCAATGTACACACATATGGACAGTTTGGCTTTAATCATATTTGTAGTTTCTGAGAAGAAGGCATTTGAACATTTTCCCATAGGGTCCAATGTTAATCTATGTCCTGCGGTGGTGGCCATCTTGAATTTTCGATCGGCATAAAAAAAACAGAAACTTTGTAGAGGACCTTCCAATGATCATTCCTGGGCAGTTTGGATTCAACTGTCCAAGTGGTTTCAGAGAAGAAGCGTTTTGAAACATTTTTCCCATAGGGTCCAATGTTAAACTAAGTCCTGCCGTAGCCGCCATTTTGAATTTCATATCCGAACAAAAAACCTAACGTTTGTAGAGGACCATCCAATGAACATTCATGTACAGTTTGGCTTTAATAATATTTGTAGTTTCTGAGAAGAAGGCATTTGAACATTTTCCCATAGGGTCCAATGTTAATCTATGTATTGTGGTGGCGGCCATCTTGGATTTCCGATCGGCATAAAAAACATAAAATTTGTAGAGGACCTTCCAATGATCATTCCTGGGCAGTTTGGTTTCAACTGTTCTAGTGGTTTCAGAGAAGAAGCGTTTTCAAACATTTCCCCCATAGGGTCCAATGTTAAACTAAGTCCTGCCGTAGCCGCCATTTTGAATTTCATATCGGAACAAAAAACGTAAAGTTTGTAGAGGACCATCCAATGAACATTCTTGTACAGTTTGGCTTTAATCATATTTGTAGTTTCTGAGAAGAAAGCATTTGAACATTTTCCCATAGGGTCCAATGTTAATCTATGTCCTGCGGTGGTGGCCATCTTGAATTTTCGATCGGCATAAAAAAACAGAAACTTTGTAGAGGACCTTCCAATGATCATTCCTGGGCAGTTTGGATTCAACTGTCCAAGTGGTTTCAGAGAAGAAGCGTTTTGAAACATTTTTCCCATAGGGTCCAATGTTAAACTAAGTCCTGCCGTAGCCGCCATTTTGAATTTCATATCGGAACAAAAAACCTAACGTTTGTAGAGGACCATCCAATGAACATTCATGTACAGTTTGGCTTTAATAATATTTGTAGTTTCTGAGAAGAAGGCATTTGAACATTTTCCCATAGGGTCCAATGTTAATCTATGTATTGTGGTGGCGGCCATCTTGGATTTCCGATCGGCATAAAAAACATAAAATTTGTAGAGGACCTTCCAATGATCATTCCTGGGCAGTTTGGTTTCAACTGTTCTAGTGGTTTCAGAGAAGAAGCGTTTTCAAACATTTCCCCCATAGGGTCCAATGTTAAACTAAGTCCTGTCGTAGCTGCCATTTTGAATTTCATATCGGAACAAAAAACGTAAAGTTTGTAGAGGACCATCCAATGAACATTCTTGTACAGTTTGGCTTTAATCATATTTGTAGTTTCTGAGAAGAAGGCATTTGAACATTTTCCCATAGGGTCCAATGTTAATCTATGTATTGTGGTGGCGGCCATCTTGGATTTCCGATCGGCATAAAAAACATAAAATTTGTAGAGGACCTTCCAATGATCATTCCTGGGCAGTTTGGTTTCAACTGTTCTAGTGGTTTCAGAGAAGAAGCGTTTTCAAACATTTCCCCCATAGGGTCCAATGTTAAACTAAGTCCTGCCGTAGCCGCCATTTTGAATTTCATATCGGAACAAAAAACGTAAAGTTTGTAGAGGACCATCCAATGAACATTCTTGTACAGTTTGGCTTTAATCATATTTGTAGTTTCTGAGAAGAAAGCATTTGAACATTTTCCCATAGGGTCCAATGTTAATCTATGTCCTGCGGTGGTGGCCATCTTGGATTTCCGATCGGCATAAAAAATACACACCTTGTGGAGGACCTTCCAATGATCATTCCTGGGCAGTTTGGTTTCAATTATCCAAGTGGTTTCAGAGAAGAAGCATTTTGAAACATTTTTCCCATAGGGTCCAATGTTAAACTAAGTCCTGCCGTAGCCGCCATTTTGAATTTTATATCGGAACAAAAAACGCAAAGTTTGTAGAGGACCATCCAATGAACATTCATGTACAGTTTGGCTTTAATCATATTTGTAGTTTCTGAGAAGAAGGCATTTGAACATTTTCCCATAGGGTCCAATGTTAATCTATGTCCTGCGGTGGTGGCCATCTTGGATTTCCGACCGGCATAAAAAACAGAAAATTTGTAGAGGACCTTCCAATGATCATTCCTGGGCAGTTTGGTTTCAACTGTCCAAGTGGTTTCAGAGAAGAAGCATTTTGAAACATTTTTCCCATAGGGTCCAATGTTAAACTAAGTCCTGCCGTAGCCGCCATTTTGAATTTCATATCGGAACAAAAACGTAAAGTTTGTAGAGGACCATCCAATGAACATTCTTGTACAGTTTGGCTTTAATCATATTTGTAGTTTCTGAGAAGAAGGCATTTGAACATTTTCCCATAGGGTCCAATGTTAATCTATGTATTGTGGTGGCGGCCATCTTGGATTTCCGATCGGCATAAAAAACATAAAATTTGTAGAGGACCTTCCAATGATCATTCCTGGGCAGTTTGGTTTCAACTGTTCTAGTGGTTTCAGAGAAGAAGCGTTTTCAAACATTTCCCCCATAGGGTCCAATGTTAAACTAAGTCCTGCCGTAGCCGCCATTTTGAATTTCATATCGGAACAAAAAACGTAAAGTTTGTAGAGGACCATCCAATGAACATTCTTGTACAGTTTGGCTTTAATCATATTTGTAGTTTCTGAGAAGAAAGCATTTGAACATTTTCCCATAGGGTCCAATGTTAATCTATGTATTGCGGTGGTGGCCATCTTGAATTTTCGATCGGCATAAAAAAACAGAAACTTTGTAGAGGACCTTCCAATGATCATTCCTGGGCAGTTTGGATTCAACTGTCCAAGTGGTTTCAGAGAAGAAGCGTTTTGAAACATTTTTCCCATAGGGTCCAATGTTAAACTAAGTCCTGCCGTAGCCGCCATTTTGAATTTCATATCCGAACAAAAAACCTAACGTTTGTAGAGGACCATCCAATGAACATTCAAGTACAGTTTGGCTTTAATAATATTTGTAGTTTCTGAGAAGAAGGCATTTGAACATTTTCCCATAGGGTCCAATGTTAATCTATGTATTGTGGTGGCGGCCATCTTGGATTTCCGATCGGCATAAAAAACATAAAATTTGTAGAGGACCTTCCAATGATCATTCCTGGGCAGTTTGGTTTCAACTGTTCTAGTGGTTTCAGAGAAGAAGCGTTTTCAAACATTTCCCCCATAGGGTCCAATGTTAAACTAAGTCCTGCCGTAGCCGCCATTTTGAATTTCATATCGGAACAAAAAACGTAAAGTTTGTAGAGGACCATCCAATGAACATTCTTGTACAGTTTGGCTTTAATCATATTTGTAGTTTCTGAGAAGAAAGCATTTGAACATTTTCCCATAGGGTCCAATGTTAATCTATGTATTGCGGTGGTGGCCATCTTGAATTTTCGATCGGCATAAAAAAACAGAAACTTTGTAGAGGACCTTCCAATGATCATTCCTGGGCAGTTTGGATTCAACTGTCCAAGTGGTTTCAGAGAAGAAGCGTTTTGAAACATTTTTCCCATAGGGTCCAATGTTAAACTAAGTCCTGCCGTAGCCGCCATTTTGAATTTCATATCCGAACAAAAAACCTAACGTTTGTAGAGGACCATCCAATGAACATTCAAGTACAGTTTGGCTTTAATAATATTTGTAGTTTCTGAGAAGAAGGCATTTGAACATTTTCCCATAGGGTCCAATGTTAATCTATGTATTGTGGTGGCGGCCATCTTGGATTTCCGATCGGCATAAAAAACATAAAATTTGTAGAGGACCTTCCAATGATCATTCCTGGGCAGTTTGGTTTCAACTGTTCTAGTGGTTTCAGAGAAGAAGCGTTTTCAAACATTTCCCCCATAGGGTCCAATGTTAAACTAAGTCCTGCCGTAGCCGCCATTTTGAATTTCATATCGGAACAAAAAACGTAAAGTTTGTAGAGGACCATCCAATGAACATTCTTGTACAGTTTGGCTTTAATCATATTTGTAGTTTCTGAGAAGAAAGCATTTGAACATTTTCCCATAGGGTCCAATGTTAATCTATGTCCTGCGGTGGTGGCCATCTTGGATTTCCGATCGGCATAAAAAATACACACCTTGTGGAGGACCTTCCAATGATCATTCCTGGGCAGTTTGGTTTCAATTATCCAAGTGGTTTCAGAGAAGAAGCATTTTGAAACATTTTTCCCATAGGGTCCAATGTTAAACTAAGTCCTGCCGTAGCCGCCATTTTGAATTTCATATCGGAACAAAAAACGTTATGTTTGTAGAAAATCATCCAATGAACATTCATGTACAGTTTGGCTTTAATCATATTTGTAGTTTCTGAGTAGAAGGCATTTGAACATTTTCCCATAGGGTCCAATGTTAATCTATGTATTGCGGTGGTGGCCATCTTGGATTTCCGATCGGCATAAAAAACATAAAATTTGTAGAGGACCTTCCAATGATCATTCCTAGGCAGTTTGGTTTCAATTATCCAAGTGGTTTCAGAGAAGAAGCGTTTTGAAACATTTTTCCCATAGGGTCCAATGTTAAACTAAGTCCTGCCGTAGCCGCCATTTTGAATTTCATACCAGAACAAAAAACGTAAAGTTTGTAGAGGACCATCTAATGAACATTCATGTACAGTTTGGCTTTAATCATATTTGTAGTTTCTGAGTAGAAGGCATTTGAATATTTTCCCATAGGGTCCAATGTTAATCTGTCCTGCGGTGGCGGCCATCTTGGATTTCCGACCGGCATAAAAAACAGAAAATTTGTAGAGGACCTTCCAATGATCATTCCTGGGCAGTTTGGTTTCAACTGTCCAAGTGGTTTCAGAGAAGAAGCATTTTGAAACATTTTTCCCATAGGGTCCAATGTTAAACTAAGTCCTGCTGTAGCCGCCATTTTGAATTTCATATCGGAACAAAAAACCTTAAGATTGTAGAGGACCATCCAATGAACATTCATGTACAGTTTGGCTTTAATCATATTTGTAGTTTCTGAGAAGAAGGCATTTGAACATTTTCCCATAGGGTCCAATGTTAATCTATGTATTGCGGTGGTGGCCATCTTGGATTTCCGATTGGCATAAAAAACATAAAATTTGTAGAGGACCTTCCAATGATCATTCCTAGGCAGTTTGGTTTCAATTATCCAGGTGGTTTCAGAGAAGAAGCGTTTTGAAACATTTTTCCCATAGGGTCCAATGTTAAACTAAGTCCTGCCGTAGCCGCCATTTTGAATTTCATACCAGAACAAAAAACGTAAAGTTTGTAGAGGACAATCTAATGAACATTCATGTACAGTTTGGCTTTAATCATATTTGTAGTTTCTGAGTAGAAGGCATTTGAATATTTTCCCATAGGGTCCAATGTTAATCTATGTCCTGCGGTGGCGGCCATCTTGGATTTCCGACCGGCATAAAAAACCTTAAATTTGTAGAGGACCTTCCAATGATCATTCCTGGGCAGTTTGGTTTCAACTGTCCAAGTGGTTTCAGAGAAGAAGCATTTTGAAACATTTTTCCCATAGGGTCCAATGTTAAACTAAGTCCTGCCGTAGCCGCCATTTTGAATTTCATACCAGAACAAAAAACGTAAAGTTTGTAGAGGACCATCTAATGAACATTCATGTACAGTTTGGCTTTAATCATATTTGTAGTTTCTGAGTAGAAGGCATTTGAACATTTTCCCATAGGGTCCAATGTTAATCTATGTATTGCGGTGGTGGCCATCTTGGATTTCCGATCGGCATAAAAAACATAAAATTTGTAGAGGACCTTCCAATGATCATTCCTAGGCAGTTTGGTTTCAATTATCCAAGTGGTTTCAGAGAAGAAGCGTTTTGAAACATTTTTCCCATAGGGTCCAATGTTAAACTAAGTCCTGCCGTAGCCGCCATTTTGAATTTCATACCAGAACAAAAAACGTAAAGTTTGTAGAGGACCATCTAATGAACATTCATGTACAGTTTGGCTTTAATCATATTTGTAGTTTCTGAGTAGAAGGCATTTGAATATTTTCCTATAGGGTCCAATGTTAATCTGTCCTGCAGTGGCGGCCATCTTGGATTTCCGACCGGCATGAAAAACAGAAAATTTGTAGAGGACCTTCCAATGATCATTCCTGGGCAGTTTGGTTTCAACTGTCCAAGTGGTTTCAGAGAAGAAGCATTTTGAAACATTTTTCCCATAGGGTCCAATGTTAAACTAAGTCCTGCCGTAGCCGCCATTTTGAATTTCATATCGGAACAAAAAACCTTAAGATTGTAGAGGACCATCCAATGAACATTCATGTACAGTTTGGCTTTAATCATATTTGTAGTTTCTGAGAAGAAGGCATTTGAACATTTTCCCATAGGGTCCAATGTTAATCTATGTATTGCGGTGGTGGCCATCTTGGATTTCCGATTGGCATAAAAAACATAAAATTTGTAGAGGACCTTCCAATGATCATTCCTAGGCAGTTTGGTTTCAATTATCCAAGTGGTTTCAGAGAAGAAGCGTTTTGAAACATTTTTCCCATAGGGTCCAATGTTAAACTAAGTCCTGCCGTAGCCGCCATTTTGAATTTCATACCAGAACAAAAAACGTAAAGTTTGTAGAGGACCATCTAATGAACATTCATGTACAGTTTGGCTTTAATCATATTTGTAGTTTCTGAGTAGAAGGCATTTGAATATTTTCCCATAGGGTCCAATGTTAATCTATGTCCTGCGGTGGCGGCCATTTTGGATTTCCGACCGGCATAAAAAACAGAAAATTGTAGAGGACCTTCCAATGATCATTCCTGGGCAGTTTGGTTTCAACTGTCCAAGTGGTTTCAGAGAAGAAGCATTTTGAAACATTTTTCCCATAGGGTCCAATGTTAAACTAAGTCCTGCCGTAGCCGCCATTTTGAATTTCATACCAGAACAAAAAACGTAAAGTTTGTAGAGGACCATCTAATGAACATTCATGTACAGTTTGGCTTTAATCATATTTGTAGTTTCTGAGAAGAAGGCATTTGAACATTTTCCCATAGGGTCCAATGTTAATCTATGTATTGCGGTGGTGGCCATCTTGGATTTCCGATTGGCATAAAAAACAAAAAATTTGTAGAGGACCTTCCAATGATCATTCCTGGGCAGTTTGGTTTCAATTATCCAAGTGGTTTCAGAGAAGAAGCGTTTTGAAACATTTTTCCCATAGGGTCCAATGTTAAACTAAGTCCTGCCGTAGCCGCCATTTTGAATTTCATACCAGAACAAAAAACGTAAAGTTTGTAGAGGACCATCTAATGAACATTCATGTACAGTTTGGCTTTAATCATATTTGTAGTTTCTGAGTAGTAGGCATTTGAATATTTTCCCATAGGGTCCAATGTTAATCTATGTCCTGCGGTGGCGGCCATTTTGGATTTCCGACCGGCATAAAAAACAGAAAATTTGTAGAGGACCTTCCAATGATCATTCCTGGGCAGTTTGGTTTCAACTGTCCAAGTGGTTTCAGAGAAGAAGCATTTTGAAACATTTTTCCCATAGGGTCCAATGTTAAACTAAGTCCTGCCGTAGCCGCCATTTTGAATTTCATATCGGAACAAAAAACGTAAAGTTTGTAGAGGACCATCTAATGAACATTCATGTACAGTTTGGCTTTAATCATATTTGTAGTTTCTGAGTAGAAGGCATTTGAATATTTTCCCATAGGGTCCAATGTTAATCTATGTCCTGCGGTGGCGGCCATCTTGGATTTCTGACCGGCATAAAAAACGGAAAATTTGTAGAGGACCTTCCAATGATCATTCCTGGGCAGTTTGGTTTCAACTGTCCAAGTGGTTTCAGAGAAGAAGCATTTTGAAACATTTTTCCCATAGGGTCCAATGTTAAACTAAGTTCTGCCGTAGCCGCCATTTTGAATTTCATACCGGAACAAAAAACGTAAAGTTTGTAGAGGACCATCTAATGAACATTCATGTACAGTTTGGCTTTAATCATATTTGTAGTTTCTGAGTAGAAGGCATTTGAATATTTTCCCATAGGGTCCAATGTTAATCTATGTCCTGCGGTGGCGGCCATCTTGGATTTCCGACCGGCATAAAAAACCTTAAATTTGTAGAGGACCTTCCAATGATCATTCCTGGGCAGTTTGGTTTCAACTGTCCAAGTGGTTTCAGAGAAGAAGTATTTTGAAACATTTTTCCCATAGGGTCCAATGTTAAACTAAGTCCTGCCGTAGCTGCCATTTTGAATTTCATATCGGAACAAAAAACCTTAAGATTGTAGAGGACCATCCAATGAACATTCATGTACAGTTTGGCTTTAATAATATTAGTAGTTTCTGAGAAGAAGGCATTTGAACATTTTCCCATAGGGTCCAATGTTAATCTATGTCCTGCGGTGGCGGCCATCTTGGATTTCCGACCGGCATAAAAAACCTTAAATTTGTAGAGGACCTTCCAATGATCATTCCTGGGCAGTTTGGTTTCAACTGTCCAAGTGGTTTCAGAGAAGAAGCATTTTGAAACATTTTTCCCATAGGGTCCAATGTTAAACTAAGTCCTGCCGTAGCCGCCATTTTGAATTTCATATCGGAACAAAAAACCTTAAGATTGTAGAGGACCATCCAATGAACATTCATGTACAGTTTGGCTTTAATAATATTTGTAGTTTCTGAGAAGAAGGCATTTGAACATTTTCCCATAGGGTCCAATGTTAATCTATGTCCTGCGGTGGCGGCCATTTTGGATTTCCGACCGGCATAAAAAACAGAAAATTTGTAGAGGACCTTCCAATGATCATTCCTGGGCAGTTTGGTTTCAACTGTCCAAGTGGTTTCAGAGAAGAAGCATTTTGAAACATTTTTCCCATAGGGTCCAATGTTAAACTAAGTCCTGCCGTAGCCGCCATTTTGAATTTCATACCAGAACAAAAAACGTAAAGTTTGTAGAGGACCATCTAATGAACATTCATGTACAGTTTGGCTTTAATCATATTTGTAGTTTCTGAGTAGAAGGCATTTGAATATTTTCCCATAGGGTCCAATGTTAATCTATGTCCTGCGGTGGCGGCCATCTTGGATTTCTGACCGGCATAAAAAACGGAAAATTTGTAGAGGACCTTCCAATGATCATTCCTGGGCAGTTTGGTTTCAACTGTCCAAGTGGTTTCAGAGAAGAAGCATTTTGAAACATTTTTCCCATAGGGTCCAATGTTAAACTAAGTTCTGCCGTAGCCGCCATTTTGAATTTCATACCGGAACAAAAAACGTAAAGTTTGTAGAGGACCATCTAATGAACATTCATGTACAGTTTGGCTTTAATCATATTTGTAGTTTCTGAGTAGAAGGCATTTGAATATTTTCCCATAGGGTCCAATGTTAATCTATGTCCTGCGGTGGCGGCCATCTTGGATTTCCGACCGGCATAAAAAACCTTAAATTTGTAGAGGACCTTCCAATGATCATTCCTGGGCAGTTTGGTTTCAACTGTCCAAGTGGTTTCAGAGAAGAAGTATTTTGAAACATTTTTCCCATAGGGTCCAATGTTAAACTAAGTCCTGCCGTAGCTGCCATTTTGAATTTCATATCGGAACAAAAAACCTTATGATTGTAGAGGACCATCCAATGAACATTCATGTACAGTTTGGCTTTAATCATATTTGTAGTTTCTGAGAAGAAGGCATTTGAACATTTTCCCATAGGGTCCAATGTTAATCTATGTCCTGCGGTGGTGGCCATCTTGGATTTCCGACCGGCATAAAAAACAGAAAATTTGTAGAGGACCTTCCAATGATCATTCCTGGGCAGTTTGGTTTCAACTGTTGGTTTCAGAGAAGAAGCATTTTGAAACATTTTTCCCATAGGGTCCAATGTTAAACTAAGTCCTGCCGTAGCCGCCATTTTGAATTTCATATCGGAACAAAAAAACCTTAAGATTGTAGAGGACCATCCAATGAACATTCATGTACAGTTTGGCTTTAATCATATTTGTAGTTTCTGAGAAGAAGGCATTTGAACATTTTCCCATAGGGTCCAATGTTAATCTATGTCCTGCGGTGGTGGCCATCTTGGATTTCCGACCGGCATAAAAAACAGAAAATTTGTAGAGGACCTTCCAATGATCATTCCTGGGCAGTTTGGTTTCAACTGTCCAAGTGGTTTCAGAGAAGAAGCATTTTGAAACATTTTTCCCATAGGGTCCAATGTTAAACTAAGTCCTGCCGTAGCCGCCATTTTGAATTTCATATCGGAACAAAAAACCTTAAGATTGTAGAGGACCATCCAATGAACATTCATGTACAGTTTGGCTTTAATCATATTTGTAGTTTCTGAGAAGAAGGCATTTGAACATTTTCCCATAGGGTCCAATGTTAATCTATGTCCTGCGATGGCGGCCATCTTGGATTTCCGATCGGCATAAAAAACAGTAACTTGGTAAAGGACATTCCAATGATCATTCCTTTACAGTTTGGGTTCAGTCAGTTCATCAGTTTCGGAGAAGAAGATCTTTGAAATTTCAGCCAATCAGAGCATATTATTGGCCCTGGCAGCCATATTGAATATCCGACTGGAACGAAAAACAGTAACTTTGTAGAGGACCATCCAAGGAACATTCCTGCTAAGTTCGGTTCCAATCGGCCAAGTGGTTTCGGAGAAGAAGCTTGAAATGTGAAAAGTTTACAGACGACAGACGACAGACGACAGACGACGGACGCCAAGTGATGGCAATAGTTCACCTGGACCTTTGGTCCAGGTGAACTAATAAAAGGGTTTATTTCTATTTCTGTGTTCAGAAGAAGTTAATTTTTATTTATTTATTCTTTTTTTATTTTTATTTTTTGGGGCCGATTTGACTTTCATTTTGAGGCCGATTTGACTTGGGGCCGATTTAACTTGGGGCCGATTTGACTTAGGGCCGATTTGACTGGGGCCGATTTGACTGGAAATCTATAGAGAAATACCTTGACTTTAGGACATGGCCAGGCTGGTGATCTTGGTTTGGGTGTTGATTTACATGGAGTTTGAGTCTGTGCAAATATCAGCCTTCTACTGTTGACTTTCGGTGTCACAGTCTGTCTGTTAATTATTTTTCCTTTGGGCATGCATCCTGATTTTGAGGGTGTCAAATGGTGCAGTGCCAGTGGTCTTTTGTTGGTTGAACTCGTCTCTGTGCACGTTTTCTTCGTTTGATACTGTAATTTTGAGGTTAAGCTCTTGAAATCTGTAGATGCACTGTTTTTGAAATTGTTCAAGATTTTGTCACCTTTTGCCTGACTTTCTGTTATTGATTTCAATGAATTAAAGCACTGATTACAAACAAAAATATCATATGCACTGTCAACAAATGTACGCAAGTTACTCACTGACACTGGTAAATCATAGATTTTTGCAAGTTGATTTATGATATTTAAATCTTTTCCTACATGTCTTCTCTTTTCACCTTTTAGATTAGTAAGGTCAAACACGTGAGTACAATGAAAACATTTGGAAGAAGAAGAAGAAGAAGAAGACATTACAAACATTTCTCTAATTCTTTGGCTGTTCTTTTACGTTCCCGAACTTCGGGAGCGTTAACGGTAGAAGTATGAATATGTCGGTTAAAAGCTCAACAGAGCTTATGTTGTATGTTGTTTTAACTATGCCGACTCTAAATAAAGCTTATTTATTATTTATTAGTATTACTACTATGACACTTCAAAATCTTCAACAATATGGCTGCCAAACCGGAAATAAAAATGGAAAAAATGTTCGATAGCGGATACGAAAAATGTCCGGAGTTTGGAGTTTTAGGTGGTGTTATTTTTAAGCTTGATATTTTGTAAACAGCAAGAAAAATTACTGTTCTTCGGGAGCGTTTCAGGTTGCACCTGCCTCATATTACCGGTGAGAGAAGAATGAATCAGGGGATGTCATATGGAAAGGGGATGGAATCAGCAAATATTGATGCTAGAAAATGGTCGATTTTACCATTCGATGTATCTCGGGATTTTATAATAAGTAAGGAAATTCTCGTCTAGCTCTCGTATATCGAGAAACTTTTCATTGGATAATTTTTTGAAGTACTTGAAGTGTCTATGCAAATTTAGAATCGACCGAAATAAATCGGAAAATACCGAAGTATAATTGTAATATACGGAAAATATCGAAAGAAATTCGGCAATATATTTATTATAAGGTGGGCGTTCATTATATAAATAAATCGAAAGTTCTTTAAGGTAGGTATATTTAATTTAAATAATTGCAACTATAATATTCATATAAATATGAACATAAACATTTTTATTGTTTAATATTGATAACAATTTCAAAATATAACAATTAAATGCAAAAAGTTGAATTAACAATAATTATTCGGGAAAATGCTTTTTAAGGAATATAAATAAAGGGAGATAATCATAGTACTGTATAGTATTATAAAATTACTACTGAAAAACTTTTTGTAAAAAAATATTGAACCAATAGTGATTAAAAAAAAATGAAATAAATATTTTACAATACTGTCTGTACTCCTGTAGGAGTGTGAAGCCCATCTATGATCTAAATAGATCCTCTGTATTTAATAACAATTTATATCCATAAAATAAAATAATCAAAATGCATATGTATGCTAAATAAAATTTGGATTAAGTGTTAACTATGTTAGATACAATGTATCTACGTACCATTAGTTGTTTACAAAATACACTTATATATATAATTATTGTCTGTAAACAAACATCTGCTTTGCATATCATAAATCCTCGGATTTACCATATTCTAAGAAAACACGTGTTTTTTTTAATTAATTTATTTCATAAGAATATATAACATATATTTTCTGTTTTTATATATAATTATTAAGGTAAAAATACCTTACAAAAGAACAAAAAGCCATTCAGAAAAATTTGTCAAACTAAAAATCTTCCTGATTCTGATCCTGATCTTACCAGCACCTCGCTGGTAACATTTGGCCCAAATTTTGATTGTATTTTACTTCACATCCAAAATTTTACATGAAGACGTATGTTGAATGTAAAATAATACAAACCTCCTTGGAAAATATATATTTCAAACAATTACATCCATATTTTGTCACAATATATCCATAAATAAATGTCTGTCAAACTCATTTACCTAACACGATACACACATTAGCACCCCCCTATATTTTGTAATGGCTGAGTATATAGCCAAGGGAGATCATCGTTTCCATAGCCTGAATGAATCTTACCCGGGGCGTTGGGCATGCGCCAACATTTTAACACCCAAAATCGGCACGGGCCAAATCCGGAATACAATTGCGCTATTCTGGTACTCGTGACCCCTCGGATGAGTACCAGACTAGTAAAAAGTATGAAAGAGCAGCAAAAATGAATTTCCGAATTAAAAAAAGATACTGAAAATAAAATCTGATGTTTAAAATGAGCCCATTCCAGTAAAAATAAACAATCATAATATGAGGCAGGTGCAACCTGAAACGCTCCCGAAGAACAATAATTTGTCTTCCTGTTTACAAAATATTAAGCTTAAAAATAACACCATCTAAAACTCCAAACTCCGGAAAGTTTTCGTATCCGCTACCGAACATTGTTTCATTTTTATTTCGACTAGAGTTCCGGTTTAGGTCACGTGATTTTTCTTTTAATTTATTGATAACTAACTAACCCGAATAATCCAGTCGTTATATTACGCTCCCGCTGGTCGCTACATTTTGTTAATATTTACAAACGGAAGTAAAGGGAGTCACTAATGCGCATACGCGCTAATATCTGATATTTGATTGGTCGGCTGTACCAGCCAGCAGCCTGACGGATTTTTACCACTGACTGGATTATTCGGGTTAATTTATTGAATGAATCTTACGGGAGTGTCAACAGTCATGGGCTTTGGGCATGCGCCAACACTAACAACCCTTACAAAGTCGGTGACGGTCTATATTTATTCCGGATTTACCCCGCTTCGTTATGAATGATGATGTGCATGTTTTAATAAAATAAAATGCAGATGCGGATCCAAAAGTTCTTAAAGGGGGGATTTCCAGAAAGTTAAATTGTTTATATTTGTAAAATTTAGTTGGACGAAATTTATGATCAAACAATATTATAAATCAATCGGAGTAAAAAAACGTAAACAAGACGTCATTGCATTTGTAAACACGGTGACGCAGTTTATTCATCGTGGCAGTTATGCACATATCGTCACGGTCGTAAGGAAGTTTTCGTGAATTTGTTGGTTAGGAAAATAATTTATAACTGCACGTATCCCGTAGATCTTGAAAATAATGAGAGATCGTGTGAATATTCATCTATAGTCAGAGGCGGATTTAGAGGGGGCGTGCGGGGCGTGCGCCCCCTAAAATTCGCAAAGCATTTGTTTGTCTGTAAACAAGAACGGTCGAATCATATGTTTTCAGTTCAAATGAATCAAACGACGAAAAAGAAAAGCTCCATCCGGACGGGCAGTATTAACTAGAACCACCCGAAAGGACAAGCACCGAAAGTACAGACCAATTAGTGAAATGAGGAATGCGTTAAAACTAAACCAATAGTTCTTTGAAGGGTTAAAATATCGTGATCGATCAGTCATGAGTTGAACAATTCGCATCACGGTTGTTCAAAAAAAGTTTTACTTTAGGTTCTTATAATCTGACAAAAATATACTGTTAAGAATTATCCGACAAAATTAAGACTCAAAATCAAGTTTTTTTGGTCTGATAAAAATGGTGTGGTTGGTTCAAAATTGTCGTTCAAATAAATGTCTGTAATTCCTAAAATCCCCAGAGCTTCAGGGGGGCTAAACCCCCCCTGGGCCCACTACCAGGGTTCTGCTCTGGACCAGCTGGGGACCTTAAGTGGTCCCCAGACCCCTCGCCTACTCACGCCCCCCTAACCACAAATCCTGGATCCGCCCCTGATATTAGTTCCAACTTCCAAGGATATTGTGACACAACCTCGCAAATAAAATATTACTGTTTTCCTAGCGAGTACTTATCGATTAACTTGAGGAAAAATTAATCTAAATCTCGTATATTTTGTTGTCTGACTATCTTATATAAAAGGGGGGGGGGGGGTCCTTATAAGAAAGGGAAATCAAAATAACTATTTTCCCCCTAAGCGACTGGCAGGTATTGTACAAAAACCAGCTTTGTAATGTTAATGCTTTAAAGTTGGCATTATGTTAGACTTCTGCATGGTTTTATAGTTTATCATATTTATATCACATTAAACATGCAATTTGTAAATTATCATATTATTGAGCATCAAATAAAACTTTTTAAAAGGCCCAACTTAAAACTGGTATACCCCTTTTGTTAGAGAATGTATAAAGTATGTGTGTGTAAGACACTTTTGATGTTCTAACTTAAAAATGACTTAGTTCAACTATATATCATTTTGTGATTTTTTAGAAGTCAAAATCCTGTAGTAATGCACACCTTTAGTATTTGTACATTAAACACACTACAAAATATTACAAAAAGGGAGGGACAGACAGGGGTTAAATAGTATGCCCTGATACAGGGCTATACATTAACAGTCATGTTCCATTCTTACATGTATGTCAAGCACATTATTATGGTGTGGTTTCTGTTCATGAGGCACTCCATCCTTTCTTGTTTATGCCAGTGTCAGGAGACCAATAATAACATATAATGATTAGTATGGAAAAAGTGCTAAATTCAGGAACAAGTCAGTCTTGGTTGGGCAAGATATGTACATGTACATGTACTTTGTAAATGATTCAACTGATAACTTTTGTAAATTATAGAGCACAAAAATTAAACAAAAAGGTGACCGCATGGGCAGATTTGGCTTAAGAGAACTACATGTATTCATTAACAAGAACATATTTATTGCAAAAACAAAACATTATTAAAAGGTCAGCTATACATGTATAATAACAATGTTGTAAAATAACAAAACTATGAACTGAAACATTGAAGAATGGGTAATAAAACACATTCCCATCATCCTAATGAAGTCTTAAGTTAATGATTGAATAAAAATTATATTGCTTTTAACATCAAAAAGTTAATATTAGGGGACACTATACAATTTTCTCTATCCTTTAGTTATTGAATTGAGAAGTTAAAAATCTAACACAAGCTCCACCCCCCCCCCCCAAAAACATACATGTAATAAGGTTAAAAAAAGCTCCTTTAATTTCAAAATATTTGTCTAAGATTTTTCAGGTAAATGAACAAAGCCCAAAATATTCAATAATTTTACATGAAAAACATCACTCATATGGGGGATAAAAACATTCTATTCATAGAATTTTTAAACAATAAACAACAAGAAATATAAACTATAACATGTGATGTGTAAACTATTTAAGCATGAGCAACAGGAAACACATTTAGATACAAAAAATGAAAAGACCAACACCCTTAGTTGGATTTTTAGAGTGCTAGTTCATTGAAACAACAGTCTGTGGATAGATATGTCGTTCCACTCTGAAACATTATTCTGATTCTGACCCGACCATTCTTTGTTCTTACTCCTTAATGCTGCATTCTTACCAATTTTATAATCTTTGGTTTGACTAGACAGATGCTAGAACCCATGGATCTACCACATTCAAGGTGAACATGCTAACCATTACACAACATTTTTGTGGTTGTGTAAAAATCACACTGAAAAAGGAGTAGTTCTTCAAAACTTTCATTAAGCTAAGAACTTGTGTCCAAGTTAGTTAATGCAGTCAACATGATCAAGCATATATTAAAATAAACCCATAGATTAGCTTCCAGTCAGATTTGAACTGACATCTTTTCAACATTATTGAAATGTACTACCTTGTACTATAGAAGCTATATGTATTGTAATTGTTAGTAGTTGACAAACCTAATATGTACTCAGATCATTAGTTTCCAGAGAGATTTGAACTGACATCTCTCAAACATTATTGAAATGTACTGATTCATTGACACCATAGTAACTACAACATTTTGTCATGAATTTGTTAGGAACATTTCAGCCATCAATCATGTTCATCAAGCCTATCAGAATACATTTGAACGGGGTCTGAAATTCCACTCACTCAAAATTTTGTCGTAGCACCTCTTGTTATCTTGTAAAACATAATCTTGTGATGGCACCATTTCTTTGTTTTTAATCTTTGCTATGTTTGTGTTTTAATCTTGTCCTTGTTTTTAAATTGTTTTTTTTTTTTAAATAAACTGGAAGTTAATCATTTTATTAAATATTAATATAGATAGCAAGATTTCAATACTAATCACTCTTGCAATAGGGGCATAAAAATACATCTCTTTTCCTGATCACACGTTTTTCAGTTGAGTAGACCAAATGAACCCAGTGTTTGCATTGGTCACATTGTAGCCATTTCGTGAATATTAAACATACAAGAGCCTGTTAAGAACAGGTTCAATGAGTAGACCTAAAAATAAAAAAATATATATATATACATACATGTATAAACAAAAAATATTTTGCAACTAATTATGTAAGTTGTTCAATCAATTGATGCATTTTAGTTCACATAAATTCAATAAAACAATAGCCCAGGTTCCTATTTAATGGTATACAGCATGTCCAAGGTTGTGTGTTTCTACATGTATGTTCATCAGGCTTGGTTGAAGATGAAAAACATTTTCTTATATATATATTATATATACCTCTATGAATAACATATTATATCATGTTAAAGGTAAAGGAGTATATTTTTCTTAATAAAAATATTGAGTCCAGGTGCTCACACATATTGATAATAAATTGGACATCTTCATTTCACATAAGAACTATACAAGTTCAGATGCACCTGGACTCAATATTTTTATTAAGAAAAATATACTCCTTTACCTTTAACATGATATAATATGTTATTCATAGAGGTATTGTTTTTTCTCAGATACAAGAGCATAGAGTTTGATGGCTTATTTTAACAGTGCATGTATATAAAACTGCATGTTGTGAGATGATCCATTTAAATAATGACATTTATCCCCAAGACTTAGAATAATTTTACACTATTCAGCACAGGCATTTGCTTCAATGTCAAAAATTTAAAGGAGACTTAATAGTGAATAAAATGTTTGATATTGAAACAAGTGCCTGTGCTATTCAGTGATGGAAATTCACAGAAGCCCAGTCAGTAACCCCTAAAACTTAAGCGGGGTTACTATTTTTTCAACATTCTTGCTTGATCATACATGTATAACACTGGGCCACCAAAATATTAAATTTCCATCCCTGAGCAACACAAATGTGTGTATGGTATTCACAACAATCATGACCACATAGATGAGGGGGAAAGGGTGAAGGGAGACAGGGGGTGGGAGAAAGGAGAGGGTGGAAGAATGGAGAGAGGTGGGAGAAAAATGAGGGAGACATGAGATAAAGCCAACAGGAAAAAAGGAGGAGAAGGGAGAAAGGAGTCGAGGGAGAGAGAAAGAAGAAGAGGAGTGGGAGAAGACTACCCCCTGCCCCCCCCCCTCATAGATTCAGGGGGAGTTTTTGTCTTTTTGGAATCACAAATGCACATCATCACACCCCTGTCATTTGAAAATTAACATATTATTTCGATTTCAGTTTCGTGATTGTGAAGGAAATACATTGTAACTATATTGTGTACCAAACTCAGAGAAGTCACACTCGTATATGTCTATAGAACGAGTCTTACGAGGATAATTTGAAGCACTGGAAAATTCATTCTGGCCATTGCTGGTAGTGTATGAGTCATCAAAGGTCATTTGATAGCACTTGTAAATAAATAAGACAGTAATATGATTGTTTATTTTTGCTGGAATGGGCTCATTTTAAACATCAGATTTTATTTTCAGTATCTTTTTTTAATTCGAAAATTTATTTTTGCCGCTATTTCATACTTTTTACTAGTCTGGTACTCATCCGTGGGGTCACGACACAGGCACTTGTTTCTGGTAATTTTTTTTTACCTAGATACTATATATAATTTTTTTTACCTAGATACTATATATATATATATATAGTATCTAGGTAAAAAAAAATTACCAGAAACAAGTGCCTGTGGGTCACGAGTACCAGAATAGCGCAATTGTTTTCCGGATTTGGCCCGTGCCGGTTTTGGGTGTTAAAATATTGGCGCATGCCCAAAGCCCATGACTGTTCAATCGTAACTACTCGGCCATTCTCGCTACCCTGCAAATAACCTCGTACGTACATAGTAGAAATTCTTCTTAAATTGTTTGCCGGAAGTTAAGTTAAGTTAAGCCGCACAAAAATATAGTCCACGAAAATCCAATATGGAAGACATACTAAGTAAAATCTAATCATGCAAAACTAATTAAAACTTTAAATTGAAATATAGAAAATTGTTTAAAATATAATTTTATCAAACTTCCATGTAACTGACATGTGAAAAGTAGTGCGATTTATACGCCTAATGCATACGAGGTTATTTGCAGGGTAGCGAGAATGGCCGAGTAGTTACGATTGATGACTGTTGACACTCCCGTAAGATTCTAACCCGAATAATCCAGTCGTTATATTACTCTCCCGCTAGTCGCTGCATTAACGCCTGGATGCATTTAACTTGATGAGAGAGAACATATGCATATATATCAGGTGATTCATCACCAATCTGCAAGAGACACCTTGAGTCGATGCTAAAAGGAATAAAGTCCTACTTGTGTCTAGTGCAGACCGGCCATGTTGTTGTGGAAGGAATATTGTTTGGAACATGGAAAGGGATCAGAGCTTTTGGATAACCAGCAGTGAGCATCAAGGGACGATGCCAAAAAGAATATTTTCTTTCTCATGCTCAATGCAGGTCATCCAGTTTGCAGATCTCCAATTCCATTTAATCAAATAGTTGTTGATAAAAGATATTGACAAAGATATCTGAGTATAGTTGGGTCTTCATTATTTAAGATCCATATGAGTTTACATTTGTCATCTAAATTTTGAAAATTTTGACACTCAGATGTCAAATATGTAGTAAAAATTTCCCTATGGTTTGCATGGCAAGTACAATGAAGTATATATATATATAAATCCTTGTTTACATGGAGCAAAATCTGGATGAAAATAAGTTATTTCGATATAAAATATATGATTGATTGGTTGATTGATTGATTGATTGCTTGGTTGGTGTTTAACGTCCAGCGAGCAATTTTTCAGCTATATTCGGGACGAGAACATTTAAAAATTTAAACGCCACGGGACTCGAAACAAGGAAAGGTGTATGGGTAGGGACGAATAATTTAGCCAGTGCAACAGGTCTCATCATGAGCATACTGGGTTCTTTAACGTGCGAAGAGGATGGCAATCTCTCAACACGGGACCTCGGTTTTATTTACGTCTCGTCCGAAGGACGGGTTGGTTGTGAATTTATACATCCCGCACAACCGACGGACGCCCCTTCAAGCCGAAGAAGCTCTCGGTCCCATTTCTATACACCGGGGTTCCCGCGGGGTTATATATGTATATAATATAAATAAATTCAATCTAATAATATTTAAGAAAAATTATATATTTATAGTGACATGAACAAGTTTCTATATATCAATCACCATATTATTTATCTGTACATAATGCATTTTCTGCTTTGCATATATACAAAAATGTGTATATCTATTCCATTTATATGTGTATTATCATAATGTGTAATATTGAATTAATTAATGAACTATGTTTATACTATATCCATTCCAAAGAAATAAGATGCTTTGTTATAACAAGCAATAACGCTCCTGTGGTGAAATAGTTACGAGTACTCGCATCATGTGCGGTAGATCGTGGTTTCGATCAACGATCTGATCAAACCAAAAACTATACAATTTATATTGGCACATGGCATAAAAGAATAAAGGCAGAGACTAGTCAGCATAATTTCTTCATTACATGGGATAGAAGTCGTGAAGTTTTCCATGAATATAAGCTACCTTGCATCTGTCCAGTGTATGACATAGGTTTCAAAGTGTTATCCATGAAAATAAACTACCTTGCACCGTTCAAACATGAGCATAAGCATCTGAAGCTTGTCCATGAAAATTAGCTACTCGACCTTTCTTCATTGCATGGAATAGGAGTCATGACGTGTTCCATGAAAATAAACTACCTGGCACCATTCAAACATAAGCATAAGCATCAGAAGTTTGCCCATGAAAATTAGCTACCTCTCATTCCTTCGTTTCATGGTCCATGAAAATTAGCTACCTCGCATTCCTTCGTTTCATGGTCCATGAAAATTAGCTACCTGCCCATGAAAATTAGCTACCTCTCATTCCTTCGTTTCATGGTCCATGAAAATTAGCTACCTGCCCATAAAAATTAGCTACCTCTCATTCCTTCGTTTCATGGTCCATTAAAATTAACTACCTGCCCATGAAAATTAGCTACCTCTCATTCCTTCGTTTCATGGTCCATGAAAATTAGCTACCTGCCCATAAAAATTAGCTACCTCTCATTCCTTCGTTTCATGGTCCATGAAAATTAGCTACCTGCCCATGAAAATTAGCTACCTCTCATTCCTTCGTTTCATGGTCCATGAAAATTAGCTACCTGCCCATAAAAATTAGCTACCTCGCATTCCTTCGTTTCATGGTCCATGAAAATTAGCTACCTGCCCATAAAAATTAGCTACCTCTCATTCCTTCGTTTCATGGTCCATGAAAATTAGCTACCTGCCCATGAAAATTAGCTACCTCTCATTCCTTCGTTTCATGGTCCATGAAAATTAGCTACCTGCCCATAAAAATTAGCTACCTCGTATTCCTTCGTTTCATGGTCCATGAAAATTAGCTACCTGCCCATGAAAATTAGCTACCTCGAATTCCTTCGTTTCATTAGCCAAATGAACCGAAACGTGGTAGGTAGCATCTATGGAAGGCCCTCTATAAAGATTGCTCATTTGGGATCCGTTAACAAACATGGCCAGCACAGGCAATTCTTGTTGCTGATTGGTCGATTCCTAAAACATCTTCTACTCTGAAACTGTTTGGCCAAATGAACCGAAACGTGGTAGGTAGCATCTATGGAAGGCCCTCTATAAAGATTGCTCATTTGGGATCCGTTAACAAACATGGCCAGCACAGGCAATTCGTGTTGCTGATTGGTAGATTCCCTAAAAATCTTCTACTCCGAAACTGCTTGGCCAAATGAACTGAAACGTGGTAGGTAGCATCTATGGAAGGCCCTCTATAAAGATTGCTCATTTGGGATCCGTTAACAAACATGGCCAGCACAGGCAATTCGTGTTGCTGATTGGTAGATTCCCTAAAAATCTTCTACTCCGAAACCGCTTGGCCAAATGAACCGAAACGTGGTAGGTAGCATCTATGGAAGACCCTCTATAAAGATTGCTCATTTTGGATCTGCTAACAAACATGGCCAGCACAGGCAATTCGTGTTGCTGATTGGTCGATTCATAAAAAATCTTCTCCTCTGAAACCGCTTGGCAAAATTAACCGAAACTTGATAGGTAGCAGCTATGGAAGGCCCTCTATAAAGAATGCTCATTTCGTCTCGATCCGTTAACAAACATGTCCACCACAGGCAATTCTTGTTGCTGATTGGTTGATTTCTAAAAAATATTCTCAACCTACTGAGCCTCTAGTCTATATATTGTATTGTATTATATGTATGCTAATGTTCCACCATGCCTGTCTGAGTTTTTCAATAAAATCTTTAAGAAATAACTTGTGTTAAGATACTTTGTGTGTGAGATATTATCATGTATATATGGCTGTTATTTAATTATTAAATTGGCAAGTATGTGTGATACAAGTATCTGTACTTACAAAACATACCAGCATGATGCAAAATATTTATTTGAGCTATATTCAATGACATTACAGACATTTTTATATGTTGTACCAGCGTCTGGCAATCTACTTTCTAAAGGTTGAGTACATCATCCAAGTGATGAACAGTGCAGTGAAAGATAAATGAGGTGTAGGCAGCTCTTTAAACCTCTCTCCCGTCAAGGCCCAGATTCAATACAAACACAAACCTCTAAACATTTATTGATAAAGAATAGAGATACATGTACATAAGAAATTAGGATGCAGGCACCAAATTTGTAGGCCCTTCTGAAGTTATATCCTCAAAACAGAAAAAAAAAACAGAAATAAAATTAGGTATTAATCTGTTATCAAAAACAAACAAATACAAAACAAAACAAACCAATCAAAAATATCAAAAAGAAAGACAAAAACCCAACATGAATGCACCTTTTATCAATCTGACTTAGTTCTGTACACATAATTTTCATAAGAGATACAGGTAACTAATTTACCTGGAAATTTTACATACATTTTGTATCTATCATATTAAACAATGAGTGTATCTTGTTTTCAAAGAAAACATTCAGATAGCTACATTGCTAAAAAGAGGTAATAAAAACGTAGATATCAAATTTAGTGCACATGAACGTTTCTGGAATAACCTTCATCAGGTAGCTCAAGATCAAAAGATTGGAAAGCCAAATAATTTAATAGTTTTGGGAGCACAAAATCTATGGGTATTGATGTTATGTAGGAGTTTCTTTTACACCTGGTAGAGATATTGGGAGTGCTGTTTTTATGATGTGGGTTTTGGTGCAGTCGGGGATGTTGTCTTGTGATTCTACGGTGAATACGGACTGACACTGTTGGGGATGCTGGATTTTTGCTTTGTGTCAGCTGTGATCTGTCCATCGCTCCTCATTGGTGTGACATCTGTTTTGTCTGTACCCAAGGATTTTATATATAACAGCTTCTTTCATCACATATTGCTTAAGATTTTGACCAAGATATAGTTTTTCTGGTAACTGATTCATGTCGAGCGACGCCGAGAAACTTACACTATAAGCGCGGACGTCTAAAACGCTTAGAACGATGTCTGTTTCTGCTCTTTTTAGACAATTTGCCAGTTGTTTTTTTTAACTATAAGACATTGCAGAATAAACACAATATACGTACATTGTCGGGAAAATATAAAAGCTGTACGTAACAGCTTTAGTGAGCGATAATTTTTTAACGCCAACTCAGCAATTTTATAGCTATATCATGGCGAGACCAAGTTAATGAGATGATGATGATGTCCGCTTTTTTCTAGACCAACACGCTTAGTTTTTTTTTATAGTGTTAGCTAACGGAAACAACAGTCCGCGGATATACATGTCGCTCCACTCTGACACATTATCCTGATTCCGAAGCAACCAGTCTTTGCTCTTTCGCCTTAATTCTGCGTGCTTTGCATTATAAGCAACAAATACCAGTTGATAATCTTTGTTTTGAAATATGAATTTGTTTATATACATGTACTCAAAAAGTCGCTTTATATGTGTCTTCTGCCGAAGGATTGTGAAAGCGCGAAAAGTTGACCGTGCGTTGCGCAATGTATTTTGTATTGTTATGTTATCTATTGTCATTTATGTAGACAACAGGGGCGGATCCAGGGGGGGGGGGCGCCCATCGGCGCGCCACCGCCCCCCCCCCCCCCTAAAATTTGAAAAAATAAGATTTTTTGGCATAAAATAGTGATTTTTCACACGAAATACCCCAAAATTTTTCGCGCCTCCCTCCGCTCGGCGCAATTTTAAAAAATTTACCCCCCCTAACTTGAAATCCTGGATCCGCCCCTGGACAATATATGTATTCGCTGAGAAACAGACCAGAAATGCTCACCAAAGACTCTCATCGGTCGTGTAATCGTTAGCGTGCTCGCCTCGAATGCGGTAGATCGTGGGTTCGAGTCCCGATCGGGTCAAACCATGTTCTGTACACATATTTTGCCATCTTCCACATTCTGTTGGAAATTTATGATTTAGGGTTCTATTTTTACAAAATCCAAATAAGAAATTGTCATCAAGAGTGTGCAAATAGTTTCAGTTTCGAATTGAAATTAATCTAATAGCTACCAGTTCTTTAATATTGTAATAAATAAAGTTCCCAACTTTCATTATTAAATATATATGGAACATAATTTTATTTATTTCTTGAATTCAGAAGATAGTGTCAATAAGTAAGTAAATGAGTTAATTTCTTTATTTCAAGATGGTAACACGGTTAGCAATAATAAAAGTGTGATTAATAATTATCATATATGATCTTATTAAGTTAAAGAATAATTTGCATAGTTTGAACATCACATAAATATTAAATTCTACCATATATAGTCCACCAATCTATTTTTTAATATCTGTAAAAATGATACATCGCAATGGTAAATTGAAAAAAGATAGTTTGTAACTTAATCACATGCTATACAGCCATATAGGTAGCATTTTGTTTTTCAACTATGAACACCACTAATATCTATTGTTTATTTTATTTTATATTGTGTACAGATCCAGGATTTCAAGTTAGGGGGGGGGGGGGCGCACTTAAATTTTTTTTTGGGGGTATTTCGTGTGAAAAATCACGATTTTACACCAAAAAAATAATATTTTTTCCAATTTTAGGGGGGGGCGCCCCCCTGGATCCGCCCCTGAGATCTATATGTCTCTCTTTGTCAATCAGTAACTCTTTTCCTGTTTATGTACATGCAGTTTTTCATTTTGTCTCTCCATTGGAAATACACAATCTGTATTTTGGTAAACATAATAAGGGAGACAAATCCTATAACAGTCGGAAAGCAAACCCATGATTTGACGGTTATAGCTAGTGATTCTAAAACCACGCAGTCGGGGGCGATAACCGTAAAAAATTCCCGCTAGGTGCCGCTTTACAAGTCCCGCAAAATTTTTCTTTCGCGTCGTTGTAGGATAAACGTGAAATAAAGTATTAAATAGACAAAATTGTGATAGAAACGTGATTTCTATAAAATATATATATATTTGTTGCAATGACTGGCTATATCAGACAAGCGACCGAGGTTTATATTAGTCAAAAACGTGTTTCGAATCGTGCATTCTAGAATGTGTAAAAACACGAGGTTCGGTTTGTTTACATTTTGCGGCCAATGAAAAAGCTGACACAATTCTATATTAGGACATAAAATTGATGATACAGGAGTGATATAGCATCATCAACCAATAGTAAATGCTCTCTCAACTGGAAATTCCGTCACCCTGAATGAAAATCATTCCTGAAAGAAAATTCGACGAGGCATATTTTTTTTAATTTTCGCCTTGTTTTAGTGTAAAATTTGCCCATTTTGGTGAACCTTTCTCCCCCAAAACACCCATGTAGTCTATATATGTCTGCCTTTTATTAGATTTATTAATATCTTTATATTTTAACCGAAAGTTTACAAGAAAACTGCATTGTTTACATCAAAACAAAACTTATCATGTTCTACAAGATTGTTCACCATATAGTTGCAGTTCCTACAACAATATTAATACCTACAGACCCAAGAATCAGACAATTTCATCCATTTACATACAGACATCTTCATGCATTCAAAGATCCGTACAAGTACTCATTCTTTCCGAACACAATCATTCACTGGAATTTACTACCTCAAACTATAGTTCTATGCCCAACAGTCAACACGTTTAGAGAACAGCTAACACCAACTGTTCTCAGCCATCTACAATCACAAATTTAAATAAAAATGAAATTGTAAATAGTTTTAACCACAAAATTTGTTTCTGTTGGCACCACTTGTAAATATGTTATAAACTGACTGAATTTATTATTATTTCTTATTCCCACAGCTAGTAATCATCCAGTGGATGGATAGCTGTATACCAAAAGAAGAAGAAGATTATGCCCCCCTTTTCCCCCGTCTCGTCAATACACTTTGTTTAGACTCCTTTCCCGTTTGCTGTCAGTTAATCTTGTACATATCTAATGTGGCGATTATTTCAAAGGCAATTAGTTTATCAAATATATTTAGGAATGCTGACAAGTTTTACCTGATTTTCTTCTGCAAATGAATTATGAATTTATGTGTAACAGGTATACAATTATTGAATGAATGTGACTCTGAAAACAAAAACCAGCCAGTGTGTGTGTTATAAATAGAAAGTAGGCTAAATTTGTTATCTGTATGTAACTGCATATATGATATTTAATTGATTAAACAACTGTATTTTGCAAGACTGATTTTACCATAGTTGACTAGTAGTAGTAATGCCCCAAAAAAACCTTAACTGTTCTGAAGCCCAAAGTGGCAGGGACCCTTGGCCCTGTGTTGATTGTCTGCAGGGCAAAGCCATTTTATGCCTTACATGTTATAAAAATTTTAACAAATTTGTGAGGTCTGATGATTCTCTAAATGAACTTTCAAAAACTGATGACTACCAGTTAACTAAATGTTTTCACAGTTTGATCAGGTGGAATATTGCAATGTAGACTCTGACAATCTTGACCGTTACTGTTTTATCCTGTTTTAGAATTTGTAGTCAGTGACTTTTTATCCAACAAAGCTTTATTGTTGCCAGATTTGTACAAAAAATTTGAAGATTTAGTTGACAAAACAGCTTTAATTAAATCACTGAAAGAACCAGAAGACAAAATGGGTGAACCCTCTCCCATTAGAGGCAATAAATTCTCCCAATTAAGTTTGGAAGATTTCAAGGAAACGGGTGATGAATCCTTTGCATGGGAAAGTTTCGAGAAGAAATTGTCAGCTTACAGTCTTCTGAAATATTTGGTACAGGAAAATGATATACATTTCATTTTCTGAAACTGACACTGAAAAATCTGAGTTTTGTTCAATTGAAGTTTTAGATGAGACAGCAGATTCAAAAGCCACAGTTTTGAAAACTTTGAATATTCTTCACAAAAAGTTTCAGATTGGGATAAAGCTTCAGTATCAAGTTGTTGTTGGGGACAGGAAATCTAATGACCATTTAATAATATTAAAATCAGAATATGGAGGTTCGTTAAGCTGGGTTTTGCCATATCATGGAGACTGGCACATACTTTTTTTTAATCTCATTTTCTATTAAATTAATAATTCATTGTACTTAGGATTTGTTCAACTTTCATAAAAATTGATGGACTTTTTACTCTGTTAATAGTTTATGGAAAAGAAATACACTTGAAAACTAATATGTACAGTCATCTGTCAAAAGTATTGGGAAATGTAAAAAATATCCCTATATAATCAACCAAAACCATATTTTTTGGTCATTTCTGGATAGATTGTAACAAATTTTACACCAAAACATTCGGAATTGTCTATATTTTGTTTGTTTATTTGCTCAAATCTTTATACGAGTGGTTTTTATTTGTACATAATTTGTCCATGATTGTTAATTTTTAGGATTTATTTTTAGTTGAAATGTATAGGAAAATCAAAATCAATTTTTATTTGTTGTGTTTAAATTATGTACAAATAAAAATAACTTATAACAACATAATGAGTAAATAAACAATCAAAACATTGACAATTCTGAATGTTTTGGTGTAAAATTTGTTAAAATCTATCCAGAAATTACTTCACAATATTTTTTTGAAAAAATATGGTTTTGGTCGATTATATAGGGATTTTTTTTTACATTTCCCAATACTTTTGACAGATGACTATATACATTTTCTTTAAATATTTATACATTTTTTTTTTATCTTTATACATTTTTTTTTATCTTTATATTGAATTTTATTTTCATGCCTAGAAAAAAATGACACGAGTTCTGTTCATGATTCATCAAAAGGATATAGAAATGTTTTTTCTTGAATTGCTAGAATAAAACCGGTGGACCTGTAAATTTCAGTCGCCTATCCTTTCTTTTGGGGATAGGAGACCATATATAAATGTTTGTATATTCCAAAATTTGTTGTTAATTATATGCATATGCTATTACAATAGCAGCCTGCATCGGCATTAACATGTGTGCACAGCGTGTTTTTAAGTCATTAGGTTAGTTCTAAATTTATTTTTAGAAATACGGAAATTCATACGGAGTTATCTTTCTTGACTGACAATTTTTCTGAATCTGAATAATTTTCGGCACTAAAAGCTGACAGAAACTCTTATTAATGAATAAAAAGGTGTACCAGAGAAACATTTCGTTAAATAAATATATAACCTAGCGCAGAGTAAAGTTTGGGAATGTCATTCTACTGCAAACTTAATATATTTGCATTTTATTTCAATGCGATGGTACGGAGTTATCTTTCTTGGCTGACAATTTTTCGGCTCTAAAAGCTGACACAATTTTTTATTAATGAATAAAAACGTGTACCAGAGAAACATTTCGTTAAATAAATATATAACCTAGCGCAGTGTGAAGTTTGGGAATGTCACTATACTGCAAACTTAATATATTTGCATTTTATTCCAATGCGATGGC
Source organism: Bathymodiolus brooksi (assembly GCA_963680875.1). Lineage (NCBI taxonomy): Eukaryota > Metazoa > Mollusca > Bivalvia > Mytilida > Modiolidae > Bathymodiolus > Bathymodiolus brooksi. The sequence goes on along the minus strand of OY804588.1, from coordinate 84,722,117 downwards.
GACATTCCATCGAGGGGGTCACCCTCTAAATCATCAAAATTTTAATAATAACCTCCCGTTTTAACTCAAATCTAATAAACAAATCGTGGAAGTAATTATTGCTGAAAAGAAAACAATATAAGACGTTTCGATATTTTCTACGGTATAAATAAACGAGGTCTTTGTGCTACAATTTTCCAACATTTTCAAATGAGAATCACGTGACCCGTGGTTTTACCAGCGACGCCATTAATGAGTTTGCTTTCCGACTGTAAGTTTATGCTACAAGTAGCTAATTTGACAATATTGTTGAAGATTTTGAAGTGCCATAGCAGTAATTAAAAAATAAATAGATAAATGAATAAGCTTTATTTAGAGTCGGCATGGTTTCGGGAGCGTAAAAAAACACGAAGAACAGCCAAAGAATTAGAGGAATGTTTGTAATGTCTTCTTCTTCTTCCAAATGTTTTCATTGTACTCACGTCTTTGACCTTACTAATCTAAAAGGTGAAAAGAGAAGAAATGTAGGAAAAGATTTAAATATCATAAATCAACTTGCAAAAATCTACGGTTTACCAGTGTCAGTGAGTAACTTGCGTACATTTGTTGACAGTGCATATGATATTTTTGTTTGTAATCAGTGCTTTAATTCATTGAAATCAATAACAGAAAGTCAGGCAAAAGGTGACAAAATCTTGAACAATTTCAAAAACAGGGCATCTACAGATTTCAAGAGCTTAACCTCAAAATTACAGTATCAAACGAAGAAAATGTGCACAGAGACGAGTTCAACCAACAAAAGACCACTGGCACTGCACCATTTGACACCCTCAAAATCAGGATGCATGCCCAAAGGAAAAATAATTAACAGACAGACTGTCACACCGAAAGTCAACAGTAGGAGGCTGATATTTGCACAGACTCAAACTCCATGTAAATCAACACCCAAACCAAGATCACCAGCCTGGCCATGTCCTAAAGTCAAGGTAATTCTCTATAGATTTCCAGTCAAATCGGCCCCAAGTCAAATCGGCCCCAAAAAATAAAAATAAAAAAAGAATAAATAAATAAAAATTAACTTCTTCTGAACACCGAAATAGAAATAAACCCTTTTATATTTACAAGGGGCTAATTCAATGACAGAAGGCAAATCCAGCATCCTTCCCATGACCAATGTACTCGTACATGCATGAGAGCAATGGCATTCATATACAGAGGTCATCAAGGGCCGGTGCCTAAAAGACATTTAGACTGGAAATGATTAAACAAAATGAAATTAAAGTCCTCCTCATGGTCAATGTACATGGAGGAAATTTGCATCATATATATGCACTGGGAGACACTGAAATTTTATCTGCAAGATTATTGATTATTTTAAGCATGGCTAGATGAATTAGAACCAGATTGCCGAATACCATATTGCCGATTCCATTTTGCCGAATCCCATATTGCCGACCAGTGTTAAAAATGACAAAATTTCATCATATTATTTTTTATTTAAAAAAAAATATTGATGTGTACATATTTTATTGAAAGCAGTAATTTTTCGCGCAATTTTAATTAGAAAAACCATAATCAAATGCATACTGATTGTTGAATAGGAGATGCCGATACTCATTACTCAAACAATTGAAGAACAATGGAAAAAAAAACTACAAATAAGTAAATGTTTTTTTTAGAGTTTTACTAAGTAAGAAAGAAAAACAATTGTCGTTAAATAGCAAATTGTTTAGAACTGATTGATGATTTCGGTAATCTAAAAATGAACTTGTACTATACCCACAATATCCAAGTTATGTGATTATGGTAGATTTTAATAAATGATCGGCAATTAATTAACTCCAAACAAATTTGGGGCGTATTTACAAAACAAAAAATGTGTATTTATTTAATTATTTACAATTTTCCTTCATAAATTAGAAGCATTATTCTACTTGCAATAACAATATTTTTCATATGTCGTCAATTTGGGAATCGGCAAACTGGGAATCTGCAATGTGGGATGCTACCGGCTAGATATAGTCAGACGTTTATATTTAGTTTATTTTCGTATCAATGGTAAACATTTACTGGTACAAAACACAACTGTACTTACTAGACAGTTTTAATTCTTCAAGAATTTTGACTTGGGGCCGATTTGGTTTGGGGCCGATTTGACCTGCTTCCTTCTCTATACATGCATATATTTTGATGGTTTGGTAGGAATTTCTCTCAATTTTAAAGACTCCAAAGTGAATTCAAGATGTACACATGTATCATTAATTGTGTTAATTATACTTTGCCCTACACATGTGTGATCATCATGCCCATTTTCATCCATTTGCATTTCCCTTTTTTTTAAGAATTGATTTTTTTCTTTAAAAAATACTAGCCCTCCATTAGAGAATTGAAGCATTAAAGGTTTAAAAACAACCGGTCAATATTTATTAGGGGAATCGTTCGAGTTATTGTTATTGTCAAACTTTAATAAAAATAACTCTACAGGTACATGTACCCTGGTATGTTATATTATGCAATTAATGACTTTTCATAAGATGGACACTGATTTATCAACCCCGAGGAAGTGATGTTCACCAAAGCCATTGATTTATCAACCCTGAGGAAGTGATGTTCGCCGAAGCCAATGGCATGGCTTCGGTGAACATCACTTCCTCGTGGTTGATAAATCAGTGTCCACCTTATCAACCCCGAGGAAGTGATGTTCACCGAAGCCAATGGCATGGCTTCGGTGAACATCACTTCCTCGGGGTTGATAAATCAGTGTCCACCTTATGAAAAGTCATCAATTGTTTTATTAAATGACACATTCTAAGTGTAATTTTGGGGTGAAAATTGTGAATTGTTGCTGTTTCTTAGACATTTCCATTTATTCTTGTTTATATGTAGCTGCTTCAAACCAACAAACACCAGTTTTTAAAGCTTGACATTTCTAATGAGTAATGTTTCAAAACAATAAAATTGATTAAGAAAAAACGAATACAATCTCAAAATTTTTAAACAACATAGGTAAGTATAATTAATTGATGTTGTAGTTTATGGTAATGTTAGAGCAATTATTTTAGTTTTCCCCTGTTACTATATTTGGGTACGTATTATCTTCTGGTTCTACTGACGAAGCTGCTTCGTTCATTTTTGTTTACTAACAGTCGTCTTCTGATTACCGAAATTCGTTAGCAGGACCGCCTCTGATTGGTTGAGGTTCAAAATGTCGGCCAATCAAATTTATCGATATTAATCAGTCTACTGGTTTTTAGCTCACCTGGCCATAGGCCATGTGAGCTTTTGTCATGGGTAAGCGTCCGTCGTCCGTCCGTTAGCTTTTCACATTTAAATCTTCTTCTCTGAAACCGCTGAACAGAAATCAGCCAATCTTGCCAGAAATGTTCACTGGATGGTCCTCTACCAGATTTGTGTTTTTGGTGCTGATTTGAAATCCAACATGGCTGCCAGGGTCCATAATGTGTTCTCATTGGCTGAAATTTTAAAAATCTTCTTGTCAGAAACCACTAAGTCAATTGAATTGTGACTTTGCAGGAATGATCATTGGGTGGTCCTGTACTAAATTTTTGAATCGTTTGCCGATCGGAAATTCAAGATGGCTGCCATGACTCGACTTAGTTTAACATTGGACCCTATGTGAATTTCACATTTTCATCTTTTTTTCTGAAACCACAAAACAGATTTGAACCAAACTTGGCAGAAATGTACATTGGATGGTCATATACAAGATTTTTGTTTTTGGCGCTGATCGGAAATCCAACATGGCTGCCAGGGCCCATAATGTGTTCTGATTGGTCGAAATTTTAAAAATCTTCTTGTTAGAAACCACTAAGCCAATTGAATTGTGACTTTGCAGGAATGATCATTGGGTGGTCCTGTACTAAACTTGAGAATCGTTTGCCAATAGGAAATTCAAGATGGCCGCCATGACTCGACTTAATTTAACATTGGACCCTATGTGAATTTCACATTTTCATCTTTTTTTCTGAAACCACAAAACAGATTTGAACCAAACTTGGCAGAAATGTTCATTGGATGGTCATATACAAGATTTGTGTTTTTGGTGCTGATCGGAAATCCAACATGGCTGCCAGGGCCTATAATGTGTTCTGATTGGTCGAAACCACTAAGCCAATTGAATTGTGGCTTTGCAGGAATGTTCATTGGGTGGTCCTGTACTAAACTTGTGAATCGTTAGCTGATCGGAAATTCAACATAGGACCCTATGGAAAAAATGTTTAAAAGTCTTCTCCTCTGAAACCAGTAAGTCAGTTTAAAGCAAACATGGGATGAATGGTCCTTAGGTGGTCAACTTTCAAAATTATGTCCTGTGACCCCGACCTCCATCCAAGATGGCAACCATCAGCGAACATAGTTTTAACATACATTTGTAGGACCCTATGGGAAATATATTTAAAAATCTTTTTCTCTGAAACCAGTAAGCCAATTTAAAGCAAACATGGCATGGATGGTCCTTAAGTGGTCAATTTTCAAAATTGTGTCCAGTGACCCTGACCTCCATCCAAGATGGCCACCTTCAACAGACATACTGTAGTTTTAACATAGGACCCTATGGGAAAAAATGTTTTAAAATCTTCTCCTCTGAAACTAGTAAGCCAATATAGCAAACATGTCATCGATGGTCCTTAGGTGGTCAACTTCCAAAATCGTGTTCAGTGATCCCGATCTCGGTTCAAAATGGCCGCCGTCAGCAGACATAGTTTTAACATAGGACCCTATGGGAAAATTGTTTAAAAGTCTTCTCTTCTGAAACCAGTCAGCCAATTTAAAGCAAACATGGCATGGATGGTCCTTGGGTAGTATACTTTCAAAATTGTGTCCGGTGACCACGACCTCCATCCAAGATGGCTGCCATGAGCAGACATAGTTTTAACATAGAACCCTATGGCAGTATGGGATTTGAATAGTAACTTAGATGTATTCAGCATGCAGACATTCTTAAGAGGACTTATTTATGTCAGGTGAGCGATACAGGCTCACCTGAGCCTCTAGTTCTCTGTTACTATATTTGGGTACGTACTAACTGCGACATGAGATTTATTAACCTCACGCGCAAAATTGCGTGGTGGACATTTAGTTCTGTTAGAGGAAGCAATGAACCATCTAAACCAATTAGAATTAAGAAAATTCATAGTCATTTAATAATAGGAAATTGGCTGTTTTGCAGAATGTTCATGATCACCTTGTATTACATGAATATGTAATCTACAATGTTACATGTATGCATATTTTTTATATATACAAATGTACATTGTGTGCGAAATTGGTGGTAGACCAATAGAGTCGATGAGAAATTGTGTTGGTCTACATTTTTGTATGTCGACATATGTTGAGGTAGACATGTAATATAAATATGTTGTGATAAATATGTCATTGTGTAGCTGTACTCTATATAATTATGATTCTTTCTTTGTATGTTTGTACTTTTAATGCCCTTATGGGGCCCATGATTTGGAAATAAAATACCCCCTGTATCTACTGTACATGTACATGTATCTATTGCCTCAGCAGATTTTCTCACTTTGCTGATTATCATATGTACTAGTGTCTACACTATAACCTACAAATGTATGGTACATGTACATGTAAGTTGGTCTATGGTGTTTCAGAATTTCATAGACCTTAGGCAACCCCGGGGTATAGAAATGGGACCGAGAGCTTCTTCGGCTTGAAGGGGCGTCCGTCGGTTGTGCGGGATGCATAAATTCACAACCAACCCGTCCTGCGGATGAGACGTAAATAAAACCGAGGTCCCGTGTTGAGAGATTGCCACCCTCTCCGCACGTTAAAGAATCCAGTGTAACAGCTCATTATGAGCAGTGGTCCATAAGAGACCAGTTGCACTGGCAAAATTATCCGTCCCTACCCATCACCTTTCCTTGTTTCGAGTCCCGTGGCGTTTATATTTTTAAATGTTCTCGTCCTGAATATACCTTAGGTGTCCAAAAAATTCAGTTTCTCACACTGTACTTTGGTACTAACAGAAATTTACAGGTTAATTGAAAGGTTTTTTTTATAGATTCTACTACAATTATATAAATTCACTCTCTTATACAGTTACCAATTTAAAAAAATGTTTTAGTCATCTTATTAGTTCACCTGGACCAAAGGTCCATGTGAACTATTGCCATCACTTGGCGTCCGTCGTCTGTCGTCTGTCGTCTGTCGTCTGTAAACTTTTCACATTTCAAGCTTCTTCTCCGAAACCACTTGGCCGATTGGAACCGAACTTAGCAGGAATGTTCCTTGGATGGTCCTCTACAAAGTTACTGTTTTTCGTTCCAGTCGGATATTCAATATGGCTGCCAGGGCCAATAATATGCTCTGATTGGCTGAAATTTCAAAGATCTTCTTCTCCGAAACTAATGAACTGACTGAACCCAAACTGTAAAGGAATGATCATTGGAATGTCCTTTACCAAGTTACTGTTTTTTATGCCGATCGGAAATCCAAGATGGCCGCCATCGCAGGACATAGATTAACATTGGACCCTATGGGAAAATGTTCAAATGCCTTCTTCTCAGAAACTACAAATATGATTAAAGCCAAACTGTACATGAATGTTCATTGGATGGTCCTCTACAATCTTAAGGTTTTTTGTTCCGATATGAAATTCAAAATGGCGGCTACGGCAGGACCTAGTTTAACATTGGACCCTATGGGAAAAATGTTTCAACATGCTTCTTCTCTGAAACCACTTGGACAGTTGAAACCAAACTGCCCAGGAATGATCATTGGAAGGTCCTCTACAAATTTTCTGTTTTTTATGCCGGTCGGAAATCCAAGATGGCCGCCACCGCAGGACATAGATTAACATTGGACCCTATGGGAAAATGTTCAAATGCCTTCTTCTCAGAAACTACAAATATTATTAAAGCCAAACTGTACATGAATGTTCATTGGATGGTCCTCTACAATCTTAAGGTTTTTTGTTCCGATATGAAATTCAAAATGGCGGCTACGGCAGGACTTAGTTTAACATTGGACCCTATGGGAAAAATGTTTCAAAATGCTTCTTCTCTGAAACCACTTGGACAGTTGAAACCAAACTGCCCAGGAATGATCATTGGAAGGTCCTCTACAAATTTTCTGTTTTTTATGCCGGTCGGAAATCCAAGATGGCCGCCACCGCAGGACATAGATTAACATTGGACCCTATGGGAAAATGTTCAAATGCCTTCTTCTCAGAAACTACAAATATTATTAAAGCCAAACTGTACATGAATGTTCATTGGATGGTCCTCTACAATCTTAAGGTTTTTTGTTCCGATATGAAATTCAAAATGGCGGCTACGGCAGGACTTAGTTTAACATTGGACCCTATGGGAAAAATGTTTCAAAATGCTTCTTCTCTGAAACCACTTGGACAGTTGAAACCAAACTGCCCAGGAATGATCATTGGAAGGTCCTCTACAAATTTTTTGTTTTTTATGCCGGTCGGAAATCCAAGATGGCCGCCACCGCAGGACATAGATTAACATTGGACCCTATGGGAAAATGTTCAAATGCCTTCTTCTCAGAAACTACAAATATGATTAAAGCCAAACTGTACATGAATGTTCATTGGATGGTCCTCTACAATCTTAAGGTTTTTTGTTCCGATATGAAATTCAAAATGGCGGCTACGGCAGAACTTAGTTTAACATTGGACCCTATGGGAAAAATGTTTCAAAATGCTTCTTCTCTGAAACCACTTGGACAGTTGAAACCAAACTGCCCAGGAATGATCATTGGAAGGTCCTCTACAAATTTTCTGTTTTTTATGCCGGTCGGAAATCCAAGATGGCCGCCACCGCAGGACATAGATTAACATTGGACCCTATGGGAAAATATTCAAATGCCTTCTACTCAGAAACTACAAATATGATTAAAGCCAAACTGTACATGAATGTTCATTAGATGGTTCTCTACAAACTTTACGTTTTTTGTTCTGGTATGAAATTCAAAATGGCGGCTACGGCAGGACTTAGTTTAACATTGGACCCTATGGGAAAAATGTTTCAAAATGCTTCTTCTCTGAAACCACTTGGACAGTTGAAACCAAACTGCCCAGGAATAATCATTGGAAGGTCCTCTACAAATTTAAGGTTTTTTATGCCGGTCGGAAATCCAAGATGGCCGCCACTGCAGGACATAGATTAACATTGGACCCTATGGGAAAATATTCAAATGCCTTCTACTCAGAAACTACAAATATGATTAAAGCCAAACTGTACATGAATGTTCATTAGATGGTCCTCTACAAACTTTACGTTTTTTGTTCTGTTATGAAATTCAAAATGGCGGCTACGGCAGGACTTAGTTTAACATTGGACCCTATGGGAAAAATGTTTCAAAATGCTTCTTCTCTGAAACCACTTGGACAGTTGAAACTAAACTGCCCAGGAATGATCATTGGAAGGTCCTCTACAAATTTTTTGTTTTTTATGCCGGTCGGAAATCCAAGATGGCCGCCACCGCAGGACATAGATTAACATTGGACCCTATGGGAAAATATTCAAATGCCTTCTACTCAGAAACTACAAATATGATTAAAGCCAAACTGTACATGAATGTTCATTAGATGGTTCTCTACAAACTTTACGTTTTTTGTTCTGGTATGAAATTCAAAATGGCGGCTACGGCAGGACTTAGTTTAACATTGGACCCTATGGGAAAAATGTTTCAAAACGCTTCTTCTCTGAAACCACTTGGATAATTGAAACCAAACTGCCCAGGAATGATCATTGGAAGGTCCTCTACAAAGTTTCTGTTTTTTTTTGCCAATCAGAAATTCAAGATGGCCGCCACCGCAGGACATAGATTAACATTGGACCCTATGGGAAAATGTTCAAATGCCTTCTTCTCAGAAACTACAAATATGATTAAAGCCAAACTGTACATGAATGTTCATTGGATGATTCTCTACAAACAATACGTTTTTTGTTCCGATATGAAATTCAAAATGGCGGCTACGGCAGGACTTAGTTTAACATTGGACCCTATGGGGAAAATGTTTCAAAATGCTTCTTCTCTGAAACCACTTGGACAGTTGAAACCAAACTGCCCAGGAATGATCATTGGAAGGTCCTCTACAAAGTTTCTGTTTTTTATGCCGGTCGGAAATCCAAGATGGCCACCACCGCAGGACATAGATTAACATTGGACCCTATGGAAAAATGTTCAAATGTCTTCTTCTCAGAAACTACAAATATGATTAAAGCCAAACTGTACATGAATGTTCATTGGATGGTCCTCTACAAACTTTGCGTTTTTTATTCCGATATAAAATTCAAAATGGCGGCTACGGCAGGACTTAGTTTAACATTGGACCCTATGGGAAAAATGTTTCAAAACGCTTCTTCTCTGAAACCACTTGGATAATTGAAACCAAACTGCCCAGGAATGATCATTGGAAGGTCCTCTACAAGGTGTGTGTTTTTTATGCCGATCGGAAATCCAAGATGGCCACCACCGCAGGACATAGATTAACATTGGACCCTATAGGAAAATGTTCAAATGCCTTCTTCTCAGAAACTACAAATATGATTAAAGCCAAACTGTACAAGAATGTTCATTGGATGGTCCTCTACAAACTTTACGTTTTTTGTTCCGATATGAAATTCAAAATGGCGGCTACGGCAGGACTTAGTTTAACATTGGACCCTATGGGAAAAATGTTTCAAAATGCTTCTTCTCTGAAACCACTTGGACAGTTGAAACCAAACTGCCCAGGAATGATCATTGGAAGGTCCTCTACAAAGTTTCTGTTTTTTTATGCCGATCGGAAATACAAGATGGCCACCACCGCAGGACATAGATTAACATTGGACCCTATGGGAAAATGTTCAAATGCCTTCTTCTCAGAAACTACAAATATGATTAAAGCCAAACTGTACATGAATGTTCATTGGATGGTCCTCTACAAACTTTGCGTTTTTTGTTCCGATATAAAATTCAAAATGGCGGCTACGGCAGGACTTAGTTTAACATTGGACCCTATGGGAAAAATGTTTCAAAACGCTTCTTCTCTGAAACCACTTGGATAATTGAAACCAAACTGCCCAGGAACGATCATTGGAAGGTCCTCTACAAGGTGTGTGTTTTTTATGCCGATCGGAAATCCAAGATGGCCACCACCGCAGGACATAGATTAACATTGGACCCTATGGGAAAATGTTCAAATGCCTTCTTCTCAGAAACTACAAATATGATTAAAGCCAAACTGTACATGAATGTTCATTGGATGGTCCTCTACAAACTTTACGTTTTTTGTTCCGATATGAAATTCAAAATGGCGGCTACGGCAGGACTTAGTTTAACATTGGACCCTATGGGGGAAATGTTTGAAAACGTTTCTTCTCTGAAACCACTAGAACAGTTGAAACCAAACTGCCCAGGAATGATCATTGGAAGGTCCTCTACAAATTTTATGTTTTTTATGCCGATCGGAAATCCAAGATGGCCGCCACCACAATACATAGATTAACATTGGACCCTATGGGAAAATGTTCAAATGCCTTCTTCTCAGAAACTACAAATATGATTAAAGCCAAACTGTACATGAATGTTCATTGGATGGTCCTCTACAAACGTTAGGTTTTTTGTTCCGATATGAAATTCAAAATGGCGGCTACGGCAGGACTTAGTTTAACATTGGACCCTATGGGAAAAATGTTTCAAAACGCTTCTTCTCTGAAACCACTTGGACAATTGAATCCAAACTGCCCAGGAATGATCATTGGAAGGTCCTCTACAAAGTTTCTGTTTTTTTATGCCGATCGGAAATACAAGATGGCCACCACCGCAGGACATAGATTAACATTGGACCCTATGGGAAAATGTTCAAATGCCTTCTTCTCAGAAACTACAAATATGATTAAAGCCAAACTGTACATGAATGTTCATTGGATGGTCCTCTACAAACTTTGCGTTTTTTGTTCCGATATAAAATTCAAAATGGCGGCTACGGCAGGACTTAGTTTAACATTGGACCCTATGGGAAAAATGTTTCAAAACGCTTCTTCTCTGAAACCACTTGGATAATTGAAACCAAACTGCCCAGGAACGATCATTGGAAGGTCCTCTACAAGGTGTGTGTTTTTTATGCCGATCGGAAATCCAAGATGGCCACCACCGCAGGACATAGATTAACATTGGACCCTATGGGAAAATGTTCAAATGCCTTCTTCTCAGAAACTACAAATATGATTAAAGCCAAACTGTACATGAATGTTCATTGGATGGTCCTCTACAAACTTTACGTTTTTTGTTCCGATATGAAATTCAAAATGGCGGCTACGGCAGGACTTAGTTTAACATTGGACCCTATGGGGGAAATGTTTGAAAACGTTTCTTCTCTGAAACCACTAGAACAGTTGAAACCAAACTGCCCAGGAATGATCATTGGAAGGTCCTCTACAAATTTTATGTTTTTTATGCCGATCGGAAATCCAAGATGGCCGCCACCACAATACATAGATTAACATTGGACCCTATGGGAAAATGTTCAAATGCCTTCTTCTCAGAAACTACAAATATGATTAAAGCCAAACTGTACATGAATGTTCATTGGATGGTCCTCTACAAACGTTAGGTTTTTTGTTCCGATATGAAATTCAAAATGGCGGCTACGGCAGGACTTAGTTTAACATTGGACCCTATGGGAAAAATGTTTCAAAACGCTTCTTCTCTGAAACCACTTGGACAATTGAATCCAAACTGCCCAGGAATGATCATTGGAAGGTCCTCTACAAAGTTTCTGTTTTTTTATGCCGATCGGAAATACAAGATGGCCACCACCGCAGGACATAGATTAACATTGGACCCTATGGGAAAATGTTCAAATGCCTTCTTCTCAGAAACTACAAATATGATTAAAGCCAAACTGTACATGAATGTTCATTGAATGGTCCTCTACAAAATATACGTTTTTCATTCTGATATGAAATTCAAAATGGCGGCTACGGCAGGACTTAGTTTAACATTGGACCCTGTGGGGAAAATGTTTCAAAATGCTTCTTCTCTGAAACCACTTGGACAGTTGAAACCAAACTGCCCAGGAATGATCATTGGAAGGTCCTGTTTTTTATGCCGATTGGAAATCCAAGATGGCTGCCACCACAGGTCATAGTATTAACACAGAACCATATGGGGAAAATACAGAAATATATTCTTCTCTGAAGCTATTGCACTGATTGAACCTAAACTGTGCATCAATCATTGGAAGGTCCTTTACAAACTTTGTGTTTTTTATGTTGATCGTAATTCCAAGATGACGCAGGACATAGTTTTTACATAGGACCAATTGGTTTTTTTTATTACCAGGTGAACGATACAGGCTCTTGAGAGCCTCTGGTTGTTTTACGTCATGTATTTACTATTCAGAACAAGATATAGCTACATTTATTGATACTTTTTCCGAAAAATCATCATTAATTAGTTTTTCAGTGTACATGTTGTACTTGCTGCAATAATGTATAGCTCCTGTGACAAACTTGTGTCTCGGTAGAACTACAACGCGGTTCCATTCATCACAATGGAGCAAAATAAAAGTTGCAGTTGAAACATAAAAACTCAATATTTACACTTCAAACATTTCATTATAACTATTACTGATGATCCCAGTCCTGGTTAAATCGGTTTGGCTGAGAAATATATCCTTTTCAAAGGTAGCAACAACCTTGTTCAAATTTATCGATCGTTTTCCATAACCGGAAACTACGGAAGGCAGAGCTTTTCTAAATATGATATTTCTTACTACACGCTGATGTAAACATTCACGCCTCAAATCGCCAAATATGGTATCGACATCCAAATAGTGAGGCCGGAATTGACGAAATTCAAAATGTTCAGAGATATGGATTTTTATTTTGTGGGAATTACATTCTAAAATACTGGTAGGTGATAGAAACTTGTTATAATAATGGACAAAAGGAAAGGTTATGTCTTATTATTGATAAATGCAGGCGTCAGAAACTCTGTAAGCGAGCGCAAAAAATCTCTGCGGCTGCTCCATTACGTGTAATGGCATCCTGTTATAACCCTTGCGAGTAAGCGAGCATTTAGGGTTTTATTATTAGAACTAATGTTGTACATGTACATGATGTATGCATGTTATATATGTAGTTAGTGCATATCTTTATTGTTGAAGCTTCAATGAGAAAATTGGCTGTTTTAGTGCATACATGTACCTTTAACAAAATTTATAAATTGTTGAAGCTTAATGAGAAAATTAGCTTTTTTATTCATTATATATATATTTTATTTACCATTTGGAGCAAAAAATGACTAAATGTATTGATACTTTCCCCAAAAATAGCCATGGTCTACTTGTAAGATTCCTTCATTCATTGTATTTGTAAGTGTATGTTATTAGCATTTAGCTATAATCCATGTACAGTATACATGTGTATATGGCATGTATAGGGAAACCTTTATAGAAAACTATAAATTTATAAACATGAGGAAAAATTTGGCTTAGAGATTTTATTGTCCTTAGGATTTTTATATATGTATAAGTATATGTATTATATAAAAAAAAAAATGTCCATTTTAACTTTATGGATCATTTCTTTAAATAAAATTCCATATGTGTGTTATATTCCTTGATTCATTCTATATCTTAGCCAAAATTGGGACATGCCGGTACTTTTAAGAAATCTGAATGGGCTTGTCCCATGCAATGTTGCACTGGCCCCAATCCTGTTAAATATTGCCTGGCCATATACAGGTACATTAATCTGTCATGATTGCAATCTACAGATTTTCATACATTACATGTATACAACTCATTCATAGTAGATTTTGTCTCATGTCAAATATACATGTGTATACATTGTAATTTTTGTATCTGACATATTGATTATAATTTTAAATGTATTATTTTTTTTTTATATGAACATGAATAATTTTTATGAACCTGAATTTACCAAAAATTTGATTCCCCTTTTATCATATGCTGGTTTATCTTTGAAACATATATACCAACAATAAATTATACACTTGAAAAATGTGATACCCCAGGTACATGTATTTTTATATTTTTTTCACCCCAACCCCAGGTACATGTATTTTTATATTTTTTTCACCCCAGCCCCAGGTACATGTATTTGATTAAAAAAAACTGATTACATGTACTTTGTTTACAAGAGCAACTTTTGTACTTTCAATTGTTCTTTTTTTGAATTTTAGAAATACATGTACAGACCATTTAACAGAGCAGGATATAAATCAACAATAAGCACCATTGACAAGATCTGCCAGGATTTTGATTTGCCAGTAAACAATTTGACAAAACAAGTAGCCAGTAACAACAAAACTGAAATGAAGATGGAAACACATGCCAATTCAGGTATATAATATATACAATGTACAGCACAGCACAAAAACTGGAAAGTAAAATACTCATAAGTGGAGATATTATTTTTCTGCAAAAAAGAAATATCAATTATCATCATGATCATGGTTCAGCTTTTGTTTCAAATTAAACAATAGTAGCCATGTACATTGTAGTATACTTTAAATTAATGCCTTTTAGGGGCCCCTAAAATTACTCTTTGCAGCTACATAAAATAGATAATGTATTGTACTACATGTAATACAATATTTAAACATAAACTTGTCTTTTTATAGCTATAGGAAGACCAGATATTGTACAAATTTCAACAGAAGAACAGAGCTCACCAATTATACTAAGTGGCTTTCCAGATACATTACTGATGCCACAAACTAAACTGGTACAGAATATTGATGTTACTACAGGTACATGTAATAATTTATATTAGAAATTATTTCACAACAGGGAAAAAACTTAACCGGGGTCCAGTAGTGCAATGCCACTAAGTTTTGGCCTGGGTCCCCGAAATATTTTAGGCAGTAGCCAAGGTGAAAATAAGAATATTTCGTGTAAGAAGTAAGCTTCTGCCGACTCCAAATTTTTCAGACTGGGCAACTAAAAGATTTTGTGTTTTCTTGGGAGCCCAGCTGGTAATGGCGGTAAAAATGTTAAGTTTTGTCCCTGCACAATTAGAATTGAGATTTGGTGTCAAAGAGTGATGTTACAATATAAATCTAATGTTTTATTTGTCATACTGACATCTTTGCTAAATGTAAATTAAGTAAATGGGATATGGACATCAATACACATGAGAGATAATCACATGTAACACAAGTTAAATAAGCAAAGGAACAGCGCTTTAATTGCTGTTCTTCATCTTGTAAACATAAATTTGGACTAGCAAGTAAAGTCATTTGAGAGAAGCATGTTATTTCTTTTCAAGATTCAAGATTTCAGGATTTATTGACAACACTCGGACACATATACAGTGTAAGTTACATGTTACTAACATGAGGTCTTTACAATAACATATATACAGACATGACAAAATGAACATGTGGTATCAAAATTAAAACACAATATTGTAGTAGTAACTACATTGTATTAATATATATAGCAAATTAGAAAAAATCATTTATTTTCTTGGTAAATATTGAAAGATGCTTGTAAAGTTCAACATGAAAAATTGACAACAGACCTTCCATTTTTTCCAAACCACAGGAGTCATGTGTGTTGTCGAGGTCAATCTGATTGGTTGAAATATTTATGAATGAATCCCATTAATTTTATGCTGTAAATGAAGCAAAGAGAAATAAAAATGGATATAAGGGAGTCTCAAGGGATATGTTAAGTCCAGTGCAGGGCTAGAGTTGAAGAATAATCCTTCATGAATAGACCAGAAGGTGTATGCATTACACAAAACGTGAGAAATCCCAGGATTTCCAGTGCATACAAATTGTATGCGTTCTACTACTTTTACTATAGGATTAAACACTGTTTTTTAGGAAATTATCTATGCATAAACTCCGGCAGCTCACTCACAAACTGAATAAAGTCCGAAGGATTGGATGTAAAGTTTGTGAGTGAGCTGCAGGAGTTTATACATACATAATTTCCCCAAAACACAGTGTTTAATCCTTATAATTCTTATTCTTGGACATCATGTTTGTTTTCGACGCTAAATACTATTAAAGAAATACACAAGGAGAGCCTCAAACAATGGACATACAATACACATATGATTATAAACTGAAAAAAAATCAGCGAAATGTTATTGACCACTTTGGAACATAACCAACATGACGTCATTGAAGACTTCCAGTTTGAAACGTAAAGATTAGACGTTATTTGGCTTCGTGTACGCTTCAAGTTTGATACAATTAAACTAAAATAAGTTTTCAAGGTAAGCTTTTTAATTATTTTTGTGTATTGTTGTAAATATGACATGTAGGATTTCACATTTTCAAGATGGCAGGTCCTTCTAGCAGAACCCCTTAGTATCATTGCTCGTAAATTTTTACGCGTGGAATGACCGGGGGGGAAAAAGATAGTCCAGCAAACGGAAATATTGATTTATAAATTCCTTTCGAATGACGTAGAATAAGTGACGATATCCAATCAGATTACGAGTTATTGGTAAATTCTAGTAAGAATAGAATTATATAGTAATACTTTCTGTCTCTGTGTGAAACAGTAAAATAAAAAAATAAACATCCAAATAAAGAAAATAGAACATGGAATAGCGAATATATGCTCACAGGAGACAGAAGTTTCGGTCTAGAATGATAAGACTTCTAGCAACAGGGGACGGAAACAGGACTTTACTTCTCAAGTGGAATTTGTAGCAATTTGTCTCCATCTCGCATGTTGAGCGGCTCTCTTTACTTCTGTCGATAATGTTACATTTATTTCAGCGGAAAGACCTAACACAGTCGTCACTCAAGACATAGTAATTGGTGACCAGAATCATATATCAAAAGAACAGATTTCAAAGGAATTACCTCCCAGATCAAGTACAACAAGTACGAATGGTAAGTCTTTTAGCATCATGAGACGGAAACAGGACTTTACTTCTCAAGTGGAATTTGTAGCAATTTGACTCCATCTTGCATCGCTTTCAAAGTGGAAATAAAACATAAATAAATAGTTGATTGCTTAAGTGTTCTAGGTTTTGGTCACATAAAACTAGTTTAACCCTGCCACTTTTTATTGAAGTGCATCATGTACCAAATTAGGAAAATGAGTATCATCCAAGTATTGGTGTTAATATATATGTTTTAGAACTGTTTTGACAGTGTGGTATTTTTTTATTTTTTTTTCATCCTATTCGCTATACATTAATATTATATTGTTTGTGATCAATTTGAAATTTTAATCAAAAGTGAATCTATTCCTTTTTTACAATTTTAAATATCAATATCACATGTTCGTTGTTAATGTCAATTATCTTTCAGGCGAGCTTGTACTCCCCACCAATAAAACTGACCGCCACGATATAGCTAAAATGTTGTTGAAAGTAGCGTTAAGCACCATACAATGTAACACCAAACCAATCAATTATCTTTCTTTCAGGCACAACATCTCAACAGGGAAATCTGGTGAAAAAGAATAAAGACACAGATTTTATACGCAACATGAATATTGTGGTAAAAGCATCAAGATCCGTCGGTATAATACGAGGCCCAAATAACATAACTGGAACAGGATTTAGAGTTGGAGACTGCTACATCATGACTGCATTGCATGTTGTAGATAGCATTATGAGTATGTACATTCATAATTAGAATTAATTTATAAGAAGATTTTGAAGATAAAAATGTCTATCAAGTTGGCCATCTTAGGGCTTTTCCATGAAAAAATACCTGGGAGGGGGGGGGGGGGGCTGGCGGAAAACCAGGACAGGTATTTTCAGTACGTTTATTGGTATAACTTTTGAATGTAATGAGATATTTTCATGATGTAAATTCCATAATAAAGAAGAGATTAAAGGCTTTAATTTGATATACAGTGGCAGAACAGTATTTTTCAATGGCGGAAATGACGATAATTTGTATCAAAATATTGTTTTGATCACGTATAACCCTTTTAAATCAAATGTCTGTCAAATAAATGTTACACCATTTTAAAGCTTATATCTCAAGGATTAATAATATGTATAGTTTATTATTTTTGGATAAATACTTTTTGAGAAATCGTGCCATTTGACCATGTTTCGTTTTCGACTGGTACTTTTTATCTCGGAACCCAGGAACGAAAATAAAAGAACCAGGTACCAGTTCATCATTCGTATTTCTCCATCTTTTACATAACATATCATTCGGAATATTTTGAAAGATAAAGGGAGACAATTTGGCTTAAAAATCGTGCAAAAGAAGCGAAATCGCGGAACAAACAACCGAATATTATACACCGTTTAACGAACAATACAGTGACACAACTTGCCGGCAAGTAGGTCTATTTTAATATACCGAAATGGTAAAAATACCGACAACCGCGATTAATTAAATAGAAATTTGACAACAACCTCCAGAAAAGAAATACGTTTTAAGCCACCCACCTAGATAAAAAAAAATCAATGGTGTTCCGAACCTACCGGGTATTTTTTCCTGGAAAAGCCCTTAATGAAACAAAAACACAAATAAAAAGAAACCTGATTTCACCCCCGGTTTTTAGTTGGATTCGTGTTGCTGAATAGTGTGTTGTCCTCTTTAGCTCACTTGACGGAAAGGCCATGCAAGCTTTTGCCATCAGTTGGCGTCCGTCGTCTCCTAACTTTTTACATTTGAATATTCTCCCATGTTTCTGGTTGACCGATTTCTAAAAATCTTCTCCTCTGAACCCACTTGTCCAAATGAACCGAAACTCGGTAGGAAGCATCTATAGAAGGTTCTCGAATTTTATGTGATAATCGCTCTAGAAAATTTCTAAGAGTTTTATGAAACTGGTCTTTTAGAATTCACTATGTTGATAGATATTATATATGTAAATCTTTTAATATTTGTATATTACATTGATATACCTACATGTATTTTGTAAATATTGATGTAAAGGGGTAGTTTTCCAAATAATATTTGTATATACAATTTAATTTTATGTGAATACTGCAATCTGATTGGCTGATTCGCCTGGAGCAACATTGGTTATACTTGATAACCTTGGTTGGTATTGTGATGTCGCCAACATATTCAAAGTCTCATGAAATTATCGTATTTAAAATCGAGGTTTATTATTTAAAGCGTAAACTGCCCCAAACCAGGTTATATAACCTGATTAAAAATTGAACATATTTCTGAAATAATAAACAATGTCAGTGCCAATAAAATCCAATTATCATATTATCACAGAACTTCTCCCTTATATATGAACAACAATCGCTCACTCATTCATTGAATTATGTTTTGTTTAACTAGATTAACAGTCATTTTTTTTTTACTGAAGTGTACCAAACAAGGAATGTGGGTGGTCACATGTATATGTGTTAGGGATATAGATTTTTGTATTGTAACTTGGAGCTGTTCCGACAGCATTTTATGTTTTTCATTTCATTATGTATTTATTAATTATTTAGTAGCATTCATATCTTACAATGTATCCATTATTTACAAGTGACCGTTGTGGTCGTGATAGTATGGATTTACAACTACCTGTGCAATCAATACCTATCACCACTTACGTTGTGAGTTCAAATCCCACTCATGTCTATGTGTACTCGATACAACATTATGTGATAGTGATTTGTGTCAGGTCGATGGTTTTCTTCTTTGTACTTCGGTTTCCTCTAACAATAAAACTGACCACCAAGATATAACAGAAATATTTTTGATAGTGACGTTAAACACCATAACCCTAACCCTCTATTACTTATGTATCGATCTTTCATACAATTGTTTTCTATTTTTCCAGAAATTGTACAGGGTCACAGCAACGGGATTGATTACAGCTATGTATGTGTTAGAAGTTTTTTTATTGAATTTCATTATTGGACTGAAGTGGAAAGGAATGGTGCCGATTGGTTCAGCTTCACTGATTTGGTATACAAAAATATCAATTTAGACGTAGCAATACTGGAGTTACGCTCCAGAAATGACAAATCATATCCTCCTCCCATAGTTATGTTTGAAGAATTAATAAAAGACCAAACTGTGTACCTAATAGGGCATACAAATGGTAAGCCAATGATGAATAATCCAATAACTGACTTTTATAATTATTTGGAGGAAGCAGTCAACAATTCTAAGGAATGGGCCAATTCCACTGGCATTCCCTATAAAAATGATTATAAGGGTATTGACAATCAAAAGAAGACTCTCTTCCATTGCTCATTTCGACACGGAGCTTCCGGTGCCTTAGGGGTTATGGTTATGCCCGACCATGATGAACCCGTAGGTGTTTTGATGCTACTCAAAGGTTATCCTGAATTTTATTATTCAAAGAAATGGTCATTTTCAAAGACAGACAAAGAAAATTTCCTAATCGTTGAGCAAGGAGTGTTGTTAAGATCAATAGAAGATGACATGAATGTCGATTCAGAACAACTAAATAGACCCAATTTGAAAAACAAAATATTTAGTCATTGCATCAATTGACGTATGTGAGCTCTATATACGTCCTTGTCGCATCATCTGAAGCACTATTGTTTTTATGTACACTACTTTTTTTTGTAAGCAAGCTGGTCCAATAGATATTATATTGACAAAAATATTACATTGAACAAAGAATGAAACCATTAAATTTGCTCTTAAGCTCGTTGTTTTTGAATTCGTCTCCATGTATGGTGTAGTTTGGTTCTTTGTTTAGTCCTTAAGGATGTGTCTTTGAAATAGCCTTTTCTCAAATAGCAATGGATATTTTGTTCTTATCTCTATCACTGACAATATTTTTATCATGATTTTTATTATTATACCCCTCGCAAACAAAGTTTGGGGGGTATATAGGAATCACCCTGTCCGTCCATGTACCTTGTAAGTGCAACTCCTCCTAAACCGCTTATTGGATTTTTATGAAACTTTACACATTTGTAGTACACTACCTGCAGATGTGCATGAAGGAATATGGTTGCTGTCCAAAATTTAAAAGGGGAGATAATTCAACTTATACTTTCACGAAAAGGGGGGTTGTGTACCTTGTAAGCACAACTCCTCCTAAACGGCTTATTGGAGTTTTGTGAAACTTTACACAGTTGTAGTACACTACCTGCAGATGTGCATGAAGGAATATGGTTGCTGTCCAAAATTTAAAAGGGGAGATAATTCAACTTATACTTTCACGAAAAGGGGGGGGGCATGTACCTTGTAAGTGCAACTCCTACTAAACTTCTTATTGAATTTTTATGAAACTTTACACAGTTGTAGTACACAACATGCAGATGTGCATGAAGGAATACTGTTGCTGTCTAAAATTCCAAAGTTTGAACATCATAGTATTACAAGTGGGGGGTATCACTCAGTGAGGTCACTCACAGTTCTAGTTATTGAATAACACTGTGGGTGTCTTATCAGAAACATAATCTGCTTGCCTTCCGTGAGCACCTAGTTTCCCCAGTCCAATGGTGCAGTTCCTGTTTCCCATCTTCTTAGCTTTATGTGTTGCGTGTTTTGTTTTGCTTGTTTTCCTTATTTGTCTTGTACTCAATGTTGACCGTGTCTTCGAGTTTCCAAATATATATATCTTTCAAGGAGCACCTGGGTTCATCCCCGTTTTTTGGTGGATCCACGTTGCTCATCTGTTTTGTGTTTATTTTATTATGCTCCCCGGAGGGGGAGGGGGGTATACTGTTTTACCTCTGTCCCATCCTTCCGTCCGTCCAAGATATTTTTCGTCAAAAAAGAATATTTCTTTGGTTTTGAGTCGGGGGATCTTCTTGTTAATTTGATTTCAATTATTGCAAAAAATTACATCTTCAAGTGCAAACTCAATGAACAAAGGCTAAATATTGTAGAATTTTCAGCTTTTT
Source organism: Bathymodiolus brooksi (assembly GCA_963680875.1). Classification (NCBI taxonomy): domain Eukaryota; kingdom Metazoa; phylum Mollusca; class Bivalvia; order Mytilida; family Modiolidae; genus Bathymodiolus; species Bathymodiolus brooksi. The sequence goes on along the minus strand of OY804588.1, from coordinate 84,700,347 downwards.
TGTACAAAATGTCAGGAGCAATCAAATATTTTAGAAAAACAAAATGGTAAGAGAGTGTGTGTGAAAGATGAATGAAAGTGTTTATTACTATTATATATTATTATTTCTTTATTTTGTTTATCAAAATGTAAAACCAATGTAGTCACAAAACTTATTTTTGAAAACTCCTGTCACAACCTAGACAGGTGGTGATGTAAGGGAATTTATAAAATCCTGACTATAGGGGAAAAAAAAAAAAAAAAGATATTTTTCGTCACATATTTGGTCACAAGCTTCATATAGGTATGTCATATTGTGGGTAGCGTTTTTGGACCCGTCAGATTCCTACTTCCTGTTTGCCGACTTAGTTGGTTTTTATACACATTGAACATATATGCACATTTTTCTCAGCAACTATTGATGGCACAAATCTGATATTTGGTCACAAGCTTCATATCGGTACCTCATATCGTGGGAAGCGTTTTTGGACCCATCAGATTCCTACTTCCTGTTTGCCAACTTTGTTGATTTTTATACACATTGAACATATATGCTCATTTTTCGTCGCATTTTTCTCAGCAAATATTGATGGCAGAAATCTGATATTTTGTCACAAGCTTCATATAGGTACCTCATTTTGTGGGAAGTGTTTTTTGACCCGTCAGATTCCTACTTCCTGTTTGTCGACTTAGTTGGCTTTTATTGGATTCGTTCTGTGTCTTGTAAACACAATGTTCTGATCTTAGATTGCCCCATCGGTTTTTTCTAATGTTTATGTTCACTGCAAATATGGAAAATCCCTGATTTCAGTGAGCTAGCACTATAAAAATCCAAATCAGCGTGTTTGTCTAGATCAAAGCGGACCTCATCATCATCTAATTGATAATTAACTTGTTCTCGCCATGAGATATGTTTTAGAATATGTTTTGGAAGTACATGAATATTTTACTTTGTATGCTTCTCAGTTTAACTTGTGCTTTATTTTAGTGCTTGGCTATTTCTGCATGAATATTTTTAAAATGTTTTTAGAATATTTTTGGAATATTTTTGAAATATGTTTTAAAAGTACATGAATATTTTATACGTGTTTTGAGTTAATTTGCTTATTTGCTTAATTATAGACTGCTTATAATTTGCATGAATGTACTTGTATGTGTAATGGGTGCTATAAATATCGGCATCTATTTTGTGTTTTGACTTCTGGTCCTATGACAATAAGTGCACAGAGAGGCACTTGCCACATGTGCACTGGCTGTAGGGGTCCAGAGGTCAAAACACAGAAATGTATGCATAAATATTATCTGGATATGTATTAATTTTGTATTGCATGACATGTTTTATTGTGCTGTATTTAATTAAGAGTATTCGATAATTTTTCCTAATTAAACCAATTAGAACAAAGCCCGCTAATTTATACCAATTGTTATAGTTGTAATATAGTTTGTTTTGATAGTTATTTTTTTTTCAATCCTTCCCGTGACTTTAAAAAGGGTGGATTTTGTACAATTGACATCAAAGTAAAAATGCCTCCAACACAGTCACGTCGGTCGTATACAGCAGCATTTAAGCTAGAAGTTGCAATTTATGCTGAAGAAAATGGTGGTAATATGGCTGCACAACGTAAATATGGGGTCAGTGAAAAAGTAATCAGAGGTTGGCGTAAGCAGAAAGAGACCCTTTGTATGACAAAGAAATCCAGAAAGGCATTCCGGGTACAGGCACCACACTGGCCGGCACTAGAGGACCAACTTGAAAAATTCGTTCTTGAGCAGAGGGCTGCCTGTCGAGGGTTGAACACAGTTCAACTGCGCATGAAAGCCGTGGAATTAGCGAAGTCCAACAACATCGATAACTTCAAAGGCAATCCATCATGGTATTACCGTTTTATGAAACGCAAAAACTTAGCCATCTGCCAGAGAACTACATTGGCTCAACAACTACCCGTAGACCATGTAGAGAAATTACAGTCATTCCGTACCTTTGAACAAAAGCAGATTGCCGAACACAAAATTGGTAACGACAATATCATCAATATGGACGAAGTACCACTCACATTTGATGTACCAATGAACCGCACAGTTGAGAAAAAAGGCATCAGTAGCATAACCATCCGTACAACTGGTCACGAAAAATCCAGTTTTACTGTAGTATTAGCGTGTACAGCAAGCGGTAGAAAGTTGCCACCTATGATGATGTTTAAAAGGAAAACTGCCATCTGGTGTTATAGTGCACAACAATGAAAAAGGCTGGATGGATAATAACGTCATGGACTTGTGGCTAAAGACCTGTTATGTTCAACGACCAGGTGGTTTCTTCCGTCAACAGAAAAGTTTGCTGGTGTTAGACTCTATGAGGGCGCATATCAGCGACATCTCTAAAGAAAGAATTCAGGCTACTGATTCTATTCTTGCTGTAATTCCAGGAGGTCTTACCAAGTTACTACAACCTCTAGACATTTCAGTCAACAAGACCTTTAAAGCAGAACTTCGCAAGCTATGGGAATCATGGATGTGCCATGGGGAAAAGAGTTTCACTAACACAGGCCGCATGCGACGTGCATCGTATCAGACCGTCGTACAATGGGTAAAAGACGCCTGGAATACAATACCAGACCGCATCATCATTAGTGGATTCATCAAGGCCGAAATATTAGACATGCCTGAACAACCAACAGAAGATGAAGAAATGCCACTTGATGACGAAGATGATCTGCCACTGGCCCTTGCCACACTATTTCATAGTGACATCGAAGACTCTGACTTCGATGGGTTTATGTCGGACTGAACTTTATTATTGTTGAATGTCAACCTAGTGCCTAAATAACTGTCTTATAGTGCCTTATGATTATTTTTAATTTTCATTGACATTTTTGTTGCTGATATTATAGTGCTTTTTAATCATATGAACATAATAAATTGTTATTCCTTTATACTGTTCCTATTTTTTAAGACAAAGGATGTACACAAAAATAACATTCGAAAAGATCATTGTCCGCAATTCCAGTCTACCAATAATTAAAATTAGATGTTTGTTTGATCTTTTTACCGAAAAAAAAATATCCAGCAAACACCAAATTTTAATTTGATTTCCCCAACAAAAATGAACATGAAAACTAAACAGTGGGAAAATATAAATACCGTAACGAGAGAGAAAAAAACACAAACAAGTCAAACGAAACAAGTGTTGAACATTTATTATATATTGGTTTATTTTTGGTTACTGTTGATGTCATATCTAAATATAGCCTTCCTATCCAACACGAGGTTATATTAAAAAAAATGGCAGATGTATTACCAGTACATCTCACAATAAACGTGGAGAACACACTTTTTATACTACATATACTGGAAAATAATTATCGATTCGTTAAACTAGAATGTTCTACACTTGAATTGGTCAATTATGAACAAATAAAAAAATCACCATTTAGATAATCAACACAGGTAAAGCCCAGTCGGCACTTAAAACAGTGATCAGCTGATTGAAAACTTGCTGGACCGAGACAATCACATATTTGTGTACCATAAATTACACACAGTTTGAAGGTACCTGTATGTCAATAAAACTGCAAAAGCTGAAACATTGTTTTCATAGCTTGATTATTTTATTGCACGAACATCCGTTTACCACCTAATTTTGACACCCATAGATGGCCTGGTATGAATGTCATCGAGGTATGGCTTTATAAACCAGATATCTCATAAAAAACACAAACGCAAGTTTAAAAACTAAATTTTATTTAATTTATATAATTCATAATATTTAGTTTAGGACACACAAGAATAGTAATCTTGAGCTAATACTTACAGATACTTACCGAAGTACATCGTTATAGGACAAATGTTTACCGATGTACAAAAAAATACTTGCCCAAGTTGTCATCGGCATCCTCGACCTATCTTAGTATTTTCCCCAAATTTTACCCAAAAAGCAGCAATTCGACCTATCGTCCCCATGGACCTATAGTCCGTAAAATACGGTATGTAATTTGTTATGCATGTCGGTTTGAAAAGCTCTCGAGAGCTTATGTTGTACTGTTATAAAATATACCGACTTTAAATAAAACTTTTTGATTTTTTATTTGATTTTGATATACAATGTAGCTGAAAAGTTGCTTGTACCCAATGTTGACCATGTCTTCGAGTTTCCAAATATATATATATACCTTCCACGAGCACCTGGGTTCATCCCTGTGTTTTGGTGGGGTCCATATTGCTCATCTGTTTTGTGTTTATTTTATTGGATTCGTTCTGTCATTTGTAAGCACAATATTCTGATCTTAGATTGCCCCATCGGTTTTCTCTAATGTTTATGTTCACTGCAAATACGGAAAATCCCTGATTTGATCCTCAATCCGTTCAAATAAATAGAATAGCCACAAATCGGCTATGGCCACCTATGTCTCAGTTAGAACAATTAGATTTAAAAAATATGTGCATCTACATTGCTTAGGAAAAGTAAACGTAAATAAATAAATATATCTAATAAACAATGTTAGTGTTGAAACACTGATTAATTGGCAGATGATACCCCAATAGCCCCGGTCGAGTCAAACCAAAGACTATAAAATTGAGATTTGTTGCTTCTCCCTAAGCACGCAGCATTAAGGATAAAGAGCAAAGACTAGTTGTCCGAGTGGAGCGACATGTCTACCCGCGGACTGTTGTTTCAGTGAGCTAGCACTATAAAAATGCAACTCAGCGTGTTGGTCTAGAACAAAGCGGACCTCATCATCATCATCTGATTGATAATTAACTTGTTCTCGCCATGATATAGCTGAAATATTGCTGAATTTGCGTTAAGTAACAATCACTCATTCACTCAACCTGAATATAACTGAAATACTATTAATTGACCTTAAGCAATAAACAATCAATCAATCAATCAACTAAGCAATTTGATTTTTATTAAAACTAAGGACGGTTATTCTTCCCAAGACATATGTTACCTTAGCCGATTTGAATATCCTGGTTAGGCCCTTGAAGGATTGATCGATCAATCCTTATAAATTAATTCAAACTTTTTGTGTTATGATATTGAAAAATATATTTTTAGATTCCGTTCATTGACAAATAACCTCAATTTTTTAAACCAATCAAAACACATCTAAAATGACATGTGACACTAAAATTAATTTATTTGGTTTTACTAGCTCCAAACTACTTTTTTCTTCTTATTTGCCTCTCAAATCTTTTCCTATGAGCTTATTCGACGAAGGTTTTTCCGGAAACGTATTGTATGCACTAAATTAGATACATGTGTATCTACGTTTTATTGGGTGTAAATGAGTCAAATTAAAATGTTTTTTGTGTTATGACATGAAATATGTATTCTGCTATAATAGCATGACATATGTGTTCTGCTATAATAGCATGACATATGTGCTCTGCTATAATAGCATGAAATATGTGTTCTGCTATAATAGCATGACATATGTGCTCTGCTATAATAGCATGAAATATGTGTTCTGCTATTATAGCATGAAATATGTGTTCTGCTATAATAGCATGACATATGTGCTCTGCTATAATAGCATGAAATATGTGTTCTGCTATTATAGCATGAAATATGTGTTCTGCTATAATAGCTTGAAATATGTGTTCTGCTATAATAGCATGAAATATGTGTTCTGCTATAATAGCTTGAAATATGTGTTCTGCTATTATAGCATGAAATATGTGTTCTGCTATAATAGCATGAAATATGTGTTCTGCTATTATAGCATGAAATATGTGTTCTGCTATCATAGCATGAAATATGTGTTCTGCTATTATAGCATGAAATATGTGTTCTGCTATCATAGCTTGAAATATGTGTTCTGCTATCATAGCATGAAATGTGTTCTGCTATAATAGCATGAAATATGTGTTCTGCTATTATAGCATGAAATATGTGTTCTGCTATAATAGCATGAAATATGTGTTCTGCTATTATAGCATGACATGTGTTCTGCTATTATAGCATGCAATATGTGTTCTGCTATCATAGCTTGAAATATGTGTTCTGTTATCATAGCATGAAATATGTGTTCTGCTATTATAGCATAAAATATGTGTTCTGCTATAATAGCTTGAAATATGTGTTCTGCTATTATAGCATGACATGTGTTCTGCTATTATAGCATGAAATATGTGTTCTGCTATAATAGCATGACATATGTGCTCTGCTATAATAGCATGAAATATGTGTTCTGCTATTATAGCATGACATGTGTTCTGCTATTATAGCATGAAATATGTGTTCTGCTATAATAGCATGACATATGTGCTCTGCTATAATAGCATGACATATGTGCTCTGCTATAATAGCATGAAATATGTGTTCTGCTATTATAGCATGAAATATGTGTTCTGCTATTATAGCATGAAATATGTGTTCTGCTATAATAGCATGAACTATGTGTTCTGCTATAATAGCTTGAAATATGTGTTCTGCTATAATAGCATGAAATATGTGTTCTGCTATAATAGCTTGAAATATGTGTTCTGCTATTATAGCATGAAATATGTGTTCTGCTATTATAGCATGAAATATGTGTTCTGTTATAATAGCATGAAATATGTGTTCTGCTATAATAGCATGAAATATGTGTTCTGCTATTATAGCATGAAATATGTGTTCTGCTATAATAGCATGAAATATGTGTTCTGCTATAATAGCATGAAATGTGTTCTGCTATAATAGCATGAAATATGTGTTCTGCTATTATAGCATGAAAAATGTGTTCTGCTGTTATAGCATGAAATATGTGTTCTGCTATTATAGCATGAAATATGTGTTCTGCTATAATAGCATGACATATGTGTTCTGCTATTATAGCATGAAATATGTGTTACATGGTACAACATTTGTGTTCCATGGCACAGCATATGTGTTCCATGGTGCGACATATATGTTCCATGGTACAACATATGTGTTTCGATATTATGGGATAGAACATGTGTTACGGTATAAGGCATGTAAAATGCGTTCCGATATTATTACACAAGATATGTTTTCTGATATTGCCTACCGACTTCGATACATAATCTTAAATCACATGAATAAATTCTATATTTATTTAAATAAAATCCTATTGACATAAAGTATAAAATAAAAAAGAGACAAAATTCATTTTTGACATTAATTTTTTATTTTTGTAATGTCATGCATTATGTTAAATACTGTGCAATGTCTGTAATTACTGCTAGTTGACAGCACACAAAATATGTATCTGTTTTCGCGCTATGTTCAACCTTAAAAGGGTTCATGAATATCTTAGCAGACATACTATTATTTTACAATATACTTAGATCCAAGGTAACCTGAACTTGGGGTTCTATGGTACCGTATATTCACGTGCAATTAAAAAAAAATGCCGCCATATTTTAAATTTAACTACCAGGTGCACGGTGCAATATAGGACCCCGATATACATATGCCATCAGTATTTATCACCACCTGTTCTGCAAAGTTTAGAGATGGATTTCCGGACCGATGTACTCGATACAGTCTTATTGTGATAAAGTTTGTCGGCGAGTTGCGGCATGTCAGTTTGGTGATTTTGTCCAGTTGTAAAGTTTCCTCCAACATAAGAACTCGCTGATACGATATAACTGAAATATCGTTGAAAGTGGTGTAAAACAACAATGACCCTAACCCTGGGTTAAAACCCCTGTTTCGACATTTTCCCTAGTTGACATATCACCCAACAAATGTGATTCACAGTCTTCTTTCGTTTGTCCATTATGGCTGTGTCTGTTGTCAGTTTTTGCAGGAATGTTCACTACGCATTTGAAAATATATTTTTCCGATAACCATCCTTTTTTAAAAATATATTTAGTCAAGTATGAAACGGACAAAATAAATAAAAATGACATTAACATGGAAAATGTTTGTAAGGAAACCGTTGGAACTTTGCTTCGGCATCGTACCATGGATATTGAAATAGAGCAGGAAGTTTAAGACTTTTCTCTCCTCCTGCCAGCCGGAAGAAAAGTCCCATAATATAACCAGCTAAGGACCCGTATGTGTTCACATCCCGGAAGTAAATCACGCATGTCAGTTGTGGAAATAACATGACATAAACAAAATCGGAACATAATACGAATAAGCTATATATAGAATCCACTACGATGGCTAAAACCGAGGCAGCAGCTCCGACACCAACTATTCCTATTCTCATAACCCATGTCAATTCTCTATCAGAAGCCTGCAAGGATACAAAAATATATGTTAACTTGAAATTACACGTGGTAAGATGCTATGTCAATAAACGTTAGAGAATACCGTAGGGGCAATCAAAAATTGAAAATCCAGAGAAATTGGCAAGTTAGGGTACACAAGACAAAGAAAAACAAAACAAAAAACATAACACAATATGTGTTGGACACCATTATACGTAAGCAAACACAAATAACGCTGATAAGACATGAGCCCTCCTACAAACAACTGGAGGTAAAGTCGAACCGAGCATCGATTACATGCATGATATAAGTATTTTGAGTGCAGTGGACAGTCTGCACGTAATATATTCAATATTACATCAGTATTCTGATTGACTGAAAACACAAATTCTACACACCCTTTAATTTGACAGTTCCACCCATGCTGACCTTCGTTAATTACTAAATAATGTAAAGTTCGTGTTACTCGATCTTTAGTATTATGTGTATGTTTTGTAGATCATTGTTTGTCTTTTTGTACTTTTTCTTTGGCCATTGTGTTGTCTGTTCTTCTTCGATATAAGGATTCTGATTACCCCTATGGTATCTTCTAACTCTTCATATTTTGGACATTTAAGAAATGTTGAACTTTCGTTTATTACAAACTATGATATTTGTATAGATTGTAGATACCTATCAATAAAATAGTTCTGTCAAACTTGGTTACTTGTGCATTGTCATCAGAGGCGGATTTAGAGGGGGGCGTGCGCCCCCCCTAAAATTCGCAAAGCATATGTTATACAACGTTAATTAAGCAGTTCAACAAACAACTTGTTCATGAATGGTTAACTCGTGACCTGTAAGTCAAAATGAATAGTAATCATATTAAGAGTAAATTTGGGATATCAATCTAAAAAGTTCTACCCATTGATAAAAATCAGTATGCTGTCCATCCGGATGAACTTTTCGTTTCGCCGTTGGTTCATTCATTGAAAACGTGTATGATTCGTTCTTGTTTATAGACAAGCAAAGGCGAATATGTTAACATTAATGCTGCATGAAACGATTCTGATCATCTAATTTAGTTACGTTAGCTTATCAGAAATCAATAACAAGTTCATGTATTGACAATTTCCGCTTTTGTTTGTCTAAAAACAAAAACGGTCGAAATCATACGTTTTCAATGAATGAATCGAACGACAAAAAGAAAAGCTCCATCCGGACGGGCAGTATTAACTAGAACCACCCGAAAGGACAAGCACCGAAAGTACAGACCAATTAGTGAAATGAGGAATGTGCTAAAACTAACCCAATAGTTCTTTGAAGGGTTAAAATATCGTGATCGATCAGCCATGAGTTGAACAATTCGCATCACGGTTGTTAAAGAAAAGTTTTACTTTAGGTTCTTATAATCTGACAAAAGCATACTGTTAACAATTATCCGACAAAATTAAGACTCAAAGTCAAGTTTTTTTGGTCTGATAAAAATGGTGTGGTTGGTTCAAAATTGTCGTTTAAATAAATGTCTGTAATTCCTCAAACCTCCAGAGCTTCCGGGGGGGCTTAGCCCCCCTGGGCCCTCTACCAGGGCTCTGCCTTGGACCAGCTGGGGACCTTAAGCGGTCCTCAGACCCCTCGCCTACTCATGCCCCCCTTAACCACAAATCCTGGATCCGCCCCTGGTCATTGGTCCACATTTCCCGTGGATCAAAAACTACGGGAGTTTGTGACATACAAATATAGAATCTACACGATAAAACACTAGACGTAATACAAATCTGATAAAACTTACACGTGGCCTAATAAGAACCCTGTACACATTTCTCGAAAACATGCCACTGGCAGACAAAACCGATGAGTCAGCCGACGACATTACAGCGGCCGCAACAGCCCCAAGGCCGAAAAATGAGACAGCTGTCGGACACAGATATTGCATAACTAATGGTAACGTATACTTGGCGTCTCCTGCAGGAAGTTCATATGTAGTAGCTTTGTAATATGATGTTTCATTCCAATCTAAAACAAATAAAGGAAGTTGATTTATGGCCCTGTGTAACTTAAGTGTTATTTCGACTGTATATCAACAATTGTACTCGTTTTTTTACATTTTAAGTGTGAAATTGGATGCTTATTTACATTATGCTAATTCCTATTTAGATCTTTGTTTACATTTGGGTAGAAATAACCCCCATTTTCAACCAAGAGTAAGGATAAAATCAGTAGTTTGTCCCCATTTTTCTGTAATCTTCGTCGGTAATGTTCCGAAATAATCTACAGTACTAAAATATATGTGTTCATTCGGAACGAACGCAAATTCGGAACATATCCGAATAAGCACAGCTCACTTCAACTTTGATTATATTGTACAGGAAGCTTATATATATTTCTCGAAAATATAACGAAGCGCCTTAGTGTGTACACTACATTTTGTTACTTTTAAAATATATATTTTTTACCAGATATTAGACTGATCAATTAATATTTGTCCCAGAATCCATTTCGTTCTCATTGTCTTGAAAAAAGTTTTTAAATTGATATTTTAAATTTTAAATCAACATTTAACGCATTTGATTAATAGGGCTTCTAATTATACCAGTATCTATAAACTGTTTAAAAATGTTTAGTTAATAAAAGTGCAAATATATAAAAAAAAAAAAAAAAAAAAAAAATTCAAAAGGAACATACTTGTTTGTGTTACTATGATACCTATAAGCATAGCCGGAATTGTCATGAACAAACAGCCCGCTCCAGCCATATAGGACAAAATTTCTGCAAAACGTGTTGTTTTTGCTGACAATACTCTTTGAAAATAGACCTGTACAGAAAGACATTGTGACATGGTTATTTATAGGTGAAGTAAATAATCAACATCATTCTAATGTTATCTGCTAAAGATGACATCATTGATTACATAATTTTGGAGGAAAATAAAAGAAAAATATACCACACCTTCAGAACATTTTCAAAAATCCAATTGAAACTCGTAGATTTTATTTTATTTTTGGTGTTTCAACGCCACTTTCAGCAATATTTCAGCTATAACTTGGCGACCAGTTTTAGTGGTTGAGGAAGCCGGAGAAAACCGCCGACCATGGGCAAGCAACTGGTAAACTTTATCACTTGCGGCTGCGAGTCGAGTGCACCCTTTTTGTAAATTACGAAGCCGGGCGCGAACCCACGCCGTATTGGTGATAGGCTTGTATGAGCTGTTAGATCCAGCGACCTAACTCATTGAGCCACCCGTGCTCCTTGAAAATCATAGAAATGTCAAATCGATACAAATATATATATGACAAAACACTTTGCTTGGTACAGAAACTTATTGTTCAAAAATCCAATTGAAAATAATAGAAACGGATTCCAAATCGATACAAGGAAAAAAAATGAGCGCTGACTTTAGTGACTTTGTACAGTCACCTATTGTTGTTATAAAGAATGCTTTAATCCCGAACATTATAATCTTCGTGAAACTGAAGCTGTCAAATGTATAATATTAGTTCTATTAAACAGAGCTATATATTGGACAAGTAAATGAAGCACTCGTTCTCTTTCCAGTTTTATGTATGTGAGTAGTCGACTTTGTCTGATGATGGGTGGTTGGTTTCATTTGATGCTTTTTATGTTCCTAGTTAGTATTTATCATTTTGAATCGATATATCAGAGCGTCATCGATGCGATAGTAAAGAGCTTGTGTTTCCTATCCAGATTACCTTGATTGAGGGTTTATACTACATGTAATTATGTAGCAACAAACGCAACGATTCCTAATAGTTAGATTGAAGCCATCAATTCGAAAGTTGTAGCTTGTCACCGAATATGAATTATTACAACATTTTTAACAACGCGTCTCTCTATAGTCTAGTATGAACTGCTTATACTTCCGGAGCACCTTAATTCAGTCCCAGGTTTTAGTTGAGTTCGTTCGTGTTGCTCAATCTTTTGTTTACTGTGTAATGTTTTATAGACCATTGTTTGTCTTTTCGTCACCGTTTTCGTTTTGACTATTGCATCAACGTATATCAAGGAATGCTGACATCTGATTGAATAATATGAGCCATAAAAATCTCACCAACGCTTTAAGAAGAGTTTGAAGATACCAAAGGGGCAATCATAATCCGTATATCGAAGAAGAACAGACAACACAATGGCCAAAAGAAAAAGTACAAAAGGACAAACAACGACCAACAAGACATACACATAACACTAAAGATCGAGTAACACGAACCCCACTAAAACCGGGGGTGAACTCAGGTGCTCCAGAAGGGTAAGCAGTTCCTGCTCCACTAGTGACATGTTTTGTTTATCAGACTATATTTTCTTAAAAGTTTCAACTTCAGTTTGCTTGATGAATTGACACAAAGGGATCTGGTTTTGTTCTGAACATTATGATTGATATGTAGCTAACGATTGCAATTTGTTTCATTCGTGTTGTAAACGTTGGACCGGAACATAATCCTTGGTGTGCCTGTCTCGGGCCAGGATCTGGATCTCTAACGTTATATGTCGTTGTCTTTTGTGTTCAGTGAGTTCAGCTAAGATGAGAGGTGATTATTCGTTTTGTTGATTTTAGTGGATTGGATGACCATCATAAGCTTTCTTTTCACAATTAGTATTAAAGTAAAACAACATCCTTCCCTTACATATTAGTTATACTAAGATAAAACGTTTAATGTAAATTTAACCGGAAACCGTTTCGAATCAAACGAGAAGAAGGAACAACCGGGAACCATATAAAATCAAAGGGGAAAAAGAAAAGAAACAACCGGTGTCCTATGATTATTAGCTACCATAATTATTAGCTACTTTTTGACGTTCGGAACCAGATTTTCCTAAACCACAAAGGTGTTCCAAATGATAGCCATGAAAATTAGCTACCTTAATAATACATTAAAAGTACTATGCCAGTTATTCCCCTTTTACCATGTTTTGATAGATTCTTGGTAATTAGTATTTTTGAACGAAAAAAGGGGGGTGGATGTAGGCGAGGAAATCTATTTAATTAGATAGATTTATCCAAGAAATTGATAGCAAACTCCTATTCATTCATTTACACCAAGGATTTATATGTAGAATAGAATAGAATAAGTTTATTAACCAAATCAGGGCCCCAGGAGGGCATATACAAATAACAATTATGATTGATACACAACAACAATACAAATAACAATTATGATTGACACACAACAACAATATATCAACTTAAATATTCGCGGTGAAATATCAATAATTGTGGTGCAGGCACACTCGGGCAGGAAAAGAGATATATGCACATAAGCGTACATACACTTACTCACATATATATGAGGGGGGGGGGGGGGGGGGGGGGGGGGTGGTGATGAGAGAGAACATATACATATATATCAGGTGATTCATCACCAATCTGCAAGAGACACCTTGAGTCGATGCTAAAAGGAATAAAGTCCTACTTGTGTCTAGTGCAGACCGGCCATGTTGTTGTGGAAGGAATATTGTTTGGAACATGGAAAGGGATCAGAGCTTTTGGATAACCAGCAGTGAGCATCAAGGGACGATGCCAAAAAGAATATTTTCTTTCTCATGCTCAATGCAGGTCATCCAGTTTGCAGATCTCCAATTCCATTTAATCAAATAGTTGTTGATAAAAGATATTGACAAAGATATCTGAGTATAGTTGGGTCTTCATTATTTAAGATCCATATGAGTTTACATTTGTCATCTAAATTTTGAAAATTTTGACACTCAGATGTCAAATATGTAGTAAACATTTCCCTATGGTTTGCATGGCAAGTACAATGAAATATATATATATATAAATCCTTGTTTACATGGAGCAAAATCTGGATGAAAATAAGTTATTTCGATATAAAATATATGATTGATTGGTTGATTGATTGATTGATTGCTTGGTTGGTGTTTAACGTCCAGCGAGCAATTTTTCAGCTATATTCAGGACGAGAACATTTAAAAATTTAAACGCCACGGGACTCGAAACAAGGAAAGGTGTATGGGTAGGGACGAATAATTTAGCCAGTGCAACAGGTCTCATCATGAGCATACTGGGTTCTTTAACGTGCGAAGAGGATGGCAATCTCTCAACACGGGACCTCGGTTTTATTTACGTCTCGTCCGAAGGACGGGTTGGTTGTGAATTTATACATCCCGCACAACCGACGGACGCCCCTTCAAGCCGAAGAAGCTCTCGGTCCCATTTCTATACACCGGGGTTCCCGCGGGGTTATATATGTATATAATATAAATAAATTCAATCTAATAATATTTAAGAAAAATTATATATTTATAGTGACATGAACAAGTTTCTATATATCAATCACCATATTATTTATCTGTACATAATGCATTTTCTGCTTTGCATATATACAAAAATGTGTATATCTATTCCATTTATATGTGTATTATCATAATGTGTAATATTGAATTAATTAATGAACTATGTTTATACTATATCCATTCCAAAGAAATAAGATGCTTTGTTATAACAAGCAATAACGCTCCTGTGGTGAAATAGTTACGAGTACTCGCATCATGTGCGGTAGATCGTGGTTTCGATCAACGATCTGATCAAACCAAAAACTATGCAATTTATATTGGCACATGGCGTAAAAGAATAAAGGCAGAGACTAGTCAGCATAATTTCTTCATTACATGGGATAGAAGTCGTGAAGTTTTCCATGAATATAAGCTACCTTGCATCTGTCCAGTGTATGACATAGGTTTCAAAGTGTTATCCATGAAAATAAACTACCTGGCACCATTCAAACATAAGCATAAGCATCAGAAGTTTGCCCATGAAAATTAGCTACCTTTCATTCCTTCGTTTCATGGTCCATGAAAATTAGCTACCTGCCCATGAAAATTAGCTACCTCGCATTCCTTCGTTTCATGGTCCATGAAAATTAGCTACCTGCCCATGAAAATTAGCTACCTCTCATTCCTTCGTTTCATGGTCCATGAAAATTAGCTACCTGCCCATAAAAATTAGCTACCTCTCATTCCTTCGTTTCATGGTCCATGAAAATTAGCTACCTGCCCATGAAAATTAGCTACCTCTCATTCCTTCGTTTCATGGTCCATGAAAATTAGCTACCTGCCCATAAAAATTAGCTATCTCTCATTCCTTCGTTTCATGGTCCATGAAAATTAGCTACCTGCCCATGAAAATTAGCTACCTCTCATTCCTTCGTTTCATGGTCCATGAAAATTAGCTACATGCCCATAAAAATTAGCTACCTCGCATTCCTTCGTTTCATGGTTCATGAAAATTAGCTACCTCGCATTCCTTCGTTTCATGGTCCATGAAAATTAGCTACCTGCCCATAAAAATTAGCTACCTCTCATTCCTTCGTTTCATGGTCCATGAAAATTAGCTATCTGCCCATGAAAATTAGCTACCTCTCATTCCTTCGTTTCATGGTCCATGAAAATTAGCTACCTGCCCATAAAAATTAGCTACCTCGCATTCCTTCGTTTCATGGTCCATGAAAATTAGCTACCTGCCCATGAAAATTAGCTACCTCGAATTCCTTCGTTTCATTAGCCAAATGAACCGAAACGTGGTAGGTAGCATCTATGGAAGGCCCTCTATAAAGATTGCTCATTGGGGATTCGTTAACAAACATGGCCAGCACAGGCAATTCTTGTTGCTGATTGGTCGATTCCTAAAACATCTTCTACTCTGAAACTGTTTGGCCAAATGAACCGAAACGTGGTAGGTAGCATCTATGGAAGGCCCTCTATAAAGATTGCTCATTTGGGATCCGTTAACAAACATGGCCAGCACAGGCAATTCGTGTTGCTGATCGGTAGATTCCCTAAAAATCTTCTACTCCGAAACCGCTTGGCCAAATGAACTGAAACGTGGTAGGTAGCATCTATGGAAGGCCCTCTATAAAGATTGCTCATTTGGGATCCGTTAACAAACATGGCCAGCACAGGCAATTCGTGTTGCTGATTGGTAGATTCCCTAAAAATCTTCTACTCCGAAACCGCTTGGCCAAATGAACCGAAACGTGGTAGGTAGCATCTATGGAAGACCCTCTATAAAGATTGCTCATTTTGGATCTGTTAACAAACATGGCCAGCACAGGCAATTCGTGTTGCTGATTGGTCGATTCATAAAAAATCTTCTCCTCTGAAACCGCTTGGCAAAATTAACCGAAACTTGATAGGTAGTAGCTATGGAAGGCCCTCTATAAAGAATGCTCATTTCGTCTCGATCCGTTAACAAACATGTCCACCACAGGCAATTCTTGTTGCTGATTGGTTGATTTCTAAAAAATATTCTCAACCTACTGAGCCTCTAGTCTATATATTGTATTGTATTATATGTATGCTAATGTTCCACCATGCCTGTCCGAGTTTTTCAATAAAATCTTTAAGAAATAACTTGTGTTAAGATACTTTGTGTGTGAGATATTATCATGTATATATGGCTGTTATTTAATTATTAAATTGGCAAGTATGTGTGATACAAGTATCTGTACTTACAAAACATACCAGCATGATGCAAAATATTTATTTGAGCTATATTCAATGACATTACAGACATTTTCATATGTTGTACCAGCGTCTGGCAATCTACTTTCTAAAGGTTGAGTACATCATCCAAGTGATGAACAGTGCAGTGAAAGATAAATGAGGTGTAGGCAGCTCTTTAAACCTCTCTCCCGTCAAGGCCCAGATTCAATACAAACACAAACCTCTAAACATTTATTGATAAAGAATAGAGATACATGTACATAAGAAATTAGGATGCAGGCACCAAATTTGTAGGCCCTTCTGAAGTTATATCCTCAAAACAGAAAAAAAAAACAGAAATAAAATTAGATATTAATCTGTTATCAAAAACAAACAAATACAAAACAAAACAAACCAATCAAAAATATCAAAAAGAAAGACAAAAACCCAACATGAATGCACCTTTTATCAATCTGACTTAGTTCTGTACACATAATTTTCATAAGAGATACAGGTAACTAATTTACCTGGAAATTTTACATACATTTTGTATCTATCATATTAAACAATGAGTGTATCTTGTTTTCAAAGAAAACATTCAGATAGCTACATTGCTAAAAAGAGGTAATAAAAACGTAGATATCAAATTTAGTACACATGAACGTTTCTGGAATAACCTTCATCAGGTAGCTCAAGATCAAAAGATTGGAAAGCCAAATAATTTAATAGTTTTGGGAGCACAAAATCTATGGGTATTGATGTTATGTAGGAGTTTCTTTTACACCTGGTAGAGATATTGGGAGTGCTGTTTTTATGATGTGGGTTTTGGTGCAGTCGGGGATGTTGTCTTGTGATTCTACGGTGAATACGGACTGACACTGTTGGGGATGCTGGATTTTTGCTTTGTGTCAGCTGTGATCTGTCCATCGCTCCTCATTGGTGTGACATCTGTTTTGTCTGTACTTAAGGATTTTATATATAACAGCTTCTTTCATCACATATTGCTTAAGATTTTGACCAAGATATAGTTTTTCTGGTAACTGATTCATGTCGAGCGACGCCGAGAAACTTACACTATAAGCGCGGACGTCTAAAACGCTTAGAACGATGTCTGTTTCTGCTCTTTTTAGACAATTTGCCAGTTGTTTTTTAACTACAAGACATTGCAGAATAAACACAATATACGTACATTGTCGGGGAAATATAAAAACTGTACGTAACAGCTTTAGTGAATGAGCGATTGTTGTTTAACGCCAACTCAGCAATTTTATAGCTATATCATGGCGAGACCAAGTTAATGAGATGATGATGATGTTCGCTTTTTTCTAGACCAACACGCTTAGTTTTTTTTTATAGTGTTAGCTAACGGAAACAACAGTCCGCGGATATTACATGTCGCTCCACTCTGCCACATTATCCTGATTCCGAAGCAACCAGTCTTTGCTCTTTCTCCTTAATTCTGCGTGCTTTGCATTATAAGCAACAAATACCAGTTGATAATCTTTGGTTTGAAATATGAATTTGTTTATATACATGTACTCAAAAAGTCGCTTTTTATGTGTCTTCTGCCGAAGGATTGTGAAAGCGCGAAAAGTTGACCGTGCGTTGCGCAATGTATTTTGTATTGTTATGTTATCTATTGTCATTTATGTAGACAACAGGGGCGGATCCAGCGAGGCGAAAAAATGCTAGGGGGGGGGGGGGGTCCGGAAATTAAAAAAAAAAATGGGCGATTGAAACGCATTTTCCCAAGTGTAAATGGATAATTTATGATTTCAATAATAACCGAAATAACACGCAGAAAACTATTTCGATATGCGTCAAATGACTGTGTTTGTGAATTTATTTCAGAACCTTGGGAGTGGCTACATGAAGGTTCTTCCCGAGTTTCAGATAGAATCTATATCTGCAATCGAAAAAAAAAAAACGAGAAGATAAAATAAGTTGTATCTAAGAGCGTATTTAAGCCCGGCGCATTTCCACTTTCGAACTTTGGCACACGGCAACAAACTATACTAAATTATGTAATATGACGGAGCCAAAAGTTTCCGTAAACGATTTAAATTAATGATGTAGAATATATTTTTATTACAAACTTTGACAAAGGTTTTTATTTCTCGTATTTTAATCAACTTTTATAATATTAATCACATTAATTTTTTTTCGGCCAAAAAATAGTTGCCTCATTGCCTCAATGGAAGCTACGCCACTGGTAACCAATATACAGGAAGAGCTCCTACTGTGAAGCCATCTATTTTGAGATGCCATTCAATGAAAATAACAACCTGACCATATTGTTACATAATAAGAATAAGAATTAGATAGGAAATTAAAATTGATAGAAGGCAAGGATTTATATAATTAACACATTAAGTCACATTTCATTTATTTAGGCTAACTTGGGTCAGTTATCAATTAAAGACAAAAATGGGTTTAAAAAAAATCAGTCTATTAAGTATTTATCTAAATAACGATATTGTCATGGGTATTTCTTTATAAATTGTATTAAAAATCATTTTTAATTTATGAAATAATCAACTTTCTGTTTACATATTTATTTTCAATAACATTTCTTTATTATTTCATCCCATTTTTATATCCATATTTATACAATCTTATGTTAAAGACAAGTTACGTGTGTCGACCCTATTATCCACAATAAATTCACTTTTATTGGCCCACATATATTACAAAAATACATGTTAGATGTGTATTGTGACATTTTAGCAAATTTATTATTTAGATTAAAACATAAAAACTTCAAAAATGATTACACGGTGTTTTATTTTTTTTAAATCTTTAAAGATTTGTGAATCTATGGCAATTTAAATCATAATTATGAGAATAAAGGTGTATTTGTTTTCTAAATATGCAAAGGCACGTGCACAATCATTCTCCGTATTTGTTTTGTCAATATTTACAAACGGAAGTAAAGGAAGTCACTAATGCGCATACGCGCTAATATCTGACATTTGATTGGTCGGCTGACGGATTTTTACCACTAAGAGCGTTCAAGCTCTCATCCAGCGAAAGTGCCGATAGAGGGCGCAGTACATGGGCGGATCCAGGATTTCAAGTTAGGGGGGCGCACTTAAAAAATTGCGCCGAACGGAGGGAGGCGCGAAAATTTTTGGGTATTTCGTGTGAAAAATCACGATTTTACACCAAAAAATCTTATTTTTTTCCAATTTTAGGGGGGGGGCGCGCCGAGTGCGCCCCCCTGGATCCGCCCCTGCAGTATTATTCAAGTTATTAGCTAACTTGAATAATACTGCGCCTTCTATCGGCACTTTCGCAGCGACTAGCGGGAGAGTAATACAACGACTGGATTATTCGGGTTAGTTATTAGCTACCATAATTATTAGCTACTTTTTGACGTTCGGAACTAGATTTTCGTAAATCACAAAGGTGTTCCAAATGATAGCCATGAAAATTAACTACCTTAATAATACATTAAAAATACTATTCCAGTTATTCCCCTTTTATCATGTTTTGATAGATTCTTGGTAATTAGTATTTTTGAACGAAAAAAGGGGGGTGGATGTAGGCGAGGAAATCTATTTAATTAGATAGATTTATCCCAGAAATGGATAACAAACTCCTATTCATTCATTTACATCAAGGATTTATATATATACATATACTTTTTCAGACGTTTACATACATATATATATATATATATATATATATATATATATATATATATATATATATAAATCCTTATTTACATGGAGAGCAATTTTTCAGCTATATTCAGGACGAGAACATTTAGAAATTTAAACACCACGGGACTCGAAACAAGAAAAGGTGATGGATAGGGACGGATAATTTAGCCAGTGCAACATGTCTCATATGGACCACTCATCATGAGCATAATGCTCATCATGAGCTGTTACACTGGATTCTTTAACGTGCGAAGAGGGTGGCAATCTCTCAACACGGGACCTCGGTTTTATTTACGTCTCGTCCGAAGGACGGGTTGGTTGTGAATTAATACATCCCGCACAACCGACAGACGCCCCTTCAAGCCGAAGAAACTCGGTTCCATTTCTATACCCCGGGGTTCCCGCGGGGTTGTATATATATATATATATAATATAAATAAATTCAAGTCTAATAATATTTAAATATATATATATATATATATTTATAGTGACATGAACAAGTTTCTAAATATCAATCACCATATTATTTATCTGTACATAATGCATTTTCTGCTTTGCATACAAACAAAAATGTTTGTCATACTGCAATAGAAAATCTAAGTGATCCGATTGGTTATTTACTCGATTTTACTAATCCATATCATACGGCTCTAGCCAGTAATATGAAAGCACGTGCCAAGAAAGATAACTCATTTTGAAATCATACGTAATCAAGATGGCGACCCCCAGGTTCGCCTGTCACTCTGACGCCGATATTGAGGCAATTCTAAATCATTTGTTATTTTTCTGTTAAAATTGTTAAGTTGTTTATTAAATATGTTGAAGAATTAATTTCTTCTTTAAAGCAAAGTCATAGCTGGGGTTAAATGTTCATGAGACAATACATGTATAGTAGTCATGTTCTTTATTTAGGCTTTACACAGGTAGTATGGACCCATGGTATTGCAGTATGACAAATTCGTTATATAGGCTTTAGACAGGTAATACGGGCTCATATAACCTGTCTGAGTTGTATATTTCCCTCGCCTTCGGCTCAGGAAATATAAAACACAGACAGGTTATATGAGCCCGTATTACCTGTCTAAAGCCTATATAACTAATAGTATATCTATTCCAAAGAAATAAGACGCTTAGTTATAACAAGCAATAACGCTCCTGTGGGGAAATAGTTAAGAGTACTCGCATCATGTGCAGTAGATCGTGGTTTCGATCAACGATCTGATCAAACCAAAGACTATGCAATTTATATTGGCACATGGCGTAAAAGAATAAAGGCAAAGACTAGTTGACTCGTAGTCAGAATAATTCCTTCATTACATGGGATAGAAGTCATGAAGTTTTCCATGAATATAAGCTACCTTGCATCTGTCCAGTGTATGACATAGGTTTCAAAGTGTTATCCATGAAAATAAATTATCTTGCACCGTTCAAACATAGGCATGAGTATCTGAAGCTTGTCCATGAAAATTAGCTACTCGACCTTTCTTCATTGCATGGAATAGGAGTCATGACGTTTTCCATGAAAATATGCTACCTTACATCTGTTCATTGTATGAGACAGGTTTCAAAGTGTTATCCATGAAAATAAACTACTTTGCACCATTCAAACATAAGCATAAGCATCAGAAGTTTACTCATGAAAATTAGCTACCTCACATTCCTTCATTGCATGGGATGGGAGTCATGACGTTTTCCATGAAAATAAGCTACCTTACATCTGTTCAATGTATGACACAGGTTTCAACGTGTTATCCATGAAAATAAAATACTTTGCACCATTCAAACATAAGCATAAGCATCAGAAGTTTACTCATGAAAATTAGCTACCTCACATTCCTTCATTGCATGGAATGGGAGTCATGACGTTTTCCATGAAAATAAGCTACCTTACATCTGTTCAATGTATGACACAGGTTTCAAAGTGTTATCCATGAAAGTAAAATACGTTGCACCATTCAAACATAAGCATAAGCATCAGAAGCGTGCCCATGGAAATTAGCTACTTCGCATTCCTTCGTTGCATGGGATAGGAGTCATGACGTTTTCCATAAAAATAAGCTACCTTACATCTGTTCAATGTCTGACACAGGTTTCAAAGTGTTATCCATGAAAATATATTACCTTGCACCATTCAAACATAAGCATAAGTATCAGTCGCTTGCCCATGCAAATTAGCTACCTCGCATTCCTTCGTTGCATGGTCCATGAAAATTTGCTATCTGACCTTTCTTCCTTGCATGGAATAGGAGTCATGAAGTGTTCCACGAAAATAAGCTACCTTACATCTGTTCAATGTATGACACAGGTTTCAAAGTGTTATCCAAGAAAATAAACTACCTTGCACCATTCAAACATAAGCATAAACATCAGAAGGTTGCCCATGAAAATTAGCTACCTCCCATTCCTTCATGGCATGGGATAGGAGTCATGACGTTTTCCATGAAAATAAGCTACCTTACATCTGTTCAATGTATGACACAGGTTTCGAAATGCTATCCATGAAAATAAACTACCTGGCACCATTCAAACATAAGCATAAGTATCAGTCGCTTGCCCATGAAAATTAGCTACCTCGCATTCCTTCGTTGCATGATCCATGAAAATTAGCTACCTGACCTTTCTTCATTGCATGGAATAGGAGTCATGAAGTGTTCTATGAAAATAAGCTACCTTACATCTGTTCAATGTATGACACAGGTTTCAAAGTGTTACCCAAGAAAATAAACTACCTTGCACCATTTAAACATAAGCATAAACATCAGAAGTTTGCCCATGAAAATTAGCTACCTCCCATTCCTTCATTGCATGGGATAGGAGTCATGACGTTTTCCATGAAAATAAGCTACCTTATATCTGTTCAATGTATGACACAGGTTTCAAAGTGCTATCCATGAAAATAAACTACCTTGCACCATTCAAGCATAAGCATAAGTATCAGTCGCTTGCCCATGAACATTAGCTACCTCGCATTCCTTCATTGCATGGGATAGGAGTCATGACGTTTTCCATGAAAATAAGCTACCTTACATCTGTTCAATGTCAGACACAGGTTTCAAAGTGTTATCCATGAAAATAAACTACCTGGCACCATTCAAACATAAGCATAAGCATCAGTCGCTTGCCCATGAAAATTAGCTACCTCGCATTCCTTCGTTGCATGGTCCATGAAAATTAGCTACCTGACCTTTCTTCATTGCATGGAATAGGAGTCATGATGTGTTCCATGAAAATAAGCTACCTTACATCTGTTCAATGTATGACACAGGTGTCAAAGTGCTATCCATGAAAATAAACTACCTTGCACCATTCAAACATAAGCATAAGCATCAGAAGCTTGCCCATGAACATTAGCTACCTCGCATTCCTTCATTGCATGGGATAGGAGTCATGACGTTTTCCATAAAAATAAGCTACCTTACATCTGTTCAATGTCTGACACAGGCGTCAAAGTGTTATCCATGAAAATAAACTACCTGGCACCATTCAAACATAAGCATAAGCATCAGAAGCTTGCCCATGAAAATTAGCTACCTCGCATTCCTTCATTCCATTTCTCTGACAATATCTATAACTTTTTTATTTTCCAAAACCTGATTTTATTTGTACGTTTATTCTGATAATAGAGGCAAGGATTACTGTAGTAGAACAAATCAAACATCTCCGAAATTGGACAACATTATAATTCTGAAATTCTAAAATATGACAGTCCTGCTCTAGTTCATAGTAGGATACTAATGGTAATACTTCTGGGTTTTTTTTAATTCTTTTTATGGACCAAAGGAACGGAAATAAAATGGAAGGGAGATTTAATTGAAATTATTAGAATTGAATGAAGGATCTGTCTAAGTTAGGGAGATGTGGACATAAAACTGTGATCACTCATAATACATTAAAGAGATCTCTAATTAAAATTAAAATAAAGATATCTAAATTGAATTGTCAGCTCTTTAAACCTTATAGGAATCAGAAGCAATTAGAATCTAAAATTCAGCTCAAACATTGAGCACATCACATAACTGACTGTAATTTACTGCTTAACTGACAGAATCATTGAAAGGAAATAAAGTTGAGAAAAATTATACGAGACTTTGGATAGTAAATTATTCAAGAAATAATATAAAATAAAGGGCTACGCATATAGAAGCATGTCGGCAAGGGAAAGTTGAAAAAGCGTATACGTATGTCAAAACAAAAACAAGTGTCGACACGGTAAATTGCTGGAAACACAGGCAGTTCTTGATGCTGATTGGCAGACATGGGGTCATCGTAATTTGTAATCGTAATCAGTTGTAATTGATTGCATTTTATCATGTAATCGGATGTAATCTGTAATCGGACATTTTTTTATATTACATGTAATCGTAATGTAATCGATTACATTCATTTTGACCCTGTAATCACGATTACTTTCTTATTACATTTAGATTACTTTTCATCATATTGACTTATTTTGTATTAGCTGAAACATATATCTCCTTAGATATTTAATGTTTGATTTATGTAAATGAATTTTCTTCATGAAATTTATTAAACAAGTTTACTAGAAAAATATTTAGTTTATTGACATCTGAATAAAAAAATATATAATGAAATTCCGTTCATTCCACCTAATCCCACTTTTTTAAAAATTAATTAAAAAATCTAAAATTTCAAGTTATTTGTAAGTGGGAATAGGTAGTTTTAAAAAGTGGGATTAGATAGAAGACACCTGAAATTCAATTGTTAAAAACTCCCCAAAAAATATATTAAAATAAAGTGGCATTCAATACATGATCAAAAGATATTATTCTATGTTTAATTGCAATCAAAACATTCACAGCTACCAAAAAAGTATTAAATATCATTTATGGCTTCAAAGACAACAAACAAATAATATCTCAATTGCAATTTCTTTTGGGTTTCAAAATTTCAGTGAAAACAGTTTGTCTGCTTGTGTAAAGCAAAACAAGCTCTAAAATTTATAAATGATCTGACATAACTTTCAAGATTTCATATATGAAACTGCTTCTATGAAAGACTCACAATGTCCTCATGATTCCCATAAAATAAAGAAATATTTTATATAAACCAAAACATAGGTACGTCATGAAGATTTCTTATACAAGTTTAAAAAGAGATATAAATTTCAATAAAGATATTATATAAAAAGCAAAATGTAAATTATAATTTTCAGAAACATTTACGTATGATGCTGGTACTAGAATAACAAAATATTTTCAATCATACATATTACAAATTAACTGACAAATTGCAAGTTGTAATATTTGTAAAATTTTGAATTTTTTGGTGTGAAATTTAGCAATGACGATTGTTACATAATTTGGTGTCATAAGACCTTAATTACACATTTTATCTGTGACACAGGTTATATTAACTGCTAGTTTATTATATATCCACAATAGACTTTGACAGGATGTTTGAAATTATTTGATATATATATTATTAAAAAGTGCAAATGTATGTTATAATATTTACTAATAGTATAAGATCATGATGGATTGAATATTGGTCATAGTTTTTAATGAAAAAAAAAGGAAATTGAGAATTGTTGTTTATAATTTACAATGTGCTGTATGTTATTGTAATGATCACATTAAAACTAAATTGTAGTTCATAGTTCTGAGTAAGGAATACAGATCCATAATTTCTTTTTAGAGTAATTGGTCGATTCCTACAAAAATCTTCTCCTCTGAAACCGCTTGGCCAAATGAACCTAGCTTGGTAGGAAGCATATATGGCAGGCTCTCTATAAAGATTGCTCATTTAGTCCTGATCCCTTAGCAAACGTGGTCGGCACAGGCAATTCTTGTTGCTGATTGGTCGATTCCTAAAATATCTTCTACTCTGAAACGCTTGGCCAAATGAACCGAAACGTGGTAGGTAGCATCTATGGAAGGCCCTCTATAAAGATTGCTAATTTTGAATCCGTTAACAAACATGGTCAGCACAGGCAATTCGTGTTGCTGATTGGTAGATTCCTAACAAATCTTCTACTCCGAAACCGCTTGGCCAAATGAATCGAAACGTGGTAGGTAGCATCTATGGAAGACCCTCTATAAAGATTGCTAATTTTGGATCTGTTAACAAACATGGCCAGCACAGGCAATTCGTGTTGCTGATTGGTCGATTCATAAACAATTTTCTCCTCTGAAACCGCTTGGCCAAATGAACCGAAACTTGATAGGTAGCAGCTATGGAAGGCCCTCTATAAAGATTGCTCATTTCGTCCCGATCAGTTAACAAACATGTCCACCACAGGCAATTCTTGTTGCTGATTGGTTGATTTCTAAAATATATTCTCAACCTACTGAGCCTCTAGTCTATATATTGTATTGTATTATATGTATGCTAATGTTCCACCATGCCTGTCTGAGTTTTTAAATAAAATCTTTAAGAAATAACTTGTGTTAAGATACTTTGTGTGCGAGAAAATATCAAGTATATATGGCCGTTATTTAATTATTAAATTGACAAGTATGTGTGCTACAAGTATCTGTACTTACAAAACATACCAGCATGATGCAAAATATTTATTTGAGCTATATTCAATGACATTACAGACATTTTCATATGTTGTACCAGCGTCTGGCAATCTACTTTCTAAAGGCTGAGTACATCATCCAAGTGATGACCAGTACAGTGAAAGATAAATGAGGTGTAGACAGCTCGTTAAACCTCTCTTCCATATTCCGATTCAATACAAGCGCAAACCTCTAAACATTTATTGATAAAGAATAGAGATACATGTACATAAGAAATTAGGATGCAGGCACCCTAAAGTACTACTGTTATTCCAAGATGTATAAATTTGTAGGCCCTTCAGAAGTTATATTCTCAAAACAGAAAAAAACAGAAATAAAATTAGATATTAATCTGTTATCAAAAACAAACAAATACAAAACAAAACAAACCAATCAAAAATATCAAAAAGAAAGAAAAAAAACCCAACATGAATGCACCTTTTATCAATCTGACTTAGTTCTGTACACATAATTTTCATAAGAGATACAGGTAACTAATTTACCTGGAAATTTTACATACATTTTGTATCTATCATATTAAACAATGAGTGTATCTTGTTTTCAAAGAAAACATTCTGATAGCTACATTGCTAAAAAGAGGTAATAAAAACGTAGATATCAAATGTAGTGCACATGAACGTTTCTGGAATAACCTTCATCAGGTAGCTCAAAATCAAAAGATTGGAAAGCCAAATAATTTAATAGTTTTGGGAGCACAAAATCTATGGGTATTGATGTTATGTAGGAGTTTCTTTTACACCTGGTAGAGATATTGGGAGTGCTGTTTTTATGATGTGGGTTTTGGTGCAGTCGGGGATGTTGTCTTGTGATTCTACGGTGAATACGGACTGACACTGTTGGGGATGCTGGATTTTTGCTTTGTGTCAGCTGTGATCTGTCCATCGCTCCTCATTGGTGTGACATCTGTTTTGTCTGTACCCAAGGATTTTATATATAACAGCTTCTTTCATCACATATTGCTTAAGATTTTGACCAAGATATAATTTTTCTGGTACCTGATTCATGTCGAGCGACGCCGAGAAACTTACACTATAAGCGCGGACGTCTAAAACGCTTAGAACGATGTCTGTTTCTGCTCTTTTTAGACAATTTGCCAGTTGTTTTTTAACTACAAGACATTGCAGAATAAACACAAAATACGTACATTGTCGGGGAAATATAAAAACTGTACGTAACAGCTTTAGTGAGTGAGCGATTGTTGTTTAACGCCAACTCAGCAATTTCATAGCTATATCATGGCGAGACCAAGTTAATGAGATGATGATGATGTCCGCTTTTTTCTAGACCAACACGCTTAGTTTTTTTTTATAGTGTTAGCTAACGGAAACAACAGTCCGCGGATATTACATGTCGCTCCACTCTGCCACATTATCCTGATTCCGAAGCAACCAGTCTTTGCTCTTTCTCCTTAATTCTGCGTACTTTGCATTATAAGCAACAAATACCAGTTGATAATCTTTGGTTTGAAATATGAATTTGTTTATATACATGTACTCAAAAAGTCGCTTTTTATGTGTCTTCTGCCGAAGGATTGTGAAAGCGCGAAAAGTTGACCGTGCGTTGCAATGTATTTTGTATTGTTACGTTATCTATTGTCATTCATGTAGACAACAGGGGCGGATCCAGGGGGAGGGGGGGCGCCGGGTCGCCTAAAATTGGAAAAAATATGATTTTTTGGCGTAAAATCGTGATTTTTCACACGAAATACCCCAACATTTTTCGCGCCTCCCTCCGCTCAGCGCAATTTTTTTGAGTGCGCCCCCCCTAACTTGAAATCCTGGATCCGCCCCTGGACAATATATGTATTCGCTGAGAAACAGACCAGAAAAGCTCACCAAAGACTCTCATGGGTAGTATAATCGTTAGCGTGCTCGCCTCGAGTGCGGTAGATCGTGGGTTCGAGTCCCGATCGGGTCAAACCATGTTCTGTACACATATTTTGCCATCTTCCACATTCTGTTGGAAATTTATGATTTAGGGTTCTATTTTTACAAAATTCAAATAAGAAATTGTCATCAAGAGTGTGCAAATAGTTTCAGTTTCGAATTGAAATTAATCTAATAGCTACCAGTTCTTTAATATTGTAATAAATAAAGTTCCCAACTTTCATTATTAAATATACATGTATATGGAACATAATTTTATTTATTTCTTGAATTCAGAAGATAGTGTCAATAAGTAAGTAAATGAGTTACTTTCTTTATTTCAAGAGGGTAACACGTTAGCAATAATAAAAGTGTGATTAATAATTAGCATGGCATATATGATCTTATTAAGTTAAAGAATAATTTGCATAGTTTGAACATCACATAAATATTAAATTCTACCATAAATAGTGGCAGATGCAGTTCAACCCAGCCAAATATGAAGTATTGATCATCACTAAGAAACGTAAACCACTACACCATGACTACATCATACATGGACACATACCGGTACTCCAACATGTTGATTCTACGAAATACCTAGGCCTTAACATCTCTAAAAAACCTCTCTTGGAACACCCACGTAGATGCCATCACTAAAAAAGCAAATAACACCTTAGCTTTCTTAAGGAGAAACATCGGCACTTGCCCCCAGTCAGCTAAGGAATGAGCATTTACCACCTTCGTCCGCCCAACGATCGAGTATGCTGCTACAGTCTGGGATCTACCTACCCAGAGGAACATCAACGCATTAGAAAGACTTCAACGAAGAGGGGCGAGATTTGTCATGAACAACACCAACAAACTAGTAGTGTCACCAGCATGATGTCACAACTAGGTTGGGAAGAACTTAGGCTGAGAAGAGCACGTATTAAGACAATTTTGCTATTTAAGATCGTAAACAATCTTGTTGATATACCACCAGAACCGTTCCTCATTCCAACTGGCGCCATCACTAGAGGACATAACATCAGGTTCCTTCAACCACACACCAGAACAATAACCATGCAGTATTCCTTCTTCCCGAGTGCTATCAGGACATGGAACACACTACCTCAGCAACTGGCCAGCATGACTTCCCCGTGGAGGGTTTCCGACCGACCCTGGCCAACACCACCATTGTACCATAGAACTACTCCTTCTGTTTTTAATTGTATATACTGGACATTTTAATTGTACATGGGAGGGGGGAGGAGTTTTATTGTGTCATATGAACAGTGTGATTATACTCAACCATGGGTTCTGCACTTACAGAAGAAGAAGAGGATAGTCCACCAATCTATTTTTTAATAGCTTCAGCGAAAAGTGAAGATTTAGAAAATTAAATACCTATACCCGAGGTTACAAAAGATTGGAACGCTAAATAAGTGTTTAGGAGTTGGAAAGGATAGCCAAAATCGGAATGTATAATGTTGCCTATTCATTTTGTCCGTTTTCCCCCTTTTTGTTTGGTTTTTTGTTAATAAAAGGTTTTGCTTCTGTGCAAAAATGTAGTTTTTATTTTACAGGATAGCCAAAATCGCTTACTGCTACATTTTTGTATATACACCTTTGTTGTCATTTTTACTGGTCGAATTATATTATTTAAAAAGTGTGTGAATTGATATTATTTACCTGTACAATAATACAGGAAATAATCACACTGGGGGGTTGTGACATGTTATGGCTTTGTGTATAATTAATTAGGATGTATTGTACTCCTCTGTGCGGACTTCACTTCTCCAAACAATTTACATAATTGTAATAAAAAATATCTGTAATCCAGAAAATTTTCAATTCACATTTGACAGGACAGAATCAAGCCAAGTGCTAAAAATTACAAACAAACATTAATTATTAAAGTTGCTATAGAGGAAAATGCACACTCTTATGACTGAAATATTTGTTATCAGGTGGAATATTTTTAAAGAGTCATGAATAAATGAGTGAAATAGATGATCTATATTCTGTCAAATCCGCGTGCTATTAAACATGAACACTATTTCCGGTGAGCTCCGCCATGTTGGATTTTTCTTGATCAATCTTGAAAAATTGGTCATTTTCAAATCAAATTGGAAGTAATAAGAACACAAATTAAACTGTTAGGAACTCGATTTTCTGAAAGATTCATTATTCAGCTTCTACAAGATATCAGCATAGTTTTTTTTCTTATTAATTTTATTCATCAATTTTGAAGATTTTCAACGACTGAATTTACAAATTATCGTAAATTAATAGGGATTGTACATGATTTATCGAGGTTTTTATGCAGTTCTTAAAAATTGATTTGAAGTATTTTCTCGTTAAATTAAACTGATATAAATAACATTTTCTTATCAATAAACATTTCAAGATATCAGCATAATTTTTTTATATTGAGCATTTTTTTTTCATTTGCGATTTAAAGTTCAATCACCGTGCATTCTTTGTTAATTTAAATAACAACTATAATGTTGGCGGCTACGTCATCAAAGTCACGTGAAGACTGAATAAGCTGGATATGTTAACAGAATATTTTAACAATCACTTCCTTCCATTTCTGTCAACTTTCAGATCGGGTTACGGATGCAATACTACACTACTAAAGATTATAAAAGATTGGAAACAGGCACTAGACCAAACTAAATACATTGCAGCAGTACTAATGGACCTGTCCAAGGCCTTTGATTGCCTACCACACAAATTATTATTACTCAAACTTGAAGCATATGGCATGTCAAAATCTGTATTACAATTAATTGAAAACTACCTTACTAACAGGAAACAATGCGTCAAAGTTGGTACCAAACTAAGTAACTGGCAAGACATTTACAAGGGCGTACCACAAGGGTCAATTCTAACCCTGTACTATTTAACATCTTTTTAAACGACATTTTTCATTTTACCACAAGCAGCACACTTTATAACTATACAGACGACAACACTCTCGCACATGCAGATGATAATATTGATAAAGCAGTTGAACATTTAGAAAAAAGACAGTTTGGCATTAATAGAATGGTTTTCATGTAACCAGATGAAGGCAAATCCTGATAAATTTCAGGCCATAGCTATTGGCAAAAAATCAATGGTTAAAAATATTGTTCTTGATTTAGCAGGAAATAAAATTAAATGTGAAAAAGAAGAAAAATTACTAGGGGTTACAATTGATTTTGAACTTAAATTTAATTCTCATATTTCAAACATTTGTAAAAAAAGCATCTAGGTAGTTAAATGTGTTAAAAAGGCTAGGTAAATATTTAAATAAATTGGGTAAATTAACCATATATCATTCATTCATATTGTCTAACTTTAACTTCTGTCCACTTTCATGGCACTTTTGTAGTGAAGCCAATGCAAATAAAATAGAAAAAATTCAGGAGCGAGCACTAAGATTTATTTATAATGATTATAATAGTACATATGAAAACTTGTTAATATTCTCTAAACTTCCAACATTAAAAGTGAGAAGACTGAGAACTATGGCCATTGAGGTTTATAAAATTTTACATCAAGAAAGTCCTTCATATTTACATGACTTAATCAAAATTAAAGATACTAAATATTGTTTTAGGTACGACAACATTACAGAAATCCCTTCAGTACGAACAACAAGGTATGGTCTAAAATCCTTTCGATATGCTGCTGCTAAACAGTGGAACGAGTTGTCAAACCACTTTAGAACACAAACATCTTTTAATCAATTCAAAAATTTAATAAACTCATGGAATGGCAACTCGTGCCGCTGCAATGCTTGCTGCTAGTATAATTTTTTCTAGAATAGACATTGCATGAATTTGCCTTACTGCTGCCTTCTTGCTTTTCAGCTTAACTTTATTTTATTTTAGTTTTTTATTTAGTGCTTGGCTATTTCTGCATGAATATTTTTAAAATATCTTTAGAATATTTTTGAAATATTTTTGGAATATTTTTAAGATATGTTTTAGAGTGTGTTTTTTAGGAAGTACATGAATATTTTACTTTGTATGCTTTTCAATTTAACTTGTGCTTTATTTTAGTGCTTGGCTATTTATGCATGAACATTTTTAAAATGTTTTTAGAATATTTTTGAAATATTTTTGGAATATGTTTTAAAAGTACATGAATATTTTATATGTGTTTTGAGTTAATTTGCTTATTTGCTTAATTATAGACTGCTTGAAATTTGCATGAATGTACTTGTATGTGTAATGGGTGCTATAAATGTCGCATCTATTTTGTGTTTTGACTTCTGGTCCTATGACAATAAATGCACAGAGAGGCACTGGCTGTAGGGGTCCAGAAGTCAGAACACAGAAATGTATGCATAAATATTATCTGGATATGTATTAATTTTGTATTGCATGACATGTTTTAATGTGCTGTATTTAATTTATGTAATTTATTATGCATGTCGGTTTGAAAAGCTCTTGAGAGCTTATGTTGTATTGTTAGTTGAACATTAACATTTTTCATTTTTATACAATTTTTGCATTTATTATTTCTTTAGCTAAGATAATAAAACAAACACTTTCTAACCATATGCTGTGCTCGCATGGAACAAGGAACATAATGCATTAGTTTTTCCTTATTTTTGTTAGTGTTAATTATTTCTATCAGTACCCATTTATTTATTCATCTTACTACCCAAAAGAAGGGGAAAAAAAGAAATTATACAAAATATTTATAGATACATTTTGAAAGATATAAAGAAAAGAAGAATTGTTTTACATAGTAAGAGAAGAGAATATTTGGCCACAGGTACTCAGGGACAGAATATCTCTATCTTTTTTCCAACACTACGAAAAAAAAAATATCATATCGTATTCTTAAGCTATTATGCGAGCTTAAGCGAGCTCTTTATGGTATAAAATGTGTACTTAGGATTTTTTAACAAACATGGTTGAACATACTGTCGAAGAAAAAACATTTCGACGCTTTGCAAACACCGGTTTCCGTGTAACACACTAACACCCTCAACTAATGAAGATCTTCTTAACATAAAGCGCAAATGTGATCCTGAAGTCTCGTACCCTCTCTCGTACGTTCGATACCACTGAAACCCGGAACCCGTTTGTAATGAAAGTCATTTTGCTAACTTGTTTTACTTATATTGATATTTTTTAATTTATTAAATCTCTTCTGACATACTGACAAGAATTTTTGTTTCTACGCGGAATTTAACTTTTGAGATTTCGTAAGGAACGATAACTCGAATAAAGGAACGACAGCTCGATTGAATGAGACTAAAAAAAAGTCGTCCCCAATATATCTCGGTCCAAAAAATCTCGACACTTTTTGATGAAATTGCCAGATAATTTTCAGATGCGCGAGCATTCATGGCCGTGCCGGTTTCATATTATTTACAGCTTAAGCATTGGTTAATCTGATAAAAATGTGAAGCGTCCCCGTGCATTTTAACGAATTTTGAATGGTCAACACTATGATTTATGTCACAGAAATGAGAAAAAAAATTAATCAAAACTTAGTTTTGCTGAAAGTAGCTTCGGACAAAAAGTTCGGTCAACATTTCCCATAGCACAATGTCAGGTTGCGTCCCCTTTAAAATGGCGCCAATGTTGTTTGTTATTGAACGAAATTAAACAAATCTAGGCTTCAATAGTGAACAATACCACCATCATCATCAATGACCTTCTGATGAACTACGTAAAATATGTTCTTACCGACAAAGAGCAGATCGTGGAAGTATTGAAACATGAGAAATACAGTTGTAGATAATTACCGAATCGGTCGTCGGACTTTCGGTCCGGAGTTCCGGTAAACATTATCGGACCTTCGATTTAGTTTTACATTGCATTTGTATGACAGTGGTTCCGTGTACAAAGGTTTTGAAAGATTTTCCGTCAGTCTGATCCAACAAAATATTTGAATACTACCAACATCTGCCGAAAATGGTTTAGAATAGTAAGACACAATGCATTTTATTTATTATGCCGTTCATACTATATGTATATCTGCTATCATTTATTAAACTCAGTCTTTCTAAAATAAATGCTATAAAATTATTAACCAGCTTGTTGTTGAAACTTTAAAAGGTAATAACATTACACAAGAAGGAATATATTCTCTGCATAACTTTGTCACAAATAATTTTAAAGAGTATGATTTAGATACTGAATATTGCCTTAATATATATAAATATGTTGTATGTGAAAGCAGAGACATGTCTGATGGAAGCGGTGCCTATATCATTCTTTTAAAATTAATAATTATTTTGTTCACTTGGAGCTAGCATAATATTGGCTGAAATACACATACATTAAAATGTCGAAAAGAAGATTATCAGTATTACAGTAACCGTACGCAGTGTGCTCTTATCATTATGTATGGGCAGTTGCCCGGTGGTCCCACAGGCAAATGAATCCCATAAGATACTACTAATCTATGTATGTCGTATACGGCATGATTTTTAATGTTTAAAAACTGATTTTGCTGGAAGTACCAATACAAGAAATATATATGTTTAATTTTATCGACCATTTACAGTTTTATTTCTGTGAGTGTTTGGATAAATAGGGGCCTCAGTCCACTGCTTTGACCGGGGCCTATGTTGCTGATAAGATGGCCCTGAACGTATGTCATTCATCATTTACACTTCATGAACATGTATCGGCTGTACATAGCATGGTATAGGCCAATATTGCTTATGTATGTTGGTTGTATTAATTGATATTTTCGTATTAAAACTCTTTTCTTATGACTTAAAAGACCATACTTTCATTTTACAGACACCGGCGTCTACTACCCCCTTTATAATGGTTGATACCACCCGCATACTAGTACTAATTAGCCTTCAATGTTTGCATTGTCCCTAGTCCAACAATAAAAGATTCCATACTTTTTTCTCGTAATTTTCTATTCTACTTCATTTAACTTTCCAGTGGAT
Source organism: Bathymodiolus brooksi (assembly GCA_963680875.1). Taxonomy (NCBI): domain Eukaryota; kingdom Metazoa; phylum Mollusca; class Bivalvia; order Mytilida; family Modiolidae; genus Bathymodiolus; species Bathymodiolus brooksi. The sequence goes on along the minus strand of OY804588.1, from coordinate 84,664,794 downwards.
GTCATAGGGGATATAATGGTATTTTTAGTATCATTTAATTTCAAATACTTCCGTCCTCTCTATAGGCCGCGCCTACTCATATTACTTCATTACTTCTTTATTCTAAATTAAAAAATACATTATCTTCATTAAAATACTTTTTAATTATCGGGGCGAACGGACCCACTTTTATGGCGAACGGACCCAGGGCGAATGTGTAATTAGGGCAAACGGACCATATACCAAATTTCCCCATGTCTTGGAATCGATGATCTCCCTTATATATATAATCCGCCATTTTAAAAATGGCGACCTGCTAAATTGTGTATCGTGTTTGGTAAATGTCATGACATTGCCAGATATTTATGCATGGCTATATTTTAACAAATTATGAATGTAATGGTTTGAAATATATAATTTTCCAAGACGGTTTGTGTTTTTTCCCTTGAACATACGTCTTCTTGTTATATTTTGGATATGATGTAAAATATACTCAAATTGTATGCCAAATCATACCAGTGAGCTACTGGTGAAAAGTTTTAGTTTGACAAATTGTTCTGCAAGGATTTTTTTTTCTTTTGTAGTGTATTTTTAGCTTAACTATTATATATAGAAACAGAAAAAATATAGGTTATATATTTTTATTTTAAAAAATGTATTAAAAAAATTATGTCTTTTATAGAATGTGGTAAATCCGAAATTTTATGATATGCAACCACAGATCCTTCATGACCTCTTTAAGCATTCCCTCTGGTAAAAAGTCTGAGGATTTACCCTATTTGTATTGGATACCTAAACTCCATAAGACACCATACAAAGAAAGGTACATAGCGGGATCATCAGCTTGTTCGACGAAAGAATTGTCTATTCACCTGACAAAGATTCTGTCTGCAGTAAAAGAGGGACAACAGCAATATTGTGAAACTGTTTACTCGCGTAGTGGCATAAATCACATGTGGATTTTGAAAAACTCCAAAGATATTTTGGATAACTTTAAATCAAGATCTTTCTCCCAGGTATCCTCCATCAAAACTTTTGATTTTTCAACTCGGTATACCACCCTACTGCATGACAAATTAAAAACCCGCTTAAAAGAAACCATTCACAAAGCTTTCAGTCATAGAAACGATGGCTCAAAATTTGTTGTGTTAGGCTACAATTCCACATATTTTTCAAACAAAATTCAAAAATGTAAAACATGCTACTCCGAAGAACAAGTGATCAGTATGCTGGGGTTCCTCATCGATAACATATTTATATCCTTTGGAGGGGCACTGTTTCAGCAGGTCGTCGGCATACCTATGGGTACGAATTGTGCCCCTCTTCTAGCCGATTTATTTTTATACTCATATGAGTCGGAGTGTCTTCAAAATCTTGCAAGAGATAAGAAGATTCATGAAGCTAGAGCCTTTAATTTCACATACAGGTATATTGATGACGTTTTATCTATCAATAATCCTAGATTTGCAGAATTTCTTGCATTGATATATCCTCCAGAGCTGGAAATTAAAGAGACCACAGATACAGCTTCGTCGGCATCATTTTTGGACTTATACCTCGAATTGACGACAGTGGTCAACGCAGTACTAAAATTTATGATAAATTATAAATTTTCCAAATATGTGCAGTAATATACCAGCTTCTCCTGTATATGGTGTTTACATCTCGCAATTGATTCGCTATGCAAAGGGAAGTAGCAATTATTCTGATTTCTTGAAACGTCATCTTTATCTGAGAAACAGGCTACTGGACCAGGGCTATAAAAAGATTCGCCTTATTCGATCTCTTAAAAAGTTTATATTCCGATACCAAGATCTTGTCGAAAAATATTCTGTCTCTGCAGAGACGATAATAAACGATGGATTTACATAAGTAAATATGGAAAATGTATAAAGATAAGGATTAAGTAATCGTGGTTTAGATATGACGTCATTTAACATTTCATTTTAAATCAAATTGTGTAAGAAGATGACCGTTTAGTTAAACCGTTCTGCAGAGACGATAATAAACGATGGATTTTCATAAAGTACTGTGTTGACTACTATTATATCTATTTTGTCCCATTATTGTTAAAAATGCTGTTATAGTGACAACCGGAACCTTTTAACCATAATGGAAGCGGGAGGTTTGCCGCCGTAAAATCTGATTCAATCCACCAATTCTTTGGAAATGCCTGTACCAAGTCAGGGCCATTGTGGTTTTCCCAGTTTTCCGGTTGTTGACTGATTTTGTCTGTTTGTTGACTTATGAGTTTTGCCTTTCCCTTTGGAAGATTGTTCGGTGTTCGGTAATTTTGTTATTACCCTTATGCAAAACAGATGTTTGTTTACAAACAATGATTGTAATTTGTAAACAACTAATAGTATGTAAATATATAATATAGTTAACACTTAAAAATCCAGATTTCATTTTATTTAGCATACAGAACGCACTTTGAAATTTTATTTGGTGAATATAAATTGCTATTAAAAACAATGAATCTATTGGCAAGTTATATATTGGCTTAATCTCACTACTACTCAGTACTGTTAATTAGTTTTGTTACTTTTTTAAATATAAGGATACTGCTGTAGCTTAACTGATGTAATAAAGAAATTGCTTTCATATTTTAATTACATTGACTGATACTTGAGTCGGCTCTTGTTCAACCTTGGACATTTTTTCTTGGGAATTAATGTATATCATTAAATATTTATGCCCTCCGCAAACAAAATTTGGAGGGTATATAGGAATCACTCTGTCCGTCCGTCCGTCTGTCCGTCCGTCCATGTACCTTGTAAGCGCAACTCCTCCTAAACGACATATTGGATTTTTATGAAACTTTACACATTTGTAGTACACTACCTGCAGATGTGCATGAAGGAATATGGTTGCTGTCCAAAATTTAAGAGGGGAAATAATTCAACTTATACTTTCACGAAAAGGGGGACGGTGTACCTTGTAAGCGCAACTCCTACTAAATTCCTTATTGAATTTTTATGAAATTTTACACAGTTTTAGTACACAACCTGCAGATGTGCATGAAGGAATACCGTTGTTGTCTAAAATTTAGAAGGGGAGATAATTCAACTTGTACTTTCACGAAAAGGGGGGTCGTGTACCTTGTAAGCGCAACTCCTCCTAAGCGGCTTTTTGGAGTTTTGTGAAACTTTACACAGTTGTAGTACACTACTTGCAGATGTGCATGAAGGAATATGGTTGCTGTCCAAAATTTAAAAAGGGAGATAATTCAACTTATACTTTCACGAAAGGGAGGGGGCATGTACTTTGTAAGCGCAACTCCTACTAGACACTTGCTAATATACCTGTATTCCAAAGTTTGAAAATCATAGTATTGCAAGCGGGGGGTATCACTCAGTGAGGTCACTCGCAGTTCTAGTTTAAAATAATAGTTAAAACACTGACAACAAATCTCTTAAAATAATACAATTTACTTTGATACAGTAATATATATTTTTTAATGATATGCTCATTTCTATATGTTTTATTTTCTGAAACTTGAATTTTAAGAACTATACACAGAATTATTGTTCTGTAATATTTGTAAAATAGAAAACAACTCCATAAAATTCCATCCAGTGATTAAAGTACACAAAAGGGGAAGGAAATGTAATGTTATAAAAACTTAATTATTTATTTAAGAATTCATGGTTAAAAGAATCACAGAAAGCTATTAAGAATAGGATCAATAGATATGCCAGTTATATATATGTAGTGTCATAATTTTACTAAGACCAAAATTCAGGGTATAATATGTAGTATCTAGACACTGAAAGGAACATGTAACTACATTTTTATATATCTGTTAATCATGTAAAATAACGCATTGTCATGTTTTAATAAAAAAATTCATAATATTGCAAGACTTCCGTTTTCATTTTTTGGGCAAAATATCAATAAATCTGAATGATAAAAAAACTATAGTATTAAAAAAACTAATTTTGTTTATTGTGCTGATGACTTGATTGGTGTACAACAAGCATATACATAAAATCTTTAAAATGTTTAAAAATAAGAAATCGGACACGAAATTAAAACGTTAACAAGGCTTTAACTTTTATTTGTAGGGCGTAAAATGTTACACGGGACAACGACCTTTTTCACCGAAATCAACATTTCACGGCTTATAATTACAAAATAACACATTTTAAATCGGAATTAATTACAAAGAGTAATGGGGACGGACTTAGACTTTCCATAAATATACATTTCTCAATGCAATATTTCTTTTCTATCTTGGCTGCACGGTCTTCATAAACCGGCAAGCTTAATTATGGTTAAACGTACAAACATTGCGCGTAACGTCATAAATGATATTATTACCATGTAAACGTCAATAGTAAAGACCTCATTAGTAGATGTATGATGTCATACATGTAACCACAACATTACAAATAATTAAATGCGAGCTTTGCCATTTTCATTGGGTTTTTTAGAAGCAGAAGCAATCTTGATTTTCTTTTACAGATTACTCAAATTATGCATACAATGTATTTTGATAAAAGATCATATTTAAATTTTCTCCACTCAAACCACCGAAAAAAATTAAACCAAATATGTTTTTCAAGGATTGAATGAGTGCCATAGCATCACAAATCCAGGCAGATCGATTTTGAAGTACACCATTATGTTCAGCACTTTTTTCAATGATGCTACTCAAAGCTGCTTTATTTGTTTTTACCAAACAACCACCTGTCGTGGCAATTGACCAAGGGATATGACCTAGCTCATGTCGAAGGACATCTCTCATATTCAGTTGTCTAAATTGGGCAAGCACTAACAACCTTACAAATACGTGTCTATCTACCTTCGGAATGGTTTTCTTATCGGTTTTGGAAACTTTGGTTTTAATAGAGAACGTCTTCAGAACTCTTTTCAGAATAGGATCACGAAAAGTGATATTGCTTGCCATTGACTACTTAGAAATAAATTCCGTTTTAAAAAAAAGTTAACAAGTGCAAATGCAATCATATTAACCTAAAAAAGTCTAATATAAATGACCATCACGTGACAAATCAATAAACAAAATGTGCAACGACAATGAAAACAAGTGTAAATATATCAAAAATAACAAGATAACCTATAAACCTAGTCTACAGACATCAATGGTCAATAAGAAAAATGAAATGATAAAACACAAATCAAACGTACAACAACTATAGCCAAATCAAACAGACCCAAATCAATTAATCCACTAATTGACTACATTCTGTCGATGATTATCTCTCAATTTTGATCTAGATTGACAAAATGAAAAATAGTTATAGTACAAAACCAACAAATTGACACACAAAACACAGAAGTGGAAAGAAAATCACATCGTGGTTAGCGTAGAATTTGCAATATGACAACGTATCGGTTATAACTCGTAAATCTGGAAATATTTTGCTAAATGGTTAAATTCTGTAAAAAGCGCGTTTTGGAATAATCAATAGTTGTAAGAATATTTAAATGTAGCGATTGAATCGAACATGATGTTTTCGTGATTATTTGACATGTTTTGCGGTTAATCCCGTGCAGTCATGTGCATAATAATTAAAAACATGCTATGTTTATCCATAACCCTCGTTTACCTCAAAAATCGTAGGAATCACGTGGTTTTTGTATCCCTACAATGTACATTACTTACTATCCTTTCATTGAAAATTACACCTGAGTTAATTAATTAATCAATCAATCAATTAATTGATTATTTTGTTTCTACCTGATTTACAGGTACAACACTTGCGGTCATTGTCGATCTAGATTATAACCTATCTGTTGTAATATCTGCTTCTGTTGCTGTTTTCTACACGCTGTTTGGTTGACTATATTCTGTGGCGTATACTGATGTGATACAAATGATATGCATCATCTTCGGTCTAGTATGTTTCAGTAAATAGATTTACAGTCAAACTTGTATTAAGAGGCCACATTTCGAACAGTGAAAAAGTGGCCTTTTGGGATAGGTGATCTCTTAAAAGAGGTTCAAGCTATATCCATTTTTTTTATGAAAAGACAAGAAAAAGGTGACCTTTAAATACAGATTACTGCTTAATAGAGGTGACCCACATGGCAAGGCTTAATCTAATATTGAATATATAGTCGTTTTGTTGTACAGAAATATTTTATATCATTTCTTTTCATATTTTACGTATTGCTTCTGCCTGACAGACAGGCATGCAGTTTCAGAAAATCATTCACTCTAACATTCTGTTACTACTCCGATCTCTCACTTGCCACCCCTTGTTTTGTGATATGTTACGGCGTGTTAGTCCACTTTGATCAGATTGTGCTACTACTGTCTGTTATTTAGTGAAGTAAGCACGGACCATCACAAAACTTCCTCTCCCTCCCACAGAGAACCTCCCAGTGGTGAGGGAGATAAATTAAAAAAAAAATATCACACTGTCGGAACAAGTCCAAAATCAAATATCAAAATCGTAGAAAGAAGTACAATCATTATTGAATCCTGTAATTGTAGGACAAAAAAACACGAGAGAAGGGACAATCTCAAAGTTAATATACAAAAATGTATTGTTGTTATTGATATGAAGAACATGTAATCGTTTGTCTGACTGTTTTATTTTTCTCCAGTGGTTGACTGTACCCTTTGCAATAACTCATGACGCAGTACGAGATCTATCAACTAACTATACTACTGTTTGGTATTTTTCAGTGGTTGACTGTACCCTTTGCTATAACCCATGACGCAGTACGAGATCTATCAACTAACTATACTACTGTTTGGTATTTTTCAGTGGTTGACTGTACCCTTTGCTATAACCCATGACGCAGTACGAGATCTAACAACTAATTATACTACTGTTTGGTATTTTTCAGTGGTTGACTGTACCCTTTGCTATAACCCATGACGCAGTACGAGATCTATCAACTAACTATTCTACTGTTTGGTATTTTTCAGTGGTTGACTGTACCATTTGCTATAACCCATGACGCAGTACGAGATCTATCAACTAACTATACTACTGTTTGGTATTTTTCAGTGGTTGACTGTCCCCTTTGCTATAACTCATGATGCAGTACGATCTATCAACTAACTATACTACTGTTTTGATATTTTTCAGTGGTTGACTGTACCATTTGCTATAACTCATGACGCAGTACGAGATCTATCAACTAACTATTCTACTGTTTGGTATTTTTCAGTGGTTGACTGTACCCTTTGCTATAACTCATGACGCAGTACGAGATCTATCAACTAATTATACTACTGTTTGGTATTTTTCAGTGGTTGACTGTACCCTTTGCTATAACCCATGACGCGGTACGAGATCTATCAACTAACTATACTACTGTTTGGTATTTTTCAGTGGTTGACTGTACCCTTTGCTATAACCCATGACGCGGTACGAGATCTATCAACTAACTATACTACTGTTTTGGTATTTTTCAGTGGTTGACTGCACCATTTGCTATAACCCATGACGCAGTACGAGATCTATCAACTAACTATACTACTGTTTGGGTTGAGGAACTGGATCCTAAATTGTCAGGTTACTACATTGATTCATTTCTTCGTCTCATTTTTGGTGGAATCGGATGGCAGGTAAGATTTCGATTTTAAAGAATTAATATATATAGATTTAAATTTTTTACGATCGCTGTATTGAACAGGGGTCATCGTGGTCGTAATTGTATGGTAGTTGGATATTATTGGACTGTGCAACTGTGCGTATGGATTAGGCTTCTTCAATCTACTTAATATTTATGGAAGAATGCTTACCCCCTAAATGTTCACCAAGTTGACAACATCTAATTCAGCACACACTTTAAATATAAATCGCGGCCGTCTTGGTCATGATCGGATGGTAGTTTGATTTACAACTACCTGTGCAATCAGTGCATATCGCCACTAACGTTGTGAGTTCGAATGCCGCTAATGGCGAGGTGTACTCAATACGACATTTTGTGAACAAGTTTGTCAGTGACATGCGGCAGGTCGGTGGTTTATTTCCGGGTACTCGGTTTCTTCCACCAATAAAACTGACCGCCACGACATAACTGAATTATTGTTAAAAGTGGCCTTAAGTACCATAACCCTAACCAATAATCCTGTATTCAACATTAATTCCTGAGAGAACAGCTGTGTATAGTTATAGGACTTAGTTTCTCTGCTGTTGCGTAGAAGCTTTCCGAAAGAGGTGTCCGTCACTTGTACGAGACAAATCAAGTATATAACTCTCCCTGGGTCGGGACAAAATGAAAATGAACAGCAACGCACAGTAGCCCCTAAGGAACAACTCTTAGGAGTAGCCATTGGTCGTCCGATGAAAAGGTAAAAGGAAACCTTTTCATATCATGTTGTTTTCTTTTAGCAATTTTAAATTCCACCAATATGACTACTCCAATGTGTTCTTTTTCCTGTATAATTTAATTTGTTAGCTTGTTCTCGCCATGAATATAGCTAAAATGCTGCTGACGTTAAGATCAACAAGACTCAATAAATCATATTCAACCGTATCTGGTTACAATATTGATTCGTTTCTTTTCTCCCGTTTGATTCGATACGGTTCCGGTTGTTTCTTTTCTTTTTCCCATTTGATTTTATATGGTTCCCGGTTGTTCCTTCTTCTCGTTTGATTCGAAACGGTTTCCGGTTAAATTTACATTAAACGTTTTATCTTAGTATAACTAATATGTAAGGGAAGGATGTTGTTTTACTTTAATACTAATTGTGAAAAGAAAGCTTATACAGTGATGGTCATCCAATCCACTAAAATCAACAAAACGAATAATCACCTCTCATCTTAGCTGAACTCACTGAACACAAAAGACAACGACATATAACGTTAGAGATCCAGATCCTGGCCCGAGACAGGCACACCAAGGATTATGTTCCGGTCCAACGTTAACAACACGAATGAAACAAATTGCAATCGTTAGCTACATATCAATCATAATGTTCAGAACAAAACCAGATCCCTTTGTGTCAATTCATCAAGCAAACTGAAGTTGAAACTTTTAAGAAAATATAGTCTGATAAACAAAACATGTCACTAGTGGAGCAGGAACTGCTTACCCTTCTGGAGCACCTGAGTTCACCCCCGGTTTTTAGTGGGGTTCGTGTTACTCGATCTTTAGTGTTATGTGTATGTCTTGTTGGTCGTTGTTTGTCCTTTTGTACTTTTTCTTTTGGCCATTGTGTTGTCTGTTCTTCTTCGATATACGGATTATGATTGCCCCTTTGGTATCTTCAAACTCTTCTTAAAGCGTTGGTGAGATTTTTATGGCTCATATTATTCAATCAGATGTCAGCATTCCTTGATATACGTTGATGCAATAGTCAAAACGAAAACGGTGACGAAAAGACAAACAATGGTCTATAAAACATTACACAGTAAACAAAAGATTGAGCAACACGAACGAAATCAACTAAAACCTGGGACTGAATTAAGGTGCTCCGGAAGTATAAGCAGTTCATAATAGACTATAGAGAGACGCGTTGTTAAAAATGTTGTAATAATTCATATTCGGTGACAAGCTACAACTTTCGATTTGATGGCTTCAACCTAGCCATTAGGAATCGTTGTGTTTGTTGCTACACAATTACATGTAGTAGAAACCATCAAATCAAAGTAATCTGGATAGGAAATACAAGCTCTTTACTATCTCATCAATGAAGCTCTGATATATCGTACAAACTGAAGCTCTGATATATCGATTCAAATTGATAAATACTAACTAGGAACATAAAAAGCATCAAATGAAACCAACCACCCATCATCAGACAAAGTCGACTACTCACATACATAAAACTGGAAAGAGAACGAGTGCTTCATTTACTTGTCCAAAATATAGCTCTGTTTAATAGAACTAATATTATACATTTGACAGCTTCTGTTTCACGAAGATTATAATGTTCGGGATTAAAGCATTCTTTATAACAACAATAGGTGACTGTACAAAGTCACTAAAGTCAGCGCTCATTTTTTTTGCTGGTATCGATTTGGAATCCGTTTCTATTATTTTCAATTGGATTTTTGAACAATAAGTTTCTGTACCAAGCAAAGAAAGTGTTTTGTCATATATATATTTGTATCGATTTGACATTTCTATGATTTTCAAGGGGCACGGGTGGCTCAATGAGTTAGGTCGCTGGATCTAACAGCTCATACAAACCTATCACCAATACGGCGTGGGTTCGCGCTCGGCTTTGTAATTTACAAAAAGGGTGCACTCGACTCGCAGCCGCAAGTGATAAAGTTTACTAGTTGCTTGCCCATGGTCGGCGGTTTTCTCCGGCTTCCTCCACCACTAAAACTGGTCGCCAAGATATAGCTGAAATATTGCTGAAAGTGGCGTTAAAACACCAAAAATAAAATCAAATCTACGAGTTTCAATTGGATTTTTGAAAATGTTCTGAAGGTGTGGTATATTTTTCTTTTATTTTCCTCCAAAATTATGTAATCAATGATGTCATCTTTAGCAGATAACATTACAATGATATTGATTATTTACTTCACCTATAAATAACCATGTCACAATGTCTTTCTGTACAGGTCTATTTTCAAAGAGTATTGTCAGCAAAAACAACACGTTTTGCAGAAATTTTGTCCTATATGGCTGGAGCGGGCTGTATGTTCATGACAATTCCGGCTATGCTTATAGGTATCATAGCAACACAAACAAGTATGTTCCTTTTTAATTTTTTTTTTTTTTTTTTTTTTTTTATATGTATTTGCACTTTTATTAACTAAACATTTTTAAACAGTTTAAAGATACTGGTATAATTAGAAGCTCTATTAACCAAATGCGTTAAATGTTGATTTAAAATTTAAAATATCAATTTAAAAACTTTTTTTCAAGACAATGAGAACGAAATGGATTCTGGGACAAATATTAATTGATCAGTCTAATATCTGGTAAACAAATATGTTTTAAAAGTAACAAAATTTAGTGTACACACTAAGGCGCTTCGTTATATTTTCGAGAAATATATATAAGCTTCCTGTACAATATAATCAAAGTTGAAGTGAGCTGTGCTTATTCGTATATGTTCCGAATTTGCGTTCGTTCCGAATGAACACATATATTTTAGTACTGTAGATTATTTCGGAACGTTACCGACGAAGATTACAGAAAAATGGGGACAAACTACTGATTTTATCCTTACTCTTGGTTGAAAATGGGGGCTATTTCTACCCAAATGTAAACAAAGATTTAAATAGGAATTAGCATAATGTAAATAAGCATCCAATTTCTCACTTAAAATGTAAAAAAAACGAGTACAATTGTTGATATACAGTCGAAATAGCACTTAAGTAACACAGGGCCATAAATCAACATCCTTTATTTGTTTTAGATTGGAATGAAACATCATATTACAAAGCTACTACATATGAACTTCCTGCAGGAGACGCCAAGTATACGTTACCATTAGTTATGCAATATCTGTGTCCGACAGCTGTCTCATTTTTCGGCCTTGGGGCTGTTGCGGCAGCTGTAATGTCGTCGGCTGACTCATCGGTTTTGTCTGCCAGTGGCATGTTTTCAAGAAATGTGTACAGGGTTTTTATTAGGCCACGTGTAAGTTTTATCAGATTTTTATTACGTCTAGTGTTTTATCGTGTAGATTCTATATTTGTATGTCACAAACTCCCGTAGTTTTTGATGCACGGGAAATGTGGACCAATGACAATGCACAAGTAACCAAGTTTGACAGAACTATTTTATTGATAGGTATCTACAATCTATACAAATATCATAGTTTGTAATAAACGAAAGTTCAACATTTCTTAAATGTCCAAAATATGAAGAGTTTGAAGATACCAAAGAGGTAATCAGAATCCGTATATCGAAAAAGAACAGAAAACACAATGGCCAAAAGAAAAAGTACAAAAAGACAAACAACGATCTACAAAACACTACACATAAAACTAAAGATCGAGTAACACGGAACCCCACTAAAAACCGGGGGTGAACTCAGGTGCTCCGGATAACCAGGTTTGCAAAGGAATTGACTATTAAGAGACATTAGACAATAAAACAAAGTTTGATATGATTCCGAAGAGGTAACGAGAAGCCGTAAATCGTAGACGGACAGACAACACAATGGCCAAAAGAAAAAGTACAAAAGGACAAACAACGATCTACAAAACATACACATAAAACTAAAGATCGAGTAACACAAACTTTACATTATTTAGGAATTAACGAAGGTCAGCATGGGTGGAACTGTCAAATTAAAGGGTGTGTAGAATTTGTGTTTTCAGTCAATCAGAATACTGATGTAATATTGAATATATTACGTGCAGACTGTCCACTGCATTCAAAATACTTATATTACGCATGTAAGCGATGCTCGGGTTCGTCTTTACCTCCAGTTGTTTGTCTTATTCACGTTATTTGTAGTGTTTGTTTACGTATAGTGGTGTCCAACACATATTGTGTTATGTTATTGTTTTGTTTTTCTTCGTCTTGTGTACCATATGTTGCCAGTTTCTCTGAATTTTCAATTTTCGATTGCCCCTACGGTATTCTCTAACGTTTATTTATAAAGTAAAAACTATTGACATAGCATCTTACCACGTGTAACTTCAAGTTAACATATATTTTGTTTATCCTTGCAGGCTTCTGATAGAGAATTGACATGGGTTATGAGAATAGGAATAGTTGGTGTTGGAGCTGCTGCCTCGGTTTTAGCCATCGTAGTGGATTCTATATATAGTTTATTCGTATTATGTTCCGATTTTGTTTATGTCATGTTATTTCCACAACTGACATGCGTGATTTACTTCCGGGATGTGAACACATACGGGTCCTTAGCTGGTTATATTATGGGACTTTTCTTCCGGCTGGCAGGAGGAGAGAAAAGTCTTAAACTTCCTGCTCTATTTCAATATCCATGGTACGATGCCGAAGCAAAATTCCAACGGTTTCCTTACAAAACATTTTCCATGTTAACGTCATATTTATTTTGTCCGTTTCATACTTGACTAAATATATTTTTAAAAAAGGATGGTTATCGGAAAAATATGATATTTTCAAATGCGTAGTGAACATTCCTGCAAAAACTGATATGAAGAAAACGGACAACAGACACAGCCATAATGGACAAACGAAAGAAGACTGTGAATCACATTTGTTGGGTGATATGTCAACTAGGGAAAATGTCGAAACAGGAGTTTTAACTCGGGGTTAGGGTCATTGTTGTTTTACACCACTTTCAAGGATATTTCAGTTATATCGCATCAGCGAGTTCTAATGTTGGAGGAAACTTTACTACTGGACAAAACCACCAAACCGACATGCCGCAACTCACCGACAAACTTTATCACAATAAGACTGTATCGAGTACACCGGTCCGGAAATCCATCTCCAAACTTTGCAGAACAGGTGGTGATAGGTACTGATGGCAGATGTATATCGGGGTCCTATATTGCATCGTGCACCTGGTACCTATATTTGAAATATGGCAGCATTTTTTTTTAGTTGCACGTGAATACACAGTACCATAGAACCCCAGGTTCCCGGTTACCTTGGATCTAAGTATATTGTAAAGTTATGTCTGTTGAGATATTCATGAACCCTTTTAGATACATATTTTTTGTGTGCTGTCAACTAGCAGTAATTACATTAGACATTGCACAGTATTTAACATAATGCTTGTGATTACAAAAATCAAAAATTAATGTCAAACATGAATTCCATCTCTTTTTTATTTTATACTTTATGTCAATAGGATTTTATTTAAATAAATATAGAATTTATTCATGTGATTTAAGATTATGTATCGAAGTTGGTAGGCAATATCAGAAAACCAAAGCGGCTAAGGAAAAGTAATAAAAGAAAGTTGTGAATATTATTAAAACACTAATTGTAATGATTTATATATTTATTTAAAAATAAACTGCAGTAATAAAGAAGTATTTCACTAATATTAAGTACATATTTATTTCCAGCAATGTTAATTAATTGATTGAGAAAATTAGTAACTTATAAAATCAGATCATTTCCTCTATAATATGTTTTCCGGTTGAAAAGTTATATAATGTGCAATGTTATCCACGGATATAATTTGATATTAAATTTCTTCCACCTCACCTGGAAAATATACAGTAGCATTAGAAGAAATTTAATATTGAAATATTGTCCAAGGATAATATTTTATATTAAAAATAATCCGTCAGAAAAAATATTATGGAGGATAAAATAAAATGTTACAGATACATGTATTTTTTAAATCTATTGTTCTCACTCAGACATAGGTGGCCATAGCCGATTTGTGGCTATTCTATTTATTTGAACGGATTGAGGATCAACTCAGGGATTTTCCGCATTTGCAGTGAACGTAAACGTTCGAGAAAACCGAAGGGGCAATCTAAGATCAGAACACTGTGCTTACAAGACACAGAACGATGGGGCAATCTAAGATCAGAACATTGTGCTTACAAGACACAGGACGATGGGGCAATCTAAGATCAGAACATTGTGCTTACAAGACACAGGACGATGAGGCAATCTAAGATCAGAACATTGTGCTTACAAGACACAGGACGATGGGGCAATCTAAGATCAGAACATTGTGCTTACAAGACACAGAACGATGGGGCAATCTAAGATCAGAACATTGTGCTTACAAGACACAGGACGATGGGGCAATCTAAGATCGGAACATTGTGCTTACAAGACACAGGACGATGGGGCAATCTAAGATCAGAACATTGTGCTTACAAGACACAGAACGATGGGGCAATCTAAGATCAGAACATTGTGCTTACAAGACACAGGACGATGGGGCAATCTAAGATCGGAACATTGTGCTTACAAGACACAGGACGATGGGGCAATCTAAGATCAGAACATTGTGCTTACAAGACACAGGACGATGGGGCAATCTAAGATCAGAACATTGTGCTTACAAGACACAGAACGATGGGGCAATCTAAGATCAGAACATTGTGCTTACAAGACATAGAACGAATCCAATAAAATAAACACAAAACAGATGAGCAACGTGGACCCCACCAAAACACAGGGATGAACCCAGGTGCTCGTGGAAGGTATATATATATTTGGACACTAGAAGACACAGTCAACATTGAGTACAAGACAAATAAGAAAAACAAGCAAAACAAAACACACAACACATAAAGCTAAGAAGATGAACAATAAGAACTGCACCATTGGACTGAGGAACCTAGGTGCTCACGGAAGGCTGGACTGGGGAAACTAGGTGCTCACGGAAGGCTGGACTGGGGAAACTAGGTGCTCACGGAAGGCTGGACTGGGGAAACTAGGTGCTCACGGAAGGCTGGACTGGGGAAACTAGGTGCTCACGGAAGGCTGGACTGGGGAAACTAGGTGATCACGGAAGGCTGGACTGAGGAACCTAGGTGCTCACGGAAGGCTGGACTGGGGCAACTAGGTGATCACGGAAGGCTGGACTGGGGAAACTAGGTGATCACGGAAGACTGGACTGGGGAAACTAGGTGCTCACGGAAGGCTGGACTGGGGAAACTAGGTGCTCACGGAAGACTGGACTGGGGAAACTAGGTGCTCACGGAAGACTGGACTGGGGAACCTAGGTGATCACGGAAGGCTGGACTGAGGAACCTAGGTGCTCACGGAAGGCTGGACTGGGGAAACTAGGTGCTCACGGAAGACTGGACTGGGGCAACTAGGTGCTCACGGAAGACTGGACTGGGGAACCTAGGTGATCACGGAAGGCTGGACTGAGGAACCTAGGTGATCACGGAAAACTGGACTGGGGAACCTAGGTGCTCACAGAAGGCTGGACTGGGGAACCTAGGTGCTCACAGAAGGCTGGACTGAGGAACCTAGGTGCTCACAGAAGGCTGGACTGGGGAAACTAGGTGCTCACGGAAGGCTGGACTGGGGAAACTAGGTGCTCACGGAAGGCTGGACTGGGGAAACTAGGTGATCACGGAAGGCTGGACTGGGGAAACTAGGTGATCACGGAAGACTGGACTGGGGAACCTAGGTGATCACGGAAGGCTGGACTGGGGAACCTAGGTGATCACGGAAGGCTGGACTGAGGAACCTAGGTGATCACGGAAGGCTGGACTGGGGAACCTAGGTGATCACGGAAGGCTGGACTGGGGAACCTAGGTGATCACGGAAGGCTGGACTGGGGAACCTAGGTGATCACGGAAGGCTGGACTGGGGAAACTAGGTGCTCACGGAAGGCTGGACTGAGGAAACTAGGTGATCACGGAAGGCTGGGCTGGGGAACCTAGGTGATCACGGAAGGCTGGACTGGGGAACCTAGGTGATCACGGAAGACTGGACTGGGGAAACTAGGTGATCACAGAAGACTGGACTGGGGAACCTAGGTGCTCACGGAAGGCTGGACTGGGGAAACTAGGTGCTCGTGGAAGGCAAGCAGTTTCTTTTTTTGATAAGACACCCACCGTGTTATTCAATAATAATAAAAAATCACGAGAAAAATATTGTCAGTGATAGAGGAAAGAACCAAATATCCATTGCCATTTGAGAAAAGGTTATTTCGAAGACACATCCTTCAGGACTAAACAAAGAACCAAAATACACCATACATGGAGACGAACCCAACAACAAGCTTAAGAGCAAATTAAATAATGGTTTCATTCTTTCTTCAATGTAATATCTTTGTCAATACACTAAATATTGGACCAGCTGGCTTACATTGTACAAAGACAAATAGTGTACATAAAAACGTAAAGTATTGCACAATATCAAATTTGATGCAACATCACATTACCAAATATTTCGTTTTTCAACTTTCTTAGATTTTCTAACTCCATGTCATCTTCTATAGATAACTTTCTAAGAATTTCTAACTCCATGTCATCTTTTATAGATTTTAACAATACTCCTTGTTCAACAATTAGGAAATTTTCTTTGTCTGTGTTTGAAAATGACCTATTTGGCGAATAATAAAATCCAGGATAACCACGGTTTAGCATCAAAACACCTACGGGTTCATCACGATGGGGCATAACCATAACTCCTAAGGCACCGGAAGCTCCTTCTTGACATGCGCAATGGAAGAGAATCTTCATTGGATCGTCAATACCCTCATAATGATTTCCACAGGAAAAGCCATTGTCATTGGCCCATCTATTAGATTTCTTAACTACTTCCTCCGAATGTTTATAAATTTCAATTTTTGGATCATTCGTCATTGGCATACCATTTGGATGCCCAATTAGGTATACAGGTTTGTCTTTTATTAATGGTGAAAATATACCTATGGAAGGAGGAAAGGCTTTGTTTTCTTTGGGGCATAACTTCAGTATCGCTGTATCAAGACGATAATTTTTGTACACCAATTCAGAGAAGCTGAAGATATCGTCACGATTCTGTATTTGATTAAGTTTCCAATACCGAAATTCAATATAAAAACCTCTAAAATCTACTTTGGTGTAATCAATCTCCTCGTTGTCGTCATCCCGAAAACTTTCTGGAAAAAAGAAAACAATTGTATAAAAGATCGATACATAAGTAATAGAGGGATAGGGTTATGGTGTTTAACATCACTTTATTTCTGTTATATCGTGGCGGTCAGTTTTACTGTTAGAGGTAACTGAAACAGTTGGCAAAAACCACCGACCTTACACTAATCACAATCACATAATGTTATATCGAGTACACCTGGCCATGAGCGGGATTTGAACTCACAACGTAAATGGTGATAGGCATTGATTGCACAGGTAGTTGTAAATCCATACCATCACGACCACAACGGCCCCTTGTAAATAATAGATACATTGTAAGATGATATTAACTAATTAATAAATACATAATAAAATGAAAAAAATGAAAACAAATATTGTATTGTCGGAACAGCCCAAATTTCCAATCGAAAAATTGATATCCCTAACACATATACATATGACCGCTCACTTTCCTTGTTTGGTACAGACACTTCAGTAAAAAAAAATGGTGGGGTTAATCTAGTTAAATAAAACACAATTCAATGAATGAGTGAGCGATTGTTGTTCAAGGCCAAGTGAGCAGGGCTTCAAATATATCATGACGAGCACAAGCAAGTTACATCTGTTGAGATGACGATGAGGTCCGCTTTCTACTATGTCATGACACTCAGTTACGAGGCTATTAAAACAACAGTCTGTGGGTAAACATGTTGCTCCACTCGGACACATTATCCTGATTTCAGATTCTGAGCCACCAGTTTTTGCTCTTATTTCCTATGGAAACATGTTTTTTTGGAGGAGCAAATATCAATTTAATAGTCTTTAGCTTTACCTGACCGGGGTTCTAACCTACGATCAACCGCGCTTGAAGGGAACATGCTAGCAATTACACCATGGATTATTTAATTTAAGAAAAAACACAGATCTCCATAACTGGCATATATAAAGGAGAATGTGCGCGATAATATGATAGTTGGATTTTTATCGGCACTGGCAGAGTTTATTATTATTCAAGGAATGTGTTCGATATTTGAACATGTTATACGATATAACCTGGTTTGGGGCAGCTTACATTCAATAAACCTCGATTTTAATTACGATTATTTCATGAGACTATTTGAATTTCTCGTTGGCGAATGCATACATTGTATGTTGGCAACATCACAATACCAACCCAGATTATCAAGTATATGTATAATAATGTTGTTGCAAGCGAATCAGCCAATCAGATTGCAATATTCCCATAAAATTAGATATTAATAGATATTAATATATATATACAACGTCTGAAAAACCAGTCAACGATCAACGGGATGCTTAGTGGTTGTGTCAAGAATTGTCAATATTTACAAAATACATGTAGGTAAAATACAATATTCAAATCTTAACAGAAATCTATTCCAACATTATATATATAATGTCTATCAACATAGTGAATTATAAGAGACCAGTTTGATTAAATCTTAGAAATTTTCTAGAGAGATTATCACATAAAATTCGTGGACCTTCTATAGATGCTTCCTACCAAGTTTCGGCTCATTTGCCCAAGTGGTTTCAGAGGAGAAGATTTTTAGAAATCGGTCCACCTGAAATGAGAATTGACTACGGCAGCCATGTTTGTTAACGGATCAAGACGAAATAATCAATCTTTATAGAAGACATTCCATAGATTCCCTCTACCAAGTTTTGGATCATTTGCCCCAAGCGCTTTCCGAGGAGAAGATTTTTAGAAATCGACCAACCAGAAACAATAATTGGCTATTATGGCGGATTGGAATGCAATGAGCAATCTTTATAGAGGACCTGCCATAGATGCTTCTTTCCAAGTTGTGGTTCGTTAGGCCAAGTTGACAGACGATGGAGGCCAACTGATGGCAAAAGCTTGCATGGCCTTACCATCAAGTGAGCTAAAGAGGACAAACAATGATCTACATAGCACTACACACTACTCAAACTGAAGATTGAGCAACACGAATCCAACTAAAAACCGGTGGTAAAATCAGGTTTCTTTTTATTTGTGTTTTTTCTTTCTTTATATATATTAAGATAGTCAACTTTATTGACAATTTTTTATCTTCAAACTCTTCTTAGTTTATCAAATCAATGAATAAATTAATTTTTACTATGAATGTACATACTCATAATGTTATCTACAACATGCAATGCCGTCATGATGTAGTGGTCTCCAACTCTAAATCCTGTTCCACTGTTCTCTGGGCCTCGTATTATCCCGACGGATTCTGATGCATTTACTACTATCTTCCCATTACGTATAAAATCTTTGTCGTCATACTTTTTCACGAAATTTCCCTGTTGAGAAGTTGTGCCTGAAAGAAAGATAATTGATTGGTTTGGATTGGTTTGGTTAAACGCTACTTTCAACAACATTTCAGCTATATCGTGGCAGCCAATTTATTAGTGGGGGAAACCGAACATGTGATCTTGATACAGTAATGTGTTACATGGCTTGGCTTGGTTTATGGTGTTTAACGCCACTTTCAACAATACTTCAGTTATATATGGCGGTCAGTTTTATTGGTGGAGGAAACCGGAGTGCTCGGAGAAAACCATCGACCTGTCACAAGTCACTGACAAACTGTATTACAATATGTTGTATCGAGTACCCCTCGCCTGAAAGATAATTGATATTATCAATGAGCATGTGATATTGATATATAAAATTGTAAAAAAAAAAAAAACAAATGGAAGGAAATTCGCTTTTGATTAAATTATCAAATTTATCACAAACAATATGATTGTATAGCGAATAGAATGTAAATAAATACCACACTGTCAAAACAGTTCCAAAACAGATATCCTTAACACAAATACTCGGCTGCTCATTTTCCTAATTTGGTACATGCACTTCAATAAAAAGTGACGGGGTTAAACTAGTTTTATGCGGACAAACCTAGAACACTTAAGCTATCAACTATTTATTTATGTTTTATTTTCACATAGAAAACAATGCGAGATGGAGACAAATTGATACAAATTCCACTTGAGAAGTAAAATCCTGTTTCCGTCCACTGACGCTAGAAGTCTTACCATTCGTGTCTGTTGGACATGATCTGGTACATACTTTCTTTGAAGTCTGTCCTTTTGATATAAGATTCCGGTGACCATCTACTATGTCTTCAGCGTATAATCTGTTTGATCTTTCCGCTGAAATAAATGTAACATTATCGACAGAAGTAATGAGTGCCGTTCAACAGCAGGACACGAGCCATTTCACACTCAACTCGAGTGCAGTGGATTGTGGGTTCGAGTGCCAGTGACTATTAAATTGGTATCTGCTGCTTCGCCTCTAAGAACGACGATTTGATGCTTCAAAATCAGAATAATGTGTCCGAGTGGAGCGACATGTCTACACACGGACTGTTGTTTCAGTGAGCTAATACTCCAACAAAGCGTGCTGGTCTAGTACAAAGCGGACATCATTGTCATCATATGATTGAATGTAACTTGTTTTCGTCATGATCTCATATGGCTGAAAAATTGCTTATTTTGACCTTAAGCAACAAACACTTATTTACTATATTCATTGTAAAAACATTATTAACGATATTAATTGAAATACGGTCAAACCTGTATTAAGAGGTCACCTTTGGGACAAAGAACAGATGGTCTTTCAATACAAGTGATCACTTAAAAGAGGCTCAATTCATATGAAATGTTCCATGATTGGAAAAGAAAAAGGTGACTGCTTAATAAACGTGACCCCATCAGCAGGTTTGACTGTAACTGTAGTTATAGGTAAACTTACATTGACTTCCATCAGATAATGTTGATGTTGACGGGTGGATGCAAGGTTTCGTACGGTTGTCAATAATAACATTATCATCTCCATGAATAATATTTCCAGCTACAATATCAACCGTCTTTTCTAAAATAAAACCAGCGAATATACTTTTATATAGTAGGTTAGGGTTATGGTGTTTAACGCCACTTTCAACAATATTTCAGTTATATTGTGGCGGTCAGTTTTATTGGTGGAGCAAACCTGACCTACCGCAAGTCATCGACTATTTAACGTTATCACATAATGCTTTAACTAGTACATCTCGCAATGAACTCACAACTTTAGTGGTGATATGCACTAATTGCACAGGTAGTTGTAAATCTAATATTGAAAATTATCGATCAGCGTGATGTCAGACCCGATAAGAACAATAACGTCAGTTCTGAAGGTCTCGACGTATATTATCACAAGTATCACAGCTCGTACTACCGGACTGAGTGAGATACTAGCGATGTCTGTCTCGACCTTTAAAACTGCCATTATTCTATTTGTATATGTATTTGGGCCCAAAAAACTAACGTAACTCTGCCACTTTTTATTGACGTGTCTGTACCAAGCCAGGAAAGTGAGCGGTCACGTGATAGGGGTATCGATTGCGACTCTTTTTAAGATTTTTATATTTAATTTTGGAACTGTTCCGACAGTGTGGTATATTTTGTTTCTCTATTTATTCCATGAATGTCTAATAATGAACTACGATTCACTAATAATGAATTAAGATTCACTAATAATGAATGGCGATTCACTAATAAAGAATCACGATTCACTAATAATCAAGTACGATTCACTAATTATGAATTATGAATAACGAATTACGATTCACTAATAGTGAATGACGATTCACTAATAAGGAATGACGATTCACTAATAAGGAATGACGATTCACTAATAAGGAATGACGATTCACTAATAATGAATGTCGATTCACTAATAAGGAATGACGATTCACTAATAATGAATGTCGATTCACTAATAATGATTGATGTTTCACTAATAATGTATTACGATTCCCTAATTAAGAATTACGATTCACTAATATAATGAATTACGATTCACTAATAATGAGCTACGATTCACTGATAATGAATTACAATTCACTAATTATGAATTACGATTCACTAATAATGATTGACGCTCCACTAATAATGAATTACGATTCACTAATAATGATTGACGCTTCACTAAAAATGAATTACGATTCACTAATAATTAATTACGATTCACTATCTATGAATTACGATTCACTAATAAGGAATTACGATTCACTAATAATGAATGACGATTCACTAATAAGGAATGACGATTCACCAATGTGATGCAACAAAATAGAATTGTCAAACAACTATAGATCAAAACATCAGTGAGACATAAAATAAAACAAACAATGGAATTCTATTTCATTTTCTTTTTAAACAACATTAATAAGAAAAAACTGCTGGAACGAGCTAATCTGGGTCACGGGTCACAGTAATCGGGCGGCTGTATCGAGAAACATATACGGTGTTGAAAAAACTGTTGATACTCATAAAATATTGATAAATGCAATAAAATGTTATGTTTGTCTTCAAGAAATATGATAGACAAAACCATGTGTGAAGTTTTATGACGAAATATCTCCGATATCTATGTAAATTTACGAGTTGAAGTGGGGAAACACCCACAGGTAATATTAGCGATATATTTTTTATCTTGGACAAGAATAATGAGCGTCCTGATTGGATGACCGATTTGAAACACACTGACAACGCATGGTAAAAAGATGCATGTAAAAGAAATCTATGTTATATTTATTCATTTGTTTGATTCTGGAATATTGTTGATCATTGATTTAAACAAGAGAAAAAGGGAAAAAGGGGGGGGGGTGAATTTTATTTGTGAATTTTACAGTTAAATAAATGTTATGCTTCGACAGTTTAAAGAGAAAAATAAAAATTTGTTGCTACTAAAGCTTAAATCAGCGCTAAAAATTTAACAAATATCAGTGGTTTTGTAAATGAGATTTATTTTAAATAGAAAATCTGAATTTATTATTTATTAATCTATTATTAATGATACAATTTTATATCCCTTGGGAGGGGGAGGGGGGCTATGATGAAAATTTGAAATAAAAACACAGGACCAGACTTTAAGCAAAAATTATAATCCAGGATTAGTTTTTTATTAAAAAAAATCCAGGACCCCTGTGTCCACGAATTTTTTTAAAGTTAATAATATGAAATATTGACATCCACACTTGCCTTTTGGACAGCACATTTCTGTGTCCACCCTTGTATAAATAAAAGAAAAAGACAATATTCAAATGCATGCCCATTTTGGTCATATTGTTTAGACCATTTCGTTTGCATACTCCTAAAGACTTTTAAGTTATTTACCAATATTGCCTTCAAGCATGGCTGATGATTTTATTTCGGAAACGCGTCATGGGTACTACGTAAACGCTAGAGTAAACCGAAGACACTGACACTGACAACATTGGGCACACATGACACAGGACGAAAGACAAAAGCAAATTAAATTATGAGCAACAACGAATCTACTAAACGCGGGGGTTAACTCAGGTACTCGCGAATGGTAAGCAGTTCCTGCTTCT
Organism: Bathymodiolus brooksi; assembly: GCA_963680875.1. Taxonomy (NCBI): domain Eukaryota; kingdom Metazoa; phylum Mollusca; class Bivalvia; order Mytilida; family Modiolidae; genus Bathymodiolus; species Bathymodiolus brooksi. The sequence goes on along the minus strand of OY804588.1, from coordinate 84,641,042 downwards.
TATAAGACACCCTTCATGTTAGATATCTACTAAATTGAATCTTCATTTTTATCACAGGGACTATACCAGAATTATCAAAAGGCATGAATTCATATACAAACAACAGAGGCGATACCAGAAGTATCAAAAAGGCATAGATTCAGATGATGACTTCAATATTCCCACTATGACCTTTCCATTTATATGTAACACCATTCCAGCAGCACTTTCATATGGACTATAAGTCTCTCAGTTGATACAATATTCCAGAGCGTATTACTCCTATCATGATTTCCTTGCTAACGGGTTGGTGCTATCAAGGAAGCTACTGAACCAAGGGTTCCTAGTTATAAATTTGAAGTAATCATTTCGAATGTTTTACGGTCTCCACCATAACTTGGTTAAACGTTATGGAATAGCTTTATTCCAAATGACCACGGATGTGTTCCGTTTGTCATAATTACAATCCTGTCCTTTCCTCGTTCATGACTTATCACCGGATTTGTAACAAGAATAGCATCACAGGTGCCACTATTGGAGCATGAACTGCTTACACTTCTGGGGCACTTGACTTCATCTCGGTTTTTAGTGAGGATCATGTTGCTCAATCTTTAGTTTTTTGTGTAGTGTTTTGTAGATCATTGTTTGTCCTTTTGTCCTTATTCTTTTGGCCATTGCATTGTCTGTCCTTGGAAGTACGGCTTCTGATTATCCCTTTGGTATCTTGACACTTTTCTTCATATAACAGACAAAATCGGCCAACGTTAGTCATTGGCTGTAAATAAATGAATATGAAATGAGGTAGATATAGCATTTCTCTCTCACCGATAAAATTTTCAATGGACTTGCTGATGAGTAACACGCCGCTTTAAAATCTGATTCAACCCACCATTTCTTTAGAAATGCCTGTACCAAGTCAGGGTCATTGCGGTTTTCACAGTTTTTCGGTTGTTGACTGATTTTGTCTGTTTATATACTTATGAGTTTTGACCTTCCCTTTGTAAGATTGTTCGGAGTTCGGTAATTGTGTTATTACCCTTATATAGAAATAGGAACAGCATACCCTGGGTACCTGGGTTCAAAACTACTATGTCTCTGGATTATCTATTATTGACTGCTCCTTCTGCTTTCTCTTACACTTATATACATGTACCCTCAACGTGGGGGCCGTCGTGGTCGTGTCAATATGCAATTATTGACTGTTCCTTCTGTTTTCTCTTACACTTATATACATGTACCCTCAACGTGGGGGCCGTCGTGGTCGTGTCAATATGCAATTATTGACTGTTCCTTCTGTTTTCTCTTACACTTATATACATGTACCCCCAACGTGGGGGCCGTCGTGGTCGTATCAATATGCAATTATTGACTGCTCCTTCTGTTTTCTCTTACACTTATATACATGTACCCCCAACGTGGGGACCGTCGTGGTCGTATCAATATGCAATTATTGACTGCTCCTTCTGTTTTCTCTTACACTTATATGCATGTACCCTCAACGTGGGGGCCGTCGTGGTCGTGTCAATGTGCAATTATTGACTGTTCCTTCTGTTTTCTCTTACACTTATATACATGTACCCCCAACGTGGGGGCCGTCGTGGTCGTATCAATATGCAATTATTGACTGTTCCTTCTGTTTTCTCTTACACTTATATACATGTACCCCCAACGTGGGGGCCGTCGTGGTCGTATCAATATGCAATTATTGACTGCTCCTTCTGTTTTCTCTTACACTTATATACATGTACCCCCAACGTGGGGGCCGTCGTGGTGGTATCAATATGCAATTATTGACTGCTCCTTCTGTTTTCTCTTACACTTATATGCATGTACCCCCAACGTCGGGGCTGTCGTGGTCCTGTCAATATGCAATTATTGACTGCCTGCTCCTTCTGTTTTCTCTTACACTTATATACATGTACCCCCAACGTGGGGGCCGTCGTGGTCGTATCAATATGCAATAATTATTGACTGCTCCTTCTGTTTTCTCTTACACTTATATACATGTACCCCCAACATGGGGGCCGTCGTGGTCGTGTCAATATGCAATTATTGACTGCTCCTTCTGTTTTCTCTTACACTTATATGCATGTACCCGCAACGTGGGGCCGTCGTGGTCGTATCAATATGCAATAATTATTGACTGCTCCTTCTGTTTTCTCTTACACTTATATGCATGTACCCCTAACGTCGGGGCTGTCGTGGTCCTGTCAATATGCAATTATTGACTGCCTGCTCCTTCTGTTTTCTCTTACACTTATATACATGTACCCCCAACGTGGGGGCCGTCGTGGTCGTATCAATATGCAATTATTGACTGTTCCTTCTGTTTTCTCTTACACTTATATACATGTACCCCCAACGTGGGGGCCGTCGTGGTCGTATCAATATGCAATTATTGACTGCTCCTTCTGTTTTCTCTTACACTTATATGCATGTACCCCTAACGTCGGGGCTGTCGTGGTCCTGTCAATATGCAATTATTGACTGCCTGCTCCTTCTGTTTTCTCTTACACTTATATACATGTACCCCCAACGTGGGGGCCGTCGTGGTCGTATCAATATGCAATAATTATTGACTGCTCCTTCTGTTTTCTCTTACACTTATATACATGTACCCCCAACGTGGGGACCGTCGTGGTCGTATCAATATGCAATAATTATTGACTGCTCCTTCTGTTTTCTCTTACACTTATATACATGTACCCCCAACATGGGGGCCGTCGTGGTCGTGTCAATATGCAATTATTGACTGCTCCTTCTGTTTTCTCTTACACTTATATACATGTACCCCCAACGTGGGGACCGTCGTGGTCGTATCAATATGCAATTATTGACTGCTCCTTCTGTTTTCTCTTACACTTATATGCATGTACCCTCAACGTGGGGGCCGTCGTGGTCGTGTCAATGTGCAATTATTGACTGTTCCTTCTGTTTTCTCTTACACTTATATACATGTACCCCCAACGTGGGGGCCGTCGTGGTCGTATCAATATGCAATTATTGACTGTTCCTTCTGTTTTCTCTTACACTTATATACATGTACCCCCAACGTGGGGGCCGTCGTGGTCGTATCAATATGCAATTATTGACTGCTCCTTCTGTTTTCTCTTACACTTATATGCATGTACCCCCAACGTCGGGGCTGTCGTGGTCCTGTCAATATGCAATTATTGACTGCCTGCCCCTTCTGTTTTCTCTTACACTTATATACATGTACCCCCAACGTGGGGGCCGTCGTGGTCGTGTCAATATGCAATTATTGACTGCTCCTTCTGTTTTCTCTTACACTTATATACATGTACCCGCAACGTGGGGCCGTCGTGGTCGTATCAATATGCAATAATTATTGACTGCTCCTTCTGTTTTCTCTTACACTTATATACATGTACCCCCAACATGGGGGCCGTCGTGGTCGTGTCAATATGCAATTATTGACTGATCCTTCTGTTTTCTCTTACACTTATATACATGTACCCGCAACGTGGGGGCCGTCGTGGTCGTATCAATATGCAATTATTGACTGCTCCTTCTGTTTTCTCTTACACTTATATACATGTACCCCCAACGTGGGGGCCGTCGTGGTCGTATCAATATGCAATTATTGACTGCTCCTTCTGTTTTCTCTTACACTTATATGCATGTACCCCCAACGTCGGGGCTGTCGTGGTCCTGTCAATATGCAATTATTGACTGCCTGCTCCTTCTGTTTTCTCTTACACTTATATACATGTACCCCCAACGTGGGGGCCGTCGTGGTCGTATCAATATGCAATAATTATTGACTGCTCCTTCTGTTTTCTCTTACACTTATATACATGTACCCCCAACATGGGGGCCGTCGTGGTCGTGTCAATATGCAATTATTGACTGCTCCTTCTGTTTTCTCTTACACTTATATACATGTACCCGCAACGTGGGGCCGTCGTGGTCGTATCAATATGCAATAATTATTGACTGCTCCTTCTGTTTTCTCTTACACTTATATACATGTACCCCCAACATGGGGGCCGTCGTGGTCGTGTCAATATGCAATTATTGACTGCTCCTTCTGTTTTCTCTTACACTTATATACATGTACCCGCAACGTGGGGGCCGTCGTGGTCGTATCAATATGCAATTATTGACTGCTCCTTCTGTTTTCTCTTACACTTATATACATGTACCCCCAACATGGGGGCCGTCGTGGTCGTGTCAATATGCAAGTATTGACTGCTCCTTCTGTTTTCTCTTACACTTATATACATGTACCCCCAACGTGGGGGCCGTCGTGGTCGTATCAATATGCAATTATTGACTGCTCCTTCTGTTTTCTCTTACACTTATATACATGTAGCCCCAACGTCGGGGCTGTCGTGGTCCTGTCAATATGCAATTATTGACTGCCTGCTCCTTCTGTTTTCTCTTACACTTATATACATGTACCCCCAACGTGGGGACCCTCGTGGTCGTATCAATATGCAATAATTATTGACTGCTCCTTCTGTTTTCTCTTACACTTATATACATGTACCCCCAACATGGGGGCCGTCGTGGTCGTGTCAATATGCAATTATTAACTGCTCCTTCTGTTTTCTCTTACACTTATATACATGTACCCGCAACGTGGGGCCGTCGTGGTCGTATCAATATGCAATAATTATTGACTGCTCCTTCTGTTTTCTCTTACACTTATATACATGTACCCCCAACATGGGGGCCGTCGTGGTCGTGTCAATATGCAATTATTGACTGCTCCTTCTGTTTTCTCTAACACTTATATACATGTACCCGCAACGTGGGGGCCGTCGTGGTCGTATCAATATGCAATTATTGACTGCTCCTTCTGTTTTCTCTTACACTTATATACATGTACCCCCAACATGGGGGCCGTCGTGGTCGTGTCAATATGCAAGTATTGACTGCTCCTTCTGTTTTCTCTTACACCTATATACATGTACCCCCCAACGTGGGGGCCGTCGTGGTCGTATCAATGGGCAATTATTGACTGCTCCTTCTGTTTTCTCTTACACTTATATACATGTACCCCCAACGTGGGGGCCGTCGTGGTCGTGTCAATATACAATTATTCACTGCTCTTTCTGTTTTCTCTTACACTTATATACATGTACCCCCAACCTGTAATGAAATGTATCAATGGACAATACATACCTTCATTTCTACAACAATAGCCTCCCATAACTTTCCTGGAAAAAAACCAAATTAATTTATATTAGTTATGATTTATGCCAAGCTTTCTTGTCATACAAAGTATTCAGATTCCGATTAACCATTTTTATAAACGTAAGAGAATACCGAATGGGCAATCCAAAAAAGACACTCCAGAGAAACTGGCAGCATTGGGTACACAAGATGAAGAAAAACAGAGAAACTGACAGCATTGGGTACACAAGACGATGAAAAACAGAGAAACTGACAGCATTGGGTACACAAGATGAAGAAAAACAAAACAAAAACAACACAATATGTGTTGGACACCACTATGCGCAACAAACACAAATAACGTAAATAAGACATGAGCCCTATTACAAACAACTGGAGGTAATGACGAACCGAACAAACACAAATAACATAAATAAGTCATGAGCCCTATTACAGACAACTGGAGGTAAAGATGAACCGAACAAACACAAATAACATAAATAAGTCATGAGCCTTCCTACAAACAACTGGAGGTAAAGACGAACCGAACAAACACAAATACTATAAATAAGTCATGAGCCCTCCTACAAACAACTGGAGGTAAAGACGAACCGAACAAACACAAATACTATAAATAAGTCATGAGCCCTATTACAAACAACTGGAGGTAAAGACGAACCGAAAAAAGTTTTATTTGGAAATTGTAACGGACATTACAACACGGAACTCATAAAGTAATGATACATAAGAGGACAACGCAAAAACTAAAACGATAAGCAACACGGACCCCCACAAAAAAACTGGGGATGAACTCATGTGCTCGCGAAGGGTAAGCATTTCCTGCTTCTTATAAGACACCCGCCGTGTTACTCATATATATAGTCAAGTCCGCTAATAGTCGTGGCAGTGATAGAGTAGAGATGACATCTACGAATAAAAGGGGAAAACGTCATATATATCTTTATTTAATAGTGCATATATGCTGTGCAGTAACGCCCACCTCTAACTTTTCGGCAAACTGTTTTTTTATTTTCTTCATACCGTTATCCCTTTTATACTAATAAACTAGGGAATTTCTGTACTTATATATAGCATACATATGCACAATAAACGATATTGTCCACAAAATAAGTCTTCACCGCATATCTGCCCCACCCCTTCCTCCCACGCATATTATTCTTATCTATATCTACCAAATTCCTAGCAACAACAAAATCAGACACACCAGCATGTTTAACTTTTAGTGGTATTTTTATCTTCTTTGATATTGGGATCCGTCATGGTCGTGATTGTACGGTAGTTGGATTTACAACTACCTGTGCAATCAGTGCCTATCACCACTAAAGTTGTGATTTCGAACCCCGTTCATGGCGAGGTGTACTCAGTCTGTACTCGATACAACATTATATGATAAAGTTTGTCAATTACTTCCGACAGGTCGGTGGTTTTCTCGGGGTAATCCGGTTTCCTTCACCAATAAAACTGACCACCACGATATATCTCCTTTTTAATGTATGGAGCTCATCGAACATGTCAACAGCTGCTTTTCATACCAAGGACCCATCGAATTGTTCAACATCTCCTTTTCATGCCATACACATATAGAAAACTCCTTTTCATGTATGCCAACCATCGAATTGCTCAACATCTCCTTTTTTATGCCTGGAGTCCATCGAATGGATCAACAACTCCTTTTCGTGTTATGCATCTATCGAATGGACCCACATTTACTTTCTAATTTGTGCCTGGAGCTCATAGAATGGGTGAAAATCAGTCTACTATGAAACTAATAAAAAAGAGTTTGATTATACCAAGGGGGTAATCAGAATCCGTAAATCGAAAAGGGACAGACAACACAATGTTCTAAGCTTGAGCTTCAGTGCCACTTTGTTAATAAAGCTTGGCCCATAGTTAGGCTTTCGAGTTGATCCGGCCTGAAAACTATTCGGCCTTATGAAAATCCTGCCTTAAACCAATGCGGCCTTAGTTGATTCGGCCTTAGTTGATACGGCCTTGGTTAATTAATGCGGCCTCAGTTAAGAATGATGTGTATCTATGAATATATATGATACATACAATAAAACGACACATTGTGATGATTTGAGTAAATAATTAAGTGATGGTCCTACTATTACATAGTCTGTGTTGCCACTGGAAACAACTGTCACACTCTAAAGCATGCTGCTTTGGACGGACGTTCTGCTCACACACAATACAAGGAAACGACATAGTTGATAGTTTTGAAAATAGTAGGACCATCACCAAAATGTGCATATATTAGTGCGGTTTCATCAAAAGAATTGGAGTACTTTTTGAATAATTTATAGTATTGCTTCCTTTTACTTTTTGGTAACCCTTATAATCATACTGCCAGTGCAATTATACGACTATTAAACAAATGATAATTAATTGCAAGAGAACATCTAAGGAATTTCGCTTGTTGACAGCTTGGTATATCAACCTGGATTGTTTTTCTAATCATCAACTTCAATGGAAATGATTTCCGTCATTATTACCAAAAATTACTAATTAAAAAATTGTTAAAATAATAACGATTTATTATGGCTTTTCATATTGAGTTATGAGTAAATCTTGTGAAAACACTACAAGTTCCAATATTTTATTCATCATAACCATGAATATTTAAATAATATTTTAAATTTAAATAGAACTTTTATTTTTTAATTATTCTTTTCCATTTGATATAAGGCCGGATTTGCCGTAGGCCGCATAAATATATGATAAGGCCGGATTTGCGTAAGGTCGCACCAACTAAGGCCGAATCAACTACGGCCGAATCTGTCATAAGACCGAAACAACTTGTAAGGATAGTTAGCATATGATATTTTATATACATATTTTTGCCGTTTGCCAGCAACTAGTGCTTCAGTTCCCATATTTAATTACAGAGATATTTCTGTTTTCTAGCTTAATTTTGCTTATTCAGCTGTTTAACTCTTTACCGTCCGTATGGGTCATAAGCGTTTTTTCCATTGCCATGCTGGAAAAGTAGGGACATAGCGGGAATACATTACATTTTTGATATGAAGTGTTATACATATTTGGAAAGCTTAACATCTCCAGATTAAAATGGATATATCGTTTTTTATTGTCAGTGCCTTTTTTTAACGCAAAATTGTTTTAACTGGAGATTTATCTTTTGAAAATTGGATAAAAAATTGACGTTTTTTTACCAAAGAGATCGCTGAAAATAACAACACGATACTTGTACAAAAAAAGAAAAAAGTGGGGGAAAAGTACATAGAACGAATCACTGAATAAAACTGAAACTTTCCATCGATTTACTATTTCTCAAAATGTCGTTTGTAATTTTAAGGGGTTCAATACCTCTTCAGTTATATCGAAAACTACGTGCTCCATACCGATTTTTGAGCCAACATTTTGAATTTCGTATGTATGTTTTTCTGTATATTGAAATAGGGAAAACTAATTCCAGAAATAGAAAAACAAATAAATTTTCTTTAATTTGATGTATAATACATGACTCTTCAGTGAGTAAATTTTGTGTACAAGTCCGTTAAATCCACATTTTGCTCTGGAAATAATACGGAAATTTTAGCCGTCATGCCTTCTAAATTACACCTCTTCCGTGCACAAAATGGAGTTGTCCACGGAAAACGCCCATGCAAATGGTAAGGCTTGTATATTAATTTCTGAAACTGTTTTGTAAATCATGTACAAAAAAAGGATCGATATGTGTTCAGAAATTGTTCACTGTGAGGATATTTAGATCGAGGCAACCACTAAAACTAAAGGTTACTGGTAAGCTGAAAACCTTCGTGACCTTTTGACATGTACTGATGACGTGATGTAGTCAGTTGGGATCCCTAGTCAGTTTATTTTTATTGACAGTTCACACGATTATACAATGACTGACATTTTTATGAAAAGGTGTAAGATATTTATATGTTTTTGTTTTGTTTATTGAAGACAAACCTCTGTGTATTTGTGGATCTAGGATTTTCTTTAAAATGAGCGCGTCCCAAAATGTTTACAACTTCTCCCATTTTTCCCTGATTTTCAAAGTAAATAAGAATTAGTAAGAACATCTGTACCGAGTTAGGCTTTAATTCACCTGGTACATATGTGTGTGAAGGTAGGGGTATATATATTTTTTTAGTTATACATATTATTATATTGAAGTCATGCATCCTGTACAGTAGTCAGTAGTCTTTGTAGGCTCTGTGAATTATTTTTTTACTCCTGTATACATGTATATGTACATGTATTTATAAATAAATTGGTATGCATCTGTTATATGAAATTTGTTAAAATAAAAAGTTAAAACGTGGAATGTCGGTTGATTTTGGTTGCATTGAAACCTGTATATTTCCAGATTTTGAGGATTATGTTGAGCCTTTTGAGGATGAAGGAATGTCTGAGGAAGAGGATGATTACTTGGACTATCTGCTTGGGGATGAAAATGAAGAAATACAAGATCCAGATGAAGTTTGGCAACCACTAGAAGTTTATATGTAAAGTTCAAACAAAAATGTTTAATAAAATAAAAAAAGACACACATAAAAAATAATAATCACACCATAATATATAATATATTAGGAAAGTGATTATAGATACTGGGTTATTTTCATTCAACATGCATATAACCACTTTTCCCTGTGCAAAGAGAGAAATTTGTTTTTGTTCAACATGATATTCATATTTTATTTTATGTTCTTCTGTGCATGTACATATACCCTCAACACCACCCTCCACTAAGAAAGGAAAAATGTACATGTATGTAGGATCTCAACTATCCTTGCTGAGATGACAAACATTTTTAACATAACACAAATGCTTTGCATATATCCATGTCAGTGAGATATTTAGGTTCCAGTGATTTTGTTTTTTTAATGTGGATTCAAAATGAATTTTTATTTTTAAAACAATATACCACATTCATCACCATCTTGGTTTGTATAGGGTTGTAAGTTGTTGTGAAATATAAGTTTTATTTTTAATTCTGCACAAAATAAGAAATGTTTCAAAGAAATGATCCTTGAGAGTGCACTTTCTTGATACATGTATCTCAGCAGTGTATAATTTTGTTTTTCAGTTGATGAAAGGATGGTCAAATCAAAACATAAATTTAGTGGTATAAGACAGTTTATGAAAGACAAACCTGTAAAATTTGGTATAAAGCTTTGGGTGTTAGCTGATACTATCACTGGGTATACCAGGGGTTTCAAAGTTTTTTTATAATAGGAGGTACTTCTTAAATTTTAGGAGGTACCTAAAAAATTAGGCCGAGGGCCGTAAGGGGTCCAGGGGGCGGAAGCTCCTGAAATCTAGCATTTTGTGGACCAAAAAATGTACTTCAGAGACTGCAAAACATTAAATGTTTTTGAAAGAAAAATCCCATTAACTTTAGAGTTCAGATTTCACCAAGAGTGAAGACCATGCATAATGCCTGGATTTTCCCCCCAATTTCTTTATTGAATATTTCAGCTTACAGACTTCAGCCAAGATTATTCATAGATAGTCTGCCATATCTTAAAAAAAACCAAAAGGACCATAAAGAGCTACGGTTTTCGCAGCTACGCTTGACCAAGCCATTGTTATCAAAGCTTAAACTTCTCAAAATTCTTTTGTTGGCTTTGTCCTTTTCTTTTTCACAATACCTTGGCTTGTGTGTTTTTTTTACTTTATTACCAGTAATTAAACTCATCAAAGACCATTGACTCGGATCAAGACATGTAAGTGTCATAAAAATAATGAAACCAAGGACGTATATAGAATACGTCCTTGATGAAACATATAAATTTAATTTGCAATCATCAATCTTTAATAAAAATTTATAATTTTAATAGATCAATACAAATATAATTAAACAAAAACAATATATATTGTTACTTTCACGACTTATGTGCAAAAAAAATGTTCGAACAAAAACAATTCGCGGGAAGACATTTATTAACATTTGAATCACAAAAGTTAAATTATTTTGGAAAAAAAGGGGGGCCGGCGTTTTGACATTACAATGTAATTCGTATTTGAGCCATGTTCGGTCCTTTTTCAAGATTTCTGGTAATTTTCATCCCTTATCTCCTCGTACCCCCTTTTAAAAAGGTTTTTCAGCACACTTTCATTTCTGTGAACAACCGCGGTAGGGCCCCGCCAAAATATGTAAATAAATTAGCCATATGTTTTTATTTTTTTATACCGGAAGTTAAACAATATGGACGGAGTTAAGCAACAAGACAGTACGCCACAGAATGATTCGACCCTGGGTTTTAAATGGATAAAAAAATATCGCACAAAACATTGTGTAGTCATCTATTCATAATACATAATGATCATACTTATATTACTGGAGATTACACTAAACTGTGTTTGAACATAATTTGTAATCGGTCATTTTTTTTATTTTGAAATGATGTCAGCTTTGTTCCGGTCCGAGTTTTACACAAGGATGAAAAGATGTTGGGGCGAAAATATATCTATTTACCGCATGCGCAAACTGGTATTTACGATTCTAAGGTAAAGTTATTTTTAAAACAGGGAATATCCCATCAACTTGGTCGTGACGCAGTTGTTCGATTTGAATGCGAGAATTCAGCAATTGAAGTGATCATTAATTTTTTATGAAAAATATTCCACAAGGCTATCGACCATCGTACTTGTGGTTTTGACCACCCCTAATTATGGGGGGTTCAGTAATTTCTGCCGGTACTATACACGATCTCAGGCGGGTAAAAGTACTGGGTACCGGCCCACTTTGAAACCCCTGGTATACCTCAATTTTTTTGTCTATTTGGGGAAAAAAAGAACTGAGATTACTGATATTTCAAAAGGTTTATCATATGCTGTTGTTTTCAATTTACTTCCTGAATTTTTTACTCAGGGATATAGACTGCTCATGGATAGTTTTTATACAACATACAATTTGGTTAATGATTTATTTAAAAAGCAGGTTTATGTAATTGGTGCAGTTCGTAGCAATAGTTCTGCTATGCCTACAGTTTTTAAAAAAAAAGATGGATGGGAGAAAATTGCAAGTCGAGGAGATTTCAGATGGCACAGGGAAAACAAATTTGTGACTGTTCAGTGGAAAGATTGTAAAGTTGTTACAGTAATTTCTCCTTTACATCAAGGCTCTAAATTGTCCTCATGTAATAGAACTTTTCAAGGTAGAACTGGTTGGAAGAAACAGTGTGTTAAGCAACCAGATTGTGTTAAATGTTACAATGAAGGAATGTGTGGTGTAGATAAATCCAACCAGTATTTATCACAATATCCATGTTATATAAAGTCAAAGTTTCATTGGTGGAAAGTTTTATTTTTCCATTCTATTGATATTATGATTGTAAATGCATTTATTATTTTCCAGGAATTTAAAAAAGAAAACCCACTAAAGTTTGATAATTTACCTGTACATTTTGGTCAGTTGGAATTCAGAGAATCTCTTGCAAAATCTTTATTAGGTCTTGATTCTGGTGTAAAACATTCTGATTTTAAATCTACTTGCATTCCATCTTTTAATGAAAACTCCAAGAAACTAAGATGTACTTTTTGTTATGCTCATGCCAAGTTAAATGAACTTCCAGAAACACATTGTAAAACATTGTTCCATTGTGGAAATTGTAATGTGAATCTTAGTTTTTCACATGACAGAGATTGCTTTACTACATGGCGCAGTACAGAAGGTGCTAAAGTGAGGGCTTTGGTAAATGAAAATGGAAGAAATAAAGATCATTAAGATATGTTAAATTTTAGTAAGTCTGTATGTCATGTTTCTTTTAGCTGAAACAATTTTTTTTCAGTGTAATTTATAACAAAATCAAAGAAAAAGCAAAAAAAAAAATGAAAAAAGATGTAAAAAAACATGCCGATATCAAGTCAGCAGTTATGAATACAAAAAAAAGAGAAAAAAATAAATCAGTTAGTTATAAAGAATTAGTCAAAAAGAAATAATAGAAGAAATGAGTATATGAAAAAAATAAATCTGATCACAAAATTGTAAAAAAAAAACCAACACTAGATCACAAAATTATGAAAAAGCACAAAAAAATAAGAAAACAATATAAGCTTTGGTAGTTTAAAGACAAACACTGAACTTCCAGTTCAGAGATGGTGGTTCAAATCCACCCCAAAGCTAAGAACAGTTCTTTTTTTTAATGTTAGTAGTCTTTTTATCACTAGTATAGGCATAACCTATTTTTGAAGGTAAGAAGTGGCAGTTTCAGATGTCACAAAACCTCAATCATTAATGTAAATTACTAGTACCAGTTAATTAGTGATTTTAAAGACCTCAATTATATCATTAAATGAAAACTAAACAAAAAGGTCAATTTATCTTATTTATATGTCACTTGATCAATTTCATGTCTGAATATGTGATGAAATGCTGAAATTCAGACATAGTTCTATGGTTGTTATGCAGTAGAAATGGTTGTTATGCAGAAGAAATGGTTGATATGGATCAAGACAGGTAGTATATAATTCCTATTTTTTTTATTATAAAAATATATTAAGAGACTGACACATTTACAGCAAAATTCGAATTTTTCATTAGCAATGATTTGTAGAAAGTTTTGTTGTAGATGCAGCAAAACTGCAAGCATTCTTTTATTTTTTGGACATGAACATTAACTTCTTACCAATATTCTAGTAAGTAATATTAACAATCACAATCTACCTTTAAATAAAAACTTATCATTTCCCTTCAAGGTATTTTTGTGTAAAAAATTGATTTCATGTTTGAAAATATGATGAAATACTGAAAATCACATCTCGTCTTCACGGTTGCCATGCAGTAAAAATGGTTGCTAAGAATAAATTACAGGTTATAAATAGATTTTTTTGCTCTTGAAAGTGCAAAAATATAAAAAGATAGACAGCTTTACTTTATAATTCTATTTCTTAATATAATAATAATTATTCCATTATTATCAGAAACACTGGTGAAAAAATGACCATAAATTGCTTTTGTAGAGTTTACTTAGCAACCAAAAAAATTTTACTTCTGATGAAAATCCAAAATACAAATGAGTATGGAATAAAAATTAAATATAGAAGATATTTAATGTTAATATTACACACTATTTCACAATGTTTAGTGTGTTTATAGTGGAACTTTTTTGTGTTTGATGAAAAAATATAGGTATTTTTTGCTACTTAGTAAATGCGAATGTGGTTACCATAGCAACAGCTCTTGATTTTTCTGCAATATAGCATTTTATTTTCAAAAACAACTTTAATGCCTTCACTTTGGTACCTAACATTAGAATGAATCACCATTGATATCACCATACTAGTATCTACAACTCAAACTTAGTTTTTGTCATGATTTTGCACCAAAAAGTCATAAATGGTAAAGAGTTAACCCAGTACAGCAATTTTATTGAAAATCTGATATGTAGTGGTTGAAATAAAATAAAAAAAACATTGAAGAGGATAACAGCATTTACTCATGCAGACCTTGTTGCTTGTGGGGAGGGGCTTACTATATAGCCAATTGCCAAGGATTGCACCCCACCACCCCGTTCTTCACCGGTTGGACCTAGTTGGATATTGCCCTATTGCTACTGGTGTGAAGGGGCCACCATAACAGTTCAAGCTTCAGGGTCCCAAATTGTAGGTCCGCCACTGTGGTGAACAGCTCTTTGTCATGTCTTTCTCCCATCAAATGGCTCAACATCTCCTTTTCTGAGTACTAAGCTCTTGGGTCAAATGCTTTTAAAGATTGTCCGATCTTATCTTTCAAAGTTTTGATTATTTAGGTGTTGGTACCAAGTCAGGAAAATGAGCGGTAATGTATGCATGTTGTCTCGTGTTTCTATGTATTTTCGATATCTCCATGATCTCCTTTGCCTTCCTGGCACTCAATGAATGGGCCAACTGATTATACGTACACAACCCTCTCCCCCCCCCCTTTTTTTTCCAAAAAATCATATAACAATGGGCTCGTATTTATGACATTTATTGACATATTGAAATGGCATTCAAAATGGCGTTTAAATCATCTGTTTTTGACTTATATTTAAAAAGATTTATAACTTACGTTTTTATATCAAAACACAAAAAAAATAAAATATGCGAACAAATCCAAATTATCATTCATCAATAAACTTACGCGAAGATGTAGGTCTCAATATATAGGTAATCATCACAGATATCTTGTAAATAAAAATTTATAATCTATATATACATAGTGGACTTCCACACCTGATCTGATGTTTCCAATTCTTATTTTAGATTTAAATTTAAATTACCTCATTTGTTAGAAATGTGTGAATTAAATACTTAACACATTGTCACTGCTCGGGAAAAGAAACGTCGTTTTTCCTAATGTTGAAAAACATCAAAATAATAAATTTTCTTATTTATTTTATAATGTGTAAAATATCATTATACTTAGATAGTGCCTACTTTACATTGGAATGACTTAAGACTGGTGCACAGGCGCTTGTGGCACGGAATTACCACCCCTTTTTAACTTTCTGTTTGCATATTTATTTTCAATAACATATCTTTATTTCTTTATTATTTCATCTATTTTTCCTTATTTTAACTTGTTTGTGTCTATTTGAGCAACATTGTAATGATCCACTAGATTTAACAGAGTTACAAATAGGTAGTCTACTCTTTGCAGATGATCTGATTATCCTTTCTAAATGTAAGACAGGATTACGAAATAGCTTAGATAACCTCTCAGAATATTGTCTAAATGTAAGACAGGATTACAAAATAGCTTAGATAACCTCTCAGAATATTGTCTAAATGTAAGACAGGATTACAAAATAGCTTAGATAACCTCTCAGAATATTGTCTAAATGTAAGACAGGATTACAAAATAGCTTAGATAACCTCTCAGAATATTGTCTAAATGTAAGACAGGATTACAAAATAGCTTAGATAACCTCTCAGAATATTGTCTAAATGTAAGACAGGATTACAAAATAGCCTAGATAACCTCTCAGAATATTGTCTAAATGTAAGACAGGATTACAAAATAGTCTAGATAACCTCTCAGAATATTGTCTAAATGTAAGACAGGATTACAAAATAGTCTAGATAACCTCTCAGAATATTGTCTAAATGTAAGACAGGATTACAAAATAGTCTAGATAACCTCTCAGAATATTGTGATAAATGGCAATTGACTATGATCCTTCAAAATAATTGTGTTAAACCACAAAATTATTTTGCTAAATTCAAAGATAATTTCCTTTAAAATGTTAATGAATATAAATATTTAGGTTGTATGATAAATAGCAATGGTAATCTGGTGAACAGCAGTCTTGATTTGTCAAGAAAAGCCAGACTTTGTAAAAGTACACTAGGAGTGAAAAAGAGCTCCACCAATTTAGCTGTTCGAACAGAACTCGGTCGACTGCCATTAGAATCTTTTAAAAAAACTCAAACTTCTTTATATTTTCTCAGACTTAACAATGATAACATCAACCCACTTTTAAAAGAGGCATTTCATTTCAGTAAAATACTGAACAAAGAGAGGTTTTACTCTTGGTTTACCTATGCTAAAAATATAGTATTTGAAATTGGTTTTGATATTGAATCAACAGGAAAATGTCAAACAATTAAAGAAGTAAAACAATATAAACACATCATAAAGGATAGCTCAAATGATTATAACAAAAACCTAATTTTAAATAAAATAAAACACTTAAATGGAAACAATAAAATATACTTGTATAAATTCATAAAACAAAATGAAAATGAAATGGAATATTATGTATCACATTCAGATAGAAATGTTAGACTTATTTTAGCAAAATTCAGACTGAGTGAACACAAACTTTTAATAGAAATAGGCATAATTCCAGTTCATGTTACTGTATTGTTTTATGTAGTCATGTATGCTTTATTTCTCTTGTCTGTACATGTATATTATGTAAATTGTAATGCTAAAACCCAAATGGGTTACTTGTGTGCATTGATAAAATAAAATATATTCATACAATCTAATGTTAACAGCAACTTACATATGGACACGAAGTGTGGGGCACAGAATTCAAACGTCCAACGTCGCTCAGGGCGTTTCTGTAGCATTCATCCTTCATCAATCGGTACCGAGAGTCAATGAATTTTTGGGTCTATAATAACTTGCAAAAATTTAGAAAGAAAACAGAATTTGTAGCATGGAAACCGTCAAACCGTTTTATTAAATCAAGAGATAGAAAGGCGAGTTTGAAGCCAAATGATTTTTTCTTTTGCTTGGCAGTATTGAAAACGTGCCCCACCACTTTCCCGTCCACTCCTGACTCCTGACGTTTGCCCCCTAACCCCCTCCCCCCTCACACACACATATACACATTTTCCAACTTTCCGATCCACTCCCATGCCACTGCAAATCGTCAGTCACCATTGTTTCACCAAAATAGCCAGCTAACTGTATTTTTTTAAATGTCTTGGTGATACAGACATTTTCATATTCCATGATAAATAAACAAATGTAAATTGTCTTTTTTTTTTAATTTGAAGGATTCTTTTGCTGTTCAGTTAATCTACACAAGCTTAAACATTAGTTTAATTGGTTGAACGGGAGTGAACACGAATAACCTATTAATAGTGGGAGGGGGTCTGCATAAAATAAACATTTTTCTTTTATTTTCTCCCAGATCCTCCCATATATAGCAAATGATCGGTCCTTAAGATGTGTCCTCCCAGTGGCGGAGCTACATTTTAGGGACCCTGAAGTTTGAACTGTTATATGGACCCCTTCGCAACGAACAACCATAGGACAACATTCTGCAAGGATCATATGACCCAACTGGTGTAGATCGGGGTGGTGAATTTGAGTCCTTGAAAACGAGCCATACATTGAGCCCATTTCCACCAGCAACGAGGTCTGGATAACCGCTTCAATGAGGTTGTTCTGTGACAGATCACTATTTTCTTTTTAATTTAACCACAAACTCTCAGATTTTGATTTAAATTGCTGTACTGGGTTTTATCACATGGCCGATGACGCCACAATTAATCAAAGAATATTTATAATGAAATGTAACAAGTCAACAGGTTGGAATAAACGGCCACAGTGCACTAAAATGACGTGATCTTGCAAGAGTTAACAGAATGCCGAAAACTGTAATATGGACAAATCTGCGCTCAACTGGTAACAGTTGAAGCTTAAAATTCCACTTGGTTAAACAAGAGAGAAAAAGGGGAAACGTTTTCCAAATACGTTGTCTCATATTCGCAACACCCCTTGGTTGCCAAAATTTCAAGGGAGTGAAGAAACCAATATTTAAGCAAATTTTAAGATTCAAAACTATTAACCTGACAAGTTCAAACTGGTAACAGTTCAGTTCAGAACCGACCCCCCATGGTCGACATGAGATGGCCTCGCCCCAACTTCCAGCGGTAGCGCTGTACAGTTGTTACCTAATGTGATCCGACGTAGAATAACGGAAAGAATCGTGACCCCCGAATCTTGCAAGATCCCGCCAATCCAGCAGCTGTGACACAAGAAAATTTATTTTGAATACATGTAATAATAAAACATACTTTGACCATTGAAAAACATTAGACTGAATTGAAATGAAAGAATATAAAAAAATAAAAGAATAAAAATATATGAATAGGAAAAATCGTTAGTGTGATCAGAGAAGTCATTGATTACTAAGTATTAAAGTTCTTCCGGTTTTATACCCAAGTAAGTATTTCAAAAACATTAAAATTAATCTAAGAAGCGATGTTTCAACAAATAGTTCTAATTCAAGCCTTAAGTCGGTACATTACAGTCTATTGTACATCCATGATGGAACGAAAATCTGTGATGCGGAATAATGTTCATGATGGTTCACTGTTATTCCAGATTGTGAACAGCTGATAGGCTCGAAGACTAGTTCATCGCACCAGGGTACGCCAAGCAGTTGAATGTTAGTTCAGTACTTAGATCACTGATCACTTCACGTTACAGCAAGCGAATGACTCCGATACGCCTGAAAAATAATAAAAACAACAGCAGACAAAAGTTGGTAGGTTTTGGGGGGGTGATGGGATTGGAAAATTTTTGAAGCTGTTTGCCAAACTTTCTGGACAACGTGGGTAAACGGAAGTGACGAGTAAAACGTTAATAGGGACGGATCAGACTCCGAGTAAAATTCCGGAAATCTTTTTTTATTAAATTGGTTTATCGCTTAATCACGATAAACCCGATTAATCAAAGAATATTTATAATGAAATGTAACAAGTCAACAGATTGGAATAAACGGCCACAGTGCACTAAAATGACGTGATCTTGCAAGAGTTAACAGAATGCCGAAAAATGTAATATGGACAAATCTGCGCTCAACTGGTAACAGTTGAAGCTTAAAATTCCACTTGGTTAAAGAAGAGAAAAAAATGAGAAACGTTTTCCAAATACGTCGTCTCATATTCGCATCACCCCTTGGTTGCCAAAATTTCAAGGGAGTGAAGAAACCAATATTTAAGCAAATTTTAAGATTCAAAACTATTAACCTGGCAAGTTCAAATTGGTAACAGTTCAGAACCGACCCGCTGTACAGTTTTTACCTAATATGATCCGACGTAGAATAACGGAAAGAATCGTGACCCCCAAATCTTGCAAGACCCCGCCACTTGAGTGTGTCTCAACGCGCTCACAAAATAATCCCCCTCCTTTTCTTAAAAAAACAACTCAAGCACTATAAATCGAAAAACGAAGAATTATTCAAACCAATGCCTAATTTGCATTTATTGAGGAGGAAAAAGCGTACGACTGTCAGAGACGAGAAAATACCCTATAGCTCCCTGGACATTGTTTAGATAAACTGCGTTCCCAGTATCTGACAGATGAGTGCCGTCATGACGATATAGATTAATTTCCGTGGATCTGATATTAGGGTGACGAATTACACAGAACCCCTCTTTCAGTACTGCATTTTTTACAGCTAGATTGACACGATTTCTAGAACGCTCAACGGCCCTGCCATCCCGTGTATTATGTCAATATCTTCTCATTAAGATATCGCTCCAAACTATCTTAATGTTAGGCATAATCAACTTGAATCTAATAATATCTGCACTTATGTCATGAATTAAATCTGCGGTTTTGTATACTCAGAATCACCTTGTAATGTATATATATTCCATATGATATAGGACTCAGGGCCAACGCTTTCTTTTAGATTTTGAAGAAAATACTATGGTGGTGTGAAAGTTCTATTTGGATTTCCACCAAAACCAAAAAATAATTCATCTAATCGGAAATCAAATCGTTAAATTATGCAATTAATAATCATATACATTGTATATAATTATGTGTATAATTGAACAATCAAGTCTAAAGTTCCTTTCTTCTTCATTCATGCTGTCGTTGCATACCCATTAATATAACTACATGTAGGTACTATTAATAGTAAAAATGTATTAGATAAGTGGATTCAGTCTATATATAACCTCTATTTTTTACATAATTTCCAATTTCTATAAATACTTCATGGTTTTTATTGGAAAATACCATTACTAAAATTAGAAAAACAGATGCGGATAATAAGTGGACTTCATGGAAATATTTTCTCGAATATTTTGTTGATATTGACAGATAAATAAAAGAGTTATAAATGTCCTTATAGACAAACCTAGTTAACGGATTTTTTGTTGTTGCTTAATGGGGGGTGGGGGGAGGAAAATTGTGGGATTGTCTTTCGACATTGTCAAAACCGATATTGCCCGAGGGCAGGGTGGGGGGAGGGGGGTTGACATGTACAACATCCATAACTCCATGTCGACAACCCCCCAAGAAGAGGTCGGAGACGTGGCTTTCCGAAGTCTATATTGCTCATCATAATTTACCCAGCCCAAGGAGTAACCCCTAGAGACAGCCATACGAATTCTATGCATACACTTAAACAAACTCCAAACCCTTTTTAGGAAACTTTTCTAGCATTAGACTGGCATAAATCATAAATGCAGACGACCATACGTGTATATTTTGTACTTTTATTTACGACGGTTAAAGAATTTCCTCTTAGAGTTATACCCCCTTGTACGTTATTGTCGTTAGCAAGCTCTCGGGCTGATTTAAGCAACAGGTTTAAATTCGTAAATTCCCCTCTCCATGCTTTCTCTTTCATTTTGATAGGGATATGGGATGAAATCGGATCGTAAATGCTAGTGATGGCCTCTGGAGAATTGCTAACAAGTGGGGAGGCATCAGAAGAACAAGACCCCCTTAACAAAGAATTAGAAAGTGATGGGATTGGAGGGTAATGATACGTACCATAATTGTTGTGAGCTAGTGATCCATGGACAGTAATTGGACTAGGACCAGGATCTTCAAATCTTTCATGGTAGCTGCCTGATGCCGTCTAGGGGAGGGCTGTCGCGTCTTGTAAGTTTCGGTCTGTTGACGTTGAAGCGATGGCTCGAGCTTGATTTTCCTGAGAATGCGATTGTCCTGATTGTGAAAGACTTAACGTGGCGGAGCTGGTTCTTGGCTGAGATGGAATCAATCCTGAAAAACCTGGTGTCGCCGAGTCTAAGCTAGTCTGTATTTATCCTGAGCTTGAAGGACCTGGTTGCGGTTGTAGTAATCTTGAGGGACCTGGCATGGCTAAGTTGCCTTCTGCTTGAAATTGTCCTGAACTTGAAGGACCTGGTACGACTGGACCGGTGGATTTTTATTTCTGCCTTTTAGAAGCGCCCCTTGCAGGAGGTTTCCTGTTTCTTTTAGGTGACTTCATTTTGTCCGATGTTTTAGATTTTTTCTGATTTGAAGACGATTGAAATTATTGAAAAAAAATTTGAAGCTGTTTGTCAAACTTTCTGGACAACGTGGGTAAACGGAAGTGACGAGTAAAACGTTAATAGGGACGGATCAGACTCCGAGTAAAATTCCGGAAATCTTTTTTTATTAAATTGGTTTATCGCTTAATCACGATAAACCCGATTAATCAAAGAATATTTATAATGAAATGTAACAAGTCAACAGATTGGAATAAACGGCCACAGTGCACTAAAATGACGTGATCTTGCAAGAGTTAACAGAATGCCGAAAAATGTAATATGGACAAATCTGCGCTCAACTGGTAACAGTTGAAGCTTAAAATTCCACTTGGTTAAAGAAGAGAAAAAAATGAGAAACGTTTTCCAAATACGTCGTCTCATATTCGCATCACCCCTTGGTTGCCAAAATTTCAAGGGAGTGAAGAAACCAATATTTAAGCAAATTTTAAGATTCAAAACTATTAACCTGGCAAGTTCAAATTGGTAACAGTTCAGAACCGACCCCCCATGATCGACATGAGATGGCCTCGCCCCAACTTCCAGCGGTAGCGCTGTACAGTTTTTACCTAATATGATCCGACGTAAAATAACGGAAAGAATCGTGACCCCCAAATCTTGCAAGACCCCGCCACTTGAGCGTGTCTCAACGCGCTCACAAAATAATCCCCCTCCTTTTCTTAAAAAAACAACTCAAGCAATATAAATCGAAAAACGAAGAATTATTCAAACCAATGCCTAATTTGCATTTATTGAGGAGGAAAAAGCGTATGACTGTCAGAGACGAGAAAATACTCTATAGCTCCCTGGACATTGCTTAGATAAACTGTGTTCCCAGTATCTGACAGATGAGTGCCGTCATGACGATATAGATTAATTTCCGTGGATCTGATATTAGGGTGACGAATTACACAGAACCCCTCTTTCAGTACTGCATTTTTTACAGCTAGATTGACACGATTTCTAGAACGCTCAACGGCCCTGCCATCCCGTGTATTATGTCAATATCTTCTCATTAAGATATCGCTCCAAACTATCTTAATGTTAGGCATAATCAACTTGAATCTAATAATATCTGCACTTATGTCATGAATTAAATCTGCGGTTTTGTATACTCAGAATCACCTTGTAATGTATATATATTCCATATGATATAGGACTCAGGGCCAACGCTTTCTTTTAGATTTTGAAGAAAATACTATGGTGGTGTGAAAGTTCTATTTGGATTTCCACCAAAACCAAAAAATAATTCATCTAATCGGAAATCAAATCGTTAAATTATGCAATTAATAATCATATACATTGTATATAATTATGTGTATAATTGAACAATCAAGTCTAAAGTTCCCTTCTTCTTCATTCATGCGGTCGTTGCATACCCATTAATATAACTACATGTAGGTACTATTAATAGTAAAAATGTATTAGATAAGTGGATTCAGTCTATATATAACCTCTATTTTTTACATAATTTCCAATTTCTATAAATACTTCATGGTTTTTATTGGAAAATACCATTACTAAAATTAGAAAAACAGATGCGGATAATAAGTGGACTTCATGGAAATATTTTCTCGAATATTTTGTTGATATTGACAGATAAATAAAAGAGTTATAAATGTCCTTATAGACAAACCTAGTTAACGGATTTTTTGTTGTTGCTTAATGGGGGGTGGGGGGAGGAAAATTGTGGGATTGTCTTTCGACATTGTCAAAACCGATATTGCCCGAGGGCAGGGTGGGGGGAGGGGGGTTGACATGTACAACATCCATAACTCCATGTCGACAACCCCCCAAGAAGAGGTCGGAGACGTGGCTTTCCGAAGTCTATATTGCTCATCATAATTTACCCAGCCCAAGGAGTAACCCCTAGAGACAGCCATACGAATTCTATGCATACACTTAAACAAACTCCAAACCCTTTTTAGGAAACTTTTCTAGCATTAGACTGGCATAAATCATAAATGCAGACGACCATACGTGTATATTTTGTACTTTTATTTACGACGGTTAAAGAATTTCCTCTTAGAGTTATACCCCCTTGTACGTTATTGTCGTTAGCAAGCTCTCGGGCTGATTTAAGCAACAGGTTTAAATTCGTAAATTCCCCTCTCCATGCTTTCTCTTTCATTTTGATAGGGATATGGGATGAAATCGGATCGTAAATGCTAGTGATGGTCTCTGGAGAATTGCTAACAAGTGGGGAGGCATCAGAAGAACAAGACCCCCTTAACAAAGAATTAGAAAGTGATGGGATTGGAGGGTAATGATACGTACCATAATTGTTGTGAGCTAGTGATCCATGGACAGTAATTGGACTAGGACCAGGATCTTCAAATCTTTCATGGTAGCTGCCTGATGCCGTCTAGGGGAGGGCTGTCGCGTCTTGTAAGTTTCGGTCTGTTGACGTTGAAGCGATGGCTCGAGCTTGATTTTCCTGAGAATGCGATTGTCCTGATTGTGAAAGACTTAACGTGGCGGAGCTGGTTCTTGGCTGAGATGGAATCAATCCTGAAAAACCTGGTGTCGCCGAGTCTAAGCTAGTCTGTATTTATCCTGAGCTTGAAGGACCTGGTTGCGGTTGTAGTAATCTTGAGGGACCTGGCATGGCTAAGTTGCCTTCTGCTTGAAATTTTCCTGAACTTGAAGGACCTGGTACGACTGGACCGGTGGATTTTTATTTCTGCCTTTTAGAAGCGCCCCTTGCAGGTGGTTTCCTGTTTCTTTTAGGTGACTTCATTTTGTCCGATGTTTTAGATTTTTTCTGATTTGAAGACGATTGAAATTATTGAAAAAAATTTTGAAGCTGTTTGTCAAACTTTCTGGACAACGTGGGTAAACGGAAGTGACGAGTAAAACGTTTATATGTACGGATCAGACTCCGAGTAATATTCCAGAAATCTCTTTTATTAAATTGGTTTATCGCTTAATCACGATAAACCCGATTAAATATGACTCGTGTAAAACGTTGCAAAGGCATTCTCGACATGACCCACGTGAATACTTCTGCTAAACTTTCTACGCAAAGAATTCTACCTCTAGAAATACTTCAGTAGATATGAGAACAGAAACGCTAGTTGTTGGCTAACGAAACAGCAGAAATATAATAAGCACTTGATATAGAACCTTTAACACTAAACACTAGCAAAGATTTGGGCCGTGATGATCGTCATCGTATGGTAGATGGATTTACAACTACCTATGCAATCAGTGCCTATCACTACTAACGTTGTGAGTTCGAATCCTGCACAGGCGAGGTGTGCTCAATACAATAGTATGTGATACAGTTTTTCAGTGACTTGCGACAAGTCGGTGGTTTTTTCCGGTTACTCCGGTTTCCTCCACCAGTAAAACTGACCGCCACGATATAACGGAAATATTGTTGAACGTGTCGTTAAGCACAAGCAAAGAATTAATCGGAAGCTTACTATAAGCAAAAAAAAGACAATTTGGAGGAACGAAAATCACACCACCCAACATCACTGTGCGGAAAAATAGTGATCTGTTCATTATCTACTAGAGAGGAATAATGTCATCAGAGGGCGCTCGTTAAGATGAAAAGGTGAACATCTGATTTTTTTTGTTAAAATCAACAAGCGAGACGAATGCAGCCTGAATTGAGAATTCATGTCATTTTTATGGTTCCGATTGACTCTAGCCCAAGGACCGAGCTGTAGAACTATAAAGCCGTGTGCCAGCGAAAGATTTGAGGGTACAACGGCCCAAATGTAGGCTATGGATAGAATCTGATGAGTCCAATGGACCCAGATGCAAGCCTCCAAGAAAACTTTGAAATTTGATCAATTACAGGGACATTTTGAGGTATATTATACCGTCAATATTAAGTACTTCAACCCACTGGTGTAGGATTATATCACTAGAATAGCCATATTTCAATAACAAACAGTTAAAAAAAACTTCATCAATGTTTTGTTGTTGAACAATTTACTCATTAATACAGGGGCGTCTCCAAGATTAGGGGCCCTGAAGCTTAAGCTTCATTAGTTTCATAGTAGATCCGCCACTGTGCCTTCCACAGTTTGTGGTTATGAGTGAATCGGAATTTTCTAGCTGGATAACCCTTCAGAACATTGAACAACACTACAATAGTACTTAAATTCGTGGAACACAATTATTGTTGGCATACCGGTACATGTGTATATTTAAATTCTGGAATTCTGGGATTCTATTGATAAATATCAAAATCTAAGGACATTATTTTTTATTAATGGAACCGTTGTGGTCGTGATGATATGGTATTTGGATTTTCAACTACCTATGAAATCAGTGCCTATCACCAGTAACGCTGTGAGTTCGATTCCCGCTCGTTGCAAGGTGTACTGTGATAAAGTCTGTCAGTGACTTGCGACATGTCGGTGGTTTTTACGGGGTACTCCGGTTTCCTCTGGACACCAATAAATCTGATCGCCACGATGTAAATGAAATATTGTTGAAAGTGGCGTTAAATACCATACCCATCGGGCTCACCTTTTTTTAATTAGTGACGTTTATATAAATGGAAGGATTAAAACATTATATTCCGGTCGAGTCTTAAATTCGTGGATTCGCTGGTTATATTAATAGATATTAAAATATAAAATCATTGTTATTCATCAGTTAATTTATATTTCATGGGATTTTGAAATTCTTGCATTGGGTAAACCGCGAATTCCAAGACAATTTGGACCCCACGAATAAAATGCATATCTTCGTGTGTGGAAAGAATTCTGATCTGTTCAGAAACTAATGAACATGTTCAGATCAAACAAGAGAAAAGATGGAAGATTTCAAATAGGTAATCAGAAGCTGTAAATCGAAGAAGGACAAATAATGCAATGGCAAGAAGAAAATGGACAAAAAACCAAACAATGATCTACAAAACACAACCCAGAATATTAAAGATCGAACAACACAAACCTACTAAAAAACCGGGGTGAACTCAGGTTCTCCGGAAGGGTAGGCACTACCTGCTCCACCAGTGGCACCCATCGTGTTACTCTTGTTACAAAGCCGGTGATAAATAATCAATAAATATGCCACTGTTAAGAAAAATGTGGATCAATGTAGAATAAACAATATTATACAGATTTCTTTGGCTTTTAAGTGTACCTGTTGACGTTATTCCAAAACGCGTCCTTCCTAATAAATTAGCTATCTATGTTTGTTTTACTATCATTCGATCGATACATCTGCTGGTGGACTGTTACTCCCTGAGTGTATCACCCGTGACCCGCCCTATAGTCAGTGTGCATGCTCTGACATGTTGTATTATAGGTACTTAGTATTGGAATTTCCAGTTCCCAAATAATGGAATTATTATCAAAACTAAGATCCCTCTCTTAGACATAAGTAACGGTAGCCTAGTTTTGTCAATCCTGTTTGGACCTTTTGTTTCTTCCTCCCAAAGACTTTTAAATTATCTGATTTTCGAAGCAATTGACCTTCAACGTACTTGGTGAAGGTTATTTCAGAAACACAGCAAGTGAGTGATTGTTTTTTAACGCCAAATGGGTAATATTTAAATTATTATATGGTGGGAACAAGTTACCTTTGATGAGATGATGATGCTGTCAGCTTTGTACTAGACCAACACACTTAGTTGGATTCTTATGGTTCCACAGTAGCACACTGGACCAATAATCTGTGGGTAGACACGTTGATCCACTAGGACACATTATCCTGATTCCGAGCCAACCAGTCTTTGTTTTTATTTCACAATGATGCGTGCTAAGAGCAAAAGCCGCAAATATCAATTTTATAGTGCTTCGTTTGACCCGATCGGGGTTCGAACCCACAATCTACCACAATCGAGGCGAACACGCTAATCATTAAACCACCGATGCGGTCAGCAAAGGGGGAAATTCAAATGCAAAAACATAAGAGTACAAAAACAAAGACAAAATATCACAACATACAAAATGATTGGAAAATAACTCAAATAATATAAGAGTGAAGGCGCGTGTGATCAAGGCGATCATCTAAAGGGCGATAAATGTGGAAACATGGTCAAGTTAGAACATTTCACCATCATTATCATATGATAACTGACATGGAAATAAATTATAAACATTTCAATAACAGAGGAGGTTCGGGTCACAAAACCTAGTTGTATTGAACTGTTTGTATAAATCCTAGCTGCGGAACCGTAGCCCTTTATGGTCCTTTTTTTTTCTTGGCGGACCATAGGGCCGTTTAATGATCGGTTGCAAATGCGTGTTACCTTGTGTTGTTATTTCGTTTCATAAAACATTTTTCCATCACCCAACTTTATTATTTATGCAAGATCATTCAAATACTTCTATTTATAACAACAAATATTTGATTACAGCATAATCCCGCCTACTCTGGACGCCATCTTGACACCAACGATATTCTCATAGAGACGAATAATACGCAAATCGGATGCCGGAGAAGTCTTGTTCTGTTGCGGCTTTTAGCCTGCGGGTTTTTTTTTTTGCCGATCGGACTTTTTTTTATTTATTTTTCTGACTTTTTTCCTGGAAAAAGCGAATATAATAAACAATTCTTGTATTTTTACAACCAATAAATACAGGTTCCATTCACGAAAGTACAAGCTATGTAAAAGCCGTAACAGAACAAGACTTTTTTATATATGTAAAATCCGTAGCCCTATGGTCCGCCAAAAAAATATAAAATAAAAATAAAGACCATAAAGGGCTACGGTTCCGCAGCTATATCAATCCAGGATAGTGCGCGGTCATATAATTATATTTGTCATTGAGGTGTTGATGTTGTCTCCGTTTCTGCGATTTTTTAATTGTTCTGACGACGGTGTGCACGTGGTGCTATTTGCTTTTGGTTAATTTAATTAATAATATATTTGATAAATGAGATGAGTGTTTCTTTTATTTTATTTTTAACTTTTTCGATAGGTAGTTTTCTTCTAATAATTATTCTTATTCATTAAGTCTCCTCTTACAAAACATTTTAAATGTAATACATCATTTATTGACATATTGAAATG
The DNA here is from genome assembly GCA_963680875.1 of Bathymodiolus brooksi. Lineage (NCBI taxonomy): Eukaryota > Metazoa > Mollusca > Bivalvia > Mytilida > Modiolidae > Bathymodiolus > Bathymodiolus brooksi. Next base: position 84,612,223 of record OY804588.1, on the reverse strand, counting down.
ACATTCAAAATGTTGTTTGAATTATCTGTTTTTGACTTGTATATAAAAAGATTTATAACTTTCGTTTTTATATCAAAACACAAAAAAACATAAAATATCCCGAACAAATCCAAATTATCATTCATCAATAAACTTACGCGAAGATGTAGGTCTCAATATATAGGTAATTATCACAGATATCTTGTAAATAAAAATTTATAATCAGGACTTCCACACCTGATCTGATGTTTCCAATTCTTATTTTAGATTTAAATTTAAATGACCTCATTTGTAAAAAATGTGTGAATTAAATACTTAACACATTGTCACTGCTCGGGAAAAGAAACGTCGTTTTTCCTAATATTGAAAAACATCAAAATAATAAATTTTCTTATTTATTTTAGAATGTGTAAAATATCATTATACTTAGATAGTGCCTACTTTACATTGCAATGACTTAAGACTGGTGCACAGGCGCTTGTGGCACGGAATTACCACCCCTTTTTAACTTTCTGTTTGCATATTTATTTTCAATAACATATCTTTATTTCTTTATTATTTCATCTATTTTTCCTTATTTTAACTTGTTTGTGTCTATTTGAGCAACATTGTAATGATCCACTAGATTTAACAGAGTTACAAATAGGTAGTCTACTCTTTGCAGATGATCTGATTATCCTTTCTAAATGTAAGACAGGATTACAAAATAGCCTAGATAACCTCTCAGAATATTGTGATAAATGACAATTGACTATGATCCTTCAAAATAATTGTGTTAAACCACAAAATTATTTTGCTAAATTCAAAGATAATTTCCTTTAAAATCTTAATGAATATAAATATTTAGGTTGCATGATAAATAGCAATGGTAGTCTGGTGAACAGCAGTCTTGATTTGTCAAGAAAAGCCAGACTTTGTAAAAGTACACTAGGAGTGAAAAAGTGCTCCACCAATTTAGCTGTTCGAACAGAACTTGGTCGACTGCCATTAGAATCTTTTAAAAAAACTCAAGACTTCTTTATATTTTCTCAGACTTAACAATGATAACATCAACCCGCTTTTAAAAGAGGCATTTCATTTAAGTAAAATACTGAACAAGAGAGGTTTTACTCTTGGTTTATCTATGCTAAAAATATAGTATTTGAAATTGGTTTTGATATTGAATCAACAGGAAAATGTCAAACAATTAAAGAAGTAAAACAATATAAACACATCATAAAGGATAGCTCAAATGATTAAAACAAAAACCTAATTTTAAATAAAATAAAACACTTAAATGGAAACAATAAAATATACTTGTATAAATTCATAAAACAAAATGAAAATGAAATGGAATATTATGTATCACATCCAGATAGAAATGTTAGACTTATTTTAGCAAAATTCAGACTGAGTGAACACAAACTTTTAATAGAAATAGGCAGAAATCTCAAAATACCAAGGGACCAAAGACTATGTGCGATTTGCAATGTCTTGGAAGATGAATTTCATTTTTTCTTTGAATGCAAGAGAAATACCAATAATCGAAACATATTATACCAATACTTTCAAAATATATATTCAAATTTTCTTGAATTAAACCATGAAGAGAAACTAACAAAATACTTAACCCGTCAATACCCGAACAAATTAGGACTGTTACGTCTTTCATAAGACAGTCATTAGAACTGAGAGAGGGAGACTCATATGCATCACAGTCATAATTCCAGTTCATGTTACTGTATTTTTTTATGTAGTCATGTATGCTTTATTTGTCTTGTCTGTACATGTATATTATGTAAATTGTAATGCTAAAACCCAAATGGATTACTTGTGTGCATTGATAAAATAAAATATATTTATACAATCTAATGTTAACAGCAACTTACATGTGGACACGAAGTGTGGGGCACAAAATTCAAACGTCCAACGTTGCTCAGGGCGTTTCTGTAGCATTCATCCTTCATCAATCGGTACCGAGAGTCAATGAATTTTTGGGTCTATAATAACTTGCAAAAATTTAGAAAGAAAACAGAATTTGTAGCATGGAAACCGTCAAACCGTTTTATTAAATCAAGAGATAGAAAGGTGAGTTTGAAGCCAAATGATTATTTTTTTTGCTCGGCAGTATTGAAAACGTGCCCCACCACTTTCCCGTCCACTCCTGACTCCTGACGTTTGCCCCCTAACCCCCTCCCCCCTCACACACACATATACACATTTTCCAACTTTCCGATCCACTCCCATGCCACTGCAAATCGTCAGTCACCATTGTTTCACCAAAATAGCCAGCTAACTGTATTTTTTTAAATGTCTTGGTGATACAGACATTTTCATATTCCATGATAAGTAAACATATGTAAATTGTCTTTTTTTTTTTTATTTGAAGGATTCTTTTGCTGTTCAGTTAATCTACACAAGCTTAAACATTAGTTTAATTGGTTGAACTGGAGTGAACACGAATAACCTATTAATAGTGGGAGGGGGTCTGCATAAGATAAACATTTTTCTTTTATTTTCTCCCAGATCCTCCCATATATAGCAAATGATCGGTCCTTAAGATGTGTCCTCCCAGTGGCGAAGCTACATTTTAGGGACCCTGAAGTTTGAACTGTTATATGGACCCCTTTGCAACGAACAACCATAGGACAACATCCTGCAAGGATCAAATGACCCAACTGGTGAAGATCGGGGTGGTGAATTTGAGTCCTTGAAAACGAGCCATACATTGAGCCCATTTCCACCAGCAACGAGGTCTGGATAACCGCTTCAATGAGGTTGTTCTGTGACAGATCACTATTTTCTTTTTAATTTAACCACAACATCTCAGATTTTGATTTAAATTGCTGTACTGGGTTTTATCACATGGCCGATGACGCCACAATTAATCAAAGAATATTTATAATGAAATGTAACAAGTCAACAGGTTGGAATAAACGGCCACAGTGCACTAAAATGACGTGATCTTGCAAGAGTTAACAGAATGCCGAAAACTGTAATATGGACAAATCTGCGCTCAACTGGTAACAGTTGAAGCTTAAAATTCCACTTGGTTAAACAAGAGAGAAAAAGGGGAAACGTTTTCCAAATACGTTGTCTCATATTCGCATCACCCCTTGGTTGCCAAAATTTCAAGGGAGTGAAGAAACCAATATTTAAGCAAATTTTAAGATTCAAAACTATTAACCTGACAAGTTCAAACTGGTAACAGTTCAGTTCAGAACCGACCCCCCATGGTCGACATGAGATGGCCTCGCCCCAACTTCCAGCGGTAGCGCTGTACAGTTGTTACCTAATGTGATCCGACGTAGAATAACGGAAAGAATCGTGACCCCCAAATCTTGCAAGACCCCGCCACTTGAGCGTGTCTCATCGCGCTCACAAAATAATCCCCCTCCTTTCCTTAAAAAAACAACTCAAGCACAATAAATCGAAAAACGAAGAATTATTCAAACCAATGCCTAATTTGCATTTATTGAGGAGGAAAAAGCGTATGACTGTCAGAGACGAGAAAATTTCCGTGGATCTGATATTAGGGTGACGAATTACACAGAACCCCTCTTTCAGTACTGCATTTTTTACAGCTAGATTGACACGATTTCTAGAACGCTCAACGGCCCTGCCATCCCGTGTATTATGTCAATATCTTCTCATTAAGATATCGCTCCAAACTATCTTAATGTTAGGCATAATCAACTTGAATCTAATAATATCTGCACTTATGTCATGAATTAAATCTGCGGTTTTGTATACTCAGAATCACCTTGTAATGTATATTTATTCCATATGATATAGGACTCAGGGCCAACGCTTTCTTTTAGATTTTGAAGAAAATACTATGGTGGTGTGAAAGTTCTATTTGGATTTCCACCAAAACCAAAAAATAATTCATCTAATCGGAAATCAAATCGTTAAATTATGCAATTAATAATCATATACATTGTATATAATTATGTGTATAATTGAACAATCAAGTCTAAAGTTCCTTTCTTCTTCATTCATGCGGTCGTTGCATACCCATTAATATAACTACATGTAGGTACTATTAATAGTAAAAATGTATTAGATAAGTGGATTCAGTCTATATATAACCTCTATTTTTTACATAATTTCCAATTTCTATAAATACTTCATGGTTTTTATTGGAAAATACCATTACTAAAATTAGAAAAACAGATGCGGATAATAAGGGGACTTCATGGAAATATTTTCTCGAATATTTTGTTGATATTGACAGATAAATAAAAGAGTTATAAATGTCCTTGTAGACAAACCTAGTTAACGGATTTTTTGTTGTTGCTTAATGGGGGGGGGGGGAGAATTGTGGGATTGTCTTTCGACATTGTCAAAAAACCGATATTGCCCGAGGGCACGGGGGGGGGGGGGGGGGGTTGACATGCACAACATCCATAACTCCATGTCGACAACCCCCCAAGAAGAGCTCGGAGACGTGGCTTTCCGAAGTCTATATTGCTCATCATAATTTACCCAGCCCAAGGAGTAACCCCTAGAGGCAGCCATACGAATTATATGCATACACTTAAACAAACTCCAAACCCTTTTTAGGAAACTTTTCAAGCATTAGACTGGCATAAATCATTAATGCAGACGACCATACGTGTATATTTTTGCTCGGCTGTGTACTTTTATTTACGACGGTTAAAGAATTTCCTCTTAGAGTTATATCCCCTTGTACGTTATTGTTATTAGCAAACTCTCGGGCTGATTTAAGCAACAGGTTTAAATCCGTAATTTCCCCTCTCCATGCTTTCTCTTTCATTTTGATAGGGATATGGGATGAAATCGGATCGCAAATGCTAGTGATGGCCTCTGGAGAATTGCTAACAAGTGGGGAGGCATCAGAAGAACAAGACCCCCTTAACAAAGAATTAGAAAGTGATGGGATTGGAGGGTAATGATACGAACCATAATTGTTGTGAGCTAGTGATCCATGGACAGTAATTGGACTGGGACCAGGATCTTCAACTCTTTCATGGTAGCTGCCTGATGCCCCCTAGGGAAGGGCTGTCGCGTCTTGTAAGTTTCGGTCTGTTGACGTTGAAGCGATGGCTCGAGCTTGATTTTCCTGAGAATGCGATTGTTCTGATTGTGTAAGACTTAACGTGGCGGAGCTGGTTCTTCGCTGAGATGGAATCAATCCTGAAAAACCTGGTGTCGCCGAGTCTAAGCTAGTCTGTATTTATCCTGAGCTTGAAGGACCTGGTTGCGGTTGTAGTAATCTTGAGGGACCTGGTATGGCTAAGTCGCCTTCTGCTTGAAATTGTCCTGAACTTGAAGGACCTGGTACGACTGGACCGGTGGATTTTTATTTCTGCCTTTTAGAAGCGCCCCTTGCAGGAGGTTTCCTGTTTCTTTTAGGTGACTTCATTTTGTCCGATGTTTTAGATTTTTTCTGATTTGAAGACGATTGAAATTATTGAAAAAAAAATTGAAGCTGTTTGTCAAACTTTCTGGACAACGTGGATAAACGGAAGTGACGAGTAAAACGTTTATAGGCATGGATCAGACTCCGAGTAATATTCCGGAAATCTCTTTTATTAAATTGGTTTATCGCTTAATCACGATAAACCCGATTAAATATGACTCTTGTAAAACGTTGCAAAGGCATTCTCGACATGACCCGCGTGAATACTTCTGCTAAACTTTCTACGCAAAGAATTCTACCTCTAGAAATACTTCAGTAAATATGGGAACAGAAACGCTAGTTGTTGGCTAACGAAACAGCAGAAATATAATAAGCACTTGATATAGAACCTTTAACACTAAACACTAGCAAAGATTTGGGCCGTGATGATCGTCATCGTATGGTAGATGGATTTACAACTACATATGCAATCAGTGCCTATCACCACTAACGTTGTGAGTTCGAATCCTGCACAGGCGAGGTGTGCTCGATACAATATTATGTGATAAAGTTTGTCAGTGACTTGCGACAAGTCGGTGGTTTTTTCCGGTTACTCCGGTTTCCTCCACCAGTAAAACTGACCGCCACGATATAACGGAAATATTGTTGAACGTGTCGTTAAGCACAAGCAAAGAATTAATCGGAAGCTTACTATAAGCAAAAAAAAAGACAATTTGGAGGAACGGAAATCACACCACCCAACATCACTGTGCGGGAAAATAGTGATCTGTTCATTATCTACTAGAGAGGAAAATGTCATCAGAGGGCGCTCGTTAAGATGAAAAGGTCAACATCTGATTTGTTTTGTTAAAATCAACAAGCGAGACGAATGCAGCCTGAATTGAGAATTCATGTCATTTTTATGGTTCCGATTGGCTCTAGCCTAAGGACCGAACTGTAGAACTATTAAGCTGTGTGACAACGAAAGATTTGAAGGTACAACTGCCCAAATGTAGGCTATGGATAGAATCTGATGAGTTCAATGGACCCAGATGCAAGCCTCCAAGAAAACTTTGAAATTTGATCAATTACAGGGACATTTTGAGGTATATTATATCGTCAATATTAAGTACTTCAACACACTGGCGTAGGATTTTATCACTAGAATAGCCATATTTCAATAACAAACAGTTAAAAAAAACTTCATCAATGTTTTGTTGTTGAACAATTCACTCATTAATACAGGGGCGTCTCCAAGATTAGGGGCCCTGAAGCTTAAGCTTCATTAGTTTCATAGTAGATCCGCCACTGTGCCTTCCACAGTTTGTGGTTATGAGTGAATCGGAATTTTCTAGCTGGATAACCCTTCAGAACATTGAACAACACTGTAATAGTACTTACATTCGTGGAACACAATTATTGTTGGCATACCGGTACATGCGTATATTTAAATTCAGGAATTCTGGGATTCTATTGATAAATATCAAAATCTAAGGACATTATTTTTTATTAATGGAACCGTTGTGGTCGTGATGATATGGTATTTGGATTTTCAGCTACCTATGAAATCAGTGCCTATCACCAATAACGCTGTGAGTTCGATTCCCTCTCGTTGCAAGGTGTACTGTGATTAAAATTTTCAGTGACTTGCGACATGTCGGTGGTTTTTAAGGGGTATTCCGGTTTCCTCCACCAATAAATCTGACCGCCACGATATAAATGAAATATTGTTGAAAGTGGCGTTAAGTACCATACCAATCGAGCTCACCTTTTTTTTAATTAGTGACGTTTATATAAATGGATGGATGAAAATATTATATTCCGTTCTATTTTTTAATTCGCGGATTCACTGGTTCTATTAATAGATATTAAGATATAAAATCATTGTTATTCATCAGTTAATTTATATTTCCTGGGATTTTTTAATTAACTTGCATTGGGTAAACCGCGAATTCCAAGAAAATTGGGACTCCACGAATGAAAGGCATATCTTGGTGTGTGGAAAGAACGATGATCTTATCAGAAACTAAGGAACATATTCAGATCAAACATGAGAAAAGTTTGAAGATGTTAAATAGGTAATCAGAAGACGTAAATCGACGAAGGACAAATAATACAATGGCAAGAAGAAAATGGACAAAGGACCAAACAATGATTTACAAAACACAACACACAAAATAAAAGATCGAGCAACACGAGCCCATTGTTTTCCATCACCAAGATTGAAGGATATTAAGTCTATTTTTGGATTGTGGAGCTGTTAGTCCATCAGCTATCCCCGGAAAAAAATATTGGTGCTGGATACCCCCGTAGACCGCATTTATTTGGCACAAATGGAAGGATAAATATATGTAGATTATTTATTCAAGTGTTGTACTCAGATAAAATATGCGGAACATAGTACAATTTAATGGTATCGCTAAATAGCAGAAAAAACAAAGTCAAGAATTCCCATCAGTTACGACAGTTAGGGTATACAATTTCGGTTATTTTTCCTCGGAAGTTATTTAGATATGTTTATTAAATGTCATTAATACTAGAAAGATGATAACCATACATACAAAGACCATTTGTTGTTGTTGAGGGGGATAACTGGAATATAGTATATTATTTTTAAATTTTTACCTGTTGTAATTAAATTTTGTGTCTACAAGTTCTGTGCTCAACTTTTTATTGCCCGATTCTTCATATTTGCAGTAATTACTGTAGTTCCAATCTCTGTATGACTAATTTAATGGGAATAATTCTACATATTTGACAAAAAGGGGGTCTTTTACATTAATTTTTTTTTCAAGAACCTGGAATCTAACAATCAGTATTGTTTCCCTTGAACTATGATTTCACGTTTTAATCTTCTTCCTCGTCATCTCTTTCTGATAGAGATTCTCTTTGATTCGTATTTTGGCAAATATCAGAGCATCTGCAACCATCTGTGAATGATAAACCTTGTGCCACACAAGAACAACGTTTTTTGGCGCTGTTTGTTTTATGAGCACCACCAGTGCCTCAAATGCAGGCTGTTTGTCCATCTAGATAATGGATAGCATATTTTTCTCTACCTTCCATCCATGGCTTTCTGCTGATGGTAGACCGAATTTCGACTGAAAGGCGCGTTTCCAAACTGCTGTCTGGAAATTTCCTCTCTGTGTGTGTTTCTGCAAAGCATCCTTTGTAGGTGGTCGCTGATGACACTGGGTGTATTTTTATTTACAAAACAAAAGGAACCATACCTTATTAATATCACAAATTGACGGTAGACCGTAGTCAACACATGAAAATGTCTACATCGAGGAGGAGGCCGATTGGAATGTCAAAACTATCATCTACTCTACAAAGTGTTTGGCGAAAATTTTGATTCTTTTAAACAGGATCGAAGACCTTAGGTGTACCTTTTCCAGAGAAGGCGCTTACCCTGCCACAACCCGATATTGCATGGAGACCTGCCAAAGCAAGACAGACACGTTCATCCAAGTTTCAACATATGGCAGATATATCCACAATCCGGAATTTACTAGTCATTCCAGAGACAATGAAAAGCTTGAATCCATGAAGGTTTGAAAAAAGCATGCCAGTACTTCAACGTCTGTATCTGAGGATCGGATCACAATTGACTGGAATCCATTATCCATTGCGTGTTTTCCACGTAGAAACATCTTCGTGTCAGCCTCTTCCTGATGAAGCCCAGGATGATCCTCTTTCACTAAGCAACAGCATTGCTGACAGTGATCTAATGACATTAACTTTTGTGAGGGAAAAAAGATAAGCTTACCCTCTAACTTAAACCTAGGCTTCGGTTTTGACCATCCATCCACGACGAATTCAACAAGCTGTGTCTTATTTTCACAACTCAAGAATGTTTTTCCATTGACGCGGACAAGGCTGTGATGGTCTTGTAATTTTGCCAAGACATGTCAGGAAACACTTCTGTTTTGTCTGTCTATGTCATTGTGCTTATTTAATAATGGAATCTAACACAACAGTTGCCAGATATTCAAATGTTCATGGAATGTTTTTCAGGGATTGAATGAGTGCCATAGCATCAAAAATCCAGGCAGATCGATTTTGAAGTACACCATTATGTTCAGCACTTTTTTCAATGATGCTACTCAAAGCTGCTTTATTTGTTTTTACCAATCAGCCACCTGTCGTGGCAATTGACCAAGGGATATGACCTAGCTCATGTCGAAGGACATCTCTCATATTCAGTTGTCTAAATTGGGCAAACACTAACAACCTTACAAATACGTGTCTATCTACCTTCAGAATGGTTTTCTTATCGGTTTTGGAAACTTTGGTTTTAATAGAGAACGTCTTCAGAACTCTTTTCAGAATAGGATCACGAAAAGTGATATTGCTTGCCAATGACTACTTAGAAATAAATTCCGTTTTAAAAAAAAGTTAACAAGTGCAAATGCAATCATATTAACCTAAAAAAGTCTAATATAAATGACCATCACGTGACAAATCAATAAACAAAATGTGCAACGACAATGGAAACAAGTGTAAATATATCAAAAATAACAAGATAACCTATAAACCTAGTCTACAGACATCAATGGTCAATAAGAAAAATGAAATGATAAAATACAAATCAAACGTACCACAACTATAGCCAAATCAAACAGACCCAAATCAATTAATCCACTAATTGACTACATTCTGTCGATAATTATCTCTCAATGTTGATCTAGATTGACAAAATGAAAAATATATATAGTACAAAACCAACAAAAAACACAGAAGTGGAAAGAAAATCACATCGTGGTTAGTGTAGAATTTGCAATATGACATCGTATCGGTTATAACTCGTAAATTTGGAAATATTTTGCTAAATGGTTAAATTCTGTAAAAAGCGCGTTTTGGAATAATCAATAGTTGTAAGAATATTTAAATGTAGCGATTGAATCGAACATGATGTTTTCGTGATTATTTGACATGTTTTGCGGTTAATCCCGTGCAGTCATGTGCATAATAATTAAAAACATGCTATGTTTATCCATAACCCTCGTTTACCTCAAAAATCGTAGGAATCACGTGGTTTTTGTATCCCTACAATGTACATTACTTACTATCCTTTCTTTGAAAATTACACCTGAGTTAATTAATTAATTCATTCATTATTTTGTTTCTATCTGATTTACAGGTACAACACTTGTGGTCATTGTCGACCTAGATTATAACCTATCTGTTTTAATATCTGCTTCTGTTGCTGTTTTCTACACGCTGTTTGGTGAACTATATTCTGTGGCGTATTCTGATGTGATACAACTGATATGCATATTCTTTGGTCTAGTATGTTTCAATAAATAGATTTACAGTCAAACCTGTATTAAGAGGTCACATTTGGAACAGTGAAAAAGTGGCCTTTTGGGATAGGTAATCTCTTAAAAGAGGTTCAAGTCATATGCATTTTCTTACGAAAAGACAAGAAAAAGGTTACCTTTAAATACAGATGACTGCTTAATAGAGGTGACCCACATGGGAAGGCTTAATTTAATATTGAATATATAGTCATTTTGTTGTATACAAATATTTTATATCATTTCTTTTCATACTTTACGTATTGCTTCTGCCTGACGGACAGGACATGCAGTTTCAGAAAATCATTCACTCTAAGATTCTGTTACTACTCCGATCTCTCACTTGCCACCCCTTGTTTTGTGATATGTTACGGCGTGTTAGTCCACTTTGATCAGATCGTACTACTGTCTGTTATTTAGTGAAGTAAGCACGGACCACCACAAACTTCCTCTCCCTCCCAGTGGTGAGGGAGATAGATTAAAAGGAAAAACAAAATATATCACACTGTCAGAACAAGTCCAATATCAGATATCAACATCGTAGAAAGAGGTACAATCTTTATTGAATCCTGTAATTGTAGGACAAAAAAACAAGAGTGAAGGGACAATCTCAAAGTTGATATATTGTTATTGATATGAAGAACATGTAATTGTTTGTCTTACTGTTTTATTTTTTTCCAGTGGTTGACTGTACCCTTTGCTATAACCCATGACGCACTACGAGATCTGTCAACTAACTATACTACTGTTTGGGTTAAGGAACTTGATTCAAAATTGTCTGGTTACTATATTGATTCATTTCTGCGTCTCTTTTTTGGAGGAATCGGTTGGCAGATAAGATATAGATTTTATCTTTTAACGATCGCCGTATTCAATAAACGCCAGAGAATACCAAAGGGCAATAACAAATAGACAATCAGAGAAACTGGAAACATAGGGTACATAAGACGAAGAAAAACAAAATATGTGTTGGACACCAATATACGCAACCAAACACAAATGACGTAAATAAGACATGAGCCCTCCTACAAACAACTGGAGGTAAAGAAGAACCGAACATCGTTTTGATGCGGACATCGTAAAGGACATCACAACATGGAACTCAGAACGTAAAGACCACAAACAACTAAAAAGATAAGCAACACAGACCCAACACAAAACCCGTTGATTAACTCCGGTGCTCGCAAAGGGATAAGAAGTTCCTGCTTCTTCTGCATTTATTCCCGAAAGCTATCCGAAAGGGATGTCCATCAGTTGTGCGGGACAAATCAACAGTCAAAACGAAAACTGGGACGAAAAAAAATACAATGATCTGTAAAACATCACACAGAAAACAAAAAATTGTGTAACGCGAACGAACTCCACTAAAACCAGGGGTGAATTAAGGTGCTCCGAAGGTATAAGCACTTCATGCTAGACTAAAGTCATGTGTTGTTAAAAATATTGTAGTAATTTATATTCGGTGACAAGCTAAACTTTCGAAGTGATGTCTTCAACCTAACCATTAGGAATCGTTGCGTTTGTGGCTACATAATTAGTAGAAAACCTCAATCAAGGAAATCAGGAGTCATAGATATGTTTGTATCGATTTGATATCTATTTATTTATTTTCATTTGGATTTTTAAAATATTCTGATTTTTTTATTTTCCTCTAAAATTATATAATCAATGATGACATCTTTAGCAGATGACATTCAACAATGATATTGATTATTTACTTCACCTATAAATAACCATGCCACAATGTCTTTCTGTACAGGTCTATTTTCAAAGGGTATTGTCAACAAAAACAACACGATTTGCAGAAATGTTGTCTTATATAGCAGGAGCTGGCTGTACATTCATAACAATTCCAGCTATGCTTATCGGTATTTGCATTATTTTAGTAAATAACGAAGGTAAACATGGCTGGAACTGTCAAATTTAAGGGTGTGTAGAATTTGTGTTTTCAGTCAATCATAATACTTATGTCATATTGAATATATAACGTGCAGACTGTCCACTGCACTCAAAATACTTATATCACGCATGTAAGTGATGCTCGGTTCGTCTTTACCTCCAGTTGTTTCACGGTATTTGTGCTTGGTTACGCAGAGTGGTGTCTAACACATGTTGTGTTATGTTTTTTGTTTTGTTTTTCTTCGTCTTGTGTACCATATGTTGCAAGTTTCTCTGGATTTTCAATTTATTCTCTAACGTTTATTTATAAAGTAAAAACTACTGACATAGCATCTTACCACGTGTAACTTCAAGTTAACATATATTTTTGTATCCTTGCAGGCTTCTGATAGAGAATTGACATGGGTTATGACAATAGGAATAGTTGGTGTCGGAGCTGCTGCCTCGGTTTTAGCCAACCAAATGGATTCTATATATAGCTTATTCGTATTATGTTCCTATTTTGTTTATGTCATGTTATTTCCACAACTGACATGCGTGATTTACTTCCGTGATGTGAACACATACGGGTCCTTAGCTGGTTATATTATGGGACTTTTCTTCCAGCTGGCAGGTGGAGAGAAAAGACTTAAAGTTCCTGCTCTATTTCAATATCCATCGTACGATGCCAAAGCAAAGTTCCAACGTTTCCTTACAAAACATTTCCCATATTAATGTCATTATACCCCTGCAAACAAAGTGTGTGGGTTATATAGGAATCACCCTGTCCGTCCGTCCATGTACCTTGTAAGCGCAACTCCTCCTAAACCGCTTATTGGAATTTTATGAAACTTTACACATTTGTAGTACACTACCTGCAGATGTGCATGAAGGAATATGGTTGCTGTTCAGAATTTAAAAGGGGAGATAATTCAACTTATACTTTCACGAAAAGGGGTGGCATGTACCTTGTAAGCGCAATTCCTACTAAGCTGCTTATTGAATTTTTATGAAACTTTACACAGTTGTAGTACACAACCTGCAGATGTGCATGAAGGAATACCGTTGGCCTAAAATTTAGAAGGGGGGATAATTCAACTTATACTTTCACGAAAAGGGGGGTCGTGTACCTTGTAAGCGCAACTCCTCCTAAGCGACTTATTGGATTTTTATGAAACTTTACAAATTTGTAGTACACTACCTGCAGATGTGCATGAAGGAATATGGTTGCTGTCCAAAATTTAAAAGGGGAGATAATTCAACTTATACTTTCACGAAAAGGATGGGGGGCATGTACCTTGTAAGCGCAACTCCTACTAAGCTGCTTATTGAATTTTTATAAAACTTTACAGAGATGTGCATGAAGGAATACCGTTGCTGTCTAAAATTTAGAAGGGGAGATAATTCAACTTATACTTTCACGAAAATGGGGGTCGTGTACTTGTGGCGACCCTTAGATGTATGTTCTTGGTTAGTTTATTTTGGAGATGGGATGTTGTCTCCTTGACATGACTCCATATCCGTTCATTTTTCATAGGTAACTTGCTGATATACCTGTATTCCAAAGTTTGAACATCATAGTATTGCAAGCGGGGGTATCACTCAGTGAGGTCACTCACAGTACTAGTTTTTATTTATTTTGTCCATTTTATACTTGACTAAATATATTTTTAAAAAAGGATGGTTATCGGAAAAATATGCTATTTTCAAATGCGTAGTGAACATTCCTGCAAAAACTGATATGAAGAAAACGGACGACAGAAACAGCCATAATGGACAAACGAAAGAAGACTGTGAATCACATTTGTTGAGTGATATGTCAACTACGGAAAATGTCGAAACAGGAGTTTTAACTCAGGGTTAGGGTCATTGTTGTTTTACACCACTTTCAACGATATTTCAGTTATATCGTATCAGCGAGTTATAATGTTGGAGGAAACTTTCCAACTGGACAAAACCACCAAACCGACATGCCGCAACTCACCGACAAACGTTATCACAATAAGACTGTATCGAGTACACCGGTCCGGAAATCCATCGCCAAACTTTGCAGAACAGGTGGTGATAGGTATTGATGGCATATATGTATATCAGGATCCTATATTGCACCGTGCACCTGGTAGCTATATTTAAAATATGTTGACATTTTTTTTTGGTAGCACGTGAATACACGGTACCATAGAACCCCAGGTTCCCGGTTACTTTGGATCTAAGTATATTGTAAAGTTATGTCTGTTAAGATATTCATGAACCCTTTTAAGGTTGAACATAGCGCGAAAATAGATACATATTTTGTGTGCTGTCAACTAGCAGTAATTAAGTCTCCCAAACAAAGTTTGGAGACTTATTGTTTTTGCTTCGTTTCTTATTAAGCCTCCCAAACAATATTGTTTTTGCTCCGTTTTTTATTATTATTATTCTTATTCTTTCTTTCCGCGAAGCATGAACTTGTCCACGGCAGATCTCAGGAACTACAGGACAGAATTTCATGAAACTTGGTGGAGTTATAGATATATGTTTCTAGTTGATCCTAAAGTTTTCAGATTTGTGGTAAAGGGGGTCAAAGTCATATTTTTGGTGGGTCAAAGGGGGTGGGAGTTACTATAGAATCCTATGGGAAACTTGAAATTTCGTACATTAATGTTGATAACTTCTAACTGGATAATGATAGAGACATAAAATTTGACATAGTGATAGGTCACCATTGAAGGAGCAATTCTGCGTTTTCAAATTTTCAAGATGTCTGCCATTTTCAAAATGGCTACCAAAACACGGCATAAAAATGGGGGGTAAAAATTCAACATTGTCCGATATCATCAAAATTTGATATGTGGGTAGATAGTGTCAGTGGCCGGTTTGGGAGACTTCATAATCGTTAGATTATGATCATATCTTGTTACATTAGACATTGCACAGTATTTAACATAATACATGACATTACA
Organism: Bathymodiolus brooksi; assembly: GCA_963680875.1. Classification (NCBI taxonomy): domain Eukaryota; kingdom Metazoa; phylum Mollusca; class Bivalvia; order Mytilida; family Modiolidae; genus Bathymodiolus; species Bathymodiolus brooksi. The sequence goes on along the minus strand of OY804588.1, from coordinate 84,596,780 downwards.
AAAATAAAAAATTAATGTCAAAAATGAATTCCGTCTCTTTTTTTATTTTATTCTTTATGTCAATAGGACTTTATTTAAATAAATATAGAATTTATTCATGTGATTTAAGATTATGTATCGCAGTTGGTAGGCAATATCAGAAAACATATCTTGTGTAATAATATCGGAACGCATTTTACATGCCTTATACCGTAACACATGTTCTATCCCATAATATCGGAACACATATGTCGTACCATGGAACACATATTTCATACCATGGAACACAGATGTCGTACCATGGAACACATATTTCTAGCCATGATATCGGAACAGATATTTCGTCCCATAATATCAGAACACATATTTTTTGCTAAAATATCCGAACACATATTTCATGCTATTATAGCAGAACACATGTCATGCTATAATAACAGAACACATATTTCATGCTATAATAGCAGAACACATATTTCATGCTATAATAGCAGAACACATATTTCATGTTATAATAGCAGAACACATATTTCATGCTATTATAGCAGAACACATATTTCATGCTATAATAGCAGAACACATAGTTCATGCTATAATAGCAGAACACATATTTCATGCTATAATAGCAGAACACATATTTAATGCCATAACACAAAAAACATTTTAATTTGACTCATTTACAGCCAATAAAACGTAGATATCTAATTTAGTACATACAACACGTTTCTGGAAAAACCTTCGTCGAATAAGCTCATAGGAAAAGATTTGAGAGGCAAATAAGAAGAAAAAAGTAGCTTGGAGCTAGTAAAACCAAATAAATTAATTTTAGTGTCACATGTCATTGTATACATGTTTTGATTGGTTTAAAAAATTGAGGTTATTTGTCAATGAACGGAATCTAAAAATATATGTTTCAATATCATAAGACAAAAAGTTTGAATTAATTTATAAGGATTGATCGATCAATCCTTCAAGGGCCTAACCAGGATATTCAAATCGGCTAAGGTAACCTATGTCTTGGGAAGAATAACCGTCCTTAGTTTTAATAAAAATTAAATTGTTTAGTTGATTGATTGATTGATTGTTTATTGCTTAAGGTCAATTAATAGTATTTCAGTTATATTCAGGTTGAGTGAATGAGTGATTGTTGTTTAACGCAAATTCATCAACTTTTCAGCTATATCATGGCGAGAACAAGTTAATTATCAATCAGATGATGATGAGGTCCGCTTTGTTCTAGACCAACACGCTGATTTGGATTTTTATTGTGCTAGCTCACTGAAACAACAGTTCGCGGGTAGACATGTCGCTCCACTCAGACAACTAGTCTTTGCTCTTTCTCCTTAATGCTGCGTACTTAGTCTTTGGTTTGACTCGACCGGGGCTATTGGGGTATCATCTGCCAATTAATCAGTGTTTCGACACTAACATTGTTTATTAGATATATTTATTCATTTAAGTTTACTTTTCCTAAGCAATGTAGATACGTGTATTTTTTAAATCTATTGTTCTCACTCAGACATAGGTGGCCATAGCCGATTTGTGGCTATTCTATTTATTTGAACGGATTGAGGATCAAATCAGGGATTTTCCGCATTTGCAGAGAAAACCGAAGGGGCAATCTAAGACTTACAAGACACAGAACGATGGGGCAATCTAAGATCAGAACATTGTGCTTACAAGACACAGAACGAATCCAATAAAATAAACACAAAACAGATGAGCAACGTGGACCCCACCAAAACACAGGGATGAACCCAGGTGCTCGTGGAAGGTATATATATATTTGGACACTAGAAGACACGGTCAACATTGAATACAAGACAAATAAGAAAAACAAGCTAAACAAAACACACAACACATAAAGCTAAGAAGATGAACAATAAGAACTGCACCATTGGACTGAGGAACCTAGGTGCTCACGGAAGACTGGACTGAGGAACCTAGGTGATTACGGAAGGCTGGACTGAGGAACCTAGGTGCTCACGGAAGACTGGACTGAGGAACCTAGGTGATCACGGAAGGCTGGACTGGGGAAACTAGGTGCTCACGGAGGGCTGGACTGGGGAAACTAGGTGCTCACGGAAGACTGGACTGGGGAACCTTGGTGATCACGGAAGGCTGGACTGGGGAACATAGGTGATCACGGAAGACTGGACTGGGGAAACTAGGTGATCACGGAAGGCTGGACTGGGGAAACTAGGTGCTCACGGAAGGCTGGACTGGGGAAACTAGGTGCTCACGGAAGGCTGGACTGGGAAAACTAGGTGCTCACGGAAGGCTGGACTGGGGAAACTAGGTGCTCACGGAAGGCTGGACTGGGGAAACTAGGTGCTCACGGAGGGCTGGACTGGGGAAACTAGGTGCTCACGGAAGACTGGACTGGGGAACCTTGGTGATCACGGAAGGCTGGACTGGGGAACATAGGTGATCACGGAAGACTGGACTGGGGAAACTAGGTGATCACGGAAGACTGGACTGTGGAAACTAGGTGCTCACGGAAGGCTGGACTGGGGAGCCTAGGTGATCACGGAAGGCTGGACTCGGGAAACTAGGTGCTCACGGAAGGCTGGACTCGGGAAACTAGGTGATCACGGAAGGCTGGACTGGGGAAACTAGGTGCTCACGGAAGGCTGGACTGGGGAAACTAGGTGCTCACGGAAGGCTGGACTGGGGAAACTAGATGATCACGAAGGCTGGACTGGGGAACCTAGGTGCTCACGGAAGGCTGGACTGGGGAACCTAGGTGCTCACGGAAGGCTGGACTGGGGAACCTAGGTGCTCACGGAAGGCTGGACTGGGGAAACTAGGTGCTCACGGAAGGCTGGACTGGGGAAACTAGGTGCTCACGGAAGGCTGGACTGGGGAAACTAGGTGCTCACGGAAGGCTGGACTGGGGAAACTAGGTGCTCACGGAAGGCTGGACTGGGGAAACTAGGTGCTCACGGAGGGCTGGACTGGGGAAACTAGGTGCTCACGGAAGACTGGACTGGGGAACCTTGGTGATCACGGAAGGCTGGACTGGGGAACATAGGTGATCACGGAAGACTGGACTGGGGAAACTAGGTGATCACGGAAGACTGGACTGTGGAAACTAGGTGCTCACGGAAGGCTGGACTGGGGAACCTAGGTGATCACGGAAGGCTGGACTCGGGAAACTAGGTGCTCACGGAAGGCTGGACTCGGGAAACTAGGTGATCACGGAAGGCTGGACTGGGGAAACTAGGTGCTCACGGAAGGCTGGACTGGGGAAACTAGGTGCTCACGGAAGGCTGGACTGGGGAAACTAGATGATCACGAAGGCTGGACTGGGGAACCTAGGTGCTCACGGAAGGCTGGACTGGGGAACCTAGGTGCTCACGGAAGGCTGGACTGGGGAACCTAGGTGCTCACGGAAGGCTGGACTGAGGAACCTAGGTGATCACGGAAGGCTGGACTGAGGAACCAAGGTGCTCACGGAAGGCTGGACTGGGGAACCTAGGTGATCACGGAAGGCTGGACTGGGGAACCTAGGTGATCACGGAAGGCTGGACTGGGGTACCTAGGTGATCACCATAACCCCTAAGGCACCGGAAGCTCCGTGTTGACTTGCGCAATGGAAGAGAGTCTTCCTTGGATTGTTAATACCCTCATAACATTGTGGCTATTCTATTTATTTGAACGGATTGAGGATCAAATCAGGGATTTTCCGCATTTGCAGAGAAAACAGAAGGGGCAATCTAAGACTTACAAGACACATAACGATGGGGCAATCTAAGATCAGAACATTGTGCTTACAAGACACAGAACGAATCCAATAAAATAGACACAAAACAGATGAGCAACGTGGACCCCACCAAAACACAGGGATGAACCCAGGTGCTCGTGGAAGGTATATATATATATTTGGACACTAGAAGACACGGTCAACATTGAGTAGAAGACAAATAAGAAAAACAAGCAAAACAAACACGAAACACATAAAGCTAAGAAGATGAACAATAAGAACTGCACCATTGGACTGAGGAACCTAGGTGCCCACGGAAGACTGGACTGGGGAACCTAGGTGATCACGGAAGGCTGGACTAGGGAACCTAGGTGCTCACGGAAGGCTGGACTGGGGAAACTAGGTGCTCACGGAAGGCTGGACTGGGGAAACTAGGTGCTCACGGAAGGCTGGACTGGGGAAACTAGGTGATCACGGAAGGCTGGACTGGGGAACCTAGGTGATCACGGAAGGCTGGACTGGGGAACCTAGGTGATCACGGCAGGCTGGACTGGGGAACCTATGTGCTCACGGAAGGCTGGACTGGGGAAACTAGGTGCTCACGGAAGGCTGGACTGGGGAAACTAGGTGCTCACGGAAGACTGGACTGGGGAAACTAGGTGATCACGGAAGGCTGGACTGGGGAAACTAGGTGCTCACGGAAGGCTGGACTGGGGAAACTAGGTGCTCACGGAAGGCTGGACTGGGGAAACTAGGTGATCACGAAGGCTGGACTGGGGAACCTAGGTGCTCACGGAAGGCTGGACTGGGGAACCTAGGTGCTCACGGAAGGCTGGACTGGGGAACCTAGGTGCTCACGGAAGGCTGGACTGAGGAACCTAGGTGATCACGGAAGGCTGGACTGAGGAACCAAGATGCTCACGGAAGGCTGGACTGGGGAACCTAGGTGATCACGGAAGGCTGGACTGGGGAACCTAGGTGATCACGGAAGGCTGGACTGGGGTACCTAGGTGATCACCATAACCCCTAAGGCACCGGAAGCTCCGTGTTGACTTGCGCAATGGAAGAGAGTCTTCCTTGGATTGTTAATACCCTCATAACATTGTGGCTATTCTATTTATTTGAACGGATTGAGGATCAAATCAGGGATTTTCCGCATTTGCAGAGAAAACAGAAGGGGCAATCTAAGACTTACAAGACACATAACGATGGGGCAATCTAAGATCAGAACATTGTGCTTACAAGACACAGAACGAATCCAATAAAATAAACACAAAACAGATGAGCAACGTGGACCCCACCAAAACACAGGGATGAACCCAGGTGCTCGTGGAAAGTATATATATATATTTGGACACTAGAAGACACGGTCAACATTGAGTACAAGACAAATAAGAAAAACAAGCAAAACAAACACGAAACACATAAAGCTAAGAAGATGAACAATAAGAACTGCACCATTGGACTGAGGAACCTAGGTGCCCACGGAAGGCTGGACTGGGGAAACTAGGTGATCACGGAAGAATGGACTGAGGAACCTAGGTGCTCACGGAAGACTGGACTGGGGAACCTAGGTGATCACGGAAGACTGGACTGGGGAAACTAGGTGATCACGGAAGACTGGACTGGGGAAACTAGGTGCTCACGGAAGGCTGGACTGGGGAACCTAGGTGATCACGGAAGGCTGGACTCGGGAAACTAGGTGCTCACGGAAGACTGGACTGGGGAACCTAGGTGATCACGGAAGACTGGACTGGGGAAACTAGGTGATCACGGAAGGCTGGACTGGGGAAACTAGGTGCTCACGGAAGGCTGGACTGGGGAAACTAGGTGCTCACGGAAGGCTGGACTGGGGAAACTAGGTGATCACGGAAGGCTGGACTGGGGAACCTAGATGCTCACGTAAGGCTGGACTGAGGAACCTAGGTGCTCACGGAAGGCTGGACTGGGGAACCAAGGTGCTCACGGAAGGCTGGACTGGGGAACCTAGGTGATCACGGAAGGCTGGACTGGGGAACCTATGTGCTCACGGAAGGCTGGACTGGGGAAACTAGGTGCTCACGGAAGGCTGGACTGGGGAAACTAGGTGCTCACGGAAGGCTGGACTGGGGAAACTAGGTGATCACGGAAGGCTGGACTGGGGAACCTAGGTGATCACGGCAGGCTGGACTGGGGAACATATGTGCTCACGGAAGGCTGGACTGGGGAACCTAGGTGATCACGGAAGGCTGGACTGGGGAACCTAGGTGCTCACGGAAGGCTGGACTGGGGAACCTAGGTGCTCACGGAAGGCTGGACTGGGGAACCTAGGCGCTCACGGAAGGCTGGACTGGGGAACCTAGGTGCTCACGGAAGGCTGGACTGAGGAACCTAGGTGCTCACGGAAGGCTGGACTGGGGAACCTAGGTGATCACAGAAGGCTGGACTGGGGAACCTAGGTGATCACGGAAGGCAAGCAGATTATGTTTCTGATAAGACACCCGCCGTGTTATTTAGCAATATTATTTTTTTTTACATCATGAGAAAAATATTGTCAGTGATAGAGGAAAGAACCAAATATCCATTGCCATTTGAGAAAATGTTATTTCTAAGACACATCCTTAAGGACTAAACAAAGAACCAAAATACGACATACAAACTCAAAAAGATCAAGCTTAAGAGCAAATTTAATGGTTTCATTCTTTGTTCCATGTAATCTTTTTGTCAATATACATGTACTATCTATTGGACCAGCTTGCTTACAAAATAAAATAGTGTACATAAAAACTTAATGTATTGCACAATAGTGCTTCGATGATGCGACAAGGACGTATATAGAGCTCACATACGTCATTCGATGCGATGACTAAATATTTCGTTTTTCAACCTGGGTGTTGCTGGATGTTCTGAATCTAACTCCATGTCATCTTCTATAGATTTTAATAGCACTCCTTGTTCAACAATTAGGAAATTTTCTTTCTCTGTATCTGAAAATGACAATTTAGTTGAATGATAAAATCCAGGATAACCTTTGAGTAGCATCAACACACCTATGGGATCATCATGATGGGGCATAACCATAACCCCTAAGGCACCGGAAGCTCCGTGTTGACTTGCGCAATGGAAGAGAGTCTTCCTTGGATTGTTAATACCCTCATAACAATTTCCATCGGGAAGGCCAGTGGTAATGGCCCATTCCTTAGATTTGTTAACTTCTTCCTCGGAATAATCATAAATTTCTATTTTTGGATCATCCATCATTGGCTCGCCATTTGGATGTCCTATTAGGTATACAGGTTTGTCTTCTATTAATGGTGAAAATCTAACTATGGAAGGAGGGTATCCCATGTCTTCTTTAGGTCTTAACTGCAGTATCGCTGTATCTAGATCATTATTTTTGTATACCAAATCAGAGAAGTAGAACAAATCGTCAGAGTTCTGTTTTCTATTATGTGTCATATACCCAAATTCAATATAAAAATTGCTATGACCTATGTTGTTATAATCAATCTGCTTGTTGCTGGGATCCTGTAAAGTTTCTGGAAAAAAAAAGAAAACAATTGTAAAAAAGAACGATACATAAGTAATAGAGGGTAATAGTTATGGTGTTTAACGTCACTTTCAAAAATATTTCAGTTATATCGTGGTGGTCAGTTTTACGGTAGCATCCCAAATTGCCGATTCCCAGTTTGCCGAATCCCAAATTGCCGAGTCCAATAAGCCGATTCCCAAATTGCCGACATATGAAAAATATTGTTATTACAAGTAGAATAAATAATGCTTCTAATTTATGAAGGAAAATTGTAAATAATTAAATAAATATTTCTTTTGAAATGGTCCGACATACCAGGGAGTTTAGATTATAGCATTCGAGCTCAAAAGGATATGCGGTGGATTAGTCCTGCAGACAACCATGATTTCTGTCAAGATGAATGATGCCAAGAAATAATTTCAAAACATATGCTCTGTGAATAATAATTAGCATAAACATGAGAGAATACACATTTTTTGTTTTGTAAATATGCCCCAAATTTGTTTGGAGTTAATTAATTGCCGATCATTTATTAAAATCTACCATAATCACCTAGCTTGGATATTGTGGGTATAGTACTAGTTCATTTTTAGATTACCGAAATCATCAACCAGTTCTAAATAATTTGCTATTTAACGACACTTTACGGCATTTTTTTTCTTTCTCATTTAGCAAAACTCTAAAAAAACATTTACTTATTTGTAGTTTTTTTCCATTGTTCTTCAATTGTTTGAGTAATGAGTATCGGCATCTCCTATTCAACAATCAGTATGCATTTGATTATGGTTTTTCTAATTAAAATTGCGCGAAAAATTACTGCTTTCAATAAATTATGTACACATCATCAATATTTTTTTTTTTAATAAAAAATAATATGATGAAATTTTGTCATTTTTAACGAAAGTCGGCAATATGGGATTCGGCAATCTGGTAATAATTCAGTTTTACTGGTAGAGGAAACTGAAACAGTTGGCAAAAACCACCGACCTTACACAAATCACAATCACATAATGTTGTATTGAGTACATGAGCGGGATTTGAACTCACAACGTAAATGGTGATAGGCATTGATTGCACAGGTAGTTGTAAATCCATACCATCACGACCACAACGGCCCCTTTTAAATAATAGATACATTGTAAGATATGGATGATACTAAATAATTAATAAATACATAATAAAATGAAATACATAAAATGCTATAATGTCGGAACAGCTCAAAAGTCGATATCCCTAACACATATACACATGACCACCCACATTCCTTGTTTGGTCAGTGGTGGATTCCAGGGCTGAAGCCCCAAAACACATACATCAGACCAGAAGAAGCTGATGTAACTTCTTTGTTGAATTCCATTTGCAACTTTGATTTTGTGGTAACCATTGTTATTGTTCAAATGTGCCTGGCTTTTAAGAAAGGGCTCAGCAGATCACTAGATTTAGATTAAACTTATTTTATTGTTAACTATTATAACATTTGGATCGGACACAAGTTATTCCAACTTACAAAGGTCCTCTACAAGATCACTACAAGAGAGATCACTTGACTTAGGCAGAGCCTTGAAAAGCGTAAATTTCATTCAGAGCTCACTAGACTGCAGAGCAAATGTTGAACAATTCAACCACCAGTGTTTTGAGAGGAGTGCTAAAATATGTGAACCGCTAGACATAGAGGTTAAAAAACCTAGAATATGCGGGAGACAAATAATGAGAGATAATGTTGAAGCAGAGAGTCCGGAAGACTACTTTAGGAAGTCAATAATTGTACCTTTTCTCTACTGTACGCTAAATGAAATGAAAACAAGGTTTACCGACCTACACACCAGAACCGCTTTGGGACTACGATTGGTTCCATCAATTATTGAAAATATTGCTCTATAACTGAGTCCCCCCCCCCCCGTCAACAGAGTCTCTGGATCCGCCCCTGTTGGTACAGGCACTGCAGTAAAAAAAAAATGGTGAGGTTAATCTAGTTAAATAAAACAAAATTTGTTCAATTTTTAAACAGGTTATAGCATATAACCTGGTTTGGGGCAGCTTACACTTAATAAACCTCGATTTTAAATATGATAATTTCATAGAGACTATTTGAATTTCTCGTTGGCGAATGAATATATTGGCGACATCACAATACCAACCAAGGTTATCAAGTATAACCAATGTTACTCCAGGCGAATCAGCCAATCAGATTGCAGTATTCACATAAAATTAAATTGTATATACAAATATTATTTGGAAAACTACCCCTTTACATCAATATTTACAAAATACATGTAAGTATATCAATGTAATATACAAATCTTAAAAGATTTACATATATAATATCTATCAACATAATGAATTCTAAGAGACCAGTTTTATAAAACTCTTAGAAATGTTCTAGAGCGATTATCACATAAAATTCGAGGACCTTCTATAGATGCTTCCTACCAAGTTTCGGTTCATTTGCCCAAATAGTTTCAGAGAAGATTTTTAGAAAGCGACCAACCAGAAACAAGAATTGCCTATTATGGCCATGCTTGTTTACGGATTGGAATAAAATTAGCAATTTTTATAGAGGACCTTCCATAGATGTTTCCGACCAAGTTGCCAAGCGGTTTCATAGGAGAATATTCAAATGTAAAAAGTCGACAGACGACGGACACCAACTGATGGCAAAAGCTTGCATGGCCTTTCCATCAAATGAGCTAAAGAGGACAAGCAATGATCTACATAACAGTAAACACTACTCAATCTGAAGATTGAGCAACACGAACTCCACTAAAAACCGGGGGTGAAATCAGGTTTCTTTTTATTTGTGTTTTTTATATATTAAGATGGCCAACTTGATTGACATTTTGTTTATCTTCAAACTCTTCTTACTTTATTAAATCAATCAAGAAATTAATTTTAACTATGAATGTACATACTCATAATGCCATCTACAACATGCAATGCCGTCATGATGTAGCATTCCCCAACTCTAAACCCTGTTCCAGTTAAGCTTCCTGGACCTCGTATTATACCGACGGATTTTGACGCTTTTACTACAATTTCTCTATTACGTATATAATCTTTGTCGTCATTCTTTTTCACCATATTTCCCTGTTGAGATGCTGTGCCTGAAAGAAAGATAATTGATTGGTTTGGTTTGGTCTTATGGTGTTTAACGCCACTTTCAACAATATTTCAGTTACATCGTGGCGGTCAGTTGTATTGGTGGTGGAAACCGGAGAAATCCACAGGCCTGTCGCAAGTCACGGACATATTTTATCACATAATGTACATACTCATAATGCCATCTACAACATGCAATCTTTGTCAACCTTAATGTTCAATTATTGAGCTTTCTTTAATAAAGTATTTCGTATTTCATAATGTTGTATCGAGTACTCGCCTGAAAGATATTTGACATTAACAACGAATATGTGATATTGATATATAAAATTGTAAAAAAAATAAATGGGAGGGAATTCGCTTTTGATTAAATTATCAAGTTTATCACAAACAATATGATATCAATGTATAGCGAATAGAATGTAAAAAAATACCACACTGTCAAAACAGTTCCAAACCAGATATCCTTAACACAAATACTCGGCTGCTCATTTTCCTAATTTGGTACATGCACTTCAATAAAAAGTGACGGGGTTAAACTAGTTTTATGCGGACAAACCTTGAACACTTAAGCTATCAACTATTTATTTATGTTTTATTTTCACTTAGAAAACAATGCAAGATGGAGACAAATTGCTACAAATTCCACTTGAGAAGTAAAGTCCTGTTTCCGTCCCCTGACATTAGAAGACTTACCATTCGTGTCTTTTGGACATGATCTGGGAGGTAATTCCTTTGAAATAGGTCCTTTAGATATATGATTCCGGTCCCCAATTACTATGTCTTCAACGACGACGACTTTGTTTGGTCTTTCCGCTGAAATAAATGTAACATTATCGACAGAAGTAAAGAGCACCGCTCAACAGCAGAACACGAGCCATTTCACACTCAACAGCAGGACACGAGCCATTTCACATTCAACAGCAGGACACGAGCCATTTCACACTCAACAGCAGGACACGAGCCATTTCACACTCAACAGCAGAACACGAGCCATTTCACACTCAACAGCAGGACACGAGCCATTTCACACTCAACAGCAGAACACGAGCCATTTCACACTCAACAGCAGAACACGAGCCATTTCATACTCAACAGCAGAACACGAGCCATTTCACACTCAACAGCAGAACACGAGCCATTCACACTCAACAGCAGGACACGAGCCATTTCACACTCAACAGCAGGACACGAGCCATTTCACACTCAACAGCAGGACACGAGCCATTTCACACTCAACAGCAGGACACGAGCCATTTCACACTCAACAGCAGAAAACGAGCCATTTCACACTCAACAGCAGGACACGAGCCATTTCACACTTAACAGCAGGACACGGGCCAGTTCACACTCAACAGCAGAACACGAGCCATTTCACACTCAACAGCAGGACATGAGCCATTTCACACTCAACAGCAGGACACGAGCCATTTCACACTCAACAGCAGAACACGAGCCATTTCACACTCAACAGCAGGACACGAGCCATTTCACACTCAACAGCAGGACACGAGCCATTTCACATTCGACAGCAGAACACGAGCCATTTCACACTCAACAGCAGGACACGAGCCATTTCACACTCAACAGCAGGACACGAGCCATTTCACATTCAACAGCAGGACACGAGCCATTTCACACTCAACAGCAGGACACGAGCCATTTCACACTCAACAGCAGAACACGAGCCATTTCACACTCAACAGCAGGACACGAGCCATTTCACACTCAACAGCAGGACACGGGCCATTTCACACTCAACAGCAGAACACGAGCCATTTCACACTCAACAGCAGGACATGAGCCATTTCACACTCAACAGCAGGACACGAGCCATTTCACACTCAACAGCAGAACACGAGCCATTTCACACTCAACAACAGGACACGAGCCATTTCACACTCAACAGCAGGACACGAGCCATTTCACACTCACTTTAGGGTATGGGTTATGTTCATTTTTTAATACCATGAAATGATGGTGAATGTAGAACAGTAATAAAAGCATTATTTTCACATTTTTACAATTTGATATTTTCTGTGACTATTGTCAACTTTACTGCTGACCAAAACAATGATCATACCAGATGATGTTCGTGTTGTTTAACAGCACTCTGACCCATATCGGTGGTGTAATGATTAACATGTTCGCCTCGAGTGCAGTGGATTGTGGGTTCGAATGACTATTAAATTGGTATCTGCTGCTTCGCCTCTAAGAACGACGATTTGATGCTTCAAAATCAGAATAATGTGTCTGAGTGGAGCGACATGTCTACACACGAACTGTTGTTTCAGTGAGCTAATACTCCAACAAAGCGTGCTGGTCTAGTACAAAGCGAACATCATTGTCATCATATGATTGAATGTAACTTGTTTTCGTCATGATCTCATATGGCTGAAAAATTGCTTATTTTGACCTTAAGCAACAAACACTTATTTATTATATTCATTGTAAAAACATTATTAACGATATTAATTGAAATACGGTCAAACCTGTATTAAGAGGTCACCTTTGGGACAAAGAACAGATGGTCTTTCAATACAAGTGATCACTTAAAAGAGGCTCAATTCATATGAAATGTTCCATGATTGGAAAAGAAAAAGGTGACTGCTTAATAAACGTGACCCCATCAGCAGGTTTGACTGTAACTGTAGTTATAGGTAAACTTACATTGACTTCCATCAGATAATGTTGATGTTGACGGGTGGATGCGAGGTTTCGTACGGTTGTCAATAATAACATTATCATCTCCATGAATAATATTTCCAGCTACAATATCAACCGTCTTTTCTAAAATAAAACCAGCGAATATACTTTTATATAGTAGGTTAGGGTTATGGTGTTTAACGCCACTTTCAACAATATTTCAGTTATATTGTGGCGGTCAGTTTTATTGGTGGAGCAAACCTGACCTACCGCAAGTCATCGACTATTTAACGTTATCACATAATGCTTTAACTAGTACATCTCGCAATGAACTCACAACTTTAGTGGTGATATGCACTAATTGCACAGGCAGTTGTAAATCTAATATTGAAAATTATCGATCAGCGTGATGTCAAACCCGATAAGAACAATAACGTCAGTTCTGAAGGTCTCGACGTATATTATCACAAGTATCACAGCTCGTACTACCGGACTCAGTGAGATACTAGCGATGTCTGTCTCGACCTTTAAAACTGCCATTATTCTATTTGTATATGTATTTGGGCCCAAAAAACTAACGTAACTCTGCCACTTTTTATTGACGTGTCTGTACCAAGCCAGGAAAGTGAGCGGTCACGTGATAGGGGTATCGATTGCGACTCTTTTTAAGATTTTTATATTTAATTTTGGAACTGTTCCGACAGTGTGGTATATTTTGTTTTTCTATTTATTCCTTGAATGTCTAATAATGAACTACGATTCACTAATAATGAATTACAATTCACTAATAATGAATGGCGATTCACTAATAATGAATGACGATCCATTAATAATGAATGGCGATTCACTAATAATGAATGACGATTCATTAATAAGGAATGACGATTCACTTATAATGAATGACGATTCACTAATAATGAATCACGATTCACTAATAATGAAGTACGATTCACTAATTATGAATTATGAATTACGATTCACTAATATAATGAATTACAATTCACTAATAATGAATGGCGATTCACTAATAATGAATGACAATTCATTAATAAGGAATGACGATTCACTAATAATGAATGACGATTCACTAATAATGAATGGCGATTCACTAATAATGAATGACGATTCACTAATAATGAATGTCGATTCACTAATAATGATTGATGTTTCATTAATAATGCATTACGATTCCCTTATTATGAATTACGATTCACTAATATAATGAATTACGATTCACTAATAATGAATTACGATTCACTAATAATGAACTACGATTCACTAATTATGAATTACGATTCACTAATAATGATTGATGCTTCACTAATAATGAATTACGATTCACTATCTATGTATTACGATTCACTAATAAGGAATGAAAATTCTCTAATAATGAATGACGATTCACCAATGTGATGCAACAAAATAGAATTGTCAAACAACTATAGATCAAAACATCAGTGAGACATAAAATAAAACAAACAATGGAATTCTATTTCATTTTCTTTTATAATTAAAAGAAAAAGAAAATATGTAAATGCAAGCCCATTTTGGTCATCTTGTTTAGACCATTTCGTTTGCATACTCCCAAAGATTTTTAAATTATTTGCCAATACTGCCTTTAAGCATGGCTGATGATTTTATTTCGGAAACGCGTCATGGGTACTAAGTAAACGTTAGAGTAAACCGAAGGGGCAATCCAGAGACACTGGCAACATTGGGCACACATGACACAGGACGAAAGACAAAAGCAAATTAAATTATGAGCAACAACGAATCTACTAAACCCGGGGGTTAACTCAGGTACTCGCGAATGGTAAGCAGTTCCTGCTTCTTATGAGACACCCTTCATGTTAGATATCTACTAAATTGAATCTTCATTTTCATCACAGGGACTATACCAGAAGTATTAAAAGGCATGAATTCATATACAACCAACAGAGGCGATACCTGAAGCATCAAAAAGGCATAGATTCAGATGATGACTTCAACATTCCCACTATGACCTTTCCATTTATATGTAACACCATTCCAGCAGCACTTTCATATGGTATGGACTATATGTCTCTCGGTTGATACAATATTCCAGAGTGTATTACTCCTATCGTGATTTCCTTGCTAAAGGGTTGGTGCTATCAAGGAAGCTACTGAACCGAGGGTTCCTAGTTATACATTTGAAGTCATCATTTCGAATGGCCTACGGTCTCCACCATAACTTGGTAAAACGTTATGGAATAGCTTTATCCCAAATGACCACGGATGTGTTCCGTTTGTCTTTTCCTCGTTCATGACTTATTACCGGTTTTGCAACAAGAATAGCACAACGGGTGCCAGTATTGGAGCATGAACTGCCTACACTTCTGGGGCGCTTGATCACTTCATCTCGGTTTTTAGTGGGGATCATGTTGCTCAATCATTAGTTTTTTGTGTAGCGTTTTGAAGATCATTGTCCTTTTGTCCTTTATCTTTTGGCCATTGAGTTGTCTGTCCTTGGAAGTACGCCTTCTGATTATCCCTTTGGTATCTTGAACCTTTTCGTCATATAACAGACAAATCGGTCAACGTTAGTCATTGGCTGTAAATACCCACAATAAGTCTCAATTAGAATATGAAATGACTTGATATAGCATTTCTCTCTCACCGATAAAACTTTCAATGGACTTGCTGATGAGTAACACGGCGGGTGTATCAATAGAAATAGGAACGGCATACCCTGGGTACATGGGTTGAGTAACACGGCGGGTGTATCATTAGAAATAGGAACAGCATACCCTGGGTACATGGGTTGAGTAACACGGCGGGTGTATCATTAGAAATAGGAACAGCATACCCTGGGTACCTGGGTTGAGAAACACGGCGGGTGTATCATTAGAAATAGGAACAGCATACCCTGGGTACTTGGGTTGAGTAACACGGCGGGTGTATCATTAGAAATAGGAACAGCATACCCTGGGTACCTGGGTTCAAAACTACTATGTCTCTGGATTATCTATTATTGACTGCTCCTTCTGTTTTCTCTTACACTTATATGCATGTACCCCTAACGTGTAATGAAATGTATCAATATACACTTATTGACTGGGTATGAGTGTAATAGCACTTTTATTGTACCCAAGGAACCAACTATTTTCCGAGGCAACGCCGAGGAAAATAGTTAGTACAGAGGGGACAATAAAAACGATACTACCCGGATATCAAGTCTATAAGTGTTTTATTTAATATTATACTGAACTGTGCAATTCAAAATTCTAAATTGTAGGCCCTTTTCTGATGGATTTCTAGTCTACTTTATGAGTGTGTTTTTTTCAAACTAATACATTTTCATGTGTGTGTATTTGAAAATTAAACACATTTTGTATTTACTTCGTTCTTTTATGTATGGATATTGACATTTGTTCTCTATTAGAGGGTGATAGGATCATTACATTATATACGTCATTTAATTTAAATCAATGAGATGAATGATTTAGAAAAGTCCGGGAAATATGATTGTTGAAATTACCACAGGGGGAATAGTCATTGTTTACTTGTTTACTCTGCCGTATCGGGATTTTAGCTCGTGCAATGAAAAAGTCAGAGGACTTGCATGACTTCATTTGATTTAAAGCAATGAGATGAATGAATTAGAAAAGTCCGGAAAATATGATTGCTGAAATTACCACAGAGGGGAATAGTCCTACAATTTTTGACCGGCAACACCGGGGGAATAGTCATGCAGTTCATTTTAAGATGAAATAGCAAAACTACTGTCATGTTCTTATAAAGAAAAAAAGATAGTGAAGTATAATAATAGACAATACATACCTTCATATCTACAACAATTACCTCCCATCAATTTCCTGGAAAGAAACCAAATTAATTTATATTAGTTATAATTTATGCAAAGCTTTCTTGTCATACAAAGTACTCAGATTCCGATTAACCATTTTTATAAACGTTAGAGAATACTGAATGGGCAATCCAAAAAAGACACTCCAGAGAAACTGGCAGCATTGGGTACACAAGATGAAGAAAAACAGAGAAACTGACAGCATTGGGTACACAAGACGATGAAAAACAGAGAAACTGACAGCATTGGGTACACAAGACGATGAAAAACAGAGAAACTGACAGCATTGGGTACACAAGATGAAGAAAAACAAAACAAAAACAACACAATATGTGTTGGACACCACTATGCGCAACAAACACAAATACTATAAATAAGTCATGAGCCCTCCTACAAACAACTGGAGGTAAAGACGAACCGAAAAAAGTTTTATGCAGAAATTGTAATAGACATCACAACACGGAACTTCGAACGTCAAGACACATAATAGGCCAACACAAAAACTAAAAAGATAAGCAACACGGACCCCACAAAAAACCGGGGATGAATTAAGGTGCTCGCGAAGGGTAAACAGTTCCTGCTTCTTATAAGACACCCGCCGTGTTACTCATATATACAGTCAAGTCCGCTAATAGTCTTGATAGAGGAAAGAAAACATCTACGTATAAAAGGGAGAAAATTCCGTATTATATAGCTGTATTTAATAGTGAATGCATGCTGTGCAGTAATGTCAGTGCCGGGTTTACCTATAGGCTTGATAGGCTGAAGCCTAGGGCCTCAAAATCTAGGGGGCCTCCGACCAAGGTGTATAATATTTTTAACACTGTTATTGGACTTTCACATTTATGCTGTCATAACGTACTGTACTTTCTAAACAACCATTCATAAATTTTCCTTACATAGTTGCACTCCATTTCAGAATATTGCAGAATTTTAAACACACCTCATCATCATCATCGCCTTTATTGAAATTGATTAAACACGCTTCCATCTCCCTCCAGTCGTGAAGGTGGGGAATTGGGAGGGGTCTCACAAGTGCAATAGCCTAGGGCCTCTCTTTATCTAAATCCGGCACTGAGTAATGTCCACCTCCAACTTTTCGGCAAACGGTTTTGTCGTTTCTACATACCGTTAGCTCTTATATACCAATAAACTAGTGATTTTCAGTCCTCCAGTTTTTCTACCCAAATTTCCTTTCTAATTTATGCCTAGAGCTTATCGAATGGTGGGGGGAATCAGTTGTGGATCAACTATGAAACTAATGATGCTTAAGCTTGAGGGGCCCTGGAAGCAACTTTTTTTAATGAGTGAATTTTTCAACAAAATCGATGATTTTTTTAATTTTTAAGTATTTGTTATTAAAGAGAGGCTATTTTAGTAATAGAATCATAAGTCAATGGGTTGAAGTACTTAACATTGACCTCAGAATATGCTCTATTACCCCTATTGCATATGGCCTCAAAATGTTCCTGTAATTGGCAAAATTTATAAATTTCCATGGGATTTGTAGCGCATGAACCCCCAGCTGTATGGACCCAGTACAGCAATTTTAATGAAATCTGAGATGTAGTGGTAAAATTTAAAAAAAAATGGTGATCTGCCATCCCAGCAAACACGTAACGTAAGTGTAACGTTAAAGTAACGTTATAGTTAGGTAACGTACAAAAATAACGTTATTATAATGTTATATCGACGTAAAAAATAAACGTTACCTAGTGACCTAATTACAATGTTAAATTTTAATGTTTTTTAAACGTTTTTGCAACGTCCTATTATTAACGTTTAATATTAAACGTTGTACTTACGATTAACTAACGTTTAGTGTTTTACGTTATGTATTAAACCAAAATATAACGTAAAATAATAACGTTTGTACAACGTATAACTTACGTTACATGTTATACGTTTTTTTTGTAACATTTATATAACGTTTGAATAACGTATATGTTTACGTTTACTTATAAACCTTGCAATAACGTTAAAATATAACATTATTATAACGTTTTTTAACGTTTAAAATAAACGTTGCATCGAAACAGATTAAGTAACGTTATAGTTAGGTAACCCACAAAAATAACGTTATTATAATGTTATATCGACGTAAATAATAAACGTTACCTAGTGACCTATTTACAATGTTAATTTTTATTGTTTTTTATAGGTTTTTGCCACGTCCAATTATTAACGTTTAATCTTAAACGTTGTCCTGACGATTAACTAACGTTTAGTGTTTTACGTTATGTATTAAAGCAAAATATAACGTAAAATAATAACGTTTGTACAACGTATAACTTACGTTACATGTTATACGTTTTTTTGTAACATTTATATAACGTTTGAATAACGTATATGTTTACGTTTACTTATAAACCTTGCAATAACGTTAAAGTATAACATTATTATAACGTTTTTTTAACGTTTAAAAGTATTTCTCACAAATTGAAAGAAAGGCTAAAATAGTCTTTAGCAGTCAGCAACTCTACATGGTCAAAGAAATAAAGAAGTTGGTGCAAAAAGAGCAAAATCCCTATTTCACTTGAACGCCAACCCCTTCATAATTTTATTTTCATGCACCCTCCCCCCTTTTTTTCCCTCAGACACATCCCATAATTTAAATCAGAGCCAAATATGTCTCTGTTTCAATTTAATATAAGTCTCTTACTGGGACTTTCTTCCTACTAGTAACCACCATGTATGCGTTGAACTGTCAATCGAATCCGTAGGTAAAATTTCGTTTTATCATTTTTAAATTTTCGCGGGCTAGAAACAGGAAGTAACAAAATTCGTACATGCGCATTGCCGAACGGTTCAAATATCGAGCTCGCATATCAACACAGAGACACGAAGAAGCAGAAAGTAATTGATTTTTAGTATCCTGAAGGTGTTGTTTTTGGTGAAAACTGTTTTGGAGAGGTAATTTGCATATCACAAAGCACCACCACCAAGATTTTCGTTTTAAACTGGTTAAAAAGCAGTGCTCGTGTCGTCTTTGAAACTTTGATTTACGTTGTTTGTTGTTTCAGTGCCAGTGGTTTCATGTTTGACTTTCAAGTTTTCATTCCTGTTTTTGTTACAGCGAATAATATTACTTAGAAAATAAAAAACATCTTTATTCAAACATTCATAAAGGAATGTACATTTTAAGCACGGGCTGTGGGGGCAAAACAGGCTGCACAAAAAAAACACTTTATATATAAATAAATAAAGTGTATATATAGGTTTGTGACTTCCTACTTACTGTCTGTTAATGTGACTCATGAAAATGATAAAAAACAAAAACGGCAGATAATACAACATGTTAAAACACTATTTTTGCAAGTATAATATCGATAGGGGCACCCTATTTTGGAGTAGTTATTCGTTGTCGTTCATCTGTGGACACATTGGTTTGTGTGCATTTACTTATTCTAGTTGACCAATTTTGCATTATGTTTTACCCTTGTCCGTCTGTCTTTCCCTCCGTCATGTTTTGGTTTCCCTTCAATAACTTGAGTTTGCCTTGGACTTTGTCAAATGTTTTGAAATTTGTCTGTGTTAAGAATCACAAAAGGTCTGTCAAATTTGATTTAAACAAGAGTGGGGCATCTGTGTCGCATGTTCACCTTTTTTTTCCATTTTATTATATTTTTTGCTGGTAAAATACATGTGTAAATTTGCTGACCAACTGACTCACTTCAGTATGTATGGGTCAACAACTGCCATACAAAAATTGTTTAATTAAGGTGTTGCCTGATTGTTGAGCCACTTTTTCAACAGTTATAGAGCGTTAGAATAAGTTGCAAAATGTACAACAAATACCGAAGTTGGAGAAAAAAGATGGCTTTATAAGATACAATTCCAAAAAGTTGACCATAATATAGGTCATACAACAAAATTTCATATGTGAAAAGTACAAACTGGAAATTATACAGACTTCTAAGAAATTAGCAAAATTGTTGTTATTTAATGTCAAACTTCTTTGCTTCATGACTCAATTGATCGTAAAGTGTGTATATTAACACCATGTAAAGGCTTAAAATCTAGTACACTATCACATAACTTTGTGTGATGATTACAAAATATTTAAATTTGTTTCTTTTTCCTGTGGTTTTTTTTCTGATTTTATTGATAATCATAGATTTACTGGTCACCTCTCCCACAATGACAAAGGAATGAATTAATCCACATCAACACAGGCCGTGTTCACACTGATTATGTGAAACATGTTTTGTGTAAACAACTGAATGCGTTTGTTTATTTCTACATTTCTACGTGTAAATAATCAATACTTTTACTTGTAATTTGTTATTTATTGAATACAATGTACTAAAATTAAAGAACATTTATATATTTCATTTGATTAAAGCTAGATATTAAAATTCTTAAAAAGGCCATGTCAAGGTATGTTGATTGCTTAACAAGAATTATAACTTGCTGTGTTTAACATCTCTCACTTAATACATTGTACATAGAAAACTTTTAAATAGTCAAAATAAGAATTTTACTTGAGAACAGAAATTATACTAGGTCACAAATCAAATTTCAGTATCTAAGAAAAGAAAGTGTGACAAACAGTAGTCTGCACAAAGGCAATTTTGCTTGTTTTTTCCCCTAGTCAAGTTTGCTAAAGGTGCAGAATAATACATATTTGCAATATCATTCCAAGGGAATGGGAGTTACAGTAACCATTATAGCTATTAGTTAAATCCTGTCCATTTTATGTTTGCAGTCAGTACTATACCAATCCAATTTTAACGCAGTATAATTCCATGGAATGGTTTTGATAATACATTGTGTATTTGATTTTCTTTCTTCAGATGTATGAGTAATGGACTGATGGCCGGGATGAACAGAAGGGCAAGAAGGATAAATTCCCTTTTGCAAAGTCATGCTTATTTAAACTAATCAAAGGTTAGTGATTATTATTAAGATTGTAATTTTGTTTATGATTTTCAAGAGTTTACTTAAATAGTATTTACAAAGTGTTATTCTTTTCATTTTGATTGTGATGTTCTTCAAGTAAAATCTTTAATAAGTATATTTTATAAAAAGTTAGCATTTAATTTGATAATATAATAATTGATTTGTGTTATTGGACACTATGCAAATATTAAAATTTTTAATACATTTTTTAGGAGGGGAGGGGGTATTTGTAGTGAATTTTAAACAGTAGCAGTGAAATTTACATGGTGCTTTATTTTCTCCTAAAAAGTAAACTGCAAATATACATGCGAAGAAATCCAAATAAACAATATACAGTTTAAGGACTAACTTTAAGGTAACTACAGTAGCAGCAGTCTTGTGTACCTAGTCATTTCAATTTTGTTGGCATACACATTAAAGAAATGAGAACAAGTTGGATATTATGTGACCTCGGATATGTTTCAGATATGAAGACTAACATTTCAACTAGTGATTATTTGAGTGCAACAGAAACCATTCACTTAAACCAAATCATGTGTATTAAACTTCAATAAACTCATTAACTTGTGTGTTCAGGTATATATCAGAAATAGTAATAGAAATCTTTATTTTTACTTTCAGAAGATCTTCTGACATGTCATAACACAGATGAGGCAAAAATTACCAAATGTGCTGCCAATTTCTTGAAGTTTGTGTCAGAAAGGATAGGCGGTGGTGGCAGAGGAGACAATTGACTTTTAATACGAAACAAATCTTAAAATTCTGTCGGACATCGTTTATTGATTTAATCATTATGATACATTAAATAACTGAGAACATTTTATGATAAATGTATACAAATAAAGATTGATTGATTTTGATGATGCAGCAGTCTTCAAAACTTTAATGTTGAGCCAATTAATTTTGTATATATACCGTTGAACCTGGTCACTTTGTAGGAAACCTGTGTTTAAAACAGTCAACAAATATGAGTGAACTTTGTAAAGTCTGAAATGTCGCAATGTAAGATGTCCATAAACGGGTTTTGATTTCTGGTGTTTTAATGTCACTTTCAATAATATTTCCGCTATATCATGGCGACCAGTTTTAGTGGTGGAGGAAGCTGGAAAGAACCACCGACCATGGGTAAGCAACTGGTAAACTTTATCACTTGCGGCTGCGAGTCGAGTGCACCCTTTTTTATAATTTACAAAGCCGGGTGCGAACCCACTCCGTATTGGTGATAGGCTTGTATGAGTTGTTAGATCCAACGACCTAACTCATTGAGCCACCTGGGCCCCTGTGTCCATAAATGGGGGATCTGTTGGAATTTTGTGAACTTTTGCATGCATCGTTTATTTAAGTATTCAAGTAACCTCTCAGACTAAGGTTAAAATAAACATCATTAAAGTAATTTTTGAGTAATTTTACTAGGCAATATTCAAACGTTACTCGTACGTTATTAAGTAACATTAAGTCAATAATGTTACTGCAACGTTACTGGTTTACGTTGAAAAAAGTACATCTTATGTTACTAAGTAACGTAAAATTGAAAACGTTACTGTAACGTTAATTTTACGTTACTAAGTAACGTAAAATTGTAAACGTTACTGTAACGTTAATTTTACGTTACTAAATAACGTTATTTTAAACGTTATAACAACGTTGATCGGAGTCCACAAATGACGTCAACACAACGTTAATTTATAAGGTAAGTACAACATAAAGTTAACGTTATTCCAACGTTATATAAACGTTACTTTGTTTGCTGGGATGGAACAACCACACTGAATAGGATAGCAGCGTTTACTCTGACCTTGTTGCTGGTGAGGAGGGGCTAACTGTATGGCCAATTTTCAAGGACTTCATGTCACAGTCCCGTTCCCCGCCCTTTGGACCTCGTTGGATGTTGCCCTATTGTGGCTGGTGAAAAGTGATCCCCATAACAGTTCAAGCCTTAGGGTCCCAAAAGTGTAGGTCCGCCACTGGGGTTAAACAGCAGTCCTGTTCACTATGATGTCCTCCACCCATCGAATGACTCAACATCTCCTTTTCTGAATACTAAACTGTCTGGTCAAATACTTTTAAAGATTTTTCCGATCTTATCTTTCAAATTGTTGATTATTTAGGTGCTGGTATCAAGTCAGGAAAGTGAGCGTTCTTGTCCCCATGCGTGTTAAGGGAATCGATTTTGTATCGTGTTTCTATGTATTTTCGACAGTTTTTTTTTATCGTATTAGTCAACATCTTCATGATCTCCTTCGCATTCATGGCACTCTCACTGAATGTGCAAACATCCTCATTTTATATACGCAACACCCCCCTTTTTTTGTTTACAGAAAATAACGTGTAGCATGTAAAAGGACACAAACGAGGAGTTTTTGTGGTAAATATCACATTATTTAATAAATGGTAAATGAACAAAAATATATTCCTATAAACTAAATCTCCTCATATAAAACATTTTGTATGTAATATAGCAATGGGCCCGTATTTTTGACATTTATTGACATATGAAAATGACATTCAAAATGGCGTTTGAGCTACCTGTTATTGTCTTGTATTTAAAAAGATTTAATTATAACTTTCGTTTTTATATCAATACACAAAAAACTTCAAATATCCTAAATGAATCCAAAGTATCATTCATCAATAAACTTACGCGAAGATGTAGGTCTCAATATGGTAATCATCACAGATATCTTGTAAATAAAAATTTATAATCTATAAATAGCAAAGTGGAGTTCCACACCTGACTTCCCATTTCTTATTTCAAATCTAAACTTAAATGACCTCATTTTTTTAATGTGTAAATTAAATACTTAAAACACTGTCACTGCTCGGGAAAAGAAACGTCGTTTTTCCGAATGTTAAAAAACATCAAAATAATAAATTTGCTTATTTATTTTAGAAATATGTGTAAAATAGTGTTATATAATTATTAGTACTTGGATAATACCTATATTACACTTGAATGCACTTTGTTTGTGCACATGCGCTCGTGGCACGGAATAACTTTTTAACTTTCTGTTTACATATTTATTTCCAATAACATTTCTTTATTTTTTTAAAAATTCATCTCTTTTTTCTTATTTTAACTTGTTTGTGTCAACATTCATACAATCTTATGTTAACAACAACTTACATGTGGGCACGAACAAGTGTGGCGCACAGAATTCAAATGTCCAACGTCGTTCAAGGCTATCAATCGGTACTGATAGGCTATGATAACTTGCAAAAATTTAGAAAAAAAAAACCGAATTTGTAGCATGGAAGCCGTCAAACCGTTTTATTGAATCAAAAAGTAGAAGAGTGTGTTTGAAGCCGAATGACATTTTTTTGTCGTCAGTATTGAATCTTGTTCCACCACTCTCCAGTCCACTCCTGAAGCTTGACCTCCCCCCCAAATTTGAAGGATTATTTTGCTGTTCAGTTAATCTACACAAGCTTAAACATTAGTTTAATTGGTTGAACTGGAGTGAACACGAATAACCGATTAATAGTGGAGGAGTCTATATAAGACAAACATTTTTATTATATTTTCTCCCAGGTTTTCCCAATTTAGCCAATGATCGGTCCCTAAGATGTGTCCTCCCAGTGGTGGACCTACATTTTTTTGGACCCCTTCACAAACCGGTAACCATAGGACAACATACTACAATAATAAAATGACCTTGTTGCCCTTGCAAGGACCTCGAGGCCAAAATGGCGAAGAACGGTGTGGAGAGATGGAGTCCTTGAAAACGAGCCATAAATAGATTGAGCCCATTTCCACCAACAACGAGGTATGGGTAACCGGTGTCATCTTCAATCAGGTTGTTCTATGACAGATCACCACTTTTTTTTTAATTTAACCACAACATCTCAGATTTTGATTTAAATTCGGTTATCTCCCATAACACCGAAGGCGCCACGATGAAATATGACCGGTACAAGTACAGGCATCCTCGACATGACCCACGTGAATACTTATGTTAAGCTGTCTTTTCAAAGCAGTTCTACCTCTAGAAATGCAGTAAATGAGAAATAGACTCTCCCCACCACCACATAAAATATATATAAACTAAACAGAATAAACAAAATTAAGTTAGAAAACAGAAATATCTCAGTAAATATTGGAACAGAAAGGCCAGTCGCTGGCTAAGAAAACAGCAGAAATATACCCATTCAAATATGATACGTGTTTACAATGGACCAAGCTTATAAGCACTTGACCAATACACTCGTTAACACTAAACACTAGCAAAGATTTAATCTGAAAATTACCAAAAACTTAAAAAAGAGAAAGATTTGGAGAAACGAAAATCACAATACCCAATAAAGAAGTGAAAATCT
The DNA here is from genome assembly GCA_963680875.1 of Bathymodiolus brooksi. Lineage (NCBI taxonomy): Eukaryota > Metazoa > Mollusca > Bivalvia > Mytilida > Modiolidae > Bathymodiolus > Bathymodiolus brooksi. The sequence continues at coordinate 84,570,803 of OY804588.1, read as the reverse complement.
GATTTTTGTGTTAAAATGCAGACGAGTGCAGTCTGAATTGAGAATTCAGTTGTCTTTTTTATGAATCCGATTGCCTCTAGCCTAAGAGCTGAGTTGTAGAACTATTAAGCCGTGCATCAACGAAGGATTTGAGAACCCAGCTGCCCAAATGTAGGTTATGGATAGATTATTGCGAGCTCAATGGGCCAAGACAGGGGTTCAGGAGCTCGCAAGCCTCCGAGAGAACTCAAATTTGATCAATCGTACATTCTCATTGACATTTTGAGGCATATTATATGGTCAATATTAAGTACTTCAACCCCTTGGCCTATGATTCTAACACTAGAATATATAGCCGTATTTTGATAACAAACAATTAAAAAACTTCATCAGTTTTTGTTGTTGTTGAAAAATTCACTCATTAATACAAAGTTACTACAGGGGGCCCTCCAAGATTAGGGGCCCTTAAGCTTGAGATTGATTAGTTTCATAGTAGATCCGCCACTGTGTCCTCCATAGTTTGTGGTTATGAGGAAATCGGAAATTTCAAGACGAATAACCTCTCACAACATTGAGAAATAATGTAATAGTAGTTAAATTCGTGAAGCACAATTAATGTTACCATACATGTGTATTTTTAAATTCTGGAATTTCTATTAATAAATATCAAGTTCTAACAAAAAAATTTTTTTTCAATGAGACCGTCGTGGTCGTGTAAAAATAACAACACACTTACGGACAGGGGGCCGTCGTGGCCGTGATCGTATGGTAGTTGGATATACAACTACCTGTGCAATCAGTGTATATCACCAATAATGCTGTGACCTCGAATACCGCTCATGGCTAGTTGTACTGTGAAAATGTTTGTCAGTGATTTTCGATAGGACTGTGGTTTTCATCGGGTACCCTTGTTTCCTCCACCAATAAATCTGACCGCCACGATATCAATGAAATATTGTTGAATGTGGGACAACACACCTCAACCCTCGGTATCGCCCTTTTTTTTATAATTAGTGACGTTTATATAAATAGATGGACGAAAACTTTATATTCCGTTCTATTTTTAGATTCGTGGATTCACTGGTTCTATTAATAGAAATTAAAATATAAAATCATTATTATTCAGCAGTGAATTTATATTTCATTGGATTCTTAAATTCGTGCATTGGGTGAACCGCGAATTCCAAGAAAAATTGGGACCCAACGAATAAAAGGCATTTCTGGGTGTGTGGGAAGAACTGTGATCTTTACGGAAATTAAATAAAAGATTCAGCTTCATCATGAGTAAAGTTGAAAGATGTCAAATAGGTTACCAGCAGTCGTAAATCAAAGAAGGACAAATAATACAATGGCAAGAAGAAAATGGACAAATGACCAAACAATGATCTACAAAACACTACACAGATAATTAAAAATCAAGCAACACGAACCTACTAAAAACCGGGGTGAGCTTAGGCGCTCCAGAAGGGTAAACAGTTTCTGCTCCACTAGTGGCACCCGTCGTGTTACTCTTGTTACAAACCCGGTGATAAATAATCAATAAATATGGCACTGTTAAAATAATGTGGATCAATGTAGAATAAACAACATTAAACAGATTTCTTTTGACTTTTTTAGTGTACCTGTTGATCATGAGGGTTATTCGAAAACACGTCGTTCGGAATAAATTAGCTATTTATGTTTGTATTACTGTCACTGGATCGATACATCTGCTTGTGGACTATTAATCCTCGACGATATCACACGACGCGGTGTCAGTGTGCATGCTCTAGCACGCTGTATTATATGTATTTAGTATTAGAATTTATTAAGACTAAGATTCCCCCTCTTAGACATAGGCAACCGTAGCCGATTCTGGCAATCTTGTTTCGACCTCCCAAAGACTTTTAAATTGTCTGGTTTTCCAATCTTTTGATCTTCCGTGTACTAGGTGAAGGTTATTCCAGAAACGCACCGTGTACACTAATCTAGATCTCTACGATTTTACTTCATACTTCACAAATCTAGAAGTCAAACAGTAGTCAAATAATGGATGTCGTTACCGCGATCGTCTGGTGGTTGGATTATAAATCTAACAATACAGCCAGTGCATATTATACCAAATTCGAGCGAGTTCAAATCAAACTGATGGAGGGTGTACTCGACACGGATACTTGCGTAGGTCGTTGGTTTTTCATTGAGTATTCCGGATTCCTCTACCATTAAAACTGGCTATCATGATATAACCAGGCCTGGATTAACCCTTAAGCAAAATAAGCACGTGCTTAGGGCATCAAGGGCCAAGGGAGCACCACAAACATCCGCCAACAAGGCAACAAATTTATCAGCCAGATATTAGGCTCAAAAACACACCAGAAATCCCCAAAAATGTAGGACAAATGAAACAAAACACTAATAAATGTTATAGGCTTTATTTATACATGTTAAAACAATAAAAGCAATTAATTTAAATGATTAAAAATAATATTTACAGTGTATTTACATCAAAAAGGTTGGGGCATAAATTGGCTTTAATCCGGCCCTGGATATAACTAAAGTATTGTTTATTTAAAATGGCATTAAACACACATATTCCAAATGAAATACGAACGGCTACGATTTATTTAAGGAATATTTTCAATTTTTGAACAGGTTATACGATATAACATGGTTTGGGGCAGCTTACGCTTAATAAACCGCGGAGCCCTTTATGTAAAGCATAAACTGTTCCAAACCAGGTTTTACAAGCATAACCTTATAAAAAATTTCAAAATTCCTTATATTTTTTACAAAAACTTTAATATTACGATTCTTTCATGAGACTATTTGAATTTGTCGTTGGCGAATAAATATTTTGGTGACATCACAATACAAAACCAGGTTATAAAATATAACCAATTTTTCTCCAGGAATATCAGCCAATCAGATTGCAGTATTCACATCAAATTATAATATTTTGAACAGATATATCATGTTTGGGAGGGGTATTTGCGAAACAAACCAGTCGAGAGACGAAACATTTAGTCTCAAGACTTGTATTTTTCGCAAATACCCCTCCCAATATGATATATCTGTTTAATTACAACGAATATTATTTAGAACACTTGCTAAATAAATAACGCCTTTTGTTTGTCGTTTTCAGGAATATTCTGTTTTTATTGTTTGTTTCAGGAACGTTTTAACTTGTTATAAACCTTTTGTCGTCTGACATTTTTTTTACTGTTAATACGTTTACATCGAACAGTTCTGGGTTTCAAATTTGAATAATCACGTTACCTTACGTATAAAGGTAAAGAAGAATTATTCCGAATGAATTTGGCGGTTTTAGGCGCGCGAGGGTAAAAAAGTGAATTACGTTTTCGCAAATACCACGACACAGAGGGGGGGGGGGGGAGAGTTAAATCCTCATGCAAATACCGCGGCAGCGGTAAAAATTAGCGAAATTAATCCTAAATATGAAAATACACGAATAATACACCGGCTATTAACCAATCAATATCCAGGATTCTTATATAAGGTGTAATTAATTTATAAACAAAATCAATAAATATAAATATCATTTAATTTCTAAGAAATAAACTATGGAGTATGTGCTGCTATTTTCTCTTGAATCCACTTCATGAAGTTTAACACTTTGGCGTAGATACCAGGATGGTGTGCCTCTGTAATAAAATACCAATAATGCATAATACCTTGATTAAATGGGGGCCGTCATGGTCGTGATCGTATGGTAGTTGGATTGACAACTACCGGTACCTATGCAATCAGTACCTATCACCACTAACGTTGTGAGTTCGAATCCCACTCAGGCAATACAACATTATGTGATAAAGTTTGTCAGCGACTTACGCCAGGTCGGTAGTTTTCTCCGGGTAGTCCGGTTTCATCCACCACTAAAACTGACCGCCACGATATAACTGAAATATTGTTAAAAGTGGCGGTAAACACCATAAACCCGCCTTTTTATAAAATGCAAAAACATTTTTTTCATATTCAACATTCTTATACAACAACACTGTTCACCATGTTATATATCAGGGTGACATCTTACTCACATGTGGAAAATACTAACACCATTTCACCAAGTCCGTTAGTTTGTTGTCATAAAAATTATTTTAACCCCGTCTCTTTTTACTGAAGTGTCTGTATCAAATGTTAAGGATATCGACTTTGCTTCTGTTTCTCCGATTTTCTCATAAATTTTGATAAATATTTGTATTGATAATAAATTGTTTATATAAGGCAGTATTTTCTACTCTTCAATATTAGATTTTACAATTGAGTTTTCTGTTGTTTACGATGGTGCACCACTGACGGAGGACTTAAAATATAGGAATTAACATCTGGTACACTATATGTTTGTAATCTTTTTTTTACATTTGATATTCTATAGTTTGTTTCTATATATGATCAGCTAGGTATGCAGCACACGTAAGTCTGAAAAGATTTCCTGGTAATATGATGATCTGAATACGAATATGGAGATATTTCAATAAAGATATAATTCGAATTAAAAAGCGGACCATTCGCAAAATATGATGAATAAATTGATAAGCATCATTAAATGGAACAAGTCAAACTTTGATCTGAACAAAGTACCAGAGATTAATACTTTTAAACCATGGACGTGATCGTATGGTAGTTGGATTTATCACCACTGATGTTGTGAGCTCGAATCTCGATCAGGTCGAGGTGTACAACATTATGTGATCAAGTTTGTCAGTGACTTACGCAGGACGGTGGTTTTCTCCGGGTACTCTGGTTTCTCCCACCAATAAAACTTACTTCCATAATATAACTGAAATGTTGTTGAAAGTGGCGTTGAACACCATCAAGCAAAGACCAAATGTAATTACCTGCACAGCCATTACCCCATGACACTATGCCTTGTAGGGTCCATACATTGGATGTCTTGCAGACAAAAGGTCCTCCACTATCACCCTATAAAACGTGTGTATAAAAATATGTAGAATTACATAAATGTATATTTAATACAGATATATCATCTCTCAGATATAAAGGGTTGATACCTTACCCTTTCACAAACAACTAATTTGACTTGACAACTTATGTTTTTTTATTGTTCTATTTTGTTACGTTTTGAAGAAGGAGACGTGTTCTGTGTGCTTATTCAAGTGGTTTCCAACAAATATTGTGTTGTGTTGTTGTTTTGTTTTTCTACCTCTTGTGTACCTTATGTTACCAGTTTCTCTGGAGTGTCAATTTTGTGTTGCCCCTTCTGTATTCTCTAACGTTTATTTATCTTGTGTACCCTATGTTACCAGTTTCACTGGAGTGTCAATTTTGTGTTGCCCCTTCTGTATTCTCTAACGTTTATTTATCTTGTGTACCTTATGTTACCAGTTTCTCTGGAGTGTCAATTTTGTGTTGCCCCTTCTGTATTCTCTAACGTTTATTTATCTTGTGTACCCTATGTTACCAGTTTCTCTGGAGTGTCAATTTTGTGTTGCCCCTTCTGTATTCTCTAACGTTTATTTATCTTGTGTACCCTATGTTACCAGTTTCTCTGGAGTGTCAATTTTGTGTTGCCCCTTCTGTATTCTCTAACGTTTATTTATCTTGTGTACCCTATGTTACCAGTTTCTCTGGAGTGTCAATTTTGTGTTGCCCCTTCTGTATTCTCTAACGTTTATTTATCTTGTGTACCCTATGTTACCAGTTTCTCTGGAGTGTCAATTTTGTGTTGCCCCCTCTGTATTCTCTAACGTTTATTTATCTTGTGTACCCTATGTTACCAGTTTCTCTGGAGTGTCAATTTTGTGTTGCCCCTTCTGTATTCTCTAACGTTTATTTATCTTGTGTACCCTATGTTACCAGTTTCTCTGGAGTGTCAATTTTGTGTTGCCCCTTCTGTATTCTCTAACGTTTATTTATCTTGTGTACCCTATGTTACCAGTTTCTCTGGAGTGTCAATTTTGTGTTGCCCCTTCTGTATTCTCTAACGTTTATTGTATCCAGTTCATCTTCTTGTCCTATTAAATATCAAATATGTAGTACAATCAAATAATTACATTACTTCCGTTTTTCATTGAAATGCTACAATATGATTGGTTATGAAGTGGTCACATGATTATAAAAGAGATGTTTTACGCGCGCTTCATACAACATGTGCTTCGGTCCACGCACAGGCGCTTGTGTAGAGTCAAAAATATGCTCGCTATGTACCTAAAATACCACAAGGCCGGATTCACTCCTACTACCTCTGTCACTTCAACCGCTATTTCCTCTGTCAAAATGGCGATAGGACACAAATCGCTTACTAATTTGCGTAGTGAAATGATTTTTCTTCAAGGAAAACCCGTTTTTTATATCTTCCTACCATCTACACCCCCATGCTGACAGATAATCCTCCGATTTTGTTGACTATAGACACCTACGTGGCAGCAAAAGGGAAAGTAGGTCACGTGACATCTTCCGCCTTTCGGTCGTTCTCGGGTTTTATCATATATAAATACTAAACACTAGAAATTCGAAATTCAAATTACAAGGCGCCAAAATATGAACTTCTCATATATATTTCGTAAGGCAATGATAAAACCCGAGAACGACCGAAAGGCGGAAGATGTCACGTGACCTACTTTCCCTTTTGCTGCCACGTAGGTGTCCATAGTCAACAAAATCGGAGGATTATCTGTCAGTATGGGGGTGTAGATGGTAGGAAGATATACAAAACGGGTTTTCCTTGAAGAAAAATCATTTCACTACGAAAATCAGTAAGCGATTTGTGTCCTATCGCCATCATTTGACAGAGGAAATAGCAGTTGAAGTGACAGAGGTAGTAGGAGTGAGTCCGGCCTTGTGGTATTTTAGGTACATAGCGAGCATATTTTTGGCTCTACACAAGCGCCTGTGGTCCACGCTTTTACACGTCAATAAAACTACAAAAAAATGCATTCAATTCTTAAATAAATAAAATGCAAGACACATTAATTGATATCTCCTTCCTGTCATGTTAACAATTACAGTAATATACATTGACTCCACCAAAACGGTGGCATGCGTATTTTACCTAACACAAATAAGGACACAACCATTTAACTCTTTTTGGGGGGAGGGGGGAGTTTATAATGGTTGTTTTTAATAAATTTATATACCACCATTTAACTTTATTTTAACAAATTTATATCGACAACCATCTTACCATGAGAGACGCAAAATAAAAAAATATAACCCTGCAGTTTTCAACGAGAATCTGTTTTTTTTTTCATGTGAACATATTTTTCTAGCCCGGGTAAAAGAACATAGACCCCCCCTCCCCCCCACAAAAAAACCCCAAGTTAAATGATCGGTCCTTTAAGTACACATACCTGACAAGAATCATGACCACCTTGTTCGTACCCAGCACAAATCATATTCTTTGTCACTTCCCCATCATTTGTGTCGTTACATTTTTTGTTGTTATAAATGGGTAGTATAGCCTGTTTCAATCTTCCTGCGCAACACGTTCCTATAATATATTAGTGTGCTTTAATAAAAACGTAGAGCTCACAACACATTTGTGGAATAACCTTCATCAGGTACGCTCAAAGCCAAGACATTTGTGGAATAACCTTCATCAGGTACGCTCAAAGCCAAGACATTTGTGGAATAACCTTCATCAGGTACGCTCAAAGCCAAGACATTTGTGGAATAACCTTCCATCAGGTACGCTCAAAGCCAAGACATTTGTGGAATAACCTTCTTCAGGTACGCTCAAAGCCAAGACATTTGTGGAATAACCTTCCATCAGGTACGCTCAAAGCCAAGACATTTGTGGAATAACCTTCATCAGGTACGCTCAAAGCCAAGACATTTGTGGAATAACCTTCATCAGGTACGCTCAAAGCCAAGACATTTGTGGAATAACCTTCATCAGGTACGCTCAAAGCCAAGACATTTGTGGAATAACCTTCATCAGGGACGCTCAAAGCCAAGACATTTGTGGAATAACCTTCCATCAGGTACGCTCAAAGCCAAGACATTTGTGGAATAACCTTCATCAGGTACGCTCAAAGCCAAGACATTTGTGGAATAACCTTCCATCAGGTACGCTCAAAGCCAAGTCATTTGTGGAATAACCTTCATCAGGTACGCTCAAAGCCAAGACATTTGTGGAATAACCTTCATCAGGTACGCTCAAAGCCAAGACATTTGTGGAATAACCTTCATCAGGTACGCTCAAAGCCAAGACATTTGTGGAATAACCTTCATCAGGTATGCTCAAAGCCAAGACATTTGTGGAATAACCTTCATCAGGTACGCTCAAAGCCAAGACATTTGTGGAATAACCTTCATCAGGTACGCTCAAAGCCAAGACATTTGTGGAATAACCTTCATCAGGTACGCTCAAAGCCAAGACATTTGTGGAATAACCTTCATCAGGTACGCTCAAAGCCAAGACATTTGTGGAATAACCTTCACCAGGTACGCTCAAAGCCAAGACATTTGTGGAATAACCTTCATCAGATACGCTCAAAGCCAAGACATTTGTGGAATAACCTTCATCAGGTACGCTCAAAGCCAAGACATTTGTGGAATAACCTTCATCAGGTACGCTCAAAGCCAAGACATTTGTGGAATAACCTTCTTCAGGTACGCTCAAAGCCAAGACATTTGTGGAATAACCTTCCATCAGGTACGCTCAAAGCCAAGACATTTGTGGAATAACCTTCTTCAGGTACGCTCAAAGCCAAGACATTTGTGGAATAACCTTCCATCAGGTACGCTCAAAGCCAAGACATTTGTGGAATAACCTTCATCAGGTACGCTCAAAGCCAAGACATTTGTGGAATAACCTTCATCAGGTACGCTCAAAGCCAAGACATTTGTGGAATAACCTTCATCAGGTACGCTCAAAGCCAAGACATTTGTGGAATAACCTTCATCAGGTACGCTCAAAGCCAAGACATTTGTGGAATAACCTTCATCAGGTACGCTCAAAGCCAAGACATTTGTGGAATAACCTTCCATCAGGTACGCTCAAAGCCAAGACATTTGTGGAATAACCTTCTTCAGGTACGCTCAAAGCCAAGACATTTGTGGAATAACCTTCCATCAGGTACGCTCAAAGCCAAGACATTTGTGGAATAACCTTCATCAGGTACGCTCAAAGCCAAGACATTTGTGGAATAACCTTCATCAGGTACGCTCAAAGCCAAGACATTTGTGGAATAACCTTCATCAGGTACGCTCAAAGCCAAGACATTTGTGGAATAACCTTCATCAGGTACGCTCAAAGCCAAGACATTTGTGGAATAACCTTCATCAGGTACGCTCAAAGCCAAGACATTTGTGGAATAACCTTCATCAGGTACGCTCAAAGCCAAGACATTTGTGGAATAACCTTCCATCAGGTACGCTCAAAGCCAAGACATTTGTGGAATAACCTTCATCAGGTACGCTCAAAGCCAAGACATTTGTGGAATAACCTTCATCAGGTACGCTCAAAGCCAAGACATTTGTGGAATAACCTTCATCAGGTACGCTCAAAGCCAAGACATTTGTGGAATAACCTTCCATCAGGTACGCTCAAAGCCAAGACATTTGTGGAATAACCTTCATCAGGTATGCTCAAAGCCAAGACATTTGTGGAATAACCTTCATCAGGTACGCTCAAAGCCAAGACATTTGTGGAATAACCTTCATCAGGTACGCTCAAAGCCAAGACATTTGTGGAATAACCTTCCATCAGGTACGCTCAAAGCCAAGACATTTGTGGAATAACCTTCATCAGGTACGCTCAAAGCCAAGACATTTGTGGAATAACCTTCATCAGGTACGTTCAAAGCCAAGACATTTGTGGAATAACCTTCATCAGGTACGCTCAAAGCCAAGACATTTGTGGAATAACCTTCCATCAGGTACGCTCAAAGCCAAGACATTTGTGGAATAACCTTCATCAGGTACGCTCAAAGCCAAGACATTTGTGGAATAACCTTCCATCAGGTACGCTCAAAGCCAAGACATTTGTGGAATAACCTTCATCAGGTACGCTCTAAGCCAAGACATTTGTGGAATAACCTTCATCAGGTACGCTCAAAGCCAAGACATTTGTGGAATAACCTTCATCAGGTACGCTCAAAGCCAAGACATTTGTGGAATAACCTTCATCAGGTACGCTCAAAGCCAAGACATTTGTGGAATAACCTTCATCAGGTACGCTCAAAGCCAAGACATTTGTGGAATAACCTTCATCAGGTACGCTCAAAGCCAAGACATTTGTGGAATAACCTTCATCAGGGACGCTCAAAGCCAAGACATTTGTGGAATAACCTTCCATCAGGTACGCTCAAAGCCAAGACATTTGTGGAATAACCTTCATCAGGTACGCTCAAAGCCAAGACATTTGTGGAATAACCTTCCATCAGGTACGCTCAAAGCCAAGACATTTGTGGAATAACCTTCCATCAGATACGCTCAAAGCCAAGACATTTGTGGAATAACCTTCATCAGGTACGCTCAAAGCCAAGACATTTGTGGAATAACCTTCATCAGGTACGCTCAAAGCCAAGACATTTGTGGAATAACCTTCCATCAGGTACGCTCAAAGCCAAGACATTTGTGGAATAACCTTCATCAGGTACGCTCAAAGCCAAGACATTTGTGGAATAACCTTCCATCAGGTACGCTCAAAGCCAAGACATTTGTGGAATAACCTTCATCAGGTACGCTCAAAGCCAAGACATTTGTGGAATAACCTTCATCAGGTACGCTCAAAGCCAAGACATTTGTGGAATAACCTTCATCAGGTACGCTCAAAGCCAAGACATTTGTGGAATAACCTTCATCAGGTACGCTCAAAGCCAAGACATTTGTGGAATAACCTTCATCAGGTACGCTCAAAGCCAAGACATTTGTGGAATAACCTTCATCAGGTACGCTCAAAGCCAAGACATTTGTGGAATAACCTTCATCAGGTACGCTCAAAGCCAAGACATTTGTGGAATAACCTTCATCAGGTACGCTCAAAGCCAAGACATTTGTGGAATAACCTTCATAAGGTACGCTCAAAGCCAAGACATTTGTGGAATAACCTTCATCAGGTACGCTCAAAGCCAAGACATTTGTGGAATAACCTTCATCAGGTACGCTCAAAGCCAAGACATTTGTGGAATAACCTTCATCAGGTACGCTCAAAGCCAAGACATTTGTGGAATAACCTTCATCAGGTACGCTCAAAGCCAAGACATTTGTGGAATAACCTTCATAAGGTACGCTCAAAGCCAAGACATTTGTGGAATAACCTTCATCAGGTACGCTCAAAGCCAAGACATTTGTGGAATAACCTTCCATCAGGTACTCTCAAAGCCAAGGCATTTGTGGAATAACCTTCCATCAGGTACGCTCAAAGCCAAGACATTTGTGGAATAACCTTCATCAGGTACGCTCAAAGCCAAGACATTTGTGGAATAACCTTCATCAGGTACGCTCAAAGCCAAGACATTTGTGGAATAACCTTCATCAGGTACGCTCAAAGCCAAGACATTTGTGGAATAACCTTCATCAGGTACGCTCAAAGCCAAGACATTTGTGGAATAACCTTCATCAGGTACGCTCAAAGCCAAGCCATTTGTGGAATAACCTTCCATCAGGTACGCTCAAAGCCAAGACATTTGTGGAATAACCTTCATCAGGTACGCTCAAAGCCAAGACATTTGTGGAATAACCTTCCATCAGGTACGCTCAAAGCCAAGACATTTGTGGAATAACCTTCATCAGGTACGCTCAAAGCCAAGACATTTGTGGAATAACCTTCATCAGGTACGTTCAAAGCCAAGACATTTGTGGAATAACCTTCATCAGGTACGCTCAAAGCCAAGACATTTGTGGAATAACCTTCCATCAGGTACGCTCAAAGCCAAGACATTTGTGGAATAACCTTCATCAGGTACGCTCAAAGCCAAGACATTTGTGGAATAACCTTCCATCAGGTACGCTCAAAGCCAAGACATTTGTGGAATAACCTTCATCAGGTACGCTCTAAGCCAAGACATTTGTGGAATAACCTTCATCAGGTACGCTCAAAGCCAAGACATTTGTGGAATAACCTTCATCAGGTACGCTCAAAGCCAAGACATTTGTGGAATAACCTTCATCAGGTACGCTCAAAGCCAAGACATTTGTGGAATAACCTTCATCAGGTACGCTCAAAGCCAAGACATTTGTGGAATAACCTTCATCAGGTACGCTCAAAGCCAAGACATTTGTGGAATAACCTTCATCAGGGACGCTCAAAGCCAAGACATTTGTGGAATAACCTTCCATCAGGTACGCTCAAAGCCAAGACATTTGTGGAATAACCTTCATCAGGTACGCTCAAAGCCAAGACATTTGTGGAATAACCTTCCATCAGGTACGCTCAAAGCCAAGACATTTGTGGAATAACCTTCCATCAGATACGCTCAAAGCCAAGACATTTGTGGAATAACCTTCATCAGGTACGCTCAAAGCCAAGACATTTGTGGAATAACCTTCATCAGGTACGCTCAAAGCCAAGACATTTGTGGAATAACCTTCCATCAGGTACGCTCAAAGCCAAGACATTTGTGGAATAACCTTCATCAGGTACGCTCAAAGCCAAGACATTTGTGGAATAACCTTCCATCAGGTACGCTCAAAGCCAAGACATTTGTGGAATAACCTTCATCAGGTACGCTCAAAGCCAAGACATTTGTGGAATAACCTTCATCAGGTACGCTCAAAGCCAAGACATTTGTGGAATAACCTTCATCAGGTACGCTCAAAGCCAAGACATTTGTGGAATAACCTTCATCAGGTACGCTCAAAGCCAAGACATTTGTGGAATAACCTTCATCAGGTACGCTCAAAGCCAAGACATTTGTGGAATAACCTTCATCAGGTACGCTCAAAGCCAAGACATTTGTGGAATAACCTTCATCAGGTACGCTCAAAGCCAAGACATTTGTGGAATAACCTTCATCAGGTACGCTCAAAGCCAAGACATTTGTGGAATAACCTTCATAAGGTACGCTCAAAGCCAAGACATTTGTGGAATAACCTTCATCAGGTACGCTCAAAGCCAAGACATTTGTGGAATAACCTTCATCAGGTACGCTCAAAGCCAAGACATTTGTGGAATAACCTTCATCAGGTACGCTCAAAGCCAAGACATTTGTGGAATAACCTTCATCAGGTACGCTCAAAGCCAAGACATTTGTGGAATAACCTTCATCAGGTACGCTCAAAGCCAAGACATTTGTGGAATAACCTTCATCAGGTACGCTCAAAGCCAAGACATTTGTGGAATAACCTTCCATCAGGTACTCTCAAAGCCAAGGCATTTGTGGAATAACCTTCCATCAGGTACGCTCAAAGCCAAGACATTTGTGGAATAACCTTCATCAGGTACGCTCAAAGCCAAGACATTTGTGGAATAACCTTCATCAGGTACGCTCAAAGCCAAGACATTTGTGGAATAACCTTCATCAGGTACGCTCAAAGCCAAGACATTTGTGGAATAACCTTCATCAGGTACGCTCAAAGCCAAGACATTTGTGGAATAACCTTCATCAGGTACGCTCAAAGCCAAGCCATTTGTGGAATAACCTTCCATCAGGTACGCTCAAAGCCAAGACATTTGTGGAATAACCTTCATCAGGTACGCTCAAAGCCAAGACATTTGTGGAATAACCTTCATCAGGTACGCTCAAAGCCAAGACATTTGTGGAATAACCTTCATCAGGTACGCTCAAAGCCAAGACATTTGTGGAATAACCTTCATCAGGTACGCTCAAAGCCAAGACATTTGTGGAATAACCTTCATCAGGTACGCTCAAAGCCAAGACATTTGTGGAATAACCTTCCATCAGGTACGCTCAAAGCCAAGACATTTGTGGAATAACCTTCCATCAGGTACGCTCAAAGCCAAGACATTTGTGGAATAACCTTCATCAGGTACGCTCAAAGCCAAGACATTTGTGGAATAACCTTCATCAGGTACGCTCAAAGCCAAGACATTTGTGGAATAACCTTCATCAGGTACGCTCAAAGCCAAGACATTTGTGGAATAACCTTCCATCAGGTACGCTCAAAGCCAAGACATTTGTGGAATAACCTTCATCAGGTACGCTCAAAGCCAAGACATTTGTGGAATAACCTTCATCAGGTACGCTCAAAGCCAAGACATTTGTGGAATAACCTTCATCAGGTACGCTCAAAGCCAAGACATTTGTGGAATAACCTTCCATCAGGTACGCTCAAAGCCAAGACATTTGTGGAATAACCTTCATCAGGTACGCTCAAAGCCAAGACATTTGTGGAATAACCTTCCATCAGGTACGCTCAAAGCCAAGACATTTGTGGAATAACCTTCATCAGGTACGCTCAAAGCCAAGACATTTGTGGAATAACCTTCCATCAGGTACGCTCAAAGCCAAGACATTTGTGGAATAACCTTCATCAGGTATGCTCAAAGCCAAGACATTTGTGGAATAACCTTCATCAGGTACGCTCAAAGCCAAGACATTTGTGGAATAACCTTCATCAGGTACGCTCAAAGCCAAGACATTTGTGGAATAACCTTCCATCAGGTACGCTCAAAGCCAAGACATTTGTGGAATAACCTTCATCAGGTACGCTCAAAGCCAAGACATTTGTGGAATAACCTTCCATCAGGTACGCTCAAAGCCAAGACATTTGTGGAATAACCTTCATCAGGTACGCTCAAAGCCAAGACATTTGTGGAATAACCTTCCATCAGGTACGCTCAAAGCCAAGACATTTGTGGAATAACCTTCCATCAGATACGCTCAAAGCCAAGACATTTGTGGAATAACCTTCATCAGGTACGCTCAAAGCCAAGACATTTGTGGAATAACCTTCATCAGGTACTCTCAAAGCCAAGACATTTGTGGAATAACCTTCATCAGGTACGCTCAAAGCCAAGACATTTGTGGAATAACCTTCCATCAGGTACGCTCAAAGCCAAGACATTTGTGGAATAACCTTCATCAGGTACGCTCAAAGCCAAGACATTTGTGGAGTAACCTTCATCAGGTACGCTCAAAGCCAAGACATTTGTGGAATAACCTTCCATCAGGTACGCTCAAAGCCAAGACATTTGAAAGCCAAATAGTTTGAAAGTCTTTGGGAGCAATAAAACCAAAGGGCTTAAACAGGATCGCCAAAGTAATCTATGGTCACCAGGGGAGGATGCAGGATTTCAAATTAGGGGAGCGCACCTAAAAAAAATGCGCCGAGCGGAGGGAGGCGCGATAATTTTTGGGGTATTTCGTGTGAAAAATCACGATTTTACGCCTAAAAATCATATTTTTCCAATTTTAGGGGGGCCGGGCGCGCCTCCCCCCTGGATTCGCCCCTGGTCACCTGTGTCTGAGGGAGGAGAACCTTAGTATTAATAATTATTACACGATTTAAGAACAGTAATGTGTTAAGTTAATTTAACAAAGTTTTGTCATTTCTCACAACTTCTCTACTTTTCTCATGGCAAAAAATATTTTACATGGGTTTACGTCTTGGTCGTAATCGCATAGTAGTTGGAATTACAACCACCAAATCAATCAGTGCCTATCATCACTAACGTTTCGGGTTCGAATCCCGATCATGGCGAGGTGTACTCGATACAATATTATGTGGTAATATTTGTCAGTGACTTGCGTCATATCGGTGGTTTTCACCGGGTACTCCGGTTTGCTCCATTCCTCCAGAAATAAAACTGACTGCCACTATATAATCGAAATATTGTTGAAAGTGGTTTTAAACGCCATAACCCTAACCCCTTTAATCTTTAATCTAATATCACCTAGGTGACGAAATAGAACATCACAATGACATCGTATGTTTAATAAGCCAATCATAGCTTGCGTTGGATGGTCTGTCGCTATTTTTAATACATTGTACCAGTGATTGCTGCTTAACACAAAATGGACAAATTGTCAGCAATATGATGTCGAGATCATGTTGCTCTCGAAGAGATCATGACGGTGTCCGCTTTGTAATAGCAATTAATTCATATATCGTCAGTATGTCAAGCCTAAGCATTTTGGAACTTCTCGGAACTTAATGACATATGTTGCACTGTTTTCGCGTATTAATTAGAAGAGTTTGAATATACCAAAGGGGTGATGATAATCCGTAAATCGAAGAAGAACAGACAACACAGTAACCAAAAGAGAAAGCACAAAAGGACAAACAATGATCTACAAAACATACACATAAAACTAAAGATCGGGTAACACCAACCCCACTAAAAACCGGGGGTGAACTCAGGTGTTCCGGAAGGGTTGGCAGTTTCCGCTCCATTAGTGGCACCCTTCGTGTTAATCTAAATTTTCTAACCTTGCACTTCTCCCCATCCACTCACTACACACATCTGTCCATCAGGTACAACGTGTTGTGGTAAACAAATTGGTTGTACATAGTCATTAAATTGTAGAGGAGCACTCAGCTTTAACAGTGTGACATCTTTGTCAACCATGTCCATATCGTACTCGTCATGTATCAATATTTTAGAGATGTTCCGAACTTGTTGGTGTGGATCTATTTTGTTATCATGATGCTTTCCGGCATATACCTGCCACATCTCTTTGAATCGATCACTGAAACACAACAATCAATATACATTATCTCCCTTACTCCATGTCAGATAACTAAAAGGAGCCGTCGTGGTCATGATCGTATGGTAGTTGGATTTACAAAATATCTGTACAATCAGTGCCTATCACCACTAAAGTTTTGAGTTCGATTCCCGTTCATGGCGAGGTGTACTCAATACAACATTATGTGATAAAGTTTGTCAGTGACTTGTGACTGGTCGGTGGTTTTCTCCACCAATAAAACTGACCGCCACAATATAACTGAAATATTGTTGAAAATGGCGTTAAATACCATTAACCAAACCAAACCAGATAATTAAAACACATGCATTTATTGATTTGTTTTCATAGGTGGCTGATGGAGGTTATTTTATTCCTAAAATGTGTCGCGCACACTAAATTAGATATCTATGTTTTTATTACTGTCGCTATGGCACCACGAGGAACAACAGTATATGACAACATTTTGCAATAATAGAACGCAACACAAAATGGTGACTATGATTCAGATATATATCTAAACTTAGATTTAATAATCATTTTTCATAAGATGTACCAAATACTCTCACGTAAATTTGATTGTAACTTTCAGCAAACTACCTTTCATGTGTGCGTTAGGAACAAAGTAGATTATATCAGAAACAAAATGAAAATTAAATTTATTATGAGTTCAAATCCCACTCAGACGATGTGTACTCGATACAACATTATGTGATAAAGTTTGTCAATGACTTGCGACAGGTCGGTTGTTTTCTCCGGGTACTACGGTTTCCTCCACCAATAAAACTGACCACCACGATATAACTGAAATATTGTTGAAAGTGGATTAAACACGATAACCTCCCTTTATCATGATCTCGTTGATATCACATTTTTGGAGGGGCCATCGTGGCCAAGATTGTATGGTAGTTGGATTTATAACTACATATGCAATCAGTGCCTATCACCACTGATGTTGTGAGTTAGAATCTCGATCAGGGCGAGATGAACACCATTATGTGATACAGTTTGTCAATGACTTTTAACATGTCAGTGGTTTTCTCCGTGTCATCCGGTTTCCTCCACCAATAAAACTGACCGCCACAATATAACTGAAATATTGTTGAAAGTGGTGTCAAACAAACACATTTTGGGGGTACCTACGTTTCAAAGCAATGCGATGCTGTAATGACCCATTCTGGGTGAATGATTGTTCCTCCACATGTATGTACTCCTGAGAGCTGGAGTGACACCTGCCACGGCCAACTGTTAGGTACAGCCTCTCGACCTCCTACTATCCGTGTGTTACTCAGTACTGGCTTAAATCTTTGTATCCCACACATATTGCTATTCCCTGTAAAAACACCAATATCTTGTTTTCATTCATTTGGGAAATGATTGTGGTATTATGGGATTGCTTTAGAAGTGGTTTATATAATTGCTTTACATCCAGTTTATTAAATAATGCAAACATTACAGCATAGCTTCATGAACGGTTATTTTTCTATCATTAGTAAAAACCACCTCCAAATTTCCGATAGTTGGGTTGCTGGTAACAAGGACTGAAGCTACTGAACCAACGGTTCCTCTTAGTTAAGATGAAGTCATCACTTCGAAAGTTTTACGGTCGCCATCATGACCTGGTTTACCGCTATGGAATATCTGTGTCACAATTGACCACAGATATGTTTCATTTGTCGCAAACACTTCCCGGTCCTTTCCTCACTTTCCTCATGCATGACTTATCACCGGGTTAGTAATTAGATTAACACGACGGGTGCCACTAGTGGAGCAGGAACTGTTTACCCTTCCGGAGCACATCAGTTCACCCCCAGTTTTTAGTGGGGTTCGTGTTACTCGATCGTTAGTTGTATATGTATATTTTGTAGATCGTTGTTTGTCCTTTGTACTTTTTCTTTTGGCCATTGTGTTATCTGTTCTTCTTCGATATACGGATTCTGATTACCTCCCTTTGGTAATTTCAAACTCTTCTATCTTTTATTGTTGTACATAATCTGAACATAATCAAATGTCATCTTTTACATTTACAATCATATGTACCATAACAACAGCAGGTGTACTCGATACATTATATCTAGTCTTACCACAGACAAGTTCATCTGTTCTATCTCTACCATTACAAACTGAGGTGTACTCGATACATTATATCTAGTCTTACCACAGACAAGTTCATCTGTTCTATCTCTAATATTACAAACTGAGGTGTACTCGATACATTATATCTAGTCTTACCACAGACAAGTTCATCTGTTCTATCTCTAATATTACAAACTGAGGTGTACTCGATACATTATATCTAGTCTTACCACAGACAAGTTCATCTGTTCCATCTCCACAATCATCCCTGCCATTACAAACTGAGGTGTACTCGATACATTTGATGTTTCCACATCTGAACTGTGATGAAGTACATTCCGCTATAAAATATTAGTACTTGTATGAGTGAGAAATAGAATGATGTAAAAGGGTTACGCTTTAAATATATCATCAGTCTAGGAAATAAATCATTGACGTGGAAAGATATTCCTATACAATTTGTTGGCTTCATACTAATTGTACGATCAAATTTATACACATTGGATTAACCTTCTGATCTTTCCGCCTTTTTTTTTCTTCTTTGTTGTTTTTTGTTGGGGTTTTTTTGGGGGGGAGGGGGTTTGGGGGGTGGGGGAGGCTGGAAGAGTGGGTTTGTACTGCGAAATGCTAAGAGTATTCTAGACATTATTCACTAGAACTATTCAGGAGCAACAAATGGGTGTCAGAATATAAATTCGTCTGTTTCGTATAGTTCATATTTCCATACTAGATTTACTTTATTTCATACACTAACCATATTTCATGGCGGGGTCTGTGTTGCTCATCATTATACAATATCATATTGTATGTTTATAAATACTGTTGTCGATTGTAAGGTACTAGTATTACGAAAAGAACGATTACACAGTGATTGTTAACAAATATCACCAATATTTTTTTTAAAAACCGAACAACTACCCTTCACTTTAAACGATTGAACAGGGAAAAAATTCATGGCATATGGCTGATAAGGGGCTGTCGTACTCGATACAACATTATGTGATACAGTTTGTGACAGGTCAGTGGTTTTTTCTGGGTACTCCGGTTTCCTCCACCAATAAAGCTCACCGCCACGATATAACTGAAATATTGCTGAAAGCGGCGTTAAACACCATAACTCTAACTCATATGGCTGATAATCTTCTGTGATAAAGTTTGCCATGGTCCACAGAAGGTTAGAAGTTTTCTCCCTTAATCGTGGTTTCCTCGACCAATCAAACGCTTTATTACCATTTAGCGTTGTATCTATTTTAAACTCATCGATTGCACATGCGTCAAGATAACAACAGATATTGGTGATCACATGTAATACATAGGCAGATGTAAGTCATAAATTCAACCATCGTACACTCTTCCATAGCTATAAAATTGTTTTTTTCTCATTCAATTTTTTTACTAATTGTATACACTTTTACGGAAAAACCAAAACTGACAACACTTACGGACAGAATAAAAATATTATCACACTTACAGACAGGGTCAAATACAGCATAGTTATGGACAGGGTCAGCATAGCCATAAACTTACAGGCAAGGTAAAAATAGTCACAAACTTAGGAAGATGGAGAAATTAGCTAAGCAATCACGGACAGGGTGAAAACAGTCATAAAGTTACGGACAGGTTCAAAATAACAACAAACTTACGGACAGTGTCATAAGGGTAATAACAAAATTACCGAACTCCGAACAATTTTACAAAGGGAAAGTCAAAACTCACCAGAGATACACATTTACGGACAATGTAAAAATAACCACACACTTATGGAGTGTCACAAGAGATACACATTCATGGACACGGTAAAAAATAACAACACACTTGCGGACAGTGTCATAACAGATACACATTTACGGACAAGGTAAAAATAACGCACTTACGGTGAGTGTCAGAAGATAAACACATTCACTTACAAGGTCAAAATAACCACACACTGACGGACAGTGTCATAACATACATATTTACGGACAAGGTCAAAATAACCACACAATTGCGGACAGTGTCATAACAGATACACATTTACGTACAAGGTCAAAATAACCACACACTTGCGGCCAGTGTCATAACAGATACACATTTACGGATAAGGTAAAAATAACAACACACTTACGGATGGGGTCGTGAATTTCATAATGCAGTCTAAATCCAAATCCACCGACTGCATGATCACTGACAAACCGTAGAAACATATCGCGTCCTTTACTAGTGACTGATTCTGGATATATCATTCCACACACCCGTGTAAGAAGTTTTCCTCGTATATTACGGCCTTGGTGGATGGCCAAATAGTCTGACTGGCAATCTGTATTGTCTTCCAGATCCAGTTCCTGTAAAATCGTCAGAAAAAACTGCGAATTACTGTCAAATCATTCCTAATCATGGGGTTCTGATTTTCGCTGATTTCGTGGTCCACTTAAACCACGAAAATAAAAATCCAACAAAATACAATGTTCCCGTTGATTGTTGCCTGTAAAGTTTGAAACCACGAATTCAAGAACCCAAGGGTCAATGCATTTCGTAGAAACCACGAAAATTGGCGCCAACGAATAAGCGTACTTTCATAGTATATTATGAGATTTATTCGTACGAGATTTGAGAAACGGGAGGAAATATGTGGTACCATTATTTGGTCTTATGCAAAAATGTAAATGTAGAATTATTGCCGAGTAAATACATACCTTAATATTATTGTTTGTAGTTGGTCTCATGTCTTATTTACGTTATTTGTGTTTGTTTACATATAGTGGTGTCCAACACATATTGTGTTGTGTTTTTGTTTTCTTTTCCCTCGTCTTCTGTACCCTATTGTTGCCAGTTTATCTGGATTGTCCATTTTTGATTTACCCTTTGGTGTTCTCTAACGTATTATAAAGTATTATAAAATCCCAGGAAAATTTAAAATGAATTGATTGTTATCACTTTGTCGCGTAGAATTGTTAACTTACATGATAATATCCAGATTTGTAAAATATTCATAATAACCAACCTGCTACCTATAAGTAACGCTTTACATAGTCAGAAAAACCCCACGAATTCAAGTATGATTTCATGAGAAAAAGATTGATTGATTGATTGATTGATTGATTGATTGATTGATTGATTGATTGAAGTTTAACGCCAACCTTAGCAATATCGTGGCGTTGTGAGAAAAAGAAAATGTTTGGAGGTTAATTAAAAAATAAAAACATAATCATGTGGAATTTACAATGCTTCAATGTTAAATTATTGTATATCTAGCAACAGAAGTTAAATATGGTAATTAAGATCAACTCTGATCCTTGGCGGCATGGTTTTCTATCTTTACATTCTTATAATCATTGAAATCATATAGGATTTACATTTGATATTATGAAAATAAAACTCAACGCTACCATTGAAATAGATGTAAAAATCCTTAGGATACCTACTGGTTTCACCTCCTTCAATTATGCTTTTATTATCAGTAGTTATTTTTTTTATTTTTTTTTATTTTCTAAGATGAAATTAAGTGTTAGGTTTATTGTGCTTAATGCCACTTTCAATAATATTTCAGTTATATCGTGGCGGTCAGTTGTATTGGTTGAGGAAACCGGAAAAAACCACCGTCCTGTCGCAAGTCACTGACAAACTTTATCACATTATGTTGTATCGAGTACACCTCGCCATGATCGAGATTCGAATTCACAACTTTAGTGGTGATAGACACTGATTGCTTAAGTAGTTATAAATAAAACTACCATACGACTACAACCACGATGCCCCCCCCCCCCCCCCCCCCAAGATGTAATTAGATAATTGTACAAACGTACATCAATATAGAGGGTAATAACTTTTCCTGCTGGTGCGTGTATCCTCCACCTACAGTTGAGATCGTTAGGATATTCTGTGACGCCGTCATAGTGGTCAGATATTATCTTCCCCGTTGTCTTCTGTAATAGTGTTGGTGTCTGTGCAGTACATGCAGCTAAGTGAGCAGCGGTCGGTGCTATAACAATAGTATTATATAGTATTTATTGTTTTCAATAGTTGTTTGTCAATGATTATTGTAATATCACACATCCACTAAATATCATTCCTGTTTAGTTTTTGCTTTTGCTCTTGTATTTTTTTTTTTTTTTTTTTTTTTGGGGTGGTTGCTTTTTGTATTTTGTTTTGTCTCTCTCTCTCTCTCTCTCTCTCTCTCTCTGTCTGTCTGTCTGTCTGTGTCTGTCTATCTGTCTGTCTGTCTGTCTGTCTGTCTGTCTCTCTGTCTGTCTGTCTGTCTGTCTGTCTGTCTGTCTCTGTCTGTCTCTGTCTGTCTGTCTGTCTGTCTGTCTCTCTCTCTGTCTGTCTGTCTGTTTGTGTCTGTCTGTCTCTCTCTCTCTCTCTCTCTCTCTCTCACACACACAACTCCAAACGTCCTAGATTTCTGTCAAAGTTTTCCGTATCCCAACGACTAATTTCTACCAAATCTCCCAACTTCAAACGCCCTGGATGTCCATTAAGTCTGTCATGGCTAACAAAAATACTTTCGATTTGGAGTAGGAAAAGCTTTGAATGATATCTAGGACATTTTGAGGTGGGATAAACAGATGGAAACCAATGACATTTTGTTTTGAGACAGACTTGACGAAAATATAAGATGGGTGTTTTTGACTTACAACGCAACGATCTAGACTTTCGTCAAATCTGGCCCACCTCAAGAAGCCCTAATTTGCGTCAAGTCTGTCCCAACATCAAACGTACTAGATTGTCCTCATGTCATTCCTAACTAAAATGCCGTGGACATCCGTCATGTCTGTTCCAACTTCATGTGACAATAATTTCTGTCAAGTCTGTCTAACCTGCAAACGTCGTTGATTTCCATCAAATTTGTCCCTACTCCAAAAGACATAATTGCCGTCAAATCTGGCCCAACATTAAAACGCTTTAGATTTTCCTCATGTCTTTCTTATCTAAAATGCCTTAGACTTCCGTCGTGTATGCTCCAACTCCATGCGACCATGATTTCTGCCAAGTTTGTCCAACCTCCAAACGTCATTGATTTCAATGAACTTTTTCCCTACTAATTTCCGCCCATTCTGGTTATGTTCTAACTTCAACGCCCTAGATTCCGGTCAAATCTGACTCAACTCAAAACGTCTTACGATTTCTGTTTTAAGTGTTACTTAATATTCAAACTATAATACCAGGTGAAAGCCAATGACTTGCTGCAAATGCTCAACAAAATATTGTGATAAGTAGTCATTGCATTGGTATATATGACTCTTATTACCATACGTTCGTAGCCACGGTTGGTCTCGATCAGATAATCATATATATATATATATATATGTAAATACTACAGCCAACCTCTCCATTTTCTCCAGACTACCAGACCATATGAGAGAGGAAAGTCCCGACAGTTCTAAAGTACTGACCAGTGAAATTCACATCCTTGGGTAGGTATTTTCTCCAGAATACCTGACCTCATGAGAGAGGAAATCCCTGACATTTGTAACCTACTGACCAGTGAAAACCCCAGCCTTCGGCAGGTGTTTTCTCCAGACTACCAGACTATGAGAGAGGAAATCCCTGACATTTGTAACCTACTGACCAGTGAAAACCCCAGCCTTGGGTAGGTGTTTTCTCCAGACTACCAGACCTTATGAGAGAGGAAAGCCCTGTATATTTGTAACCTACTGACCGATGAAATCCCCATCCTTGGGTAGGGGTTTTCTCCAGACTACCAGACTATGAGGGAGGAAAGCCCACACATTTGTAACCTACTGACCGATGAAATCCCCATCATTGGATAGGTGATTTCTCCAGACTACCAGACCTTATGAGAGAGGAAAGCCCTGTATATTTGTAACCTACTGACCGATGAAATCCCCATCCTTGGGTAGGGGTTTTCTCCAGACTACCAGACTATGAGTGAAGAAATCCCGGACATGTGTAACCTACTGACTGGTGAAATCCCCATCCTACGGTAGGGGTTTTCTCCAGACTACCAGACTATGAGGGGAGAAAGCCACACATTTGTAACCTACTGACCGATGAAATCCCCATCCTTGGGTAGGTATTTTCTCCCGACTACCAGATCTTATGAGAAAGGAAAGCTCACACATTTGTAACCTACTGACCGGTGAAATCCCCATCCTTGGGTAGGGAATTTCTCCACACTACCAGACTATGAGAGGGGAAAGCTCACACATTTATAACCTACTGACCGATGAAATCCCCATCCATGGGTAGGCATTTTCTCCAGACTACCAGACTATTGACCGGTGAAATCCCCATCCTTTGGTATGTGATTTCTTCAGACTACCAGACTATGAGAAAGGAAATCCCACACATTTGTAACATACTGACCGGTGAAATTCCCATCCTTGGGTGGGTATTTTCACCAGACTACCAGACCTTATGAGAGAGGAAATCCCGGACATTTGTAACCTACTGACCGGTGAATTCTCCATCCTTGGGTGGGTATTTTCTCCAGACTACCAGACCTTATGAGAGAGGAAAGCCCACACATGCGTAGCCTACTGATCGGTGAAACCCCCGACCTATGGTAGGTGTTTGGTGGTTGCAATAATGTAGCTCCTGTGACAAACTTGTGTCTCGGCAGAGCTACAACGCGGTCCCATTCGTCACAATGGTGGAAAAAAAAAGTTGCAGTTGAAACATAAAAACTCACTCTTTACGCTTCAAACATTTCATTATAACTATTACTGATGATCCCAGTCCTTGTTAAATCCGTTTGGCTGAGAAATATATGCTTTTCAAAGGTAGCAACAACCTTGTTCAAATTTATCGATCGTTTGCCATAACCGGAACCTACGGAAGGCGGAGCTTTTCTGAATATGGTATTTCTTACTACACGCTGATGTAAAGATTCACGCCTCAAATCGCCAAATATGGTATCGACATCCAAATAGTGAGGCCGAAAATGACGAAATTCAAATTGTACAGAGAGAAAGTAAACATGGATTTATATTTTGTAAGAATTACATTCTAAAATACTGGTAGGTGATAAAAACTTGTTGTAATAATGAACAAAAGGAAAGGTTATGTCTTATTATTGATAAATACAGGCGTCAGAAACTCTGTAAGCGAGCGCAAAAAATCTCGGCGGCTGCTCCATTACGTGTAATGGCATCCCGTTATAACCCTTGCGAGTAAGCGAGCATTTAGGGTTTTATTATTAGAACTAGGTGTTTGGGTACATTAATACTTGGGGTGAGTATTAGCCCACGAACTCATGTCAGAGATATAGGGCATGCCGTCAGCAGTCAATGATGTTTTGAACTCAACATAATGAATCCCTTCGACTTGGTCAAAACGAGGTTCGACTGTAGTTTTCTTCCTGTATCCACTATACTTACGTCGTGTGGTAATCATTTCATACGTCGCAACAATCCCAGCATAATCGTAAGCTTTGTCTGCATAGAATACAATCATAACTTCATTTGATTTTGAATATTCATCTCTTGGGTGCTTAGCACCACATAGGGTCGATATGACGTCATTTCCAGCACTTGGACCGTCATATATCATGACTCCATCATATTGACACTCGTGAGATTTTTCAGTACTAAAACTGTTGAAGTGGAGCTTGAAAAAACTTCCGACAGGTCCAAATATTCTCCATATACACCTAGTAGAGTCGGGATAAAGACCGTTGTTGTCTACTGGTGTCTTTATGGTTCCTTTCCTACTGTATGTGATCCATCTATCACAGTTTGAACTTCCGGTAGAATGATTAGTGGTTGTGGGAGCATTCGATGCTAGTTTTGAAGAAAGAAAAAAATCAAAATTATAAAGGAAACATTTCTTTTGAGTACCACAACACAATTAATTACAATAAAGGAAATGTCAAAACAAAATTACCACCGAATTATAGATATAAAATAATTTTATTTAAATGGAAGCATAGGTAACATACAGTTGATTATGCTTAATTTCTTGAATTAAACTCCAAACATTTTCTTCATTTCACAAAATGTTAAGCATTGATTTTTCAATAGCATAATGTGTTGACACTCCGTATAGGGTTATGGTGTTTAACGCTACTTTCAACAATAGTTCAGTTATATCGTGGTTGTCAGTTTTATTGGTGGAGGAAACCGGTGTACCCAGAAAAATCCACCGACCTGTTACAAGACACTGACAAACTTCATCACATAATGTTGTATCGAGTTCATCTCTCCATGAGCGGGATTCGAATACACAACGTTAGTGGTGATAGGCACTGATTGCGTAGGTAGTTGTAAATCCAACTACCATACGATCACTACCATGACGGCCACTCACTCTCGCACGAACGAATTGTTCAATCGGGATCCATCAACCAGTTGATGTTTACCTATCGTTACGACGAGAACTTACGAGCAATAGCTTTCCAGTGCAGCTGAAATCCTACGAAACTAGATTCGTCATCTGTTGAAAATTTCACAATTGCGTGGTTGCTGTGAACATAAACTGGTCCTGGACGTTTGATACCACAAAATTCATCTGTTCAAAAGAACACAAGTCCATTAAGAAAAATGTTGTTGTGTAATATGCAATACGAACGTCGTTGGGATTTGATTCTCGGAATTACTTTTTTTTTGTTTGTTTGTATGCTCTCTCTCTCTCTCTCTCTCTCTCTCTCGGAATAACCTTCATCAGGTACGTTCAAAGTCACTAAATGTGCATTCTATAGATACACGGAATTTTCACCATTAGATACAACTCACCAGATACATTACAATACATTGTATCATATGTTTTTATGTGATACAGGATGTACTTTAGTCAGTTTGAAATCCAGGACAACAAATTCCTCCCCTACCCCTCCCCCATGAAGTGTTCGTAAATAAATACAGCATTTTAAAAGTTCAATATTTTGATAAATATAATTGTTAATGATATTTGATATTGACTTTGAGAAGATATCGTTTGAAACAAATAATTAAATAATCTAAGTTGTGTAATCGAACAGAAACAGGGATTAATTTATGTATGAAACAATTGAATGAATTATGTCTGAGAATACTTCAAGATGACATGCAGAATTATTTTGAATGTCTGGAATGGTATTACCCTATAATACGTTATGGTAAATGGTGATTTACGCCACTTTCAACAATATTTCAGTTATATCATGGCGGTCATTTTTATTGGTGGTGAAAACCGGAGTAACTTATCAAAGATTCAATACATTAGAACTTAAGAAGAGTTTGAAGATACCAAAGGGGCCATCAGAATCCGTATATCAAAGAATAACAGACAACACAATGGCCAAAGAAAAAGTACAAAAGGACAAACAACGATCAACAAAACATACATATAAAACTAAAGATCGAGTAACACGAACCCCACTAAAAACCGGGGGTGAATTCAGGTGCTCCGGAAGTGTAAGTAGTTCCTGCTCCACTAGTGACACCCGTCGTGCTAATCTAGTTACAAAAGTTGGATTTATACAGGATTCAGTTTTATTCAAGTATTGGTTTGGACAGTTTTTGCTGTAGTAATAAAAACGTAGATATCAAATTTAGTGCGCACGACACGTTTCTGGAATAATCTTCATCGGGTATACTCAAAGCCAAAATATTTGAAAGTCAAATAAATTAAACATCTTTGGGAACAAGAAAATCAAAGGGCCTGAACAAAATAGCAAAAATCTGCTAAGGGCACCCATGCCTGAGGGAGGAGTACCTTAGATTTTGATAATAATTACATGATTTAAGAACTGTAACATATACTAACCAATAAACTTATGATTCTGCCCGTCATAAATAGTTAATCTGTCGAAATCACAAGCACCCGTACCATTTTCTATCTCGAACTCGCCAGAAAACTTGATTTCAATGTACTGTGATAAATAAACATACAATGTAATGATATGATTTAAGAAGTTTGAAGATAGTCAAACAGTCAAACCTGTCCATGCGGTCACCTCTATTAAACAGCCACCTGTATTAAAATGTCATATTTTTCTTGACCTGTCATAGAAAATTTAATATTAAATAAACCTCTTTTAAGAGACCATCTGTCTTATAAGGTCACTTTTTCTTTGTCCCAAAGGCGACCTCTTAATACAGGTTTCACTGTAAATACCAAGCGGGTAATTAGAAGCCGTAATTCAAAGAAGTACAGACTACACAATGGCAACAATAAAAAGAATAAAACTACAAACAATGATCTACAAAACACTATACAAAAAACGAAAGAATGAGCAACACGAACCCTAATAAGAAGAGTTTGAAGATACCCACCCTCCCCCTGCAATTGGAAAAAATATTATTTTTTGGCGTAAAATCGTGATTTTTCACACGAAATACCCCAAAAATTTCGCTCCGCTCGGCGCAATCTTTTTAAGTGCACCACCCTAACTTGAAATCCTGGATCCGCCCCTGAAAGGGGCAATCATAAAAACAGGGGTGAACACAGATGGTCCAGAGAAGAAAGGAGTTCCTGCTCCACAAGTGGCACATGTCGTGTTACACTTGTTGCAAGAAAGTTTAAGTATACAGATACAATGGGGTAATCAGAAGCCGTAAATCGGGTAAGATATAAAAAAAAATTGAAATTTGAAATTATGTGGGATTTGTGTTTGGACGAATTGGGGGATTTCATAAAAACGAGGAAAATTACTTGAGAAAGTTGTGGTCACTCTTATATACGTCATGGTATAGCATATGTTACTGTTTTGTGGCGTTTGTTCGGTTGTATGTTCTAAGATATTGAAGTAATAGACATATGATAATGTGCTGCAGAAATTAGGGTAGTCATTTAGTATCATTTCAGAGACAACAACTCTCGGGCAGATGTCCGGTTTTAATATCTCAATTATTATAGGTTCATCACTGATTGGTCGGTTGAAAACATGAACTCTGATGTGACCCCATATAAGATATCGCTAGATGTTAGTGTATCGCCAAATAATAAAATTGAAAAATCCAACAAAGATTTGTTTTAGTAAATTGCAGTGAGGTCAATCGATTTTTTTAACGGTTTGTTGGTTGGTTTATGATGCATAATGCCACTTTGAACAATATTTCAGTTATATCGTGGCGGTCAGTTTTATTGGTGGAGGAAACCGGAGGACACGGAGAAAACCACCGACCTGTCGTAAGTCACTGACAAACTTCATCACCTAATGTTGTATCGAGTGCACCTCGCCTGTGCGTGATTCAAACTCTCTTGGTGATATGCACTGATTGCACAGGTAGTTGTAAATCCAACTACCATACAATCACGATCACGACGGTCACTACATGTCGTTAGATGATAGAGCATCGCCATATAATAGAATTAAAAAAAATCCAAGAAACATCTAATTTTAATTGTAGTAACGTCAACGGTGATTTTTACGACATCATTGCAAGCTTTAAATACCGGTATGCTGTCATATGTTCAGCTGATAACTTTCTTTATAATAGGGGGTTCTGATTGATATAGAAATTGCAACGTACAATTCTTTGCAATATGTACTCACTTGTCCTTGAGGAGCATTTATATCCCAATGGCAGTCGGTATCATTTGCATAGTCACCGGTAGTGAAATAATTTGTACTAGTGAATGTCCCGGATGTACCATTCTGCCATGATGGATTACCACAACCAGAGGCTCCTACAAGATAAATGGAGCATGTGCAATTCTATAAGTTGACATAATTGGCCATATTATTCTGGAAAAGTGATTTAATTTATTTTATAAGAAGAGTTTGAAGATACCAAAGGGGTAATCAGAAATCCGTAAATCGAAGAAGAACAAACAACACAATGGCCAAAGAAAAAGTACAAAAGGACAAAGAACGATCTACAAAGCATACACATAAAATTAAAGATCGAGTAACACGAACCACACTAAAAACTTACACGTGCAGATTGTCAGACAATTTGTTTATTGCTTTGTTTATTATATTTGTTCTTTGTTTACATGCAGATATGTAGTATTGTTTATTTTTACATCATGTATAGTCCTTTTAACCGACAATCTCTTCTCGCTGTAGAATTTTTTTTTTTTTTTTTTTACAAGAAGAGAAAAATATCGAATGAGTAATACAAACCTGTAAATCGAAGGACAGGTAACACAATGTCCACAATAAAAAGGTCAAAAGGATACAATAGGTAAAACCAAAAACTGAATACCACGAACCCATTAAAACCGGTCGTTAACTCAGGTGCTCCAGACAGGTAAGCAGCTCCTGCTCCATTAGTTCTGTTACTCTTATTACAATAAAAACGTAGATATTAAATTTAGTGCGCGCGACGAATTTCTGGAATAACGTTCATCGGGTACGCACGAAATAGAAAGATTGAAACCCAGTCATAGTCATGAATGAGGAACCAAAAGCTCTGAAAATAGCGTATCAGGTGATGCTGGAATGTTGCGACATATACATGAAAATGGAAAGTTCACAATGGGAAAATTGAAATTATCTCTTTTGTCGTAAAATTTTGTTTTTAGCTCGCTCTCACTGCCAATTTCTTTTAATGTGATAGATGCGATCAACATAGTCACCAAGCTTGTATATATTAATAAACAAACGAGCGTCATCGCGTTACATTATATGGTAAATTAATTTCATGAATAAATTACCATGTTGAGCTTTGCAGTGAAGTTCATCTAGACCATCGACACAGTCATCCAGTCCATCACACAATACAGCTTTGTCTATGCATGTACGATCATTGCACTGGAACTGTCTTTTGTCGCATTTCGCTGAAATTGACAATGGTTTTTGAGTGCTTGTGCATCCATGTTTGTAGTGTATGAATTTATTTGTACCCACGGTTAATGCCCGTTTCCGATATTGTAGGATGAATTTCATGAAAGATAGTATGACTTTTTTGTGATTGAAATCAATGTATAAATAAATGTGCTGATAGCTTGTTTTATGGTTATGGTGTTTAATTTTGTATCGAGTACACCTCGCCATAAATGTGGTTCGAACACACAACCTCGGTGATGATAGGCACTGATTTCACAATCCAACCTCAATACGATCATGATCACGACGGCCCCCGATAACCTGGCATAGATGGCATATATGTCATAGTGAGTGAGTGAGTGAGTGAGTGAGTGAGTGAGTGAGTGAGTGAGTGAGTGAGTGAGTGAGTGAGTGAGTGAGTGAGTGAGTGAGTGAGTGAGTGAGTGAGTGAGTGAGTGAGTGAGTGAGTGAGTGAGTGAGTGAGTGAGTGAGTGAGTGAGTGAGTGAGTGAGTGAGTGAGTGAGTGAGTGAGTGAGTGAGTGAGTGAGTGAGTGAGTGAGTGAGTGAGTGAGTGAGTGAGTGAGTGAGTGAGTGAGTGAGTGAGTGAGTGAGTGAGTGAGTGAGTGAGTGAGTGAGTGAGTGAGTGAGTGAGTGAGTGAGTGAGTGAGTGAGTGAGTGAGTGAGTGAGTGAGTGAGTGAGTGAGTGAGTGAGTGAGTGAGTGAGTGAGTGAGTGAGTGAGTGAGTGAGTGAGTGAGTGAGTGAGTGAGTGAGTGAGTGAGTGAGTGAGTGAGTGAGTGAGTGAGTGAGTGAGTGAGTGAGTGAGTGAGTGAGTGAGTGAGTGAGTGAGTGAGTGAGTGAGTGAGTGAGTGAGTGAGTGAGTGAGTGAGTGAGTGAGTGAGTGAGTGAGTGAGTGAGTGAGTGAGTGAGTGAGTGAGTGAGTGAGTGAGTGAGTGAGTGAGTGAGTGAGTGAGTGAGTGAGTGAGTGAGTGAGTGAGTGAGTGAGTGAGTGAGTGAGTGAGTGAGTGAGTGAGTGAGTGAGTGAGTGAGTGAGTGAGTGAGTGAGTGAGTGAGTGAGTGAGTGAGTGAGTGAGTGAGTGAGTGAGTGAGTGAGTGAGTGAGTGAGTGAGTGAGTGAGTGAGTGAGTGAGTGAGTGAGTGAGTGAGTGAGTGAGTGAGTGAGTGAGTGAGTGAGTGAGTGAGTGAGTGAGTGAGTGAGTGAGTGAGTGAGTGAGTGAGTGAGTGAGTGAGTGAGTGAGTGAGTGAGTGAGTGAGTGAGTGAGTGAGTGAGTGAGTGAGTGAGTGAGTGAGTGAGTGAGTGAGTGAGTGAGTGAGTGAGTGAGTGAGTGAGTGAGTGAGTGAGTGAGTGAGTGAGTGAGTGAGTGAGTGAGTGAGTGAGTGAGTGAGTGAGTGAGTGAGTGAGTGAGTGAGTGAGTGAGTGAGTGAGTGAGTGAGTGAGTGAGTGAGTGAGTTAACTTTCAATGAGTTGATGACGAGGTCCACTTTGTTATAGACCACAACACTTAGTTGGATTTTTAGCGATAGCTCACTGAAACAACAGTCCGCGGATGGACATGTCGCAACATTCGGATACGTTATCCTGATTCCCACCCAACCAGTCTTTCCTCTTTCTCTTTAATGATGCGTGTTTAGCGGAGAAGCAACAAATACCAATTTCATAGTCTTTGGTTTAACCCGAACGAGGCTCGAACACCCACGATCTACCGCACTCGAGGCGAGCACGCTAACCATTACACCACCGATGCGGTTCGCTATGTTGTGTCTTCTGTAATGATTATGCTATGTTGCTCCGATAACCTGCTACAAATGTCATAGGACAGTATATAATAGTGTGGTGTTTTCCGTAATGAAAATGCTGTTTATCTTAGTTAATTGATTATGGATGTTTCACGCCTCTGGCAATACTGGGTTCTTGTGGCTGGTCCATAATGTTCAACAAAGAACTGCCCAGCACGTTTCCATGTGTCGGATAGTGGTCATCCTCCCGATTGTGGATCGATAAGATTATAAATAAACAGCAGCGCCAAGAGCGCATGATACGCCCGTCGTCAACATTCATACAATATTTGTAAAGACTTTCTTTCCCATAACTCTTGAATGAAAAATCTAAATTTCACCAAAAAGTATAGACCGTAAGACTATCAATTCCAATAACTGTGCGAAGTTTCAAGTGAATTGGCCAAGGAGTTCTCAATTTACAGCGCGACATAGGAAAAATCGCCTACAATTTGATGAATAAAGTCCTACACGCCGCGACATATCTGTAAAGGGGAACAAGTCAGAGATCTGATTTTAATCCCACACGCCGCGACATATCTTTAAAGGGGAACAAGTGAGAGGTGTGATTTTAATCCCACACGCCGCGACATATCTGTAAAGAGGAACAAGTGAGAGATCTGATTTTAATCCTACACGCCATGACATATCTGTAAAGGGGAACAAGTGAGAGGTGTGATTTTAATCCTACACGCCATGACATATCTGTAAAGGGGAACAAGTGAGAGGTGTGATTTTAATCCTACACGCCGCGACCTATCTGTAAAGAGGAACAAGTGAGAGATCTGATTTTAATCCTACACGCCGCGACATATCTGTAAAGAGGAACAAGTGAGAGATCTGATTTTAATCCTACACGCCGCGACATATCTCTAAAGGAGAACAAGTGAGAGATCTGATTTTAATCCCACATCCTGCCACATGTCTGTAAAGGGGAACAAGTGAGAGGTGTGATTTTAATCCCACACGCCGCGACATATCTGTAAAGGGGAACAAGTGAGAGGTATGATTTTAATCCTACACTCCGCGACATATCTGTAAAGGGGAACAAGTCAGATATCTGATTTTAATCCCACACGCCGCGACATATCTGTAAAGGGGAACAAGTGAGAGGTGTGATTTTAATCCCACACGCCGCGACATATCTGTAAAGGGGAACAAATGAGAGGTTTGATTTTAATCCCACACGCCGCGACATATCTGTAAAGGGGAACAAGTGAGAGGTGTGATTTCAATCCCACACGCCGCGACATATCTGTAAAGGGGAACAAGTGAGAGGTGTGATTTTAATCCCACACGCCATGACATATCTGTAAATGGGAACAAGTGAGAGGTGTGATTTTAATCACACACGCCGCGACATATCTGTAAAGGGGAACAAGTGAGAGATCTGATTTTAATCCCACACGCCATGACATATCTGTAAATGGGAACAAGTGAGAGGTTTGATTTTAATCCCACACGCCATGACATATCTGTAAATGGGAACAAGTGAGAGGTTTGATTTTAATCCCACACGCCACGACATATCTGCAAATGGGAACAAGTGAGAGGTGTGATTATAATCCCACACGCCGCGACATATCTGTAAAGGAGAACAAGTGAGAGATTTGATTTTAATCCCACACGCCACGACATATCTGTAAAGGGGAACAAGTCAGAGATCTGATTTTAATCCCACACGCCATGACATATCTGTAAAGGGGAACAAGCGAGAGGTGTGATTATAATCCCACACTCCGTGACATATCTGTAAAGGGGAACAAGTGAGAGGTGTGATTTTAATCCCACACGCCGCGACATATCTGTAAAGGGGAACAAATGAGAGGTTTGATTTTAATCCCACACGCCGCGACATATCTGTAAAGGGGAACAAGTGAGAGGTGTGATTTCAATCCCACACGCCGCGACATATCTGTAAAGGGGAACAAGTGAGAGGTGTGATTTTAATCCCACACGCCGCGACATATCTGTAAAGGGGAACAAGTGGGAGGTTTGATTTTAATCCTACACGCCACGACATATCTGTAAATGGGAACAAGTGAGAGGTGTGATTTTAATCCCACACGCCGCGACATATCTGTAAAGGGGAACAAGTGAGAGGTGTTATTTTAATCCCACACGCCATGACATATCTGTAAATGGGAACAAGTGAGAGGTTTGATTTTAATCCCACACGCCATGACATATCTGTAAATGGGAACAAGTGAGAGGTTTAATTTTAATCCCACACGCCACGACATATCTGTAAATGGGAACAAGTGAGAGGTGTGATTATAATCCCACACGCCGCGACATATTTGTAAAGGAGAACAAGTGAGAGATTTGATTTTAATCCCACACGCCACGACATATCTGTAAAGGGGAACAAGTCAGAGATCTGATTTTAATCCCACACGCCGCGACATATCTGTAAAGGGTAACAAGCGAGAGGTGTGATTATAATCCCACACGCCGCGACATATCTGTAAAGGGGAACAAGTCAGAGATCTGATTTTAATCCCACACGCCACGACATATCTGTAAAGGAGAACAAGTGAGAGATCTGATTTTAATAACACACTCCGTGACATATCTGTAAAGGGGAACAAGTGAGAGATCTGATTTTAATCCCACACGCCGCGACATATCTGTAAAGGGGAACAAGTCAGAGATCTGATTTCAATCCGACACGCCACGACATATCTGTAAAGGGGAACAAATGAGAGATCTCATTCTAATCCCACACGCCGCGACATATCTGTAAAGGGGAACAAGTGAGAGATCTGATTGTAATCCCACACGCCGCGACATATTTGTAAAGAGGAACAAGTGAGAGATCTGATTTTAATCCCACACGCCGCGACATATCTGTAAAGGGGAATAAGTCAGAGATCTGATTTTAATCCCACACGCCACGACATATCTGTAAAGGAGAACAAATGAGAGGGGTGATTTTAATCCCACATGCCGCGACATATCTGTAAAGGGGAACAATGAGAGGGGTGATTTTAATCCCACACGCCGCGACATATCTGTAAAGGGGAACAATTGAGAGATCTGATATTAATCTCACACGCCGCGACATATCTGTAAAGGGGAACAAGTCAGAGATCTGATTTTAATCCCACACGCCACGACATATCTGTAAAGGAGAACAAGTGAGAGATCTGATTTTAATCCCACACTGCGTGACATATCTGTAAAGGGGAACAAGTCAGAGATCTGATTTTAATCCCACACGCCGTGACATATCTGTAAAGGGGAACAAGTCAGAGATCTGATTTCAATCCGACACGCCACGACATATCTGTAAAGGGGAACAAGTCAGAGATCTCATTCTAATCCCACACGCCGCGACATATCTGTAAAGGGGAACAAGTGAGAGATCTGATTGTAATCCTACACGCCGCGACATATCTGTAAAGAGGAACAAGTGAGAGATCTGATTTTAATCCCACACGCCGCGACATATCTGTAAAGGGGAACAAGTGAGAGATCTGATTTTAATCCCACACGCCACGACATATCTGTAAAGGAGAACAAGTGAGAGATCTGATTTTAATAACACACTCCGTGACATATCTGTAAAGGGGAACAAGTGAGAGATCTGATTTTAATCCCACACGCCGCGACATATCTGTAAAGGGGAACAAGTCAGAGATCTGATTTCAATCCGACACGCCACGACATATCTGTAAAGGGGAACAAATGAGAGATCTCATTCTAATCCCACACGCCGCGACATATCTGTAAAGGGGAACAAGTGAGAGATCTGATTGTAATCCCACACGCCGCGACATATTTGTAAAGAGGAACAAGTGAGAGATCTGATTTTAATCCCACACGCCGCGACATATCTGTAAAGGGGAATAAGTCAGAGATCTGATTTTAATCCCACACGCCACGACATATCTGTAAAGGAGAACAAATGAGAGGGGTGATTTTAATCCCACATGCCGCGACATATCTGTAAAGGGGAACAATGAGAGGGGTGATTTTAATCCCACACGCCGCGACATATCTGTAAAGGGGAACAAGTGAGAGATCTGATTTTAATCCCACACGACGCGACATATCTGTAAAGGGGAACAATTGAGAGATCTGATATTAATCCCACACGCCGCGACATATCTGTAAAGGGGAACAAGTCAGAGATCTGATTTTAATCCCACACGCCACGACATATCTGTAAAGGAGAACAAGTGAGAGATCTGATTTTAATCCCACACTGCGTGACATATCTGTAAAGGGGAACAAGTCAGAGATCTGATTTTAATCCCACACGCCGTGACATATCTGTAAAGGGGAACAAGTCAGAGATCTGATTTCAATCCGACACGCCACGACATATCTGTAAAGGGGAACAAGTCAGAGATCTCATTCTAATCCCACACGCCGCGACATATCTGTAAAGGGGAACAAGTGAGAGATCTGATTGTAATCCCACACGCCGCGATATATCTGTAAAGAGGAACAAGTGAGAGATCTGATTTTAATCCCACACGCCGCGACATATCTGTAAAGGGGAACAAGTGAGAGATCTGATTTTAATCCCACACGCCACGACATATCTGTAAAGGAGAACAAGTGAGAGATCTGATTTTAATCCCACACGCCGCGACATATCTGTAAAGGGGAACAAGTGAGAGGTGTGATTTTAATCCTACACGCCACGACATATCTGTAAAGAGGAACAAGTGAGAGATCTGATTTTAATCCTACACGCCATGACATATCTGTAAAGGGGAACAAGTGAGAGGTGTGATTTTAATCCTACACGCCATGACATATCTGTAAAGGGGAACAAGTGAGAGGTGTGATTTTAATCCTACACGCCGCGACCTATCTGTAAAGAGGAACAAGTGAGAGATCTGATTTTAATCCTACACGCCGCGACATATCTGTAAAGGGGAACAAGTGAGAGATCTGATTTTAATCCTACACGCCGCGACATATCTCTAAAGGAGAAAAAGTGAGAGATCTGATTTTAATCCTACATGCCGCGACATGTCTGTCAAGGGGAACAAGTGAGAGGTGTGATTTTAATCCCACACGCCGCGACATATCTGTAAAGAGGAACAAGTGAGAGGTGTGATTTTAATCCTACACTCCGCGACATATCTGTAAAGGGGAACAAGTCAGAGATCTGATTTTAATCCCACACGCCGCGACATATCTGTAAAGGGGAACAAGTGAGAGGTGTGATTTTAATCCCACACGCCGCGACATATCTGTAAAGGGGAACAAATGAGAGGTTTGATTTTAATCCCACACGCCGCGACATATCTGTAAAGGGGAACAAGTGAGAGGTGTGATTTCAATCCCACACGCCGCGACATATCTGTAAAGGGGAACAAGTGAGAGGTGTGATTTTAATCCCACACGCCGCGACATATCTGTAAAGGGGAACAAGTGAGAGGTTTGATTTTAATCCTACACGCCACGACATATCTATAAATGGGAACAAGTGAGAGGTGTGATTTTAATCCCACACGCCGCGACATATCTGTAAAGGGGAACAAGTGAGAGGTGTTATTTTAATCCCACACGCCATGACATATATGTAAATGGGAACAAGTGAGAGGTTTGATTTTAATCCCACACGCCATGACATATCTGTAAATGGGAACAAGTGAGAGGTTTGATTTTAATCCCACACGCCGCGACATATCTGTAAATGGGAACAAGTGAGAGGTGTGATTATAATCCCACACGCCGCGACATATCTGTAAAGGAGAACAAGTGAGAGATTTGATTTTAATCTCACACGCCACGACATATCTGTAAAGGGGAACAAGTCAGAGATCTGATTTTAATCCCACACGCCATGACATATCTGTAAAGGGGAACAAGCGAGAGGTGTGATTATAATCCCACACTCCGTGACATATCTGTAAAGGAGAACAAGTCAGAGATCTGATTTTAATCCCACACGCCATGACATATCTGTAAAGAGGAACAAGTGAGAGGTGTGATTATAATCCCACACGCCGCGACATATCTGTAAAGGAGAACAAGTGAGAGATTTGATTTTAATCCCACACGCCACGACATATCTGTAAAGGGGAACAAGTCAGAGATCTGATTTTAATCCCACACGCCATGACATATCTGTAAAGGGGAACAAGTGAGAGATCTGATTTTAATCCCACACGACGCGACATATCTGTAAAGGGGAACAAGTCAGAGATCTGATTTTAATCCCACATGCCGCGACATATCTGTAAATGGGAACAAGCGAGAGATCTGATTTTAATCTCACACGCCGCGACATATCTGTAAAGGGGAACAATTGAGAGATCTGATTTTAATCCCACACGCCACGACATATCTGTAAAGGGGAACAAGTCAGAGATCTGATTTTAATCCCACACGCCACGACATATCTGTAAAGGAGAACAAGTGAGAGATCTGATTTTAATCCCACACTGCGTGACATATCTGTAAAGGGGAACAAGTCAGAGATCTGATTTTAATCCCACACGCCGTGACATATCTGTAAAGGGGAACAAGTCAGATATCTGATTTCAATCCGACACGCCACGACATATCTGTAAAGGGGAACAAGTCAGAGATCTCATTCTAATCCCACACGCCGCGACATATCTGTAAAGGGGAACAAGTCAGAGATCTGATTGTAATCCCACACGCCGCGACATATCTGTAAAGAGGAACAAGTGAGAGATCTGATTTTAATCCCACACGCCGCGACCTATCTGTAAAGAGGAACAAGTGAGAGATCTGATTTTAATCCTACACGCCGCGACATATCTGTAAAGGGGAACAAGCGAGAGGTGTGATTATAATCCCACACTCCGTGACATATCTGTAAAGGGGAACAAGTCAGAGATCTGATTTTAATCCCACACGCCGCGACATATCTGTATAGGGGAACAAGTCAGAGATCTGATTTTAATCCCACACGCCATGACATATCTGTAAAGGGGAACAAGCGAGAGGTGTGATTATAATCCCACACTCCGTGACATATCTGTAAAGGGGAACAAGTCAGAGATCTGATTTCAATCCGACACGCCACGACATATCTGTAAAGGGGAACAAGTCAGAGATCTCATTCTAATCCCACACGCCGCGACATATCTGTAAAGGGGAACAAGTGAGAGATCTGATTGTAATCCCACACGCCGCGACATATCTGTAAAGAGGAACAAGTGAGAGATCTGATTTTAATCCCACACGCCGCGACATATCTGTAAAGGGGAACAAGTGAGAGATCTGATTTTAATCCCACACGCCACGACATATCTGTAAAGGAGAACAAGTGAGAGATCTGATTTTAATCCCACACGCCGCGACATATCTGTAAAGGGGAACAAGTGAGAGGTGTGATTTTAATCCTACACGCCACGACATATCTGTAAAGAGGAACAAGTGAGAGATCTGATTTTAATCCTACACGCCATGACATATCTGTAAAGGGGAACAAGTGAGAGGTGTGATTTTAATCCTACACGCCATGACATATCTGTAAAGGGGAACAAGTGAGAGGTGTGATTTTAATCCTACACGCCGCGACCTATCTGTAAAGAGGAACAAGTGAGAGATCTGATTTTAATCCTACACGCCGCGACATATCTGTAAAGGGGAACAAGTGAGAGATCTGATTTTAATCCTACACGCCGCGACATATCTCTAAAGGAGAAAAAGTGAGAGATCTGATTTTAATCCTACATGCCGCGACATGTCTGTAAAGGGGAACAAGTGAGAGGTGTGATTTTAATCCCACACGCCGCGACATATCTGTAAAGAGGAACAAGTGAGAGGTGTGATTTTAATCCTACACTCCGCGACATATCTGTAAAGGGGAACAAGTCAGAGATCTGATTTTAATCCCACACGCCGCGACATATCTGTAAAGGGGAACAAGTGAGAGGTGTGATTTTAATCCCACACGCCGCGACATATCTGTAAAGGGGAACAAATGAGAGGTTTGATTTTAATCCCACACGCCGCGACATATCTGTAAAGGGGAACAAGTGAGAGGTGTGATTTCAATCCCACACGCCGCGACATATCTGTAAAGGGGAACAAGTGAGAGGTGTGATTTTAATCCCACACGCCGCGACATATCTGTAAAGGGAAACAAGTGAGAGATCTGATTTTAATCCCACACACCGCGACATATCTGTAAAGGGGAACAAGTGAGAGGTTTGATTTTAATCCTACACGCCACGACATATCTATAAATGGGAACAAGTGAGAGGTGTGATTTTAATCCCA
Source organism: Bathymodiolus brooksi (assembly GCA_963680875.1). Classification (NCBI taxonomy): domain Eukaryota; kingdom Metazoa; phylum Mollusca; class Bivalvia; order Mytilida; family Modiolidae; genus Bathymodiolus; species Bathymodiolus brooksi. The sequence continues at coordinate 84,529,544 of OY804588.1, read as the reverse complement.
CACGCCGCGACATATCTGTAAAGGGGAACAAGTGAGAGGTGTTATTTTAATCCCACACGCCATGACATATATGTAAATGGGAACAAGTGAGAGGTTTGATTTTAATCCCACACGCCATGACATATCTGTAAATGGGAACAAGTGAGAGGTTTGATTTTAATCCCACACGCCGCGACATATCTGTAAATGGGAACAAGTGAGAGGTGTGATTATAATCTCACACGCCACGACATATCTGTAAAGGAGAACAAGTCAGAGATCTGATTTTAATCCCACACGCCATGACATATCTGTAAAGGGGAACAAGCGAGAGGTGTGATTATAATCCCACACTCCGTGACATATCTGTAAAGGGGAACAAGTCAGAGATCTGATTTTAATCCCACACGCCGCGACATATCTGTATAGGGGAACAAGTCAGAGATCTGATTTTAATCCCACACGCCATGACATATCTGTAAAGGGGAACAAGCGAGAGGTGTGATTATAATCCCACACTCCGTGACATATCTGTAATGGGGAACAAGTCAGAGATCTGATTTTAATCCCACACGCCATGATATATCTGTAAAGAGGAACAAGTGAGAGGTGTGATTATAATCCCACACGCCGCGACATATCTGTAAAGGAGAACAAGTGATAGATTTGATTTTAATCCCACACGCCACGACATATCTGTAAAGGGGAACAAGTCAGAGATCTGATTTTAATCCCACACGCCATGACATATCTGTAAAGGGGAACAAGTGAGAGATCTGATTTTAATCCCACACGACGCGACATATCTGTAAAGGGGAACAAGTCAGAGATCTGATTTTAATCTCACACGCCGCGACATATCTGTAAAGGGGAACAATTGAGAGATCTGATTTTAATCCCACACGCCACGACATATCTGTAAAGGGGAACAAGTCAGAGATCTGATTTTAATCCCACACGCCACGACATATCTGTAAAGGAGAACAAGTGAGAGATCTGATTTTAATCCCACACTGCGTGACATATCTGTAAAGGGGAACAAGTCAGAGATCTGATTTTAATCCCACACGCCGTGACATATCTGTAAAGGGGAACAAGTCAGATATCTGATTTCAATCCGACACGCCACGACATATCTGTAAAGGGGAACAAGTCAGAGATCTCATTCTAATCCCACACGCCGCGACATATCTGTAAAGGGGAACAAGTGAGAGATCTGATTGTAATCCCACACGCCGCGACATATCTGTAAAGAGGAACAAGTGAGAGATCTGATTTTAATCCCACACGCCGCGACATATCTGTAAAGTGGAACAAGTGAGAGATCTGATTTTAATCCCACACGCCACGACATATCTGTAAAGGAGAACAAGTGAGAGATCTGATTTTAATCCCACACGCCGCGACATATCTGTAAAGGGGAACAAGTGAGAGGTGTGATTTTAATCCTACACGCCGCGACATATCTGTAAAGAGGAACAAGTGAGAGATCTGATTTTAATCCTACACGCCATGACATATCTGTAAAGGGGAACAAGTGAGAGGTGTGATTTTAATCCTACACGCCATGACATATCTGTAAAGGGGAACAAGTGAGAGGTGTGATTTTAATCCCACACGCCGCGACCTATCTGTAAAGAGGAACAAGTGAGAGATCTGATTTTAATCCTACACGCCGCGACATATCTGTAAAGGGGAACAAGTGAGAGATCTGATTCTAATCTCACACGCCACGACATATCTGTAAAGGGGAACAAGTCAGAGATCTGATTTTAATCCCACACGCCATGACATATCTGTAAAGGGGAACAAGCGAGAGGTGTGATTATAATCCCACACTCCGTGACATATCTGTAAAGGGGAACAAGTCAGACATCTGATTTTAATCCCACACGCCGCGACATATCTGTATAGGGGAACAAGTCAGAGATCTGATTTTAATCCCACACGCCATGACATATCTGTAAAGGGGAACAAGCGAGAGGTGTGATTATAATCCCACACTCCGTGACATATCTGTAAAGGGGAACAAGTCAGAGATCTGATTTTAATCCCACACGCCATGACATATCTGTAAAGGGGAACAAGTGAGAGGTGTGATTATAATCCCACACGCCGCGACATATCTGTAAAGGAGAACAAGTGAGAGATTTGATTTTAATCCCACACGCCACGACATATCTGTAAAGGGGAACAAGTCAGAGATCTGATTTTAATCCCACACGCCATGACATATCTGTAAAGGGGAACAAGCGAGAGGTGTGATTATAATCCCACACTCCGTGACATATCTGTAAAGGGGAACAAGTCAGAGATCTGATTTTAATCCCACACGCCGCGACATATCTGTAAAGGGGAACAAGTCAGAGATCTGATTTTAATCCCACACGCCACGACATATCTGTAAAGGAGAACAAGTGAGAGATCTGATTTTAATCCCACACTCCGTGACATATCTGTAAAGGAGAACAAGTGAGAGATCTGATTTTAATCCCACACGCCACGACATATCTGTAAAGGGGAACAAGTCAGAGATCTGATTTCAATCCGACACGCCACGACATATCTGTAAAGGGGAACAAATGAGAGATCTCATTCTAATCCCACACGCCGCGACATATCTGTAAAGGGGAACAAGTGAGAGATCTGATTGTAATCCCACACGCCGCGACATATCTGTAAAGAGGAACAAGTGAGAGATCTGATTTTAATCCTACACGCCGCGACATATCTGTAAAGGGGAACAAGTCAGAGATCTGATTTTAATCCTACACGCCGCGACATATCTCTAAAGGAGAACAAGTGAGAGATCTGATTTTAATCCTACATGCCGCGACATGTCTGTAAAGGGGAACAAGTGAGAGGTGTGATCTTAATCCCACACGCCGCGACATATCTGTAAAGGGGAACAAGTGAGAGGTGTGATTTTAATCCTACACTCCGTGACATATCTGTAAAGGGGAACAAGTCAGAGATCTGATTTTAATCCCACACGCCGCGACATATCTGTAAAGGGGAACAAGTGAGAGGTGTGATTTTAATCCCACACGCCGCGACATATCTGTAAAGGGGAACAAATGAGAGGTTTGATTTTAATCCCACACGCCGCGACATATCTGTAAAGGGGAACAAGTGAGAGATGTGATTTTAATCCCACACCCCGCGACATATCTGTAAAGGGAAACAAGTGAGAGATCTGATTTTAATCCCACACACCGCGACATATCTGTAAAGGGGAACAAGTGAGAGGTGTGATTTTAATCCCACACGCCGCGACATATCTGTAAAGGGGAACAAGTGAGAGGTTTGATTTTAATCCTACACGCCACGACATATCTATAAATGGGAACAAGTGAGAGGTGTGATTATAATCCCACACGCCGCGACATATCTGTAAAGGGGAACAAGTGAGAGGTGTTATTTTAATCCCACACGCCATGACATATATGTAAATGGGAACAAGTGAGAGGTTTGATTTTAATCCCACACGCCATGACATATCTGTAAATGGGAACAAGTGAGAGGTTTGATTTTAATTCCACACGCCACGACATATCTGTAAATGGGAACAAGTGAGAGGTGTGATTATAATCCCACACGCCGCGACATATCTGTAAAGGAGAACAAGTGAGAGATTTGATTTTAATCCCACACGCCACGACATATCTGTAAAGGGGAACAAGTCAGAGATCTGATTTTAATCCCACACGCCGCAACATATCTGTAAAGGGGAACAAGTGAGAGATCTGATTTCAATCCGACACGCCACGACATATCTGTAAAGGGGAACAAATGAGAGATCTCATTCTAATCCCACACGCCGCGACATATCTGTAAAGGGGAACAAGTGAGAGATCTGATTGTAATCCCACACGCCGCGACATATCTGTAAAGAGGAACAAGTGAGAGATCTGATTTTAATCCCACACGCCGCCACATATCTGTAAAGGGGAATAAGTGAGAGATCTGATTTTAATCCCACACGCCACGACATATCTGTAAAGGAGAACAAGTGAGAGGGGTGATTTTAATCCCACATGCCGCGACATATCTGTAAAGGGGAACAATGAGAGGGGTGATTTTAATCCCACACGCCGCGACATATCTGTAAAGGGGAACAAGTGAGAGATCTGATTTTAATCCCACACGCCGCGACATATCTGTAAATGGGAACAAGTCAGAGATCTGATTTTAATCCCACATGCCGCGACATATCTGTAAAGGGGAACAAGTGAGAGATCTGATTTTAATCCCACACGCCGCGACATATCTGTAAATGGGAACAAGTGAGAGATCTGATTTTAATCCCACACGCCGCGACATATCTGTAAAGGGGAACAATTGAGAGATCTGATTTTAATCCCACACGCCGCGACATATCTGTAAAGGGGAACAAGTCAGAGATCTGATTTTAATCCCACACGCCACGACATATCTGTAAAGGAGAACAAGTGAGAGATCTGATTTTAATCCCACACTGCGTGACATATCTGTAAAGGGGAACAAGTCAGAGATCTGATTTTAATCCCACACGCCGCGACATATCTGTAAAGGGGAACAAGTCAGAGATCTGATTTCAATCCGACACGCCACGACATATCTGTAAAGGGGAACAAGTCAGAGAGCTCATTCTAATCCCACACGCCGCGACATATCTGTAAAGGGGAACAAGTGAGAGATCTGATTGTAATCCCACACGCCGCGACATATCTGTAAAGAGGAACAAGTGAGAGATCTGATTTTAATCCCACACGCCGCGACATATCTGTAAAGGGGAACAAGTGAGAGATCTGATTTTAATCCCACACGCCACGACATATCTGTAAAGGAGAACAAGTGAGAGATCTGATTTTAATCCCACACGCCGCGACATATCTGTAAAAGGGAACAAGTGAGAGGGGTGATTTTAATGCCACATTCCGCGACATATCTGTAAAGGAGAACAAGTGAGAGGGGTGGTTTTAATCCCACATGCCGCGACATATCTGTAAAGGGGAACAAGTCAGAGATCTGATTTTAATCCCACACGCCGCGACATATCTGTAAAGGGGAACAATTGAGAGATCTGATTTTAATCCCACATGCCGCGACATATCTGTAAAGGGGAACAAGTGAGAGATCTGATTTTAATCCCACACGCCGCGACATATCTGTAAAGGGGAACAAGTGAGAGATCTGATTTTAATCCCACACTCCGCGACATATCTGTAAAGGGGAACAATTGAGAGATCTGATTCTAATCAGATTGGTTATGTTCGAGATAACATGTAATCTACCTTACTGAGTAACGCTGTACATCATTAATCGGCCAAAGAATGGTAAATAGATCACAAGTATCTACAATTCATGGTGACACCCAAAGATAAGTGTGGTCTTCTTGTTACATTGTCAGCAGATATTCAATAAAAACGTGATATATACAGTTTTTAAACAATAACTAGTATTACTGTGAGCACAGCTCACTAAGATATACCCCCCGCTCCCCATATCTGTCCAATCTATTTCCATAACCAAAACATTACTGATTGTTCCGACCAAAAATGAAAGGGACCCTCCTCTCTTCACCGGTAAGCTGCTGATAAAATTTCAAAACATTCTGAGAAACACTACTCAAGTTATCATACGACATAGGGTAAAAATCCTATTTTCCGTCATATCAAGTCCAATAACTCTGGAACGGCAAAAGTGAAAATCGTCAAAAATGAAAGGAATCCTCCTCTCTTCACCGGTAAACTGCTGATAAAATTTCAAAACATTCTGAGAAACACTACTCAAGTTATCATACGACATAGGGTAAAAATCCTATTTTCCGTCATATCAAGTCCAATAACTCTGGAACGGCAAAAGTGAAAATCGTCAAAAATGATAAAAAAAATTAAAAGATTCTAAGAAACACAACTCAAGTTATCGTATGACATAGGATTTATCTACAGACGGACGGACATGGTGAAACCAGTATATACCCCCCTACAACTTCGTTGCGGGGGGTATAATAATCTTTATTGCATATAAAACCCTTTTGGGTATAGCAATACATGTACATACAAACATAAACTGACATTAAACAGACAATGTATATATATTCCTTTTGGCATCGTCCCTTGATGCTCGCTGCTGGTTATCCAAAAGCTGTGATCCCTTTCCATGTTCCAAACAATATTACATGTTTGTGTGTCTCTCCCCTTTCCTTCCACATCGAAATTCTTTTATATCAACATGGCCAGTCTGCACTAAACACAAGTAGGACTTTATTCCTTTTAGCATCGACTCAAGGTGCCTCTTGCAGATTGGCGATGAATCACCTGATATATGTATATGTTCTCTTTTATTCCCCCCCCCCCCCCTCATATATATGTGAGTAAGTGTGTGTACGTTTATGTGCATTTAAATTAGAAAAATATCTCACATTAGTGAAAAAATATGAATATAGAAAATCCATTTGTAAATTGCGCACATCCGTAAAAATTGTACAAATCAAGAAATTGAAGATGAAACTCACTTTCTCACTAGATGTCCAAAATTTAGTGGGGAGAGAGATGATCTTTTCAATTCCATATCAGCTAAAGTTAAAATTTTACCAATTTATCTGATAAAAATAAATCATTTTGGTTGTTGAATTGTGAAAATCAGGAGATCTTAAACTCTGTTGGAAGATTTCTTTACCAAAACATGCCCTAATTACTACTATATATTTATTTTATATACTTTATGTATTTATAACATGTTTGTATGTCATGTTCTATCAATCATCAACTATTTCCCTCTTGTGAGTTTATATGTGTAATTTTACTATATGTGTAATTTCTGTTTGCCCCTCGAGGGCCCATAATTGAAAATAAAATTTATTTATTTGATTATATCTCTTTTCCTGCCCGAGTGTGCCTGCACCACAATTATTGATATTTCATCGCGAATATTTAGTTTGATGTATTGTTGTTGCGTATCAATCATATTTGTTATTTGTATATGCCCTACTGGGGCCCTGATTTGGTTAATAAACTTATTTCTATTTCAGGGGCGGATCCATGGGGGGGGGGGGGGGGGCACCGCGGTGCCCCCCCCCCCCCCCTTTTCCCCTAAAATTGGAAAAAAATATGATTTTTTGGCGTAAAATCGTGATTTTTCACACGAAATACCCGAAAAATGTTCGCGCCTCCCTCCGCTCGGCTATATATTTTTAAGTGCGCCCCCCCCCCCCCTAACTTGAAATCCTGGATCCGCCCCTGTATTTCTATTTCTATATAAAAAAAAAATACACCTACCACTGTTTGATCAAAATAAATTAATACCAATACATTCATTCATTTCAAAATATTAGTCCTTGCAACCATGTATACATACTGTTACATGTTTCAGTGTTTATTCTCCAATACCCACTTTCAGTTACAAAAATACCAATCATGGGACTTTAAAAAATATCAATTGGTCTTCATAAATAACTCCCAAAACTGATCCTTTAAAGAATCCGAACAAGTTAAAATATGAAATAATAAAGAAATAAAGAAATCTTTATTGAAAATAAATATGTAAACAGAAAGTTAAAAAGGGGGTGGTGATTCCGTGCCACGAGCGCTTGTGGTTCGAATAAGTTCTATATTATGACATATTCAAAACGAAAGTATGATTGTAAAGTTCAGGTTATTTATAGATAGCGTCCTCAGAATATTGCCGTCCAGTTACCTCGAGTTCTTGTTGATAACAAACTGTTAATAATTTATGTTTATATATAATCTACATTTTTTCATAGAAATTTGTAAAATAAAAATATGCAATTATTGCAAGCTTCTGCTGAAACTTTTCACAGGGGATTTTCGGGCTATTCCGGTGTCAAGTGAATAATATCTCGTATTAAAAATCCCCGGTCATTGGCCTATACAATGGTAATACCACAGTCCAAGGACGTATATAGAATATACGTCCTTGCTCAGTCGTATGAATTTTAGTCATAAATAGAGAAAAATAGTGAAAATATAGATGTTGGGGTAATATAATATATATATAAGAGAGAAAAAGTGAAAATTTAGATGTTGGGGTAATATAATATATATATATAAGAGACTCTTATACATTGTATATATATTATATTACCCCAACATCTAAATTTTCACTATTTTTCTCTATTTATGACTAAAATTCATACCACTGTGGTAATACCTATAGCGTTGTGCAAAACAACAATCATTTTTGTATGTACTATCATACATAATTATAGAGTTTAGTTTCGTTCTCTTAGGGAAATTGTTTATGGCTAAGTCAATGTTAAATAGAAACAAGAGCGTTGAGTGTTTCCTTGTTAATATTTCCTTATTTTTTTTTATTTTTTTTTTGTTAATTTAAAAAAAAAATTGCGAGTGAAAATTCTATGAAGCAACTTACAAAATGTAAAATTTTTCATTTTTATCATACCGCCTTTTTTTTCTTCTCTTTTTTTATTGTATGTGTACACCATGTAAAGGGGGTATCCAGACATTTCCATAAGGGGGTCTGATTTAAAAAAAAATGGATTTCAAAACCATTTGTTTTAAGAATTCAAATGATATCGAGGCGTAATTCAAATTCAAAATTACGGCACAAGGCATTTAAAAAGAAAAGTGACAAGGACGAAATTGGAAATATTCTGTTAAAACACGTTTTTATCAGTTTTTACCAGTCTATATCTTAGTTCAAAAAGGGGGGGGAGGGCTCCAGGCCACATGCATCCCCTGGATCCGCTTATACGATGATACTCAGATAAGGACATTAGTCTATTTTTATCATTCATTTTGTGGAGTGCCCCGAAAAACGGAAAAGACACGGTGGGTAGCCTGTGTATGCAACAACATTCTCTATCAACGTCATCAATTCATGTTCACGTACAAAAATAGCGGTATTTACAAATAACAGCAATGATTGCCTGTAGTTGTTTTTAAGCAGAGATGGCCAACAATTATTGCATAGGTAGTGAAAAAAGAATATAACAATTTTAATTAGAATATATTAATTACATGTACTAGTATTTCACTAATTCAAGAACTAGATCAGAATTGCCAACAGCTGATTGAATAACAGTCTAACTTACATGTCAGCTGTTGTTTACACTGCTGTGGTTTCTCGTCAGACCCGTCACCACAGTCATCTTCTGTATCACACAGGAAGTCACGTGGGATACATAACTGCGTATCACATTTGTATAAATGTCTTCCGCAGCCAGCTACAAATTAGAATATAGACATAATGTATAATAAAGCACATTTTCATATTTTAGAAGATATCTATCTTTAAAAATATCCACTGAAACTGATATCTAAGACGGCTAGATCTACATTTCATATCGATTTAAATGTTCAAGCCAAACATTGGTATAAGACCAAAAAAAATAGTCAGTTTAAAATACCTGACGCTTGTTGGAAATGATACCGAAGTTTGAACCCGGCAAACTGTGTGCTGTCGTCTGACACGAATTCTATAAATAAATATCTTCCAGATGACACAACTTGTACTTCGTCTCGCCCACAAAATTTGGCTATCAATTTTGAAGTTCTACTGGGTCCATCATAAATAGCAACAAAGTCGTAGTCGCAGCTACAAATAACAATATAAGTATTATTAATTATGTGTATACAATATATACAGTTTGTGGCCAAAAGTATTGGCGCATGTAAAAAAAAGTCCCTATATAATCAACCAAAACCATATTTGTTCATAAAATTATTGTGAAGTCATTTCTGGATAGATTTTAACAAATTTTACACCAAAGCATTCGGAATTGTCCATATTTTGATTGTTTATTTATTCATTATGTTGTTATGAGTGATTTTTATTTGTACATAATTTAAATACAACAAATAGAAATAGACTTTGATTTTCCTATATATTTCAACTAAAAATAAATCCTAAAAATTAACAATTGTGGAAAAATTATGTACAAATAAAAACCACTCATATAAACATAATGAGCAAATAAACAAACAAAATATAGACAATTCCAAATGTTTTGGTGTAAAAGTTGTTAAAATCTATCAGGAAATGACTTCACAATAATTTTATGAAAATATATGGTTTTGGTTGATTATATAGGGATTTTTTTACATGCGCCAATATTTTTGGCCACATACTATACATACATTGTCGGAAAAAAATTAACATTTTATTTGTGCGATCTTTAGAAACAGAAAGAAAAACCAACCTTAGGCGAGTTTTTCTGACATGTTTCGCTCCGAGTGCAAACTAATTTTATATTTACCAACAATTTACCTATATTGTGTTTATTCTTGCAATATTAAAAAGTTCAAACAACCGCCAAATTGTATGATAAGAGCAGAAACAACTGTCGTTCTAATCGTTTTCAATGACCGTGCCCTCTGTCACGTTCGCGAATACTGTCACCGTTTCGTACTGTCGCTCTACATGAATCAGTTACCAGAAAAGCTGTATTAGATCTTTTGATAAATAAGACTGAAGTTTTTATTTGACCTCTTTATTAGTACATGTACTTTAAATCACACAATTCCAGGATAAATGTTATTTATATGAGTCTAGACTCGTTGAATATTCCTCTTTGACCGGACAAATGGATTTTTTTTAACTTCAGAAGTTTAACTGATCCAGTTGTCCGTCAAAGTAAGATATCCAACACGTCTAGACAGATAGCATGTATATGAATGTTGTAATATGAATACATGTGTCCTAATTATAAGAAAGTCAAATGTATGTGTTAAGATCGTGCTACAATTGCTGAAAGGTCACTGGAAGTTATACAGCAATCAGTGCATTTAGGGACCATATAACGTGTACGTATACATCTTTGCTTTAAATGTCTACTATATGTATAGAGTTTACTTGTACCTTGTCAGGGGCGGATCCAGGATTTCAAGTTAGGGGGGGGGGGCGGACTTAAAAAAATTGCGCCGAGCGGAGGGAGGCGCGAAAATGTTTGGGGTATTTCGTGTGAAAAATCACGATTTTACGCCAACAAATCATATTTTTTCCAATTTTAGGCCCCCCCCCCCCCCTGGATCCGCCTTGTGTCTTATGTAGAGCGAAGCGCTATAGACACTGGTCGAACACGGACCGCGCTGTACATATATGAAATCTAATAAGAAATTCAACCAATATGTACAATGTTTTACTTCTTTCTGTGCCTTAATAACTATTTGTATAAATGACATTGTAGTATAAACACAATACACGTACTCTCGGGATACCGGTATATAAAATTTATTTGTACTCGAAACAGGAACGAACAACTCGAGCGCCAAAGACTATTTCCATTTCTAAAATATTATTGTATTCTCTTGATTTATGATATTGCTGATCTAAATACACAACCAGCAATATTGAATTTTTTGTAATCAGCTGCAATATTTGGTTTATGTAAGTAACCGACCATTTAGCTTTTAGCTATGTTTTCCCCCAAGTCAGCATTTTTTCACGGGAATCAGATAATTTCTTTGTGGACATGAACATATACAATATTGGTGCATTGACGGTAAATATACAATTTATGTGGCGAGGCTTAGAAACGGGGGAAAGACGAGCTTTAGCGAGTCTTTCCATCCGTTTCGTGCCGAGCCACATACATTCTATATTTACCGTCAATACACCAATATTGTATTTATTCTGCAATAAAATTTGCAAAAAAAGAGTTATTTGATTTAATAATTAAAAAAAAAGATAACGGAACCCCCATTGATACCTCAATAGTAGTTCCGGTAAGGGTGGTGGGTTAACAGCTATATTAGGCTAATGTGGAAAGTATTATTACGACAGAGGTGTGGATTAATAACTTTATTAGGCTAATGTGAAAAGTGTTATTATGACAGGGGTGTGGCTTAATATCTTTATTAGGCTAATGTTAAAAGTGAGTGAGTGAGTGAGTGAGTGAGTGGGTGGGAGGGAGGGTGAGTGAGTGAGTGAGTGAGTGAGTGAGTGAAAGCCAAATGAGCATTGGTTGGGCTACTTGTATATCAACAAGTTGCATTGAATGAAGTGATGATGATGATGATGATGATGATGATGATGTTAATCGACTTGATTTTGATTTGATCATTATCGTGTTAGCTCACCGAAATAACAGTCTGTCGGTAGAAAAATTCTCTCTACTCGGACACATTATTCTGATTCCATGACAACCAGTCTTTGTTCTTACTCCTTAAAACTGCATGCTTAGCGGAGAAGCAGCAACAAGTACCAATATTCTATATATTTGGTTTGACCGAGGCTTGAACCCACGATCTACCACACTTGCGACGAGCACGCTAACCATTACATCAACGATGCGGTTATCCAACACTCGGAGGTTATGCAACCGAAGCGATAGGAATAGCCATGCTTAGCTTACTTTTCTTGAATGCACAAAAAGGAACAATAATTAACATAGTAATACTTAGAGTCGTCTTCTATATGGAAACTTATCCCTGATAATCTAACAACTTTGCCTGCTGATGCATGAATTTTCCACGTGCATTGAGAATCAGGTTGGTAGTGAGTGTGGCCATTGTAATGGCGCGGCGCCTCTACGACACCAGTTGTGTGTGTTAGAACTCCTGCGCCACCGCAACCGGAATGACCATAATCTGTAAACGTTATATGGACAGCTAAGTATATATGACTTTTCAACAACACAGCAAACCCATTACAATCAGGATAATCATTTCTGATACTCGCATGCTATATATTATAATGTTCAAGATTAGAGCGTTCTTTATAGGTTGGTTTAGTTGGTTTATGGTGTTTAACGCCACTCTCAACAATATTTCAATTATATCGTGGCGACAAGTTTTATTGGTGGAGGAAACGCGGAGTACCCAAAGAAAACCACCGACCTGTCGCAAGTCACTGACAAACTTTATCACATAATGTTGTATCGAGTATACCTCACCATGAACGGGGTTCGAAATCACATATTTAGTGGTAATAGGCACAGATTGCACAGGTAGTTGTAAAGCCAACTACCATACGATCACGAACACGACGGCCCCAACATAATCACGTGGCTGTCGGTCTCATTGCTGGAGGAAACAATCGCCCTTCCGGAAGTTACTGACAAACTTCAAAACATTAACATGTGTTAACCCGTTTATAATTTTCTCATTAAAAATTTAGTTTAGATGTTTCGTCTACATGGGGCACAATGTGTGTTTGACCAACCTGGTTTACCCTGTATTTATAAACAACACAGTTCCCCTTCCAGCTCAGTTACCATGCTGCAGTTTTTCAACGTTATATTGAGCTTTTATCCATTATATTAATCACAGAAATAGTGATTGATTGCCTGGCTGCTCTGTACAGGAATAAAGCAGGATTGTTGTTATCCAGTTTTATGTTGATTGATTTTGGATGATCTAATATGCTTATTTGCATCGCCCTTCATTGCCCCCTGCAGTGTAAAGTACCATCCAAATAGAATTTGCAGGTGTGCCTGGTGTGCCATTCATTTTTTAATTGTATATATTGATCTTGTTTTTGCATTATTTTAACGTTTCCAAGCAACGTTACCTGGTGCCTTTTCCAGTTAAACAATTAATTTAAGCCTTTTGTTAATTACCGTTTACACTATAGGATTAGGGTTATGGTGTTTAACGCTACCTTTAACAATATTTCAGTTACCGGTATATCGTGGCGATCAGTTTTATTGTGAAGGAAACCGGAGAACCAGGAGAAAACCACCGACCTGTCGTAAATCACTGACAAACTTCATCACATAATGTTGTATAGAGTACACCTTGCCATGAGCGCGATTCGAACTCACAACTTTAGTGGCGATAAGAACCGTGTTTATGCTATATTATGGTATTAAACTGTTATGGTCCATGTATACTTTCACATGTCAACGCCACTAGTGAAACGGGAACTACTTGCCCTTCCAGAGTACCTGAGTTTACGCCTGATTTTTGTGGCAAACTAATGGTTGTTTGACTAACGTGTCTTGTCTGTTTGTGCCATTCTTCGGTTCCCCTTGGAACTCAGTTAAATTGATGCAACATCTGAACTTTATATTAAGTTCATGTTGTTCAATCTTTAGTTTTCTGTGTAGTGTTTTGTCCACCATTGTTCATCTATTGTCGTTTTTCTTTTTTGGTCATGCTATTTTCTCGCTTTTGAGACAGACCAGTTCCTATTTTTAGCGATTTGAGATTGTCTTATCTTGCACTAGTGCAAGACAAAAAAAATCACGTGCGTTTTACCGGCAAATGCATGCTGTACAGTTCGTGTCAACTTAAAGTTGTGTCAAGGACGGGTTTCGATTACCAGATTGTTTTAGCGTCAAGTGGGCATTTTCCCTGTTATATTCCACAGGCGCTTGTGGCATGAAATTACCCGCCTTTCTTATTTTAGAGTAGAGGGTGGCACATGTATGCTGGTGTTACCATATTGTACGAATACAAATAGGAATACGTTTGATAACAATGTCTTGCTCATTGTTTCTATACCCAGTGATTAATTAATTTCGGTGGATTTATGTCGATATATTGTTGTTTTTTTTACATCCAGTTGTTTGTATGTCTTATCTACGTTATGTGTGCTTGTTTGCGTATAGTAGTGTCCAACACTGTTTTTATTTGTTTTTCTTCGTCTTGTGTACCCAATTTTGCCAGTTTCTCTGGATAACGAATTGTCCTTTTTCTGATTGCCCCTTTGAGGACTCTCTAACGTTTATTTGTAGTGTTCAAATCAATGTGGTCTAAATTTCATTTAACTGGAGATTATCACAACTAAACTTTTGTTTATTTGCTTAATGTTGTTTAACGTCACTTTCAACAATATTTCAGTTATATCGTGGCGATCAGCTTTATTGGTGGAAAAATCTTGAGAACCCGGAAAAAACCCACTAAATATCACATAATGTGTACATCTAGCCCTGATCGAGTGGTGATAGGCACTGATTGTATGGGTAGTTGTAAATCCAACTGCCATTTGATCACGGCCACGACGGCCCCTCAAATTTTGAATTTTAATCTTTCAGATGTGAATTAGTATAACTACAGATGAAAACATATAATACTTACCTGCATACGAAGAACTAACAAGAAACACCACAAGAGAAACACATGCCGGTATCAATGCCATCGTTCACAAACAAATGGTATCGTGTCTCTTAACTAGATAGATAAGGCATTTGGATAAATGTATGTCAAGTTCAAGGTCACGATACAATTACGTCAAGCTTTTGTGGTATTTATTTGTGCTCGTGACCTATCTTACGTCATTTCCATTTACAGGGGTGTATTCGAAATGTATTTGTTTACTTCCACTGTTGGGAGAACTGGGTTTTATTCAGAGATCCGGACTCTTTGTTGTCTTACAAATAGAATGTGTTTTAGAGATTGTCACTGTACAGGAATTTGAATTCGGGCCAATGATGTTTAACGCCACTTCCAACAATATTTCAGTTATATCGTGGCTGTCAGTTTTATTGGTGGAGGAAACCGGAGTATCCGGAGAAAACAACCTACCTGCCGCAAGTCACTGACAAACTTTATCACATACATGTAATGCTGTATCGAGCACACCTCGCCTGAGCGGGATTCGAACTCATAACGTTAGTGGCGATAGGCACTGACTGCAGACGAACATTTGGTGGGTTGCTCAGTAAGCAACATATTTATGAAGAATTGGTTTATCTGAGAGGTGAAGCCCCGGATGCCATTGCCGGATTTAAGACCCAGTCCCTTTCGTTGACTGCCTATAATC
The DNA here is from genome assembly GCA_963680875.1 of Bathymodiolus brooksi. Classification (NCBI taxonomy): domain Eukaryota; kingdom Metazoa; phylum Mollusca; class Bivalvia; order Mytilida; family Modiolidae; genus Bathymodiolus; species Bathymodiolus brooksi. The sequence goes on along the minus strand of OY804588.1, from coordinate 84,513,893 downwards.
ATTGATAGTTCACAAAAAGCATTGCAGCGACCATTAACTTTTTTTTTCTATTTTCGCAGAAAAGATTTAAGATACTAAAGGAGTTGTATAACCGACACATTTAGTACCTCGGAAAATGTAATTCTCGAAACTCTTTATTTCAATATTTCATATTTAATTTTGTTTTATAGTTCATTATTATTTCCATTTTTAAAACAAGTGTTATGAATTTATTTTACAAGTCAAAATAATCTCTGTATGTGTATAAATTACTTAATGCAGTTTATCCCCCACTTTTGTCAAAATTGTGTCTCAAAGATCAGAGCGAAATTTATTCAATTAACACTTATTGTTTATCTGTCACAACTGGACTTGACAAGCTTTTAATAAATTATAATTTAGTTAATCAGCGATATAAGAACTCCAGGCTATAACACAATTTGTTATATAAACCGCCATTGGGTGTATTTATCATTGGACATTTATGGACAAGCACCTGACGTTTGGAAAAGTTCATCCACTAGCAAAATCAACTACCTATAATATAAGGGACATCGCAAGAATACCAATACGTCTTAAAATTGTAACAGGAAATTATATACTACAATCTGATAAATCTGCATTTTCAAAGAAAGCAACAAGTCCAATTTGCCTCTTATGTAAAAAATCCGAGGAAACAAATCTACATAGATTTAAATTATTGAATAAATTAATCGCGAATAGTCAGTAATATCATAAGCAGATATCAACCAATCTTGGTCTTGGGGTACACAAGGTTCACTTAAAACATTATTTTTTTATATTTTTTTTTTTTTATTATTTAGTATTTTAGATTTTATAGTAATATATTTTATGTCGTGATAGACTCTAGTCACTATCGTGTAAATAATCACTTAATATTAAGTGGAAGTGAATTGTATGTTTATTACGTGGTGGAGGATAATTAATAAAAATTCTTCCTGCTAATAGGAGGCGTGCCTTGATTGGCAGAATAACATTTACAGAATACAGAATACAGAATTAATCCTGTCTATCAGTCATTTTTAATTTTCTCTGTTTGATTGTTTGTATTATTATTTATAATTTGTAATATTCAGTTTTGTTGTTGACCATTGAAATATACGACTGTTAATAAAATATGGAAAACTTCTAATTGTTTTGGATTTATATTGCGACAAATAGCTATATATAGTTCCCCAGAAATACGTTCGTGTGATATCGGATAGCAAAAGCCCCGTTCATAGTTGTCAGAACTCAGAAGCCGTAATGTTCTGTCTATTCCAAAGATGTCGTATCACATCCTGTTAGAACATGAGCAGCTGGTAAGATATCAAATACCACTAAATATAATTAGGTTTAGAGGGTTAGGGGTTAGAGGTTAGGGGTTAGGGTTATCCGTACTACTCGTATGCAGGGATCTTTCATTACACCTCGAACATCATCCGTGGTGTAGTGATTAGCGTGCTCGCCTCGAGTGCGGTAGATCGTGGGTTTGCGCCACGGTCGGCTCAAACCAAAGACTATGAAATTGGTATGTGTTGCTTCTTCACTAAGCACACAGCGTTAAGGAGAAAGAGAAGACTGGTCGGTTCGGAAACATAATAATGTGTTCGAGTGGAGCGACATGTCTACCCGCGGACCTTTGTTTCAGTGACCCTCCTTACAAGGCCCCTCCAATCAATTGAAATGCTCAAAATATTCTAATTTAAGAAATAATTGGGGGATTGTCAATGAATAATAAATTAAAACCATTATCACGTGACAATTTGAAGAATTTTGGGGGGTGTTATGGTGTTTAACGCCACTATCAACAATATTTCAGTTATATCGTGGCGGTCATTTTTGTTGTTGAAGGAAACCGGAGTATCCGGAAAAAAATCACCGACCTGCAGGAACTCACTGTTAAACTTTATCATATAATGTTGTATCGAGTACACCTCGCCTGATCGGGGTTCCAAGTCACAACGTTAGTGGTGATAGACACTGATTGCATAGGTAGTTGCAAATGCAACTATCATACGATCACGATTACGACGAACCCTCGCCATGAACGGGATTCGAACTCACAACGTTAGTGGTGAGTCACTGATTGCATAGGAACTACCATACGAACATGACCATGACGATATCGAATAATTTTGGCATTAATTATACAATAACATGTGATTATCTTCTCTTGTTGTCTTTAATATCAATAAAGAATGATTTGACAATGTACAGATAAATACATATAGAATATTCCACAAATATCCCAGTTTCTAAAAATATCAAACTCCCAACTTCTTTTTAAAAAAAATTATAGTTAAAAACACGTTGTGTAAGTGGTAATTAAACAGTACTATAACCTTTAAATCATGAAAATTGAACTCCCTTCCAATATAAAATGCATTAATAATTTTGAGTGACTTTATAGAATCATATTTTTTTCATGAGAGAGATAACCCATCCTCAGCTGTGAACAAACCTATTATAATGTAATCATATTATAACTGGATTATCTCTCTTTGTTTATTAATAGATTTTTGATTTCACAGGTGTGTGTATATTTAGAATAAATCTATTAAATGGACATTATTGCATTATAGTTATAAATATGTGAATGATTCATTTTTTTTATAATTGCATGCCTGATGTTGGGCCCTGTGATTAGGTCTATAAATTAATATAAAAACATTCTTTCCCCGCAGGAAAGAGCCCCCCCCCCCCCCCCGGCCCTTCCAAACACACACACATCCCCTACCCCTACAAAGACATAATTTCGAAATCAAGTTCACCAAAGCAACATAACGTACACAGCATAGAGTGCCCCTGTATTTTGTGTAACAAGTATAAATATACAGATAAAGCGGGGACTTTGCACCCGGAACAAAATACAAGATACTTTATTTTCCAAATGAGGGCCCCTGGAGGGCATGATACAACATTTATAATTAGCACAAATCTACACTTGAAACATATAGTTTTACATCTAATTATAACCTCTTACTAATTTTATTGTGATTATTCTGCTCAATCCTGGGCGCTGTGATTAGCAATATAATCATTTGCATTGTATTGTAATAAAATGTCTGGTAGAATCCATTTTACAATCAAATTTAGAAGCAAGGCTAATGTTTAGTCTTAGATAGACTAATAATTTTAAAAAAAATAGTTCAACACTTAATTTGTAGTTTGCGCTTGTTGACTTTCGTCTTTAGAGCTTTGTTTGTCTTCCGATTCCTTGATTTTGTTGATGAGTGCCAACACCTCATTTGTCTTCCGATTCCTTGATCTTGTTGATGAGTGCCAACACCTCATCGAAGTCCTCTTTGTGGTATCTACCTAGATATTGAGGATGAAAATCAACAAGGTCAGCTTTTGAGGCGTTTTCGTCACCTTTCAAATTTCGTTCCCATCTACTTCCGACCATGTCGATTAAACTCTCCTCCAAGAATCTTCTCGACATTCTTTCTGAGCCGAAATATTGTGGATGGTGAGGTTCCCTCTTGTAGTGGTCATTCAAAGACTTCTGCCATGCCTCGTTATCCAGCATGTGAACCCAGCGTGCGGTGTATCCAACGGCCTGGGAAAAGTCGTACTTCGACAGATCGTGGTTCTCTGCGTCATCTTTCAACATATTCGGAACATAATCTTTAAGTTTATTGTAAGCCTTGAGGACAAACTTTTTATGTGACTCTACCTGACTAAAATGTTCCTTCATGTTATATTCGATAAAAAAAAGTTTGTAATATTTGCTGTCGACGCACTTGTTCTTTACATCTTTTTCGGCTTGCAATTTTTCATCTTCCGTCCAAACTGTTTCCCAGATAAACAAAACTGTGTCTATGAGTCCCTTTTCGTTAAATAAACTTTCAACTTGAGGTCTTTTATCTTCTAGAACACATTCTCGAATAAGTTCCAACTGCGACATGTTCACAAATTAATCCGAGTCAAAACGAAAGTAGATCTACACTGTAACTTGAATGTCCAGTTAATTATAGAATAAATTTGCTAAAATGTTATTGAAATAATAAAAATATATAGCGAGCTGAATTTATACACTGTTACCACTGTTAATTATGAAAATTTACTTTAATCTAGATGATATATTTTCAGCTATGTCCTAACGCGTTGAAAATTTCCACTTCGGGAATTTCCAGTTTATATAAACGGTGTCGGTGAAAAATATTCGGTATAGATTAACCGTTAGGAACAATTTTACGTAAATAAGGAAGGTTACGAAAAGGAAATATAAATCATTGTTATCGGAAAAATCTCATCACCCGGAAAAAAAAACCCCAACATATTTGCCTCATTAAACATGCTGGTCTATTCATTATCGGTATTGTTAGAGGAGCATGTCGATGATTGACCTTTAATTCACAGGCGCTCGTGGCACGGAAATACCACCCCCCTTTGTTTTACCTTTCGAATATATTCTGTTGACATATTTATTTTCAATAAACCCTATATAGGATCGATACATATAAGTTGCTGTTTACATAAGATTGTATGAATATGGACACGAACAAGTTAAAATAAAGAAAAAGAGATCAATTATTAAAGAAATAATGTAAACAGACAGTTAAAAAAAAAGTGTGGAAAAGGGGGGGGGGGGGGGGGGGTTGAGTAATTCCGTGCCACCAGCTGTGATGTCTCTATCAGACTATTATACTGGATTGAACCAAAGGCATGAACACATACATAACACCATTGAAGGTACCATCTTTAATACACAACATCCGGTCTTACACGTTACATGATAAGAATCAGTTTACACAGCAACCTAACTGTTTAATTAATAAATAATTCATGGAAGCCATATGTATATATTGTTTTTACCACGGGTAGGCCTTTATGTCACGGAAGTTTTACCCCGAGCGTTAGCGAGTGGTAAAAAGCTGACATAAAGGCCTACCCGTGGTAAAAACAATATATACATATGGCTTCCATGAATTATTTCGATTCTAATATGTAAAAATTGGTAAAATATCGCTATAAATTGTCGATGACGTCATAAATTTAATCGGTCATAGATTAATATTATTTTTACCACGGGTTTGGACTCAAAGCGTTTGAAGGACGTCATATTAGAATGATAGATAACTCTAGAAACTAAAGATTAACGGTAACAGAGTTATCGTTCTTCTAACGATACTACACCAGCGCCTGTGCTTTAATTGACCAATTAAGTTTTATTTATACCCGGAAATTCTGAGATATTGTTCTTGTGTTCGTCCGCCAACAGTTTGATTATTCTTTGTGGAGTAATATTATAGGGCAAAAGGGCAGGGCCGCCAAGAGAATTTTTGGGCCCCAGGGCAAAAGGAAGCTTGGCCCCCCCCCTCCTCCAATTCTCCAAATAATGATACTCAAACTAAATCCACCACGGTGTGTCATAAGCAAGGAATCAGTACAACAAAGATGAATTGTGATTTAGAAAACAGCTTTCTACTTGTTTTTTTGTCTGGACCCTTAATTATAATGATCTGGTACATTTATTAATAGATATATTCTTATAAACTAAAAACATTAGTAAAATTATTTTATCGACAGCCAAATATAAAACATATCTTCAGTAATTTAATGCCCTAGGCAGCTGAATAAGTAAAATGTTTTTTTTACAAGTCTCTTCATAACCTCATATATTTCAATATTCGCAATCTTAAGTTCGTAACATAGTCTCATTCCACACTCTCACTCTCAGATCATGTTTTAGTCTAAGTCTACAACATTTTTATTTGAAAAAGCATAGGTTAAAAACAATTTCAACAGAAAATTTTACTCAGATAGGATTCTGAGGCTTTGAAAAAAAATTACCAAGAGGAACCCTCGTGCCTCGTTTTACCCATTTGCCTTCGTAAGAATATTAATCAGTTTAAAGTTAAACTGAAGTCAATACACCAAAATTTAGTAGAAACTACTTTTGATACCAACAACTATTGTATGCCTACTTTGGTCAGTTGACTTGTGCGTGTCCGAGATATCTTTTTTTTTTATCTCTCTCAGGCACTCTCTCCAATCGTACCTACTCGGCCATTCTCGCTACCGTGCAAATAATCTCGTATGCATTAGGCGTATAAATCGCACTACTTTTCACATGTCAGTTACATGAAAGTTTGATAAAGTTATATTTTAAACAATTTTCTATATTTCAATTAAAGTTTTAATTAGTTTTGCTTGATGAGATTTTACTTAGAATGTCTTTCCATATAGGATTTTCGTGGACTATATTTTTGTGCGGCTTAACTTAACTTAACTTCCGGCAAACAATTTAAGAAGAATTTCTACTATGCACGTACGAGGTTATTTGCAGGGTAGCGAGAATGGCCGAGTAGTTACGATTGTCTCTCTCTCTCGACATCTTTTGTGCCGACCCGCTCAGCATACCTTGATTATAATTTGCTTAATTTGCATGTGTGACAATGACAATGTGGTGAATGACGAAGTGAATTTAATAAATAAATAAATAAATAAAGGCTCACCTGAACGGAATCAATCATAGCCAGAAATGACGGGTACTTTGCTCATTTGCATATCTAAGATGGCGACGCCGGGACGTCTGCAATTTTCATATGATCTATATAGACGATATCATTCATAATTGCATGTGTGTCATTTTCTGAACTTGAAAATGATACATTGAATCAAGCTGAATTAAATGAAATAAAAATTAATGAAAACAATTAAATATTCGAGGTTCCTGGACTAAATGAAAATCCGATGCGACGAACCCTTTTTTGGCCTTAAGAGTCTATGTAAAAATGTCTGAAATACATGAAACTGGTGGCGTGTGACACAAAATTTAACCATGAATGACATTTGGCGACATATTTTCTGAAATTAATTTAGATTCCTCAATAATATATGTAATTATATTAACTAACCTTATATTTCTAGCTTCTAAACTCGGGGTTCCCACATTAAATATAATATGATCATTTTTGCATGATCGCGATTTCAAAGACATGTCTAAAATCGTTACAAAACAAAAATATTTGAATTTTGACAGAAGAAAAACTTTGCGGAAATAAACAATAAATTTTAATTTTCGAATCATTGACGGACACATTGAATTTCCGTACTATAGGCTATTTTTTTGACAAATCTAATAGACGATCCATCAAGCTTGAAACTGCAGTCACGTGATCAAAATCTAATTTAAATATGATGAATATTTATGAGGAAAGTACCCTCAATTTCTGGATATGTTGAGTTTAACAAAAGTCTGATCCTGTCTACTCACCATTAATGAGCCCCTCCCCCTGCAATCCTCGATCTGCTACTCTCAGAGGTAATTTATAGGGACTTAGCTTGGGTCCCCATTTCCTACAAGTATTTGTCTATAGCAAATCACATATTTCAGAGCCCTTATATAAAAATAATTAGTGGACCCCTCCACCTGCAACCCACGATCTGCCAGTGTCAATGGTTGTTCTTAGGGCAGCCCAAGCAGTCGGGCTTGGCCCTCATTTGAGTCATTTAATATACACAAATGTGCAATTTACAAGTCGAAAATCACTAAATATATGTACATGGTCCAGTGCCCCATACACCGTAACAGAAAAGTTGTTATGCATCATCAAGCCGAAGGGCGAAACGAAATAGAAACGAATCGAAACGAAATCAACGAAAACGAAACGAAACGAAACGAAATCAACAAGTGTGTCGGAGAGACGAAAAAGTGTGACGACCGGACGGACAAACGAACGAACGTACAGCAGAAGTCCTATATACCCCTATCTTTTTTTGGCGGAGGTATACAAATCCTATCAAAAATTAACTTTAGAAATTTAAAAAAAATCTACATATCTTGTAAAAGTACCTTTTTTCCCTTTGATCCCTTTTCATATAAAAAAAAAAACCCAAATCTTTAGTACCAAATGGCATTGTGCACCTTCTATTTTTGTCTTCCCATTTTAACAGTTCTTGCTAAAAATTTCTTCACTTTTGGACTTTGTCATTTAAGGCTATGTAATTGTCATACAAGGCTATACAATAGAGAGACGATACTGTTGCGTTATTCATAACTCTTCCTAAACAAAAGAATGGATTTCAATAAAACTTCCAGAGTTTCTTATGTTTAGTTTTTGCAAGCATGATTTTTTCCAGAAGTTCTTCTGTAAGGAGGGCGCTCACTGTACGTCCTGTTATGTTGCTGTTGTTTTTTCTTTTAGTTCTTCAAAATAGAACAATAGGATTTGAAATAAAAAGTTTATAGTGTTGGGTCTTTTTGACCCCTGTATATCTCGGAAAGAACAACGGTAAGACATTGCGCCAGATCTGTTGGCACACTACCGAATAAAGGTAATAACAATGGTACCGTACTCCAAGGCACATTCAAAAGGGAAAGTCTACAAAAACAGACAAAACCGATAAGAAGCTCAACCATCTGAGTTTTCAATCAACGGAACAACTGAAAAACAACACATTCCTGACTTGGTACAGGCATTTTCCCAGGAAAATGGTGGGTTCTGATAGCAGATAGGCAGATGCCACTCGCCTAACCCTAAGACGTTACCAAGTATAAAAACAATCGGTACATGTAAATTCTCTAATCCCAAGACATGACCAAATGTGAAACTAGAAAACAACTATCATATTCCCGACTTGGTACAGGCAATTCCCAAGAAAATGGTGGATCAAACCTCCCACTTGTATGACAGTCGTTAATATAGTTCCGTCATATTGACAAATGGGGGAGGGGGGGTGCATGGGGATTAAACGTGACAAGTCGGGAAAATCCAGTAGTCAAATAGTGCCCAGAATCTGAAACTCAAGACCATCCTGTTAGATTTGCGAATAGGCAAATTTATGTAGAATACAAACGAAAAACGTAATAAAATCAGCCGATTAATGAACCCTCAATATCCCAATCTATGAAATATCCCCTCATATCCCCCATTTTTTTCTATATGCCCACTCCAGAAACTTTATAATTCATAAATACTGACACGCACACAAAAAAAATAAATATTCTAACTCTTGTGTTGTCCGAAAAAAAAATTCTGAACGAAACAAAAAACCATAACCCCCCCCCCCCCCCCCCCTTTCAAGCTAAATGGTCGGTCCCTAAGCTAAGTGTTAGTCGTAAGTTTTGTACTTAAGATTTTCCTAAGTGTGTTCCTACGACAATTTCACAAAACGTGTCCTAAGATTAATCGTAAACTTAGGATCAGTCCTACGACAAAATACTACAACCGATCTTACGATCACACTTACGATTTTCGTAAGACTAAAATACCTTGGCAAACGCTACTTTCACTTCTGAAAATCATGCGCAATGGATACTTCCGATGTAAATAAAAACATCGTCTGCTAGAAAACTAGAAAACATGGCCATGGACCAAGTACAGGTTGTGATGGCTAAGCGTAAACCAAACTGTTCGGAAAGCGAATTGCTTGCGCTTTCCGATGCAGTGGATCTAACATTTCAATCATCCGCGGTCAATTTGGCCCAGGGTTAACGGCCAGAGACAAAAATACGTGTTGGGCCGAAGTTGCTGAAAGGTAAAAGCTTTCCCTGTGAGATTAAGCACGATTTACATATTATATATCCCCGTCATATTCCTTATTTTAATTTCCATTACTTGTTTCTATTTTGTGACACTATATACACTATGGTCAGGTTTCCTTGGTCGAATAGCTTGAGCCAATATATATACACTACAAGTCCGACCCCACTCGAGCAGTGTCCGGAAAATCGACGCGCACGTCTCCGTCAGACTATTAATTATTATCTAGCTAGTCCTACTTATTGACTCGAACTTTTTTTTTTGTGCATTTCCCATTTGACATGTTTGAGCTAAGCTGATTGATTGTTAGTTGTTTAACGTCCAGTCGCAAATAAGTCGGATCTGTCAAAAACTAAAACAGACAATGTACTTAGCATTGACAATAATTGCTGATTTGGGACAGGTAAAATTCGGATTGGAATTTTTGAGTAATTAAATTTACACTAATTTTGTGAACTTGGCCTTGGGTAGAAAGATGATAAATATCACCCTGATTACCTGTTCGCCCCGGAAAGTGAGTCGATTCGCCCCACTTAATGGCTATTTTATTATAATAGATGAAGTCTTTTTCGACAATTTTTTGGTAATTATTTATTGATTAGTTGTATGCAAAAAAAAATAATAATTCATTCATTTTGGTCAGTGGAATATTGTTGAACACAAAAGGGAGAATATTTTTCTCAAAAAAGAATCATCGTGAAGGGATTTATATTCACTTATGTGTATAGAATGGCAACAAAATACGACGAAACTCTCCTTCATATGCTAATTTCTCGGATATTTAACAATAATAAATATCAGATTTCGTATCAGGTGTCAAACAAAGAGTGAAGCAATACATAATATTAAACACGTCAAGAAAGCATGTTACCGTGTAATTATGAGGAAGACAAAAATAAAGTACCCATGAACAAGCCTTGCAACATCCAAAATACGAATATTTGCAATGGTATTTTCCATATTTCATTTGTTAAAACACTATTAATAAATGAGGGCGAAACGACCTGGGACGAAAGGGAATCGTGTCGAACAGGAATAGGCAGGGGCGAAACGACTCGGCGGGTGAATGGGATTCGGAGCGAAACGACCCAGTACCATCAATATCACAACACCCGGAAATGAGGAATCACTTCGAAAATGGTTCTCGGCCCTCCTAGAAAGCTGTCTGTTGTTGTCTCGAGAAATAGGAGAACCATGGAATGACGAAAGACTTTCTGGCTGGCTTGCAAAGTCCAGACAGAGCGCATCTCATGCTTATTGCCAAGTATGAAATTGTGACTTCAAAGTGGAACACGGTGCCAGGCTGAACGACGTTACCAAACATTCTGTCACTGAAAGCACAGAACTCAACCCAGGCTGCCAGCAACCTATTTTGTTCGACAAGATGTCTTCAGCAGCAAAGACATCAGCTCCAAAGAAATCCACTACAAAGAAGGCTGTAAAATCACCAAAAATAACATTAATAGGCAGCACCAAAACCAAAGAAGAAGTAAAGATGTCTAGCTTCATTTATCAAAAAACAGCCCTTTTAAGGGCTACCAAATTTTCTCAAAAAGAATCTTAAAATGTTTTGCATCAGTTAAAAAAGCTTAATCCACCCAAACTCTGTAAAGTTTCTTTCCGTTATCTTCTGATTCATATTATTTCAGTTCTATTTCAGTTTTGATCAATATGAACATGAGACTTCTAAACTGACAAACTTTATATAGATAAATAATATGATGAGATACATGAACATGAGACATTGATATCAGGACGACTACAACAAAAATATGGAATTTATGAACATGAGACACCAAAACTGAAAATCATTAAAAAAAACATATACTCCAAAATGTCGTGAAAAAACACAATCATTAAAATGTCGTCACGCATAAAATCCCTTGGACTTTCAAAAGTTGGCAGATATGACAACCACAAAAAGCAGTACAATTCATTATGATAATGAATTAACAAGAAAAACAAGTGATGTGATTGGTTGATTACATTTATTGGAATATTAAATAAATTATATATTAAATTATAATCATGATAATACACACAATTAATAATAAACAATACATGTATGCATTAAGCAGTGACCTAATGGGCCAATTGGCCTAAGTCACTATTAATGAAATGCAATTTCAGAGTCTGTACTATAAATGAAAAAAAAAAGTAAAATACATACATTCTTGTCACAGTAGACTTTCCAACATGTCCAACTTTAATATTAAATAATTTAAATTCCTTGTCTTAAAATTTGTTTATTTCAAATGAAAAAACTTTTTTCTGCCATTTGACTATTTCTTAATTTTTCATATATTTTAAGGTGTAAATGGAGTTAGTACGTCTTGTATAGCCAGAACTGTGGCGGAATGCAAAAAGATATGGCTAGACGTGCAAGGGACGACAAAGAAAAAGGAAGCAGCTAGGAGGGCAAATGCTCGTGCCACTGGCGGAGGTCCACCTCCTGTTTGTAATCTAAGGCCTTGGGAGTCAGCAGTAAGTATACAACGTTAATTATTTCAAATGTATGACAAACAGATATGGTTTAAAAAAAAACTAACAAATTGTCTACTTATAATTAGAAAATATATACATACAGTGTCGGCAAATATCAAGTTTATTTCTACAATGTTTAGAAACTGGTACAGCATTATTTTGTAGTTGCAGTATAAATATAGAGAACAAAACTCTGGTCAAAAGAGTTACAATAGGCCTAACTGAAAGTGAATTGCATTTCTTCACAAAACTTAACATGATACAAAACATTAACTAAAATAACAGAGAACACACAATGAAAATATGACAACACTTGGCTTTTCATCTTAATCATTTAATATACCAACAACAGTAATGAAAAAAACCTGATATAGGGTAAAAATTGAAAAGCCCACAAGCAATTTATATCTATCAGGGGCGAATCCAGGATATGAAGTTAGGGGGGAGGCGTGTGACACTTTTGGGCAAAAAAAAAAACCCAAAAAGGATTCTTAGGGGAGGGTGCATGCACGCCACGCCTCCGCCTGAATCTGCCCCTGTCGATAGCCATATACTGATGAGACATATATAAATATAGAATTTGGGTCCAGAATTTAAAAAAAATTAAAATAAGTTATATAGTGTATGTTTAATTTTAGAGCCCCCTGGCATGGTTTATTACTATATTAGGCCATATTGACATTTTCCAAAAGTTAAATAGATGGTACATTTTGTGTATATATAGAAAATTTGTGGAAAATGTTAATATGGCCTAAAATAGTAATAAAACATGCCAAGGGGTTCTAAAATTAAACATACACTCTAGATATCTTATTTTAATAAAAAAAAATCCTGGACCCAGGTGCCTGTTAGAAAACCGAAGTGCAAATCAAGAATGGACCACAGTCACTTGAAGTTTCAAAAATTAGGGGAAAAAATAAGAAAAACTTCGAAAAATGTTGGTCATCTATAATAAATAATTGTTTTCCTAATAGGCTAGTTGAAACTTCTGGCGACTGTGAATGGACTGATAACATCGAGTACACAATACAATACAATACAATATTTTTATTCCAATTAGGGTCCCTCAAGGGGCAATAACAAATATACATTCATAATTATATCAACAGTTACAACAATACAGAATGGAGATATATGTTTTTAAACAAGACAATTCTTAACTATTTAAATGATATGTTACAAAAAATATATAAATAAATAAATAAATAGGCCGTGTTCGGCAGCACGACCCGAGGAGAGACAATGAGTAATGTATAGTTGCAGTGTATCATATGGTTGAAGAATGGACTACATGTATGCGATTACTTAGCTGGAGGAGACACCAGGGGACGATGCTTAAGAATTGTGTTTTGATTCTCCCCGTGTCTGATCCAGCAAAGCAAGCGGTTCAAGTAGTAAAACATCATGTGTTTGATGAAAGGACTGTGATTACTTAGCTGGAGGAGACACCAGGGGACGGTGCTTAAGAATCGCATTTCGATTCTCCCCGTGTCTGATCCAGGAAAGCAAGCAGTTCAAGTAATAAACTAAAATGGGAATAAACAAGACGAAGACAAACAATACAGACACATAACACACACACACTATCCGGCCCACTCCCACATGTTGTCTCCAACTTTCCGCCCCACTCTCAAAGCCCCCCCTTTTCCGATATCCTGACCACGGGCTACATCTCTGTTCATGCCCGCTCCCCCTATTTTTTATGTTGCTACATTTATAAGTTTAATATTGGCACGAGTGATATTTTAACATCTTTAAATATATTGATAGAGATATTAAAATATTTATTTTTTTCATTTTCGATAAATCACAATCATCCGGCTAAGGGAATTCCCCGTGTAAACCCAGGAAGTTTTAGCTTGGATTAGTCTATTTAAAACCGGGTCAACAAAATTAATACAAATCAGAAGAAAACATCACAATATAAAAATATAAATTATTTTTTAAATATTTCACCACTTTACACAAGATGTACCCCCATTCTAAGTCAGAGATTGTAACATTATTAGGTCAGAATTTACAATTAATATCAAGTTTTAAGGTCCCACAAGGGGCAAACAATTTAATACTTTGTACTTTAGATACTATACACAGACTTTTTTTTGTGACAAGATTAATAATTAATCAAATTAATAAAGTACAATGGGTGGATTTTAAGTTGGAGAATGTCCTCGTATCTCTCCATTCCTTAAAAACAATGGGCCTCGGCTCCATTATTTTTTAAGGAATGGAGAGTTACTTGGACATTCTCCTATACATAATTTAACTGTGTATTACTATGGCGTTTTCAGAGCACGAAATCCAAAACTTTGTGAACTCTGTAAAACAGACATTAACATTAAATGGAAGTGTGTCGAGTGCAATAAGTTCATCTGCAACCGATGTAAGGAAATTCACCTTAATGTACAAACGAACATTCAGCACCAGATTATTGATATTAAATCGCTATTTCAAGATGTACAACCGAAAATAATAACGGACAATATCCCGTTTACAGAACATAGGACAAAGATGACATTTCTGTTCTTTATTTGCATAATACACCCATGATGTGGGTCAAGCAAATACAAATATACAAACAAAACATAGAAAATTATAATTTGATCATAATATCAAATCAAATCAATCAAATAAGTTTTATTTAAAGTCGAAATATCTATAACACATAACATAAGCTCTAATGAGATTTTGAATCAACTAATATAGGATATACAAAATAAAACCCATTAACTGACATTATTAATGTTTGTTTTAAAAGGTCACAATGACAATGTAATTATTTATTCATGTGCCGAATATCTATCTATAAATAAAACTTTGTTTCGAGTGGAAAATTTCCATCCAATCATGTGTGTACACGCAGGAAGTTTAGGATCGTTCTATTTTAAAAAAAAAAACGGTCAAGACAATCAATACAAACAGAAGAAAACATTAAAATTTTAAGATATTAATTATAGAAAATATTTTATACCAAATTTAAATCCCCCCTCCCCCGAAAATAAATAAACTCTTCTATTGTGTTCAGATTTGTACAGACATGTGATAAATATCAGTATGTTCATTCAATATTTATACGTTGTACGGATTAATTAAAACAATTGTTCATTGGAATTACATTTGTATAACATTATATTAGTATGGCTTGTTCAAGTTCAAAGGCACAAATCGTAAAAATTTGTGATTTTTGTGAGACAGAAACAAACTTAAAATGGAGGTGCATTCAATGTGATACAATTTTGTGTGATAAATGTAAAAAAATCCATAATAAATTTCAGACCAACACACAGCATCAGATAGTGGATTTACAAATACCATTTCAAGATGTAGAACAGAAAGTGATTTTAGACAACATTAGATGTGATGAACACCAAACAAAGATGACCTGTCTTTTCTGTAGAACCTGTGATCATCTTGTGTGTCCAGATTGTATTTCATCTAAACACAACAAACACAACTTTGAACCCGTAGAAAAAATTCTCCCCGAAAAATTAGATGAACTTAAAGGAGTGGAGGCAAGATATAGTCAAAATTTGACTTTCTGTCGGGCAAAAGTTGAAGAATTTCAAATCAGTGAAACTAAATATGAGTCTGTGTTTGATGAAAGAATAACAACAATTAAAAAAAGAGAAAAACAATTAATAGATGGAATCACTAAACATTCTCAAAAACTACAAAATGAAATAGAACTGGAAAGAAAAACTGTTAAAAAGACATTCTGTGACTTGAAGAGACAGGCCGACCAAGCCGAAAAAACAATTATACTCCACCAAGATGAAATCATGGCAGCTTTGAAATCTATCCAAGGAAGTACAATATTTACAACAGCTACAAAATCTAAGAAAATGATGTCGGACTTGAATTTTAATCCACTTCCTTCTGAAATTAAATATTTTATTCCTGGGAAAGAAACAGTCAATGATATACCAAACTTATTTGGATCACTTCAGAAAATGAAAATACCACAAGTACAATCAGACATTGATTTTGAGGTTGTTAATTCATACACTACAGATTTATCAGGTATCTACAACATAATTACTGTTGATGACAAATCAACATGGGTTAATGATTGTAATAAACAAGTCATAAGACAAATAAACATTGACAATGACAACATTACAACCACAAAGCAGATTTCTTGTGTTATCTATGACATGACATTGACATCAAACAATGACATACTTCTGTCTGTGTTTAACAGTTCAGATATAAAACTCTTGACAAAGTCAGGAGAAATAAAACCATTCTTCTCAGTGTCATCACCCTTGTTTACCCTGGGAATCCATGTGACTAGTGACAATTATATTATAGTAGGTGTCACAGAAGGTGGTAATGCCTTCACACCTACAGACAAAAGTACAAGGGCACTACTTATCTTTGGTATGGATGGTAAACAACAACAAACTTATCAATATGACAGTAACAAACACAGACTGTTTACTTTACCATACAGAATCACAACAAATAATAACAAAGACATAGTTGTTGTTGACTGGACATCAGATGTTACTGGGAGGGTGGTGGTTGTAGGGAGGGAGGGGGGTTTAAGGTGGACATATACAGGACATTCTAAGATAAATGTTACTACACAATTTGATCCTACTGATGTAGTAACAACAACAGCAGGACACATTATTGTGTGTGACCATAGATCACATGCCCTCCATGTTTTATCTGAACAAGGAGATATATTGACATGTAAAGTAATGGAGGACACAGGGATTAAATATCCTTGCTCACTTGACATTGACATGAGGGGACAATTATGGGTGGGTTGTAATACAAGTATACAGTCAGGAGCAACAATACACAAAGTTAAACTTCTTTAATGAATCAAGTTTTATTATTTATATTTGACAGCTGACATTTTTCTTTTTGACACCTGCCATTTTTATTTTTTTTAATTCAAATGGAGCTTTATAATAATTTAGAAATTGACATTTTATTTCAATGAAATTGTATGATAATTTGACAGATGACATTTCTCATTTTAAAATGTGGTTTTATAATAATTTACTTTAGACACCAGCCATTTTTTAATTTTTATGTTTTAATGGAGTTATATAATAATTTAAACAGATGACAAAATAAGATTGTTTGATGATCTTTGATATATTTGAAGACCTGACAATTTTATTTTTTTAAATAAGTTTGTACATGTATCCTGGTGGTATCATATTTTGTATGTACAGGGGGTACATGTATAGACAAATGACATTTTCAGATAATTGTATGATTTATTTGGAGACCTGACATTTTAATTTTTTTAAATGATAATGTATGATAAATCTGGTCATTAAAAGTGTATGAATTGATATACCTGCAAAAGATGTCTGTTGTCATTATATATATTATTTATATTTATATTTATTTGTGTTTTATTTTTTATAAGAAAAAAAATTGGTTTGATGTTTTGATCCCCAAATTCAGAAGTGGGGAGATGTGCATTTTTTTTTATTTCAAAAGATTCCAAAAGTATTGTAAAAACATCATAAGAATATAATAAACAGAGATATAACAACTAAATACTATTTATATTTATTATATTTTACACTTGTATCTTAAGATTCGATTTTTATTACACATCAATTATGAACAGAAAATTTAAACAGTGATGATGGTGAAAATCCAGGTCTTGAGATGGGCACAAAAAATGTGACAGTGTTTAAGCTAGTGAATGGGGTGGTTGGTTTATGGTGTTTAGTGCCACTTTCAACAATATTTCAGTTACAATGTATATAGTGGTGGCCAGTTTTATTGGTGGAGGAAACCTGAGAAAACCATTAGCCTGTCGCAAGTAACTGACAAATTTTATCACATAATGTTGAATCGAGTACACTTATCCACGAACGGGGTTCGAACTCGCAACTTTAGTGGTGTTAGACACTGATTGCACATGTTGTTGTAAATCCAACTACCATACGATCATGATCACGACAATGACGCCCCTACCAGTGAATGGGATTCCCCCCTTGATAAATGGATGTTCAATGCAATGCAGATACACAAATGTATAAACAATAGTAATACAAAAACACAGATTCGCTTCCACCCAGATATACAAAATGTACATCTGATTAGGGACGACCCATTTAACTTGCAGGGGGGGGGGGGGGGTTATGGTTTTTTTTCTAAAAAAAGATTCCCAGTGTTGCTGAAAAAAATATTCTGATTTTGGTGGAGGAAAAAAAAATAATCTGATTCAGAGTTTTTGTCATATAACCTAATGTTAAATTCTGGGGAAAAAAATTGCACGTGACAAAAAAATAAGTATTATAACTATTGTGTTGTCTGAAAAAAAAATTCCGAACAAAAGAAAAAACCATAGCCCCCCTCCCCTGCAAGTTAAATTGTCGGTCCCTTATGTCATAGTTTATGAATCATTATTTCAAACTTACAGAGCGACTTTTTAATTGATTTTTTTTTCTGAGAACAATGAAAATGTAATCTTATAGTTCATATTCTTAAAGAAAGTTTCCATTTTTATGATGAAACGTCTCAATTTTATTTGGTATGACCTTAAAATGTTATAAGATTGAATAAAAACAAATTAGAGGAACCAGTAAAAAAAATGACACTACATTTTGTGAGTTTGATTCCAGTTAGACAGAAGGTGAACTTGATAAAACAGTTACTAGTTGTCATATGTATACTCTAGTTTCCTCCACAAATAAAACAGTTACTAGTTGTCAGATGTATCCTCTAGTTTCCTCCATGGGCACAAACATCTGACAGTGTTTAAGCCAGTAAATGGGTTGGTTGGTAAATGGTGTTTAATGCCACCTTCAACAATATTTCAGTTGTGTCGTTGTGTTCAGTTTTATTGGTGGAGGAAACTGGAGAAAACCACCGACCTGTTGTATGTCACTGACAAACTTTATCACATATTGTTGTATCAAGTACACCTCGCCATGAACAGGGTTTGACCTCTCAACTTTAGTGATGATAGGCATTGATTGCACTCGTTGTTGTAAATCCAGCTACCTTACAACCACAACGCTCCTACCAGTGATTCCCAACCCCCTCTTGATATTAAATGGAAATTCAATGTGATGTAGATATAAACAATACAAAAACACAACCTGCACAGATTCACTTTCACCCAGATATCGTTCTTCTGTGTATCATTATTAAGTTCATATTCTTGAAAGAAAGTTACCATATTTATGAAGAAAAATCTGAAATTTATTTGGTGTGGCTAAAATGTTGAATAAAAATAAATATAGGGAACAATAAAAAAAAAATCCCATTATATATATACATGTAGATTTGTCAGTTTGTCACAATGTTGAAAGTGTCATTAAACACCAATAAAACTGAACGCCATATTATACATTATAGCTGAAATATTGTTGACAGTGGCGTTAATACCAATAAAACTGGCCAACATGTCATACGTTAGGGAACGACCATTTAACTTGAAGGGGGGGGGTGGGTTATGGTTTTTTTCTAAAAAAAATATTCTGATTCCCAATGTTGCTGAAAAAAATATTCTGATTTTGGTGGAGGGAAAAAAAAATAATCTGAATCGGAGTTTTTGTCATATAATCTAATGTTAAATTCTGGAAAAAAATTTCGCACTTCGCGCGACAAAAAAAAATATTCTAACTCTTGTGTAGTCCGAAAAAAAAATTCTGAACGAAACAAAAAACCATAACCACCCCTTCAAGTTAAATGGTAGGTCCCTTAGGCCAAACAAAAATATATGTCTGTTTACGGTTGCATCCTCCAAAAAAATAGGGTAGGTAGGACGGATTTCCATTTTATTTTATTTTTTCATTTTATTTCACATACGTAAATTCCGGATTGCGGACCTATCCGTATCCGGAAAAGGTACCAGACTTTAGAATATATTTGATTGCTCTCCAGTCTGAAGGTGTTATAATACCTCAAAAAAATTGTTGCGGTCGTATAATAAAAAAATTGATACCTATTATTTTTCAGGATGTAACCGGAAACAGTTTTTTAGGCCAAAGATTTCTGATGTGTCCCCTTTCACTTTTGATTTACCGATAAAATGAACTAGGGTTGCCGCTGAAAATAGGGTCGGTCGGGTAACCGTAAACAGACATATATTTTTTTTGGCCTTATACCTGACACATTGTTGAAAGTGTCATTAAACACCAATAAAACTGAATGCCATATTATGCATCATAGCTGAAATATTGTTGACAGTGGTGTTAATACCAATAAAACTGGCCAACATGTCATACGTTATACCCGACACATTGTTGAAAGTGTCGTTAAACACCAATAAAACTGGTGGCCATATTATACGGTATACCTGACACATTGTTGAAAGTGTCGTTAAACACCAATAAAACTGGTCACCATATTATACGTTATACCTGACACATTGTTGAAAGTGTCATTAAACACCAATAAAACTGAATGCCATATTATACATCATAGCTGAAATATTGTTGACAGTGGTGTTAATACCAATAAAACTGGCCAACATGTCATACGTTATACCCGACACATTGTTGAAAGTGTCGTTAAACACCAATAAAACTGGTCACCATGTTATACGTTATACCCGACACATTGTTGAAAGTGTCGCTAAACACCAATAAAACTGGTCACCATATTATACGTTATACCTGACACATTGTTGAAAGTGTTGTTAAACACCAATAAAACTGGTCACCATGTTCTACGGTATACCTGACACATTGTTGAAAGTGTCGTTAAACACCAATAAAACTGAATGCCATATTATACATCATAGCTGAAATATTGTTGACAGTGGTGTTAATACCAATAAAACTGGCCAACATGTCATACGTTATACCCGACACATTGTTGAAAGTGTCGTTAAACACCAATAAAACTGGTCACCATATTATACGTTATACCTGACACATTGTTGAAAGTGTCGTTAAACACCAATAAAACTGGTCACCATGTTATACGTTATACCCGACACATTGTTGAAAGTGTCGTTAAACACCAATAAAACTGGTCACCATATTATACGTTATACCTGACACATTGTTGAAAGTGTCATTAAACACCAATAAAACTGAATGCCATATTATACATCGTAGCTGAAATATTGTTGACAGTGGTGTTAATACCAATAAAACTGGCCAACATGTCATACGTTATACCCGACACATTGTTGAAAGTGTCGTTAAACACCAATAAAACTGGTCACCATATTATACGTTATACCTGACACATTGTTGAAAGTGTCGTTAAACACCAATAAAACTGGTCACCATGTTATACGTTATACCCGAGGCATTGTTGAAAGTGTCGTTAAACACCAATAAAACTGGTCACCATATTATACGTTATACCTGACACATTGTTGAAAGTGTCATTAAACACCAATAAAACTGAATGCCATATTATACATCATAGCTGAAATATTGTTGACAGTGGTGTTAATACCAATAAAACTGGCCAACATGTCATACGTTATACCCGACACATTGTTGAAAGTGTCGTTAAACACCAATAAAACTGGTCACCATATTATACGGTATACCCGACACATTGTTGAAAGTGTCGTTAAACACCAATAAAACTGGTCACCATATTATACGTTATGCCTGACACATTGTTGAAAGTGTCATTAAACACCAATAAAACTGAATGCCATATTATACATCATAGCTGAAATATTGTTGACAGTGGTGTTAATACCAATAAAACTGGCCAACATGTCATACGTTATACCCGACACATTGTTGAAAGTGTCGTTAAACACCAATAAAACTGGTCACCATATTATACGTTATACCTGACACATTGTTGAAAGTGTCGTTAAACACCAATAAAACTGGTCACCATGTTATACGTTATACCCGACACATTGTTGAAAGTGTCGCTAAACACCAATAAAACTGGTCACCATGTTATACGTTATACCTGACACATTGTTGAAAGTGTTGTTAAACACCAATAAAACTGGTCACCATGTTCTACGGTATACCTGACACATTGTTGAAAGTGTCGTTAAACACCAATAAAACTGAATGCCATATTATACATCATAGCTGAAATATTGTTGACAGTGGTGTTAATACCAATAAAACTGGCCAACATGTCATACGTTATACCCGACACATTGTTGAAAGTGTCGTTAAACACCAATAAAACTGGTCACCATATTATACGTTATACCTGACACATTGTTGAAAGTGTCGTTAAACACCAATAAAACTGGTCACCATGTTATACGTTATACCCGACACATTGTTGAAAGTGTCGTTAAACACCAATAAAACTGGTCACCATATTATACGTTATACCTGACACATTGTTGAAAGTGTCATTAAACACCAATAAAACTGAATGCCATATTATACATCATAGCTGAAATATTGTTGACAGTGGTGTTAATACCAATAAAACTGGCCAACATGTCATACGTTATACCCGACACATTGTTGAAAGTGTCGTTAACCACCAATAAAACTGGTCACCATATTATACGTTATACCTGACACATTGTTGAAAGAGTCGTTAAACACCAATAAAACTGGTCACCATGTTATACGTTATACCCGACACATTGTTGAAAGTGTCGTTAAACACCAATAAAACTGGTCACCATATTATACGTTATACCTGACACATTGTTGAAAGTTTCATTAAACACCAATAAAACTGGTCACTATGTTATACGTAATACCTGACACATTGTTGAAAGTGTCATTAAACACCAATAAAACTGGTCACCACGTTATACGTTATACCTGATACATTGTTGAAAGTGTCGTTAAACACCAATAAAACTGGTCACCACGTTATACCTGACACATTGTTGAAAGTGTCGTTAAACACCAATAAAACTGGTCACCATGTTATACGTTATACCCGAGGCATTGTTGAAAGTGTCGTTAAACACCAATAAAACTGGTCACCATATTATACGTTATACCTGACACATTGTTGAAAGTGTCATTAAACACCAATAAAACTGAATGCCATATTATACATCATAGCTGAAATATTGTTGACAGTGGTGTTAATACCAATAAAACTGGCCAACATGTCATACGTTATACCCGACACATTGTTGAAAGTGTCGTTAAACACCAATAAAACTGGTGGCCATATTATACGGTATACCTGACACATTGTTGAAAGTGTCGTTAAACACCAATAAAACTGGTCACCATATTATACGTTATACCTGACACATTGTTGAAAGTGTCATTAAACACCAATAAAACTGAATGCCATATTATACATCATAGCTGAAATATTGTTGACAGTGGTGTTAATACCAATAAAACTGGCCAACATGTCATACGTTATACCCGACACATTGTTGAAAGTGTCGTTAAACACCAATAAAACTGGTCACCATATTATACGTTATACCTGACACATTGTTGAAAGTGTCGTTAAACACCAATAAAACTGGTCACCATGTTATACGTTATACCTGAGGCATTGTTGAAAGTGTCGTTAAACACCAATAAAACTGGTCACCATATTATACGTTATACCTGACACATTGTTGAAAGTGTCATTAAACACCAATAAAACTGAATGCCATATTATACATCATAGCTGAAATATTGTTGACAGTGGTGTTAATACCAATAAAACTGGCCAACATGTCATACGTTATACCCGACACATTGTTGAAAGTGTCGTTAAACACCAATAAAACTGGTGGCCATATTATACGGTATACCTGACACATTGTTGAAAGTGTCGTTAAACACCAATAAAACTGGTCACCATATTATACGTTATACCTGACACATTGTTGAAAGTGTCATTAAACACCAATAAAACTGAATGCCATATTATACATCATAGCTGAAATATTGTTGACAGTGGTATTAATACCAATAAAACTGGCCAACATGTCATACGTTATACCCGACACATTGTTGAAAGTGTCGTTAAACACCAATAAAACTGGTCACCATGTTATACGTTATACCCGACACATTGTTGAAAGTGTCGCTAAACACCAATAAAACTGGTCACCATGTTATACGTTATACCTGACACATTGTTGAAAGTGTTGTTAAACACCAATAAAACTGGTCACCATGTTCTACGGTATACCTGACACATTGTTGAAAGTGTCGTTAAACACCAATAAAACTGAATGCCATATTATACATCATAGCTGAAATATTGTTGACAGTGGTGTTAATACCAATAAAACTGGCCAACATGTCATACGTTATACCCGACACATTGTTGAAAGTGTCGTTAAACACCAATAAAACTGGTCACCATATTATACGTTATACCTGACACATTGTTGAAAGTGTCGTTAAACACCAATAAAACTGGTCACCATGTTATACGTTATACCCGACACATTGTTGAAAGTGTCGTTAAACACCAATAAAACTGGTCACCATATTATACGTTATACCTGACACATTGTTGAAAGTGTCATTAAACACCAATAAAACTGAATGCCATATTATACATCGTAGCTGAAATATTGTTGACAGTGGTGTTAATACCAATAAAACTGGCCAACATGTCATACGTTATACCCGACACATTGTTGAAAGTGTCGTTAAACACCAATAAAACTGGTCACCATATTATACGTTATACCTGACACATTGTTGAAAGTGTCGTTAAACACCAATAAAACTGGTCACCATGTTATACGTTATACCCGAGGCATTGTTGAAAGTGTCGTTAAACACCAATAAAACTGGTCACCATATTATACGTTATACCTGACACATTGTTGAAAGTGTCATTAAACACCAATAAAACTGAATGCCATATTATACATCATAGCTGAAATATTGTTGACAGTGGTGTTAATACCAATAAAACTGGCCAACATGTCATACGTTATACCCGACACATTGTTGAAAGTGTCGTTAAACACCAATAAAACTGGTCACCATATTATACGGTATACCCGACACATTGTTGAAAGTGTCGTTAAACACCAATAAAACTGGTCACCATATTATACGTTATGCCTGACACATTGTTGAAAGTGTCATTAAACACCAATAAAACTGAATGCCATATTATACATCATAGCTGAAATATTGTTGACAGTGGTGTTAATACCAATAAAACTGGCCAACATGTCATACGTTATACCCGACACATTGTTGAAAGTGTCGTTAAACACCAATAAAACTGGTCACCATATTATACGTTATACCTGACACATTGTTGAAAGTGTCGTTAAACACCAATAAAACTGGTCACCATGTTATACGTTATACCCGACACATTGTTGAAAGTGTCGCTAAACACCAATAAAACTGGTCACCATGTTATACGTTATACCTGACACATTGTTGAAAGTGTTGTTAAACACCAATAAAACTGGTCACCATGTTCTACGGTATACCTGACACATTGTTGAAAGTGTCGTTAAACACCAATAAAACTGAATGCCATATTATACATCATAGCTGAAATATTGTTGACAGTGGTGTTAATACCAATAAAACTGGCCAACATGTCATACGTTATACCCGACACATTGTTGAAAGTGTCGTTAAACACCAATAAAACTGGTCACCATATTATACGTTATACCTGACACATTGTTGAAAGTGTCGTTAAACACCAATAAAACTGGTCACCATGTTATACGTTATACCCGACACATTGTTGAAAGTGTCGTTAAACACCAATAAAACTGGTCACCATATTATACGTTATACCTGACACATTGTTGAAAGTGTCATTAAACACCAATAAAACTGAATGCCATATTATACATCATAGCTGAAATATTGTTGACAGTGGTGTTAATACCAATAAAACTGGCCAACATGTCATACGTTATACCCGACACATTGTTGAAAGTGTCGTTAACCACCAATAAAACTGGTCACCATATTATACGTTATACCTGACACATTGTTGAAAGAGTCGTTAAACACCAATAAAACTGGTCACCATGTTATACGTTATACCCGACACATTGTTGAAAGTGTCGTTAAACACCAATAAAACTGGTCACCATATTATACGTTATACCTGACACATTGTTGAAAGTTTCATTAAACACCAATAAAACTGGTCACTATGTTATACGTAATACCTGACACATTGTTGAAAGTGTCATTAAACACCAATAAAACTGGTCACCACGTTATACGTTATACCTGATACATTGTTGAAAGTGTCGTTAAACACCAATAAAACTGGTCACCACGTTATACCTGACACATTGTTGAAAGTGTCGTTAAACACCAATAAAACTGGTCACCATGTTATACGTTATACCCGAGGCATTGTTGAAAGTGTCGTTAAACACCAATAAAACTGGTCACCATATTATACGTTATACCTGACACATTGTTGAAAGTGTCATTAAACACCAATAAAACTGAATGCCATATTATACATCATAGCTGAAATATTGTTGACAGTGGTGTTAATACCAATAAAACTGGCCAACATGTCATACGTTATACCCGACACATTGTTGAAAGTGTCGTTAAACACCAATAAAACTGGTGGCCATATTATACGGTATACCTGACACATTGTTGAAAGTGTCGTTAAACACCAATAAAACTGGTCACCATATTATACGTTATACCTGACACATTGTTGAAAGTGTCATTAAACACCAATAAAACTGAATGCCATATTATACATCATAGCTGAAATATTGTTGACAGTGGTGTTAATACCAATAAAACTGGCCAACATGTCATACGTTATACCCGACACATTGTTGAAAGTGTCGTTAAACACCAATAAAACTGGTCACCATGTTATACGTTATACCCGACACATTGTTGAAAGTGTCGCTAAACACCAATAAAACTGGTCACCATGTTATACGTTATACCTGACACATTGTTGAAAGTGTTGTTAAACACCAATAAAACTGGTCACCATGTTCTACGGTATACCTGACACATTGTTGAAAGTGTCGTTAAACACCAATAAAACTGAATGCCATATTATACATCATAGCTGAAATATTGTTGACAGTGGTGTTAATACCAATAAAACTGGCCAACATGTCATACGTTATACCCGACACATTGTTGAAAGTGTCGTTAAACACCAATAAAACTGGTCACCATATTATACGTTATACCTGACACATTGTTGAAAGTGTCGTTAAACACCAATAAAACTGGTCACCATGTTATACGTTATACCCGACACATTGTTGAAAGTGTTGTTAAACACCAATAAAACTGGTCACCATATTATACGTTATACCTGACACATTGTTGAAAGTGTCATTAAACACCAATAAAACTGAATGCCATATTATACATCGTAGCTGAAATATTGTTGACAGTGGTGTTAATACCAATAAAACTGGCCAACATGTCATACGTTATACCCGACACATTGTTGAAAGTGTCGTTAAACACCAATAAAACTGGTCACCATATTATACGTTATACCTGACACATTGTTGAAAGTGTCGTTAAACACCAATAAAACTGGTCACCATGTTATACGTTATACCCGAGGCATTGTTGAAAGTGTCGTTAAACACCAATAAAACTGGTCACCATATTATACGTTATACCTGACACATTGTTGAAAGTGTCATTAAACACCAATAAAACTGAATGCCATATTATACATCATAGCTGAAATATTGTTGACAGTGGTGTTAATACCAATAAAACTGGCCAACATGTCATACGTTATACCCGACACATTGTTGAAAGTGTCGTTAAACACCAATAAAACTGGTCACCATATTATACGGTATACCCGACACATTGTTGAAAGTGTCGTTAAACACCAATAAAACTGGTCACCATATTATACGTTATGCCTGACACATTGTTGAAAGTGTCATTAAACACCAATAAAACTGAATGCCATATTATACATCATAGCTGAAATATTGTTGACAGTGGTGTTAATACCAATAAAACTGGCCAACATGTCATACGTTATACCCGACACATTGTTGAAAGTGTCGTTAAACACCAATAAAACTGGTCACCATATTATACGTTATACCTGACACATTGTTGAAAGTGTCGTTAAACACCAATAAAACTGGTCACCATGTTATACGTTATACCCGACACATTGTTGAAAGTGTCGCTAAACACCAATAAAACTGGTCACCATGTTATACGTTATACCTGACACATTGTTGAAAGTGTTGTTAAACACCAATAAAACTGGTCACCATGTTCTACGGTATACCTGACACATTGTTGAAAGTGTCGTTAAACACCAATAAAACTGAATGCCATATTATACATCATAGCTGAAATATTGTTGACAGTGGTGTTAATACCAATAAAACTGGCCAACATGTCATACGTTATACCCGACACATTGTTGAAAGTGTCGTTAAACACCAATAAAACTGGTCACCATATTATACGTTATACCTGACACATTGTTGAAAGTGTCGTTAAACACCAATAAAACTGGTCACCATATTATACGTTATACCTGACACATTGTTGAAAGTGTCATTAAACACCAATAAAACTGGTCACTATGTTATACGTAATACCTGACACATTGTTGAAAGTGTCATTAAACACCAATAAAACTGGTCACCACGTTATACGTTATACCTGATACATTGTTGAAAGTGTCATTAAACACCAATAAAACTGGTCACCACGTTATACCTGACACATTGTTGAAAGTGTCGTTAAACACCAATAAAACTGGTCACCATGTTATACGTTATACCCGACACATTGTTGAAAGTGTCGTTAAACACCAATAAAACTGGTCACCATATTATACGTTATACCTGACACATTGTTGAAAGTGTCATTAAACACCAATAAAACTGGTCACTATGTTATACGTAATACCTGACACATTGTTGAAAGTGTCGTTAAACACCAATAAAACTGGTCACCACATTATACGTTATACCTGATACATTGTTGAAAGTGTCGTTAAACACCAATAAAACTGGTCACCACTTTATACCTGACACATTGTTGAAAGTGTCGTTAAACACCAATAAAACTGGTCACCATGTTATACGTTATACCTGACACATTGTTGAAAGTGTTGTTAAACACCAATAAAACTGGTCACCATGTTCTACGGTATACCTGACACATTGTTGAAAGTGTCGTTAAACACCAATAAAACTGGTCACCACGTTATACGTTATACCTGACACATTGTTGAAAGTGTCGTTAAACACCAATAAAACTGGTCACCATGTTATATGTTATACCTGACACATTGTTGAAAGTGTTGTTAAACACCAATAAAACTGGTCACCATGTTCTACGTTATACCTGACACATTGTTGAAAGTGTCGTTAAACACCAATAAAACTGGTCACCATGTTCTACGTTATACCTGACATATTGTTGAAAGTGTCGTTAAACACCAATAAAACTGGTCACCATGTTATATGTTATAACTAACATATTGTTGAAAGTGGTGTTCAACACCAATAAAACTGGCCACCATGTTCTACGTTATACCTAACATATTGTTGAAAGTTTCGTTAAACACCAATAAAACTGGTCACCATGTTATACGTTATAACTAACATATTGTTGAAAGTG
Organism: Bathymodiolus brooksi; assembly: GCA_963680875.1. Classification (NCBI taxonomy): domain Eukaryota; kingdom Metazoa; phylum Mollusca; class Bivalvia; order Mytilida; family Modiolidae; genus Bathymodiolus; species Bathymodiolus brooksi. The sequence goes on along the minus strand of OY804588.1, from coordinate 84,484,468 downwards.
GTGTTCAACACCAATAAAACTGGCCACCATGTTCTACGTTATACCTGACATTGTTGAAAGTGGTGCTAAACACCAATAAAACTGTTCACTATGTTATTCGTCATACCTGACATATTGTTGAAAGGGACCTTAAACACCAATAAAAATGGTCACATGATGTCGTACGTTATAACTGACATGCTATTGAAGGCTGGCCTATTTTTGAAAGTGGTGTTAAACACCAATAAAAATGTCCACCATATTATACATTATAACTGACATTGTTTAAAGTGTCCAAATGAGGTGTTGTCATCACTTTTCGTCAGTCGTCTGTAAACCTATCACATTTCAATCTTTTTCTCCCAAACCAATGAACCAAATGCAGTCACAAGTACAAATGCCTCTACTTTTGATTGATTGATTTTTGGTGTTTAATGCCACTTTCAGCAATATTTCAGTTATATCATGGTGACCAGTTTTAGTGGTGGAAGAAGCCGGAGAGAACCACAGACAATGGGAAAGCAACTGGTAAACTTTATTACTTGCGGTTGCGAGTAGTGTGCACCCTTTTTGTGTAATTTACAAAGCCGAGAGCAAACACGCCGTATTGATGATAGGCTTGTACGAGTTGTTAGGTAATCCAACTGCCTAAAAACTCATTGAGCCACCCGGGCCCTTGCCTCTACTTTTGTGATCCTTGACATTATATATATTTATGCTGCAATTGGGTTATTTTTTGTCAATATTTTTTAGCTCACCTTGCCAAAGGCAATGTGAGCTTTTGCCATCACTTTGCATCCGATCGTCTGTCGTCCATTAACTTTTCACATTTTAATCTTCTCCTCTAAAACCACTTAGCCAAATGAACCGAAACTTGGTAGGAAGCATCTATGGAAGGTCCTCTATAAAGATTGCAAAATTTGCTTAGATCCATTAATAAACATGGCCGCCACAGGTAATTCTTGTTTCTGATTGGTCGATTTCTAAAAAATCTTCTCCTCTGAAACCACTTGGCCAAATGAACCGACACTTTGTAGGAAGCATCTACAGAAGGTCCTCTTTGAAGATGCTCACTTTGCTCTGAGACATTTAGAAACATGAACGTCGCATGCAATCCTTGTTTCTGATTGGTCAATTTCTAAAAATTTGTTTCCTCTGAAACCGCCTGACCAAATGAACCGACACTTTGTAGGAAGTATTGAATTGATTTGGATTTAGACGGCGACTTTCTCAATGAGAAATTGCGCCCAACCTTGGTAAGAAGCATCTATGGAAGGTCCTCTATAAAGTTTGCACATTTCGTGCCAATACGTTAGCAAAAATGTCCACCACAGGCAATTCTTGTTTCTGATTGGTGATTTCTAAAAAATCTTCTCATCTGAAACCGCCTGGCCAAATTAACCGACACTTGGTACGAAGCATCTCAGGCCCTATGAAAGTAATTAGGGAGCTCCTTCCTGAAACCTGGGGTCTACTTCTGTATGAAGAATTGTATATCCACTACACGAAATTGTCATTCACATATTCACGAAAGCACACATTTTATTTTGTTTGCCTTGCTCAAGGTACACCCTCGTTTTTTTCCCTCGTTTGGCTTGTGGGCCCCCTAAACTCGTGGGCTTCGGGGAGTCTCCCCGGCTGACCACCCCTCTCAGTGGGCCTGCAAAAGGGGTATTATATACTGGAACTTTTACTGTTGTGTTGAAATTATATAATATATAGCCGGGGTATTAAAATATAGCAGCCCGCTATTTATCATTAAATCCTTCACAAGTAGTGCGAGTCTTATTAAAACGGAGTGGGTCTGTTTGTGTTCAGTGATTGGAGGAGAGAGGTGACCAGTGGCGGATTTAGAGGGGGCGTGCGGGGCGTGCGCCCCCCCTAAAATTCGCAAAGCAAATGTTATACAACGTTAATTAAGCAGTTCAATAAATAACTTTTTCATGAATGGTTAACTCGTGACCCGTAGTAAAATATTCTTACACATTGTAAATACACGTTGGATGTGTTCGCTGATTCATATATGTATTCGCCGTCAGTAGTTCAAAGATTATTCCATTCTGATTAGTTCCGTCAATTTTAAAACTACATGTACACGTGCTATTTAGAAATTATAAAATGGACGAAAATTCTAGGCCAAGAAAACAAGCAAGATTGGATACATTTCTGATTCCTCGACGAGACGAGAAAAGTCAAAGGTAAACTAAAAAGTAAATTCAATCAATACTTCGAATAATTAATTTAACAATTGATCTCATTTATAAAACATACAACGAAAACCTATACCGAGAGAATCAGATGATGAAACTGAGACAGTGTGTAGAAACTTGAGTGTCCCAAGAAAATGGACACTTCTCTTTAAATAATGGTTCAAATAGTTCTTGAATTCGAAATTCTGCAATTTCATATGAAAAAAAAATATAAGTTTGATTTGTATACAAATACCCGAAAATGTTGCCTTTTACTTCTCAAGTAAAGATCAGTAAAAATACGCGTTGGTATATTGTACATTAAAATACAAAAGTAACATATTAATAAAAAAAAAAATTAGCGGCAATTTATTTGTATCAATCTCTGCATCTGTCCGAGGTATCTGCACAAGAAAGTGTGAACAAATCCTTTGTCCGGGTACGTTTATATTATTTTATCTACCAATGGATGTCTGTACAATTTTTTTTACACATTTTTAACAAAAAATTCTGACTACAATTTATTTGTAATAAATTAATATCTACAACTGCACATGAAAGTGTGAAAATAATCTCGACAAAATGGTTTATGCATATCTCACACATGATTTCCGTAAACATATTTCTCGAGAACTTTGATACATTTTTGTTGTTTGATCTTTTAGTGTAATGAGGTTTTTACGCCCGTTGCTCAAACACTTGATGTCCGTCCGTCCGTCTGTAAGATTTCTGCAATCGCAACTCCCTGACTGTAACCACGCAATTGATTGACTTAAACTATATAATGTACTTGAAATACATTGTAGTTTTTAGATTTTTCATTGAAGGCCGGGTGGAGGGGGTAGGGGGATGATTCTGCAACCCGCAACTCCTAAATAACCACTCAATGGATTGAAGTGAAACTTAAACTACAAATTTGATATACAATGTAGTTTGCTCACCACGGTTTTATTTTTAAAATTGGAGGTTAGGGGTAGGAGGAGATTCTGTAATCTGCTTTATTGGCGTAAAATCGTGAATTTTCACACGAAATACCCCAACAATTTTCGCGCCTCCCTCCGCTCGGCGCAATTTTTTTAAGTGCGCCCCCCCCCCCCCCCTAACTTGAAATCCAGGATCCGCCCCTGATATCCGTTGGAGATCCAATTATCAAGAGGGAGAGGGTTGTGAATCCATTATCCGCTTGAACCCGCCACATTATAGTGCCTGTCCCAATCCAGAATATTGTTTTCCAAGGCCATGTCATGGGTTGTTTATGCTCAATGATTTGAGATGACAGGTGGTTGTGTCTATTGTTGGCCATGTCATGGGTTGTTTATGCTCAATGATTTGAGGTGACAGGTGGTTGTGTCTATTATTGGCCATGTCATGGGTTGTTTATGCTCAATGATTTGAGGTGACAGGTGGTTGTGTCTATTGTTGGCCATGTCATGGGTTGTTTATGCTCAATGATTTGAGGTGACGGGTGGTTGTGTCTATTGTTGGCCATGTCATGGGTTGTTTATGCTCAATGATTTGAGGTGACGGGTGGTTGTGTCTATTGTTGGCCATGTCATGGGTTGTTTATGCTCAATGATTTGAGGTGACAGGTGGTTGTGTCTATTGTTGACCATCACTACTTAAGCTTTCTTTCCTCATAATCAATCAATCAATCAATAGTATAAGCCACCCAGGCCCCATAGTCCTATAATATAAGACTTCTTATGTTTCCAGTTGTTCACTTTTAGTGTTTTTATTCCATTTTGTCCACACAATTGAACAAAAATTTAAAGTACATGATTGAAAACATACAGATTTCTTAACTTGTAGGACTACCAAGTGGCAGTGTCCACTTTAAGGTAGTAAAAATCTTAAAATGTGAGAATCCTAGTTTTGTTGAAATTGACCATGGATACAGTCAAACCTATAAAGGACACTCAAGGGAACTTGAAAATGTGCCTTTTTAATACAGGTAATGGTTAAAATTAGACATTGTATTCATTTATGGGAAAAATGAGACTTCCATTCATCGACAGTGATTTGTTTATACAACGGTGCCCTTTAAGGCATATTTGATAGTATTTAGTGTTCAAGTTAAGTGGTGGTATCATGTTTTAATGGTGGAGAACACAAGTTAAGTGGTGGTATCATGTTTTAATGGTGGAGAACACAAGTTAAGTGGTGGTATCATGTTTTAATGGTGGAGAACACAAGTTAAGTGGTGGTATCATGTTTTTATGGTGGAGAACACAAGTTAAGTGGTGGTATCATGTTTTAATGGTGGAGAACACAAGTTAAGTGGTGGTATCATGTTTTATTGGTGGAGAACACAAGTTAAGTGGTGGTATCATGTTTTAATGGTGGAGAACACAAGTTAAGTGGTGGTATCATGTTTTAATGGTGGAGAACACAAGTTAAGTGGTGGTATCATGTGTTAATGGTGGAGAACACAAGTTAAGTGGTGGTATCATGTTTTGTTGGTGGAGAACACAAGTTAAGTGGTGGTATCATGTTTTATTGGTGGAGAACACAAGTTAAGTGGTGGTATCATGTATTAATGGTGGAGAACACAAGTTAAGTGGTGGTATCATGTTTTATTGGTGGAGAACACAAGTTAAGTGGTGGTATCATGTTTTATTGGTGGAGAACACAAGTTAAGTGGTGGTATCATGTTTTATTGGTGGAGAACACAAGTTAAGTGGTGGTATCATGTTTTCATGGTGGAGAACACAAGTTAAGTGGTGGTATCATGTGTTAATGGTGGAGAACACAAGTTAAGTGGTGGTATCATGTGTTAATGGTGGAGAACACAAGTTAAGTGGTGGTATCATGTTTTATTGGTGGAGAACACAAGTTAAGTGGTGGTATCATGTTTTAATGGTGGAGAACACAAGTTAAGTGGTGGTATCATGTTTTAATGGTGGAGAACACAAGTTAAGTGGTGGTATCATGTTTTAATGGTGGAGAACACAAGTTAAGTGGTGGTATCATGTTTTAATGGTGGAGAACACAAGTTAAGTGGTGGTATCATGTTTTATTGGTGGAGAACACAAGTTAAGTGGTGGTATCATGTTTTATTGGTGGAGAACACAAGTTAAGTGGTGGTATCATGTTTTATTGGTGGAGAACACAAGTTAAGTGGTGGTATCATGTTTTATTGGTGGAGAACACAAGTTAAGTGGTGGTATCATGTTTTAATGGTGGAGAACACAAGTTAAGTGGTGGTATCATGTTTTCATGGTGGAGAACACAAGAACTCTAACGTTATTAAACAAGATTATTGAGTACACATTCAAATGGCTGTAGTGGGAGAGGAACTCACAAACATTAATGGCGATTGTCATTGATTAGTAAGACAGGATATGAATGTAAATAAACATGAGAATATCCAACTAAAACTTAGCCACAACTAAAAGTAAAGGAACAATACTTTTATTACTTTTCCACATTTCACAATCACAGTAGGGTCTTCAACAATGAGAATAAATCATACCCTAAAATGAGTGTGGAACTGCCCCCAAGACTGCAGTTGAATGATATTCTTTATTTTTGTCAATAAATGTTACATCCAGGCATCTTTGACATTTTGATGTTATTTGGTGTATATAATAATCATTTTCCAGATGCTGGCCATGGATTGTCAACAAGAAAAAAGGTATGATATATATACGGGTACCTAGCAGATAGATGTAAATTACATATGAGCTTGATGTCATCTTAATATTGAAATCTACACCAGACTGTCTGACCATTCCCAGCTGATTCATCCATCTTCGGAGTGATTTTAGGTAATTTGTACAAAAACAGAAAAAAAACCCAGATTGCCATCACTTGGTTCAGATAGAAAAACAAAATTATTTTTTCCATAGGGTCCTATGTTAAAGGGGACAGTTGTGGTCGTGATCATATGATAGTTGGATTTACAACTACCTGTGCAATCAGTGCCTATCACCACCAACATTGTAAGTTCGAATCCTGCTCAGGTGAGGTGTACTCGACATTATGTAATAAGTTTGTCAGTGACTTGCGGCATGTTGGTGGTTTTCTCTGGGTACTCCAGTTTCTTCCACCAATAAAACTGACTGCCACGATATAACTCAAATATTGTTGAAAGTGGAATTAAACACAATAATCCTAACCCAACCTATGCTAAAGTTTGCCATACTGTGTCAGCCATCTTCAAATCCATGGAAATTGGAAATAATAGTTTAAAAAATTGGAGTGACCATCTAATGTCTTTTCATGTACAATTTTGGTTCAGTCAATTTAGCAGTATATGCAGTCATCGACTTAGCAGTGGTCCGGTGGCCCGCGTCCAGTGAAAATTGATTCGGACCAGTGACTTTTGCCAATTTTTTTCAATAGAATCTATATAAATATTCTAATTTTGAAGTTTTCTGGCCAGTAAATTTGAAAGTCTAATTTTGAAGACTGTATATGAGATAAATATTGTTTAAAACATGATTATAAACTTTGTCCTGAAGTGGTGGCCATCTTGGATTTCTGATCGAAATAAAAAAAAACAATCTTTGTAGATGGGAAATCACTAATAATGTTGATGACTTTTCTACCAACATTGATGACAGGTTTGGTTCCATTTCTTCCAGATATGTCTGAGAAAAATGTTGAAGTGCTGAAGTGAGTGAGTGACACTACCGAATAAAGGTAATGACAATGGTACCGTACTCCAAGGCACATTCAAAGGGAAAAGTCTACAAAACCAGACAAAACCGATAAAAAGCTCAACCATCTGAGTTTTCAATCAACGGAACAACTGAAAAACAACACATTCCTGACTTGGTACAGGCATTTTCCCAGGAAAATGGTGGGTTCTGATAGCAGATAGGCAGATGCCACTCGCCTAATCCTAAGACGTTACCAAGTATAAAAACAATCGGTACATGTAAATTCTCTAATCCCAAGACATGACCAAATGTGAAACTAGAAAACAACTATCATATTCCCGACTTGGTACAGGCATTTCCCAAGAAAATGGTGGATCAAACCTCCCACTTGTATGACAGTCGTTAATATAGTTCCGTCATATTGACAAATGGGGGAGGGGGGGGGGGGGGTGCATGGGGATTAAACGTGACAAGTCGGGAAAATCCAGTAGTCAAATAGTGCCCAGAATCTGAAACTCAAGACCATCCTGTTAGATTTGCGAATAGGCAAATTTATGTAGAATACAAACGAAAAACGTAATAAAATCAGACGATTAATGAACCTTCAATATCCCATTCTATGAAAATACCCCCTCATATCCCCCATTTTTTTCTATATGCCCACTCCAGAAACTTTATAATTCATAAATACTGACACACAAACAAACACAAATAAAAATATGACATTTGAACTTCTGAAAGTTTGTAGTCGGCAAGCAAACCCGGCTTGGATTGAGTTGCGAGTAATGTACGTGAGGTTATGGTTTTTTCTAAAAAAATATTCTGATTCCCAATGTTGCTGAAAAAAATATTCTGATTTTGGTGGTGGAAAAAAAAAAATCTGATTGAGAGTTTTTGTCATATAACATAATGTTAAATTCTGGAAAAAAAATTCGCGCTTTGCGCGACAAAAAAAATAAATATTCTAACTCTTGTGTTGTCCGAAAAAAAAATTCTGAACGAAACAAAAAACCATAACCCCCCCCCCCCCCCCCCTTTCAAGTTAAATGGTCGGTCCCTAAGTGTTAGTCGTAAGTTTTGTACTTAAGATTTTCCTAAGTGTATTCCTACGACAATTTCACAAAACGTGTCCTCAGATTAATCGTAAACTTAGGATCAGTCCTACGACAAAATACTACAACCGATCTTACGATCACACTTACGATTTTCGTAAGACTAGAATACCTTGGCAACGCTACTTTCACTTCTGAAAATCATGCGCAATGGATACTTCCGATGTAAATAAAAACATCGTCTGCTAGAAAACTAGAAAACATGGCCATGGACCAAGTACAGGTTGTGATGGCTAAGCGTAAACCAAACTGTTCGGAAAGCGAATTGCTTGCGCTTTCCGATGCAGTGGATCTAACATTTCAATCATCCGCGGTCAATTTGGCCCAGGGTTAACGGCCAGAGACAAAAATACGTGTTGGGCCGAAGTTGCCGAAAGGTAAAAGCTTTCCCTGACCCTGTGAGATTAAGCACGATTTACATATTATATATCCCCGTCATATCCCTTATTTTAATTTCCATTACTTGTTTCTGTTTTGTGACACTATATACACTATGGTCAGGTTTCCTTGGTCGAATAGCTTGAGCCAATATATATTCACTACAAGTCCGACCCCACTCGAGCAGTGTCCAGAAAATCGACGCGCACGTCTCCGTCAGACTATTAATTATTATCTAGCTAGTCCTACTTATTAACTCGAACTTTTTTTTTTGTGCATTTCCCATTTGACATGTTTGACCTAAGTTGATTGATTGTTAGTTGTTTAACGTCCAGTCGCAAATAACTTAATAAGTCGGATCTGTCAAAAACTAAAACAGACAATGTACTTAGCATTGACAATAATTGCTGATTTGGGACAGGTAAAATTCGGATTGGAATTTTTAGTAATTAAATTTACACTAATTTTGTGAACTTGGCCTTGGGTAGAAAGATGATAAATATCACCCGGATTACCTGTTCGCCCCGGAAAGTGAGTCGATTCGCCCCACTTAATGGCTATTTTATTATAATAGATGAAGTCTTTTTCGACAATTTTTTGGTAATTATTTATTGATTAGTTGTATGCAAAAAAAAATAATAATTCATTCATTTTGGTCAGTGGAATATTGTTGAACACAAAAGGGAGAATATTTTTCTCAAAAAAGAATCATCGTGAAGGGGTTTATATTCACTTATGTGTATAGAATGGCAACCAAATACGACGAAACTCTCCTTCATATGCTAATTTCTCAGATATTTAACAATAATAAATATCAGATTTCGTATCAGGTGTCAAACAAAGAGTGAAGCAATACATAATATTAAACACGTCAAGAAAGCATGTTACCGTGTAATTATGAGGAAGACAAAAATAAAGTACCCATGAACAAGCCTTGCAACATCCAAAATACGAATATTTGCAATGGTATTTTCCATATTTCATTTGTTAAAGCACTATTAATAAATGAGGGGGAAACGACCTGGGACGAAAGGGAATCGTGTCGAACAGGAATAGGCAGGGGCAAAACGACTCGGCGGGTGAATGGGATTCGGAGCGAAACGACCCAGTACCATCAATATCACAACACCCGGAAATAAGGAATCACTTCGAAAATGGTTCTCGGCCCTCCTAGAAAGCTGTCTGTTGTTGTCTCGAGAAATAGGAAAACCATGGAATGACGAAAGACTTTCTGGCTGGCTTGCAAAGTCCAGACAGAGCGCATCTCATGCTTATTGCCGAGTATGCAATTGTGACTTCAAAGTGGAACACGGTGCCAGGCTGAACGACGTTACCAAACATTCTGTCACTGAAAGCACAGAACTCAACCCAGGCTGCCAGCAACCTTTTTTGTTCGACAAGATGTCTTCAGCAGCAAAGACATCAGCTCCAAAGAAATCCGCTACAAAGAAGGCTGTAAAATCACCAAAAATAACATTAATAGGCAGCACCAAAACCAAAGAAGAAGTAAAGATGTCTAACTTCATTTATCAAAAAACAGCCCTTTTAAGGGATACCAAATTTTCTCAAAAAGAATCTTAAAATGTTGTGCATCAGTTAAAAAAGCTTAATCCACCCAAACTCTGTAAAGTTTCTTTCCGTTATCTTCTGATTCATATTATTTCAGTTCTATTTCAGTTTTGATTAATATGAACATGAGACTTCTAAACTGACAAACTTTATATAGATAAATAATATGATGAGATACATGAACATGAGACATTGATATCAGGACGACTGCAACAAAAATATGGAATTTATGAACATGAGACACCAAAACTGAAAATCATTAAAAAAAACATATACTCCAAAATGTCGTGAAAAAACACAATCATTAAAATGTCGTCACGCATAAAATCCCTTGGACTTTCAAAAGTTGGCAGATATGACAACCACAAAAAGCAGTACAATTCATTATGATAATGAATTAACAAGAAAAACAAGTGATGTGATTGGTTGATTACATTTATTGGAATATTAAATAAATTATATATTAAATTATAATCATGATAATACACACAATTAATAATAAACAATACATGTATGCATTAAGCACAGTGACCTAATGGGCCAATTGCCTGAATTGGCCTAAGTCACTATTAATGAAATGCAATTTCAGAGTCTGTACTATAAATGAAAAAAAAAAGTAAAATACATACATTCTTGTCACAGGAGACTTTCCAACATGTCCAACTTTAAGATTAAATAATTTAAATTCCTTGTCTTAAAATTTTTGTTTATTTCAAATGAAAAAACTTTTTTCTGCTATTTGACTATTTCTTAATTTTTCATATATTTTAAGGTGTAAATGGAGTTAGTACGTCTTGTATAGCCAGAACTGTGGCGGAATGCAAAAAGATATGGCTAGACGTGCAGGGGACGACAAAGAAAAAGGAAGCAGCTAGGAGGGCAAATGCTCGTGCCACTGGCAGAGGTCCACCTCCTGTTTGTAATCTAAGGCCTTGGGAGTCGGCAGTAAGTATACAACGTTAATTATTTCAAATGTATGACAAACAGATATGGTTTAAAAAAAAAACTAACAAATTGTCTACTTATAATTAGAAAATATATACATACAGTGTCGGCAAATATCAAGTTTATTTCTACAATGTTTAGAAACTGGTAGAGCATTATTTTGTAGTTGCAGTATAAATATAGAGAACAAAACTCTGGTCAAAAGAGTTACAATAGGCCTAACTGAAAGTGAATTGCATTTCTTCACAAAACTTAACATGATACAAAACATTAACTAAAATAACAGAGAACACACAATGAAAATATGACAACACTTGGCTTTTCATCTTCAACATTTAATATACCAACAACAGTAATGAAAAAAACCTGATATAGGGTAAAAATTGAAAAGCCCACAAGCAATTTATATCTATCAGGGGCGAATCCAGGATATGAAGTTAGGGGGGAGGCGTGTGACACTTTTGGGCAAAAAAAAAACCAAAAAGGATTCTTAGGGGAGGGTGCATGCACGCCACGCCTCCGCCTGAATCTGCCCCTGTCGATAGCCATATACTGATGAGACATATATAAATATAGAATTTGGGTCCAGAATTTAAAAAAAATTAAAATAAGTTATATAGTGTATGTTTAATTTTAGAGCCCCCTGGCATGGTTTATTACTATATTAGGCCATATTGACATTTTCCAAAAGTTAAATAGATGGTACATTTTGTATATATATAGAAAATTTGTGGAAAATGTTAATATGGCCTAAAATAGTAATAAAACATGCCAAGAGGTTCTAAAATTAAACATACACTCTAGATATCTTATTTTAATAAAAAAAAAATCTTGGACCCAGGTGCCTGTGAGAAAACTGAAGTGCAAATCAAGAATGGAATACAATCACTTGAAGTTTCAAAAATTAGGGAAAAAAATAAGAAAAACTTCGAAAAATGTTGGTCATCTATAATAAATAATTGTTTTCCTAATAGGCTAGTTGAAACTTCTGGCGACTGTGAATGGACTGATAACATCGAGTACACAAGACGAAGACAAACAATACAGACACATAACACACACACACACTATCCGGCCCACTCCCACATGTTGTCCCCAACTTTCCGCCCCACTCTCAAAGCCCCCCCTTTTCCGATATCCTGACCACTGGCTACATCTCTGTTCATGCCCGCTCCCCCTATTTTTTTATGTTGCTACATTTATAAGTTTAATATTGGCACGAGTGATATTTTAACATCTTTAAATATATTGATAGAGATATTGATAATGATTATGCAATATTTATTTTTTTCATTTTCGATAAATCACAATCATCGGCTAAGGGAATTCCCCGTATAGACCCAGGAAGTTTTAGCTTGGATTAGTCTATTTAAAACCGGGTCAACAAAATTAATACAAATCAGAAGAAAACATCACAATATAAAAATATAAATTATTTTTTTAAATATTTCACCACTTTACACAAGATGTACCCCCCATTCTAAGTCAGAGATTGTAACATTATTAGGTCAGAATTTACAATTAATATCAAGTTTTAAGGTCCCACAAGGGGCAAACAATTTAATACTTTGTACTTTAGATACTATTCACAGACTTTTTTTTTGTGACAAGATTAATAATTAATCAAATTAATAAAGTACAATGGGTGGATTTTAAGTTGGAGAATGTCCTCGTATCTCTCCATTCCTTAAAAACAATGGGCCTCGGCTCCATTATTTTTAAGGAATGGAGAGTTACTTGGACATTCTCCTATACATAATTTAACTGTGTATTACTATGGCGTTTTCAGAGCACGAAATCCAAAACTTTGTGAACTCTGTAAAACAGACATTAACATTAAATGGAAGTGTGTCGAGTGCAATAAGTTCATCTGCAACCGATGTAAGGAAATTCACCTGAATGTACAAACGAACATTCAGCACCAGATTATTGATATTAAATCGCTATTTCAAGATGTACAACCGAAAATAATAACGGACAGTATCCCGTGTACAGAACATAGGACAAAGATGACAATTCTGTTCTTTATTTGCATAATACACCCATGTGGGTCAAGCAAATACAAATATACAAACAAAACATAGAAAATTATAATTTGATCATAATATCAAATCAAATCAATCAAATAAGTTTTATTTAATGTCGAAATATCTATAACACATAACATAAGCTCTAATGAGATTTTGAATCAATTAATATAGGATAAATCCTATTAACTGACATTATTAATGTTTGTTTTAAAAGGTCACAATGTAATTATTTATTCATGTGCCGAATATCTATCTTTAAATAAAACTTTGAACTTGTTTTGAGTGGAAAATTTCCATCCAATCATGTGTGTACACGCAGGAAGTTTAGGAACGTTCTATTTTAAAAAAAAAAAACTGTCAAGACAATCAATACAAACAGAAGAAAACATTAAAATTTTAAGATATTAATTCTGTTTAAATCATAATAAATACTAGATATATGATATACTGCCTATTCTAATTCAGAATCTGCACAATATTGTTATGACAGAAAATATTTTATACCAAATTTAAATCCCCCCTCCCCCGAAAATAAATAAACTCTTCTATTGTGTTCAGATTTGTACAGACATGTGATAAATATCAGTCTGTTCATTCAATATTTATACGTTGTACGGATTGATTAAAACAATTGTTCATTGGAATTACATTTGTATAACATTATATTATTATGGCTTGTTCAAGTTCAAAGGCACAAAACGTAAAAATTTGTGATTTTTGTGAGACAGAAACAAACTTAAAATGGAGGTGCATTCAATGTGATACAATTTTGTGTGATAAATGTAAAAAAATCCATAATAAATTTCAGACCAACACACAGCATCAGATAGTGGATTTACAAATACCATTTCAAGATGTAGAACAGAAAGTGATTTTAGACAACATTAGATGTGATGAACACCAAACAAAGATGACCTGTCTTTTCTGTAGAACCTGTGATCATCTTGTGTGTCTAGATTGTATTTCATCTAAACACAACAAACACAACTTTGAACCAGTAGAAAAAATTCTCCCGGAAAAATTAGATGAACTTAAAGGAGTGGAGGCAAGATATAGTCAAAATTTGACTTTCTGTCAGGCAAAAGTTGAAGAATTTCAAATCAGTGAAACTAAATATGAGTCTGTGTTTGATGAAAGAATAACAACAATTAAAAAAAGAGAAAAACAATTAATAGATGGAATCACTAAACATTCTCAAAAACTACAAAATGAAATAGAACTGGAAAGAAAAACTGTTAAAAAGACATTCTGTGACTTGAAGAGACAGGCCGACCAAGCCGAAAAAACAATTATACTCCACCAAGATGAAATCATGGCAGCTTTGAAATCTATCCAAGGATGTACAATATTTACAACAGCTACAAAATCTAAGAAAATGATGTCGGACTTGAATTTTAATCCACTTCCTTCTGAAATTAAATATTTTATTCCTGGGAAAGAAACAGTCAATGATATACCAAACTTATTTGGATCACTTCAGAAAATGAAAATACCACAAGTGCAATCAGACATTGATTTTGAGGTTGTTAATTCATACACTACAGATTTATCAGGTATCTTCACCATAATTACTGTTGATAACAAATCAACATGGGTTAATGATTGTATTGAACAAGTCATAAGACAAATAAACATTGACAATGACAACATTACAACCACAAAGCAGATTTCTTGTTATATCTATGACATGACATTGACATCAAACAATGACATACTTCTGTCTGTGTATAACAGTTCAGATATAAAACTCTTGACAAAGTCAGGAGAAATAAAACCATTCTTCTCAGTGTCATCACCCTTGTTACCCCGGGGAATCCATGTGACTAGTGACAATTATATTATAGTAGGTGTCACAGAAGGTGGTAATGCCTTCACACCTACAGACAAAAGTACAAGGGCACTACTTATCTTTGGTATGGATGGTAAACAACAACAAACTTATCAATATGACAGTAACAAACACAGACTGTTTACTGTACCACGACGTATCACAACAAATAATAACAAAGACATAGTTGTTGTTGACAGGACATCAGATGATACTGGGAGGGTGGTGGTTGTAGGGAGGGAGGGGGGTTTAAGGTGGACATATACAGGACATTCTAAGATAAATGTTACTACACAATTTGATCCTACTGATGTAGTAACAACAACAGCAGGACACATTATTGTGTGTGACTATAGATCACATGCCCTCCATGTTTTATCTGAACAAGGAGATATATTGACATGTAAAGTAATGAAGGACACAGGGATTACATATCCTTACTCACTTGACATTGACATGAGGGGACAATTATGGGTGGGTTGTTATACAAGTATACAGTCAGGAGCAACAATACACAAAGTTAAACTTCTTTAATGAATCAAGTTTTATTATTTATATTTGACAGCTGACATTTTTCTTTTTGACACCTGCCATTTTTATTTTTTTTAATTCAAATGGAGCTTTATAATAATTTAGAAATTGACATTTTATTTCAATGAAATTGTATGATAATTTGACAGCTGACATTTCTCATTTTAAAATGTGGTTTTATAATAATTTACTTAAGACACCAGACATTTTTTAATTTTTATGTTTTAATGGAGTTATATAATAATTTAAACAGATGACAAAATAAGATTGTTTGATGATCTTTGATATATTTGAAGACCTGACAATTTTATTTTTTTAAATAAGTTTGTACATGTATCCTGGTGGTATCATATTTTGTATGTACAGGGGGTACATGTATGGACAAATGACATTTTCAGATAATTGTATGATTTATTTGGAGACCTGACATTTTAATTTTTTTAAATGATAATGTATGATAAATCTGGTCATTAAAAGTGTATGAATTGATATACCTGCAAAAGATGTCTGTTGTCATTATATATATTATTTATATTTATTTGTGTTTTATTTTTTATAAGAAAAAAAATTGGTTTGATGTTTTGATCCCCAAATTCAGAAGTGGGGAGATATGCATTTTTTTTTATTGATTCCAAAAGTATTGTAAAAACATCATAAGAATATAATAAACAGAGATATAACAACTAAATACTATTTATATTTATTATATTTTACACTTGTATCTTAAGATTCGATTTTTATTACACATCAATTATGAACAGAAAATTTAAACAGTGATGATGGTGAAAATCCAGGTCTTGAGATGGGCACAAAAAATGTGACAGTGTTTAAGCCAGTGAATGGGGTGGTTGGTTTATGGTGTTTAGTGCCACTTTCAACAATATTTCAGTTACAATGTATATAGTGGTGGCCAGTTTTATTGGTGGAGGAAACCTGAGAAAACCACCAGCCTGTCGCAAGTAACTGACAAATTTTATCACATAATGTTGAATCGAGTACACTTATCCACGAACGGGGTTCGAACTCGCAACTTTAGTGGTGTTAGACACTGATTGCACATGTTGTTGTAAATCCAACTACCATACGATCATGATCACGACAATGACGCCCCTACCAGTGAATGGGATTCCCCCCTTGATAAATGGATGTTCAATGCAATGCAGATACACAAATGTATAAACAATAGTAATACAAAAACACAGATTCGCTTCCACCCAGATATACAAAATGTACATCTGATTAGGGACGACCCATTTAACTTGCAGGGGGGGGGGGGTTATGGTTTTTTTTCTAAAAAAAGATTCCCAGTGTTGCTGAAAAAAATATTCTGATTTTGGTGGAGGAAAAAAAAATAATCTGATTCAGAGTTTTTGTCATATAACCTAATGTTAAATTCTGGGGAAAAAAATTGCACGTGACAAAAAAATAAGTATTATAACTATTGTGTTGTCTGAAAAAAAAATTCCGAACAAAAGAAAAAACCATAGCCCCCCTCCCCTGCAAGTTAAATGGTCGGTCACTTATGTCATAGTTTATGAATCATTATTTCAAACTTACAGAGCGACTTTTTAATTGATTTTTTTTTCTGAGAACAATGAAAATGTAATCTTATAGTTCATATTCTTAAAGAAATTTTCCATTTTTATGATGAAACATCTCAATTTTATTTGGTATGACCTTAAAATGTTATAAGATTGAATAAAAACAAATTAGAGGAACCAGTAAAAAAAATGACACTACATTTTGTGAGTTTGATTCCAGTTAGACAGAAGGTGAACTTGATAAAACAGTTACTAGTTGTCATATGTATACTCTAGTTTCCTCCACAAATAAAACAGTTACTAGTTGTCAGATGTATCCTCTAGTTTCCTCCATGGGCACAAACATCTGACAGTATTTAAGCCAGTAAATGGGTTGGTTGGTAAATGGTGTTTAATGCCACCTTCAACAATATTTCAGTTGTGTCGTTGTGTTCAGTTTTATTGGTGGAGGAAACTGGAGAAAACCACCGACCTGTTGTATGTCACTGACAAACTTTATCACATATTGTTGTATCAAGTACACCTGGCCATGAACAGGTTTTGACCTCTCAACTTTAGTGATGATAGGCATTGATTACACTCGTAGTTGTAAATCCAGCTACCTTACAACCCTCCTACCAGTGATTCCCAACCCCCTCTTGATATTAAATGGAAGTTCAATGTGATGTAGATATAAACAATACAAAAACACAACCTGCACAGATTCACTTTCACCCAGATATCGTTCTTCTGTGTATCATTATTAAGTTCATATTCTTGAAAGAAAGTTACCATATTTATGAAGAAAAATCTGAAATTTATTTGGTGTGGCTAAAAATGTTGAATAAAAATAAATATAGGGAACAATAAAAAAAATCCCATTTTATATATATACATGTAGATTTGTCAGTTTGTCACAATGTTGAAAGTGTCATTAAACACCAATAAAACTGAACGCCATATTATACATTATAGCTGAAATATTGTTGACAGTGGCGTTAATACCAATAAAACTGGCCAACATGTCATACGTTAGGGAACGACCATTTAACTTGAAGGGGGGGGGGGGGGTGGGTTATGGTTTTTTTCTAAACAAAATATTCTGATTCCCAATGTTGCTGAAAAAAATATTCTGATTTTGGTGGAGGGAAAAAAAAATAATCTGAATCGGAGTTTTTGTCATATAATCTAATGTTAAATTCTGGAAAAAAATTTCGCACTTCGCGCGACAAAAAAAAATATTCTAACTCTTGTGTAGTCCGAAAAAAAAATTCTGAACGAAACAAAAAACCATAACCACCTCTTCAAGTTAAATGGTAGGTCCCTTAGGCCAAACAAAAATATATGTCTGTTTACGGTTGCATCCTCCAAAAAAATAGGGTAGGTAGGTCGGATTTCCATTTTATTTTATTTTTTCATTTTATTTCACATACGTAAATTCCGGATTGCGGACCTATCCGTATCCGGAAAAGGTACCAGACTTTAGAATATATTTGATTGCTCTCCAGTCTGAAGGTGTTATAATACCTCAAAAAAATTGTTGCGGTCGTATAATAAAAAAATTGATACCTATTATTTTTCAGGATGTAACCGGAAACAGTTTTTTAGGCCAAAGATTTCTGATGTGTCCACTTTCACTTTTGATTTACCGATAAAATGAACTAGGGTTGCCGCTGAAAATAGGGTCGGTCGGGTAACCGTAAACAGACATATATTTTTTTTGGCCTTATACCTGACACATTGTTGAAAGTGTCATTAAACACCAATAAAACTGAATGCCATATTATGCATCATAGCTGAAATATTGTTGACAGTGGTGTTAATACCAATAAAACTGGCCAACATGTCATACGTTATACCCGACACATTGTTGAAAGTGTCGTTAAACACCAATAAAACTGGTCACCATATTATACGTTATACCTGACACATTGTTGAAAGTGTCGTTAAACACCAATAAAACTGGTCACCATATTATACGTTATACCTGACACATTGTTGAAAGTGTCATTAAACACCAATAAAACTGAATGCCATATTATACATCATAGCTGAAATATTGTTGACAGTGGTGTTAATACCAATAAAACTGGCCAACATGTTATACCCGACACATTGTTGAAAGTGTCGTTAAACACCAATAAAACTGGTCACCATATTATACGTTATACCTGACACATTGTTGAAAGTGTCGTTAAACACCAATAAAACTGGTCACCATGTTATACGTTATACCCGACACATTGTTGAAAGTGTCGTTAAACACCAATAAAACTGAATGCCATATTATACATCATAGCTGAAATATTGTTGACAGTGGTGTTAATACCAATAAAACTGGCCAACATGTCATACGTTATACCCGACACATTGTTGAAAGTGTCGTTAAACACCAATAAAACTGGTCACCATATTATACGGTATACCCGACACATTGTTGAAAGTGTCGTTAAACACCAATAAAACTGGTCACCATATTATACGTTATACCTGACACATTGTTGAAAGTGTCATTAAACACCAATAAAACTGAATGCCATATTATACATCATAGCTGAAATATTGTTGACAGTGGTGTTAATACCAATAAAACTGGCCAACATGTCATATGTTATACCCGACACATTGTTGAAAGTGTCGTTAAACACCAATAAAACTGGTCACCATATTATACGTTATACCTGACACATTGTTGAAAGTGTCGTTAAACACCAATAAAACTGGTCACCATGTTATACGTTATACCCGACACATTGTTGAAAGTGTCGCTAAACACCAATAAAACTGGTCACCATGTTATACGTTATACCTGACACATTGTTGAAAGTGTCGTTAAACACCAATAAAACTGGTCACCATGTTATACGTTATACCCGACACATTGTTGAAAGTGTCGTTAAACACCAATAAAACTGGTCACCATATTATACGTTATACCTGACACATTGTTGAAAGTGTCATTAAACACCAATAAAACTGGTCACTATGTTATACGTAATACCTGACACATTGTTGAAAGTGTCATTAAACACCAATAAAACTGGTCACCACGTTATACGTTATACCTGATACATTGTTGAAAGTGTCGTTAAACACCAATAAAACTGGTCACCACGTTATACCTGACACATTGTTGAAAGTGTCGTTAAACACCAATAAAACTAGTCACCATGTTATACGTTATACCCGACACATTGTTGAAAGTGTTGTTAAACACCAATAAAACTGGTCACCATGTTCTACGGTATACCTGACACATTGTTGAAAGTGTCGTTAAACACCAATAAAACTGGTCACCACGTTATACGTTATACCTGACACATTGTTGAAAGTGTCGTTAAACACCAATAAAACTGGTCACCATGTTATACCTGACACATTGTTGAAAGTGTCGTTAAACACCAATAAAACTGGTCACCATATTATACGTTATACCTGACACATTGTTGAAAGCGTCATTAAACACCAATAAAACTGAATGCCATATTATACATCATAGCTGAAATATTGTTGACAGTGGTGTTAATACCAATAAAACTGGCCAACATGTCATACGTTATACCCGACACATTGTTGAAAGTGTCGTTAAACACCAATAAAACTGGTCACCATATTATACGGTATACCCGACACATTGTTGAAAGTGTCGTTAAACACCAATAAAACTGGTCACCATATTATACGTTATACCTGACACATTGTTGAAAGTGTCATTAAACACCAATAAAACTGAATGCCATATTATACATCATAGCTGAAATATTGTTGACAGTGGTGTTAATACCAATAAAACTGGCCAACATGTCATATGTTATACCCGACACATTGTTGAAAGTGTCGTTAAACACCAATAAAACTGGTCACCATATTATACGTTATACCTGACACATTGTTGAAAGTGTCGTTAAACACCAATAAAACTGGTCACCATGTTATACGTTATACCCGACACATTGTTGAAAGTGTCGCTAAACACCAATAAAACTGGTCACCATGTTATACGTTATACCTGACACATTGTTGAAAGTGTCGTTAAACACCAATAAAACTGGTCACCATGTTATACGTTATACCCGACACATTGTTGAAAGTGTCGTTAAACACCAATAAAACTGGTCACCATATTATACGTTATACCTGACACATTGTTGAAAGTGTCATTAAACACCAATAAAACTGGTCACTATGTTATACGTAATACCTGACACATTGTTGAAAGTGTCATTAAACACCAATAAAACTGGTCACCACGTTATACGTTATACCTGATACATTGTTGAAAGTGTCGTTAAACACCAATAAAACTGGTCACCACGTTATACCTGACACATTGTTGAAAGTGTCGTTAAACACCAATAAAACTAGTCACCATGTTATACGTTATACCCGACACATTGTTGAAAGTGTTGTTAAACACCAATAAAACTGGTCACCATATTATACGTTATACCTGACACATTGTTGAAAGTGTCATTAAACACCAATAAAACTGGTCACTATGTTATACGTAATACCTGACACATTGTTGAAAGTGTCGTTAAACACCAATAAAACTGGTCACCACATTATACGTTATACCTGATACATTGTTGAAAGTGTCGTTAAACACCAATAAAACTGGTCACCACTATATACCTGACACATTGTTGAAAGTGTCGTTAAACACCAATAAAACTGGTCACCATGTTATACGTTATACCTGACACATTGTTGAAAGTGTTGTTAAACACCAATAAAACTGGTCACCATGTTCTACGGTATACCTGACACATTGTTGAAAGTGTCGTTAAACACCAATAAAACTGGTCACCACGTTATACGTTATACCTGACACATTGTTGAAAGTGTCGTTAAACACCAATAAAACTGGTCACCATGTTATACCTGACACATTGTTGAAAGTGTTGTTAAACACCAATAAAACTGGTCACCATGTTCTACATTATACCTGACACATTGTTGAAAGTGTCGTTAAACACCAATAAAACTGGTCACCATGTTCTACGTTATACCTGACATATTGTTGAAAGTGTCGATAAACACCAATAAAACTGGTCACCATGTTATACGTTATAACTAACATATTGTTGAAAGTGGTGTTCAACACCAATAAAACTGGCCACCATGTTCTACGTTATATCTGACATATTGTTGAAAGTGTCGATAAACACCAATAAAACTGGTCACCATGTTATATGTTATAACTAACATATTGTTGACAGTGGTGTTCAACACCAATAAAACTGGCCACCATGCTCTACGTTATACCTAACATATTGTTGAAAGTTTCGTTAAACACCAATAAAACTGGTCACCATGTTATACGTTATAACTAACATATTGTTGAAAGTGGTGTTCAACACCAATAAAACTGGCCACCATGTTCTACGTTATACCTGACATTGTTGAAAGTGGTGCTAAACACCAATAAAACTGTTCACTATGTTATTCGTCATACCTGACATATTGTTGAAAGGGACCTTAAACACCAATAAAAATGGTCACATGATGTCGTACGTTATAACTGACATGCTATTGAAGGCTGGCCTATTTTTGAAAGTGGTGTTAAACACCAATAAAAATGTCCACCATATTATACATTATAACTGACATTGTTTAAAGTGTCCAAATGAGGTGTTGTCATCACTTTTCGTCAGTCGTCTGTAAACCTATCACATTTCAATCTTTTTCTCCCAAACCAATGAACCAAATGCAGTCACAAGTACAAATGCCTCTACTTTTGATTGATTGATTTTTGGTGTTTAATGCCACTTTCAGCAATATTTCAGTTATATCATGGTGACCAGTTTTAGTGGTGGAAGAAGCCGGAGAGAACCACAGACAATGGGAAAGCAACTGGTAAACTTTATTACTTGCGGTTGCGAGTAGTGTGCACCCTTTTTGTGTAATTTACAAAGCCGAGAGCAAACACGCCGTATTGATGATAGGCTTGTACGAGTTGTTAGGTAATCCAACTGCCTAAAAACTCATTGAGCCACCCGGGCCCTTGCCTCTACTTTTGTGATCCTTGA
This sequence comes from Bathymodiolus brooksi, assembly GCA_963680875.1. Lineage (NCBI taxonomy): Eukaryota > Metazoa > Mollusca > Bivalvia > Mytilida > Modiolidae > Bathymodiolus > Bathymodiolus brooksi. The sequence goes on along the minus strand of OY804588.1, from coordinate 84,461,751 downwards.
CATTATATATATTTATGCTGCAATTGGGTTATTTTTTGTCAATATTTTTTAGTTCACCTTGCCAAAGGCAATGTGAGCTTTTGCCATCACTTTGCATCCGATCGTCTGTCGTCCATTAACTTTTCACATTTTAATCTTCTCCTCTAAAACCACTTAGCCAAATGAACCGAAACTTGGTAGGAAGCATCTATGGAAGGTCCTCTATAAAGATTGCAAAATTTGCTTAGATCCATTAATAAACATGGCCGCCACAGGTAATTCTTGTTTCTGATTGGTCGATTTCTAAAAAATCTTCTCCTCTGAAACCACTTGGCCAAATGAACCGACACTTTGTAGGAAGCATCTACAGAAGGTCCTCTTTGAAGATGCTCACTTTGCTCTGAGACATTTAGAAACATGAACGTCGCATGCAATCCTTGTTTCTGATTGGTCAATTTCTAAAAATTTGTTTCCTCTGAAACCGCCTGACCAAATGAACCGACACTTTGTAGGAAGTATTGAATTGATTTGGATTTAGACGGCGACTTTCTCAATGAGAAATTGCGCCCAAACTTGGTAAGAAGCATCTATGGAAGGTCCTCTATAAAGTTTGCACATTTCGTGCCAATACGTTAGCAAAAATGGCCACCACAGGCAATTCTTGTTTCTGATTGGTGATTTCTAAAAAATCTTCTCATCTGAAACCGCCTGGCCAAATTAACCGACACTTGGTACGAAGCATCTCAGGCCCTATGAAAGTAATTAGGGAGCTCCTTCCTGAAACCTGGGGTCTACTTCTGTATGAAGAATTGTATATCCACTACACGAAATTGTCATTCACATATTCACGAAAGCACACATTTTATTTTGTTTGCCTTGCTCAAGGTACACCCTCGTTTTTTTCCCTCGTTTGGCTTGTGGGCCCCCTAAACTCGTGGGCTTCGGGGAGTCTCCCCGGCTGACCACCCCTCTCAGTGGGCCTGCAAAAGGGGTATTATATACTGGAACTTTTACTGTTGTGTTGAAATTATATAATATATAGCCGGGGTATTAAAATATAGCAGCCCGCTATTTATCATTAAATCCTTCACAAGTAGTGCGAGTCTTATTAAAACGGAGTGGGTCTGTTTGTGTTCAGTGATTGGAGGAGAGAGGTGACCAGTGGCGGATTTAGAGGGGGGCGTGCGGGGCGTGCGCCCCCCCTAAAATTCGCAAAGCAAATGTTATACAACGTTAATTAAGCAGTTCAATAAATAACTTTTTCATGGATGGTTAACTCGTGACCCGTAGTAAAATATTCTTACACATTGTAAATACACGTTGGATGTGTTCGCTGATTCATATATGTATTCGCCGTCAGTAGTTCAAAGATTATTCCATTCTGATTAGTTCCGTCAATTTTAAAACTACATGTACACGTGCTATTTAGAAATTATAAAATGGACGAAAATTCTAGGCCAAGAAAACAAGCAAGATTGGATACATTTCTGATTCCTCGACGAGACGAGAAAAGTCAAAGGTAAACTAAAAAGTAAATTCAATCAATACTTCGAATAATTAATTTAACAATTGATCTCATTTATAAAACATACAACGAAAACCTATACCGAGAGAATCAGATGATGAAACTGAGACAGTGTGTAGAAACTTGAGTGTCCCAAGAAAATGGACACTTCTCTTTAAATAATGGTTCAAATAGTTCTTGAATTCGAAATTCTGCAATTTCATATGAAAAAAAAATATAAGTTTGATTTGTATACAAATACCCGAAAATGTTGCCTTTTACTTCTCAAGTAAAGATCAGTAAAAATACGCGTTGGTATATTGTACATTAAAATACAAAAGTAACATATTAATAAAAAAAAAAATTAGCGGCAATTTATTTGTATCAATCTCTGCATCTGTCCGAGGTATCTGCACAAGAAAGTGTGAACAAATCCTTTGTCCGGGTACGTTTATATTATTTTATCTACCAATGGATGTCTGTACAATTTTGTTTACACATTTTTAACAAAAAATTCTGACTACAATTTATTTGTAATAAATTAATATCTACAACTGCACATGAAAGTGTGAAAATAATCTCGACAAAATGGTTTATGCATATCTCACACATGATTTCCGTAAACATATTTCTCGAGAACTTTGATACATTTTTGTTGTTTGATCTTTTAGTGTAGTGAGGTTTTTACGCCCGTTGCTCAAACACTTGATGTCCGTCCGTCCGTCTGTAAGATTTCTGCAATCGCAACTCCCTGACTGTAACCACGCAATTGATTGACTTAAACTATATAATGTACTTGAAATACATTGTAGTTGTGCACAATGGTTTTTAGATTTTTCATTGAAGGCCGGGTGGAGGGGGTAGGGGGATGATTCTGCAACCCGCAACTCCTAAATAACCACTCAATGGATTGAAGTGAAACTTAAACTACAAATTTGATATACAATGTAGTTTGCTCACCACGGTTTTATTTTTAAAATTGGAGGTTAGGGGTAGGAGGAGATTCTGTAATCTGCTTTATTGGCGTAAAATCGTGAATTTTCACACGAAATACCCCAACAATTTTCACGCCTCCCTCCGCTCGGCGCAATTTTTTTAAGTGCGCCCCCCCCCCCCTAACTTGAAATCCAGGATCCGCCCCTGATATCCGTTGGAGATCCAATTATCAAGAGGGAGAGGGTTGTGAATCCATTATCCGCTTGAACCCGCCACATTATAGTGCCTGTCCCAATCCAGAATATTGTTTTCCAAGGCCATGTCATGGGTTGTTTATGCTCAATGATTTGAGATGACAGGTGGTTGTGTCTATTGTTGGCCATGTCATGGGTTGTTTATGCTCAATGATTTGAGGTGACAGGTGGTTGTGTCTATTATTGGCCATGTCATGGGTTGTTTATGCTCAATGATTTGAGGTGACAGGTGGTTGTGTCTATTGTTGGCCATGTCATGGGTTGTTTATGCTCAATGATTTGAGGTGACGGGTGGTTGTGTCTATTGTTGGCCATGTCATGGGTTGTTTATGCTCAATGATTTGAGGTGACGGGTGGTTGTGTCTATTGTTGGCCATGTCATGGGTTGTTTATGCTCAATGATTTGAGGTGACAGGTGGTTGTGTCTATTGTTGACCATCACTACTTAAGCTTTCTTTCCTCATAATCAATCAATCACGTACATAGTATAAGCCACCCAGGCCCCATAGTCCTATAATATAAGACTTCTTATGTTTCCAGTTGTTCACTTTTAGTGTTTTTATTCCATTTTGTCCACACAATTGAACAAAAATTTAAAGTACATGATTGAAAACATACAGATTTCTTATCTTGTAGGACTACCAAGTGGCAGTGTCCACTTTAAGGTAGTAAAAATCTTAAAATGTGAGAATCCTAGTTTTGTTGAAATTGACCATGGATACAGTCAAACCTATAAAGGACACTCAAGGGAACTTGAAAATGGGACTTTTTAATACAGGTAATGGTTAAAATTAGACATTGTATTCATTTATGGGGAAAATGAGACTTCCATTCATCGACAGTGATTTTGTTATATAGCGGTGCCCTTTAAGGCATATTTGATAGTATTTAGTGTTCAAGTTAAGTGGTGGTATCATGTTTTAATGGTGGAGAACACAAGTTAAGTGGTGGTATCATGTTTTAATGGTGGAGAACACAAGTTAAGTGGTGGTATCATGTTTTATTGGTGGAGAACACAAGTTAAGTGGTGGTATCATGTTTTAATGGTGGAGAACACAAGTTAAGTGGTGGTATCATGTTTTAATGGTGGAGAACACAAGTTAAGTGGTGGTATCATGTTTTATTGGTGGAGAACACAAGTTAAGTGGTGGTATCATGTTTTAATGGTGGAGAACACAAGTTAAGTGGTGGTATCATGTTTTAATGGTGGAGAACACAAGTTAAGTGGTGGTATCATGTGTTAATGGTGGAGAACACAAGTTAAGTGGTGGTATCATGTTTTGTTGGTGGAGAACACAAGTTAAGTGGTGGTATCATGTTTTATTGGTGGAGAACACAAGTTAAGTGGTGGTATCATGTATTAATGGTGGAGAACACAAGTTAAGTGGTGGTATCATGTTTTATTGGTGGAGAACACAATTTAAGTGGTGGTATCATGTTTTATTGGTGGAGAACACAAGTTAAGTGGTGGTATCATGTTTTATTGGTGGAGAACACAAGTTAAGTGGTGGTATCATGTTTTCATGGTGGAGAACACAAGTTAAGTGGTGGTATCATGTGTTAATGGTGGAGAACACAAGTTAAGTGGTGGTATCATGTGTTAATGGTGGAGAACACAAGTTAAGTGGTGGTATCATGTTTTATTGGTGGAGAACACAAGTTAAGTGGTGGTATCATGTTTTAATGGTGGAGAACACAAGTTAAGTGGTGGTATCATGTTTTAATGGTGGAGAACACAAGTTAAGTGGTGGTATCATGTTTTAATGGTGGAGAACACAAGTTAAGTGGTGGTATCATGTTTTAATGGTGGAGAACACAAGTTAAGTGGTGGTATCATGTTTTAATGGTGGAGAACACAAGTTAAGTGGTGGTATCATGTTTTATTGGTGGAGAACACAAGTTAAGTGGTGGTATCATGTTTTATTGGTGGAGAACACAAGTTAAGTGGTGGTATCATGTTTTATTGGTGGAGAACACAAGTTAAGTGGTGGTATCATGTTTTAATGGTGGAGAACACAAGTTAAGTGGTGGTATCATGTTTTATTGGTGGAGAACACAAGTTAAGTGGTGGTATCATGTTTTAATGGTGGAGAACACAAGTTAAGTGGTGGTATCATGTTTTCATGGTGGAGAACACAAGAACTCTAACGTTATTAAACAAGATTATTGAGTACACATTCAAATGGCTGTAGTGGGAGAGGAACTCACAAACATTAATGGCGATTGTCATTGATTAGTAAGACAGGATATGAATGTAAATAAACATGAGAATATCCAACTAAAACTTAGCCACAACTAAAAGTAAAGGAACAATACTTTTATTACTTTTCCACATTTCACAATCACAGTAGGGTCTTCAACAATGAGAATAAATCATACCCTAAAATGAGTGTGGAACTGCCCCCAAGACTGCAGTTGAATGATATTCTTTATTTTTGTCAATAAATGTTACATCCAGGCATCTTTGACATTTTGATGTTATTTGGTGTATATAATAATCATTTTCCAGATGCTGGCCATGGATTGTCAACAAGAAAAAAGGTATGATATATATACGGGTACCTAGCAGATAGATGTAAATTACATATGAGCTTGATGTCATCTTAATATTGAAATCTACACCAGACTGTCTGACCATTCCCAGCTGATTCATCCATCTTCGGAGTGATTTTAGGTAATTTGTACAAAAACAGAAAAAAAACCCAGATTGCCATCACTTGGTTCAGATAGAAAAACAAAATTATTTTTTCCATAGGGTCCTATGTTAAAGGGGACAGTTGTGGTCGTGATCATATGATAGTTGGATTTACAACTACCTGTGCAATCAGTGCCTATCACCACCAACATTGTAAGTTCGAATCCTGCTCAGGTGAGGTGTACTCGACATTATGTAATAAGTTTGTCAGTGACTTGCGGCATGTTGGTGGTTTTCTCTGGGTACTCCAGTTTCTTCCACCAATAAAACTGACTGCCACGATATAACTCAAATATTGTTGAAAGTGGAATTAAACACAATAATCCTAACCCAACCTATGCTAAAGTTTGCCATACTGTGTCAGCCATCTTCAAATCCATGGAAATTGGAAATAATAGTTTAAAAAATTGGAGTGACCATCTAATGTCTTTTCATGTACAATTTTGGTTCAGTCAATTTAGCAGTATATGCAGTCATCGACTTAGCAGTGGTCCGGTGGCCCGCGTCCAGTGAAAATTGATTCGGACCAGTGACTTTTGCCAATTTTTTTCAATAGAATCTATATAAATATTCTAATTTTGAAGTTTTCTGGCCAGTAAATTTAAAAGTCTAATTTTGAAGACTGTATATGAGATAAATATTGTTTAAAACATGATTATAAACTTTGTCCTGAAGTGGTGGCCATCTTGGATTTCTGATCGAAATAAAAAAAAACAATCTTTGTAGATGGGAAATCACTAATAATGTTGATGACTTTTCTACCAACATTGATGACAGGTTTGGTTCCATTTCTTCCAGATATGTCTGAGAAAAATGTTGAAGTGCTGAAGTGAGTGAGTGACACTACCGAATAAAGGTAATGACAATGGTACCGTACTCCAAGGCACATTCAAAGGGAAAAGTCTACAAAACCAGACAAAACCGATAAAAAGCTCAACCATCTGAGTTTTCAATCAACGGAACAACTGAAAAACAACACATTCCTGACTTGGTACAGGCATTTTCCCAGGAAAATGGTGGGTTCTGATAGCAGATAGGCAGATGCCACTCGCCTAATCCTAAGACGTTACCAAGTATAAAAACAATCGGTACATGTAAATTCTCTAATCCCAAGACATGACCAAATGTGAAACTAGAAAACAACTATCATATTCCCGACTTGGTACAGGCATTTCCCAAGAAAATGGTGGATCAAACCTCCCACTTGTATGACAGTCGTTAATATAGTTCCGTCATATTGACAAATGGGGGAGGGGGGGGGGGGGGATGCATGGGGATTAAACGTGACAAGTCGGGAAAATCCAGTAGTCAAATAGTGCCCAGAATCTGAAACTCAAGACCATCCTGTTAGATTTGCGAATAGGCAAATTTATGTAGAATACAAACGAAAAACGTAATAAAATCAGACGATTAATGAACCTTCAATATCCCATTCTATGAAAATACCCCCTCATATCCCCCATTTTTTTCTATATGCCCACTCCAGAAACTTTATAATTCATAAATACTGACACACAAACAAACACAAATAAAAATATGACATTTGAACTTCTGAAAGTTTGTAGTCGGCAAGCAAACCCGGCTTGGATTGAGTTGCGAGTAATGTACGTGAGGTTATGGTTTTTTCTAACAAAATATTCTGATTCCCAATGTTGCTGAAAAAAATATTCTGATTTTGGTGGTGAAAAAAAAAAAATCTGATTCAGAGTTTTTGTCATATAACATAATGTTAAATTCTGGAAAAAAAAATTCGCGCTTTGCGCGACAAAAAAAATAAATATTCTAACTCTTGTGTTGTCCGAAAAAAAAATTCTGAACGAAACAAAAAACCATAACCCCCCCTTTCAAGTTAAATGGTCGGTCCCTAAGTGTTAGTCGTAAGTTTTGTACTTAAGATTTTCCTAAGTGTATTCCTACGACAATTTCACAAAACGTGTCCTCAGATTAATCGTAAACTTAGGATCAGTCCTACGACAAAATACTACAACCGATCTTATGATCACACTTACGATTTTCGTAAGACTAGAATACCTTGGCAACGCTACTTTCACTTCTGAAAATCATGCGCAATGGATACTTCCGATGTAAATAAAAACATCGTCTGCTAGAAAACTAGAAAACATGGCCATGGACCAAGTACAGGTTGTGATGGCTAAGCGTAAACCAAACTGTTCGGAAAGCGAATTGCTTGCGCTTTCCGATGCAGTGGATCTAACATTTCAATCATCCGCGGTCAATTTGGCCCAGGGTTAACGGCCAGAGACAAAAATACGTGTTGGGCCGAAGTTGCCGAAAGGTAAAAGCTTTCCCTGACCCTGTGAGATTAAGCACGATTTACATATTATATATCCCCGTCATATCCCTTATTTTAATTTCCATTACTTGTTTCTGTTTTGTGACACTATATACACTATGGTCAGGTTTCCTTGGTCGAATAGCTTGAGCCAATATATATTCACTACAAGTCCGACCCCACTCGAGCAGTGTCCGGAAAATCGACGCGCACGTCTCCGTCAGACTATTAATTATTATCTAGCTAGTCCTACTTGTTAACTCGAACTTTTTTTTTTGTGCATTTCCCATTTGACATGTTTGACCTAAGTTGATTGATTTTTAGTTGTTTAACGTCCAGTCGCAAATAACTTAATAAGTAGGATCTGTCAAAAACTAAAACAGACAATGTACTTAGCATTGACAATAATTGCTGATTTGGGACAGGTAAAATTCGGATTGGAATTTTGAGTAATTAAATTTACACTAATTTTGTGAACTTGGCCTTGGGTAGAAAGATGATAAATATCACCCGGATTACCTGTTCGCCCCGGAAAGTGAGTCGATTCGCCCCACTTAATGGCTATTTTATTATAATAGATGAAGTCTTTTTCGACAATTTTTTGGTAATTATTTATTGATTAGTTGTATGCAAAAAAAAATAATAATTCATTCATTTTGGTCATTGGAATATTGTTGAACACAAAAGGGAGAATATTTTTCTCAAAAAAGAATCATCGTGAAGGGGTTTATATTCACTTATGTGTATAGAATGGCAACCAAATACGACGAAACTCTCCTTCATATGCTAATTTCTCGGATATTTAACAATAATAAATATCAGATTTCGTATCAGGTGTCAAACAAAGAGTGAAGCAATACATAATATTAAACACGTCAAGAAAGCATGTTACCGTGTAATTATGAGGAAGACAAAAATAAAGTACCCATGAACAAGCCTTGCAACATCCAAAATACGAATATTTGCAATGGTATTTTCCATATTTCATTTGTTAAAGCACTATTAATAAATGAGGGCGAAACGACCTGGGACGAAAGGGAATCGTGTCGAACAGGAATAGGCAGGGGCAAAACGACTCGGCGGGTGAATGGGATTCGGAACGAAACGACCCAGTACCATCAATATCACAACACCCGGAAATAAGGAATCACTTCGAAAATGGTTCTCGACCCTCCTAGAAAGCTGTCTGTTGTTGTCTCGAGAAATAGGAAAACCATGGAATGACGAAAGACTTTCTGGCTGGCTTGCAAAGTCCAGACAGAGCGCATCTCATGCTTATTGCCGAGTATGAAATTGTGACTTCAAAGTGGAACACGGTGCCAGGCTGAACGACGTTACCAAACATTCTGTCACTGAAAGCACAGAACTCAACCCAGGCTGCCAGCAACCTTTTTTGTTCGACAAGATGTCTTCAGCAGCAAAGACATCAGCTCCAAAGAAATCCGCTACAAAGAAGGCTGTAAAATCACCAAAAATAACATTAATAGGCAGCACCAAAACCAAAGAAGAAGTAAAGATGTCTAACTTCATTTATCAAAAAACAGCCCTTTTAAGGGATACCAAATTTTCTCAAAAAGAATCTTAAAATGTTGTGCATCAGTTAAAAAAGCTTAATCCACCCAAACTCTGTAAAGTTTCTTTCCGTTATCTTCTGATTCATATTATTTCAGTTCTATTTCAGTTTTGATCAATATGAACATGAGACTTCTAAACTGACAAACTTTATATAGATAAATAATATGATGAGATACATGAACATGAGACATTGATATCAGGACGACTGCAACAAAAATATGGAATTTATGAACATGAGACACCAAAACTGAAAATCATTAAAAAAAACATATACTCCAAAATGTCATGAAAAAACACAATCGTCACGCATAAAATCCCTTGGACTTTCAAAAGTTGGCAGATATGACAACCACAAAAAGCAGTACAATTCATTATGATAATGAATTAACAAGAAAAACAAGTGATGTGATTGGTTGATTACATTTATTGGAATATTAAATAAATTATATATTAAATTATAATCATGATAATACACACAATTAATAATAAACAATACATGTATGCATTAAGCACAGTGACCTAATGGGCCAATTGCCTGAATTGGCCTAAGTCACTATTAATGAAATGCAATTTCAGAGTCTGTACTATAAATGAAAAAAAAAAGTAAAATACATACATTCTTGTCACAGGAGACTTTCCAACATGTCCAACTTTAATATTAAATAATTTAAATTCCTTGTCTTAAAATTTTTGTTTATTTCAAATGAAAAAACTTTTTTCTGCTATTTGACTATTTCTTAATTTTTCATATATTTTAAGGTGTAAATGGAGTTAGTACGTCTTGTATAGCCAGAACTGTGGCGGAATGCAAAAAGATATGGCTAGACGTGCAGGGGACGACAAAGAAAAAGGAAGCAGCTAGGAGGGCAAATGCTCGTGCCACTGGCGGAGGTCCACCTCCTGTTTGTAATCTAAGGCCTTGGGAGTCGGCAGTAAGTATACAACGTTAATTATTTCAAATGTATGACAAACAGATATGGTTTAAAAAAAAAACTAACAAATTGTCTACTTATAATTAGAAAATATATACATACAGTGTCGGCAAATATCAAGTTTATTTCTACAACGTTTAGAAACTGGTAGAGCATTATTTTGTAGTTGCAGTATAAATATAGAGAACAAAACTCTGGTCAAAAGAGTTACAATAGGCCTAACTGAAAGCGAATTGCATTTCTTCACAAAACTTAACATGATACAAAACATTAACTAAAATAACAGAGAACACACAATGAAAATATGACAACACTTGGCTTTTCATCTTCATCATTTAATATACCAACAACAGTAATGAAAAAAACCTGATATAGGGTAAAAATTGAAAAGCCCACAAGCAATTTATATCTATCAGGGGCGAATCCAGGATATGAAGTTAGGGGGGAGGCGTGTGACACTTTTGGGCAAAAAAAAAACCAAAAAGGATTCTTAGGGGAGGGTGCATGCACGCCACGCCTCCGCCTGAATCTGCCCCTGTCGATAGCCATATACTGATGAGACATATATAAATATAGAATTTGGGTCCAGAATTTAAAAAAAATTAAAATAAGTTATATAGTGTATGTTTAATTTTAGAGCCCCCTGGCATGGTTTATTACTATATTAGGCCATATTGACATTTTCCAAAAGTTGAATAGATGGTACATTTTGTATATATATAGAAAATTTGTGGAAAATGTTAATATGGCCTAAAATAGTAATAAAACATGCCAAGAGGTTCTAAAATTAAACATACACTCTAGATATCTTATTTTAATAAAAAAAAATCTTGGACCCAGGTGCCTGTGAGAAAACTGAAGTGCAAATCAAGAATGGAATACAATCACTTGAAGTTTCAAAAATTAGGGAAAAAAATAAGAAAAACTTCGAAAAATGTTGGTCATCTATAATAAATAATTGTTTTCCTAATAGGCTAGTTGAAACTTCTGGCGACTGTGAATGGACTGATAACATCGAGTACACAAGACGAAGACAAACAATACAGACACATAACACACACACACACTATCCGGCCCACTCCCACATGTTGTCCCCAACTTTCCGCCCCACTCTCAAAGCCCCCCCTTTTCCGATATCCTGACCACGGGCTACATCTCTGTTCATGCCCGCTCCCCCTATTTTTAATGTTGCTACATTTATAAGTTTAATATTGGCACGAGTGATATTTTAACATCTTTAAATATATTGATAGAGATATTGATAATGATTATGCAATATTTATTTTTTTCATTTTCGATAAATCACAATCATCGGCTAAGGGAATTCCCCGTATATACCCAGGAAGTTTTAGCTTGGATTAGTCTATTTAAAACCGGGTCAACAAAATTAATACAAATCAGAAGAAAACATCACAATATAAAAATATAAATTATTTTTTTAAATATTTCACCACTTTACACAAGATGTACCCCCATTCTAAGTCAGAGATTGTAACATTATTAGGTCAGAATTTACAATTAATATCAAGTTTTAAGGTCCCACAAGGGGCAAACAATTTAATACTTTGTACTTTAGATACTATTCACAGACTTTTTTTTTGTGACAAGATTAATAATTAATCAAATTAATAAAGTACAATGGGTGGATTTTAAGTTGGAGAATGTCCTCGTATCTCTCCATTCCTTAAAAACAATGGGCCTCGGCTCCATTATTTTTAAGGAATGGAGAGTTACTTGGACATTCTCCTATACATAATTTAACTGTGTATTACTATGGCGTTTTCAGAGCACGAAATCCAAAACTTTGTGAACTCTAAAACAGACATTAACATTAAATGGAAGTGTGTCGAGTGCAATAAGTTCATCTGCAACCGATGTAAGGAAATTCACCTGAATGTACAAACGAACATTCAGCACCAGATTATTGATATTAAATCGCTATTTCAAGATGTACAACCGAAAATAATAACGGACAGTATCCCGTGTACAGAACATAGGACAAAGATGACATTTCTGTTCTTTATTTGCATAATACACCCATGTGGGTCAAGCAAATACAAATATACAAACAAAACATAGAAAATTATAATTTGATCATAATATCAAATCAAATCAATCAAATAAGTTTTATTTAATGTCGAAATATCTATAACACATAACATAAGCTCTAATGAGATTTTGAATCGATTAATATAGGATAAATCCTATTAACTGACATTATTAATGTTTGTTTTAAAAGGTCACAATGTAATTATTTATTCATGTGCCGAATATCTATCTTTAAATAAAACTTTGAACTTGTTTTGAGTGGAAAATTTCCATCCAATCATGTGTGTACACGCGGGTAGTTTAGGAACGTTCTATTTAAAAAAAAAAAACTGTCAAGACAATCAATACAAACAGAAGAAAACATTAAAATTTTAAGATATTAATTCTGTTTAAATCATAATAAATACTAGATATATGATATACTGCCTATTCTAATTCAGAATCTGCACAATATTGTTATGACAGAAAATATTTTATACCAAATTTAAATCCCCCCTCCCCCGAAAATAAATAAACTCTTCTATTGTGTTCAGATTTGTACAGACATGTGATAAATATCAGTCTGTTCATTCAATATTTATACGTTGTACGGATTGATTAAAACAATTGTTCATTGGAATTACATTTGTATAACATTATATTATTATGGCTTGTTCAAGTTCAAAGGCACAAATCGTAAAAATTTGTGATTTTTGTGAGACAGAAACAAACTTAAAATGGAGGTGCATTCAATGTGATACAATTTTGTGTGATAAATGTAAAAAAATCCATAATAAATTTCAGACCAACACACAGCATCAGATAGTGGATTTACAAATACCATTTCAAGATGTAGAACAGAAAGTGATTTTAGACAACATTAGATGTGATGAACACCAAACAAAGATGACCTGTCTTTTCTGTAGAACCTGTGATCATCTTGTGTGTCCAGATTGTATTTCATCTAAACACAACAAACACAACTTTGAACCCGTAGAAAAAATTCTTCCGGAAAAATTGGATGAACTAAAAGGAGCGGAGGCAAGATATAGTCAAGATTTGACTTTCTGTCAGGCAAAAGTTGAAGAATTTCAAATCAGTGAAACTAAATATGAGTCTGTGTTTGATGAAAGAATAACAACAATTAAAAAAAGAGAAAAACAATTAATAGATGGAATCACTAAACATTCTCAAAAACTACAAAATGAAATAGAACTGGAAAGAAAAACTGTTAAAAAGACATTCTGTGACTTGAAGAGACAGGCCGACCAAGCCGAAAAAACAATTATACTCCACCAAGATGAAATCATGGCAGCTTTGAAATCTATCCAAGGAAGTACAATATTTACAACAGCTACAAAATCTAAGAAAATGATGTCGGACTTGAATTTTAATCCACTTCCTTCTGAAATTAAATATTTTATTCCTGGGAAAGAAACAGTCAATGATATACCAAACTTATTTGGATCACTTCAGAAAATGAAAATACCACAAGTACAATCAGACATTGATTTTGAGGTTGTTAATTCATACACTACAGATTTATCAGGTATCTACACCATAATTACTGTTGATGACAAATCAACATGGGTTAATGATTGTAAAAAACGAGTCCTAAGACAAATAAACATTGACAATGACAACATTACAACCACAAAGCAGATTTCTTGTTATATCTATGACATGACATTGACATCAAACAATGACCTACTTCTGTCTGTGTGTAACAGTTCAGATATAAAACTCTTGACAAAGTCAGGAGAAATAAAACCATTCTTCTCAGTGTCATCACCCTTGTTAACTCTGGGAATCCATGTGACTAGTGACAATTATATTATAGTAGGTGTCAAAGAACCTGGTAATGCCTTCACACCTACAGACAAAAGTACAAGGGCACTACTTATCTTTGGTATGGATGGTAAACAACAACATACTTATCAATATGACAGTAACAAACACAGACTGTTTACTTACCCACGACGTATCACAACAAATAATAACAAAGACATAGTTGTTGTTGACAGGACATCAGATGTTACTGGGAGGGTGGTGGTTGTAGGGAGGGAGGGGGTTTTAAGGTGGACATATACAGGACATTCTAAGATAAATGTTACTACACAATTTAATCCTAGTGATGTAGTAACAACAACAGCAGGACACATTATTGTGTGTGACCATAGATCACATGCCCTCCATGTTTTATCTGAACAAGGAGATATATTGACATGTAAAGTAATGGAGGACACAGGGATTACATATCCTTTATCACTTGACATTGACATGAGGGGACAATTATGGGTGGGTTGTTATAAACAGTCAGGAGCAACAATACACAAAGTTAAACTTCTTTAATGAATCAAGTTTTATTATTTATATTTGACAGCTGACATTTTTCTTTTTGACACCTGCCATTTTTATTTTTTTTAATTCAAATGGAGCTTTATAATAATTTAGAAATTGACATTTTATTTCAATGAAATTGTATGATAATTTGACAGCTGACATTTCTCATTTTAAAATGTGGTTTTATAATAATTTACTTTAGACACCAGACATTTTTTAATTTTTATGTTTTAATGGAGTTATATAATAATTTAAACAGATGACAAAATAAGATTGTTTGATGATCTTTGATATATTTGAAGACCTGACAATTTTATTTTTTTAAATAAGTTTGTACATGTATCCTGTTGGTATCATATTTTGTATGTACAGGGGGTACATGTATGGACAAATGACATTTTCAGATAATTGTATGATTTATTTGGAGACCTGACATTTTAATTTTTTTAAATGATGATGTATGATAAATCTGGACATTAAAAGTGTATGAATTGATATACCTGCAAAAGATGTCTGTTGTCATTATATATATTATTTATATTTATATTTATTTGTGTTTTATTTTTTATAAGAAAAAAAATTGGTTTGATGTTTTGATCCCCAAATTCAGAAATGGGGAGATGTGCATTTTTTTTATTTCAAAAGATTCCAAAAGTATTGTAAAAACATCATAAGAATATAATAAACAGAGATATAACAACTAAATACTATTTATATTTATTATATTTTACACTTGTATCTTAAGATTCGATTTTTATTACACATCAATTATGAACAGAAAATTTAAACAGTGATGATGGTGAAAATCCAGGTCTTGAGATGGGCACAAAAGATGTGACAGTGTTTAAGCTAGTGAATGGGGTGGTTGGTTTATGGTGTTTAGTGCCACTTTCAACAATATTTCAGTTACAATGTATATAGTGGTGGCCAGTTTTATTGGTGGAGGAAACCTGAGAAAACCACCAGCCTGTCGCAAGTAACTGACAAATTTTATCACATAATGTTGAATCGAGTACACTTATCCACGAACGGGGTTCGAACTCGCAACTTTAGTGGTGTTAGACACTGATTGCACATGTTGTTGTAAATCCAACTACCATACGATCATGATCACGACAATGACGCCCCTACCAGTGAATGGGATTCCCCCCTTGATAAATGGATGTTCAATGCAATGCAGATACACAAATGTATAAACAATAGTAATACAAAAACACAGATTCGCTTCCACCCAGATATACAAAATGTACATCTGATTAGGGACGACCCATTTAACTTGCAGGGGGGGGGGGTTATGGTTTTTTTTCTAAAAAAAGATTCCCAGTGTTGCTGAAAAAAATATTCTGATTTTGGTGGAGGAAAAAAAAATAATCTGATTCAGAGTTTTTGTCATATAACCTAATGTTAAATTCTGGGGAAAAAAATTGCACGTGACAAAAAAATAAGTATTATAACTATTGTGTTGTCTGAAAAAAAAATTCCAAACAAAAGAAAAAACCATAGCCCCCCTCCCCTGCAAGTTAAATGGTCGGTCCCTTATGTCATAGTTTATGAATCATTATTTCAAACTTACAGAGCGACTTTTTAATTGATTTTTTTTTCTGAGAACAATGAAAATGTAATCTTATAGTTCATATTCTTAAAGAAAGTTTCCATTTTTATGATGAAACGTCTCAATTTTATTTGGTATGACCTTAAAATGTTATAAGATTGAATAAAAACAAATTAGAGGAACCAGTAAAAAAAATGACACTACATTTTGTGAGTTTGATTCCAGTTAGACAGAAGGTGAACTTGATAAAACAGTTACTAGTTGTCATATGTATACTCTAGTTTCCTCCACAAATAAAACAGTTACTAGTTGTCAGATGTATCCTCTAGTTTCCTCCATGGGCACAAACATCTGACAGTGTTTAAGCCAGTAAATGGGTTGGTTGGTAAATGGTGTTTAATGCCACCTTCAACAATATTTCAGTTGTGTCGTTGTGTTCAGTTTTATTGGTGGAGGAAACTGGAGAAAACCACCGACCTGTTGTATGTCACTGACAAACTTTATCACATATTGTTGTATCAAGTACACCTCGCCATGAACAGGGTTTGACCTCTCAACTTTAGTGATGATAGGCATTGATTGCACTCGTAGTTGTAAATCCAGCTACCTTACAACCACAACGCTCCTACCAGTGATTCCCAACCCCCTCTTGATATTAAATGGAAGTTCAATGTGATGTAGATATAAACAATACAAAAACACAACCTGCACAGATTCACTTTCACCCAGATATCGTTCTTCTGTGTATCATTATTAAGTTCATATTCTTGAAAGAAAGTTACCATATTTATGAAGAAAAATCTGAAATTTATTTGGTGTGGCTAAAATGTTGAATAAAAATAAATATAGGGAACAATAAAAAAAAATCCCATTATATATATACATGTAGATTTGTCAGTTTGTCACAATGTTGAAAGTGTCATTAAACACCATTAAAACTGAACGCCATATTATACATTATAGCTGAAATATTGTTGACAGTGGCGTTAATACCAATAAAACTGGCCAACATGTCATACGTTATACCCGACACATTGTTGAAAGTGTCGTTAAACACCAATAAAACTGGTCACCATATTATACGTTATACCTGACACATTGTTGAAAGTGTCGTTAAACACCAATAAAACTGGTCACCATATTATACGTTATACCTGACACATTGTTGAAAGTGTCATTAAACACCAATAAAACTGAATGCCATATTATACATCATAGCTGAAATATTGTTGACAGTGGTGTTAATACCAATAAAACTGGCCAACATGTCATACGTTATACCCGACACATTGTTGAAAGTGTCGTTAAACACCAATAAAACTGGTCACCATATTATACGTTATACCTGACACATTGTTGAAAGTGTCGTTAAACACCAATAAAACTGGTCACCATGTTATACGTTATACCCGACACATTGTTGAAAGTGTCGTTAAACACCAATAAAACTGGTCACCATATTATACGTTATACCTGACACATTGTTGAAAGTGTCATTAAACACCAATAAAACTGAATGCCATATTATACATCATAGCTGAAATATTGTTGACAGTGGTGTTAATACCAATAAAACTGGCCAACATGTCATACGTTATACCCGACACATTGTTGAAAGTGTCGTTAAAACACCAATAAAACTGGTCACCATATTATACGTTATACCTGACACATTGTTGAAAGTGTCGTTAAACACCAATAAAACTGGTCACCATGTTATACGTTATACCCGACACATTGTTGAAAGTGTCGCTAAACACCAATAAAACTGGTCACCATGTTATACGTTATACCTGACACATTGTTGAAAGTGTTGTTAAACACCAATAAAACTGGTCACCATGTTCTACGGTATACCTGACACATTGTTGAAAGTGTCGTTAAACACCAATAAAACTGAATGCCATATTATACATCATAGCTGAAATATTGTTGACAGTGGTGTTAATACCAATAGAACTGGCCAACATGTCATACGTTATACCCGACACATTGTTGAAAGTGTCGTTAAACACCAATAAAACTGGTCACCATATTATACGTTATACCTGACACATTGTTGAAAGTGTCGTTAAACACCAATAAAACTGGTCACCATGTTATACGTTATACCCGACACATTGTTGAAAGTGTCGTTAAACACCAATAAAACTGGTCACCATATTATACGTTATACCTGACACATTGTTGAAAGTGTCATTAAACACCAATAAAACTGAATGCCATATTATACATCATAGCTGAAATATTGTTGACAGTGGTGTTAATACCAATAAAACTGGCCAACATGTCATACGTTATACCCGACACATTGTTGAAAGTGTCGTTAAACACCAATAAAACTGGTCACCATATTATACGTTATACCTGACACATTGTTGAAAGTGTCGTTAAACACCAATAAAACTGGTCACCATGTTATACGTTATACCCGACACATTGTTGAAAGTGTCGTTAAACACCAATAAAAGTGGTCACCATATTATACGTTATACCTGACACATTGTTGAAAGTGTCATTAAACACCAATAAAACTGGTCACTATGTTATACGTAATACCTGACACATTGTTGAAAGTGTCGTTAAACACCAATAAAACTGGTCACCACGTTATACGTTATACCTGATACATTGTTGAAAGTGTCGTTAAACACCAATAAAACTGGTCACCACGTTATACCTGACACATTGTTGAAAGTGTCGTTAAACACCAATAAAACTGGTCACCACGTTATACGTTATACCCGACACATTGTTGAAAGTGTCGTTAAACACCAATAAAACTGAATGCCATATTATACATCTTAGCTGAAATATTGTTGACTGGTGTTAATACCAATAAAACTGGCCAACATGTCATACGTTATACCCGACACATTGTTGAAAGTGTCGTTAAACACCAATAAAACTGGTCACCATACTATACGTTATACCCGACGCATTGTTGAAAGTGTCGTTAAACACCAATAAAACTGGTCACCATATTATACGTTATACCTGACACATTGTTGAAAGTGTCATTAAACACCAATAAAACTGAATGCCATATTATACATCATAGCTGAAATATTGTTGACAGTGGTGTTAATACCAATAAAACTGGCCAACATGTCATACGTTATACCCGACACATTGTTGAAAGTGTCGTTAAACACCAATAAAACTGGTCACCATATTATACGTTATACCTGACACATTGTTGAAAGTGTCGTTAAACACCAATAAAACTGGTCACCATGTTATACGTTATACCCGACACATTGTTGAAAGTGTCGTTAAACACCAATAAAACTGGTCACCATATTATACGTTATACCTGACACATTGTTGAAAGTGTCATTAAACACCAATAAAACTGGTCACTATGTTATACGTAATACCTGACACATTGTTGAAAGTGTCATTAAACACCAATAAAACTGGTCACCACGTTATACGTTATACCTGATACATTGTTGAAAGTGTCGTTAAACACCAATAAAACTGGTCACCACGTTATACCTGACACATTGTTGAAAGTGTCGTTAAACACCAATAAAACTGGTCACCATGTTATATGTTATACCCGACACATTGTTGAAAGTGTCGTTAAACACCAATAAAACTGGTCACCATATTATGCGTTATACCTGACACATTGTTGAAAGTGTCATTAAACACCAATAAAACTGGTCACTATGTTATACGTAATACCTGACACATTGTTGAAAGTGTCGTTAAACACCAATAAAACTGGTCACCACATTATACGTTATACCTGATACATTGTTGAAAGTGTCGTTAAACACCAATCAAACTGGTCACCACTTTATACCTGACACATTGTTGAAAGTGTCGTTAAACACCAATAAAACTGGTCACCATGTTATACGTTATACCTGACACATTGTTGAAAGTGTTGTTAAACACCAATAAAACTGGTCACCATGTTCTACGGTATACCTGACACATTGTTGAAAGTGTCGTTAAACACCAATAAAACTGGTCACCACGTTATACGTTATACCTGACACATTGTTGAAAGTGTCGTTAAACACCAATAAAACTGGTCACCATGTTATACGTTATACCCGACACATTGTTGAAAGTGTCGTTAAACACCAATAAAACTGGTCACCATATTATACGTTATACCTGACACATTGTTGAAAGTGTCATTAAACACCAATAAAACTGGTCACTATGTTATACGTAATACCTGACACATTGTTGAAAGTGTCATTAAACACCAATAAAACTGGTCACCACGTTATACGTTATACCTGATACATTGTTGAAAGTGTCGTTAAACACCAATAAAACTGGTCACCACGTTATACCTGACACATTGTTGAAAGTGTCGTTAAACACCAATAAAACTGGTCACCATGTTATACGTTATACCCGACACATTGTTGAAAGTGTCGTTAAACACCAATAAAACTGGTCACCATATTATACGTTATACCTGACACATTGTTGAAAGTGTCATTAAACACCAATAAAACTGGTCACTATGTTATACGTAATACCTGACACATTGTTGAAAGTGTCGTTAAACACCAATAAAACTGGTCACCACATTATACGTTATACCTGATACATTGTTGAAAGTGTCGTTAAACACCAATCAAACTGGTCACCACTTTATACCTGACACATTGTTGAAAGTGTCGTTAAACACCAATAAAACTGGTCACCATGTTATACGTTATACCTGACACATTGTTGAAAGTGTTGTTAAACACCAATAAAACTGGTCACCATGTTATACGTTATACCTGACACATTGTTGAAAGTGTTGTTAAACACCAATAAAACTGGTCACCATGTTCTACGGTATACCTGACACATTGTTGAAAGTGTCGTTAAACACCAATAAAACTGGTCACCACGTTATACGTTATACCTGACACATTGTTGAAAGTGTCGTTAAACACCAATAAAACTGGTCACCATGTTATATGTTATACCTGACACATTGTTGAAAGTGTTGTTAAACACCAATAAAACTGGTCACCATGTTCTACGTTATACCTGACACATTGTTGAAAGTGTCGTTAAACACCAATAAAACTGGTCACCATGTTCTACGTTATACCTGACATATTGTTGAAAGTGTCGTTAAACACCAATAAAACTGGTCACCATGTTATACGTTATAACTAACATATTGTTGAAAGTGGTGTTCAACACCAATAAAACTGGCCACCATGTTCTATGTTATATCTGACATATTGTTGAAAGTGTCGATAAACACCAATAAAACTGGTCACCATGTTATATGTTATAACTAACATATTGTTGAAAGTGGTGTTCAACACCAATAAAACTGGCCACCATGTTCTACGTTATACCTAACATATTGTTGAAAGTTTCGTTAAACACCAATAAAATTGGTCACCATGTTATACGTTATAACTAACATATTGTTGAAAGTGGTGTTCAACACCAATAAAACTGGCCACCATGTTCTACGTTATACCTGACATTGTTGAAAGTGGTGCTAAACACCAATAAAACTGTTCACTATGTTATTCGTCATACCTGACATATTGTTGAAAGGGACCTTAAACACCAATAAAAATGGTCACATGATGTCGTACATTATAACTGACATGCTATTGAAGGCTGGCCTATTTTTGAAAGTGGTGTTAAACACCAATAAAAATGTCCACCATATTATACATTATAACTGACATTGTTTAAAGTGTCCAAATGAGGTGTTGTCATCACTTTTCGTCAGTCGTCTGTAAACCTATCACATTTCAATCTTTTTCTCCCAAACCAATGAACCAAATGCAGTCACAAGTACAAATGCCTCTACTTTTGATTGATTGATTTTTGGTGTTTAATGCCACTTTCAGCAATATTTCAGTTATATCATGGTGACCAGTTTTAGTGGTGGAAGAAGCCGGAGAGAACCACAGACAATGGGAAAGCAACTGGTAAACTTTATTACTTGCGGTTGCGAGTAGTGTGCACCCTTTTTGTGTAATTTACAAAGCCGAGAGCAAACACGCCGTATTGATGATAGGCTTGTACGAGTTGTTAGGTAATCCAACTGCCTAAAAACTCATTGAGCCACCCGGGCCCTTGCCTCTACTTTTGTGATCCTTGACATTATATATATTTATGCTGCAATTGGGTTATTTTTTGTCAATATTTTTTAGCTCACCTTGCCAAAGGCAATGTGAGCTTTTGCCATCACTTTGCATCCGATCGTCTGTCGTCCATTAACTTTTCACATTTTAATCTTCTCCTCTAAAACCACTTAGCCAAATGAACCGAAACTTGGTAGGAAGCATCTATGGAAGGTCCTCTATAAAGATTGCAAAATTTGCTTAGATCCATTAATAAACATGGCCGCCACAGGTAATTCTTGTTTCTGATTGGTCGATTTCTAAAAAATCTTCTCCTCTGAAACCACTTGGCCAAATGAACCGACACTTTGTAGGAAGCATCTACAGAAGGTCCTCTTTGAAGATGCTCACTTTGCTCTGAGACATTTAGAAACATGAACGTCGCATGCAATCCTTGTTTCTGATTGGTCAATTTCTAAAAATTTGTTTCCTCTGAAACCGCCTGACCAAATGAACCGACACTTTGTAGGAAGTATTGAATTGATTTGGATTTAGACGGCGACTTTCTCAATGAGAAATTGCGCCCAAACTTGGTAAGAAGCATCTATGGAAGGTCCTCTATAAAGTTTGCACATTTCGTGCCAATACGTTAGCAAAAATGGCCACCACAGGCAATTCTTGTTTCTGATTGGTGATTTCTAAAAAAATCTTCTCATCTGAAACCGCCTGGCCAAATTAACCGACACTTGGTACGAAGCATCTCAGGCCCTATGAAAGTAATTAGGGAGCTCCTTCCTGAAACCTGGGGTCTACTTCTGTATGAAGAATTGTATATCCACTACACGAAATTGTCATTCACATATTCACGAAAGCACACATTTTATTTTGTTCGCCTTGCTCAAGGTACACCCTCGTTTTTTTCCCTCGTTTGGCTTGTGGGCCCCCTAAACTCGTGGGCTTCGGGGAGTCTCCCCGGCTGACCACCCCTCTCAGTGGGCCTGCAAAAGGGGTATTATATACTGGAACTTTTACTGTTGTGTTGAAATTATATAATATATAGCCGGGGTATTAAAATATAGCAGCCCGCTATTTATCATTAAATCCTTCACAAGTAGTGCGAGTCTTATTAAAACGGAGTGGGTCTGTTTGTGTTCAGTGATTGGAGGAGAGACGTGACCAGTGGCGGATTTAGAGGGGGGCGTGCGGGGCGTGCGCCCCCCCTAAAATTCGCAAAGCAAATGTTATACAACGTTAATTAAGCAGTTCAATAAATAACTTTTTCATGAATGGTTAACTCGTGACCCGTAGTAAAATATTCTTACACATTGTAAATACACGTTGGATGTGTTCGCTGATTCATATATGTATTCGCCGTCAGTAGTTCAAAGATTATTCCATTCTGATTAGTTCCGTCAATTTTAAAACTACATGTACACGTGCTATTTAGAAATTATAAAATGGACGAAAATTCTAGGCCAAGAAAACAAGCAAGATTGGATACATTTCTGATTCCTCGACGAGACGAGAAAAGTCAAAGGTAAACTAAAAAGTAAATTCAATCAATACTTCGAATAATTAATTTAATAATTGATCTCATTTATAAAACATACAACGAAAACCTATACCGAGAGAATCAGATGATGAAACTGAGACAGTGTGTAGAAACTTGAGTGTCCCAAGAAAATGGACACTTCTCTTTAAATAATGGTTCAAATAGTTCTTGAATTCGAAATTCTGCAATTTCATATGAAAAAAAAATATAAGTTTGATTTGTATACAAATACCCGAAAATGTTGCCTTTTACTTCTCAAGTAAAGATCAGTAAAAATACGCGTTGGTATATTGTACATTAAAATACAAAAGTAACATATTAATAAAAAAAAAAATTAGCGGCAATTTATTTGTATCAATCTCTGCATCTGTCCGAGGTATCTGCACAAGAAAGTGTGAACAAATCCTTTGTCCGGGTACGTTTATATTATTTTATCTACCAATGGATGTCTGTACAATTTTTTTTACACATTTTTAACAAAAAATTCTGACTACAATTTATTTGTAATAAATTAATATCTACAACTGCACATGAAAGTGTGAAAATAATCTCGACAAAATGGTTTATGCATATCTCACACATGATTTCCGTAAACATATTTCTCGAGAACTTTTAGTGTAATGAGGTTTTTACGCCCGTTGCTCAAACACTTGATGTCCGTCCGTCCGTCTGTAAGATTTCTGCAATCGCAACTCCCTGACTGTAACCACGCAATTGATTGACTTAAACTATATAATGTACTTGAAATACATTGTAGTTGTGCACAATGGTTTTTAGATTTTTCATTGAAGGCCGGGTGGAGGGGGTAGGGGGATGATTCTGCAACCCGCAACTCCTAAATAACCACTCAATGGATTGAAGTGAAACTTAAACTACAAATTTGATATACAATGTAGTTTGCTCACCACGGTTTTATTTTTAAAATTGGAGGTTAGGGGTAGGAGGAGATTCTGTAATCTGCTTTATTGGCGTAAAATCGTGAATTTTCACACGAAATACCCCAACAATTTTCGCGCCTCCCTCCGCTCGGCGCAATTTTTTTAAGTGCGCCCCCCCCCTCCCCTAACTTGAAATCCAGGATCCGCCCCTGATATCCGTTGGAGATCCAATTATCAAGAGGGAGAGGGTTGTGAATCCATTATCCGCTTGAACCCGCCACATTATAGTGCCTGTCCCAATCCAGAATATTGTTTTCCAAGGCCATGTCATGGGTTGTTTATGCTCAATGATTTGAGATGACAGGTGGTTGTGTCTATTGTTGGCCATGTCATGGGTTGTTTATGCTCAATGATTTGAGGTGACGGGTGGTTGTGTCTATTATTGGCCATGTCATGGGTTGTTTATGCTCAATGATTTGAGGTGACAGGTGGTTGTGTCTATTGTTGGCCATGTCATGGGTTGTTTATGCTCAATGATTTGAGGTGACGGGTGGTTGTGTCTATTGTTGGCCATGTCATGGGTTGTTTATGCTCAATGATTTGAGGTGACGGGTGGTTGTGTCTATTGTTGGCCATGTCATGGGTTGTTTATGCTCAATGATTTGAGGTGACAGGTGGTTGTGTCTATTGTTGACCATCACTACTTAAGCTTTCTTTCCTCATAATCAATCAATCACGTACATAGTATAAGCCACCCAGGCCCCATAGTCCTATAATATAAGACTTCTTATGTTTCCAGTTGTTCACTTTTAGTGTTTTTATTCCATTTTGTCCACACAATTGAACAAAAATTTAAAGTACATGATTGAAAACATACAGATTTCTTATCTTGTAGGACTACCAAGTGGCAGTGTCCACTTTAAGGTAGTAAATATCTTAAAATGTGAGAATCCTAGTTTTGTTGAAATTGACCATGGATACAGTCAAACCTATAAAGGACACTCAAGGGAACTTGAAAATGTGCCTTTTTAATACAGGTAATGGTTAAAATTAGACATTGTATTCATTTATGGGAAAAATGAGACTTCCATTCATCGACAGTGATTTTTTTATATAACGGTGCCCTTTAAGGCATATTTGATAGTATTTAGTGTTCAAGTTAAGTGGTGGTATCATGTTTTAATGGTGGAGAACACAAGTTAAGTGGTGGTATCATGTTTTAATGGTGGAGAACACAAGTTAAGTGGTGGTATCATGTTTTATTGGTGGAGAACACAAGTTAAGTGGTGGTATCATGTTTTAATGGTGGAGAACACAAGTTAAGTGGTGGTATCATGTTTTAATGGTGGAGAACACAAGTTAAGTGGTGGTATCATGTTTTATTGGTGGAGAACACAAGTTAAGTGGTGGTATCATGTTTTAATGGTGGAGAACACAAGTTAAGTGGTGGTATCATGTTTTAATGGTGTAGAACACAAGTTAAGTGGTGGTATCATGTGTTAATGGTGGAGAACAGAAGTTAAGTGGTGGTATCATGTTTTGTTGGTGGAGAACACAAGTTAAGTGGTGGTATCAAGTTTTATTGGTGGAGAACACAAGTTAAGTGGTGGTATCATGTATTAATGGTGGAGAACACAAGTTAAGTGGTGGTATCATGTTTTATTGGCGGAGAACACAAGTTAAGTGGTGGTATCATGTTTTATTGGTGGAGAACACAAGTTAAGTGGTGGTATCATGTTTTATTGGTGGAGAACACAAGTTAAGTGGTGGTATCATGTTTTCATGGTGGAGAACACAAGTTAAGTGGTGGTATCATGTGTTAATGGTGGAGAACACAAGTTAAGTGGTGGTATCATGTGTTAATGGTGGAGAACACAAGTTAAGTGGTGGTATCATGTTTTATTGGTGGAGAACACAAGTTAAGTGGTGGTATCATGTTTTAATGGTGGAGAACACAAGTTAAGTGGTGGTATCATGTTTTAATGGTGGAGAACACAAGTTAAGTGGTGGTATCATGTTTTAATGGTGGAGAACACAAGTTAAGTGGTGGTATCATGTTTTCATGGTGGAGAACACAAGTTAAGTGGTGGTATCATGTTTTAATGGTGGAGAACACAAGTTAAGTGGTGGTATCATGTTTTAATGGTGGAGAACACAAGTTAAGTGGTGGTATCATGTTTTAATGGTGGAGAACACAAGTTAAGTGGTGGTATCATGTTTTAATGGTGGAGAACACAAGTTAAGTGGTGGTATCATGTTTTATTGGTGGAGAACACAAGTTAAGTGGTGGTATCATGTTTTATTGGTGGAGAACACAAGTTAAGTGGTGGTATCATGTTTTATTGGTGGAGAACACAAGTTAAGTGGTGGTATCATGTTTTAATGGTGGAGAACACAAGTTAAGTGGTGGTATCATGTTTTATTGGTGGAGAACACAAGTTAAGTGGTGGTATCATGTTTTAATGGTGGAGAACACAAGTTAAGTGGTGGTATCATGTGTTCATGGTGGAGAACACAAGAACTCTAACGTTATTAAACAAGATTATTGAGTACACATTCAAATGGCTGTAGTGGGAGAGGAACTCACAAACATTAATGGCGATTGTCATTGATTAGTAAGACAGGATATGAATGTAAATAAACATGAGAATATCCAACTAAAACTTAGCCACAACTAAAAGTAAAGGAACAATACTTTTATTACTTTTCCACATTTCACAATCACAGTAGGGTCTTCAACAATGAGAATAAATCATACCCTAAAATGAGTGTGGAACTGCCCCCAAGACTGCAGTTGAATGATATTCTTTATTTTTGTCAATAAATGTTACATCCAGGCATCTTTGACATTTTGATGTTATTTGGTGTATATAATAATCATTTTCCAGATGCTGGCCATGGATTGTCAACAAGAAAAAAGGTATGATATATATACGGGTACCTAGCAGATAGATGTAAATTACATATGAGCTTGATGTCATCTTAATATTGAAATCTACACCAGACTGTCTGACCATTCCCAGCTGATTCATCCATCTTCGGAGTGATTTTAGGTAATTTGTACAAAAACAGAAAAAAAAACCCAGATTGCCATCACTTGGTTCAGATAGAAAAACAAAATTATTTTTTCCATAGGGTCCTATGTTAAAGGGGACAGTTGTGGTCGTGATCATATGATAGTTGGATTTACAACTACCTGTGCAATCAGTGCCTATCACCACCAACATTGTAAGTTCGAATCCTGCTCAGGTGAGGTGTACTCGACATTATGTAATAAGTTTGTCAGTGACTTGCGGCATGTTGGTGGTTTTCTCTGGGTACTCCAGTTTCTTCCACCAATAAAACTGACTGCCACGATATAACTCAAATATTGTTGAAAGTGGAATTAAACACAATAATCCTAACCCAACCTATGCTAAACTTTGCCATACTGTGTCAGCCATCTTCAAATCCATGGAAATTGGAAATAATAGTTTAAAAAATTGGAGTGACCATCTAATGTCTTTTCATGTACAATTTTGGTTCAGTCAATTTAGCAGTATATGCAGTCATCGACTTAGCAGTGGTCCGGTGGCCCGCGTCCAGTGAAAATTGATTCGGACCAGTGACTTTTGCCAATTTTTTTCAATAGAATCTATATAAATATTCTAATTTTGAAGTTTTCTGGCCAGTAAATTTAAAAGTCTAATTTTGAAGACTGTATATGAGATAAATATTGTTTAAAACATGATTATAAACTTTGTCCTGAAGTGGTGGCCATCTTGGATTTCTGATCGAAATAAAAAAAAACAATCTTTGTAGATGGGAAATCACTAATAATGTTGATGACTTTTCTACCAACATTGATGACAGGTTTGGTTCCATTTCTTCCAGATATGTCTGAGAAAAATGTTGAAGTGCTGAAGTGAGTGAGTGACACTACCGAATAAAGGTAATGACAATGGTACCGTACTCCAAGGCACATTCAAAGGGAAAAGTCTACAAAACCAGACAAAACCGATAAAAAGCTCAACCATCTGAGTTTTCAATCAACGGAACAACTGAAAAACAACACATTCCTGACTTGGTACAGGCATTTTCCCAGGAAAATGGTGGGTTCTGATAGCAGATAGGCAGATGCCACTCGCCTAATCCTAAGACGTTACCAAGTATAAAAACAATCGGTACATGTAAATTCTCTAATCCCAAGACATGACCAAATGTGAAACTAGAAAACAACTATCATATTCCCGACTTGGTACAGGCATTTCCCAAGAAAATGGTGGATCAAACCTCCCACTTGTATGACAGTCGTTAATATAGTTCCGTCATATTGACAAATGGGGGAGGGGGGGGGGGGGGGGGGGGGGGGGTGGTGCATGGGGATTAAACGTGACAAGTCGGGAAAATCCAGTAGTCAAATAGTGCCCAGAATCTGAAACTCAAGACCATCCTGTTAGATTTGCGAATAGGCAAATTTATGTAGAATACAAACGAAAAACGTAATAAAATCAGACGATTAATGAACCTTCAATATCCCATTCTATGAAAATACCCCCTCATATCCCCCATTTTTTTCTATATGCCCACTCCAGAAACTTTATAATTCATAAATACTGACACACAAACAAACACAAATAAAATATGACATTTGAACTTCTGAAAGTTTGTAGTCGGCAAGCAAACCCGGCTTGGATTGAGTTGCGAGTAATGTACGTGAGGTTATGGTTTTTTCTAAAAAAATATTCTGATTCCCAATGTTGCTGAAAAAAATATTCTGATTTTGGTGGTGGAAAAAAAAAAATCTGATTCAGAGTTTTTGTCATATAACATAATGTTAAATTCTGGAAAAAAAAATTCGCGCTTTGCGCGACAAAAAAAATAAATATTCTAACTCTTGTGTTGTCCGAAAAAAAAATTCTGAACGAAACAAAAAACCATAACCCCCCCCCTTTCAAGTTAAATGGTCGGTCCCTAAGTGTTAGTCGTAAGTTTTGTACTTAAGATTTTCCTAAGTGTATTCCTACGACAATTTCACAAAACGTGTCCTCAGATTAATCGTAAACTTAGGATCAGTCCTACGACAAAATACTACAACCGATCTTACGATCACACTTACGATTTTCGTAAGACTAGAATACCTTGGCAACGCTACTTTCACTTCTGAAAATCATGCGCAATGGATACTTCCGATGTAAATAAAAACATCGTCTGCTAGAAAACTAGAAAACATGGCCATGGACCAAGTACAGGTTGTGATGGCTAAGCGTAAACCAAACTGTTCGGAAAGCGAATTGCTTGCGCTTTCCGATGCAGTGGATCTAACATTTCAATCATCCGCGGTCAATTTGGCCCAGGGTTAACGACCAGAGACTAAAATACGTGTTGGGCCGAAGTTGCCGAAAGGTAAAAGCTTTCCCTGACCCTGTGAGATTAAGCACGATTTACATATTATATATCCCCGTCATATCCCTTATTTTAATTTCCATTACTTGTTTCTGTTTTGTGACACTATATACACTATGGTCAGGTTTCCTTGGTCGAATAGCTTGAGCCAATATATATTCACTACAAGTCCGACCCCACTCGAGCAGTGTCCGGAAAATCGACGCGCACGTCTCCGTCAGACTATTAATTATTATCTAGCTAGTCCTACTTATTAACTCGAACTTTTTTTTTTGTGCATTTCCCATTTGACATGTTTGACCTAAGTTGATTGATTGTTAGTTGTTTAACGTCCAGTCGCAAATAACTTAATAAGTCGGATCTGTCAAAAACTAAAACAGACAATGTACTTAGCATTGACAATAATTGCTGATTTGGGACAGGTAAAATTCGGATTGGAATTTTTAGTAATTAAATTTACACTAATTTTGTGAACTTGGCCTTGGGTAGAAAGATGATAAATATCACCCGGATTACCTGTTCGCCCCGGAAAGTGAGTCGATTCGCCCCACTTAATGGCTATTTTATTATAATAGATGAAGTCTTTTTCGACAATTTTTTGGTAATTATTTATTGATTAGTTGTATGCAAAAAAAAATAATAATTCATTCATTTTGGTCAGTGGAATATTGTTGAACACAAAAGGGAGAATATTTTTCTCAAAAAAGAATCATCGTGAAGGGGTTTATATTCACTTATGTGTATAGAATGGCAATCAAATACGACGAAACTCTCCTTCATATGCTAATTTCTCGGATATTTAACAATAATAAATATCAGATTTCGTATCAGGTGTCAAACAAAGAGTGAAGCAATACATAATATTAAACACGTCAAGAAAGCATGTTACCGTGTAATTATGAGGAAGACAAAAATAAAGTACCCATGAACAAGCCTTGCAACATCCAAAATACGAATATTTGCAATGGTATTTTCCATATTTCATTTGTTAAAGCACTATTAATAAATGAGGGCGAAACGACCTGGGACGAAAGGGAATCGTGTCGAACAGGAATAGGCAGGGGCAAAACGACTCGGCGGGTGAATGGGATTCGGAGCGAAACGACCCAGTACCATCAATATCACAACACCCGGAAATAAGGAATCACTTCGAAAATGGTTCTCGGCCCTCCTAGAAAGCTGTCTGTTGTTGTCTCGAGAAATAGGAAAACCATGGAATGACGAAAGACTTTCTGGCTGGCTTGCAAAGTCCAGACAGAGCGCATCTCATGCTTATTGCCGAGTATGAAATTGTGACTTCAAAGTGGAACACGGTGCCAGGCTGAACGACGTTACCAAACATTCTGTCACTGAAAGCACAGAACTCAACCCAGGCTGCCAGCAACCTTTTTTGTTCGACAAGATGTCTTCAGCAGCAAAGACATCAGCTCCAAAGAAATCTGCTACAAAGAAGGCTGTAAAATCACCAAAAATAACATTAATAGGCAGCACCAAAACCAAAGAAGAAGTAAAGATGTCTAACTTCATTTATCAAAAAACAGCCCTTTTAAGGGATACCAAATTTTCTCAAAAAGAATCTTAAAATGTTGTGCATCAGTTAAAAAAGCTTAATCCACCCAAACTCTGTAAAGTTTCTTTCCGTTATCTTCTGATTCATATTATTTCAGTTCTATTTCAGTTTTGATCAATATGAACATGAGACTTCTAAACTGACAAACTTTATATAGATAAATAATATGATGAGATACATGAACATGAGACATTGATATCAGGACGACTGCAACAAAAATATGGAATTTATGAACATGAGACACCAAAACTGAAAATCATTAAAAAAAACATATACTCCAAAATGTCGTGAAAAAACACAATCATTAAAATGTCGTCACGCATAAAATCCCTTGGACTTTCAAAAGTTGGCAGAGATGACAACCACAAAAAGCAGTACAATTCATTATGATAATGAATTAACAAGAAAAACAAGTGATGTGATTGGTTGATTACATTTATTGGAATATTAAATAAATTATATATTAAATTATAATCATGATAATACACACAATTAATAATAAACAATACATGTATGCATTAAGCACAGTGACCTAATGGGCCAATTGCCTGAATTGGCCTAAGTCACTATTAATGAAATGCAATTTCAGAGTCTGTACTATAAATGAAAAAAAAAAGTAAAATACATACATTTTTGTCACAGGAGACTTTCCAACATGTCCAACTTTAATATTAAATAATTTAAATTCCTTGTCTTAAAATTTTTGTTTATTTCAAATGAAAAAACTTTTTTCTGCTATTTGACTATTTCTTAATTTTTCATATATTTTAAGGTGTAAATGGAGTTAGTACGTCTTGTATAGCCAGAACTGTGGCGGAATGCAAAAAGATATGGCTAGACGTGCAGGGGACGACAAAGAAAAAGGAAGCAGCTAGGAGGGCAAATGCTCGTGCCACTGGCGGAGGTCCACCTCCTGTTTGTAATCTAAGGCCTTGGGAGTCGGCAGTAAGTATACAACGTTAATTATTTCAAATGTATGACAAACAGATATGGTTTAAAAAAAAAACTAACAAATTGTCTACTTATAATTAGAAAATATATACATACAGTGTCGGCAAATATCAAGTTTATTTCTACAACGTTTAGAAACTGGTAGAGCATTATTTTGTAGTTGCAGTATAAATATAGAGAACAAAACTCTGGTCAAAAGAGTTACAATAGGCCTAACTGAAAGCGAATTGCATTTCTTCACAAAACTTAACATGATACAAAACATTAACTAAAATAACAGAGAACACACAATGAAAATATGACAACACTTGGCTTTTCATCTTCATCATTTAATATACCAACAACAGTAATGAAAAAAACCTGATATAGGGTAAAAATTGAAAAGCCCACAAGCAATTTATATCTATCAGGGGCGAATCCAGGATATGAAGTTAGGGGGGAGGCGTGTGACACTTTTGGGCAAAAAAAAACCCAAAAAGGATTCTTAGGGGAGGGTGCATGCACGCCACGCCTCCGCCTGAATCTGCCCCTGTCGATAGCCATATACTGATGAGACATATATAAATATAGAATTTGGGTCCAGAATTTAAAAAAAATTAAAATAAGTTATATAGTGTATGTTTAATTTTAGAGTCCCCTGGCATGGTTTATTACTATATTAGGCCATATTGACATTTTCCAAAAGTTAAATAGATGGTACATTTTGTATATATATAGAAAATTTGTGGAAAATGTTAATATGGCCTAAAATAGTAATAAAACATGCCAAGAGGTTCTAAAATTAAACATACACTCTAGATATCTTATTTTAATAAAAAAAAATCTTGGACCCAGGTGCCTGTGAGAAAACTGAAGTGCAAATCAAGAATGGAATACAATCACTTGAAGTTTCAAAAATTAGGGAAAAAAATAAGAAAAACTTCGAAAAATGTTGGTCATCTATAATAAATAATTGTTTTCCTAATAGGCTAGTTGAAACTTCTGGCGACTGTGAATGGACTGATAACATCGAGTACACAAGACGAAGACAAACAATACAGACACATAACACACACACACACTATCCGGCCCACTCCCACATGTTGTCCCCAACTTTCCGCCCCACTCTCAAAAGTCCCCCCTCCCCTTTTCCGATATCCTGACCACGGGCTACATCTCTGTTCATGCCCGCTCCCCCTATTTTTTATGTTGCTACATTTATAAGTTTAATATTGGCACGAGTGATATTTTAACATCTTTAAATATATTGATAGAGATATTGATAATGATTATGCAATATTTATTTTTTTCATTTTCGATAAATCACAATCATCCGGCTAAGGGAATTCCCCGTATAGACCCAGGAAGTTTTAGCTTGGATTAGTCTATTTAAAACCGGGTCAACAAAATTAATACAAATCAGAAGAAAACATCACAATATAAAAATATAAATTATTTTTTAAATATTTCACCACTTTACACAAGATGTACCCCCATTCTAAGTCAGAGATTGTAACATTATTAGGTCAGAATTTACAATTAATATCAAGTTTTAAGGTCCCACAAGGGGCAAACAATTTAATACTTTGTACTTTAGATACTATACACAGACTTTTTTTTGTGACAAGATTAATAATTAATCAAATTAATAAAGTACAATGGGTGGATTTTAAGTTGGAGAATGCCCATTGTTTTTAAGGAATGGAGAGTTACTTGGACATTCTCCTATACATAATTTAACTGTGTATTACTATGGCGTTTTCAGAGCACAAAATCCAAAACTTTGTGAACTCTGTAAAACAGACATTAACATTAAATGGAAGTGTGTCGAGTGCAATAAGTTCATCTGCAACCGATGTAAGAAAATTCACCTGAATGTACAAACGAACATTCAGCACCAGATTATTGATATTAAATCGCTATTTCAAGATGTACAACCGAAAATAATAACGGACAATATCCCGTGTACAGAACATAGGACAAAGATGACATTTCTGTTCTTTATTTGCATAATACACCCATGTGGGTCAAGCAAATACAAATATACAAACAAAACATAGAAAATTATAATTTGATCATAATATCAAATCAAATCAATCAAATAAGTTTTATTTAAAGTCGAAATATCTATAACACATAACATAAGCTCTAATGAGATTTTGAATCGATTAATATAGGATAAATCCTATTAACTGACATTATTAATGTTTGTTTTAAAAGGTCACAATGTAATTATTTATTCATGTGCCGAATATCTATCTATAAATAAAACTTTGAAATTGTTTTGAGTGGAAAATTTCCATCCAATCATGTGTGTACACGCAGGAAGTTTAGGAACGTTCTATTTTAAAAAAAAAAACTGTCAAGACAATCAATACAAACAGAAGAAAACATTAAAATTTTAAGATATTAATTCTGTTTAAATCATAATAAATACTAGATATATGATATACTGCCTATTCTAATTCAGAATCTGCACAATATTGTTATGACAGAAAATATTTTATACCAAATTTAAATCCCCCCTCCCCCGAAAATAAATGAACTCTTCTATTGTGTTCAGATTTGTACAGACATGTGATAAATATCAATCTGTTCATTCAATATTTATACGTTGTACGGATTGATTAAAACAATTGTTCATTGGAATTACATTTGTATAACATTATATTATTATGGCTTGTTCAAGTTCAAAGGCACAAAACGTAAAAATTTGTGATCTTTGTGAGACAGAAACAAACTTAAAATGGAGGTGCATTCAATGTGATACAATTTTGTGTGATAAATGTAAAAAAATCCATAATAAATTTCAGACCAACACACAGCATCAGATAGTGGATTTACAAATACCATTTCAAGATGTAGAACAGAAAGTGATTTTAGATAACATTAGATGTGATGAACACCAAACAAAGATGACCTGTCTTTTCTGTAGAACCTGTGATCATCTTGTGTGTCCAGATTGTATTTCATCTAAACACAACAAACACAACTTTGAACCCGTAGAAAAAATTCTCCCGGAAAAATTAGATGAACTTAAAGGAGCGGAGGCAAGATATAGTCAAGATTTGACTTTCTGTCAGGCAAAAGTTGAAAAATTTCAAATCAGTGAAACTAAATATGAGTCTGTGTTTGATGAAAGAATAACAACAATTAAAAAAAGAGAAAAACAATTAATAGATGGAATCACTAAACATTCTCAAAAACTACAAAATGAAATAGAACTGGAAAGAAAAACTGTTAAAAAGACATTCTGTGACTTGAAGAGACAGGCCGACCAAGCCGAAAAAACAATTATACTCCACCAAGATGAAATCATGGCAGCTTTGAAATCTATCCAAGGAAGTACAATATTTACAACAGCTACAAAATCTAAGAAAATGATGTCAGACTTGAATTTTAATCCACTTCCTTCTGAAATTAAATATTTTATTCCTGGGAAAGAAACAGTCAATGATATACCAAACTTATTTGGATCACTTCAGAAAATGAAAATACCACAAGTACAATCAGACATTGATTTTGAGGTTGTTAATTCATACACTACAGATTTATCAGGTATCTTCACCATAATTACTGTTGATAACAAATCAACATGGGTTAATGATTATACTAAACAAGTCATAAGACAAATAAACATTGACAATGACAACATTACAACCACAAAGCAGATTTCTTGTAAGATCTATGACATGACATTGACATCAAACAATGACATACTTCTGTCTGTGTGTAACAGTTCAGATATAAAACTCTTGACAAAGTCAGGAGAAATAAAACCATTCTTCTCAGTGTCATCACCCTTGTTACCCATGGGAATCCATGTGACTAGTGACAATTATATTATAGTAGGTGTCACAGAAGGTGGTGATCCCTTCACACCTACAGACAAAAGTACAAGGGCACTACTTATCTTTGGTATGGATGGTAAACAACAACAAACTTATCAATATGACAGTAACAAACACAGACTGTTTACTGTACCACGACGTATCACAACAAATAATAACAAAGACATAGTTGTTGTTGACAGGACATCAGATGTTACTGGGAGGGTGGTGGTTGTAGGGAGGGAGGGGGGTTTAAGGTGGACATATACAGGACATTCTAAGATAAATGTTACTACACAATTTAAACCTACTAATGTAGTAACAACAACAGCAGGACACATTATTGTGTGTGACCATAGATCACATGCCCTCCATGTTTTATCTGAACAAGGAGATATATTGACATGTAAAGTAATGGAGGACACAGGGATTAAATATCCTTACTCACTTGACATTGACATGAGGGGACAATTATGGGTGAGTTGTTATAAACAGTCGGGAGCAACAATACACAAAGTTAAACTTCTTTAATGAATCAAGTTTTATTATTTATATTTGACAGCTGACATTTTTCTTTTTGACACCTGCCATTTTTATTTTTTTTAATTCAAATGGAGCTTTATAATAATTTAGAAATTGACATTTTATTTCAATGAAATTGTATGATAATTTGACAGCTGACATTTCTCATTTTAAAATGTGGTTTTATAATAATTTACTTTAGACACCAGACATTTTTTAATTTTTATGTTTTAATGGAGTTATATAATAATTTAAACAGATGACAAAATAAGATTGTTTGATGATCTTTGATATATTTGAAGACCTGACAATTTTATTTTTTTAAATAAGTTTGTACATGTATCCTGGTGGTATCATATTTTGTATGTACAGGGGGTACATGTATGGACAAATGACATTTTCAGATAATTGTATGATTTATTTGGAGACCTGACATTTTAATTTTTTTAAATGATAATGTATGATAAATCTGGTCATTAAAAGTGTATGAATTGATATACCTGCAAAAGATGTCTGTTGTCATTATATATATTATTTATATTTATTTGTGTTTTATTTTTTATAAGAAAAAAAATTGGTTTGATGTTTTGATCCCCTAATTCAGAAGTGGGGAGATGTGCATTTTTTTTTATTGATTCCAAAAGTATTGTAAAAACATCATAAGAATATAATAAACAGAGATATAACAACTAAATACTATTTATATTTATTATATTTTACACTTGTATCTTAAGATTCGATTTTTATTACACATCAATTATGAACAGAAAATTTAAACAGTGATGATGGTGAAAATCCAGGTCTTGAGATGGGCACAAAAAATGTGACAGTGTTTAAGCCAGTGAATGGGGTGGTTGGTTTATGGTGTTTAGTGCCACTTTCAACAATATTTCAGTTACAATGTATATAGTGGCGGCCAGTTTTATTGGTGGAGGAAACCTGAGAAAACCACCAGCCTGTCGCAAGTAACTGACAAATTTTATCACATAATGTTGAATCGAGTACACTTATCCACGAACGGGGTTCG
The DNA here is from genome assembly GCA_963680875.1 of Bathymodiolus brooksi. Lineage (NCBI taxonomy): Eukaryota > Metazoa > Mollusca > Bivalvia > Mytilida > Modiolidae > Bathymodiolus > Bathymodiolus brooksi. The sequence continues at coordinate 84,423,904 of OY804588.1, read as the reverse complement.
AACTCGCAACTTTAGTGGTGTTAGACACTAATTGCACATGTTGTTGTAAATCCAACTACCATACGATCATGATCACGACAATGACGCCCCTACCAGTGAATGGGATTCCCCCTTGATAAATGGATGTTCAATGCAATGCAGATACACAAATGTATAAACAATACAAAAACACAGATTCGCTTCCACCCAGATATACAAAATGTACATCTGATTAGGGACGACCCATTTAACTTGCAGGGGGGGGGGGGGTTATGGTTTTTTTTCTAAAAAAAGATTCCCAGTGTTGCTGAAAAAAATATTCTGATTTTGGTGGAGGAAAAAAAAATAATCTGATTCAGAGTTTTTGTCATATAACCTAATGTTAAATTCTGGGGAAAAAAATTGCGCGTGACAAAAAAATAAGTATTTTAACTATTGTGTTGTCTGAAAAAAAAATTCTGAACAAAAGAAAAAACCATAGCCCCCCTCCCCTGCAAGTTAAATGGTCGGTCCCTTATGTCATAGTTTATGAATCATTATTTCAAACTTACAGAGCGACTTTTTAATTGATTTTTTTTTCTGAGAACAATGAAAATGTAATCTTATAGTTCATATTCTTAAAGAAAGTTTCCATTTTTATGATGAAACGTCTCAATTTTATTTGGTATGACCTTAAAATGTTATAAGATTGAATAAAAACAAATTAGAGGAACCAGTAAAAAAATGACACTACATTTTGTGAGTTTGATTCCAGTTAGACAGAAGGTGAACTTGATAAAACAGTTACTAGTTGTCATATGTATTCTCTAGTTTCCTCCTCAAATAAAACAGTTACTAGTTGTCAGATGTATCCTCTAGTTTCCTCCATGGGCACAAACATCTGACAGTGTTTAAGCCAGTGAATGGGTTGGTTGGTAAATGGTGTTTAATGCCACCTTCAACAATATTTCAGTTGTGTCGTTGTGTTCAGTTTTATTGGTGGAGGAAACTGGAGAAAACCACCGACCTGTTGTATGTCACTGACAAACTTTATCACATATTGTTGTATCAAGTACACCTCGCCATGAACAGGGTTTGACCTCTCAACTTTAGTGATGATAGGCATTGATTGCACTCGTAGTTGTAAATCCAGCTACTTTGCGATCACGACCACAACGCTCCTACCAGTGAATGGGATTTTCTAAAAAAATATTCTGATTCCCAATGTTGCTGAAAAAAATATTCTGATTTTGGCGGAGGAAAAAAAAATAATGTGAATCAGAGTTTTTGTCATATAATCTAATGTTAAATTCTGGAAAAAAAATTCGCACTTCGCGCGACAAAAAAAAATATTCTAATTCTTGTGTAGTCCGAAAAATTTTTTCTGAACGAAACAAAAAACCATAACCACCCCTTCAAGTTAAATGGTAGGTCCCTTAGGCCAAACAAAAATATATGTCTGTTTACGGTTGCATCCTCCAAAAAAATAGGGTAGGATTTCCATTTTATTTTATTTTTTCATTTTATTTCACATACGTAAATTCCGGATTGTGGACCTATCCGTATCCGGAAAAGGTACCAGACTTTAGAATATATTTGATTGCTCTCCAGTCTGAAGGTGTTATAATACCTCAAAAAAATTGTTGCGGTCGTATAATAAAAAAATTGATACCTATTATTTTTCAGGATGTAACCGGAAACAGTTTTTTAGGCCAAAGATTTATGATGTGTCCACTTTCACTTTTGATTTACCGATAAAATGAACTAGGGTTGCCACTGAAAATAGGGTCGGGCAGGTAACCATAAACAGACATATATTTTTTTTTGGCCTTATACCTGACACATTGTTGAAAGTGTCATTAAACACCAATAAAACTGAATGCCATATTATACATCATAGCTGAAATATTGTTGACAGTGGTGTTAATACCAATAAAACTGGCCAACATGTCATACGTTATACCTGACACATTGTTGAAAGTGTCGTTAAACACCAATAAAACTGGTCACCATGTTATACGTTATACCCGACACATTGTTGAAAGTGTCGTTAAACACCAATAAAACTGGTCACCATATTATACGTTATACCTGACACATTGTTGAAAGTGTCGTTAAACACCAATAAAACTGGTCACTATGTTATACGTAATACCTGACACATTGTTGAAAGTGTCGTTAAACACCTATAAAACTGGTCACCATGTTATACGTTATACCTGACGCATTGTTGAAAGTGTCGTTAAACACCAATAAAACAGGTCACCACGTTATACGTTATACCTGACACATTGTTGAAAGTGTCGTTAAACACCAATAAAACTGGTCACCATGTTATACGTTATACCTGACACATTGTTGAAAGTGTAGTTAAACACCAATAAAACTGGTCACCATGTTCTACGTTATACCTGACACATTGTTGAAAGTGTCGTTAAACACCAATAAAACTGGTCACCATGTTATACGTTATACCTGACGCATTGTTGAAAGTGTCTTTAAACACCAATAAAACTGGTCACCATGTTATACGTTATACCTGACACATTGTTGAAAGTGTCGTTAAACACCAATAAAACTGGTCACCATGTTCTACGTTATACCTGACATATTGTTGAAAGTGTCGTTAAACACCAATAAAACTGGTCACCATGTTATACATTATAACTAACATATTGTTGAAAGTGGTGTTCAACACCAATAAAATTGGCCACCATGTTCTACGTTATACCTGACATATTGTTGAAAGTTTCGTTAAACACCAATAAAACTGGTCACCATGTTATACGTTATAACTAACATATTGTTGAAAGTGGTGTTCAACACCAATAAAACTGGCCACCATGTTCTACGTTATACATGACATTGTTGAAAGTGGTGCTAAACACCAATAAAACTGTTCACTATGTTATTCGTCATACCTGACATATTGTTGAAAGGGACCTTAAACACCAATAAAAATGGTCACATGATGTCGTACGTTATAACTGACATGCTATTGAAGGCTGGCCTATTTTTGAAAGTGGTGTTAAACACCAATAAAAATGTCCACCATATTATACATTATAACTGACATTGTTTAAAGTGTCCAAATGAGGTGTTGTCATCACTTTTCGTCAGTCGTCTGTAAACCTATCACATTTCAATCTTTTTCTCCCAAACCAATGAACCAAATGCAGTCACATGTACAAATGCCTCTACTTTTGATTGATTGATTTTTGGTGTTTAATGCCACTTTCAGCAATATTTCAGTTATATCATGGTGACCAGTTTTAGTGGTGGAAGAAGCCGGAGAGAACCACAGACAATGGGAAAGTAACTGGTAAACTTTATTACTTGCGAGTAGTGTGCACCCTTTTTGTGTAATTTACAAAGCCGAGAGCGAACACACGCCGTATTGATGATAGGCTTGTACGAGTTGTTAGGTAATCCAACTGCCTAAAAACTCATTGAGCCACCCGGGCCCTTGCCTCTACTTTTGTGATCCTTGACATTATATATATTTATCCTACCATTGGGTTATTTTTTGTCAATATTTTTTAGCTCACCTTGCCAAAGGCAATGTGAGCTTTTGCCATCACTTTGCATCCGATCGTCTGTCGTCCATTAACTTTTCACATTTTAATCTTCTCCTCTAAAACCACTTAGCCAAATGAACCGAAACTTGGTAGGAAGCATCTATGGAAGGTCCTCTATAAAGATTGCAAAATTTGCTTAGATCCATTAATAAACATGGCCGCCACAGGTAATTCTTGTTTCTGATTGGTCGATTTCTAAAAAATCTTCTCCTCTGAAACCACTTGGCCAAATGAACCGACACTTTGTAGGAAGCATCTACAGAAGGTCCTCTTTGAAGATGCTCATTTTGCTCTGAGACATTTAGAAACATGAACGTCGCATGCAATCCTTGTTTCTGATTGGTCAATTTCTAAAAAATTGTTTCCTCTGAAACCGCCTGACCAAATGAACCGACACTTTGTAGGAAGTAGTTATGGATGGCCCTTTATAAAGAGTGCACATTTCGTCCCGATCCGTTAACAAACATGGCCACCACACTTCTTGTTTCTGATTGATCGATCTAAGAAAATCTTCTCTGAAACCGCCTGGTCAAATGAACCGAAACTTGGTAAGAAGCATCTATGGAAGGTCCTCTATAAAGTTTGCACATTTCGTGCCAATACGTTAGCAAAAATGGCCACCACAGGCAATTCTTGTTTCTGATTGGTGATTTCTAAAAAACTTCTCATCTGAAACCGCCTGGACAAATTAACCGACACTTGGTACGAAGCATCTCGGGCCCTATGAAAGTAATTAGGGAGCTCCTTCCTGAAACCTGGGGTCTACTTCTGTATGAAGAATTGTATATCCACTACACGAAATTGTCATTCACATATTCACGAAAGCACACATTTTATTTTGTTTGCCTTGCTCAAGGTACACCCTCGTTTTTTTCCCTCGTTTGGCTTGTGGGCCCCCTAAACTCATGGGCTTAGGGGAGCTGACCACCCCCTCTCAGTGGGCCTGCAAAAGGGGTATTATATACTGGAACTTTTACTGTTGTGTTGAAATTATATAATATATAGCCGGGGTATTAAAATATAGCAGCCCGCTATTTATCATTAAATCCTTCACAAGTAGTGCGAGTCTTATTAAAACGGAGTGGGTCTGTTTGTGTTCAGTGATTGGAGGAAAGAGGTGACTGTTTGTTTTGTTGATATTGATGGAATTGTTGACAATCACTGTTTAAACTTTCTTTTCATAATGTTACTGTTTAGAAATTACACGTAAGGGTTAATTCTGAGAAATCCGGCGTATATCGCGAAAGTTATAGCTAATAAAATACCCAGCAGTTTTTATATCAGATTAGCGCGATGAAGAAATGTTACGCCCTACAGAAACGAACATTTGTTGTATATGTATGTCTCTTGTATAGAACATTAACATTTATACGACCGTAGACAATGTGCGGTCGCGATCGTATCACGGTAGCTCGGTCTGTCGTCGTCGTCCATCTGTCAATGGCACAATGATTTTCGTGCGATATAACTTTTTTTGTTCAAGAAGAGCGATCTTCCACTTGAACTTGTAACACAAGGATATAACGATAGATTTGGATTGCAAATGTATTGATTGATTGATTGATTGATTGATTGATTGATTGATTGATTGATTGATTGATTGATTGATTGATTGATTTATTGATTGATTGATTTATTGATTGATTGGTGTTTAACGTCCAGCGAGCAATTTTTCAGCTATATTCAGGACGAGAACATTAAAAAATTTAAACACCACGGGACTCGAAACAAGGAAAGGTGATGGGTAGGGACGGATAATTTTGCCAGTGCAACAGGTCTCTTATGAGCTGTTACACTGGGTTCTTTAACGTGCGGAGAGGGTGGCAATCTCTCAACACGGGACCTCGGGTTTATTTACGTCTCATCCGCAGGACGGGTTGGTTGTGAATTTTTACATCCCGCACAACCGACGGACGCCCCTTCAAACCGAAGAAGCTCTCGGTCCCATTTCTATACCCCGGGGTTCCCGCGGGGATTGCAAATGGAGATATTAATTGTATCGTATATATTTTTTTCAAACAAGACAACAACAAGAGCAAATGGCAACTCGTCTAACCTTATTCTCTTTGTCCTGTAGTTATCTAAGCTTCCATCAATAGGCCGATCATAGTGCTATTATCTTTACATAAATATACATTGTACATAGTGTTCTCCTATTGAATATAGCTGAAAACTGTTCACTTGAGGTGAAAGGAGTGAATCTGTGAAGGTTTATATCCGTTGGAGATCCAATTATCAAGAGGGAGAGGGTTGTGAATCCATTATCCGCTTGAACCCGCCACATTATAGTGCCTGTCCCAATCCAGAATATTATTTTCCAAGGCCATGTCATGGGTTGTTTATGCTCAATGATTTGAGGTGACAGGTGGTTGTGTCTATTGTTGGCCATGTCATGGGTTGTTTATGCTCAATGATTTGAGGTGACAGGTGGTTGTGTCTATTGTTGGCCATGTCATGGGTTGTTTATGCTCAATGATTTGAGGTGACAGGTGGTTGTGTCTATTGTTGGCCATGTCATGGGTTGTTTATGCCCAATGATTTGAGGTGACAGGTGGTTGTGTCTATTGTTGGCCATCTCATGGGTTGTTTATGCTCAATGATTTGAGGTGACAGGTGGTTGTGTCTATTGTTGGCCATGTCATGGGTTGTTTATGCTCAATGATTTGAGGTGACAGGTGGTTGTGTCTATTGTTGGCCATGTCATGGGTTGTTTATGCTCAATGATTTGAGGTGACAGGTGGTTGTGTCTATTGTTGGCCATGTCATGGGTTGTTTATGCTCAATGATTTGAGGTGACAGGTGGTTGTGTCTATTGTTGGCCATGTCATGGGTTGTTTATGCTCAATGATTTGAGGTGACAGGTGGTTGTGTCTATTGTTGGCCATGTCATGGGTTGTTTATGCCCAATGATTTGAGGTGACAGGTGGTTGTGTCTATTGTTGGCCATCTCATGGGTTGTTTATGCTCAATGATTTGAGGTGACAGGTGGTTGTGTCTATTGTTGGCCATGTCATGGGTTGTTTATGCTCAATGATTTGAGGTGACAGGTGGTTGTGTCTATTGTTGGCCATGTCATGGGTTGTTTATGCTCAATGATTTGAGGTGACAGGTGGTTGTGTCTATTGTTGGCCATGTCATGGGTTGTTTATGCTCAATGATTTGAGGTGACAGGTGGTTGTGTCTATTGTTGGCCATGTCATGGGTTGTTTATGCTCAATGATTTGAGGTGACAGGTGGTTGTGTCTATTGTTGGCCATGTCATGGGTTGTTTATGCTCAATGATTTGAGGTGACAGGTGGTTGTGTCTATTGTTGGCCATGTCATGGGTTGTTTATGCTCAATGATTTGAGGTGACAGGTGGTTGTGTCTATTGTTGACCATGTCATGGGTTGTTTATGCTCAATGATTTGAGGTGACGGGTGGTTGTGTCTATTGTTGGCCATGTCATGGGTTGTTTATGCTCAATGATTTGAGATGACAGGTGGTTGTGTCTATTGTTGACCATGTCATGGGTTGTTTATGCTCAATGATTTGAGGTGACAGGTGGTTGTGTCTATTGTTGGCCATGTCATGGGTTGTTTATGCTCAATGATTTGAGGTGACAGGTGGTTGTGTCTATTGTTGGCCATGTCATGGGTTGTTTATGCTCAATGATTTGAGGTGACAGGTGGTTGTGTCTATTGTTGGCCATGTCATGGGTTGTTTATGCTCAATGATTTGAGGTGACAGGTGGTTGTGTCTATTGTTGGCCATGTCATGGGTTGTTTATGCCCAATGATTTGAGGTGACAGGTGGTTGTGTCTATTGTTGGCCATGTCATGGGTTGTTTATGCTCAATGATTTGAGGTGACAGGTGGCTGTGTCTATTGTTGGCCATGTCATGGGTTGTTTATGCTCAATGATTTGAGGTGACAGGTGGTTGTGTCTATTGTTGGCCATGTCATGGGTTGTTTATGCTCAATGATTTGAGGCGACAGGTGGTTGTGTCTATTGTTGGCCATGTCATGGGTTGTTTATGCTCAATGATTTGAGGTGACAGGTGGTTGTGTCTATTGTTGGCCATGTCATGGGTTGTTTATGCTCAATGATTTGAGGTGACAGGTGGTTGTGTCTATTGTTGGCCATGTCATGGGTTGTTTATGCTCAATGATTTGAGGTGACAGGTGGTTGTGTCTATTGTTGGCCATGTCATGGGTTGTTTATGCTCAATGATTTGAGGTGACAGGTGGTTGTGTCTATTGTTGGCCATGTCATGGATTGTTTATGCTCAATGATTTGAGGTGACAGGTGGTTGTGTCTATTGTTGGCCATGTCATGGGTTGTTTATGCTCAATGATTTGAGGTGACAGGTGGTTGTGTCTATTGTTGGCCATGTCATGGGTTGTTTATGCTCAATGATTTGAGGTGACAGGTGGTTGAGTCTATTGTTGGCCATGTCATGGGTTGTTTATGTTCAATGATTTGAGGTGACAGGTGGTTGTGTCTATTGTTGATATTGATTGTTTTCCAAGGCCATGTCATGTGTTGTTTATGCTCAATGATTTGAGGTTACAGGTGGTTGTGTCTATTGTTGATATTGATTGTTTTCCAAGGCCATGTCATGGGTTATTTATGCTCAATGATTTGAGGTGACAGGTGGTTGTGTCTATTGTTGGCCATGTCATGGGTTGTTTATGCTCAATGATTTGAGGTGACAGGTGGTTGTGTCTATTGTTGGCCATGTCATGGGTTGTTTATGCTCAATGATTTGAAGTGACAGGTGGTTGTGTCTATTGTTGGCCATGTCATGGATTGTTTATGCTCAATGATTTGAGGTGACAGTTGGTTGTGTTTATTGTTGGCCATGTCATGGGTTGTTTATGCTCAATGATTTGAGGTGACAGGTGGTTGTGTCTATTGTTGATATTGATTGTTTTCCAAGGCCATGTCATGGGTTGTTTATGCTCAATGATTTGAGGTGACAGGTGGTTGTGTCTATTGTTGATATTGATTGTTTTCCAAGGCCATGTCATGGGTTTTTTATGCTCAATGATTTGAGGTGACAGGTGGTTGTGTCTATTGTTGATATTGATTGTTTTCCAAGGCCATGTCATGGGTTGTTTATGCTCAATGATTTGAGATGACAGGTGGTTGTGTCTATTGTTGGCCATGTCATGGGTTGTTTATGCTCAATGATTTGAGGTGACAGGTGGATGTGTCTATTGTTGGCCATGTCATGGGTTTTTTATGCTCAATGATTTGAGGTGACAGGTGGTTGTGTCTATTGTTGGCCATGTCATGGGTTGTTTATGCTCAATGATTTGAGGTGACAGGTGGTTGTGTCTATTGTTGGCCATATCATGGGTTGTTTATGCTCAATGATTTGAGGTGACAGGTGGTTGTGTCTATTATTGGCCATGTCATGGGTTGTTTATGCTCAATGATTTGAGGTGACAGGTGGTTGTGTCTATTGTTGGCCATGTCATGGGTTTTTTATGCTCAATGATTTGAGGTGACAGGTGGTTGTGTCTATTGTTGGCCATGTCATGGGTTTTTTATGCTCAATGATTTGAGGTGACAGGTGGTTGTGTCTATTGTTGGCCATGTCATGGGTTGTTTATGCTCAATGATTTGAGGTGACAGGTGGTTGTGTCTATTGTTGGCCATGTCATGGGTTGTTTATGCTCAATGATTTGAGGTGACAGGTGGTGGTGTCTATTGTTGGCCATGTCATGGGTTGTTTATGCTCAATGATTTGAGGTGACAGGTGGTTGTGTCTAATGTTGATATTGATTGTTTTCCAAGGCCATGTCATGGGTTTTTTATGCTCAATGATTTGAGGTGACAGGTGGTTGTGTCTATTGTTGATATTGATTGTTTTCCAAGGCCATGTCATGGGTTTTTTATGCTCAATGATTTGAGGTGACAGGTGGTTGTGTCTATTGTTGATATTGATTGTTTTCCAAGGCCATGTCATGGGTTGTTTATGCTCAATGATTTGAGATGACAGGTGGTTGTGTCTATTGTTGGCCATGTCATGGGTTGTTTATGCTCAATGATTTGAGGTGACAGGTGGTTGTGTCTATTGTTGGCCATGTCATGGGTTTTTTATGCTCAATGATTTGAGGTGACAGGTGGTTGTGTCTATTATTGGCCATGTCATGGGTTGTTTATGCTCAATGATTTGAGGTGACAGGTGGTTGTGTCTATTGTTGGCCACGTCATGGGTTGTTTATGCTCAATGATTTGAGGTGACAGGTGGTTGTGTCTATTGTTGGCCATGTCATGGGTTGTTTATGCTCAATGATTTGAGGTGACAGGTGGTTGTGTCTATTGTTGGCCATGTCATGGGTTTTTTATGCTCAATGATTTGAGGTGACAGGTGGTTGTGTCTATTGTTGGCCATGTCATGGGTTTTTTATGCTCAATGATTTGAGGTGACAGGTGGTTGTGTCTATTGTTGGCCATGTCATGGGTTGTTTATGCTCAATGATTTGAGGTGACAGGTGGTTGTGTCTATTGTTGGCCATGTCATGGGTTGTTTATGCTCAATGATTTGAGGTGACAGGTGGTGGTGTCTATTGTTGGCCATGTCATGGGTTGTTTATGCTCAATGATTTGAGGTGACAGGTGGTTGTGTCTAATGTTGATATTGATTGTTTTCCAAGGCCATGTCATGGGTTGTTTATGCTCAATGATTTGAGGTGACAGGTGGTTGTGTCTATTGTTGGCCATGTCATGGGTTTTTATGCTCAATGATTTGAGGTGACAGGTGGTTGTGTCTATTGTTGATATTGGTGACCATCACTACTTAAACTTTCTTTCCTCATAATCAATCAATCACGTACATAGTATAAGCCACCCAGGCCCCATAGTCCTATAATATAAGACTTCTTATGTTTCCAATTGTTCGCTTTTAGCGTTTTTATTCCATTTTTTCCACACTATTGAACAAAAATTTAAAGTACAAAATGTACATAATTGATAACATACAGATTTCTTATCTTGTAGGACTACCAAGTGGCAATGTCCACTTTAAGGTAGTAAAAATCTTAAAATGTGAGAATCCTAGTTTTGTTGAAATTTACCATGGATACAGTCAAACCTATAAAGGACACTCAAGGGAACTTGAAAATGTGACTTTTTAATACAGGTAATGGTTAAAATTAGACATTGTATTCATTTATGGGAAAAATGAGACTTCCATTCATCGACAGTGATTTTTTTATATAACGGTGCCCTTTAAGGCATATTTGATAGTATTTAGTGTTCAAGTTAAGTGGTGGTATCATGTTTTAATGGTGGAGAACACAAGTTAAGTGGTGGTATCATGTTTTAATGGTGGAGAACACAAGTTAAGTGGTGGTATCATGTTTTATTGGTGGAGAACACAAGTTAAGTGGTGGTATCATGTTTTATTGGTGGAGAACACAAGTTAAGTGGTGGTATCATGTTTTATTGGTGGAGAACACAAGTTAAGTGGTGGTATCATGTTTTAATGGTGGAGAACACAAGAACTCAAACGTTATTAAACAAGATTATTGAGTACACATTCAAATGGCTGTAGTGGGAGAGGAACTCACAAACATTAATGGCGATTGTCATTGATTAGTAAGACAGGATATGAATGTAAATAAACATGAGAATATCCAACTAAAACTTAGCCACAACTAAAAGTAAAGGAACAATACTTTTATTACTTTTCCACATTTCACAATCACAGTAGGGTCTTCAACAATGAGAATAAATCATACCCTAAAATGAGTGTGGAACTGCCCCCAAGACTGCAGTTGAATGATATTCTTTATTTTTGTCAATAAATGTTACATCCAGGCATCTTTGACATTTTGATGTTATTTGGTGTATATAATAATCATTTTCCAGATGCTGGCCATGGATTGTCAACAAGAAAAAAGGTATGATATATACCTAGCAGATAGATGTAAATTACATATGAGCTTGGTGTCATCTTAACATTGAAATCTACACCAGACTGTCTGACCATTCCCAGCTGATTCATCCATCTTCGGAGTGATTTTAGGTAATTTGTACAAAAACAGAAAAAAAATCCAGATTGCCATCACTTGGTTCAGATAGAAAAACAAAATTATTTTTTCCATAGGGTCCTATGTTAAAGGGGACAGTTGTGGTCGTGATCATATGATAGTTGGATTTACATTTACCTGTGCAATCAGTGCCTATCACCACCAACATTGTAAGTTCGAATCCTGCTCAGGTGAGGTGTACTCGACATTATGTAATAAGTTTGTCAGTGACTTGCGGCATGTTGGTGGTTTTCTCTGGGTACTCCAGTTTCTTCCACCAATAAAACTGACTGCCACGATATAACTCAAATATTGTTGAAAGTGGAATTAAACACAATAATCCTAACCCAACCTATGCTAAACTTTGCCATACTGTGTCAGCCATCTTCAAATCCATGGAAATTGGAAATAATAGTTTAAAAAATTGGAGTGACCATCTAATGTCTTTTCATGTACAATTTTGGTTCAGTCAATTTAGCAGTATATGCAGTCATCGACTTAGCAGTGGTCCGGTGGCCCGCGTCCAGTGAAAATTGATTCGGACCAGTGACTTTTGCCAATTTTTTTCAATAGAATCTATATAAATATTCTAATTTTGAAGTTTTCTGGCCAGTAAATTTGAAAGTCTAATTTTGAAGACTGTATATGAGATAAATATTGTTTAAAACATGATTATAAACTTTGTCCTGAAGTGGTGGCCATCTTGGATTTCTGATCGAAATAAAAAAAAACAATCTTTGTAGATGGGAAATCACTAATAATGTTGATGACTTTTCTACCAACATTGATGACAGGTTTGGTTCCATTTCTTCCAGATATGTCTGAGAAAAATGTTGAAGTGCTGAAGTGAGTGAGTGACACTACCGAATAAAGGTAATGACAATGGTACCGTACTCCAAGGCACATTCAAAGGGAAAAGTCTACAAAACCAGACAAAACCGATAAAAAGCTCAACCATCTGAGTTTTCAATCAACGGAACAACTGAAAAACAACACATTCCTGACTTGGTACAGGCATTTTCCCAGGAAAATGGTGGGTTCTGATAGCAGATAGGCAGATGCCACTCGCCTAATCCTAAGACGTTACCAAGTATAAAAACAATCGGTACATGTAAATTCTCTAATCCCAAGACATGACCAAATGTGAAACTAGAAAACAACTATCATATTCCCGACTTGGTACAGGCAATTCCCAAGAAAATGGTGGATCAAACCTCCCACTTGTATGACAGTCGTTAATATAGTTCCGTCATATTGACAAATGGGGGAGGGGGGGGGGGGGGGGGTGCATGGGGATTAAACGTGACAAGTCGGGAAAATCCAGTAGTCAAATAGTGCCCAGAATCTGAAACTCAAGACCATCCTGTTAGATTTGCGAATAGGCAAATTTATGTAGAATACAAACGAAAAACGTAATAAAATCAGACGATTAATGAACCTTCAATATCCCATTCTATGAAAATACCCCCTCATATCCCCCATTTTTTTCTATATGCCCACTCCAGAAACTTTATAATTCATAAATACTGACACACAAACAAACACAAATAAAAATATGACATTTGAACTTCTGAAAGTTTGTAGTCGGCAAGCAAACCCGGCTTGGATTGAGTTGCGAGTAATGTACGTGAGGTTATGGTTTTTTCTAAAAAAATATTCTGATTCCCAATGTTGCTGAAAAAAATATTCTGATTTTGGTGGTGGAAAAAAAAAATCTGATTCAGAGTTTTTGTCATATAACATAATGTTAAATTCTGGAAAAAAAAATTCGCGCTTTGCGCGACAAAAAAAATAAATATTCTAACTCTTGTGTTGTCCGAGAAAAAAATTCTGAACGAAACAAAAAACCATACCCCCCCCCCCCCCCTTTCAAGTTAAATGCTCGGTCCCTAAGTGTTAGTCGTAAGTTTTGTACTTAAGATTTTCCTAAGTGTATTCCTACGACAATTTCACAAAACGTGTCCTCAGATTAATCGTAAACTTAGGATCAGTCCTACGACAAAATACTACAACCAATCTTACGATCACACTTACGATTTTCGTAAGACTAGAATACCTTGGCAACGCTACTTTCACTTCTGAAAATCATGCGCAATGGATACTTCCGATGTAAATAAAAACATCGTCTGCTAGAAAACTAGAAAACATGGCCATGGACCAAGTACAGGTTGTGATGGCTAAGCGTAAACCAAACTGTTCGGAAAGCGAATTGCTTGCGCTTTCCGATGCAGTGGATCTAACATTTCAATCATCCGCGGTCAATTTGGCCCAGGGTTAACGGCCAGAGACAAAAATACGTGTTGGGCCGAAGTTGTCGAAAGGTAAAAGCTTTCCCTGTGAGATTAAGCACGATTTACATATTATATATCCCCGTCATATCCCTTATTTTAATTTCCATTACTTGTTTCTGTTTTGTGACACTATATACACTATGGTCAGGTTTCCTTGGTCGAATAGCTTGAGCCAATATATATTCACTATAAGTCCGACCCCACTCGAGCAGTGTCCGGAAAATCGACGCGCACGTCTCCGTCAGACTATTAATTATTATCTAGCTAGTCCTACTTATTAACTCGAACTTTTTTTTTTGTGCATTTCCCATTTGACATGTTTGACCTAAGTTGATTGATTGTTAGTTGTTTAACGTCCAGTCGCAAATAACTTAATAAGTCGGATCTGTCAAAAACTAAAACAGACAATGTACTTAGCATTGACAATAATTGCTGATTTGGGACAGGTAAAATTCGGATTGGAATTTTGAGTAATTAAATTTACACTAATTTTGTGAACTTGGCCTTGGGTAGAAAGATGATAAATATCACCCCGATTACCTGTTCGCCCCGGAAAGTGAGTCGATTCGCCCCACTTAATGGCTATTTTATTATAATAGATGAAGTCTTTTTCGACAATTTTTTGGTAATTATTTATTGATTAGTTGTATGCAAAAAAAAATAATAATTCATTCATTTTGGTCAGTGGAATATTGTTGAACACAAAAGGGAGAATATTTTTCTCAAAAAAGAATCATCGTGAAGGGGTTTATATTCACTTATGTGTATAGAATGGCAACAAAATACGACGAAACTCTCCTTCATATGCTAATTTCTCGGATATTTAACAATAATAAATATCAGATTTCGTATCAGGTGTCAAACAAAGAGTGAAGCAATACATAATATTAAACACGTCAAGAAAGCATGTTACCGTGTAATTATGAGGAAGACAAAAATAAAGTACCCATGAACAAGCCTTGCAACATCCAAAATACGAATATTTGCAATGGTATTTTCCATATTTCATTTGTTAAAGCACTATTAATAAATGAGGGCGAAACGACCTGGGACGAAAGGGAATCGTATCGAACAGGAATAGGCAGGGGCGAAACGACTCGGCGGGTGAATGGGATTCGGAGCGAAACGACCCAGTACCATCAATATCACAACACCCGGAAATAAGGAATCACTTCGAAAATGGTTCTCGGCCCTCCTAGAAAGCTGTCTGTTGTTGTCTCGAGAAATAGGAGAACCATGGAATGACGAAATACTTTCTGGCTGGCTTGCAAAGTCCAGACAGAGCGCATCTCATGCTTATTGCCGAGTATGCAATTGTGACTTCAAAGTGGAACACGGTGCCAGGCTGAACGACGTTACCAAACATTCTGTCACTGAAAGCACAGAACTCAACCCAGGCTGCCAGCAACCTTTTTTGTTCGACAAGATGTCTTCAGCAGCAAAGACATCAGCTCCAAAGAAATCTGCTACAAAGAAGGCTGTAAAATCACCAAAAATAACATTAATAGGCAGCACCAAAACCAAAGAAGAAGTAAAGATGTCTAACTTCATTTATCAAAAAACAGCCCTTTTAAGGGATACCAAATTTTCTCAAAAAGAATCTTAAAATGTTGTGCATCAGTTAAAAAAGCTTAATCCACCCAAACTCTGTAAAGTTTCTTTCCGTTATCTTCTGATTCATATTATTTCAGTTCTATTTCAGTTTTGATCAATATGAACATGAGACTTCTAAACTGACAAACTTTATATAGATAAATAATATGATGAGATACATGAACATGAGACATTGATATCAGGACGACTGCAACAAAAATATGGAATTTATGAACATGAGACACCAAAACTGAAAATCATTAAAAAAAACATATACTCCAAAATGTCGTGAAAAAACACAATCATTAAAATGTCGTCACGCATAAAATCCCTTGGACTTTCAAAAGTTGGCAGAGATGACAACCACAAAAAGCAGTACAATTCATTATGATAATGAATTAACAAGAAAAACAAGTGATGTGATTGGTTGATTACATTTATTGGAATATTAAATAAATTATATATTAAATTATAATCATGATAATACACACAATTAATAATAAACAATACATGTATGCATTAAGCACAGTGACCTAATGGGCCAATTGCCTGAATTGGCCTAAGTCACTATTAATGAAATGCAATTTCAGAGTCTGTACTATAAATGAAAAAAAAAAGTAAAATACATACATTCTTGTCACAGGAGACTTTCCAACATGTCCAACTTTAAGATTAAATAATTTAAATTCCTTGTCATAAAATTTTTGTTTATTTCAAATGAAAAAACTTTTTTCTGCTATTTGACTATTTCTTAATTTTTCATATATCTTAAGGTGTAAATGGAGTTAGTACGTCTTGTATAGCCAGAACTGTGGCGGAATGCAAAAAGATATGGCTAGACGTGCAGGGGACGACAAAGAAAAAGGAAGCAGCTAGGAGGGCAAATGCTCGTGCCACTGGCGGAGGTCCACCTCCTGTTTGTAATCTAAGGCCTTGGGAGTCGGCAGTAAGTATACAACGTTAATTATTTCAAATGTATGACAAACAGATATGGTTTAAAAAAAAACTAACAAATTGTCTACTTATAATTAGAAAATATATACATACAGTGTCGGCAAATATCAAGTTTATTTCTACAATGTTTAGAAACTGGTAGAGCATTATTTTGTAGTTGCAGTATAAATATAGAGAACAAAACTCTGGTCAAAAGAGTTACAATAGGCCTAACTGAAAGTGAATTGCATTTCTTCACAAAACTTAACATGATACAAAACATTAACTAAAATAACAGAGAACACACAATGAAAATATGACAACACTTGGCTTTTCATCTTCATCATTTAATATACCAACAACAGTAATGAAAAAAACCTGATATAGGGTAAAAATTGAAAAGCCCACAAGCAATTTATATCTATCAGGGGCGAATCCAGGATATGAAGTTAGGGGGGAGGCGTGTGACACTTTTGGGCAAAAAAAAAACCCAAAAAGGATTCTTAGGGGAGGGTGCATGCACGCCACGCCCCCGCCTGAATCTGCCCCTGTCGATAGCCATATACTGATGAGACATATATAAATATAGAATTTGGGTCCAGAATTTAAAAAAAATTAAAATAAGTTATATAGTGTATGTTTAATTTTAGAGCCCCCTGGCATGGTTTATTACTATATTAGGCCATATTGACATTTTCCAAAAGTTAAATAGATGGTACATTTTGTATATATATAGAAAATTTGTGGAAAATGTTAATATGGCCTAAAATAGTAATAAAACATGCCAAGAGGTTCTAAAATTAAACATACACTCTAGATATCTTATTTTAATAAAAAAAAATCTTGGACCCAGGTGCCTGTGAGAAAACTGAAGTGCAAATCAAGAATGGAATACAATCACTTGAAGTTTCAAAAATTAGGGAAAAAAATAAGAAAAACTTCGAAAAATGTTGGTCATCTATAATAAATAATTGTTTTCCTAATAGGCTAGTTGAAACTTCTGGCGACTGTGAATGGACTGATAACATCGAGTACACAAGACGAAGACAAACAATACAGACACATAACACACACACACACTATCCGGCCCACTCCCACATGTTGTCCCCAACTTTCCGCCCCACTCTCAAAGCCCCCCCCCCTTTTCCGATATCCTGACCACGGGCTACATCTCTGTTCATGCCCGCTCCCCCTATTTTTTATGTTGCTACATTTATAAGTTTAATATTGGCACGAGTGATATTTTAACATCTTTAAATATATTGATAGAGATATTGATAATGATTATGCAATATTTATTTTTTTCATTTTCGATAAATCACAATCATCCGGCTAAGGGAATTCCCCGTGTAAACCCAGGAAGTTTTAGCTTGGATTAGTCTATTTAAAACCGGGTCAACAAAATTAATACAAATCAGAAGAAAACATCACAATATAAAAATATAAATTATTTTTTAAATATTTCACCACTTTACACAAGATGTACCCCCATTCTAAGTCAGAGATTGTAACATTATTAGGTCAGAATTTACAATTAATATCAAGTTTTAAGGTCCCACAAGCGACAAACAATTTAATACTTTGTACTTTAGATACTATACACAGACTTTTTTTTGTGACAAGATTAATAATTAATCAAATTAATAAAGTACAATGGGTGGATTTTAAGTTGGAGAATGTCCTCGTATCTCTCCAATCCTTAAAAACAATGGGCCTCGGCTCCATTATTTTTAAGGAATGGAGAGTTACTTGGACATTCTCCTATACATAATTTAACTGTGTATTACTATGGCGTTTTCAGAGCACGAAATCCAAAACTTTGTGAACTCTGTAAAACAGACATTAACATTAAATGGAAGTGTGTCGAGTGCAATAAGTTCATCTGCAACCGATGTAAGGAAATTCACCTTAATGTACAAACGAACATTCAGCACCAGATTATTGATATTAAATCGCTATTTCAAGATGTACAACCGAAAATAATAACGGACAATATCCCGTGTACAGAACATAGGACAAAGATGACATTTCTGTTCTTTATTTGCATAATACACCCATGATGTTGGTCAACCAAATACAAATATACAAACAAAACATAGAAAATTCTAATTTGATCATAATATCAAATCAAATCAATCAAATAAGTTTTATTTAAAGTCGAAATATCTATAACACATAACATAAACTCTAATGAGATTTTGAATCGACTAATATAGGATATATACAAAATAAATCCTATTAACTGACATTATTAATGTTTGTTTTAAAAGGTCACAATGTAATTATTTATTCATGTGCCGAATATCTATCTATAAATAAAACTTTGAACTTGTTTCGAGTGGAAAATGTGTGTACACGCAGGAAGTTTAGGATCGTTCTATTTTAAAAAAAAAACCGGTCAAGACAATCAATACAAACAGAAGAAAACATTAAAATTTTAAGATATTAATTCTGTTTAAATCATAATAAATATTAGATATATGATATGTGCAATTTATTTACAGAAATAATAAGAAATTAACTGTAAGCACACAGAAGTTGATCGCGTTTGTTTGAGTAGAATCAAAATGGTGGACAATGTGAATTCGCTCGAAGGTCTGCACATAGACTTATCTATGGAAAAAATTCTGCTAGAATACCCTCTTGAATGCTTGCCATCAAAATTAAACAAACGTACAGGGAAAGCCCTAAGATGCCCGTATGAGGCCATTGATCTAAACTTGTATGAGGAAGGGGCACGCATGATAACATTCCACACCAGGTTGCCCAGAATTCAACCTTGGATAAAGGTCCTGAGTATCTTTTATTATGACAATTTGGGCAAACAGGACAATATTAAGCTAAGTTGGTCGGACATACCAGAGACTTGGTCAGACAGGCATGATGCGGCAAACTGTATTCTCATTGAAGTGAAAAACCTTGATGAAACACTGAAATATAATTTGACATTCTTTGTGACTACTGGTACAATCCGTGCCCAAGGTAGCCAATATAGGTTATTTACAGATAAACACTTCCCAACATTGATAAGAATCCTTAAACAAGTTCTTGAACATTTAGAAATAAATGCCACATGTGCCGCCGTACAACAAAATAATGCTGAAATTTGTGTTATATTACCTGTCGCACCAGATAATATACAAGATAACACTGACACTTGCCCCAAACTGCCTTTGGTGCCTGAAAAAACACAGACGACTAATGATCACAATGATGACAATAACAATACTGTAACACTAAAGGTTCCAGATGATCAAATAACAACATTAGAAAACTGTTTTTTGGGAGCAATAAAAAAACTGGAAAATGTGACATTGATAGATTCGTCTAAAATACTGGATGCTGTAAATGCTTGCAATTCATCAATTGCAAAAATAATCCCTCAACAAGGTACAAACAAATCTGCTGAGGCTATATGTGCAACACTTAAGCAACAAATGATAAATTTAAAAGAAGAAAAAGACTCACTTAAAGCACAACTTCAGCATGAAAGGGGAAATATTCTGCTGGTCAAATCACAGTATGAGGATACTTTAAAACATCAGAGAGAAATGTTAAACGAAACCAGAAATGAACTGAAAAATCTGGTAACATCTACAAATTCTGAGACTGCCTTCGTTTCTAATAGACTGGGTGAAAAAAAAACAGGAAATACAGCAGCTTCTAGATTCAGAACGTGCACTCAAAACAACCTTAGATAAAGCTCAAGATGAAATCCTTAATCTGAAAAGTCAGTTGTCAGACTCATTTGACAATGCAACACATGTGACAGGCATTAGCTCTGCTTCTGGAAAATTATGCCAGAAAAATGAACAGACAAAATATGATCAACCTCCAAAACCTGTTGCTCTCCTCATCGGAACCTCAAACATCAGTGGTATAAATGAAGAAAAACTCACGCCTGATGTTGAAGTTGTTAAGCACATTAGCTATACCCTGCAAGAATGCAGAGATTACATATTATCATGCAACCCACACACTCCCCCTGATATGGTTGTACTACATTCTCTAACTAATGATCTCAAGACTAAGTCGCATCAGGACTGTGTGGAAGATCTCACTAGAATTATCACCATCATTAATAGAAAATGGAAAAATACAATATGCATCATATCATTAGCCACTCCGAGGAGGGATAATTTAAAATATCACACGAATGGTCAGATAGTAAATGCACTACTAAAGCAACAGTTTAACGACGAAGATCACACTACCTCTGTTTGTCTCCTGGATCATCATAATTTGTACTTCGAAGGACAACCAAATTCAGATTTACTTAAGCCGGACGGATACCACTTAAATGAGAAAGGTGTATCACTCTTAGCAATGAACATAAAGAAAACTGTACATCACATTCTGAATATTCCATTACCAATAAGAAGACAAAGAAGCCGATCCCGAAACAGAATTGGCAGAGGAATTGGACGCGCCGTTTTAGATAAACATGACATAATGGACTATACTTGCATATATAATTTATATATGCATATAAAATATGTTACAACAAAACAATACACTGTACAATCATCACCATGTAATATGTTATCAATGGTACATGTATCTCATTTTTTTTTTTTTTTTTTTTATTCAAATTCAAATAGTATGTGCATATAATTATTAACCTTTAATCCAGTACAGAATGTCTGCTAGCCAATACCAGGATATCACCAAAAATTGTTAAAACTACCAATAACTTAACTGGTTACATAAAAACAAAATACCACTGTTTTAATCAGCAAAAGTATTAACTGATTTTTCAACCCTCCTTTATTTTTTAATAGTTGGGTTATTATAGAACAGTGTAAATAATATTCCTTGTATTTTCCTTTTAATCTACACTTGGAAGTATAATAACCACTTTTCTCTTCCTACAATAGTGTGGGTGGGGTTTTTTTTGTTTTTTTTTTGTTGTTGTTTTTGTTTTTTTTTTTTTGTTGTTCTTTTTTTTTTGTTTGTTTGTCTGTGCAATCAGAAAAGTAGCACTCTTTTGTCCCAAAAATAAATTTTTTGTTTTTTTTGTTTGTGCAATCAGAAAAGTAGCACTCTTTTGTCCCAAAAATAACCAAGATCAGTAATACTTTATGAAAATTAGTAATGGTCCCATTACACTCATCAACCTCCTTAAAAATGTGTTTTTTAAATGTAGGAGGTCTGAAAAACAAGGAGGGCAGTAAATTAGAGGATCTCTTTTTTATCAACAAAATTAACAAGTATGACATTGTGTTTTTAGCTGAAACACATATTGGTTATGAATCCAATATTCACAGAGTGGGAACATTTTATGTTTATCAAATATGTAGGCCTATATGTAGACCCAATAACCGCTATTTTGGAGGGTTAGCTATATTAACTAAGTCTCATATAAGACCACATGTAAAAATTCAAAAAAATACAAACCCTGATTTTCAGTGGATAAAATTAGAAAAATCCTTCTTTGGATTTTTGAAAGACCTATATATTTGTTTGGTTTATAACCCACCTATGACATCATCATATACCCAGGGGCTCAACCATGATATTCTGGAATACATAGAAAACGAAACAGTTGAATACAAGAAATATGGTAATATCCTTTTATGTGGTGATTTCAATGCCAGGGTCTCAAGTTCTGATGACTTTATCATAGACGATGATAACTCACATACACCCCTTTTTAACAACTATACTGTTGATAAGCAAATCCGATGCCGTAAGAGTAAAGATACCACTTTAGACACACGGGGAAAGGAACTTATCGATTTTTGTATTTCTAATCAGATTAGAATGTTAAATGGTAGAGTCCTTGGTGATTTATGTGGCAACTACACTTGCTACACGACAAATGGTACAAGTATTGTCGATTATACTTTAATCTCGGAGAGTATTCTGGATCAAATATTGTATTTTAATGTTAATAATTTTGTACCTACAATATCAGATTGTCATTGTATAATTGAATGGTCAATGTCAGCAAAATTTACTATTGATATAATAGATGATGAGGTTAAATTGTATGACAAAAGTAGTAATTTTATATGGTCAGATGATTCTATAGCTGAATTCCAGGCAGCCCTTTTATCTCCAGATATACAGAAAAAAATAGAAAATTTTAAAAATAAAGATATTGATAATTCACAAATCTTAATTGATGATGCGTCAGCAGAACTATCAAATATATTTATTTCAGCCGCCTCAATTTCACTCAAACGGGGTACAAAGAGTAAAAAAAGTTGCAAAGATAAGAAATGGCATGATACAGATCTTATGTCACTTAGGAGGAAGTTAATAAATTACGGGAAAGTCTACAGTAAATTTCCACATGATCCTTTAGTACGAGGGCATTATTTCAAACTTGACAAGCAATATTCCAGACTGAGGAAGTTCAAATACAGGGAGTACAAGAACTCTCTGATTGATCAGCTTCAGTCTCTTCATGACGATAACCCAAAATTGTATTGGAATATTATTAACGAACTCAAAAAAAATAACGATTATAGTTCTGCTGTAGCACCATCCAAGTGGTTGTCCCATTTCCAATCCCTTGGAGAACTTAAAGAATCATATAAAGTAAGACTATCTCAGTTGGAGAGAAGACTTGATGACCTTGAAAAGATACCATGTTATAATGATTTAGATAATGTTATTTCCCAAAAAGAGATCACCTCAGCAATATCAAAGCTGAAAAACAAGAAGGCCCCAGGTCTTGATAATATTTCCAATACCATGATAAAACAGAGCCAAACAGTACTATTGCCATGTCTCTCAAAATTATTTAATTCCTGTCTGTCTCATGGCAAATATCCACACTCATGGGCTGAAGGTTATATCTCTGTAATACATAAATCTGGTGATGCCGCAGATCCCAACAATTACCGAGGTATTACTATTACCAGCTCAGTTGGCAAAGTTTTCAACAGTATTTTAAATGAAAGACTAGATTCCTTCTTAAAGCAAAATAATATTATTGATGACTGTCAAATAGGTTTCACTAGAAAAGCTAGAACATCTGATCATATGTTTATTTTAACATGTATAATTGACCAGTATTGTAAAACTAAAGATGGAAGGGTGTTTGCCTGCTTTGTCGACTTTCAAAAAGCATTTGATAAAGTTATACATACAGGAATTAAACTCAAGTTATTAGAAATAGGGGTTAGTTCAAGATTTTATAATATCATAAAAAACATGTACAGTTATAGTACATCTTGTGTCAAGATAAACGATAAATTAACAGAATTGTTCGCCACCAAACTGGGAGTAAAACAAGGGGACAACCTGAGCCTTAACTTATTTAAAATATTTATTAATGATCTTCCCAGTTATCTCAGTAGCACAAAAGACCCAGTCATTTTAGATAATTCCCCAATCCATTGTTTGATGTATGCTGATGACATTGTCTTATTATCCAAATCAGCAGAAGGAATGCAAGAAAAATTAGACAAACTTTCTGCATTTTGTACTGATTGGTGTCTTGATATCAATATTAAAAAAACCAAAATTTTGATTTTTAACAAGGCGGGCAGACATCTTTCACATAAGTTTGTATTTCAGAATAATAATTTAGAATGTGTATCTCGTTATAAATATTTAGGAATATGGTTTAACAACTCTGGCTCCTTCAACTTTGCTCAAAATGAACTTTATCAGAAAGCCTTAAAGGCCCTTTTTAAATTGAAGAGTGATTTTCTAGTCCACAATCCTGAAGTTAAAACCTCAATTCACGTTTTTGATCACACTATTAAGCCGATTCTGTTATATGGCTGTGAAATTTGGGGTTATTTTAACCCGTTTACCTCACGGTTTAGAAATGGAAATATTCCAATAGACCAAATTTTTTCTAAACTACATTGTGAAAAGTTACACTTGAAGTTCTGTATATTTCTTTTGGGAGTGCATAAAAAAAGCACCAATCTTGCAGTACAGTCAGAACTAGGCCGGTTCCCTCTTCATTTCGATATATTAAAGCAAATTTTAAGATTTTGGCATAGACTTGAAAATCTGGATTCATCTTTCCCACTTCTTAAAGCTGCATATAAATGTACTAAAAATTTATATGAAGGCAAGCAACCATCATGGTATGGCTCTGTAAAACATATTTTGCAAAATATGCCAAGCTTAACTAATTTCTTGACAGACAAAACATCAACCTTTAAATATAAATGCAATAAAATTGTAAAACAACACTATTTGGAATTGTGGACAAAACAAGCCCATTCACTTAGAGAGGGAAAATTAAGAACTTATTTAAAAATAAAAACCAATTTTGGATATGAAAATTATTTGTCAATCATTAAAAATTTTGAGCAGAGAAGAAGGTTGTCCAAATTAAGAATATCAGCTCACAAATTACAAATAGAAATAGGAAGATACCAGGGTACTCTCCGGGAAAACCGCATCTGTTGCAGGTGCACTTCGGGTCAGGTAGAAGATGAGATCCATTATTTACTTCATTGTACTTGCCATGCAAACCATAGGGAAATTTTTACTACATATTTGACATCTGAGTGTCAAAATTTTCAAAATTTAGATGACAAATGTAAACTCATATGGATCTTAAATAATGAAGACCCAACTATACTCAGATATCTTTGTCAATATCTTTTATCAACAACTATTTGATTAAATGGAATTGGAGATCTGCAAACTGGATGACCTGCATTGAGCATGAGAAAGAAAATATTCTTTTTGACATCGTCCCTTGATGCTCACTGCTGGTTATCCAAAAGCTCTGATCCCTTTCCATGTTCCAAACAATATTCCTTCCACATCAACATGGCCGGTCTGCACTAGACACAAGTAGGACTTTATTCCTTTTAGCATCGACTCAAGGTGTCTCTTGCAGATTGGTGATGAATCACCTGATATATATGTATATGTTCTCTCTCATCACCCCCCCCCTCATATATATGTGAGTAAGTGTATGTACGTTTATGTGCACATATCTCTTTTCCTGCCCGAGTGTGCCTGCACCACAATTATTGATATAATACCGCGAATATTTAAGTTGATATATTGTTGTTGTGTATCAATCATAATTGTTATTTGTATTGTTGTTGTGTATCAATCATAATTGTTATCTGTATATGCCCTCCTGGGGCCCTGATTTGGTTAATAAACTTATTCTATTCTATACTGCCTATTCTAATTCAGAATTTGCACAATATTGTTATGACAGAAAATATTTTATACCAAATTTAAATCCCCCCTCCCCCGAAAATAAATAAACTCTTCTATTGTGTTCAGATTTGTACAGACATGTGATAAATATCAGTCTGTTCATTCAATATTTATACGTTGTACGGATTGATTAAAACAATTGTTCATTGGAATTACATTTGTATAACATTATATTATTATGGCTTGTTCAAGTTCAAAGGCACAAATCGTAAAAATTTGTGATTTTTGTGAGACAGAAACAAACTTAAAATGGAGGTGCATTCAATGTGATACAATTTTGTGTGATAAATGTAAAAAAATCCATAATAAATTTCAGACCAACACACAGCATCAGATAGTGGATTTACAAATACCATTTCAAGATGTAGAACAGAAAGTGATTTTAGATAACATTAGATGTGATGAACACCAAACAAAAATGACCTGTCTTTTCTGTAGAACCTGTGATCAACTTGTGTGTCTAGATTGTATTTCATCTAAACACAACAAACACAACTTTGAACCCGTAGAAAAAATTCTCCCGGAAAAATTAGATGAACTTAAAGGAGCGGAGGCAAGATATAGTCAAGATTTGACTTTCTGTCAGGCAAAAGTTGAAGAATTTCAAATCAGTGAAACTAAATATGAGTCTGTGTTTGATGAAAGAATAACAACAATTAAAAAAAGAGAAAAACAATTAATAGATGGAATCACTAAACATTCTCAAAAACTACAAAATGAAATAGAACTGGAAAGAAAAACTGTTAAAAAGACATTCTGTGACTTGAAGAGACAGGCCGACCAAGCCGAAAAAACAATTATACTCCACCAAGATGAAATCATGGCAGCTTTGAAATCTATCCAAGGAAGTACAATATTTACAGCAGCTACAAAATCTAAGAAAATGATGTCGGACTTGAATTTTAATCCACTTCCTTCTGAAATTAAATATTTTATTCCTGGGAAAGAAACAGTCAATGATATACCAAACTTATTTGGATCACTTCAGAAAATGAAAATACCACAAGTACAATCAGACATTGATTTTGAGGTTGTTAATTCATACACTACAGATTTATCAGGTATCTACAACATAATTACTGTTGATGACAAATCAACATGGGTTAATGATTATAAAAAACAAGTCATAAGACAAATAAACATTGACAATGACAACATTACAACCACAAAGCAGATTTCTTGTGTTATCTATGACATGACATTGACATCAAACAATGACATACTTTTGTCTGTGTATAACAGTTCAGATATAAAACTCTTGACAAAGTCAGGAGAAATAAAACCATTCTTCTCAGTGTCATCACCCTTGTTAACCCTGGGAATCCATGTGACTAGTGACAATTATATTATAGTAGGTGTCAAAGAACCTGGTAATGCCTTCACACCTACAGACAAAAGTACAAGGGCACTACTTATCTTTGGTATGGATGGTAAACAACAACAAACTTATCAATATGACAGTAACAAACACAGACTGTTTACTTTACCACAACGTATCACAACAAATAATAACAAAGACATAGTTGTTGTTGACAAGATATCACTTGATACTGGGAGGGTGGTGGTTGTAGGGAGGGAGGGGGGTTTAAGGTGGACATATACAGGACATTCTAAGATAAATGTTACTTCACAATTTAATCCTAGTGATGTAGTAACAACAACAGCAGGACACATTATTGTGTGTGACTATAGATCACATGCCCTCCATGTTTTATCTGAACAAGGAGATATATTGACATGTAAAGTAATGGAGGACATGGGGATTAAATATCCTTTTTCACTTGACATTGACATGAGGGGACAATTATGGGTGAGTTGTTATAAACAGTCAGGAGCAACAATACACAAAGTTAAACTTCTTTAATGAATCAAGTTTTATTATTTATATTTGACAGCTGACATTTTTCTTTTTGACACCTGCCATTTTTATTTTTTTTAATTCAAATGGAGCTTTATAATAATTTAGAAATTGACATTTTATTTCAATGAAATTGTATGATAATTTGACAGCTGACATTTCTCATTTTAAAATGTGGTTTTATAATAATTTACTTTAGACACCAGACATTTTTTAATTTTTATGTTTTAATGGAGTTATATAATAATTTAAACAGATGACAAAATAAGATTGTTTGATGATCTTTGATATATTTGAAGACCTGACAATTTTATTTTTTTAAATAAGTTTGTACATGTATCCTGGTGGTATCATATTTTGTATGTACAGGGGGTACATGTATGGACAAATGACATTTTCAGATAATTGTATGATTTATTTGGAGACCTGACATTTTAATTTTTTTAAATGATGATGTATGATAAATCTGGACATTAAAAGTGTATGAATTGATATACCTGCAAAAGATGTCTGTTGTCATTATATATATTATTTATATTTATATTTATTTGTGTTTTATTTTTTATAAAAAAAAAAATTGGTTTGATGTTTTGATCCCCAAATTCAGAAGTGGGGAGAGGTGCATTTTTTTTACTTCAAAAGATTCCAAAAGTATTGTAAAAACATCATAAGAATATAATAAACAGAGATATAACAACTAAATACTATTTATATTTATTATATTTTACACTTGTATCTTAAGATTAGATTTTTATTACACATCAATTATGAACAGAAAATTTAAACAGTGATGATGGTGAAAATCCAGGTCTTGAGATGGGCACAAAAAATGTGACAGTGTTTAAGCCAGTGAATGGGGTGGTTGGTTTATGGTGTTTAGTGCCACTTTCAACAATATTTCAGTTACAATGTATATAGTGGCGGCCAGTTTTATTGGTGGAGGAAACCTGAGAAAACCACCAGCCTGTCGCAAGTAACTGACAAATTTTATCACATAATGTTGAATCGAGTACACTTATCCACGAACGGGGTTCGAACTCGCAACTTTAGTGCCTTACAAGTTGTTTCGGCCTTACCACAGATTCGGCCGTAGTTGATTCGGCCTTAGTTGATGCGGCCTTACGCAAATCCGGCTTTATATCAAATTGATGTTCCGGCCTTATCATATATTTATGCGGCCTACGGCAAATCCGGCCTTATATCAAATGGAAAAGAATAATTAAAAAATAAAAGTTCTATTAAATTTAAAATATTATTTAAATATTCATGGATATGATGAATAAAATATTGGAACTTGTAGTGTTTTCACAAGATTTACTCGTAACTCAATATGAAAAGCCATAATAAATCGTTTTTATTTTAACAATTTTTTAATTAGTAATTTTTGGTAATAATGACGAAATCATTTCCATTGAAGTTGATGATTAGAAAAACAATTCAGGTTGATATACCAAGCTGTCAACAAGCGAAATTCCTTAGATGTTCTCTTGCAATTAATTATCATTTGTTTAATAGTCGTATAATTGCACTGGCAGTATGATTATAAGGGTTACCAAAAAGTAAAAGGAAGCCATACTATAAATTACTCAAAAAGTACTCCAATTCTTTTGATGAAACCGCACTAATATATGCACATTTTGGTGAT
The DNA here is from genome assembly GCA_963680875.1 of Bathymodiolus brooksi. Taxonomy (NCBI): domain Eukaryota; kingdom Metazoa; phylum Mollusca; class Bivalvia; order Mytilida; family Modiolidae; genus Bathymodiolus; species Bathymodiolus brooksi. The sequence goes on along the minus strand of OY804588.1, from coordinate 84,394,868 downwards.
GGTCCTACTATTTTCAAAACTATCAACTATGTCGTTTCCTTGTATTGTGTGTGAGCAGAACGTCCGTCCAAAGCAGAATGCTTTAGAGTGTGACAGTTGTTTCCAGTGGCAACACAGACTATGTAATTGTAGGACCATCACTTAATTATTTACTCAAATCATCACAATGTGTCGTTTTATTGTATATATCATATATATCCATAGATACACATCATTCTTAACTGAGGCCGCATTAATTAACCAAGGCCGTATCAACTAAGGCCGCATTTGTTTAAGGCCGGATTTGCATAAGGCCTAATAGTTTTCAGGCCGGATCAACTCGAAAGCCTTTAGTGGTGTTAGACACTGATTGCACATGTTGTTGTAAATCCAACTACCATACGATCATGATCACGACAATGACGCCCCTACCAGTGAATGGGATTCCCCCCTTGATAAATGGATGATCAATGCAATGCAGATACACAAATGTATAAACAATACAAAAACACAGATTCGCTTCCACCCAGATATACAAAATGTACATCTGATTAGGGACGACCCATTTAACTTGCAGGGGGGGGGGGGGGGGGGGTTATGTTTTTTTTTTCTAAAAAAAGATTCCCAGTGTTGCTGAAAAAAATATTCTGATTTTGGTGGAGGAAAAAAAAATAATCTGATTCAGAGTTTTTGTCATATAACCTAATGTTAAATTCTGGGGAAAAAAATTGCGCGTGACAAAAAAATAAGTATTATAACTATTGTGTTGTCTGAAAAAAAAATTCTGAACAAAAGAAAAAACCATAGCCCCCCTCCCCTGCAAGTTAAATGGTCGGTCCCTTATGTCATAGTTTATGAATCATTATTTCAAACTTACAGAGCGACTTTTTAATTGATTTTTTTTTCTGAGAACAATGAAAATGTAATCTTATAGTTCATATTCTTAAAGAAAGTTTCCATTTTTATGATGAAACGTCTCAATTTTATTTGGTATGACCTTAAAATGTTATAAGATTGAATAAAAACAAATTAGAGGAACCAGTAAAAAAATGACACTACATTTTGTGAGTTTGATTCCAGTTAGACAGAAGGTGAACTTGATAAAACAGTTACTAGTTGTCATATGTATACTCTAGTTTCCTCCACAAATAAAACAGTTACTAGTTGTCAGATGTATCCTCTAATTTCCTCCATGGGCACAAACATCTGACAGTGTTTAAGCCAGTGAATGGGTTGGTTGGTAAATGGTGTTTAATGCCACCTTCAACAATATTTCAGTTGTGTTCAGTTTTATTGGTGGAGAAAACCACCGACCTGTTGTATGTCACTGACAAACTTTATCACATATTGTTGTATCAAGTACACCTCGCCATGAACAGGGTTTGACCTCTCAACTTTAGTGATGATAGGCATTGATTGCACTCGTAGTTGTAAATCCAGCTACCTTACAACCACAACGCTCCTACCAGTGATTCCCAACCCCCTCTTGATATTAAATGGAAGTTCAATGTGATGTAGATATAAACAATACAAAAACACAACCTGCACAGATTCACTTTCACCCAGATATCGTTCTTCTGTGTATCATTATTAAGTTCATATTCTTGAAAGAAAGTTACCATATTTATGAAGAAAAATCTGAAATTTATTTGGTGTGGCTAAAATGTTGAATAAAAATAAATATAGGGAACAATAAAAAAAATCCCATTTTATATATATACATGTAGATTTGTCAGTTTGTCACAATGTTGAAAGTGTCATTAAACACCAATAAAACTGAACGCCATATTATACATTATAGCTGAAATATTGTTGACAGTGGCGTTAATACCAATAAAACTGACCAACATGTCATACGTTAGGGAACGACCATTTAACTTGAAGGGGGGGGGGGGGGGGGGGTTATGGTTTTTTTCTAAAAAAAATATTCTGATTCCCAATGTTGCTGAAAAAAATATTCTGATTTTGGTGGAGGAAAAAAAAAATAATGTGAATCAGAGATTTTGTCATATAATCTAATGTTAAATTCTGGAACAAAATTTCGCACGACAAAAAAAAATATTCTAACTCTTGTGTAGTCCGAAAAAAAATTTCTGAACGAAACAAAAAACCATAACCACCCCTTCAAGTTAAATGGTAGGTCCCTTAGGCCAAACAAAAATATATGTCTGTTTACGGTTGCATCCTCCAAAAAAATAGGGTAGGTAGGTCGGATTTCCATTTTATTTCACATACCGGTACGTAAATTCCGGATTGCGGACCTATCCGTATCCGGAAAAGGTACCAGACTTTAGAATATATTTGATTGCTCTCCAGTCTGAAGGTGTTATAATACCTCAACAAAATTGTTGAGGTCGTATAATAAAAAAATTGATACCTATTATTTTTCAGGATGTAACCGAAAACAGTTTTTTAGGCCAAAGATTTCTGATGTGTCCACTTTCACTTTTGATTTACCGATAAAATGAACTAGGGTTGCCACTGAAAATAGGGTCGGTCGGGTAACCGTAAACAGACATATATTTTTTTTTGGCCTTATACCTGACACATTGTTGAAAGTGTCATTAAACACCAATAAAACTGAATGCCATATTATACATCATAGCTGAAATATTGTTGACAGTGGTGTTAATACCAATAAAACTGGCCAACATGTCATACGTTATACCCGACACATTGTTGAAAGTGTCGTTAAACACCAATAAAACTGGTCACCATATTATACGTTATACCTGACACATTGTTGAAAGTGTCGTTAAACACCAATAAAACTGGTCACCATGTTATACGTTATACCCGACACATTGTTGAAAGTGTCGTTAAACACCAATAAAACTGGTCACCATATTATACGTTATACCTGACACATTGTTGAAAGTGTCATTAAACACCAATAAAACTGAATGCCATATTATACATCATAGCTGAAATATTGTTGACAGTGGTGTTAATACCAATAAAACTGGCCAACATGTCATACGTTATACCCGACACATTGTTGAAAGTGTCGTTAAACACCAATAAAACTGGTCACCATATTATACGTTATACCTGACACATTGTTGAAAGTGTCGTTAAACACCAATAAAACTGGTCACCATGTTATACGTTATACCCGACACATTGTTGAAAGTGTCGTTAAACACCAATAAAACTGGTCACCATATTATACGTTATACCTGACACATTGTTGAAAGTGTCATTAAACACCAATAAAACTGAATGCCATATTATACATCATAGCTGAAATATTGTTGACAGTGGTGTTAATACCAATAAAACTGGCCAACATGTCATACGTTATACCCGACACATTGTTGAAAGTGTCGTTAAACGCCAATAAAACTGGTCACCATATTATACGTTATACCTGACACATTGTTGAAAGTGTCGTTAAACACCAATAAAACTGGTCACCATGTTATACGTTATACCCGACACATTGTTGAAAGTGTCGTTAAACACCAATAAAACTGGTCACCATATTATACGTTATACCTGACACATTGTTGAAAGTGTCGTTAAACACCAATAAAACTGGTCACCATGTTATACGTTATACCCGACACATTGTTGAAAGTGTCGTTAAACACCAATAAAACTGGTCACCATATTATACGTTATACCTGACACATTGTTGAAAGTGTCATTAAACACCAATAAAACTGAATGCCATATTATACATCATAGCTGAAATATTGTTGACAGTGGTGTTAATACCAATAAAACTGGCCAACATGTCATACGTTATACCCGACACATTGTTGAAAGTGTCGTTAAACACCAATAAAACTGGTCACCATATTATACGTTATACCTGACACATTGTTGAAAGTGTCGTTAAACACCAATAAAACTGGTCACCATGTTATACGTTATACCCGACACATTGTTGAAAGTGTCGTTAAACACCAATAAAACTGGTCACCATATTATACGTTATACCTGACACATTGTTGAAAGTGTCATTAAACACCAATAAAAGTGAATGCCATATTATACATCATAGCTGAAATATTGTTGACAGTGGTGTTAATACCAATAAAACTGGCCAACATGTCATACGTTATACCCGACACATTGTTGAGTGTCGTTAAACACCAATAAAACTGGTCACCATATTATACGTTATACCTGACACATTGTTGAAAGTGTCGTTAAACACCAATAAAACTGGTCACCATGTTATACGTTATACCCGACACATTGTTGAAAGTGTCGTTAAACACCAATAAAACTGGTCACCATATTATACGTTATACCTGACACATTGTTGAAAGTGTCATTAAACACCAATAAAACTGAATGCCATATTATACATCATAGCTGAAATATTGTTGACAGTGGTGTTAATACCAATAAAACTGGCCAACATGTCATACGTTATACCCGACACATTGTTGAGTGTCGTTAAACACCAATAAAACTGGTCACCATATTATACGTTATACCTGACACATTGTTGAAAGTGTCGTTAAACACCAATAAAACTGGTCACCATGTTATACGTTATACCCGACACATTGTTGAAAGTGTCGTTAAACACCAATAAAACTGGTCACCATATTATACGCTATACCTGACACATTGTTGAAAGTGTCATTAAACACCAATAAAACTGAATGCCATATTATACATCATAGCTGAAATATTGTTGACAGTGGTGTTAATACCAATAAAACTGACCAACATGTCATACGTTATACCCGACACATTGTTGAAAGTGTCGTTAAACACCAATAAAACTGGTCACCATATTATACGTTATACCTGACACATTGTTGAAAGTGTCGTTAAACACCAATAAAACTGGTCACCATGTTATACGTTATACCCGACACATTGTTGAAAGTGTCGTTAAACACCAATAAAACTGGTCACCATATTATACGTTATACCTGACACATTGTTGAAAGTGTCATTAAACACCAATAAAACTGAATGCCATATTATACATCATAGCTGAAATATTGTTGACAGTGGTGTTAATACCAATAAAACTGGCCAACATGTCATACGTTATACCCGACACATTGTTGAGTGTCGTTAAACACCAATAAAACTGGTCACCATATTATACGTTATACCCGACACATTGTTGAAAGTGTCGTTAAACACCAATAAAACTGGTCACCATGTTATACGTTATACCCGACACATTGTTGAAAGTGTCGTTAAACACCAATAAAACTGGTCACCATATTATACGCTATACCTGACACATTGTTGAAAGTGTCATTAAACACCAATAAAACTGAATGCCATATTATACATCATAGCTGAAATATTGTTGACAGTGGTGTTAATACCAATAAAACTGACCAACATGTCATACGTTATACCCGACACATTGTTGAAAGTGTCGTTAAACACCAATAAAACTGGTCACCATATTATACGTTATACCTGACACATTGTTGAAAGTGTCGTTAAACACCAATAAAACTGGTCACCATGTTATACGTTATACCCGACACATTGTTGAAAGTGTCGTTAAACACCAATAAAACTGGTCACCATATTATACGTTATACCTGACACATTGTTGAAAGTGTCATTAAACACCAATAAAACTGAATGCCATATTATACATCATAGCTGAAATATTGTTGACAGTGGTGTTAATACCAATAAAACTGGCCAACATGTCATACGTTATACCCGACACATTGTTGAAAGTGTCGTTAAACACCAATAAAACTGGTCACCATATTATACGTTATACCTGACACATTGTTGAAAGTGTCGTTAAACACCAATAAAACTGGTCACCATGTTATACGCTATACCCGACACATTGTTGAAAGTGTCGTTAAACACCAATAAAACTGGTCACCATATTATACGTTATACCTGACACATTGTTGAAAGTGTCATTAAACACCAATAAAACTGAATGCCATATTATACATCATAGCTGAAATATTGTTGACAGTGGTGTTAATACCAATAAAACTGGCCAACATGTCATACATTATACCCGACACATTGTTGAAAGTGTCGTTAAACACCAATAAAACTGGTCACCATATTATACGTTATACCTGACACATTGTTGAAAGTGTCATTAAACACCAATAAAACTGAATGCCATATTATACATCATAGCTGAAATATTGTTGACAGTGGTGTTAATACCAATAAAACTGGCCAACATGTCATACGTTATACCCGACACATTGTTGAAAGTGTCGTTAAACACCAATAAAACTGGTCACCATGTTATACGTTATACCCGACACATTGTTGAAAGTGTCGTTAAACACCAATAAAACTGGTCACCATATTATACGTTATACCTGACACATTGTTGAAAGTGTCGTTAAACACCAATAAAACTGGTCACCATGTTATACATTATACCCGACACATTGTTGAAAGTGTCGTTAAACACCAATAAAACTGGTCACCATATTATACGTTATACCTGACACATTGTTGAAAGTGTCATTAAACACCAATAAAACTGAATGCCATATTATACATCATAGCTGAAATATTGTTGACAGTGGTGTTAATACCAATAAAACTGGCCAACATGTCATACGTTATACCCGACACATTGTTGAAAGTGTCGTTAAACACCAATAAAACTGGTCACCATGTTATACCCGACACATTGTTGAAAGTGTCGTTAAACACCAATAAAACTGGTCACCATATTATACGTTATACCTGACACATTGTTGAAAGTGTCATTAAACACCAATAAAACTGAATGCCATATTATACATCATAGCTGAAATATTGTTGACAGTGGTGTTAATACCAATAAAACTGGCCAACATGTCATACGTTATACCCGACACATTGTTGAAAGTGTCGTTAAACACCAATAAAACTGGTCACCATATTATACGTTATACCTGACACATTGTTGAAAGTGTCGTTAAACACCAATAAAACTGGTCACCATGTTATACCCGACACATTGTTGAAAGTGTCGTTAAACACCAATAAAACTGGTCACCATATTATACGTTATACCTGACACATTGTTGAAAGTGTCGTTAAACACCAATAAAACTGGTCACCATGTTATACGTTATACCCGACACATTGTTGAAAGTGTCGTTAAACACCAATAAAACTGGTCACCATATTATACGTTATACCTGACACATTGTTGAAAGTGTCATTAAACACCAATAAAACTGAATGCCATATTATACATCATAGCTGAAATATTGTTGACAGTGGTGTTAATACCAATAAAACTGGCCAACATGTCATACGTTATACCCGACACATTGTTGAAAGTGTCGTTAAACACCAATAAAACTGGTCACCATATTATACGTTATACCTGACACATTGTTGAAAGTGTCGTTAAACACCAATAAAACTGGTCACCATGTTATACGTTATACCCGACACATTTTTTAAGTGTCGTTAAACACCAATAAAACTGGTCACCATATTATACGTTATACCTGACACATTGTTGAAAGTGTCATTAAACACCAATAAAACTGAATGCCATATTATACATCATAGCTGAAATATTGTTGACAGTGGTGTTAATACCAATAAAACTGGCCAACATGTCATACGTTATACCCGACACATTGTTGAGTGTCGTTAAACACCAATAAAACTGGTCACCATATTATACGTTATACCTGACACATTGTTGAAAGTGTCGTTAAACACCAATAAAACTGGTCACCATGTTATACGTTATACCCGACACATTGTTGAAAGTGTCGTTAAACACCAATAAAACTGGTCACCATAATATACGTTATACCTGACACATTGTTGAAAGTGTCATTAAACACCAATAAAACTGAATGCCATATTATACATCATAGCTGAAATATTGTTGACAGTGGTGTTAATACCAATAAAACTGGCCAACATGTCATACGTTATACCCGACACATTGTTGAGTGTCGTTAAACACCAATAAAACTGGTCACCATATTATAGGTTATACCTGACACATTGTTGAAAGTGTCGTTAAACACCAATAAAACTGGTCACCATGTTATACGTTATACCCGACACATTGTTGAAAGTGTCGTTAAACACCAATAAAACTGGTCACCATATTATACGTTATACCTGACACATTGTTGAAAGTGTCATTAAACACCAATAAAACTGAATGCCATATTATACATCATAGCTGAAATATTGTTGACAGTGGTGTTAATACCAATAAAACTGGCCAACATGTCATACGTTATACCCGACACATTGTTGAAAGTGTCGTTAAACACCAATAAAACTGGTCACCATATTATAGGTTATACCTGACACATTGTTGAAAGTGTCGTTAAACACCAATAAAACTGGTCACCATGTTATACGTTATACCCGACACATTGTTGAAAGTGTCGTTAAACACCAATAAAACTGGTCACCATATTATACGTTATACCTGACACATTGTTGAAAGTGTCATTAAACACCAATAAAACTGAATGCCATATTATACATCATAGCTGAAATATTGTTGACAGTGGTGTTAATACCAATAAAACTGGCCAACATGTCATACATTATACCCGACACATTGTTGAAAGTGTCGTTAAACACCAATAAAACTGGTCACCATATTATACGTTATACCTGACACATTGTTGAAAGTGTCATTAAACACCAATAAAACTGAATGCCATATTATACATCATAGCTGAAATATTGTTGACAGTGGTGTTAATACCAATAAAACTGGCCAACATGTCATACGTTATACCCGACACATTGTTGAAAGTGTCGTTAAACACCAATAAAACTGGTCACCATGTTATACGTTATACCCGACACATTGTTGAAAGTGTCGTTAAACACCAATAAAACTGGTCACCATATTATACGTTATACCTGACACATTGTTGAAAGTGTCGTTAAACACCAATAAAACTGGTCACCATGTTATACGTTATACCCGACACATTGTTGAAAGTGTCGTTAAACACCAATAAAACTGGTCACCATATTATACGTTATACCTGACACATTGTTGAAAGTGTCATTAAACACCAATAAAACTGAATGCCATATTATACATCATAGCTGAAATATTGTTGACAGTGGTGTTAATACCAATAAAACTGGCCAACATGTCATACGTTATACCCGACACATTGTTGAAAGTGTCGTTAAACACCAATAAAACTGGTCACCATGTTATACCCGACACATTGTTGAAAGTGTCGTTAAACACCAATAAAACTGGTCACCATATTATACGTTATACCTGACACATTGTTGAAAGTGTCATTAAACACCAATAAAACTGAATGCCATATTATACATCATAGCTGAAATATTGTTGACAGTGGTGTTAATACCAATAAAACTGGCCAACATGTCATACGTTATACCCGACACATTGTTGAAAGTGTCGTTAAACACCAATAAAACTGGTCACCATGTTATACGTTATACCCGACACATTGTTGAAAGTGTCGTTAAACACCAATAAAACTGGTCACCATATTATACGTTATATCTGACACATTGTTGAAAGTGTCGTTAAACACCAATAAAACTGGTCACCATGTTATACGTTATACCCGACACATTGTTGAAAGTGTCGTTAAACACCAATAAAACTGGTCACCATATTATACGTTATACCTGACACATTGTTGAAAGTGTCATTAAACACCAATAAAACTGAATGCCATATTATACATCATAGCTGAAATATTGTTGACAGTGGTGTTAATACCAATAAAACTGGCCAACATGTCATACGTTATACCCGACACATTGTTGAAAGTGTCGTTAAACACCAATAAAACTGGTCACCATATTATACGTTATACCTGACACATTGTTGAAAGTGTCGTTAAACACCAATAAAACTGGTCACCATGTTATACGTTATACCCGACACATTGTTGAAAGTGTCGTTAAACACCAATAAAACTGGTCACCATATTATACGTTATACCTGACACATTGTTGAAAGTGTCATTAAACACCAATAAAACTGAATGCCATATTATACATCATAGCTGAAATATTGTTGACAGTGGTGTTAATACCAATAAAACTGGCCAACATGTCATACGTTATACCCGACACATTGTTGAAAGTGTCGTTAAACACCAATAAAACTGGTCACCATATTATACGTTATACCTGACACATTGTTGAAAGTGTCGTTAAACACCAATAAAACTGGTCACCATGTTATACGTTATACCCGACACATTGTTGAAAGTGTCGTTAAACACCAATAAAACTGGTCACCATATTATACGTTATACCTGACACATTGTTGAAAGTGTCATTAAACACCAATAAAACTGAATGCCATATTATACATCATAGCTGAAATATTGTTGACAGTGGTGTTAATACCAATAAAACTGGCCAACATGTCATACGTTATACCCGACACATTGTTGAAAGTGTCATTAAACACCAATAAAACTGGTCACCATATTATAGGTTATACCTGACACATTGTTGAAAGTGTCGTTAAACACCAATAAAACTGGTCACCATGTTATACGTTATACCCGACACATTGTTGAAAGTGTCGTTAAACACCAATAAAACTGGTCACCATATTATACGTTATACCTGACACATTGTTGAAAGTGTCGTTAAACACCAATAAAACTGGTCACCATGTTATACGTTATACCCGACACATTGTTGAAAGTGTCGTTAAACACCAATAAAACTGGTCACCATATTATACGTTATACCTGACACATTGTTGAAAGTGTCATTAAACACCAATAAAACTGAATGCCATATTATACATCATAGCTGAAATATTGTTGACAGTGGTGTTAATACCAATAAAACTGGCCAACATGTCATACGTTATACCCGACACATTGTTGAAAGTGTCGTTAAACACCAATAAAACTGGTCACCATATTATACGTTATACCTGACACATTGTTGAAAGTGTCGTTAAACACCAATAAAACTGGTCACCATGTTATACGTTATACCCGACACATTGTTGAAAGTGTCGTTAAACACCAATAAAACTGGTCACCATATTATACGTTATACCTGACACATTGTTGAAAGTGTCATTAAACACCAATAAAACTGAATGCCATATTATACATCATAGCTGAAATATTGTTGACAGTGGTGTTAATACCAATAAAACTGGCCAACATGTCATACGTTATACCCGACACATTGTTGAGTGTCGTTAAACACCAATAAAACTGGTCACCATATTATACGTTATACCTGACACATTGTTGAAAGTGTCGTTAAACACCAATAAAACTGGTCACCATGTTATACGTTATACCCGACACATTGTTGAAAGTGTCGTTAAACACCAATAAAACTGGTCACCATATTATACGTTATACCTGACACATTGTTGAAAGTGTCATTAAACACCAATAAAACTGAATGCCATATTATACATCATAGCTGAAATATTGTTGACAGTGGTGTTAATACCAATAAAACTGACCAACATGTCATACGTTATACCCGACACATTGTTGAAAGTGTCGTTAAACACCAATAAAACTGGTCACCATATTATACGTTATACCTGACACATTGTTGAAAGTGTCGTTAAACACCAATAAAACTGGTCACCATGTTATACGTTATACCCGACACATTGTTGAAAGTGTCGTTAAACACCAATAAAACTGGTCACCATATTATACGTTATACCTGACACATTGTTGAAAGTGTCATTAAACACCAATAAAACTGAATGCCATATTATACATCATAGCTGAAATATTGTTGACAGTGGTGTTAATACCAATAAAACTGGCCAACATGTCATACGTTATACCCGACACATTGTTGAAAGTGTCGTTAAACACCAATAAAACTGGTCACCATATTATACGTTATACCTGACACATTGTTGAAAGTGTCGTTAAACACCAATAAAACTGGTCACCATGTTATACGTTATACCCGACACATTGTTGAAAGTGTCGTTAAACACCAATAAAACTGGTCACCATATTATACGTTATACCTGACACATTGTTGAAAGTGTCATTAAACACCAATAAAACTGAATGCCATATTATACATCATAGCTGAAATATTGTTGACAGTGGTGTTAATACCAATAAAACTGGCCAACATGTCATACATTATACCCGACACATTGTTGAAAGTGTCGTTAAACACCAATAAAACTGGTCACCATATTTTACGTTATACCTGACACATTGTTGAAAGTGTCATTAAACACCAATAAAACTGAATGCCATATTATACATCATAGCTGAAATATTGTTGACAGTGGTGTTAATACCAATAAAACTGGCCAACATGTCATACGTTATACCCGACACATTGTTGAAAGTGTCATTAAACACCAATAAAACTGGTCACCATGTTATACGTTATACCCGACACATTGTTGAAAGTGTCGTTAAACACCAATAAAACTGGTCACCATATTATACGTTATACCTGACACATTGTTGAAAGTGTCGTTAAACACCAATAAAACTGGTCACCATGTTATACGTTATACCCGACACATTGTTGAAAGTGTCGTTAAACACCAATAAAACTGGTCACCATATTATACGTTATACCTGACACATTGTTGAAAGTGTCATTAAACACCAATAAAACTGAATGCCATATTATACATCATAGCTGAAATATTGTTGACAGTGGTGTTAATACCAATAAAACTGGCCAACATGTCATACGTTATACCCAACACATTGTTGAGTGTCGTTAAACACCAATAAAACTGGTCACCATATTATACGTTATACCTGACACATTGTTGAAAGTGTCGTTAAACACCAATAAAACTGGTCACCATGTTATACGTTATACCCGACACATTGTTGAAAGTGTCGTTAAACACCAATAAAACTGGTCACCATATTATACGTTATACCTGACACATTGTTGAAAGTGTCATTAAACACCAATAAAACTGAATGCCATATTATACATCATAGCTGAAATATTGTTGACAGTGGTGTTAATACCAATAAAACTGACCAACATGTCATACGTTATACCCGACACATTGTTGAAAGTGTCGTTAAACACCAATAAAACTGGTCACCATATTATACGTTATACCTGACACATTGTTGAAAGTGTCGTTAAACACCAATAAAACTGGTCACCATGTTATACGTTATACCCGACACATTGTTGAAAGTGTCGTTAAACACCAATAAAACTGGTCACCATATTATACGTTATACCTGACACATTGTTGAAAGTGTCATTAAACACCAATAAAACTGAATGCCATATTATACATCATAGCTGAAATATTGTTGACAGTGGTGTTAATACCAATAAAACTGGCCAACATGTCATACGTTATACCCGACACATTGTTGAAAGTGTCGTTAAACACCAATAAAACTGGTCACCATATTATACGTTATACCTGACACATTGTTGAAAGTGTCGTTAAACACCAATAAAACTGGTCACCATGTTATACGTTATACCCGACACATTGTTGAAAGTGTCGTTAAACACCAATAAAACTGGTCACCATATTATACGTTATACCTGACACATTGTTGAAAGTGTCATTAAACACCAATAAAACTGAATGCCATATTATACATCATAGCTGAAATATTGTTGACAGTGGTGTTAATACCAATAAAACTGGCCAACATGTCATACATTATACCCGACACATTGTTGAAAGTGTCGTTAAACACCAATAAAACTGGTCACCATATTTTACGTTATACCTGACACATTGTTGAAAGTGTCATTAAACACCAATAAAACTGAATGCCATATTATACATCATAGCTGAAATATTGTTGACAGTGGTGTTAATACCAATAAAACTGGCCAACATGTCATACGTTATACCCGACACATTGTTGAAAGTGTCATTAAACACCAATAAAACTGGTCACCATGTTATACGTTATACCCGACACATTGTTGAAAGTGTCGTTAAACACCAATAAAACTGGTCACCATATTATACGTTATACCTGACACATTGTTGAAAGTGTCGTTAAACACCAATAAAACTGGTCACCATGTTATACGTTATACCCGACACATTGTTGAAAGTGTCGTTAAACACCAATAAAACTGGTCACCATATTATACGTTATACCTGACACATTGTTGAAAGTGTCATTAAACACCAATAAAACTGAATGCCATATTATACATCATAGCTGAAATATTGTTGACAGTGGTGTTAATACCAATAAAACTGGCCAACATGTCATACATTATACCCGACACATTGTTGAAAGTGTCGTTAAACACCAATAAAACTGGTCACCATATTTTACGTTATACCTGACACATTGTTGAAAGTGTCATTAAACACCAATAAAACTGAATGCCATATTATACATCATAGCTGAAATATTGTTGACAGTGGTGTTAATACCAATAAAACTGGCCAACATGTCATACGTTATACCCGACACATTGTTGAAAGTGTCATTAAACACCAATAAAACTGGTCACCATGTTATACGTTATACCCGACACATTGTTGAAAGTGTCGTTAAACACCAATAAAACTGGTCACCATATTATACGTTATACCTGACACATTGTTGAAAGTGTCGTTAAACACCAATAAAACTGGTCACCATGTTATACGTTATACCCGACACATTGTTGAAAGTGTCGTTAAACACCAATAAAACTGGTCACCATATTATACGTTATACCTGACACATTGTTGAAAGTGTCATTAAACACCAATAAAACTGAATGCCATATTATACATCATAGCTGAAATATTGTTGACAGTGGTGTTAATACCAATAAAACTGACCAACATGTCATACGTTATACCCGACACATTGTTGAAAGTGTCGTTAAACACCAATAAAACTGGTCACCATATTATACGTTATACCTGACACATTGTTGAAAGTGTCGTTAAACACCAATAAAACTGGTCACCATGTTATACGTTATACCCGACACATTGTTGAAAGTGTCGTTAAACACCAATAAAACTGGTCACCATATTATACGTTATACCTGACACATTGTTGAAAGTGTCATTAAACACCAATAAAACTGAATGCCATATTATACATCATAGCTGAAATATTGTTGACAGTGGTGTTAATACCAATAAAACTGGCCAACATGTCATACGTTATACCCGACACATTGTTGAAAGTGTCGTTAAACACCAATAAAACTGGTCACCATATTATACGTTATACCTGACACATTGTTGAAAGTGTCGTTAAACACCAATAAAACTGGTCACCATGTTATACGTTATACCCGACACATTGTTGAAAGTGTCGTTAAACACCAATAAAACTGGTCACCATATTATACGTTATACCTGACACATTGTTGAAAGTGTCATTAAACACCAATAAAACTGAATGCCATATTATACATCATAGCTGAAATATTGTTGACAGTGGTGTTAATACCAATAAAACTGGCCAACATGTCATACATTATACCCGACACATTGTTGAAAGTGTCGTTAAACACCAATAAAACTGGTCACCATATTTTACGTTATACCTGACACATTGTTGAAAGTGTCATTAAACACCAATAAAACTGAATGCCATATTATACATCATAGCTGAAATATTGTTGACAGTGGTGTTAATACCAATAAAACTGGCCAACATGTCATACGTTATACCCGACACATTGTTGAAAGTGTCATTAAACACCAATAAAACTGGTCACCATGTTATACGTTATACCCGACACATTGTTGAAAGTGTCGTTAAACACCAATAAAACTGGTCACCATATTATACGTTATACCTGACACATTGTTGAAAGTGTCGTTAAACACCAATAAAACTGGTCACCATGTTATACGTTATACCCGACACATTGTTGAAAGTGTCGTTAAACACCAATAAAACTGGTCACCATATTATACGTTATACCTGACACATTGTTGAAAGTGTCATTAAACACCAATAAAACTGAATGCCATATTATACATCATAGCTGAAATATTGTTGACAGTGGTGTTAATACCAATAAAACTGGCCAACATGTCATACGTTATACCCGACACATTGTTGAAAGTGTCGTTAAACACCAATAAAACTGGTCACCATATTATACGTTATACCTGACACATTGTTGAAAGTGTCGTTAAACACCAATAAAACTGGTCACCATGTTATACGTTATACCCGACACATTTTTTAAGTGTCGTTAAACACCAATAAAACTGGTCACCATATTATACGTTATACCTGACACATTGTTGAAAGTGTCATTAAACACCAATAAAACTGAATGCCATATTATACATCATAGCTGAAATATTGTTGACAGTGGTGTTAATACCAATAAAACTGGCCAACATGTCATACGTTATACCCGACACATTGTTGAGTGTCGTTAAACACCAATAAAACTGGTCACCATATTATACGTTATACCTGACACATTGTTGAAAGTGTCGTTAAACACCAATAAAACTGGTCACCATGTTATACGTTATACCCGACACATTGTTGAAAGTGTCGTTAAACACCAATAAAACTGGTCACCATATTATACGTTATACCTGACACATTGTTGAAAGTGTCATTAAACACCAATAAAACTGAATGCCATATTATACATCATAGCTGAAATATTGTTGACAGTGGTGTTAATACCAATAAAACTGGCCAACATGTCATACGTTATACCCGACACATTGTTGAGTGTCGTTAAACACCAATAAAACTGGTCACCATATTATACGTTATACCTGACACATTGTTGAAAGTGTCGTTAAACACCAATAAAACTGGTCACCATGTTATACGTTATACCCGACACATTGTTGAAAGTGTCGTTAAACACCAATAAAACTGGTCACCATATTATACGCTATACCTGACACATTGTTGAAAGTGTCATTAAACACCAATAAAACTGAATGCCATATTATACATCATAGCTGAAATATTGTTGACAGTGGTGTTAATACCAATAAAACTGACCAACATGTCATACGTTATACCCGACACATTGTTGAAAGTGTCGTTAAACACCAATAAAACTGGTCACCATATTATACGTTATACCTGACACATTGTTGAAAGTGTCGTTAAACACCAATAAAACTGGTCACCATGTTATACGTTATACCCGACACATTGTTGAAAGTGTCGTTAAACACCAATAAAACTGGTCACCATATTATACGTTATACCTGACACATTGTTGAAAGTGTCATTAAACACCAATAAAACTGAATGCCATATTATACATCATAGCTGAAATATTGTTGACAGTGGTGTTAATACCAATAAAACTGGCCAACATGTCATACGTTATACCCGACACATTGTTGAAAGTGTCGTTAAACACCAATAAAACTGGTCACCATATTATACGTTATACCTGACACATTGTTGAAAGTGTCGTTAAACACCAATAAAACTGGTCACCATGTTATACGTTATACCCGACACATTGTTGAAAGTGTCGTTAAACACCAATAAAACTGGTCACCATATTATACGTTATACCTGACACATTGTTGAAAGTGTCATTAAACACCAATAAAACTGAATGCCATATTATACATCATAGCTGAAATATTGTTGACAGTGGTGTTAATACCAATAAAACTGGCCAACATGTCATACATTATACCCGACACATTGTTGAAAGTGTCGTTAAACACCAATAAAACTGGTCACCATATTATACGTTATACCTGACACATTGTTGAAAGTGTCATTAAACACCAATAAAACTGAATGCCATATTATACATCATAGCTGAAATATTGTTGACAGTGGTGTTAATACCAATAAAACTGGCCAACATGTCATACGTTATACCCGACACATTGTTGAAAGTGTCGTTAAACACCAATAAAACTGGTCACCATGTTATACGTTATACCCGACACATTGTTGAAAGTGTCGTTAAACACCAATAAAACTGGTCACCATATTATACGTTATACCTGACACATTGTTGAAAGTGTCGTTAAACACCAATAAAACTGGTCACCATGTTATACGTTATACCCGACACATTGTTGAAAGTGTCGTTAAACACCAATAAAACTGGTCACCATATTATACGTTATACCTGACACATTGTTGAAAGTGTCATTAAACACCAATAAAACTGAATGCCATATTATACATCATAGCTGAAATATTGTTGACAGTGGTGTTAATACCAATAAAACTGGCCAACATGTCATACGTTATACCCGACACATTGTTGAAAGTGTCGTTAAACACCAATAAAACTGGTCACCATGTTATACCCGACACATTGTTGAAAGTGTCGTTAAACACCAATAAAACTGGTCACCATATTATACGTTATACCTGACACATTGTTGAAAGTGTCATTAAACACCAATAAAACTGAATGCCATATTATACATCATAGCTGAAATATTGTTGACAGTGGTGTTAATACCAATAAAACTGGCCAACATGTCATACGTTATACCCGACACATTGTTGAAAGTGTCGTTAAACACCAATAAAACTGGTCACCATGTTATACGTTATACCCGACACATTGTTGAAAGTGTCGTTAAACACCAATAAAACTGGTCACCATATTATACGTTATACCTGACACATTGTTGAAAGTGTCGTTAAACACCAATAAAACTGGTCACCATGTTATACGTTATACCCGACACATTGTTGAAAGTGTCGTTAAACACCAATAAAACTGGTCACCATATTATACGTTATACCTGACACATTGTTGAAAGTGTCATTAAACACCAATAAAACTGAATGCCATATTATACATCATAGCTGAAATATTGTTGACAGTGGTGTTAATACCAATAAAACTGGCCAACATGTCATACGTTATACCCGACACATTGTTGAAAGTGTCGTTAAACACCAATAAAACTGGTCACCATATTATACGTTATACCTGACACATTGTTGAAAGTGTCGTTAAACACCAATAAAACTGGTCACCATGTTATACGTTATACCCGACACATTGTTGAAAGTGTCGTTAAACACCAATAAAACTGGTCACCATATTATACGTTATACCTGACACATTGTTGAAAGTGTCATTAAACACCAATAAAACTGAATGACATATTATACATCATAGCTGAAATATTGTTGACAGTGGTGTTAATACCAATAAAACTGGCCAACATGTCATACGTTATACCCGACACATTGTTGAAAGTGTCGTTAAACACCAATAAAACTGGTCACCATATTATACGCTATACCTGACACATTGTTGAAAGTGTCGTTAAACACCAATAAAACTGGTCACCATGTTATACGTTATACCCGACACATTGTTGAAAGTGTCGTTAAACACCAATAAAACTGGTCACCATATTATACGTTATACCTGACACATTGTTGAAAGTGTCATTAAACACCAATAAAACTGAATGCCATATTATACATCATAGCTGAAATATTGTTGACAGTGGTGTTAATACCAATAAAACTGGCCAACATGTCATACGTTATACCCGACACATTGTTGAAAGTGTCGTTAAACACCAATAAAACTGGTCACCATGTTATACGTTATACCCGACACATTGTTGAAAGTGTCGTTAAACACCAATAAAACTGGTCACCATGTTATACGTTATACCCGACACATTGTTGAAAGTGTCGTTAAACACCAATAAAACTGGTCACCATATTATACGTTATACCTGACACATTGTTGAAAGTGTCGTTAAACACCAATAAAACTGGTCACCATGTTATACGTTATACCCGACACATTGTTGAAAGTGTCGTTAAACACCAATAAAACTGGTCACCATATTATACGTTATACCTGACACATTGTTGAAAGTGTCATTAAACACCAATAAAACTGAATGCCATATTATACATCATAGCTGAAATATTGTTGACAGTGGTGTTAATACCAATAAAACTGGCCAACATGTCATACGTTATACCCGACACATTGTTGAAAGTGTCGTTAAACACCAATAAAACTGGTCACCATATTATACGTTATACCTGACACATTGTTGAAAGTGTCGTTAAACACCAATAAAACTGGTCACCATGTTATACGTTATACCCGACACATTGTTGAAAGTGTCGTTAAACACCAATAAAACTGGTCACCATATTATACGTTATACCTGACACATTGTTGAAAGTGTCATTAAACACCAATAAAACTGAATGACATATTATACATCATAGCTGAAATATTGTTGACAGTGGTGTTAATACCAATAAAACTGGCCAACATGTCATACGTTATACCCGACACATTGTTGAAAGTGTCGTTAAACACCAATAAAACTGGTCACCATATTATACGCTATACCTGACACATTGTTGAAAGTGTCGTTAAACACCAATAAAACTGGTCACCATGTTATACGTTATACCCGACACATTGTTGAAAGTGTCGTTAAACACCAATAAAACTGGTCACCATATTATACGTTATACCTGACACATTGTTGAAAGTGTCATTAAACACCAATAAAACTGAATGCCATATTATACATCATAGCTGAAATATTGTTGACAGTGGTGTTAATACCAATAAAACTGGCCAACATGTCATACGTTATACCCGACACATTGTTGAAAGTGTCGTTAAACACCAATAAAACTGGTCACCATGTTATACGTTATACCCGACACATTGTTGAAAGTGTCGTTAAACACCAATAAAACTGGTCACCATATTATACGTTATACCTGACACATTGTTGAAAGTGTCGTTAAACACCAATAAAACTGGTCACCATGTTATACGTTATACCCGACACATTGTTGAAAGTGTCGTTAAACACCAATAAAACTGGTCACCATATTATACGTTATACCTGACACATTGTTGAAAGTGTCATTAAACACCAATAAAACTGAATGCCATATTATACATCATAGCTGAAATATTGTTGACAGTGGTGTTAATACCAATAAAACTGGCCAACATGTCATACGTTATACCCGACACATTGTTGAAAGTGTCGTTAAACACCAATAAAACTGGTCACCATATTATACGTTATACCTGACACATTGTTGAAAGTGTCGTTAAACACCAATAAAACTGGTCACCATGTTATACGTTATACCCGACACATTGTTGAAAGTGTCGTTAAACACCAATAAAACTGGTCACCATATTATACGTTATACCTGACACATTGTTGAAAGTGTCATTAAACACCAATAAAACTGAATGCCATATTATACATCATAGCTGAAATATTGTTGACAGTGCTGTTAATACCAATAAAACTGGCCAACATGTCATACGTTATACCCGACACATTGTTGAGTGTCGTTAAACACCAATAAAACTGGTCACCATATTATACGTTATACCTGACACATTGTTGAAAGTGTCGTTAAACACCAATAAAACTGGTCACCATGTTATACGTTATACCCGACACATTGTTGAAAGTGTCGTTAAACACCAATAAAACTGGTCACCATATTATACGTTATACCTGACACATTGTTGAAAGTGTCATTAAACACCAATAAAACTGAATGCCATATTATACATCATAGCTGAAATATTGTTGACAGTGGTGTTAATACCAATAAAACTGGCCAACATGTCATACGTTATACCCAACACATTGTTGAGTGTCGTTAAACACCAATAAAACTGGTCACCATATTATACGTTATACCTGACACATTGTTGAAAGTGTCGTTAAACACCAATAAAACTGGTCACCATGTTATACGTTATACCCGACACATTGTTGAAAGTGTCGTTAAACACCAATAAAACTGGTCACCATATTATACGTTATACCTGACACATTGTTGAAAGTGTCATTAAACACCAATAAAACTGAATGCCATATTATACATCATAGCTGAAATATTGTTGACAGTGGTGTTAATACCAATAAAACTGACCAACATGTCATACGTTATACCCGACACATTGTTGAAAGTGTCGTTAAACACCAATAAAACTGGCCACCATATTATACGTTATACCTGACACATTGTTGAAAGTGTCGTTAAACACCAATAAAACTGGTCACCATGTTATACGTTATACCCGACACATTGTTGAAAGTGTCGTTAAACACCAATAAAACTGGTCACCATATTATACGTTATACCTGACACATTGTTGAAAGTGTCATTAAACACCAATAAAACTGAATGCCATATTATACATCATAGCTGAAATATTGTTGACAGTGGTGTTAATACCAATAAAACTGGCCAACATGTCATACGTTATACCCGACACATTGTTGAAAGTGTCGTTAAACACCAATAAAACTGGTCACCATATTATACGTTATACCTGACACATTGTTGAAAGTGTCGTTAAACACCAATAAAACTGGTCACCATGTTATACGTTATACCCGACACATTGTTGAAAGTGTCGTTAAACACCAATAAAACTGGTCACCATATTATACGTTATACCTGACACATTGTTGAAAGTGTCATTAAACACCAATAAAACTGAATGCCATATTATACATCATAGCTGAAATATTGTTGACAGTGGTGTTAATACCAATAAAACTGGCCAACATACATTATACCCGACACATTGTTGAAAGTGTCGTTAAACACCAATAAAACTGGTCACCATATTATACATCATAGCTGAAATATTGTTGACAGTGGTGTTAATACCAATAAAACTGGCCAACATGTCATAAGTTATACCCGACACATTGTTGAAAGTGTCGTTAAACACCAATAAAACTGGTCACCATGTTATACGTTATACCCGACACATTGTTGAAAGTGTCGTTAAACACCAATAAAACTGGTCACCATATTATACGTTATACCTGACACATTGTTGAAAGTGTCATTAAACACCAATAAAACTGAATGCCATATTATACATCATAGCTGAAATATTGTTGACAGTGGTGTTAATACCAATAAAACTGACCAACATGTCATACGTTATACCCGACACATTGTTGAAAGTGTCGTTAAACACCAATAAAACTGGCCACCATATTATACGTTATACCTGACACATTGTTGAAAGTGTCGTTAAACACCAATAAAACTGGTCACCATGTTATACGTTATACCCGACACATTGTTGAAAGTGTCGTTAAACACCAATAAAACTGGTCACCATATTATACGTTATACCTGACACATTGTTGAAAGTGTCATTAAACACCAATAAAACTGAATGCCATATTATACATCATAGCTGAAATATTGTTGACAGTGGTGTTAATACCAATAAAACTGGCCAACATGTCATACGTTATACCCGACACATTGTTGAAAGTGTCGTTAAACACCAATAAAACTGGTCACCATATTATAGGTTATACCTGACACATTGTTGAAAGTGTCGTTAAACACCAATAAAACGGGTCACCATGTTATACGTTATACCCGACACATTGTTGAAAGTGTCGTTAAACACCAATAAAACTGGTCACCATATTATACGTTATACCTGACACATTGTTGAAAGTGTCGTTAAACACCAATAAAACTGGTCACCATGTTATACGTTATACCCGACACATTGTTGAAAGTGTCGTTAAACACCAATAAAACTGGTCACCATATTATACGTTATACCTGACACATTGTTGAAAGTGTCATTAAACACCAATAAAACTGAATGCCATATTATACATCATAGCTGAAATATTGTTGACAGTGGTGTTAATACCAATAAAACTGGCCAACATGTCATACGTTATACCCGACACATTGTTGAAAGTGTCGTTAAACACCAATAAAACTGGTCACCATATTATACGTTATACCTGACACATTGTTGAAAGTGTCGTTAAACACCAATAAAACTGGTCACCATGTTATACGTTATACCCGACACATTGTTGAAAGTGTCGTTAAACACCAATAAAACTGGTCACCATATTATACGTTATACCTGACACATTGTTGAAAGTGTCATTAAACACCAATAAAACTGAATGCCATATTATACATCATAGCTGAAATATTGTTGACAGTGCTGTTAATACCAATAAAACTGGCCAACATGTCATACGTTATACCCGACACATTGTTGAGTGTCGTTAAACACCAATAAAACTGGTCACCATATTATACGTTATACCTGACACATTGTTGAAAGTGTCGTTAAACACCAATAAAACTGGTCACCATGTTATACGTTATACCCGACACATTGTTGAAAGTGTCGTTAAACACCAATAAAACTGGTCACCATATTATACGTTATACCTGACACATTGTTGAAAGTGTCATTAAACACCAATAAAACTGAATGCCATATTATACATCATAGCTGAAATATTGTTGACAGTGGTGTTAATACCAATAAAACTGGCCAACATGTCATACGTTATACCCAACACATTGTTGAGTGTCGTTAAACACCAATAAAACTGGTCACCATATTATACGTTATACCTGACACATTGTTGAAAGTGTCGTTAAACACCAATAAAACTGGTCACCATGTTATACGTTATACCCGACACATTGTTGAAAGTGTCGTTAAACACCAATAAAACTGGTCACCATATTATACGTTATACCTGACACATTGTTGAAAGTGTCATTAAACACCAATAAAACTGAATGCCATATTATACATCATAGCTGAAATATTGTTGACAGTGGTGTTAATACCAATAAAACTGACCAACATGTCATACGTTATACCCGACACATTGTTGAAAGTGTCGTTAAACACCAATAAAACTGGTCACCATATTATACGTTATACCTGACACATTGTTGAAAGTGTCGTTAAACACCAATAAAACTGGTCACCATGTTATACGTTATACCCGACACATTGTTGAAAGTGTCGTTAAACACCAATAAAACTGGTCACCATATTATACGTTATACCTGACACATTGTTGAAAGTGTCATTAAACACCAATAAAACTGAATGCCATATTATACATCATAGCTGAAATATTGTTGACAGTGGTGTTAATACCAATAAAACTGGCCAACATGTCATACGTTATACCCGACACATTGTTGAAAGTTTCGTTAAACACCAATAAAACTGGTCACCATGTTATACGTTATACCTGACACATTGTTGAAAGTGTCGTTAAACACCAATAAAACTGGTCACCATGTTATACGTTATACCCGACACATTGTTGAAAGTGTCGTTAAACACCAATAAAACTGGTCACCATATTATACGTTATACCTGACACATTGTTGAAAGTGTCATTAAACACCAATAAAACTGAATGCCATATTATACATCATAGCTGAAATATTGTTGACAGTGGTGTTAATACCAATAAAACTGGCCAACATACATTATACCCGACACATTGTTGAAAGTGTCGTTAAACACCAATAAAACTGGTCACCATATTATACATCATAGCTGAAATATTGTTGACAGTGGTGTTAATACCAATAAAACTGGCCAACATGTCATAAGTTATACCCGACACATTGTTGAAAGTGTCGTTAAACACCAATAAAACTGGTCACCATGTTATACGTTATACCCGACACATTGTTGAAAGTGTCGTTAAACACCAATAAAACTGGTCACCATATTATACGTTATACCTGACACATTGTTGAAAGTGTCGTTAAACACCAATAAAACTGGTCACCATGTTATACGTTATACCCGACACATTGTTGAAAGTGTCGTTAAACACCAATAAAACTGGTCACCATATTATACGTTATACCTGACACATTGTTGAAAGTGTCATTAAACACCAATAAAACTGAATGCCATATTATACATCATAGCTGAAATATTGTTGACAGTGGTGTTAATACCAATAAAACTGGCCAACATGTCATACGTTATACCCGACACATTGTTGAAAGTGTCGTTAAACACCAATAAAACTGGTCACCATGTTATACCCGACACATTGTTGAAAGTGTCGTTAAACACCAATAAAACTGGTCACCATATTATACGTTATACCTGACACATTGTTGAAAGTGTCATTAAACACCAATAAAACTGAATGCCATATTATACATCATAGCTGAAATATTGTTGACAGTGGTGTTAATACCAATAAAACTGGCCAACATGTCATACGTTATACCCGACACATTGTTGAAAGTGTCGTTAAACACCAATAAAACTGGTCACCATGTTATACGCTATACCCGACACATTGTTGAAAGTGTCGTTAAACACCAATAAAACTGGTCACCATATTATACGTTATACCTGACACATTGTTGAAAGTGTCGTTAAACACCAATAAAACTGGTCACCATGTTATACGTTATACCCGACACATTGTTGAAAGTGTCGTTAAACACCAATAAAACTGGTCACCATATTATACGTTATACCTGACACATTGTTGAAAGTGTCATTAAACACCAATAAAACTGAATGCCATATTATACATCATAGCTGAAATATTGTTGACAGTGGTGTTAATACCAATAAAACTGGCCAACATGTCATACGTTATACCCGACACATTGTTGAAAGTGTCGTTAAACACCAATAAAACTGGTCACCATATTATACGTTATACCTGACACATTGTTGAAAGTGTCGTTAAACACCAATAAAACTGGTCACCATGTTATACGTTATACCCGACACATTGTTGAAAGTGTCGTTAAACACCAATAAAACTGGTCACCATATTATACGTTATACCTGACACATTGTTGAAAGTGTCATTAAACACCAATAAAACTGAATGCCATATTATACATCATAGCTGAAATATTGTTGACAGTGGTGTTAATACCAATAAAACTGGCCAACATGTCATACGTTATACCCGTCACATTGTTGAGTGTCGTTAAACACCAATAAAACTGGTCACCATATTATACGTTATACCTGACACATTGTTGAAAGTGTCGTTAAACACCAATAAAACTGGTCACCATGTTATACGTTATACCCGACACATTGTTGAAAGTGTCGTTAAACACCAATAAAACTGGTCACCATATTATACGTTATACCTGACACATTGTTGAAAGTGTCATTAAACACCAATAAAACTGAATGCCATATTATACATCATAGCTGAAATATTGTTGACAGTGGTGTTAATACCAATAAAACTGGCCAACATGTCATACGTTATACCCGACACATTGTTGAAAGTGTCGTTAAACACCAATAAAACTGGTCACCATATTATACGTTATACCTGACACATTGTTGAAAGTGTCGTTAAACACCAATAAAACTGGTCACCATGTTATACGTTATACCCGACACATTGTTGAAAGTGTCGTTAAACACCAATAAAACTGGTCACCATATTATACGTTATACCTGACACATTGTTGAAAGTGTCATTAAACACCAATAAAACTGAATGCCATATTATACATCATAGCTGAAATATTGTTGACAGTGGTGTTAATACCAATAAAACTGGCCAACATGTCATACGTTATACCCGACACATTGTTGAAAGTGTCGTTAAACACCAATAAAACTGGTCACCATATTATACGTTATACCTGACACATTGTTGAAAGTGTCGTTAAACACCAATAAAACTGGTCACCATATTATACGTTATACCTGACACATTGTTGAAAGTGTCATTAAACACCAATAAAACTGAATGCCATATTATACATCATAGCTGAAATATTGTTGACAGTGCTGTTAATACCAATAAAACTGGCCAACATGTCATACGTTATACCCGACACATTGTTGAGTGTCGTTAAACACCAATAAAACTGGTCACCATATTATACGTTATACCTGACACATTGTTGAAAGTGTCGTTAAACACCAATAAAACTGGTCACCATGTTATACGTTATACCCGACACATTGTTGAAAGTGTCGTTAAACACCAATAAAACTGGTCACCATATTATACGTTATACCTGACACATTGTTGAAAGTGTCATTAAACACCAATAAAACTGAATGCCATATTATACATCATAGCTGAAATATTGTTGACAGTGGTGTTAATACCAATAAAACTGGCCAACATGTCATACGTTATACCCAACACATTGTTGAGTGTCGTTAAACACCAATAAAACTGGTCACCATATTATACGTTATACCTGACACATTGTTGAAAGTGTCGTTAAACACCAATAAAACTGGTCACCATGTTATACGTTATACCCGACACATTGTTGAAAGTGTCGTTAAACACCAATAAAACTGGTCACCATATTATACGTTATACCTGACACATTGTTGAAAGTGTCATTAAACACCAATAAAACTGAATGCCATATTATACATCATAGCTGAAATATTGTTGACAGTGGTGTTAATACCAATAAAACTGGCCAACATACATTATACCCGACACATTGTTGAAAGTGTCGTTAAACACCAATAAAACTGGTCACCATATTATACATCATAGCTGAAATATTGTTGACAGTGGTGTTAATACCAATAAAACTGGCCAACATGTCATAAGTTATACCCGACACATTGTTGAAAGTGTCGTTAAACACCAATAAAACTGGTCACCATGTTATACGTTATACCCGACACATTGTTGAAAGTGTCGTTAAACACCAATAAAACTGGTCACCATATTATACGTTATACCTGACACATTGTTGAAAGTGTCATTAAACACCAATAAAACTGAATGCCATATTATACATCATAGCTGAAATATTGTTGACAGTGGTGTTAATACCAATAAAACTGACCAACATGTCATACGTTATACCCGACACATTGTTGAAAGTGTCATTAAACACCAATAAAACTGGCCACCATATTATACGTTATACCTGACACATTGTTGAAAGTGTCGTTAAACACCAATAAAACTGGTCACCATGTTATACGTTATACCCGACACATTGTTGAAAGTGTCGTTAAACACCAATAAAACTGGTCACCATATTATACGTTATACCTGACACATTGTTGAAAGTGTCATTAAACACCAATAAAACTGAATGCCATATTATACATCATAGCTGAAATATTGTTGACAGTGGTGTTAATACCAATAAAACTGGCCAACATGTCATACGTTATACCCGACACATTGTTGAAAGTGTCGTTAAACACCAATAAAACTGGTCACCATATTATAGGTTATACCTGACACATTGTTGAAAGTGTCGTTAAACACCAATAAAACGGGTCACCATGTTATACGTTATACCCGACACATTGTTGAAAGTGTCGTTAAACACCAATAAAACTGGTCACCATATTATACGTTATACCTGACACATTGTTGAAAGTGTCGTTAAACACCAATAAAACTGGTCACCATGTTATACGTTATACCCGACACATTGTTGAAAGTGTCGTTAAACACCAATAAAACTGGTCACCATATTATACGTTATACCTGACACATTGTTGAAAGTGTCATTAAACACCAATAAAACTGAATGCCATATTATACATCATAGCTGAAATATTGTTGACAGTGGTGTTAATACCAATAAAACTGGCCAACATGTCATACGTTATACCCGACACATTGTTGAAAGTGTCGTTAAACACCAATAAAACTGGTCACCATATTATACGTTATACCTGACACATTGTTGAAAGTGTCGTTAAACACCAATAAAACTGGTCACCATGTTATACGTTATACCCGACACATTGTTGAAAGTGTCGTTAAACACCAATAAAACTGGTCACCATATTATACGTTATACCTGACACATTGTTGAAAGTGTCATTAAACACCAATAAAACTGAATGCCATATTATACATCATAGCTGAAATATTGTTGACAGTGCTGTTAATACCAATAAAACTGGCCAACATGTCATACGTTATACCCGACACATTGTTGAGTGTCGTTAAACACCAATAAAACTGGTCACCATATTATACGTTATACCGGACACATTGTTGAAAGTGTCGTTAAACACCAATAAAACTGGTCACCATGTTATACGTTATACCCGACACATTGTTGAAAGTGTCGTTAAACACCAATAAAACTGGTCACCATATTATACGTTATACCTGACACATTGTTGAAAGTGTCATTAAACACCAATAAAACTGAATGCCATATTATACATCATAGCTGAAATATTGTTGACAGTGGTGTTAATACCAATAAAACTGGCCAACATGTCATACGTTATACCCAACACATTGTTGAGTGTCGTTAAACACCAATAAAACTGGTCACCATATTATACGTTATACCTGACACATTGTTGAAAGTGTCGTTAAACACCAATAAAACTGGTCACCATGTTATACGTTATACCCGACACATTGTTGAAAGTGTCGTTAAACACCAATAAAACTGGTCACCATATTATACGTTATACCTGACACATTGTTGAAAGTGTCATTAAACACCAATAAAACTGAATGCCATATTATACATCATAGCTGAAATATTGTTGACAGTGGTGTTAATACCAATAAAACTGACCAACATGTCATACGTTATACCCGACACATTGTTGAAAGTGTCGTTAAACACCAATAAAACTGGTCACCATATTATACGTTATACCTGACACATTGTTGAAAGTGTCGTTAAACACCAATAAAACTGGTCACCATGTTATACGTTATACCCGACACATTGTTGAAAGTGTCGTTAAACACCAATAAAACTGGTCACCATATTATACGTTATACCTGACACATTGTTGAAAGTGTCATTAAACACCAATAAAACTGAATGCCATATTATACATCATAGCTGAAATATTGTTGACAGTGGTGTTAATACCAATAAAACTGGCCAACATGTCATACGTTATACCCGACACATTGTTGAAAGTTTCGTTAAACACCAATAAAACTGGTCACCATGTTATACGTTATACCTGACACATTGTTGAAAGTGTCGTTAAACACCAATAAAACTGGTCACCATGTTATACGTTATACCCGACACATTGTTGAAAGTGTCGTTAAACACCAATAAAACTGGTCACCATATTATACGTTATACCTGACACATTGTTGAAAGTGTCATTAAACACCAATAAAACTGAATGCCATATTATACATCATAGCTGAAATATTGTTGACAGTGGTGTTAATACCAATAAAACTGGCCAACATACATTATACCCGACACATTGTTGAAAGTGTCGTTAAACACCAATAAAACTGGTCACCATATTATACATCATAGCTGAAATATTGTTGACAGTGGTGTTAATACCAATAAAACTGGCCAACATGTCATAAGTTATACCCGACACATTGTTGAAAGTGTCGTTAAACACCAATAAAACTGGTCACCATGTTATACGTTATACCCGACACATTGTTGAAAGTGTCGTTAAACACCAATAAAACTGGTCACCATATTATACGTTATACCTGACACATTGTTGAAAGTGTCGTTAAACACCAATAAAACTGGTCACCATGTTATACGTTATACCCGACACATTGTTGAAAGTGTCGTTAAACACCAATAAAACTGGTCACCATATTATACGTTATACCTGACACATTGTTGAAAGTGTCATTAAACACCAATAAAACTGAATGCCATATTATACATCATAGCTGAAATATTGTTGACAGTGGTGTTAATACCAATAAAACTGGCCAACATGTCATACGTTATACCCGACACATTGTTGAAAGTGTCGTTAAACACCAATAAAACTGGTCACCATGTTATACCCGACACATTGTTGAAAGTGTCGTTAAACACCAATAAAACTGGTCACCATATTATACGTTATACCTGACACATTGTTGAAAGTGTCATTAAACACCAATAAAACTGAATGCCATATTATACATCATAGCTGAAATATTGTTGACAGTGGTGTTAATACCAATAAAACTGGCCAACATGTCATACGTTATACCCGACACATTGTTGAAAGTGTCGTTAAACACCAATAAAACTGGTCACCATGTTATACGCTATACCCGACACATTGTTGAAAGTGTCGTTAAACACCAATAAAACTGGTCACCATATTATACGTTATACCTGACACATTGTTGAAAGTGTCGTTAAACACCAATAAAACTGGTCACCATGTTATACGTTATACCCGACACATTGTTGAAAGTGTCGTTAAACACCAATAAAACTGGTCACCATATTATACGTTATACCTGACACATTGTTGAAAGTGTCATTAAACACCAATAAAACTGAATGCCATATTATACATCATAGCTGAAATATTGTTGACAGTGGTGTTAATACCAATAAAACTGGCCAACATGTCATACGTTATACCCGACACATTGTTGAAAGTGTCGTTAAACACCAATAAAACTGGTCACCATATTATACGTTATACCTGACACATTGTTGAAAGTGTCGTTAAACACCAATAAAACTGGTCACCATGTTATACGTTATACCCGACACATTGTTGAAAGTGTCGTTAAACACCAATAAAACTGGTCACCATATTATACGTTATACCTGACACATTGTTGAAAGTGTCATTAAACACCAATAAAACTGAATGCCATATTATACATCATAGCTGAAATATTGTTGACAGTGGTGTTAATACCAATAAAACTGGCCAACATGTCATACGTTATACCCGTCACATTGTTGAGTGTCGTTAAACACCAATAAAACTGGTCACCATATTATACGTTATACCTGACACATTGTTGAAAGTGTCGTTAAACACCAATAAAACTGGTCACCATGTTATACGTTATACCCGACACATTGTTGAAAGTGTCGTTAAACACCAATAAAACTGGTCACCATATTATACGTTATACCTGACACATTGTTGAAAGTGTCATTAAACACCAATAAAACTGAATGCCATATTATACATCATAGCTGAAATATTGTTGACAGTGGTGTTAATACCAATAAAACTGGCCAACATGTCATACGTTATACCCGACACATTGTTGAAAGTGTCGTTAAACACCAATAAAACTGGTCACCATATTATACGTTATACCTGACACATTGTTGAAAGTGTCGTTAAACACCAATAAAACTGGTCACCATGTTATACGTTATACCCGACACATTGTTGAAAGTGTCGTTAAACACCAATAAAACTGGTCACCATATTATACGTTATACCTGACACATTGTTGAAAGTGTCATTAAACACCAATAAAACTGAATGCCATATTATACATCATAGCTGAAATATTGTTGACAGTGGTGTTAATACCAATAAAACTGGCCAACATGTCATACGTTATACCCGACACATTGTTGAAAGTGTCGTTAAACACCAATAAAACTGGTCACCATATTATACGTTATACCTGACACATTGTTGAAAGTGTCGTTAAACACCAATAAAACTGGTCACCATATTATACGTTATACCTGACACATTGTTGAAAGTGTCATTAAACACCAATAAAACTGAATGCCATATTATACATCATAGCTGAAATATTGTTGACAGTGCTGTTAATACCAATAAAACTGGCCAACATGTCATACGTTATACCCGACACATTGTTGAGTGTCGTTAAACACCAATAAAACTGGTCACCATATTATACGTTATACCTGACACATTGTTGAAAGTGTCGTTAAACACCAATAAAACTGGTCACCATGTTATACGTTATACCCGACACATTGTTGAAAGTGTCGTTAAACACCAATAAAACTGGTCACCATATTATACGTTATACCTGACACATTGTTGAAAGTGTCATTAAACACCAATAAAACTGAATGCCATATTATACATCATAGCTGAAATATTGTTGACAGTGGTGTTAATACCAATAAAACTGGCCAACATGTCATACGTTATACCCAACACATTGTTGAGTGTCGTTAAACACCAATAAAACTGGTCACCATATTATACGTTATACCTGACACATTGTTGAAAGTGTCGTTAAACACCAATAAAACTGGTCACCATGTTATACGTTATACCCGACACATTGTTGAAAGTGTCGTTAAACACCAATAAAACTGGTCACCATATTATACGTTATACCTGACACATTGTTGAAAGTGTCATTAAACACCAATAAAACTGAATGCCATATTATACATCATAGCTGAAATATTGTTGACAGTGGTGTTAATACCAATAAAACTGACCAACATGTCATACGTTATACCCGACACATTGTTGAAAGTGTCGTTAAACACCAATAAAACTGGTCACCATATTATACGTTATACCTGACACATTGTTGAAAGTGTCGTTAAACACCAATAAAACTGGTCACCATGTTATACGTTATACCCGACACATTGTTGAAAGTGTCGTTAAACACCAATAAAACTGGTCACCATATTATACGTTATACCTGACACATTGTTGAAAGTGTCATTAAACACCAATAAAACTGAATGCCATATTATACATCATAGCTGAAATATTGTTGACAGTGGTGTTAATACCAATAAAACTGGCCAACATGTCATACGTTATACCCGACACATTGTTGAAAGTGTCGTTAAACACCAATAAAACTGGTCACCATATTATACGTTATACCTGACACATTGTTGAAAGTGTCGTTAAACACCAATAAAACTGGTCATCATGTTATACGTTATACCCGACACATTGTTGAAAGTGTCGTTAAACACCAATAAAACTGGTCACCATATTATACGTTATACCTGACACATTGTTGAAAGTGTCATTAAACACCAATAAAACTGAATGCCATATTATACATCATAGCTGAAATATTGTTGACAGTGGTGTTAATACCAATAAAACTGGCCAACATACATTATACCCGACACATTGTTGAAAGTGTCGTTAAACACCAATAAAACTGGTCACCATATTTTACGTTATACCTGACACATTGTTGAAAGTGTCATTAAACACCAATAAAACTGAATGCCATATTATACATCATAGCTGAAATATTGTTGACAGTGGTGTTAATACCAATAAAACTGGCCAACATGTCATAAGTTATACCCGACACATTGTTGAAAGTGTCGTTAAACACCAATAAAACTGGTCACCATGTTATACGTTATACCCGACACATTGTTGAAAGTGTCGTTAAACACCAATAAAACTGGTCACCATATTATACGTTATACCTGACACATTGTTGAAAGTGTCGTTAAACACCAATAAAACTGGTCACCATGTTATACGTTATACCCGACACATTGTTGAAAGTGTCGTTAAACACCAATAAAACTGGTCACCATATTATACGTTATACCTGACACATTGTTGAAAGTGTCATTAAACACCAATAAAACTGAATGCCATATTATACATCATAGCTGAAATATTGTTGACAGTGGTGTTAATACCAATAAAACTGGCCAACATGTCATACGTTATACCCGACACATTGTTGAAAGTGTCGTTAAACACCAATAAAACTGGTCACCATGTTATACCCGACACATTGTTGAAAGTGTCGTTAAACACCAATAAAACTGGTCACCATATTATACGTTATACCTGACACATTGTTGAAAGTGTCATTAAACACCAATAAAACTGAATGCCATATTATACATCATAGCTGAAATATTGTTGACAGTGGTGTTAATACCAATAAAACTGGCCAACATGTCATACGTTATACCCGACACATTGTTGAAAGTGTCGTTAAACACCAATAAAACTGGTCACCATGTTATACGTTATACCCGACACATTGTTGAAAGTGTCGTTAAACACCAATAAAACTGGTCACCATATTATACGTTATACCTGACACATTGTTGAAAGTGTCGTTAAACACCAATAAAACTGGTCACCATGTTATACGTTATACCCGACACATTGTTGAAAGTGTCGTTAAACACCAATAAAACTGGTCACCATATTATACGTTATACCTGACACATTGTTGAAAGTGTCATTAAACACCAATAAAACTGAATGCCATATTATACATCATAGCTGAAATATTGTTGACAGTGGTGTTAATACCAATAAAACTGGCCAACATGTCATACGTTATACCCGACACATTGTTGAAAGTGTCGTTAAACACCAATAAAACTGGTCACCATATTATACGTTATACCTGACACATTGTTGAAAGTGTCGTTAAACACCAATAAAACTGGTCACCATGTTATACGTTATACCCGACACATTGTTGAAAGTGTCGTTAAACACCAATAAAACTGGTCACCATATTATACGTTATACCTGACACATTGTTGAAAGTGTCATTAAACACCAATAAAACTGAATGCCATATTATACATCATAGCTGAAATATTGTTGACAGTGGTGTTAATACCAATAAAACTGGCCAACATGTCATACGTTATACCCGTCACATTGTTGAGTGTCGTTAAACACCAATAAAACTGGTCACCATATTATACGTTATACCTGACACATTGTTGAAAGTGTCGTTAAACACCAATAAAACTGGTCACCATGTTATACGTTATACCCGACACATTGTTGAAAGTGTCGTTAAACACCAATAAAACTGGTCACCATATTATACGTTATACCTGACACATTGTTGAAAGTGTCATTAAACACCAATAAAACTGAATGCCATATTATACATCATAGCTGAAATATTGTTGACAGTGGTGTTAATACCAATAAAACTGGCCAACATGTCATACGTTATACCCGACACATTGTTGAAAGTGTCGTTAAACACCAATAAAACTGGTCACCATATTATACGTTATACCTGACACATTGTTGAAAGTGTCGTTAAACACCAATAAAACTGGTCACCATGTTATACGTTATACCCGACACATTGTTGAAAGTGTCGTTAAACACCAATAAAACTGGTCACCATATTATACGTTATACCTGACACATTGTTGAAAGTGTCATTAAACACCAATAAAACTGAATGCCATATTATACATCATAGCTGAAATATTGTTGACAGTGGTGTTAATACCAATAAAACTGGCCAACATGTCATACGTTATACCCGACACATTGTTGAAAGTGTCGTTAAACACCAATAAAACTGGTAACCATATTATACGTTATACCTGACACATTGTTGAAAGTGTCGTTAAACACCAATAAAACTGGTCACCATATTATACGTTATACCTGACACATTGTTGAAAGTGTCATTAAACACCAATAAAACTGAATGCCATATTATACATCATAGCTGAAATATTGTTGACAGTGCTGTTAATACCAATAAAACTGGCCAACATGTCATACGTTATACCCGACACATTGTTGAGTGTCGTTAAACACCAATAAAACTGGTCACCATATTATACGTTATACCTGACACATTGTTGAAAGTGTCGTTAAACACCAATAAAACTGGTCACCATGTTATACGTTATACCCGACACATTGTTGAAAGTGTCGTTAAACACCAATAAAACTGGTCACCATATTATACGTTATACCTGACACATTGTTGAAAGTGTCATTAAACACCAATAAAACTGAATGCCATATTATACATCATAGCTGAAATATTGTTGACAGTGGTGTTAATACCAATAAAACTGGCCAACATGTCATACGTTATACCCAACACATTGTTGAGTGTCGTTAAACACCAATAAAACTGGTCACCATATTATACGTTATACCTGACACATTGTTGAAAGTGTCGTTAAACACCAATAAAACTGGTCACCATGTTATACGTTATACCCGACACATTGTTGAAAGTGTCGTTAAACACCAATAAAACTGGTCACCATATTATACGTTATACCTGACACATTGTTGAAAGTGTCATTAAACACCAATAAAACTGAATGCCATATTATACATCATAGCTGAAATATTGTTGACAGTGGTGTTAATACCAATAAAACTGACCAACATGTCATACGTTATACCCGACACATTGTTGAAAGTGTCGTTAAACACCAATAAAACTGGTCACCATATTATACGTTATACCTGACACATTGTTGAAAGTGTCGTTAAACACCAATAAAACTGGTCACCATGTTATACGTTATACCCGACACATTGTTGAAAGTGTCGTTAAACACCAATAAAACTGGTCACCATATTATACGTTATACCTGACACATTGTTGAAAGTGTCATTAAACACCAATAAAACTGAATGCCATATTATACATCATAGCTGAAATATTGTTGACAGTGGTGTTAATACCAATAAAACTGGCCAACATGTCATACGTTATACCCGACACATTGTTGAAAGTGTCGTTAAACACCAATAAAACTGGTCACCATATTATACGTTATACCTGACACATTGTTGAAAGTGTCGTTAAACACCAATAAAACTGGTCACCATGTTATACGTTATACCCGACACATTGTTGAAAGTGTCGTTAAACACCAATAAAACTGGTCACCATATTATACGTTATACCTGACACATTGTTGAAAGTGTCATTAAACACCAATAAAACTGAATGCCATATTATACATCATAGCTGAAATATTGTTGACAGTGGTGTTAATACCAATAAAACTGGCCAACATACATTATACCCGACACATTGTTGAAAGTGTCGTTAAACACCAATAAAACTGGTCACCATATTTTACGTTATACCTGACACATTGTTGAAAGTGTCATTAAACACCAATAAAACTGAATGCCATATTATACATCATAGCTGAAATATTGTTGACAGTGGTGTTAATACCAATAAAACTGGCCAACATGTCATAAGTTATACCCGACACATTGTTGAAAGTGTCGTTAAACACCAATAAAACTGGTCACCATGTTATACGTTATACCCGACACATTGTTGAAAGTGTCGTTAAACACCAATAAAACTGGTCACCATATTATACGTTATACCTGACACATTGTTGAAAGTGTCGTTAAACACCAATAAAACTGGTCACCATGTTATACGTTATACCCGACACATTGTTGAAAGTGTCGTTAAACACCAATAAAACTGGTCACCATATTATACGTTATACCTGACACATTGTTGAAAGTGTCATTAAACACCAATAAAACTGAATGCCATATTATACATCATAGCTGAAATATTGTTGACAGTGGTGTTAATACCAATAAAACTGGCCAACATGTCATACGTTATACCCGACACATTGTTGAAAGTGTCGTTAAACACCAATAAAACTGGTCACCATGTTATACCCGACACATTGTTGAAAGTGTCGTTAAACACCAATAAAACTGGTCACCATATTATACGTTATACCTGACACATTGTTGAAAGTGTCATTAAACACCAATAAAACTGAATGCCATATTATACATCATAGCTGAAATATTGTTGACAGTGGTGTTAATACCAATAAAACTGGCCAACATGTCATACGTTATACCCGACACATTGTTGAAAGTGTCGTTAAACACCAATAAAACTGGTCACCATGTTATACGTTATACCCGACACATTGTTGAAAGTGTCGTTAAACACCAATAAAACTGGTCACCATATTATACGTTATACCTGACACATTGTTGAAAGTGTCGTTAAACACCAATAAAACTGGTCACCATGTTATACGTTATACCCGACACATTGTTGAAAGTGTCGTTAAACACCAATAAAACTGGTCACCATATTATACGTTATACCTGACACATTGTTGAAAGTGTCATTAAACACCAATAAAACTGAATGCCATATTATACATCATAGCTGAAATATTGTTGACAGTGGTGTTAATACCAATAAAACTGGCCAACATGTCATACGTTATACCCGACACATTGTTGAAAGTGTCGTTAAACACCAATAAAACTGGTCACCATATTATACGTTATACCTGACACATTGTTGAAAGTGTCGTTAAACACCAATAAAACTGGTCACCATGTTATACGTTATACCCGACACATTGTTGAAAGTGTCGTTAAACACCAATAAAACTGGTCACCATATTATACGTTATACCTGACACATTGTTGAAAGTGTCATTAAACACCAATAAAACTGGTAACCATATTATACGTTATACCTGACACATTGTTGAAAGTGTCGTTAAACACCAATAAAACTGGTCACCATATTATACGTTATACCTGACACATTGTTGAAAGTGTCATTAAACACCAATAAAACTGAATGCCATATTATACATCATAGCTGAAATATTGTTGACAGTGGTGTTAATACCAATAAAACTGGCCAACATGTCATACGTTATACCCGACAGATTGTTGAAAGTGTCGTTAAACACCAATAAAACTGGTCACCATGTTATACGTTATACCCGACACATTGTTGAAAGTGTCGTTAAACACCAATAAAACTGGTCACCATATTATACGTTATACCTGACACATTGTTGAAAGTGTCGTTAAACACCAATAAAACTGGTCACCATATTATACGTTATACCTGACACATTGTTGAAAGTGTCGTTAAACACCAATAAAACTGGTCACCATGTTATACCCGACACATTGTTGAAAGTGTCGTT
This sequence comes from Bathymodiolus brooksi, assembly GCA_963680875.1. Lineage (NCBI taxonomy): Eukaryota > Metazoa > Mollusca > Bivalvia > Mytilida > Modiolidae > Bathymodiolus > Bathymodiolus brooksi. Next base: position 84,354,762 of record OY804588.1, on the reverse strand, counting down.
AAACACCAATAAAACTGGTCACCATATTATACGTTATACCTGACACATTGTTGAAAGTGTCGTTAAACACCAATAAAACTGGTCACCATGTCATACGTTATACCCGACACATTGTTGAAAGTGTCGTTAAACACCAATAAAACTGGTCACCATATTATACGTTATACCTGACACATTGTTGAAAGTGTCGTTAAACACCAATAAAACTGGTCACCATGTTATACGTTATACCCGACACATTGTTGAAAGTGTCGTTAAACACCAATAAAACTGGTCACCATATTATACGTTATACCTGACACATTGTTGAAAGTGTCATTAAACACCAATAAAACTGAATGCCATATTATACATCATAGCTGAAATATTGTTGACAGTGGTGTTAATACCAATAAAACTGGCCAACATGTCATACGTTATACCCGACACATTGTTGAAAGTGTCGTTAAACACCAATAAAACTGGTCACCATATTATACGTTATACCTGACACATTGTTGAAAGTGTCGTTAAACACCAATAAAACTGGTCACCATGTTATACGTTATACCCGACACATTGTTGAAAGTGTCGTTAAACACCAATAAAACTGGTCACCATATTATACGTTATACCTGACACATTGTTGAAAGTGTCGTTAAACACCAATAAAACTGGTCATCATGTTATAAGTTATACCCGACACATTGTTGAAAGTGTCGTTAAACACCAATAAAACTGGTCACCATATTATACGTTATACCTGACACATTGTTGAAAGTGTCATTAAACACCAATAAAACTGAATGCCATATTATACATCATAGCTGAAATATTGTTGACAGTGGTGTTAATACCAATAAAACTGGCCAACATGTCATACGTTATACCCGACACATTGTTGAGTGTCGTTAAACACCAATAAAACTGGTCACCATATTATACGTTATACCTGACACATTGTTGAAAGTGTCGTTAAACACCAATAAAACTGGTCACCATGTTATACGTTATACCCGACACATTGTTGAAAGTGTCGTTAAACACTAATAAAACTGGTCACCATATTATACGTTATACCTGACACATTGTTGAAAGTGTCATTAAACACCAATAAAACTGAATACCATATTATACATCATAGCTGAAATATTGTTGACAGTGGTGTTAATACCAATAAAACTGGCCAACATGTCATACGTTATACCCGACACATTGTTGAAAGTGTCGTTAAACACCAATAAAACTGGTCACCATATTATACGTTATACCTGACACATTGTTGAAAGTGTCGTTAAACACCAATAAAACTGGTCACCATGTTATACCCGACACATTGTTGAAAGTGTCGTTAAACACCAATAAAACTGGTCACCATATTATACGTTATACCTGACACATTGTTGAAAGTGTCATTAAACACCAATAAAACTGAATGCCATATTATACATCATAGCTGAAATATTGTTGACAGTGGTGTTAATACCAATAAAACTGGCCAACATGTCATACGTTATACCCGACACATTGTTGAAAGTGTCGTTAAACACCAATAAAACTGGTCACCATGTTATACGTTATACCCGACACATTGTTGAAAGTGTCGTTAAACACCAATAAAACTGGTCACCATATTATACGTTATACCTGACACATTGTTGAAAGTGTCGTTAAACACCAATAAAACTGGTCACCATGTTATACGTTATACCCGACACATTGTTGAAAGTGTCGTTAAACACCAATAAAACTGGTCACCATATTATACGTTATACCTGACACATTGTTGAAAGTGTCATTAAACACCAATAAAACTGAATGCCATATTATACATCATAGCTGAAATATTGTTGACAGTGGTGTTAATACCAATAAAACTGGCCAACATGTCATACGTTATACCCGACACATTGTTGAAAGTGTCGTTAAACACCAATAAAACTGGTCACCATATTATACGTTATACCTGACACATTGTTGAAAGTGTCGTTAAACACCAATAAAACTGGTCACCATGTTATACGTTATACCCGACACATTGTTGAAAGTGTCGTTAAACACCAATAAAACTGGTCACCATATTATACGTTATACCTGACACATTGTTGAAAGTGTCATTAAACACCAATAAAACTGAATGCCATATTATACATCATAGCTGAAATATTGTTGACAGTGGTGTTAATACCAATAAAACTGGCCAACATGTCATACGTTATACCCGACACATTGTTGAAAGTGTCGTTAAACACCAATAAAACTGGTCACCATGTTATACGTTATACCCGACACATTGTTGAAAGTGTCGTTAAACACCAATAAAACTGGTCACCATATTATACGTTATACCTGACACATTGTTGAAAGTGTCGTTAAACACCAATAAAACTGGTCACCATGTTATACGTTATACCCGACACATTGTTGAAAGTGTCGTTAAACACCAATAAAACTGGTCACCATATTATACGTTATACCTGACACATTGTTGAAAGTGTCATTAAACACCAATAAAACTGAATGCCATATTATACATCATAGCTGAAATATTGTTGACAGTGGTGTTAATACCAATAAAACTGGCCAACATGTCATACGTTATACCCGACACATTGTTGAAAGTGTCGTTAAACACCAATAAAACTGGTCACCATATTATACGTTATACCTGACACATTGTTGAAAGTGTCGTTAAACACCAATAAAACTGGTCACCATGTTATACGTTATACCCGACACATTGTTGAAAGTGTCGTTAAACACCAATAAAACTGGTCACCATATTATACGTTATACCTGACACATTGTTGAAAGTGTCATTAAACACCAATAAAACTGAATGCCATATTATACATCATAGCTGAAATATTGTTGACAGTGGTGTTAATACCAATAAAACTGGCCAACATGTCATACGTTATACCCGACACATTGTTGAAAGTGTCGTTAAACACCAATAAAACTGGTCACCATATTATACGTTATACCTGACACATTGTTGAAAGTGTCGTTAAACACCAATAAAACTGGTCACCATGTTATACGTTATACCCGACACATTGTTGAAAGTGTTGTTAAACACCAATAAAACTGGTCACCATATTATACGCTATACTTGACACATTGTTGAAAGTGTCATTAAACACCAATAAAACTGAATGCCATATTATACATCATAGCTGAAATATTGTTGACAGTGGTGTTAATACCAATAAAACTGGCCAACATATCATACGTTATACCTGACACATTGTTGAGTGTCGTTAAACACCAATAAAACTGGTCACCATATTATACGTTATACCTGACACATTGTTGAAAGTGTCATTAAACACCAATAAAACTGAATGCCATATTATATATCATAGCTGAAATATTGTTGACAGTGGTGTTAATACCAATAAAACTGGCCAACATGTCATACGTTATACCCGACACATTGTTGAAAGTGTCGTTAAACACCAATAAAACTGGTCACCATATTATACGTTATACCTGACACATTGTTGAAAGTGTCGTTAAACACCAATAAAACTGGTCACCATGTTATACGTTATACCCGACACATTGTTGAAAGTGTCGTTAAACACCAATAAAACTGGTCACCATATTATACGTTATACCTGACACATTGTTGAAAGTGTCATTAAACACCAATAAAACTGAATGCCATATTATACATCATAGCTGAAATATTGTTGACAGTGGTGTTAATACCAATAAAACTGGCCAACATGTCATACGTTATACCCGACACATTGTTGAAAGTGTCGTTAAACACCAATAAAACTGGTCACCATATTATACGTTATACCTGACACATTGTTGAAAGTGTCGTTAAACACCAATAAAACTGGTCACCATGTTATACTTTATACCCGACACATTGTTGAAAGTGTCGTTAAACACCAATAAAACTGGTCACCATATTATACGTTATACCTGACACATTGTTGAAAGTGTCGTTAAACACCAATAAAACTGGTCACCATGTTATACGTTATACCCGACACATTGTTGAAAGTGTCGTTAAACACCAATAAAACTGGTCACCATATTATACGTTATACCTGACACATTGTTGAAAGTGTCATTAAACACCAATAAAACTGGTCGCCATATTATACATCATAGCTGAAATATTGTTGACAGTGGTGTTAATACCAATAAAACTGGCCAACATGTCATACGTTATACCCGACACATTGTTGAAAGTGTCGTTAAACACCAATAAAACTGGTCACCATATTATACGTTATACCTGACACATTGTTGAAAGTGTCGTTAAACACCAATAAAACTGGTCACCATGTAATACGTTATACCCGACACATTGTTGAAAGTGTCGTTAAACACCAATAAAACTGGTCACCATATTATACGTTATGCCTGACACATTGTTGAAAGTGTACATTAAACACCAATAAAACTGAATGCCATATTATACATCATAGCTGAAATATTGTTGACAGTGGTGTTAATACCAATAAAACTGGCCAACATGTCATACGTTATACCCGACACATTGTTGAAAGTGTCGTTAAACACCAATAAAACTGGTCACCATATTATACGTTATACCTGACACATTGTTGAAAGTGTCGTTAAACACCAATAAAACTGGTCACCATGTTATACCTGACACATTGTTGAAAGTGTCATTAAACACCAATAAAACTGGTCACCATATTATACGTTATACCTGACACATTGTTGAAAGTGTCATTAAACACCAATAAAACTGAATGCCATATTATACATCATAGCTGAAATATTGTTGACAGTGGTGTTAATACCAATAAAACTGGCCAACATGTCATACGCTATACCCGACACATTGTTGAAAGTGTCGTTAAACACCAATAAAACTGGTCACCATATTATACGTTATACCTGACACATTGTTGAAAGTGTCGTTAAACACCAATAAAACTGGTCACCATGTTATACGCTATACCCGACACATTGTTGAAAGTGTCGTTAAACACCAATAAAACTGGTCACCATATTATACGTTATACCTGACACATTGTTGAAAGTGTCGTTAAACACCAATAAAACTGGTCACCATGTTATACGTTATACCCGACACATTCTTGAAAGTCTCATTAAACACCAATAAAACTGAATGCCATATTATACATCATAGCTGAAATATTGTTGACAGTGGTGTTAATACCAATAAAACTGGCCAACATATCATACGTTATACCCGACACATTGTTGAGTGTCGTTAAACACCAATAAAACTGGTCACCATATTATACGTTATACCTGACACATTGTTGAAAGTGTCATTAAACACCAATAAAACTGAATGCCATATTATATATCATAGCTGAAATATTGTTGACAGTGGTGTTAATACCAATAAAACTGGCCAACATGTCATACGTTATACCCGACACATTGTTGAAAGTGTCGTTAAACACCAATAAAACTGGTCACCATATTATACGTTATACCTGACACATTGTTGAAAGTGTCGTTAAACACCAATAAAACTGGTCACCATGTTATACGTTATACCCGACACATTGTTGAAAGTGTCGTTAAACACCAATAAAACTGGTCACCATATTATACGTTATACCTGACACATTGTTGAAAGTGTCATTAAACACCAATAAAACTGAATGCCATATTATACATCATAGCTGAAATATTGTTGACAGTGGTGTTAATACCAATAAAACTGGCCAACATGTCATACGTTATACCCGACACATTGTTGAAAGTGTCGTTAAACACCAATAAAACTGGTCACCATATTATACGTTATACCTGACACATTGTTGAAAGTGTCGTTAAACACCAATAAAACTGGTCACCATGTTATACGTTATACCCGACACATTGTTGAAAGTGTCGTTAAACACCAATAAACTGGTCACCATATTATACGTTATACCTGACACATTGTTGAAAGTGTCGTTAAACACCAATAAAACTGGTCACCATGTTATACGTTATACCCGACACATTGTTGAAAGTGTCGTTAAACACCAATAAAACTGGTCACCATATTATACGCTATACCTGACACATTGTTGAAAGTGTCATTAAACACCAATAAAACTGAATGCCATATTATACATCATAGCTGAAATATTGTTGACAGTGGTGTTAATACCAATAAAACTGGCCAACATGTCATACGTTATACCCGACACATTGTTGAAAGTGTCGTTAAACACCAATAAAACTGGTCACCATATTATACGTTATACCTGACACATTGTTGAAAGTGTCGTTAAACACCAATAAAACTGGTCACCATGTTATACGTTATACCCGACACATTGTTGAAAGTGTCGTTAAACACCAATAAAACTGGTAACCATATTATACGTTATACCTGATACATTGTTGAAAGTGTACATTAAACACCAATAAAACTGAATGCCATATTATACATCATAGCTGAAATATTGTTGACAGTGGTGTTAATACCAATAAAACTGGCCAACATGTCATACGTTATACCCGACACATTGTTGAAAGTGTCGTTAAACACCAATAAAACTGGTCACCATATTATACGTTATACCTGACACATTGTTGAAAGTGTCGTTAAACACCAATAAAACTGGTCACCATGTTATACCTGACACATTGTTGAAAGTGTCGTTAAACACCAATAAAACTGGTCACCATATTATACGTTATACCTGACACATTGTTGAAAGTGTCATTAAACACCAATAAAACTGAATGCCATATTATACATCATAGCTGAAATATTGTTGACAGTGGTGTTAATACCAATAAAACTGGCCAACATGTCATACGCTATACCCGACACATTGTTGAAAGTGTCGTTAAACACCAATAAAACTGGTCACCATATTATACGTTATACCTGACACATTGTTGAAAGTGTCGTTAAACACCAATAAAACTGGTCACCATGTTATACGTTATACCCGACACATTGTTGAAAGTGTCGTTAAACACCAATAAAACTGGTCACCATATTATACGTTATACCTGACACATTGTTGAAAGTGTCGTTAAACACCAATAAAACTGGTCACCATGTTATACGTTATACCCGACACATTGTTGAAAGTGTCGTTAAACACCAATAAAACTGGTCACCATATTATATGTTATACCTGACACATTGTTGAAAGTGTCATTAAACACCAATAAAACTGAATGCCATATTATACATCATAGCTGAAATATTGTTGAAAGTGGTGTTAATACCAATAAAACTGGCCAACATGTCATACGTTATACCCGACACATTGTTGAAAGTGTCGTTAAACACCAAGAAAACTGGTCACCATATTATACGTTATACCTGACACATTGTTGAAAGTGTCGTTAAACACCAATAAAACTGGTCACCATGTTATACATTATACCCGACACATTGTTGAAAGTGTCGTTAAACACCAATAAAACTGGTCACCATATTATACGTTATACCTGACACATTGTTGAAAGTGTCATTAAACACCAATAAAACTGAATGCCATATTATACATCATAGCTGAAATATTGTTGACAGTGGTGTTAATACCAATAAAACTGGCCAACATGTCATACGTTATACCCGACACATTGTTGAAAGTGTCGTTAAACACCAATAAAACTGGTCACCATATTATACGTTATACCTGACACATTGTTGAAAGTGTCGTTAAACACCAATAAAACTGGTCACCATGTTATACCCGACACATTGTTGAAAGTGTCGTTAAACACCAATAAAACTGGTCACCATATTATACGTTATACCTGACACATTGTTGAAAGTGTCATTAAACACCAATAAAACTGAATGCCATATTATACATCATAGCTGAAATGTTGTTGACAGTGGTGTTAATACCAATAAAACTGGCCAACATGTCATACGCTATACCCGACACATTGTTGAAAGTGTCGTTAAACACCAATAAAACTGGTCACCATATTATACGTTATACCTGACACATTGTTGAAAGTGTCGTTAAACACCAATAAAACTGGTCACCATGTTATACGTTATACCCGACACATTGTTGAAAGTGTCGTTAAACACCAATAAAACTGGTCACCATATTATACGTTATACCTGACACATTGTTGAAAGTGTCGTTAAACACCAATAAAACTGGTCACCATGTTATACGTTATACCCGACACATTGTTGAAAGTGTCGTTAAACACCAATAAAACTGGTCACCATATTATACGTTATACCTGACACATTGTTGAAAGTGTCGTTAAACACCAATAAAACTGGTCACCATGTTATACGTTATACCCGACACATTGTTGAAAGTGTTGTTAAACACCAATAAAACTGGTCACCATATTATACGTTATACCTGACACATTGTTGAAAGTGTCATTAAACACCAATAAAACTGAATGCCATATTATACATCATAGCTGAAATATTGTTGACAGTGGTGTTAATACCAATAAAACTGGCCAACATGTCATACGTTATACCCGACACATTGTTGAAAGTGTCGTTAAACACCAATAAAACTGGTCACCATATTATACGTTATACCTGACACATTGTTGAAAGTGTCGTTAAACACCAATAAAACTGGTAACCATGTTATACGTTATACCCGACACATTGTTGAAAGTGTCGTTAAACACCAATAAAACTGGTCACCATGTTATACCCGACACATTGTTGAAAGTGTCGTTAAACACCAATAAAACTGGTCACCATATTATAAGTTATACCTGACACATTGTTGAAAGTGTCATTAAACACCAATAAAACTGAATGCCATATTATACATCATAGCTGAAATATTGTTGACAGTGGTGTTAATACCAATAAAACTGGCCAACATGTCATACGTTATACCCGACACATTGTTGAAAGTGTCGTTAAACTCCAATAAAACTGGTCACCATATTATACGTTATACCTGACACATTGTTGAAAGTGTCGTTAAACACCAATAAAACTGGTCACCATGTTATACGTTATACCCGACACATTGTTGAAAGTGTCGTTAAACACCAATAAAACTGGTCACCATATTATACGTTATACCTGACACATTGTTGAAAGTGTCATTAAACACCAATAAAACTGAATGCCATATTATACATCATAGCTGAAATATTGTTGACAGTGGTGTTAATACCAATAAAACTGGCCAACATGTCATACGTTATACCCGACACATTGTTGAAAGTGTCGTTAAACACCAATGAAACTGGTCACCATATTATACGCTATACCTGACACATTGTTGAAAGTGTCGTTAAACACCAATAAAACTGGTCACCATGTTATACGTTATACCCGACACATTGTTGAAAGTGTCGTTAAACACCAATAAAACTGGTCACCATATTATACGTTATACCTGACACATTGTTGAAAGTGTCATTAAACACCAATAAAACTGAATGCCATATTATACATCATAGCTGAAATATTGTTGACAGTGGTGTTAATACCAATAAAACTGGCCAACATGTCATACGTTATACCCGACACATTGTTGAGTGTCGTTAAACACCAATAAAACTGGTCACCATATTATACGTTATACCTGACACATTGTTGAAAGTGTCGTTAAACACCAATAAAACTGGTCACCATGTTATACGTTATACCCGACACATTGTTGAAAGTGTCGTTAAACACCAATAAAACTGGTCACCATATTATACGTTATACCTGACACATTGTTGAAAGTGTCATTAAACACCAATAAAACTGAATGCCATATTATACATCATAGCTGAAATATTGTTGACAGTGGTGTTAATACCAATAAAACTGGCCAACATGTCATACGTTATACCCGACACATTGTTGAAAGTGTCGTTAAACACCAATAAAACTGGTCACCATATTATACGTTATACCTGACACATTGTTGAAAGTGTCGTTAAACACCAATAAAACTGGTCACCATGTTATACGTTATACCCGACACATTGTTGAAAGTGTTGTTAAACACCAATAAAACTGGTCACCATATTATACGCTATACTTGACACATTGTTGAAAGTGTCATTAAACACCAATAAAACTGAATGCCATATTATACATCATAGCTGAAATATTGTTGACAGTGGTGTTAATACCAATAAAACTGGCCAACATATCATACGTTATACCTGACACATTGTTGAGTGTCGTTAAACACCAATAAAACTGGTCACCATATTATACGTTATACCTGACACATTGTTGAAAGTGTCATTAAACACCAATAAAACTGAATGCCATATTATATATCATAGCTGAAATATTGTTGACAGTGGTGTTAATACCAATAAAACTGGCCAACATGTCATACGTTATACCCGACACATTGTTGAAAGTGTCGTTAAACACCAATAAAACTGGTCACCATATTATACGTTATACCTGACACATTGTTGAAAGTGTCGTTAAACACCAATAAAACTGGTCACCATGTTATACCTGACACATTGTTGAAAGTGTCATTAAACACCAATAAAACTGGTCACCATATTATACGTTATACCTGACACATTGTTGAAAGTGTCATTAAACACCAATAAAACTGAATGCCATATTATACATCATAGCTGAAATATTGTTGACAGTGGTGTTAATACCAATAAAACTGGCCAACATGTCATACGCTATACCCGACACATTGTTGAAAGTGTCGTTAAACACCAATAAAACTGGTCACCATATTATACGTTATACCTGACACATTGTTGAAAGTGTCGTTAAACACCAATAAAACTGGTCACCATGTTATACGCTATACCCGACACATTGTTGAAAGTGTCGTTAAACACCAATAAAACTGGTCACCATATTATACGTTATACCTGACACATTGTTGAAAGTGTCGTTAAACACCAATAAAACTGGTCACCATGTTATACGTTATACCCGACACATTCTTGAAAGTCTCATTAAACACCAATAAAACTGAATGCCATATTATACATCATAGCTGAAATATTGTTGACAGTGGTGTTAATACCAATAAAACTGGCCAACATATCATACGTTATACCCGACACATTGTTGAGTGTCGTTAAACACCAATAAAACTGGTCACCATATTATACGTTATACCTGACACATTGTTGAAAGTGTCATTAAACACCAATAAAACTGAATGCCATATTATATATCATAGCTGAAATATTGTTGACAGTGGTGTTAATACCAATAAAACTGGCCAACATGTCATACGTTATACCCGACACATTGTTGAAAGTGTCGTTAAACACCAATAAAACTGGTCACCATGTTATACGTTATACCCGACACATTGTTGAAAGTGTCGTTAAACACCAATAAAACTGGTCACCATATTATACGTTATACCTGACACATTGTTGAAAGTGTCATTAAACACCAATAAAACTGAATGCCATATTATACATCATAGCTGAAATATTGTTGACAGTGGTGTTAATACCAATAAAACTGGCCAACATGTCATACGTTATACCCGACACATTGTTGAAAGTGTCGTTAAACACCAATAAAACTGGTCACCATATTATACGTTATACCTGACACATTGTTGAAAGTGTCGTTAAACACCAATAAAACTGGTCACCATGTTATACGTTATACCCGACACATTGTTGAAAGTGTCGTTAAACACCAATAAACTGGTCACCATATTATACGTTATACCTGACACATTGTTGAAAGTGTCGTTAAACACCAATAAAACTGGTCACCATGTTATACGTTATACCCGACACATTGTTGAAAGTGTCGTTAAACACCAATAAAACTGGTCACCATATTATACGTTATACCTGACACATTGTTGAAAGTGTCATTAAACACCAATAAAACTGAATGCCATATTATACATCATAGCTGAAATATTGTTGACAGTGGTGTTAATACCAATAAAACTGGCCAACATGTCATACGTTATACCCGACACATTGTTGAAAGTGTCGTTAAACACCAATAAAACTGGTCACCATATTATACGTTATACCTGACACATTGTTGAAAGTGTCGTTAAACACCAATAAAACTGGTCACCATGTTATACGTTATACCCGACACATTGTTGAAAGTGTCGTTAAACACCAATAAAACTGGTCACCATATTATACGTTATACCTGATACATTGTTGAAAGTGTACATTAAACACCAATAAAACTGAATGCCATATTATACATCATAGCTGAAATATTGTTGACAGTGGTGTTAATACCAATAAAACTGGCCAACATGTCATACGTTATACCCGACACATTGTTGAAAGTGTCGTTAAACACCAATAAAACTGGTCACCATATTATACGTTATACCTGACACATTGTTGAAAGTGTCGTTAAACACCAATAAAACTGGTCACCATGTTATACCTGACACATTGTTGAAAGTGTCGTTAAACACCAATAAAACTGGTCACCATATTATACGTTATACCTGACACATTGTTGAAAGTGTCATTAAACACCAATAAAACTGAATGCCATATTATACATCATAGCTGAAATATTGTTGACAGTGGTGTTAATACCAATAAAACTGGCCAACATGTCATACGCTATACCCGACACATTGTTGAAAGTGTCGTTAAACACCAATAAAACTGGTCACCATATTATACGTTATACCTGACACATTGTTGAAAGTGTCGTTAAACACCAATAAAACTGGTCACCATGTTATACGTTATACCCGACACATTGTTGAAAGTGTCGTTAAACACCAATAAAACTGGTCACCATATTATACGTTATACCTGACACATTGTTGAAAGTGTCGTTAAACACCAATAAAACTGGTCACCATGTTATACGTTATACCCGACACATTGTTGAAAGTGTCGTTAAACACCAATAAAACTGGTCACCATATTATATGTTATACCTGACACATTGTTGAAAGTGTCATTAAACACCAATAAAACTGAATGCCATATTATACATCATAGCTGAAATATTGTTGAAAGTGGTGTTAATACCAATAAAACTGGCCAACATGTCATACGTTATACCCGACACATTGTTGAAAGTGTCGTTAAACACCAAGAAAACTGGTCACCATATTATACGTTATACCTGACACATTGTTGAAAGTGTCGTTAAACACCAATAAAACTGGTCACCATGTTATACATTATACCCGACACATTGTTGAAAGTGTCGTTAAACACCAATAAAACTGGTCACCATATTATACGTTATACCTGACACATTGTTGAAAGTGTCATTAAACACCAATAAAACTGAATGCCATATTATACATCATAGCTGAAATATTGTTGACAGTGGTGTTAATACCAATAAAACTGGCCAACATGTCATACGTTATACCCGACACATTGTTGAAAGTGTCGTTAAACACCAATAAAACTGGTCACCATATTATACGTTATACCTGACACATTGTTGAAAGTGTCGTTAAACACCAATAAAACTGGTCACCATGTTATACCCGACACATTGTTGAAAGTGTCGTTAAACACCAATAAAACTGGTCACCATATTATACGTTATACCTGACACATTGTTGAAAGTGTCATTAAACACCAATAAAACTGAATGCCATATTATACATCATAGCTGAAATGTTGTTGACAGTGGTGTTAATACCAATAAAACTGGCCAACATGTCATACGCTATACCCGACACATTGTTGAAAGTGTCGTTAAACACCAATAAAACTGGTCACCATATTATACGTTATACCTGACACATTGTTGAAAGTGTCGTTAAACACCAATAAAACTGGTCACCATGTTATACGTTATACCCGACACATTGTTGAAAGTGTCGTTAAACACCAATAAAACTGGTCACCATATTATACGTTATACCTGACACATTGTTGAAAGTGTCGTTAAACACCAATAAAACTGGTCACCATGTTATACGTTATACCCGACACATTGTTGAAAGTGTCGTTAAACACCAATAAAACTGGTCACCATATTATACGTTATACCTGACACATTGTTGAAAGTGTCGTTAAACACCAATAAAACTGGTCACCATGTTATACGTTATACCCGACACATTGTTGAAAGTGTTGTTAAACACCAATAAAACTGGTCACCATATTATACGTTATACCTGACACATTGTTGAAAGTGTCATTAAACACCAATAAAACTGAATGCCATATTATACATCATAGCTGAAATATTGTTGACAGTGGTGTTAATACCAATAAAACTGGCCAACATGTCATACGTTATACCCGACACATTGTTGAAAGTGTCGTTAAACACCAATAAAACTGGTCACCATATTATACGTTATACCTGACACATTGTTGAAAGTGTCGTTAAACACCAATAAAACTGGTAACCATGTTATACGTTATACCCGACACATTGTTGAAAGTGTCGTTAAACACCAATAAAACTGGTCACCATGTTATACCCGACACATTGTTGAAAGTGTCGTTAAACACCAATAAAACTGGTCACCATATTATAAGTTATACCTGACACATTGTTGAAAGTGTCATTAAACACCAATAAAACTGAATGCCATATTATACATCATAGCTGAAATATTGTTGACAGTGGTGTTAATACCAATAAAACTGGCCAACATGTCATACGTTATACCCGACACATTGTTGAAAGTGTCGTTAAACTCCAATAAAACTGGTCACCATATTATACGTTATACCTGACACATTGTTGAAAGTGTCGTTAAACACCAATAAAACTGGTCACCATGTTATACGTTATACCCGACACATTGTTGAAAGTGTCGTTAAACACCAATAAAACTGGTCACCATATTATACGTTATACCTGACACATTGTTGAAAGTGTCATTAAACACCAATAAAACTGAATGCCATATTATACATCATAGCTGAAATATTGTTGACAGTGGTGTTAATACCAATAAAACTGGCCAACATGTCATACGTTATACCCGACACATTGTTGAAAGTGTCGTTAAACACCAATGAAACTGGTCACCATATTATACGCTATACCTGACACATTGTTGAAAGTGTCGTTAAACACCAATAAAACTGGTCACCATGTTATACGTTATACCCGACACATTGTTGAAAGTGTCGTTAAACACCAATAAAACTGGTCACCATATTATACGTTATACCTGACACATTGTTGAAAGTGTCATTAAACACCAATAAAACTGAATGCCATATTATACATCATAGCTGAAATATTGTTGACAGTGGTGTTAATACCAATAAAACTGGCCAACATGTCATACGTTATACCCGACACATTGTTGAGTGTCGTTAAACACCAATAAAACTGGTCACCATATTATACGTTATACCTGACACATTGTTGAAAGTGTCGTTAAACACCAATAAAACTGGTCACCATGTTATACGTTATACCTGACACATTGTTGAAAGTGTCGTTAAACACCAATAAAACTGGACACCATATTATACGCTATACCTGACACATTGTTGAAAGTGTCATTAAACACCAATAAAACTGAATGCCATATTATACATCATAGCTGAAATATTGTTGACAGTGGTGTTAATACCAATAAAACTGGCCAACATGTCATACGTTATACCCGACACATTGTTGAAAGTGTCGTCAAACACCAATAAAACTGGTCACCATATTATACGTTATACCTGACACATTGTTGAAAGTGTCGTTAAACACCAATAAAACTGGTCACCATGTTATACGTTATACCCGACACATTGTTGAAAGTGTCGTTAAACACCAATAAAACTGGTCACCATATTATACGTTATACCTGACACATTGTTGAAAGTGTCGTTAAACACCAATAAAACTGGTCACCATGTTATACGTTATACCCGACACATTGTTGAAAGTGTCGTTAAACACCAATAAAACTGGTCACCATATTATACGTTATACCTGACACATTGTTGAAAGTGTCATTAAACACCAATAAAACTGAATGCCATATTATACATCATAGCTGAAATATTGTTGACAGTGGTGTTAATACCAATAAAACTGGCCAACATGTCATACGTTATACCCGACACATTGTTGAAAGTGTCGTTAAACACCAATAAAACTGGTCACCATATTATACGTTATACCTGACACATTGTTGAAAGTGTCGTTAAACACCAATAAAACTGGTCACCATGTTATACGTTATACCCGACACATTGTTGAAAGTGTCGTTAAACACCAATAAAACTGGTCACCATATTATACGTTATACCTGACACATTGTTGAAAGTGTCATTAAACACCAATAAAACTGAATGCCATATTATACATCATAGCTGAAATATTGTTGACAGTGGTGTTAATACCAATAAAACTGGCCAACATGTCATACGCTATACCCGACACATTGTTGAAAGTGTCGTTAAACACCAATAAAACTGGTCACCATATTATACGTTATACCTGACACATTGTTGAAAGTGTCGTTAAACACCAATAAAACTGGTCACCATGTTATACGTTATACCCGACACATTGTTGAAAGTGTCGTTAAACACCAATAAAACTGGTCACCATATTATACGCTATACCTGACACATTGTTGAAAGTGTCATTAAACACCAATAAAACTGAATGCCATATTATACATCATAGCTGAAATATTGTTGACAGTGGTGTTAATACCAATAAAACTGGCCAACATGTCATACGTTATACCCGACACATTGTTGAAAGTGTCGTTAAACACCAATAAAACTGGTCACCATATTATACGTTATACCTGACACATTGTTGAAAGTGTCGTTAAACACCAATAAAACTGGTCACCATGTTATACGTTATACCCGACACATTGTTGAAAGTGTCGTTAAACACCAATAAAACTGGTCACCATATTATACGTTATACCTGACACATTGTTGAAAGTGTCGTTAAACACCAATAAAACTGGTCACCATGTTATACGTTATACCCGACACATTGTTGAAAGTGTCGTTAAACACCAATAAAACTGGTCACCATATTATACGTTATACCTGACACATTGTTGAAAGTGTCATTAAACACCAATAAAACTGAATGCCATATTATACATCATAGCTGAAATATTGTTGACAGTGGTGTTAATACCAATAAAACTGGCCAACATGTCATACGTTATACCCGACACATTGTTGAAAGTGTCGTTAAACACCAATAAAACTGGTCACCATATTATACGTTATACCTGACACATTGTTGAAAGTGTCGTTAAACACCAATAAAACTGGTCACCATGTTATACGTTATACCCGACACATTGTTGAAAGTGTCGTTAAACACCAATAAAACTGGTCACCATATTATACGTTATACCTGACACATTGTTGAAAGTGTCATTAAACATCAATAAAACTGAATGCCATCTTATACATCATAGCTGAAATATTGTTGACAGTGGTGTTAATACCAATAAAACTGGCCAACATGTCATACGTTATACCCGACACATTGTTGAGTGTCGTTAAACACCAATAAAACTGGTCACCATATTATACGTTATACCTGACACATTGTTGAAAGTGTCGTTAAACACCAATAAAACTGGTCACCATGTTATACGTTATACCCGACACATTGTTGAAAGTGTCGTTAAACACCAATAAAACTGGTCACCATGTTATACCCGACACATTGTTGAAAGTGTCGTTAAACACCAATAAAACTGGTCACCATATTATACGTTATACCTGACACATTGTTGAAAGTGTCATTAAACACCAATAAAACTGAATGCCATATTATACATCATAGCTGAAATATTGTTGAAAGTGGTCTTAATACCAATAAAACTGGCCAACATGTCATACGTTATACCCGACACATTGTTGAAAGTGTCGTTAAACACCAATAAAACTGGTCACCATATTATACGTTATACCTGACACATTGTTGAAAGTGTCGTTAAACACCAATAAAACTGGTCACCATGTTATACGTTATACCCGACACATTGTTGAAGGTGTCGTTAAACACCAATAAAAGTGGTCACCATATTATACGTTATACCTGACACATTGTTGAAAGTGTCATTAAACACCAATAAAACTGAATGCCATATTATACATCATAGCTGAAATATTGTTGACAGTGGTGTTAATACCAATAAAACTGGCCAACATGTCATACGTTATACCCGACACATTGTTGAAAGTGTCGTTAAACACCAATAAAACTGGTCACCATATTATACGTTATACCTGACACATTGTTGAAAGTGTCGTTAAACACCAATAAAACTGGTCACCATGTTATACCCGACACATTGTTGAAAGTGTCGTTAAACACCAATAAAACTGGTCACCATATTATACGTTATACCTGACACATTGTTGAAAGTGTCATTAAACACCAATAAAACTGAATGCCATATTATACATCATAGCTGAAATATTGTTGACAGTGGTGTTAATACCAATAAAACTGGCCAACATGTCATACGTTATACCCGACACATTGTTGAAAGTGTCGTTAAACACCAATAAAACTGGTCACCATATTATACGTTATACCTGACACATTGTTGAAAGTGTCGTTAAACACCAATAAAACTGGTCACCATGTTATACGTTATACCCGACACATTGTTGAAAGTGTCGTTAAACACCAATAAAACTGGTCACCATATTATACGTTATACCTGACACATTGTTGAAAGTGTCGTTAAACACCAATAAAACTGGTCACCATGTTATACGTTATACCCGACACATTGTTGAAAGTGTCGTTAAACACCAATAAAACTGGTCACCATATTATACGTTATACCTGACACATTGTTGAAAGTGTCATTAAACACCAATAAAACTGAATGCCATATTATACATCATAGCTGAAATATTGTTGAAAGTGGTGTTAATACCAATAAAACTGGCCAACATGTCATACGTTATACCCGACACATTGTTGAAAGTGTCGTTAAACACCAATAAAACTGGTCACCATATTATACGTTATACCTGACACATTGTTGAAAGTGTCGTTAAACACCAATAAAACTGGTCAACATGTTATACGTTATACCCGACACATTGTTGAAAGTGTTGTTAAACACCAATAAAACTGGTCACCATATTATACGCTATACCTGACACATTGTTGAAAGTGTCATTAAACACCAATAAAACTGAATGCCATATTATACATCATAGCTGAAATATTGTTGAAAGTGGTCTTAATACCAATAAAACTGGCCAACATGTCATACGTTATACCCGACACATTGTTGAAAGTGTCGTTAAACACCAATAAAACTGGTCACCATATTATACGTTATACCTGACACATTGTTGAAAGTGTCGTTAAACACCAATAAAACTGGTCACCATGTTATACGTTATACCCGACACATTGTTGAAAGTGTCGTTAAACACCAATAAAAGTGGTCACCATATTATACGTTATACCTGACACATTGTTGAAAGTGTCATTAAACACCAATAAAACTGAATGCCATATTATACATCATAGCTGAAATATTGTTGACAGTGGTGTTAATACCAATAAAACTGGCCAACATGTCATACGTTATACCCGACACATTGTTGAAAGTGTCGTTAAACACCAATAAAACTGGTCACCATATTATACGTTATACCTGACACATTGTTGAAAGTGTCGTTAAACACCAATAAAACTGGTCACCATGTTATACGTTATACCGGACACATTGTTGAAAGTGTCGTTAAACACCAATAAAACTGGTCACCATGTTATACGTTATACCCGACACATTGTTGAAAGTGTCGTTAAACACCAATAAAACTGGTCACCATATTATACGTTATACCTGACACATTGTTGAAAGTGTCATTAAACACCAATAAAACTGAATGCCATATTATACATCATAGCTGAAATATTGTTGACAGTGGTGTTAATACCAATAAAACTGGCCAACATGTCATACGTTATACCCGACACATTGTTGAAAGTGTCGTTAAACACCAATAAAACTGGTCACCATATTATACGTTATACCTGACACATTGTTGAAAGTGTCGTTAAACACCAATAAAACTGGTCACCATGTTATACGTTATACCTGACACATTGTTGAAAGTGTCATTAAACACCAATAAAACTGAATGCCATATTATACATCATAGCTGAAATATTGTTGACAGTGGTGTTAATACCAATAAAACTGGCCAACATGTCATACGTTATACCCGACACATTGTTGAAAGTGTCGTTAAACACCAATAAAACTGGTCACCATATTATACGTTATACCTGACACATTGTTGAAAGTGTCATTAAACACCAATAAAACTGAATGCCATATTATACATCATAGCTGAAATATTGTTGACAGTGGTGTTAATACCAATAAAACTGGCCAACATGTCATACGTTATACCCGACACATTGTTGAGTGTCGTTAAACACCAATAAAACTGGTCACCATATTATACGTTATACCTGACACATTGTTGAAAGTGTCGTTAAACACCAATAAAACTGGTCACCATGTTATACGTTATACCCGACACATTGTTGAAAGTGTCGTTAAACACTAAACCTGGTCACCATATTATACGTTATACCTGACACATTGTTGAAAGTGTCGTTAAACACCAATAAAACTGGTCACCTTATACAACAGTTGAAATGTCTACCAATAAACTGTCACCATGTACCCACATTGTGGAAAGTGCGTAATATTACCACCTACACATTGTGAAAAGTGTCATTACCTGAAAATGGGAAAACTCACCATGTCATACGTTATACCAGACACATTGTTGAAAGTGTCGTTAAACACCAATAAAACTGGTCACCATATTATACGTTATACCTGACACATTGTTGAAAGTGTCGTTAAACACCAATAAAACTGGTCACCATGTTATACGTTATACCCGACACATTGTTGAAAGTGTCGTTAAACACCAATAAAAGTGGTCACCATATTATACGTTATACCTGACACATTGTTGAAAGTGTCATTAAACACCAATAAAACTGAATGCCATATTATACATCATAGCTGAAATATTGTTGACAGTGGTGTTAATACCAATAAAACTGGCCAACATGTCATACGTTATACCCGACACATTGTTGAAAGTGTCGTTAAACACCAATAAAACTGGTCACCATATTATACGTTATACCTGACACATTGTTGAAAGTGTCGTTAAACACCAATAAAACTGGTCACCATGTTATACCCGACACATTGTTGAAAGTGTCGTTAAACACCAATAAAACTGGTCACCATATTATACGTTATACCTGACACATTGTTGAAAGTGTCATTAAACACCAATAAAACTGAATGCCATATTATACATCATAGCTGAAATATTGTTGACAGTGGTGTTAATACCAATAAAACTGGCCAACATGTCATACGTTATACCCGACACATTGTTGAAAGTGTCGTTAAACACCAATAAAACTGGTCACCATATTATACGTTATACCTGACACATTGTTGAAAGTGTCGTTAAACACCAATAAAACTGGTCACCATGTTATACGTTATACCCGACACATTGTTGAAAGTGTCGTTAAACACCAATAAAACTGGTCACCATATTATACGTTATACCTGACACATTGTTGAAAGTGTCGTTAAACACCAATAAAACTGGTCACCATGTTATACGTTATACCCGACACATTGTTGAAAGTGTCGTTAAACACCAATAAAACTGGTCACCATATTATACGTTATACCTGACACATTGTTGAAAGTGTCATTAAACACCAATAAAACTGAATGCCATATTATACATCATAGCTGAAATATTGTTGAAAGTGGTCTTAATACCAATAAAACTGGCCAACATGTCATACGTTATACCCGACACATTGTTGAAAGTGTCGTTAAACACCAATAAAACTGGTCACCATATTATACGTTATACCTGACACATTGTTGAAAGTGTCGTTAAACACCAATAAAACTGGTCACCATGTTATACGTTATACCCGACACATTGTTGAAAGTGTTGTTAAACACCAATAAAACTGGTCAACATATTATACGTTATACCTGACACATTGTTGAAAGTGTCATTAAACACCAATAAAACTGAATGCCATATTATACATCATAGCTGAAATATTGTTGACAGTGGTGTTAATACCAATAAAACTGGCCAACATGTCATACGTTATACCCGACACATTGTTGAAAGTGTCGTTAAACACCAATACAACTGGTCACCATATTATACGTTATACCTGACACATTGTTGAAAGTGTCGTTAAACACCAATAAAACTGGTCACCATGTTATACGTTATACCCGACACATTGTTGAAAGTGTCGTTAAACACCAATAAAACTGGTCACCATGTTATACCCGACACATTGTTGAAAGTGTCGTTAAACACCAATAAAACTGGTCACCATATTATACGTTATACCTGACACATTGTTGAAAGTGTCATTAAACACCAATAAAACTGAATGCCATATTATACATCATAGCTGAAATATTGTTGACAGTGGTGTTAATACCAATAAAACTGGCCAACATGTCATACGTTATACCCGACACATTGTTGAAAGTGTCGTTAAACACCAATAAAACTGGTCACCATATTATACGTTATACCTGACACATTGTTGAAAGTGTCGTTAAACACCAATAAAACTGGTCACCATGTTATACGTTATACCCGACACATTGTTGAAAGTGTCGTTAAACACCAATAAAACTGGTCACCATATTATACGTTATACCTGACACATTGTTGAAAGTGTCATTAAACACCAATAAAACTGAATGCCATATTATACATCATAGCTGAAATATTGTTGACAGTGGTGTTAATACCAATAAAACTGGCCAACATGTCATACGTTATACCCGACACATTGTTGAAAGTGTCGTTAAACACCAATGAAACTGGTCACCATATTATACGCTATACCTGACACATTGTTGAAAGTGTCGTTAAACACCAATAAAACTGGTCACCATGTTATACGTTATACCCGACACATTGTTTAAAGTGTCGTTAAACACCAATAAAACTGGTCACCATATTATACGTTATACCTGACACATTGTTGAAAGTGTCATTAAACACCAATAAAACTGAATGCCATATTATACATCATAGCTGAAATATTGTTGACAGTGGTGTTAATACCAATAAAACTGGCCAACATGTCATATGTTATACCCGACATATTGTTGAGTGTCGTTAAACACCAATAAAACTGGTCACCATATTATATGTTATACCTGACACATTGTTGAAAGTGTCGTTAAACACCAATAAAACTGGTCACCATGTTATACGTTATACCCGACACATTGTTGATAGTGTCGTTAAACACCAATAAAACTGGTCACCATATTATACGCTATACCTGACACATTGTTGAAAGTGTCATTAAACACCAATAAAACTGAATGCCATATTATACATCATAGCTGAAATATTGTTGACAGTGGTGTTAATACCAATAAAACTGGCCAACATGTCATACGTTATACCCGACACATTGTTGAAAGTGTCGTTAAACACCAATAAAACTGGTCACCATATTATACGTTATACCTGACACATTGTTGAAAGTGTCGTTAAACACCAATAAAACTGGTCACCATGTTATACGTTATACCCGACACATTGTTGAAAGTG
Organism: Bathymodiolus brooksi; assembly: GCA_963680875.1. Taxonomy (NCBI): domain Eukaryota; kingdom Metazoa; phylum Mollusca; class Bivalvia; order Mytilida; family Modiolidae; genus Bathymodiolus; species Bathymodiolus brooksi. The sequence continues at coordinate 84,331,272 of OY804588.1, read as the reverse complement.
TCGTTAAACACCAATAAAACTGGTCACCATATTATACGTTATACCTGAAACATTGTTGAAAGTGTCGTTAAACACCAATAAAACTGGTCACCATGTTATACGTTATACCCGACACATTGTTGAAAGTGTCGTTAAACACCAATAAAACTGGTCACCATATTATACGTTATACCTGACACATTGTTGAAAGTGTCATTAAACACCAATAAAACTGAATGTCATATTATACATCATAGCTGAAATATTGTTGACAGTGGTGTTAATACCAATAAAACTGGCCAACATGTCATACGTTATACCCGACACATTGTTGAAAGTGTCGTTAAACACCAATAAAACTGGTCACCATATTATACGTTATACCTGACACATTGTTGAAAGTGTCGTTAAACACCAATAAAACTGGTCACCATGTTATACGTTATACCCGACACATTGTTGAAAGTGTCGTTAAACACCAATAAAACTGGTCACCATATTATACGTTATACCTGACACATTGTTGAAAGTGTCATTAAACACCAATAAAACTGAATGCCATATTATACATCATAGCTGAAATATTGTTGACAGTGGTGTTAATACCAATAAAACTGGCCAACATGTCATACGTTATACCCGACACATTGTTGAGTGTCGTTAAACACCAATAAAACTGGTCACCATATTATACGTTATACCTGACACATTGTTGAAAGTGTCGTTAAACACCAATAAAACTGGTCACCATGTTATACGTTATACCCGACACATTGTTGAAAGTGTCGTTAAACACCAATAAAACTGGTCACCATATTATACGTTATACCTGACACATTGTTGAAAGTGTCATTAAACACCAATAAAACTGAATGTCATATTATACATCATAGCTGAAATATTGTTGACAGTGGTGTTAATACCAATAAAACTGGCCAACATGTCATACGTTATACCCGACACATTGTTGAAAGTGTCGTTAAACACCAATAAAACTGGTCACCATATTATACGTTATACCTGACACATTGTTGAAAGTGTCGTTAAACACCAATAAAACTGGTCACCATGTTATACCCGACACATTGTTGAAAGTGTCGTTAAACACCAATAAAACTGGTCACCATATTATAAGTTATACCTGACACATTGTTGAAAGTGTCATTAAACACCAATAAAACTGAATGCCATATTATACATCATAGCTGAAATATTGTTGAAAGTGGTGTTAATACCAATAAAACTGGCCAACATGTCATACGTTATACCCGACACATTGTTGAAAGTGTCGTTAAACACCAATAAAACTGGTCACCATATTATACGCTATACCTGACACATTGTTGAAAGTGTCGTTAAACACCAATAAAACTGGTCACCATGTTATCCGTTATACCCGACACATTGTTGAAAGTGTCGTTAAACACCAATAAAACTGGTCACCATATTATACGTTATACCTGACACATTGTTGAAAGTGTCATTAAACACCAATAAAACTGAATGCCATATTATACATCATAGCTGAAATATTGTTGACAGTGGTGTTAATACCAATAAAACTGGCCAACATGTCATACGTTATACCCGACACATTGTTGAAAGTGTCGTTAAACACCAATAAAACTGGTCACCATATTATACGTTATACCTGACACATTGTTGAAAGTGTCGTTAAACACCAATAAAACTGGTCACCATGTTATACCCGACACATTGTTGAAAGTGTCGTTAAACACCAATAAAACTGGTCACCATATTATACGTTATACCTGACACATTGTTGAAAGTGTCATTAAACACCAATAAAACTGAATGCCATATTATACATCATAGCTGAAATATTGTTGACAGTGGTGTTAATACCAATAAAACTGGCCAACATGTCATACGTTATACCCGACACATTGTTGAAAGTGTCGTTAAACACCAATAAAACTGGTCACCATATTATACGTTATACCCGACACATTGTTGAAAGTGTCGTTAAACACCAATAAAACTGGTCACCATGTTATACGTTATACCCGACACATTGTTGAAAGTGTCGTTAAACACCAATAAAACTGGTCACCATATTATACGTTATACCTGACACATTGTTGAAAGTGTCGTTAAACACCAATAAAACTGGTCACCATGTTATACGTTATACCCGACACATTGTTGAAAGTGTCGTTAAACACCAATAAAAGTGGTCACCATATTATACGTTATACCTGACACATTGTTGAAAGTGTCATTAAACACCAATAAAACTGAATGCCATATTATACATCATAGCTGAAATATTGTTGACAGTGGTGTTAATACCAATAAAATTGGCCAACATCTCATACGTTATACCCGACACATTGTTGAAAGTGTCGTTAAACACCAATAAAACTGGTCACCATATTATACGTTATACCTGACACATTGTTGAAAGTGTCGTTAAACACCAATAAAACTGGTCACCATATTATACGTTATACCCGACACATTGTTGAAAGTGTCGTTAAACACCAATAAAACTGGTCACCATGTTATACCCGACACATTGTTGAAAGTGTCGTTAAACACCAATAAAACTGGTCACCATATTATACGTTATACCTGACACATTGTTGAAAGTGTCATTAAACACCAATAAAACTGAATGCCATATTATACATCATAGCTGAAATATTGTTGACAGTGGTGTTAATACCAATAAAACTGGCCAACATGTCATACGTTATACCCGACACATTGTTGAAAGTGTCGTTAAACACCAATAAAACTGGTCACCATATTATACGTTATACCTGACACATTGTTGAAAGTGTCGTTAAACACCAATAAAACTGGTCACCATGTTATACGTTATACCCGACACATTGTTGAAAGTGTCGTTAAACACCAATAAAACTGGTCACCATATTATACGTTATACCTGACACATTGTTGAAAGTGTCATTAAACACCAATAAAACTGAATGCCATATTATACATCATAGCTGAAATATTATTGACAGTGGTGTTAATACCAATAAAACTGGCCAACATGTCATACGTTATACCCGACACATTGTTGAAAGTGTCGTTAAACACCAATGAAACTGGTCACCATATTATACGCTATACCTGACACATTGTTGAAAGTGTCGTTAAACACCAATAAAACTGGTCACCATGTTATACGTTATACCCGACACATTGTTGAAAGTGTCGTTAAACACCAATAAAACTGGTCACCATATTATACGTTATACCTGACACATTGTTGAAAGTGTCATTAAACACCAATAAAACTGAATGCCATATTATACATCATAGCTGAAATATTGTTGACAGTGGTGTTAATACCAATAAAACTGGCCAACATGTCATACGTTATACCCGACATATTGTTGAGTGTCGTTAAACACCAATAAAACTGGTCACCATATTATATGTTATACCTGACACATTGTTGAAAGTGTCGTTAAACACCAATAAAACTGGTCACCATGTTATACGTTATACCCGACACATTGTTGATAGTGTCGTTAAACACCAATAAAACTGGTCACCATATTATACGCTATACCTGACACATTGTTGAAAGTGTCATTAAACACCAATAAAACTGAATGCCATATTATACATCATAGCTGAAATATTGTTGACAGTGGTGTTAATACCAATAAAACTGGCCAACATGTCATACGTTATACCCGACACATTGTTGAAAGTGTCATTAAACACCAATAAAACTGGTCACCATATTATACGTTATACCTGACACATTGTTGAAAGTGTCGTTAAACACCAATAAAACTGGTCACCATGTTATACGTTATACCCGACACATTGTTGAAAGTGTCGTTAAACACCAATAAAACTGGTCACCATATTATACGTTATACCTGACACATTGTTGAAAGTGTCGTTAAACACCAATAAAACTGGTCACCATGTTATACGTTATACCCGACACATTGTTGAAAGTGTCGTTAAACACCAATAAAACTGGTCACCATATTATACGTTATACCTGACACATTGTTGAAAGTGTCATTAAACACCAATAAAACTGAATGCCATATTATACATCATAGCTGAAATATTGTTGACAGTGGTGTTAATACCAATAAAACTGGCCAACATGTCATACGTTATACCCGACACATTGTTGAAAGTGTCGTTAAACACCAATAAAACTGGTCACCATATTATACGTTATACCTGACACATTGTTGAAAGTGTCGTTAAACACCAATAAAACTGGTCACCATGTTATACCCGACACATTTTTGAAAGTGTCGTTAAACACCAATAAAACTGGTCACCATATTATACGTTATACCTGACACATTGTTGAAAGTGTCATTAAACACCAATAAAACTGAATGCCATATTATACATCATAGCTGAAATATTGTTGACAGTGGTGTTAATACCAATAAAACTGGCCAACATGTCATACGTTATACCCGACACATTGTTGAGTGTCGTTAAACACCAATAAAACTGGTCACCATATTATACGTTATACCTGACACATTGTTGAAAGTGTCGTTAAACACCAATAAAACTGGTCACCATGTTATACGTTATACCCGACACATTGTTGAAAGTGTCGTTAAACACCAATAAAACTGGTCACCATATTATACGTTATACCTGACACATTGTTGAAAGTGTCATTAAACACCAATAAAACTGAATGTCATATTATACATCATAGCTGAAATATTGTTGACAGTGGTGTTAATACCAATAAAACTGGCCAACATGTCATACGTTATACCCGACACATTGTTGAAAGTGTCGTTAAACACCAATAAAACTGGTCACCATATTATACGTTATACCTGACACATTGTTGAAAGTGTCGTTAAACACCAATAAAACTGGTCACCATGTTATACCCGACACATTGTTGAAAGTGTCGTTAAACACCAATAAAACTGGTCACCATATTATACGTTATACCTGACACATTGTTGAAAGTGTCATTAAACACCAATAAAACTGAATGCCATATTATACATCATAGCTGAAATATTGTTGAAAGTGGTGTTAATACCAATAAAACTGGCCAACATGTCATACGTTATACCCGACACATTGTTGAAAGTGTCGTTAAACACCAATAAAACTGGTCACCATATTATACGCTATACCTGACACATTGTTGAAAGTGTCGTTAAACACCAATAAAACTAGTCACCATGTTATACGTTATACCCGACACATTGTTGAAAGTGTCGTTAAACACCAATAAAACTGGTCACCATATTATACGTTATACCTGACACATTGTTGAAAGTGTCATTAAACACCAATAAAACTGAATGCCATATTATACATCATAGCTGAAATATTGTTGACAGTGGTGTTAATATCAATAAAACTGGCCAACATGTCATACGTTATACCCGACACATTGTTGAAAGTGTCGTTAAACACCAATAAAACTGGTCACCATATTATACGTTATACCTGACACATTGTTGAAAGTGTCGTTAAACACCAATAAAACTGGTCACCATGTTATACCCGACACATTGTTGAAAGTGTCGTTAAACACCAATAAAACTGGTCACCATATTATACGTTATACCTGACACATTGTTGAAAGTGTCATTAAACACCAATAAAACTGAATGCCATATTATACATCATAGCTGAAATATTGTTGACAGTGGTGTTAATACCAATAAAACTGGCCAACATGTCATACGTTATACCCGACACATTGTTGAAAGTGTCGTTAAACACCAATAAAACTGGTCACCAAATTATACGTTATACCGGACACATTGTTGAAAGTGTCGTTAAACACCAATAAAACTGGTCACCATGTTATACGTTATACCCGACACATTGTTGAAAGTGTCGTTAAACACCAATAAAACTGGTCACCATATTATACGTTATACCTGACACATTGTTGAAAGTGTCGTTAAACACCAATAAAACTGGTCACCATGTTATACGTTATACCCGACACATTGTTGAAAGTGTCGTTAAACACCAATAAAACTGGTCACCATATTATACGTTATACCTGACACATTGTTGAAAGTGTCATTAAACACCAATAAAACTGGTCGCCATATTATACATCATAGCTGAAATATTGTTGAAAGTGGTGTTAATACCAATAAAACTGGCCAACATGTCATACGTTATACCCGACACATTGTTGAAAGTGTCGTTAAACACCAATAAAACTGGTCACCATATTATACGTTATACCTGACACATTGTTGAAAGTGTCGTTAAACACCAATAAAACTGGTCACCATGTTATACGTTATACCCGACACATTGTTGAAAGTGTTGTTAAACACCAATAAAACTGGTCACCATATTATACGTTATACCTGACACATTGTTGAAAGTGTCATTAAACACCAATAAAACTGAATGCCATATTATACATCATAGCTGAAATATTGTTGACAGTGGTGTTAATACCAATAAAACTGGCCAACATGTCATACGTTATACCAGACACATTGTTGAAAGTGTCGTTAAACACCAATAAAACTGGTCACCATATTATACGTTATACCTGACACATTGTTGAAAGTGTCGTTAAACACCAATAAAACTGGTCACCATGTTATACGTTATACCCGACACATTGTTGAAAGTGTCGTTAAACACCAATAAAACTGGTCACCATGTTATACCCGACACATTGTTGAAAGTGTCGTTAAACACCAATAAAACTGGTCACCATATTATACGTTATACCTGACACATTGTTGAAAGTGTCATTAAACACCAATAAAACTGAATGCCATATTATACATCATAGCTGAAATATTGTTGACAGTGGTGTTAATACCAATAAAACTGGCCAACATGTCATACGTTATACCCGACACATTGTTGAAAGTGTCGTTAAACACCAATAAAACTGGTCACCATATTATACGTTATACCTGACACATTGTTGAAAGTGTCATTAAACACCAATAAAACTGAATGTCATATTATACATCATAGCTGAAATATTGTTGACAGTGGTGTTAATACCAATAAAACTGGCCAACATGTCATACGTTATACCCGACACATTGTTGAAAGTGTCGTTAAACACCAATAAAACTGGTCACCATATTATACGTTATACCTGACACATTGTTGAAAGTGTCGTTAAACACCAATAAAACTGGTCACCATGTTATACCCGACACATTGTTGAAAGTGTCGTTAAACACCAATAAAACTGGTCACCATATTATAAGTTATACCTGACACATTGTTGAAAGTGTCATTAAACACCAATAAAACTGAATGCCATATTATACATCATAGCTGAAATATTGTTGAAAGTGGTGTTAATACCAATAAAACTGGCCAACATGTCATACGTTATACCCGACACATTGTTGAAAGTGTCGTTAAACACCAATAAAACTGGTCACCATATTATACGCTATACCTGACACATTGTTGAAAGTGTCGTTAAACACCAATAAAACTGGTCACCATGTTATCCGTTATACCCGACACATTGTTGAAAGTGTCGTTAAACACCAATAAAACTGGTCACCATATTATACGTTATACCTGACACATTGTTGAAAGTGTCATTAAACACCAATAAAACTGAATGCCATATTATACATCATAGCTGAAATATTGTTGACAGTGGTGTTAATACCAATAAAACTGGCCAACATGTCATACGTTATACCCGACACATTGTTGAAAGTGTCGTTAAACACCAATAAAACTGGTCACCATATTATACGTTATACCTGACACATTGTTGAAAGTGTCGTTAAACACCAATAAAACTGGTCACCATGTTATACCCGACACATTGTTGAAAGTGTCGTTAAACACCAATAAAACTGGTCACCATATTATACGTTATACCTGACACATTGTTGAAAGTGTCATTAAACACCAATAAAACTGAATGCCATATTATACATCATAGCTGAAATATTGTTGACAGTGGTGTTAATACCAATAAAACTGGCCAACATGTCATACATTATACCCGACACATTGTTGAAAGTGTCGTTAAACACCAATAAAACTGGTCACCATATTATACGTTATACCCGACACATTGTTGAAAGTGTCGTTAAACACCAATAAAACTGGTCACCATGTTATACGTTATACCCGACACATTGTTGAAAGTGTCGTTAAACACCAATAAAACTGGTCACCATATTATACGTTATACCTGACACATTGTTGAAAGTGTCGTTAAACACCAATAAAACTGGTCACCATGTTATACGTTATACCCGACACATTGTTGAAAGTGTCGTTAAACACCAATAAAAGTGGTCACCATATTATACGTTATACCTGACACATTGTTGAAAGTGTCATTAAACACCAATAAAACTGAATGCCATATTATACATCATAGCTGAAATATTGTTGACAGTGGTGTTAATACCAATAAAATTGGCCAACATCTCATACGTTATACCCGACACATTGTTGAAAGTGTCGTTAAACACCAATAAAACTGGTCACCATATTATACGTTATACCTGACACATTGTTGAAAGTGTCGTTAAACACCAATAAAACTGGTCACCATATTATACGTTATACCCGACACATTGTTGAAAGTGTCGTTAAACACCAATAAAACTGGTCACCATGTTATACCCGACACATTGTTGAAAGTGTCGTTAAACACCAATAAAACTGGTCACCATATTATACGTTATACCTGACACATTGTTGAAAGTGTCATTAAACACCAATAAAACTGAATGCCATATTATACATCATAGCTGAAATATTGTTGACAGTGGTGTTAATACCAATAAAACTGGCCAACATGTCATACGTTATACCCGACACATTGTTGAAAGTGTCGTTAAACACCAATAAAACTGGTCACCATATTATACGTTATACCTGACACATTGTTGAAAGTGTCGTTAAACACCAATAAAACTGGTCACCATGTTATACGTTATACCCGACACATTGTTGAAAGTGTCGTTAAACACCAATAAAACTGGTCACCATATTATACGTTATACCTGACACATTGTTGAAAGTGTCATTAAACACCAATAAAACTGAATGCCATATTATACATCATAGCTGAAATATTATTGACAGTGGTGTTAATACCAATAAAACTGGCCAACATGTCATACGTTATACCCGACACATTGTTGAAAGTGTCGTTAAACACCAATGAAACTGGTCACCATATTATACGCTATACCTGACACATTGTTGAAAGTGTCGTTAAACACCAATAAAACTGGTCACCATGTTATACGTTATACCCGACACATTGTTGAAAGTGTCGTTAAACACCAATAAAACTGGTCACCATATTATACGTTATACCTGACACATTGTTGAAAGTGTCATTAAACACCAATAAAACTGAATGCCATATTATACATCATAGCTGAAATATTGTTGACAGTGGTGTTAATACCAATAAAACTGGCCAACATGTCATACGTTATACCCGACATATTGTTGAGTGTCGTTAAACACCAATAAAACTGGTCACCATATTATATGTTATACCTGACACATTGTTGAAAGTGTCGTTAAACACCAATAAAACTGGTCACCATGTTATACGTTATACCCGACACATTGTTGATAGTGTCGTTAAACACCAATAAAACTGGTCACCATATTATACGCTATACCTGACACATTGTTGAAAGTGTCATTAAACACCAATAAAACTGAATGCCATATTATACATCATAGCTGAAATATTGTTGACAGTGGTGTTAATACCAATAAAACTGGCCAACATGTCATACGTTATACCCGACACATTGTTGAAAGTGTCATTAAACACCAATAAAACTGGTCACCATATTATACGTTATACCTGACACATTGTTGAAAGTGTCGTTAAACACCAATAAAACTGGTCACCATGTTATACGTTATACCCGACACATTGTTGAAAGTGTCGTTAAACACCAATAAAACTGGTCACCATATTATACGTTATACCTGACACATTGTTGAAAGTGTCGTTAAACACCAATAAAACTGGTCACCATGTTATACGTTATACCCGACACATTGTTGAAAGTGTCGTTAAACACCAATAAAACTGGTCACCATATTATACGTTATACCTGACACATTGTTGAAAGTGTCATTAAACACCAATAAAACTGAATGCCATATTATACATCATAGCTGAAATATTGTTGACAGTGGTGTTAATACCAATAAAACTGGCCAACATGTCATACGTTATACCCGACACATTGTTGAAAGTGTCGTTAAACACCAATAAAACTGGTCACCATATTATACGTTATACCTGACACATTGTTGAAAGTGTCGTTAAACACCAATAAAACTGGTCACCATGTTATACCCGACACATTTTTGAAAGTGTCGTTAAACACCAATAAAACTGGTCACCATATTATACGTTATACCTGACACATTGTTGAAAGTGTCATTAAACACCAATAAAACTGAATGCCATATTATACATCATAGCTGAAATATTGTTGACAGTGGTGTTAATACCAATAAAACTGGCCAACATGTCATACGTTATACCCGACACATTGTTGAGTGTCGTTAAACACCAATAAAACTGGTCACCATATTATACGTTATACCTGACACATTGTTGAAAGTGTCGTTAAACACCAATAAAACTGGTCACCATGTTATACGTTATACCCGACACATTGTTGAAAGTGTCGTTAAACACCAATAAAACTGGTCACCATATTATACGTTATACCTGACACATTGTTGAAAGTGTCATTAAACACCAATAAAACTGAATGTCATATTATACATCATAGCTGAAATATTGTTGACAGTGGTGTTAATACCAATAAAACTGGCCAACATGTCATACGTTATACCCGACACATTGTTGAAAGTGTCGTTAAACACCAATAAAACTGGTCACCATATTATACGTTATACCTGACACATTGTTGAAAGTGTCGTTAAACACCAATAAAACTGGTCACCATGTTATACCCGACACATTGTTGAAAGTGTCGTTAAACACCAATAAAACTGGTCACCATATTATACGTTATACCTGACACATTGTTGAAAGTGTCATTAAACACCAATAAAACTGAATGCCATATTATACATCATAGCTGAAATATTGTTGAAAGTGGTGTTAATACCAATAAAACTGGCCAACATGTCATACGTTATACCCGACACATTGTTGAAAGTGTCGTTAAACACCAATAAAACTGGTCACCATATTATACGCTATACCTGACACATTGTTGAAAGTGTCGTTAAACACCAATAAAACTAGTCACCATGTTATACGTTATACCCGACACATTGTTGAAAGTGTCGTTAAACACCAATAAAACTGGTCACCATATTATACGTTATACCTGACACATTGTTGAAAATGTCATTAAACACCAATAAAACTGAATGCCATATTATACATCATAGCTGAAATATTGTTGACAGTGGTGTTAATATCAATAAAACTGGCCAACATGTCATACGTTATACCCGACACATTGTTGAAAGTGTCGTTAAACACCAATAAAACTGGTCACCATATTATACGTTATACCTGACACATTGTTGAAAGTGTCGTTAAACACCAATAAAACTGGTCACCATGTTATACCCGACACATTGTTGAAAGTGTCGTTAAACACCAATAAAACTGGTCACCATATTATACGTTATACCTGACACATTGTTGAAAGTGTCATTAAACACCAATAAAACTGAATGCCATATTATACATCATAGCTGAAATATTGTTGACAGTGGTGTTAATACCAATAAAACTGGCCAACATGTCATACGTTATACCCGACACATTGTTGAAAGTGTCGTTAAACACCAATAAAACTGGTCACCAAATTATACGTTATACCGGACACATTGTTGAAAGTGTCGTTAAACACCAATAAAACTGGTCACCATGTTATACGTTATACCCGACACATTGTTGAAAGTGTCGTTAAACACCAATAAAACTGGTCACCATATTATACGTTATACCTGACACATTGTTGAAAGTGTCGTTAAACACCAATAAAACTGGTCACCATGTTATACGTTATACCCGACACATTGTTGAAAGTGTCGTTAAACACCAATAAAACTGGTCACCATATTATACGTTATACCTGACACATTGTTGAAAGTGTCATTAAACACCAATAAAACTGGTCGCCATATTATACATCATAGCTGAAATATTGTTGAAAGTGGTGTTAATACCAATAAAACTGGCCAACATGTCATACGTTATACCCGACACATTGTTGAAAGTGTCGTTAAACACCAATAAAACTGGTCACCATATTATACGTTATACCTGACACATTGTTGAAAGTGTCGTTAAACACCAATAAAACTGGTCACCATGTTATACGTTATACCCGACACATTGTTGAAAGTGTTGTTAAACACCAATAAAACTGGTCACCATATTATACGTTATACCTGACACATTGTTGAAAGTGTCATTAAACACCAATAAAACTGAATGCCATATTATACATCATAGCTGAAATATTGTTGACAGTGGTGTTAATACCAATAAAACTGGCCAACATGTCATACGTTATACCAGACACATTGTTGAAAGTGTCGTTAAACACCAATAAAACTGGTCACCATATTATACGTTATACCTGACACATTGTTGAAAGTGTCGTTAAACACCAATAAAACTGGTCACCATGTTATACGTTATACCCGACACATTGTTGAAAGTGTCGTTAAACACCAATAAAACTGGTCACCATGTTATACCCGACACATTGTTGAAAGTGTCGTTAAACACCAATAAAACTGGTCACCATATTATACGTTATACCTGACACATTGTTGAAAGTGTCATTAAACACCAATAAAACTGAATGCCATATTATACATCATAGCTGAAATATTGTTGACAGTGGTGTTAATACCAATAAAACTGGCCAACATGTCATACGTTATACCCGACACATTGTTGAAAGTGTCGTTAAACACCAATAAAACTGGTCACCATATTATACGTTATACCTGACACATTGTTGAAAGTGTCGTTAAACACCAATAAAACTGGTCACCATGTTATACGTTATACCCGACACATTGTTGAAAGTGTCGTTAAACACCAATAAAACTGGTCACCATATTATACGTTATACCTGACACATTGTTGAAAGTGTCATTAAACACCAATAAAACTGAATGCCATATTATACATCATAGCTGAAATATTGTTGACAGTGGTGTTAATACCAATAAAACTGGCCAACATGTCATACGTTATACCCGACACATTGTTGAAAGTGTCGTTAAACACCAATGAAACTGGTCACCATATTATACGCTATACCTGACACATTGTTGAAAGTGTCGTTAAACACCAATAAAACTGGTCACCATATTATACGTTATACCTGACACATTGTTGAAAGTGTCATTAAACACCAATAAAACTGAATGCCATATTATACATCATAGCTGAAATATTGTTGACAGTGGTGTTAATACCAATAAAACTGGCCAACATGTCATACGTTATACCCGACACATTGTTGAGTGTCGTTAAACACCAATAAAACTGGTCACCATATTATACGTTATACCTGACACATTGTTGAAAGTGTCGTTAAACACCAATAAAACTGGTCACCATGTTATACGTTATACCCGACACATTGTTGAAAGTGTCGTTAAACACCAATAAAACTGGTCACCATATTATACGCTATACCTGACACATTGTTGAAAGTGTCATTAAACACCAATAAAACTGAATGCCATATTATACATCATAGCTGAAATATTGTTGACAGTGGTGTTAATACCAATAAAACTGGCCAACATGTCATACGTTATACCCGACACATTGTTGAAAGTGTCGTTAAACACCAATAAAACTGGTCACCATATTATACGTTATACCTGACACATTGTTGAAAGTGTCGTTAAACACCAATAAAACTGGTCACCATGTTATACGTTATACCCGACACATTGTTGAAAGTGTCGTTAAACACCAATAAAACTGGTCACCATATTATACGTTATACCTGACACATTGTTGAAAGTGTCGTTAAACACCAATAAAACTGGTCACCATGTTATACGTTATACCCGACACATTGTTGAAAGTGTCGTTAAACACCAATAAAACTGGTCACCATATTATACGTTATACCTGACACATTGTTGAAAGTGTCATTAAACACCAATAAAACTGAATGCCATATTATACATCATAGCTGAAATATTGTTGACAGTGGTGTTAATACCAATAAAACTGGCCAACATGTCATACGTTATACCCGACACATTGTTGAAAGTGTCGTTAAACACCAATAAAACTGGTCACCATATTATACGTTATACCTGACACATTGTTGAAAGTGTCGTTAAACACCAATAAAACTGGTCACCATGTTATACGTTATACCCGACACATTGTTGAAAGTGTCGTTAAACACCAATAAAACTGGTCACCATATTATACGTTATACCTGACACATTGTTGAAAGTGTCATTAAACACCAATAAAACTGAATGCCATATTATACATCATAGCTGAAATATTGTTGAAAGTGGTGTTAATACCAATAAAACTGGCCAACATGTCATACGTTATACCCGACACATTGTTGAGTGTCGTTAAACACCAATAAAACTGGTCACCATATTATACGTTATACCTGACACATTGTTGAAAGTGTCGTTAAACATCAATAAAACTGGTCACCATGTTATACGTTATACCCGACACATTGTTGAAAGTGTCGTTAAACACCAATAAAACTGGTCACCATATTATACGTTATACCTGACACATTGTTGAAAGTGTCATTAAACACCAATAAAACTGAATGTCATATTATACATCATAGCTGAAATATTGTTGACAGTGGTGTTAATACCAATAAAACTGGCCAACATGTCATACGTTATACCCGACACATTGTTGAAAGTGTCGTTAAACACCAATAAAACTGGTCACCATATTATACGTTATACCTGACACATTGTTGAAAGTGTCGTTAAACACCAATAAAACTGGTCACCATGTTATACCCGACACATTGTTGAAAGTGTCGTTAAACACCAATAAAACTGGTCACCATATTATACGTTATACCTGACACATTGTTGAAAGTGTCGTTAAACACCAATAAAACTGGTCACCATGTTATACGTTATACCGACACATTGTTGAAAGTGTCGTTAAACACCAATAAAACTGGTCACCATATTATACGTTATACCTGACACATTGTTGAAAGTGTCATTAAACACCAATAAAACTGAATGCCATATTATACATCATAGCTGAAATATTGTTGAAAGTGGTGTTAATACCAATAAAACTGGCCAACATGTCATACGTTATACCCGACACATTGTTGAAAGTGTCGTTAAACACCAATAAAACTGGTCACCATATTATACGTTATACCTGACACATTGTTGAAAGTGTCGTTAAACACCAATAAAACTGGTCACCATATTATACGTTATACCTGACACATTGTTGAAAGTGTCGTTAAACATCAATAAAACTGGTCACCATGTTATACGTTATACCCGACACATTGTTGAAAGTGTTGTTAAACACCAATAAAACTGGTCACCATATTATACGTTATACCTGACACATTGTTGAAAGTGTCATTAAACACCAATAAAACTGAATGCCATATTATACATCATAGCTGAAATATTGTTGACCGGTGTTGTTAATACCAATAAAACTGGCCAACATGTCATACGTTATACCCGACACATTGTTGAAAGTGTCGTTAAACACCAATAAAACTGGTCACCATATTATACGTTATACCTGACACATTGTTGAAAGTGTCGTTAAACACCAATAAAACTGGTCACCATATTATACCCGACACATTGTTGAAAGTGTCGTTAAACACCAATAAAACTGGTCACCATATTATACGTTATACCTGACACATTGTTGAAAGTGTCATTAAACACCAATAAAACTGAATGCCATATTATACATCATAGCTGAAATATTGTTGACAGTGGTGTTAATACCAATAAAACTGGCCAACATGTCATACGTTATACCCGACACATTGTTGAAAGTGTCGTTAAACACCAATAAAACTGGTCACCATATTATACGTTATACCTGACACATTGTTGAAAGTGTCGTTAAACACCAATAAAACTGGTCACCATGTTATACGTTATACCCGACACATTGTTGAAAGTGTCGTTAAACACCAATAAAACTGGTCACCATATTATACGTTATACCTGACACATTGTTGAAAGTGTCATTAAACACCAATAAAACTGAATGCCATATTATACATCATAGCTGAAATATTGTTGACAGTGGTGTTAATACCAATAAAACTGGCCAACATGCCATACGCTATACCCGACACATTGTTGAAAGTGTCGTTAAACACCAATAAAACTGGTCACCATATTATACGCTATACCTGACACATTGTTGAAAGTGTCGTTAAACACCAATAAAACTGGTCACCATGTTATACGTTATACCCGACACATTGTTGAAAGTGTCGTTAAACACCAATAAAACTGGTCACCATATTATACGTTATACCTGACACATTGTTGAAAGTGTCATTAAACACCAATAAAACTGAATGCCATATTATACATCATAGCTGAAATATTGTTGACAGTGGTGTTAATACCAATAAAACTGGCCAACATGTCATACGTTATACCCGACACATTGTTGAGTGTCGTTAAACACCAATAAAACTGGTCACCATATTATACGTTATACCTGACACATTGTTGAAAGTGTCGTTAAACACCAATAAAACTGGTCACCATGTTATACGTTATACCCGACACTTTGTTGAAAGTGTCGTTAAACACCAATAAAACTGGTCACCATATTATACGCTATACCTGACACATTGTTGAAAGTGTCATTAAACACCAATAAAACTGAATGCCATATTATACATCATAGCTGAAATATTGTTGACAGTGGTGTTAATACCAATAAAACTGGCCAACATGTCATACGTTATACCCGACACATTGTTGAAAGTGTCGTTAAACACCAATAAAACTGGTCACCATATTATACGTTATACCTGACACATTGTTGAAAGTGTCGTTTAACACCAATAAAACTGGTCACCATGTTATACGTTATACCCGACACATTGTTGAAAGTGTCGTTAAACACCAATAAAACTGGTCACCATATTAAACGTTATGCCTGACACATTGTTGAAAGTGTCATTAAACACCAATAAAACTGGTCACTATGTTATACGTAATACCTGACACATTGTTGAAAGTGTCGTTAAACACCAATAAAACTGGTCACCACGTTATACGCTATACCTGATACATTGTTGAAAGTGTCGTTAAACACCAATAAAACTGGTCACCATGTTATACGTTATACCTGACACATTTTTGAAAGTGTTGTTAAACACCAATAAAACTGGTCACCATGTTCTACGGTATACCTGACACATTGTTGAAAGTGTCGTTAAACACCAATAAAACTGGTCACCACGTTATACGTTATACCTGACACATTGTTGAAAGTGTCGTTAAACACCAATAAAACTGGTCACCATATTATACGTTATACCTGACACATTGTTGAAAGTGTTGTTAAACACCAATAAAACTGGTCACCATGTTTTACGTTATACCTGACACATTGTTGAAAGTGTCGTTAAACACCAATAAAACTGGTCACCATGTTCTACGTTATACCTGACATATTGTTGAAAGTGTCGTTAAACACCAATAAAACTGGTCACCATGTTATATGTTATAACTAACATATTGTTGAAAGTGGTGTTCAACACCAATAAAACTGGCCACCATGTTCTACGTTATATCTGACATATTGTTGAAAGTGTCGATAAACACCAATAAAACTGGTCACCATGTTATATGTTATAACTAACATATTGTTGAAAGTGGTGTTCAACACCAATAAAACTGGCCACCATGTTCTACGTTATACCTGACATATTGTTGAAAGTTTCGTTAAACACCAATAAAACTGGTCACCATGTTATACGTTATAACTAACATATTGTTGAAAGTGGTGTTCAACAGCAATAAAACTGGCCACCATGTTCTACGTTATACCTGACATATTGTTGAAAGTGTCGTTAAACACCCATAAAACTGGTCACCATGATCTACGCTATAACTGACATATTGTTGAAAGTGGCATTCAACACCAATAAAACTGACCACCACGTTATACATGACATTGTTGAAAGTGGTGCTAAACACCAATAAAACTGTTCACTATGTTATTCGTCATACCTGACATATTGTTGAAAGGGACCTTAAACACCAATAAAAATGGTCACATGATGTCGTACGTTATAACTGACATGCTATTGAAGGCTGGCCTATTTTTGAAAGTGGTGTTAAACACCAATAAAAATGTCCACCATATTATACATTATAACTGACATTGTTTAAGTGTCCAAATGAGGTGTTGTCATCACTTTTCGTCAGTCGTCTGTAAACCTATCACATTTCAATCTTTTTCTCCCAAACCAATGAACCAAATGCAGTCACAAGTACAAATGCCTCTACTTTTGATTGATTGATTTTTGGTGTTTAATGCCACTTTCAGCAATATTTCAGTTATATCATGGTGACCAGTTTTAGTGGTGGAAGAAGCCGGAGAGAACCACAGACAATGGGAAAGCAACTGGTAAACTTTATTACTTGCGGTTGCGAGTAGTGTGTACCCTTTTTGTGTAATTTACAAAGCCGAGAGCAAACACACGCCGTATTGATGATAGGCTTGTACGAGTTGTTAGGTAATCCAACTGCCTAAAAACTCATTGAGCCACCCGGGCCCTTGCCTCTACTTTTGTGATCCTTGACATTATATATATTTATCCTGCAATTGGGTTATTTTTTGTGAATATTTTTTAGCTCACCTTGCCAAAGGCAATGTGAGCTTTTCCCATCACTTTGCATCCGATCGTCAGTCGTCCATTAACTTTTCACATTTTAATCTTCTCCTCTAAAAACACTTAGCCAAATGAACCGAAACTTGGTAGGAAGCATCTATGGAAGGTCCTCTATAAAGATTGCAAAATTTGCTTAGATCCATTAATAAACATGGCCGCCACAGGCAATTCTTGTTTCTGATTGGTCGATTTCTAAAAAATCTTCTCTGAAACCACTTGGCCAAATGAACCGACACTTTGTAGGAAGCATCTACAGAAGGTCCACTTTATTATATACTGGAACTTTTACTGTTGTGTTGAAATTATATAATATATAGCCAGGGTATTAAAATATAGCAGCCCGCTATTTATCATTAAATCCTTCACAAGTAGTGCGAGTCTTATTAAAACGGAGTGGGTCTGTTTGTGTTCAGTGATTGGAGGAGAGAGGTGACTGTTTGTTTTGTTGATATTGATGGAATTGTTGACTATCACTGTTTAAACTTTCTTTTCATAATGTTACTGTTTAGAAATTACACGTAAGGGTTAATTCTGAGAAATCCGGCGTATATCGCGAAAGTTATAGCTAATAAAATACCCAGCAGTTTGTATATCAGATTAGCGCGATGAAGAAATGTTACGCCCTACAGAGACGTACATTTGTTGTATATGTATGTCTCTTGTATAGAACATTAACATTTATACGACCGTAGACAATGTGCGGTCGCGATCGTATCACGGTAGCTCGGTCTGTCGTCGTCGTCGTCCATCTGTCAATGACACAATGATTTTCGTGCGATATAACTTTTTTTGTTCAAGAAGAGCGATCTTTCACTTGAACTTGTAACACAAGGATATAACGATAGATTTGGATTGCAAATGTATTGATTGATTGATTGATTGATTGATTGATTGATTGATTGATTGATTGATTGATTGATTGATTGATTGATTGATTGATTGATTGATTGATTGATTGGTGTTTAACGTCCAGCGAGCAATTTTTCAGCTATATTCAGGACGAGAACATTAAAAAATTTAAACGCCACGGGACTCGAAACAAGGAAAGGTGATGGGTAGGGACGGATAATTTTGCCAGTGCAACAGGTCTCTTATGAGCTGTTACACTGGGTTCTTTAACGTGCGGAGAGGGTGGCAATCTCTCAACACGGGACCTCGGTTTTATTTACGTCTCATCCGCAGGACGGGTTGGTTGTGAATTTTTACATCCCGCACAACCGACGGACGCCCCTTCAAGCCGAAGAAGCTCTCGGTCCCATTTCTATACCCCGGGTTTCCCGCGGGGATTGCAAATGGAGATATTAATTGTATCGTATTTTTTTTTTATCAAACAAGACAACAACAAGAGCAAATGGCAACTCGTCTAACCTTATTCTCTTTGTCCTGTAGTTATCTAAGCTTCCATCAATAGGCCGATCATAGTGCTATTATTTTTACATAAATATACATTGTACATAGTGTTCTCCTCTTGAATATAGCTGAAAACTGTTCACTTGAGGTGAAAGGAGTGAATCTGTGAAGGTTTATATCCGTTGGAGATCCAATTATCAAGAGGGAGAGGGTTGTGAATCCATTATCCGCTTGAACCCGCCACATTATAGTGCCTGTCCCAATCCAGAATATTGTTTTCCAAGGCCATGTCATGGGTTGTTTATGCTCAATGATTTGAGGTGACAGGTGGTTGTGTCTATTGTTGGCCACGTCATGGGTTGTTTATGCTCAATGATTTGAGGTGACAGGTGGTTGTGTCTATTGTTGGCCATGTCATGGGTTGTTTATGCTCAATGATTTGAGGTGACAGGTGGTTGTGTCTATTGTTGGCCATGTCATGGGTTGTTTATGCTCAATGATTTGAGGTGACAGGTGGTTGTGTCTATTGTTGGCCATGTCATGGGCTGTTTATGCTCAATGATTTGAGGTGACAGGTGGTTGTGTCTATTGTTGGCCATGTCATGGGTTGTTTATGCTCAATGATTTGAGGTGACAGGTGGTTGTGTCTATTGTTGGCCATGTCATGGGTTGTTTATGCTCAATGATTTGAGGTGACAGGTGGTTGTGTCTATTGTTGGCCATGTCATGGGTTGTTTATGCTCAATGATTTGAGGTGACAGGTGGTTGTGTCTATTGTTGGCCATGTCATGGGTTGTTTATGCTCAATGATTTGAGGTGACAGGTGGTTGTGTCTATTGTTGGTCATGTCATGGGTTGTTTATGCTCAATGATTTGAGGTGACAGGTGGTTGTGTCTATTTTTGGTCATGTCATGGGTTGTTTATGCTCAATGATTTGAGGTGACAGGTGGTTGTGTCTATTGTTGGCCATGTCATGGGTTGTTTATGCTCAATGATTTGAGGTGACAGGTGGTTGTGTCTATTGTTGGCCATGTCATGGGTTGTTTATGCTCAATGATTTGAGGTGACAGGTGGTTGTGTCTCTTGTTGGCCATGTCATGGGTTGTTTATGCTCAATGATTTGAGGTGACAGGTGGTTGTGTCTATTGTTGACCATGTCATGGGTTGTTTATGCTCAATGATTTGAGGTGACAGGTGGTTGTGTCTATTGTTGGCCATGTCATGGGTTGTTTATGCTCAATGATTTGAGGTGACAGGTGGTTGTGTCTATTGTTGGCCATGTCATGGGTTGTTTATGCCCAATGATTTGAGGTGACAGGTGGTTGTGTCTATTGTTGGCCATGTCATGGGTTGTTTATGCTCAATGATTTGAGGAGACAGGTGGTTGTGTCTATTGTTGACCATCACTACTTAAACTTTCTTTCCTCATAATCAATCAATCACGTACATAGTATAAGCCACCCAGGCCCCATAGTCCTATAATATAAGACTTCATATGTTTCCAGTTGTTCACTTTTAGTGTTTTTATTCCATTTTGTCCACACAATTGAACAAAAATTTAAAGTACAGGATTGAAAACATACAGATTTCTTATCTTGTAGGACTACCAAGTGGCAGTGTCCACTTTAAGGTAGTAAAAATCTTAAAATGTGAGAATCCTAGTTTTGTTGAAATTGACCATGAATACAGTCAAACCTATAAAGGACACTCAAGGGAACCTGAAAATGTGCCTTTTTAATACAGGTAATGGTTAAAATTAGACATTGTATTCATTTATGGGAAAAATGAGACTTCCCTTCATCGACAGTGATTTTTTTATATAACGGTGCCCTTTAAGGCATATTTGATAGTATTTAGTGTTCAAGTTAAGTGGTGGTATCATGTTTTAATGGTGGAGAACACAAGTTAAGTGGTGGTATCATATTTTACTGGTGGAGAACACAAGTTAAGTGGTGGTATCATGTTTTATTGGTGGAGAACACAAGTTAAGTGGTGGTATCATATTTTATTGGTGGAGAACACAAGTTAAGTG
Organism: Bathymodiolus brooksi; assembly: GCA_963680875.1. NCBI lineage: Eukaryota > Metazoa > Mollusca > Bivalvia > Mytilida > Modiolidae > Bathymodiolus > Bathymodiolus brooksi. The sequence continues at coordinate 84,308,999 of OY804588.1, read as the reverse complement.
GTGGTATCATGTTTTATTGGTGGAGAACACAAGTTAAGTGGTGGTATCATGTTTTAATGGTGGAGAACACAAGTTAAGTGGTGGTATCATGTTTTATTGGTGGAGAACACAAGTTAAGTGGTGGTATCATGTTTTAATGGTGGAGAACACAAGTTAAGTGGTGGTATCATGTTTTATTGGTGGAGAACACAAGTTAAGTGGTGGTATCATGTTTTATTGGTGGAGAACACAAGTTAAGTGGTGGTATCATGTTTTATTGGTGGAGAACACAAGTTAAGTGGTGGTATCATGTTTTATTGGTGGAGAACACAAGTTAAGTGGTGGTATCATGTTTTATTGGTGGAGAACACAAGCTAAGTGGTGGTATCATGTATTATTGGTGGAGAACACAAGTTAAGTGGTGGTATCATGTGTTAATGGTGGAGAACACAAGTTAAGTGGTGGTATCATGTGTTAATGGTGGAGAACACAAGTTAAATGGTGGTATCATGTTTTATTGGTGGAGAACACAAGTTAAGTGGTGGTATCATATTTTATTGGTGGAGAACACAAGTTAAGTGGTGGTATCATGTTTTATTGGTGGAGAACACAAGTTAAGTGGTGGTATCATGTTTTAATGGTGGAGAACACAAGTTAAGTGGTGGTATCATGTTTTATTGGTGGAGAACACAAGTTAAGTGGTGGTATCATGTTTTATTGGTGGAGAACACAAGTTAAGTGGTGGTATCATGTTTTATTGGTGGAGAACACAAGCTAAGTGGTGGTATCATGTTTTAATGGTGGAGAACACAAGTTAAGTGGTGGTATCATGTTTTATTGGTGGAGAACACAAGTTAAGTGGTGGTATCATGTTTTATTGGTGGAGAACACAAGCTAAGTGGTGGTATCATGTTTTAATGGTGGAGAACACAAGCTAAGTGGTGGTATCATGTTTTATTGGTGGAGAACACAAGTTAAGTGGTGGTATCATGTTTTATTGGTGGAGAACACAAGCTAAGTGGTGGTATCATGTTTTAATGGTGGAGAACACAAGTTAAGTGATGGTATCATGTTTTATTGGTGGAGAACACAAGTTAAGTGGTGGTATCATGTTTTATTGGTGGAGAACACAAGTTAAGTGGTGGTATCATGTTTTATTGGTGGAGAACACAAGTTAAGTGGTGGTATCATGTTTTATTGGTGGAGAACACAAGTTAAGTGGTGGTATCATGTTTTAATGGTGGAGAACACAAGTTAAGTGGTGGTATCATGTTTTAATGGTGGAGAACACAAGTTAAGTGGTGGTATCATGATTTATTAGTGGAGAACACAAGTTAAGTGGTGGTATCATGTTTTAATGGTGGAGAACACAAGTTAAGTGGTGGTATCATGTTTTAATGGTGGAGAACACAAGTTAAGTGGTGGTATCATGTTTTATTGGTGGAGAACACAAGCTAAGTGGTGGCATCATGTTTTATTGGTGGAGAACACAAGTTAAGTGGTGGCATCATGTTTTATTGGTGGAGAACACAAGTTAAGTGGTGGTATCATGTTTTATTGGTGGAGAACACAAGTTAAGTGGTGGTATCATGTTTTAATGGTGGAGAACACAAGCTAAGTGGTGGTATCATGTTTTATTGGTGGAGAACACAAGTTAAGTGGTGGTATCATGTTTTATTGGTGGAGAACACAAGTTAAGCGGTGGAATCATGTTTTATTGGTGGAGAACACAAGTTAAGTGGTGGTATCATGTTTTATTGGTGGAGAACACAAGTTAAGTGGTGGTATCATGTTTTATTGGTGGAGAACACAAGTTAAGTGGTGGTATCATGTTTTAATGGTGGAGAACACAAGCTAAGTGGTGGTATCATGTTTTAATGGTGGAGAACACAAGTTAAGTGGTGGTATCATGTTTTAATGGTGGAGAACACAAGTTAAGTGGTGGTATCATGTTTTATTGGTGGAGAACACAAGTTAAGTGGTGGTATCATGTTTTAATGGTGGGGAACACAAGCTAAGTGGTGGTATCATGTTTTAATGGTGGAGAACACAAGTTAAGTGGTGGTATCATGTTTTATTGGTGGAGAACACAAGTTAAGTGGTGGCATCATGTTTTATTGGTGGAGAACACAAGTTAAGTGGTGGTATCATGTTTTATTGGTGGAGAACACAAGTTAAGTGGTGGTATCATGTTTTATTGGTGGAGAACACAAGTTAAGTGGTGGTATCATGTTTTATTGGTGGAGAACACAAGTTAAGTGGTGGTATCATGTTTTAATGGTGGAGAACACAAGCTAAGTGGTGGTATCATGTTTTATTGGTGGAGAACACAAGTTAAGTGGTGGTATCATGTTTTATTGGTGGAGAACACAAGTTAAGTGGTGGTATCATGTTTTATTGGTGGAGAACACAAGTTAAGTGGTGGTATCATGTTTTATTGGTGGAGAACACAAGTTAAGTGGTGGTATCATGTTTTATTGGTGGAGAACACAAGTTAAGTGGTGGTATCATGTTTTAATGGTGGAGAACACAAGCTAAGTGGTGGTATCATGTTTTAATGGTGGAGAACACAAGTTAAGTGGTGGTATCATGTCTTAATGGTGGAGAACACAAGTTAAGTGGTGGTATCATGTTTTATTGGTGGAGAACACAAGTTAAGTGGTGGTATCATGTTTTAATGGTGGAGAACACAAGCTAAGTGGTGGTATCATGTTTTAATGGTGGAGAACACAAGTTAAGTGGTGGTATCATGTTTTATTGGTGGAGAACACAAGTTAAGTGGTGGCATCATGTTTTATTGGTGGAGAACACAAGTTAAGTGGTGGTATCATGTTTTATTGGTGGAGAACACAAGTTAAGTGGTGGTATCATGTTTTATTGGTGGAGAACACAAGTTAAGTGGTGGTATCATGTTTTAATGGTGGAGAACACAAGTTAAGTGGTGGTATCATGTTTTATTGGTGGAGAACACAAGTTAAGTGGTGGTATCATGTTTTATTGGTGGAGAACACAAGTTAAGTGGTGGTATCATGTTTTAATGGTGGAGAACACAAGCTAAGTGGTGGTATCATGTTTTAATGGTGGAGAACACAAGTTAAGTGGTGGTATCATGTTTTATTGGTGGAGAACACAAGTTAAGTGGTGGCATCATGTTTTATTGGTGGAGAACACAAGTTAAGTGGTGGTATCATGTTTTAATGGTGGAGAACACAAGCTAAGTGGTGGTATCATGTTTTATTGGTGGAGAACACAAGTTAAGTGGTGGTATCATGTTTTAATGGTGGAGAACACAAGTTAAGTGGTGGTATCATGTTTTATTGGTGGAGAACACAAGTTAAGTGGTGGTATCATGTTTTAATGGTGGAGAACACAAGTTAAGTGGCGGTATCATGTTTTAATGGTGGAGAACACAAGAACTCAAACGTTATTAAACAAGATTATTGAGTGCACATTCAAATGGCTGTAGTGGGAGAGGAACTCACAAACATTAATGGCGATTGTCATTGATTAGTAAGACAGGATGTGGATGTAAATAAACATGAGAATATCCAACTAAAACTTAGCCACAACTAAAAGTAAAGGAACAATACTTTTATTACTTTTCCACATTTCACAATCACAGTAGGGTCTTCAACAATGAGAATAAATCATACCCTAAATTGAGTGTGGAACTGCCCCCAAGACTGCAGTTGAATGATATTCTTTATTTTTGTCAATAAATGTTACATCCAGGCATCTTTGTCATTTTGATGTTATTTGGTGTATATAATAATCATTTTCCAGATGCTGGCCATGGATTGTCAACAAGAAAAAAGGTATGATATATATACGGGTACCTAGCAGATAGATGTAAATTACATATGAGCTTGATGTCATCTTAATATTGAAATCTACACCAGACTGTCTGACCATTCCCAGCTGATTCATCCATCTTCGGAGTGATTTTAGGTAATTTGTACAAAAACAGAAAAAAAACCCAGATTGCCATCACTTGGTTCAGATAGAAAAACAAAATTATTTTTTCCATAGGGTCCTATGTTAAAGGGGACAGTTGTGGTCGTGATCATATGATAGTTGGATTTACAACTACCTGTGCAATCAGTGCCTATCACCACCAACATTGTAAGTTCGAATCCTGCTCAGGTGAGGTGTACTCGACATTATGTAATAAGTTTGTCAGTGACTTGCGGCATGTTGGTGGTTTTCTCTGGGTACTCCAGTTTCTTCCACCAATAAAACTGACTGCCACGATATAACTCAAATATTGTTGAAAGCGGAATTAAACACAATAATCCTAACCCAACCTATGCTAAACTTTGCCATACTGTGTCAGCCATCTTCAAATCCATGGAAATTGGAAATAATAGTTTAAAAAATTGGAGTGACCATCTAATGTCTTTTCATGTACAATTTTGGTTCAGTCAATTTAGCATTACATTGTATATGCAGTCATCGACTTAGCAGTGGTCCGGTGGCCCGCGTCCAGTGAAAATTGATTCGGACCAGTGACTTTTGCCAATTTTTTTCAATAGAATCTATATAAATATTCTAATTTTGAAGTTTTCTGGCCAGTAAATTTGAAAGTCTAATTTTGAAGACTGTATATGAGATAAATATTGTTTAAAACATGATTATAAACTTTGTCCTGAAGTGGTGGCCATCTTGGATTTCTGATCGAAATAAAAAAAAACAATCTTTGTAGATGGGAAATCACTAATAATGTTGATGACTTTTCTACCAACATTGATGACAGGTTTGGTTCCATTTCTTCCAGATATGTCTGAGAAAAATGTTGAAGTGCTGAAGTGAGTGAGTGACACTACCGAATAAAGGTAATGACAATGGTACCGTACTCCAAGGCACATTAAAAGGGGAAAGTCTACAAAACCGATAAGAAGCTCAACCATCTGAGTTTTCAATCAACGGAACAACTGAAAAACAACACATTCCTGACTTGGTACAGGCATTTTCCCAGGAAAATGGTGGGTTCTGATAGCAGATAGGCAGATGCCACTCGCCTAATCCTAAGACGTTACCAAGTATAAAAACAATCGGTACATGTAAATTCTCTAATCCCAAGACATGACCAAATGTGAAACTAGAAAACAACTATCATATTCCCGACTTGGTACAGGCATTTCCCAAGAAAATGGTGGATCAAACCTCCCACTTGTATGACAGTCGTTAATATAGTTCCGTCATATTGACAAATTGGGGAGGGGGGGAGGGGGGGGGGGTGCATGGGAATTAAACGTGACAAGTCGGGAAAATCCAGTAGTCAAATAGTGCCCAGAATCTGAAACTCAAGACCATCCTGTTAGATTTGCGAATAGGCAAATTTATGTAGAATACAAACGAAAAACGTAATAAAATCAGCCGATTAATGAACCCTCAATATCCCAATTTATGAAAATACCCCCTCATATCCCCCATTTTTTTCTATATGCCCACTCCAGAAACTTTATAATTCATAAATACTGACACACAAACAAACACAAATAAAAATATGACATTTGAACTTCTGAAAGTTTGTAGTCGGCAAGCAAACCCGGCTTGGATTGAATTGCGAGTAATGTACGTGAGGTTATGTTTTTTTCGAAAAAAATATTCTGATTCCCAATGTTACTGAAAAAAATATTATGATTTTGGTGGTGGAAAAATAATAATCTGATTCAGAGTTTTTGTCATATAACATAATGTTGAATTCTGGAAAAAAAAAATCGCGCTTTGCGCGACAAAAAATATAAATATTCTAACTCTTGTGTTGTCCGAAAAAAAAATTCTGAACGAAACAAAAAACCATAAACCCCCCCCCCCTTTTCAAGTTAAATGGTCGGTCCCTAACTTGGCCTAAGTGTTAGTCGTAAGTTTTGTACTTAAGATTTTCCTAAGTGTGTTCCTACGACTATTTCACAAAACGTGTCCTAAGATTAATCGTAAACTTAGGATCAGTCCTACGACAAAATACTACAACCGATCTTACGATCACACTTACGATTTTCGTAAGACTAAAATACCTTGGCAACGCTACTTTCACTTCTGAAAATCATGCGCAATGGATACTTCCGATGTAAATAAAAACATCGTCTGCTAGAAAACTAGAAAACATGGCCATGGACCAAGTACAGGTTGTGATGGCTAAGCGTAAACCAAACTGTTCGGAAAGCGAATTGCTTGCGCTTTCCGATGCAGTGGATCTAACATTTCAATCATCCGCGGTCAATTTGGCCCAGGGTTAACGGCCAGAGACAAAAATACGTGTTGGGCCGAAGTTGCCGAAAGGTAAAAGCTTTCCCTGTGAGATTAAGCACGATTTACATATTATATATCCCCGTCATATCCCTTATTTTAATTTCCATTACTTGTTTCTATTTTGTGACACCCGGATTACCTGTTCGCCCCGGAAAGTGAGTCGATTCGCCCCACTTAATGGCTATTTTATTATAATAGATGAAGTCTTTTTCGATAATTTTTTGGTAATTATTTATTGATTAGTTGTATGCAAAAAAAAATAATAATTCATTCATTTTGGTCAGTGGAATATTGTTGAACACAAAAGGGAGAATATTTTTCTCAAAAAAGAATCATCGTGAAGGGGTTTATATTCACTTATGTGTATAGAATGGCAACAAAATACGATGAAACTCTCCTTCATATGCTAATTTCTCGGATATTTAACAATAATAAATATCAGATTTCGTATCAGGTGTCAAACAAAGAGTGAAGCAATACATAATATTAAACACGTCAAGAAAGCATGTTACCGTGTAATTATGAGGAAGACAAAAATAAAGTACCCATGAACAAGCCTTGCAACATCCAAAATACGAATATTTGCAATGGTATTTTCCATATTTCATTTGTTAAAGCACTATTAATAAATGAGGGCGAAACGACCTGGGACGAAAGGGAATCGTGTCGAACAGGAATAGGCAGGGGCAAAACGACTCGGCGGGTGAATGGGATTCGGAGCGAAACGACCCAGTACCATCAATATCACAACACCCGGAAATAAGGAATCACTTCGAAAATGGTTCTCGGCCCTCCTAGAAAGCTGTCTGTTGTTGTCTCGAGAAATAGGAAAACCATGGAATGACGAAAGACTTTCTGGCTGGCTTGCAAAGTCCAGACAGAGCGCATCTCATGCTTATTTCCGAGTATGAAATTGTGACTTCAAAGTGGAACACGGTGCCAGGCTGAACGACGTTACCAAACATTCTGTCACTGAAAGCACAGAACTCAACCCAGGCTGCCAGCAACCTTTTTTGTTCGACAAGATGTCTTCAGCAGCAAAGACATCAGCTCCAAAGAAATCCGCTACAAAGAAGGCTGTAAAATCACCAAAAATAACATTAATAGGCAGCACCAAAACCAAAGAAGAAGTAAAGATGTCTAACTTCATTTATCAAAAAACAGCCCTTTTAAGGGATACCAAATTTTCTCAAAAAGAATCTTAAAATGTTGTGCATCAGTTAAAAAAGCTTAATCCACCCAAACTCTGTAAAGTTTCTTTCCGTTATCTTCTGATTCATATTATTTCAGTTCTATTTCAGTTTTGATCAATATGAACATGAGACTTCTAAACTGACAAACTTTATATAGATAAATAATATGATGAGATACATGAACATGAGACATTGATATCAGGACGACTGCAACAAAAATATGGAATTTATGAACATGAGACACCAAAACTGAAAATCATTAAAAAAACCATATACTCCAAAATGTCGTGAAAAAACACAATCATTAAAATGTCGTCACACATAAAATCCCTTGGACTTTCAAAAGTTGGCAGATATGACAACCACAAAAAGCAGTACAATTCATTATGATAATGAATTAACAAGAAAAACAAGTGATGTGATTGGTTGATTACATTTATTGGAATATTAAATAAATTATATATTAAATTATAATCATGATAATACACACAATTAATAATAAACAATACATGTATGCATTAAGCACAGTGACCTAATGGGCCAATTGGCCTAAGTCACTATTAATGAAATGCAATTTCAGAGTCTGTACTATAAATGAAAAAAAAAAGTAAAATACATACATTCATGTCACAGGAGACTTTCCAACATGTCCAACTTTAATATTAAATAATTTAAATTCCTTGTCTTAAAATTTTTGTTTATTTCAAATGAAAAAACTTTTTTCTGCTATTTGACTATTTCTTAATTTTTCATATATTTTAAGGTGTAAATGGAGTTAGTACGTCTTGTATAGCCAGAACTGTGGCGGAATGCAAAAAGATATGGCTAGACGTGCAGGGGACGACAAAGAAAAAGGAAGCAGCTAGGAGGGCAAATGCTCGTGCCACTGGCGGAGGTCCACCTCCTGTTTGTAATCTAAGGCCTTGGGAGTCGGCCGTAAGTATACAACGTTAATTATTTCAAATGTATGACAAACAGATATGGTTTAAAAAAAAAACTAACAAATTGTCTACTTATAATTAGAAAATATATACATACAGTGTCGGCAAATATCAAGTTTATTTCTACAATGTTTAGAAACTGGTAGAGCATTATTTTGTAGTTGCAGTATAAATATAGAGAACAAAACTCTGGTCAAAAGAGTTACAATAGGCCTAACTGAAAGCGAATTGCATTTCTTCACAAAACTTAACATGATACAAAACATTAACTAAAATAACAGAGAACACACAATGAAAATATGACAACACTTGGCTTTTCATCTTCATCATTTAATATACCAACAACAGTAATGAAAAAAACCTGATATAGGGTAAAAATTTAAAAGCCCACAAGCAATTTATATCTATCAGGGGCGAATCCAGGATATGAAGTTAGGGGGGAGGCGTGTGACACTTTTGGGCAAAAAAAAAACCAAAAAGGATTCTTAGGGGAGGGTACATGCATGCCACGCCTCCGCCTGAATCTGCCCCTGTCGATAGCCATATGAGCAAGAATATGGTATTTGAACTTTTGGTTTCTTTTGGTATCCAAATGGTTAAATACTAAAACTTAAATATTTCACACGTGGAATATGATTATATCAATACTGTACAAAAGAAACAAGTGATATAAAGGGAAAATATTTACCCATCTTTTTAAACATGTTTATCGTGACAGGAAACCAAATGCTTATTACAAGTTATGGTAATAAACATTTGGTTTCCTGTCGCGATAAAAATGTATGAAACGGCACCATCTAAGACCATTTGGGTTTTTTCTTGGTTATTTAATGCATGTATATACCATTTTAAATATTAAAGTAGCATATTTTTTTTTATTTTTTAACGCGACAGGATACCACAAGCACTGTATCAGAGTTATAATATTATCATACAAAAATTGTATAAATGTTCCGAAAATCACACTTCCATTACACGTGGTTCACTTGTGACCGGAAGTTCAATTGGGCGGAAATTGTAAATCAGACTAATATATTTAATCTTTAAATTAACGTTTCTTTTTGGATGACATGTAACGCATAACGTAACAGGTGGATGATTGAATAAAAAAAATAGAAAATGAAAAGCTTAAATGTAAACATCCGTGATTAATATATTTAAACATCTCACGAGAGTTTATTTATGCTAATCGTTGTTATGGCGACTGTTACAAAAAGGAGATAACACAACTTAAAATAGCGTTACGAAATCGGAAACCAATGTAACGCGCAATATATGACACCTGTAACAGAAATACTTACTCTGCTCAAAATTTTCTTCTCTCCATTCTTCATTATCAATGTTTGTCAATATTTTAACGGCTAGCTTACATTTTTGTATGTCACAGTTGTGTGGAAATCCAACACCGTTACGCAGTTCGGAGACGAAAATAACGATAAGAAACGACGCATAAAAGTACGAAGATGGACATTAAAAATAATTTGTATTCATAAAATATTTACAATATATCAATGGTCACCATTCATCTAACACACCAACCAACCATTTGGCCATAGAATTACAACATATATCAAAGAAATATCCAATTTTATCAGTTTTCTATCGTTATCAGAAACGGTTCAAATACCATATTCTTGCTCATATACTGATGAGACATATATAAATATAGAATTTGGGTCCAGAATTTAAAAAAAATTAAAATAAGTTATATAGTGTATGTTTAATTTTAGAGCCCCCTGGCATGGTTTATTACTATATTAGGCCATATTGACATTTTCCAAAAGTTAAATAGATGGTACATTTTGTATATATATAGAAAATTTGTGGAAAATGTTAATATGGCCTAAAATAGTAATAAAACATGCCAAGAGGTTCTAAAATTAAACATACACTCTAGATATCTTATTTTAATAAAAAAAAATCTTGGACCCAGGTGCCTGTGAGAAAACTGAAGTGCAAATCAAGAATGGAATACAATCACTTGAAGTTTCAAAAATTAGGGAAAAAAATAAGAAAAACTTCGAAAAATGTTGGTCATCTATAATAAATAATTGTTTTCCTAATAGGCTAGTTGAAACTTCTGGCTACTGTGAATGGACTGATAACATCGAGTACACAAGACGAAGACAAATAATACAGACACATAACACACACACACACTATCCGGCCCACTCCCACATGTTGTCCCCAACTTTCCGCCCCACTCTCAAAGCCCCCCCTTTTCCGATATCCTGACCACGAGCTACATCTCTGTTCATGCCCGCTCCCCCTATTTTTTATGTTGCTACATTTATAAGTTTAATATTGGCACGAGTGATATTTTAACATCTTTAAATATATTGATAGAGATATTGATAATGATTATGCAATATTTATTTTTTTCATTTTCGATAAATCACAATCATCGGCTAAGGGAATTCCCCGTATAGACCCAGGAAGTTTTAGCTTGGATTAGTCTATTTAAAACCGGGTCAACAAAATTAATACAAATCAGAAGAAAACATCACAATATAAAAATATAAATTATTTTTTTAAATATTTCACCACTTTACACAAGATGTACCCCCATTCTAAGTCAGAGATTGTAACATTATTAGGTCAGAATTTACAATTAATATCAAGTTTTAAGGTCCCACAAGGGGCAAACAATTTAATACTTTGTACTTTAGATACTATTCACAGACTTTTTTTGTGTGACAAGATTAATAATTAATCAAATTAATAAAGTACAATGGGTGGATTTTAAGTTGGAGAATGTCCTGTATCTCTCCATTCCTTAAAAACAATGGGCCTCGGCTCCATTATTTTTAAGGAATGGAGAGTTACTTGAACATTCTCCTATACATAATTTAACTGTGTATTACTATGGCGTTTTCAGAGCACGAAATCCAAAACTTTGTGAACTCTGTAAAACAGACATTAACATTAAATGGAAGTGTGTCGAGTGCAATAAGTTCATCTGCAACCGATGTAAGGAAATTCACCTGAATGTACAAACGAACATTCAGCACCAGATTATTGATATTAAATCGCTATTTCAAGATGTACAACCGAAAATAATAACGGACAGTATCCCGTGTACAGAACATAGGACAAAGATGACATTTCTGTTCTTTATTTGCATAATACACCCATGTGGGTCAAGCAAATACAAATATACAAACAAAACATAGAAAATTATAATTTGATCATAATATCAAATCAAATCAATCAAATAAGTTTTATTTAATGTCGAAATATCTATAACACATAACATAAGCTCTAATGAGATTTTGAATCGATTAATATAGGATAAATCCTATTAACTGACATTATTAATGTTTGTTTTAAAAGGTCACAATGAATTATTTATTCATGTGCCGAATATCTATCTATAAATAAAACTTTGAACTTGTTTTGAGTGGAAAATTTCCATCCAATCATGTGTGTACACGCAGGAAGTTTAGGAACGTTCTATTTTAAAAAAAAAAACTGTCAAGACAATCAATACAAACAGAAGAAAACATTAAAATTTTAAGATATTAATTCTGTTTAAATCATAATAAATACTAGATATATGATATACTGCCTATTCTAATTCAGAATCTGCACAATATTGTTATGACAGAAAATATTTTATACCAAATTTAAATCCCCCCTCCCCCGAAAATAAATAAACTCTTCTATTGTGTTCAGATTTGTACAGACATGTGATAAATATCAGTCTGTTCATTCAATATTTATACGTTGTACGGATTGATTAAAACAATTGTTCATTGGAATTACATTTTTATAACATTATATTATTATGGCTTGTTCAAGTTCAAAGGCACAAATCGTAAAAATTTGTGATTTTTGTGAGACAGAAACAAACTTAAAATGGAGGTGCATTCAATGTGATACAATTTTGTGTGATAAATGTAAAAAAATCCATAATAAATTTCAGACCAACACACAGCATCAGATAGTGGATTTACAAATACCATTTCAAGATGTAGAACAGAAAGTGATTTTAGACAACATTAGATGTGATGAACACCAAACAAAGATGACCTGTCTTTTCTGTAGAACCTGTGATCAACTTGTGTGTCTAGATTGTATTTCATCTAAACACAACAAACACAACTTTGAACCCGTAGAAAACATTCTTCCGGAAAAATTGGATGAACTAAAAGGAGCGGAGGCAAGATATAGTCAAGATTTGACTTTCTGTCAGGCAAAAGTTGAAGAATTTCAAATCGGTGAAACTAAATATGAGTCTGTGTTTGATGAAAGAATAACAACAATTAAAAAAAGAGAAAAACAATTAATAGATGGAATCACTAAACATTCTCAAAAACTACAAAATGAAATAGAACTGGAAAGAAAAACTGTTAAAAAGACATTCTGTGACTTGAAGAGACAGGCCGACCAAGCCGAAAAAACAATTATACTCCACCAAGATGAAATCATGGCAGCTTTGAAATCTATCCAAGGAAGTACAATATTTACAACAGCTACAAAATCTAAGAAAATGATGTCGGACTTGAATTTTAATCCACTTCCTTCTGAAATTAAATATTTTATTCCTGGGAAAGAAACAGTCAATGATATACCAAACTTATTTGGATCACTTCAGAAAATGAAAATACCACAAGTACAATCAGACATTGATTTTGAGGTTGTTAATTCATACACTACAGATTTATCAGGTATCTACAACATAATTACTGTTGATAACAAATCAACATGGGTTAATGATTGTAATAAACAAGTCATAAGACAAATAAACATTGACAATGACAACATTACAACCACAAAGCAGATTTCTTGTCATATCTATGACATGACATTGACATCAAACAATGACATACTTCTGTCTGTGTATAACAGTTCAGATATAAAACTCTTGACAAAGTCAGGAGAAATAAAACCATTCTTCTCAGTGTCATCACCCTTGTTTACCCTGGGAATCCATGTGACTAGTGACAATTATATTATAGTAGGTGTCACAGAAGGTGGTAATGCCTTCACACCTACAGACAAAAGTACAAGGGCACTACTTATCTTTGGTATGGATGGTAAACAACAACAAACTTATCAATATGACAGTAACAAACACAGACTGTTTACTTACCCATACAGAATCACAACAAATAATAACAAAGACATAGTTGTTGTTGACAGGACATCAGGTCGTACTGGGAGGGTGGTGGTTGTAGGGTGGGAGGGGGGTTTAAGGTGGACATATACAGGACATTCTAAGATAAATGTTACTACACAATTTAATCCTACTAATGTAGTAACAACAACAGCAGGACACATTATTGTGTGTGACCATAGATCACATGCCCTCCATGTTTTATCTGAACAAGGAGATATATTGACATGTAAAGTAATGGAGGACACAGGGATTAAATATCCTTACTCACTTGACATTGACATGAGGGGACAATTATGGGTGGGTTGTTATAAACAGTCAGGACCAACAATACACAAAGTTAAACTTCTTTAATGAATCAAGTTTTATTATTTATATTTGACAGCTGACATTTTTCTTTTTGACACCTGCCATTTTTATTTTTTTTAATTCAAATGGAGCTTTATAATAATTTAGAAATTGACATTTTATTTCAATGAAATTGTATGATAATTTGACAGCTGACATTTCTCATTTTAAAATGTGGTTTTATAATAATTTACTTAAGACACCAGACATTTTTTAATTTTTATGTTTTAATGGAGTTATATAATAATTTAAACAGATGACAAAATAAGATTGTTTGATGATCTTTGATATATTTGAAGACCTGACAATTTAATTTTTTTAAACAAGTTTGTACATGTATCCTGGTGGTATCATATTTTGTATGTACAGGGGGTACATGTATGGACAAATGACATTTTCAGATAATTGTATGATTTATTTGGAGACCTGACATTTTAATTTTTTTAAATGATGATGTATGATAAATCTGGACATTAAAAGTGTATGAATTGATATACCTGCAAAAGATGTCTGTTGTCATTATATATATTATTTATATTTATATTTATTTGTGTTTTATTTTTTATAAGAAAAAAAATTGGTTTGATGTTTTGATCCCCAAATTCAGAAGTGGGGAGATGTGCATTTTTTTTATTTCAAAAGATTCCAAAAGTATTGTAAAAACATCATAAGAATATAATAAACAGAGATATAACAACTAAATACTATTTATATTTATTATATTTTACACTTGTATCTTAAGATTCGATTTTTATTACACATCAATTATGAACAGAAAATTTAAACAGTGATGATGGTGAAAATCCAGGTCTTGAGATGGGCACAAAAAATGTGACAGTGTTTAAGCCAGTGAATGGGGTGGTTGGTTTATGGTGTTTAGTGCCACTTTCAACAATATTTCAGTTACAATGTATATAGTGGCGGCCAGTTTTATTGGTGGAGGAAACCTGAGAAAACCACCAGCCTGTCGCAAGTAACTGACAAATTTTATCACATAATGTTGAATCGAGTACACTTGTCCACGAACGGGGTTCGAACTCGCAACTTTAGTGGTGTTAGACACTGATTGCACATGTTGTAAATCCAACTACCATACGATCATGATCACGACAATGACGCCCCTACCAGTGAATGGGATTCCCCCCTTGATAAATGGATGTTCAATGCAATGCAGATACACAAATGTATAAACAATACAAAAACACAGATTCGCTTCCACCCAGATATACAAAATGTACATCTGATTAGGGACGACCCATTTAACTTGCAGGGGGGGGGGGGGGGGGGTTATGGTTTTTTTCTAAAAAAAATATTCTGATTCCCAATGTTGCTGAAAAAAATATTCTGATTTTGGTGGAGGAAAAAATAAATAATCTGAATCAGAGTTTTTGTCATATAATCTAATGTTAAATTCTGGAAAAAAATTTCGCACTTCACGCGACAAAAAAAAATATTCTAACTCTTGTGTAGTCCGAAAAAAAAATTCTGAACGAAACAAAAAACCATAACCACCCCTTCAAGTTAAATGGTCGGTCCCTTAGGCCAAACAAAAATATATGTCTGTTTACGGTTGCATCCTCCAAAAAAATAGGGTAGGTAGGTCGGATTTCCATTTTATTTCACATAGGTAAATTCCGGATTGTGGACCTATCCGTATCCGGAAAAGGTACCAGACTTTAGAATATATTTGATTGCTCTCCAGTCTGAAGGTGTTATAATACCTCAAAAAAATTGTTGCGGTCGTATAATAAAAAAATTGATACCTATTATTTTTCAGGATGTAACCGGAAACAGTTTTTTAGGCCAAAGATTTCTGATGTGTCCACTTTCACTTTTGATTTACCGATAAAATGAACTAGGGTTGCCACTGAAAATAGGGTCGGTCGGGTAACCGTAAACAGACACATATTTTTTTTTGGCCTTATACCTGACACATTGTTGAAAGTGTCATTAAACACCAATAAAACTGAATGCCATATTATACATCATAGCTGAAATATTGTTGACTGTGGTGTTAATACCAATAAAACTGGCCAACATGTCATACGTTATACCCGACACATTGTTGAAAGTGTCGTTAAACACCAATAAAACTGGTCACCATATTATACGTTATACCTGACACATTGTTGAAAGTGTCGTTAAACACCAATAAAACTGGTCACCATGTTATACCCGACACATTGTTGAAAGTGTCGTTAAACACCAATAAAACTGGTCACCATATTATACGTTATACCTGACACATTGTTGAAAGTGTCATTAAACACCAATAAAACTGAATGCCATATTATACATCATAGCTGAAATATTGTTGACAGTGGTGTTAATACCAATAAAACTGGCCAACATGTCATACGTTATACCCGACACATTGTTGAAAGTGTCGTTAAACACCAATAAAACTGGTCACCATATTATACGTTATACCTGACACATTGTTGAAAGTGTCGTTAAACACCAATAAAACTGGTCACCATGTTATACGTTGTACCCGACACATTGTTGAAAGTGTCGTTAAACACCAATAAAACTGGTCACCATATTATACGTTATACCTGACACATTGTTGAAAGTGTCATTAAACACCAATAAAACTGAATGCCATATTATACATCATAGCTGAAATATTGTTGACAGTGGTGTTAATACCAATAAAACTGGCCAACATGTCATACGTTATACCCGACACATTGTTGAAAGTGTTGTTAAACACCAATAAAACTGGTCACCATATTATACGTTGTACCTGACACATTGTTGAAAGTGTCGTTAAACACCAATAAAACTGGTCGCCATGTTATACGTTATACCCGACACATTGTTGAAAGTGTCGTTAAACACCAATAAAACTGGTCACCATATTATACGTTATACCTGACACATTGTTGAAAGTGTCATTAAACACCAATAAAACTGAATGCCATATTATACATCATAGCTGAAATATTGTTGACAGTGGTGTTAATACCAATAAAACTGGCCAACATGTCATACGTTATACCTGACACATTGTTGAAAGTGTCGTTAAACACCAATAAAACTGGTCACCATATTATACGTTATACCTGACACATTGTTGAAAGTGTCGTTAAACACCAATAAAACTGGTCACCATGTTATACGTTATACCCGACACATTGTTGAAAGTGTCGTTAAACACCAATAAAACTGGTCACCATATTATACGTTATACCTGACACATTGTTGAAAGTGTCATTAAACACCAATAAAACTGAATGCCATATTATACATCATAGCTGAAATATTGTTGACAGTGGTGTTAATACCAATAAAACTGGCCAACATGTCATACGTTATACCCGACACATTGTTGAAAGTGTCGTTAAACACCAATAAAACTGGTCACCATGTTATACGTTATACCCGACACATTGTTGAAAGTGTCGTTAAACACCAATAAAACTGGTCACCATATTATACGTTATACCTGACACATTGTTGAAAGTGTCATTAAACACCAATAAAACTGAATGCCATATTATACATCATAGCTGAAATATTGTTGACAGTGGTGTTAATACCAATAAAACTGGCCAACATGTCATACGTTATACCCGACACATTGTTGAAAGTGTCGTTAAACACCAATAAAACTGGTCACCATATTATACGTTATACCTGACACATTGTTGAAAGTGTCGTTAAACACCAATAAAACTGGTCACCATGTTATACGTTATACCCGACACATTGTTGAAAGTGTCGTTAAACACCAATAAAACTGGTCACCATATTATACGTTATACCTGACACATTGTTGAAAGTGTCATTAAACACCAATAAAACTGAATGCCATATTATACATCATAGCTGAAATATTGTTGACAGTGGTGTTAATACCAATAAAACTGGCCAACATGTCATACGTTATACCCGACACATTGTTGAAAGTGTCGTTAAACACCAATAAAACTGGTCACCATATTATACGTTATACCTGACACATTGTTGAAAGTGTCGTTAAACACCAATAAAACTGGTCACCATGTTATACGTTATACCCGACACATTGTTGAAAGTGTCGTTAAACACCAATAAAACTGGTCACCATATTATACGTTATACCTGACACATTGTTGAAAGTGTCATTAAACACCAATAAAACTGAATGCCATATTATACATCATAGCTGAAATATTGTTGACAGTGGTGTTAATACCAATAAAACTGGCCAACATGTCATACGTTATACCCGACACATTGTTGAAAGTGTCGTTAAACACCAATAAAACTGGTCACCATATTATACGTTATACCTGACACATTGTTGAAAGTGTCGTTAAACACCAATAAAACTGGTCACCATATTATACGTTATACCTGACACATTGTTGAAAGTGTCGTTAAACACCAATAAAACTGGTCACCATGTTATACGTTATACCCGACACATTGTTGAAAGTGTCGTTAAACACCAATAAAACTGGTCACCATATTATACGTTATACCTGACACATTGTTGAAAGTGTCATTAAACACCAATAAAACTGAATGCCATATTATACATCATAGCTGAAATATTGTTGACAGTGGTGTTAATACCAATAAAACTGGCCAACATGTCATACGTTATACCCGACACATTGTTGAAAGTGTCGTTAAACACCAATAAAACTGGTCACCATGTTATACGTTATACCCGACACATTGTTGAAAGTGTCGTTAAACACCAATAAAACTGGTCACCATATTATACGTTATACCTGACACATTGTTGAAAGTGTCATTAAACACCAATAAAACTGAATGCCATATTATACATCATAGCTGAAATATTGTTGACAGTGGTGTTAATACCAATAAAACTGGCCAACATGTCATACGTTATACCCGACACATTGTTGAAAGTGTCGTTAAACACCAATAAAACTGGTCACCATATTATACGTTATACCTGACACATTGTTGAAAGTGTCGTTAAACACCAATAAAACTGGTCACCATGTTATACGTTATACCCGACACATTGTTGAAAGTGTCGTTAAACACCAATAAAACTGGTCACCATATTATACGTTATACCTGACACATTGTTGAAAGTGTCATTAAACACCAATAAAACTGAATGCCATATTATACATCATAGCTGAAATATTGTTGACAGTGGTGTTAATACCAATAAAACTGGCCAACATGTCATACGTTATACCCGACACATTGTTGAAAGTGTCGTTAAACACCAATAAAACTGGTCACCATATTATACGTTATACCTGACACATTGTTGAAAGTGTCGTTAAACACCAATAAAACTGGTCACCATGTTATACCCGACACATTGTTGAAAGTGTCGTTAAACACCAATAAAACTGGTCACCATATTATACGTTATACCTGACACATTGTTGAAAGTGTCATTAAACACCAATAAAACTGAATGCCATATTATACATCATAGCTGAAATATTGTTGACAGTGGTGTTAATACCAATAAAACTGGCCAACATGTCATACGTTATACCCGACACATTGTTGAAAGTGTCGTTAAACACCAATAAAACTGGTCACCATATTATACGTTATACCTGACACATTGTTGAAAGTGTTGTTAAACACCAATAAAACTGGTCACCATGTTATACGTTATACCCGACACATTGTTGAAAGTGTCGTTAAACACCAATAAAACTGGTCACCATATCATACGTTATACCTGACACATTGTTGAAAGTGTCATTAAACACCAATAAAACTGAATGCCATATTATACATCATAGCTGAAATATTGTTGACAGTGGTGTTAATACCAATAAAACTGGCCAACATGTCATACGTTATACCCGACACATTGTTGAAAGTGTCGTTAAACACCAATAAAACTGGTCACCATATTATACGTTATACCTGACACATTGTTGAAAGTGTCGTTAAACACCAATAAAACTGGTCACCATGTTATACGTTATACCCGACACATTGTTGAAAGTGTCGTTAAACACCAATAAAACTGGTCACCATATTATACGTTATACCTGACACATTGTTGAAAGTGTCATTAAACACCAATAAAACTGAATGCCATATTATACATCATAGCTGAAATATTGTTGACAGTGGTGTTAATACCAATAAAACTGGCCAACATGTCATACGTTATACCTGACACATTGTTGAAAGTGTCGTTAAACACCAATAAAACGGGTCACCATATTATACGTTATACCTGACACATTGTTGAAAGTGTCGTTAAACACCAATAAAACTGGTCACCATATTATACGTTATACCTGACACATTGTTGAAAGTGTCGTTAAACACCAATAAAACTGGTCACCATGTTATACGTTATACCCGACACATTGTTGAAAGTGTCGTTAAACACCAATAAAACTGGTCACCATATTATACGTTATACCTGACACATTGTTGAAAGTGTCATTAAACACCAATAAAACTGAATGCCATATTATACATCATAGCTGAAATATTGTTGACAGTGGTGTTAATACCAATAAAACTGGCCAACATGTCATACGTTATACCCGACACATTGTTGAAAGTGTCGTTAAACACCAATAAAACTGGTCACCATATTATACGTTATACCTGACACATTGTTGAAAGTGTCGTTAAACACCAATAAAACTGGTCACCATGTTATACCCGACACATTGTTGAAAGTGTCGTTAAACACCAATAAAACTGGTCACCATATTATACGTTATACCTGACACATTGTTGAAAGTGTCATTAAACACCAATAAAACTGAATGCCATATTATACATCATAGCTGAAATATTGTTGACAGTGGTGTTAATACCAATAAAACTGGCCAACATGTCATACGTTATACCCGACACATTGTTGAAAGTGTCGTTAAACACCAATAAAACTGGTCACCATATTATACGTTATACCTGACACATTGTTGAAAGTGTTGTTAAACACCAATAAAACTGGTCACCATGTTATACGTTATACCCGACACATTGTTGAAAGTGTCGTTAAACACCAATAAAACTGGTCACCATATCATACGTTATACCTGACACATTGTTGAAAGTGTCATTAAACACCAATAAAACTGAATGCCATATTATACATCATAGCTGAAATATTGTTGACAGTGGTGTTAATACCAATAAAACTGGCCAACATGTCATACGTTATACCCGACACATTGTTGAAAGTGTCGTTAAACACCAATAAAACTGGTCACCATATTATACGTTATACCTGACACATTGTTGAAAGTGTCGTTAAACACCAATAAAACTGGTCACCATGTTATACGTTATACCCGACACATTGTTGAAAGTGTCGTTAAACACCAATAAAACTGGTCACCATATTATACGTTATACCTGACACATTGTTGAAAGTGTCATTAAACACCAATAAAACTGAATGCCATATTATACATCATAGCTGAAATATTGTTGACAGTGGTGTTAATACCAATAAAACTGGCCAACATGTCATACGTTATACCTGACACATTGTTGAAAGTGTCGTTAAACACCAATAAAACGGGTCACCATATTATACGTTATACCTGACACATTGTTGAAAGTGTCGTTAAACACCAATAAAACTGGTCACCATGTTATACGTTATACCCGACACATTGTTGAAAGTGTCGTTAAACACCAATAAAACTGGTCACCATGTTATACGTTATACCCGACACATTGTTGAAAGTGTCGTTAAACACCAATAAAACTGGTCACCATATTATACGTTATACCTGACACATTGTTGAAAGTGTCATTAAACACCAATAAAACTGAATGCCATATTATACATCATAGCTGAAATATTGTTGACAGTGGTGTTAATACCAATAAAACTGGCCAACATGTCATACGTTATACCTGACACATTGTTGAAAGTGTCGTTAAACACCAATAAAACTGGTCACCATATTATACGTTATACCTGACACATTGTTGAAAGTGTCGTTAAACACCAATAAAACTGGTCACCATGTTATACGTTATACCCGACACATTGTTGAAAGTGTCGTTAAACACCAATAAAACTGGTCACCATATTATACGTTATACCTGACACATTGTTGAAAGTGTCATTAAACACCAATAAAACTGAATGCCATATTATACATCATAGCTGAAATATTGTTGACAGTGGTGTTAATACCAATAAAACTGGCCAACATGTCATACGTTATACCCGACACATTGTTGAAAGTGTCGTTAAACACCAATAAAACTGGTCACCATGTTATACGTTATACCCGACACATTGTTGAAAGTGTCGTTAAACACCAATAAAACTGGTCACCATATTATACGTTATACCTGACACATTGTTGAAAGTGTCATTAAACACCAATAAAACTGAATGCCATATTATACATCATAGCTGAAATATTGTTGACAGTGGTGTTAATACCAATAAAACTGGCCAACATGTCATACGTTATACCCGACACATTGTTGAAAGTGTCGTTAAACACCAATAAAACTGGTCACCATATTATACGTTATACCTGACACATTGTTGAAAGTGTCGTTAAACACCAATAAAACTGGTCACCATGTTATACGTTATACCCGACACATTGTTGAAAGTGTCGTTAAACACCAATAAAACTGGTCACCATATTATACGTTATACCTGACACATTGTTGAAAGTGTCATTAAACACCAATAAAACTGAATGCCATATTATACATCATAGCTGAAATATTGTTGACAGTGGTGTTAATACCAATAAAACTGGCCAACATGTCATACGTTATACCCGACACATTGTTGAAAGTGTCGTTAAACACCAATAAAACTGGTCACCATATTATACGTTATACCTGACACATTGTTGAAAGTGTCGTTAAACACCAATAAAACTGGTCACCATGTTATACGTTATACCCGACACATTGTTGAAAGTGTCGTTAAACACCAATAAAACTGGTCACCATATTATACGTTATACCTGACACATTGTTGAAAGTGTCATTAAACACCAATAAAACTGAATGCCATATTATACATCATAGCTGAAATATTGTTGACAGTGGTGTTAATACCAATAAAACTGGCCAACATGTCATACGTTATACCCGACACATTGTTGAAAGTGTCGTTAAACACCAATAAAACTGGTCACCATATTATACGTTATACCTGACACATTGTTGAAAGTGTCGTTAAACACCAATAAAACTGGTCACCATATTATACGTTATACCTGACACATTGTTGAAAGTGTCGTTAAACACCAATAAAACTGGTCACCATGTTATACGTTATACCCGACACATTGTTGAAAGTGTCGTTAAACACCAATAAAACTGGTCACCATATTATACGTTATACCTGACACATTGTTGAAAGTGTCGTTAAACACCAATAAAACGGGTCACCATATTATACGTTATACCTGACACATTGTTGAAAGTGTTGTTAAACACCAATAAAACTGGTCACCATGTTATACGTTATACCCGACACATTGTTGAAAGTGTCGTTAAACACCAATAAAACTGGTCACCATATTATACGTTATACCTGACACATTGTTGAAAGTGTCATTAAACACCAATAAAACTGAATGCCATATTATACATCATAGCTGAAATATTGTTGACAGTGGTGTTAATACCAATAAAACTGGCCAACATGTCATACGTTATACCCGACACATTGTTGAAAGTGTCGTTAAACACCAATAAAACTGGTCACCATATTATACGTTATACCTGACACATTGTTGAAAGTGTCGTTAAACACCAATAAAACTGGTCACCATATTATACGTTATACCTGACACATTGTTGAAAGTGTCATTAAACACCAATAAAACTGAATGCCATATTATACATCATAGCTGAAATATTGTTGACAGTGGTGTTAATACCAATAAAACTGGCCAACATGTCATACGTTATACCCGACACATTGTTGAAAGTGTCGTTAAACACCAATAAAACTGGTCACCATATTATACGTTATACCTGACACATTGTTGAAAGTGTCGTTAAACACCAATAAAACTGGTCACCATGTTATACGTTATACCCGACACATTGTTGAAAGTGTCGTTAAACACCAATAAAACTGGTCACCATATTATACGTTATACCTGACACATTGTTGAAAGTGTCATTAAACACCAATAAAACTGAATGCCATATTATACATCATAGCTGAAATATTGTTGACAGTGGTGTTAATACCAATAAAACTGGCCAACATGTCATACGTTATACCCGACACATTGTTGAAAGTGTCGTTAAACACCAATAAAACTGGTCACCATATTATACGTTATACCTGACACATTGTTGAAAGTGTCGTTAAACACCAATAAAACTGGTCACCATATTATACGTTATACCTGACACATTGTTGAAAGTGTCGTTAAACACCAATAAAACTGGTCACCATGTTATACGTTATACCCGACACATTGTTGAAAGTGTCGTTAAACACCAATAAAACTGGTCACCATATTATACGTTATACCTGACACATTGTTGAAAGTGTCATTAAACACCAATAAAACTGAATGCCATATTATACATCATAGCTGAAATATTGTTGACAGTGGTGTTAATACCAATAAAACTGGCCAACATGTCATACGTTATACCCGACACATTGTTGAAAGTGTCGTTAAACACCAATAAAACTGGTCACCATGTTATACGTTATACCCGACACATTGTTGAAAGTGTCGTTAAACACCAATAAAACTGGTCACCATATTATACGTTATACCTGACACATTGTTGAAAGTGTCATTAAACACCAATAAAACTGAATGCCATATTATACATCATAGCTGAAATATTGTTGACAGTGGTGTTAATACCAATAAAACTGGCCAACATGTCATACGTTATACCCGACACATTGTTGAAAGTGTCGTTAAACACCAATAAAACTGGTCACCATATTATACGTTATACCTGACACATTGTTGAAAGTGTCGTTAAACACCAATAAAACTGGTCACCATGTTATACGTTATACCCGACACATTGTTGAAAGTGTCGTTAAACACCAATAAAACTGGTCACCATATTATACGTTATACCTGACACATTGTTGAAAGTGTCATTAAACACCAATAAAACTGAATGCCATATTATACATCATAGCTGAAATATTGTTGACAGTGGTGTTAATACCAATAAAACTGGCCAACATGTCATACGTTATACCCGACACATTGTTGAAAGTGTCGTTAAACACCAATAAAACTGGTCACCATATTATACGTTATACCTGACACATTGTTGAAAGTGTCGTTAAACACCAATAAAACTGGTCACCATGTTATACCCGACACATTGTTGAAAGTGTCGTTAAACACCAATAAAACTGGTCACCATATTATACGTTATACCTGACACATTGTTGAAAGTGTCATTAAACACCAATAAAACTGAATGCCATATTATACATCATAGCTGAAATATTGTTGACAGTGGTGTTAATACCAATAAAACTGGCCAACATGTCATACGTTATACCCGACACATTGTTGAAAGTGTCGTTAAACACCAATAAAACTGGTCACCATATTATACGTTATACCTGACACATTGTTGAAAGTGTTGTTAAACACCAATAAAACTGGTCACCATGTTATACGTTATACCCGACACATTGTTGAAAGTGTCGTTAAACACCAATAAAACTGGTCACCATATCATACGTTATACCTGACACATTGTTGAAAGTGTCATTAAACACCAATAAAACTGAATGCCATATTATACATCATAGCTGAAATATTGTTGACAGTGGTGTTAATACCAATAAAACTGGCCAACATGTCATACGTTATACCCGACACATTGTTGAAAGTGTCGTTAAACACCAATAAAACTGGTCACCATATTATACGTTATACCTGACACATTGTTGAAAGTGTCGTTAAACACCAATAAAACTGGTCACCATGTTATACGTTATACCCGACACATTGTTGAAAGTGTCGTTAAACACCAATAAAACTGGTCACCATATTATACGTTATACCTGACACATTGTTGAAAGTGTCATTAAACACCAATAAAACTGAATGCCATATTATACATCATAGCTGAAATATTGTTGACAGTGGTGTTAATACCAATAAAACTGGCCAACATGTCATACGTTATACCTGACACATTGTTGAAAGTGTCGTTAAACACCAATAAAACGGGTCACCATATTATACGTTATACCTGACACATTGTTGAAAGTGTCGTTAAACACCAATAAAACTGGTCACCATATTATACGTTATACCTGACACATTGTTGAAAGTGTCGTTAAACACCAATAAAACTGGTCACCATGTTATACGTTATACCCGACACATTGTTGAAAGTGTCGTTAAACACCAATAAAACTGGTCACCATATTATACGTTATACCTGACACATTGTTGAAAGTGTCATTAAACACCAATAAAACTGAATGCCATATTATACATCATAGCTGAAATATTGTTGACAGTGGTGTTAATACCAATAAAACTGGCCAACATGTCATACGTTATACCCGACACATTGTTGAAAGTGTCGTTAAACACCAATAAAACTGGTCACCATATTATACGTTATACCTGACACATTGTTGAAAGTGTCGTTAAACACCAATAAAACTGGTCACCATGTTATACCCGACACATTGTTGAAAGTGTCGTTAAACACCAATAAAACTGGTCACCATATTATACGTTATACCTGACACATTGTTGAAAGTGTCATTAAACACCAATAAAACTGAATGCCATATTATACATCATAGCTGAAATATTGTTGACAGTGGTGTTAATACCAATAAAACTGGCCAACATGTCATACGTTATACCCGACACATTGTTGAAAGTGTCGTTAAACACCAATAAAACTGGTCACCATATTATACGTTATACCTGACACATTGTTGAAAGTGTTGTTAAACACCAATAAAACTGGTCACCATGTTATACGTTATACCCGACACATTGTTGAAAGTGTCGTTAAACACCAATAAAACTGGTCACCATATCATACGTTATACCTGACACATTGTTGAAAGTGTCATTAAACACCAATAAAACTGAATGCCATATTATACATCATAGCTGAAATATTGTTGACAGTGGTGTTAATACCAATAAAACTGGCCAACATGTCATACGTTATACCCGACACATTGTTGAAAGTGTCGTTAAACACCAATAAAACTGGTCACCATATTATACGTTATACCTGACACATTGTTGAAAGTGTCGTTAAACACCAATAAAACTGGTCACCATGTTATACGTTATACCCGACACATTGTTGAAAGTGTCGTTAAACACCAATAAAACTGGTCACCATATTATACGTTATACCTGACACATTGTTGAAAGTGTCATTAAACACCAATAAAACTGAATGCCATATTATACATCATAGCTGAAATATTGTTGACAGTGGTGTTAATACCAATAAAACTGGCCAACATGTCATACGTTATACCTGACACATTGTTGAAAGTGTCGTTAAACACCAATAAAACGGGTCACCATATTATACGTTATACCTGACACATTGTTGAAAGTGTCGTTAAACACCAATAAAACTGGTCACCATGTTATACGTTATACCCGACACATTGTTGAAAGTGTCGTTAAACACCAATAAAACTGGTCACCATGTTATACGTTATACCCGACACATTGTTGAAAGTGTCGTTAAACACCAATAAAACTGGTCACCATATTATACGTTATACCTGACACATTGTTGAAAGTGTCATTAAACACCAATAAAACTGAATG
The DNA here is from genome assembly GCA_963680875.1 of Bathymodiolus brooksi. Lineage (NCBI taxonomy): Eukaryota > Metazoa > Mollusca > Bivalvia > Mytilida > Modiolidae > Bathymodiolus > Bathymodiolus brooksi. The sequence continues at coordinate 84,281,425 of OY804588.1, read as the reverse complement.
CCATATTATACATCATAGCTGAAATATTGTTGACAGTGGTGTTAATACCAATAAAACTGGCCAACATGTCATACGTTATACCTGACACATTGTTGAAAGTGTCGTTAAACACCAATAAAACTGGTCACCATATTATACGTTATACCTGACACATTGTTGAAAGTGTCGTTAAACACCAATAAAACTGGTCACCATGTTATACGTTATACCCGACACATTGTTGAAAGTGTCGTTAAACACCAATAAAACTGGTCACCATATTATACGTTATACCTGACACATTGTTGAAAGTGTCATTAAACACCAATAAAACTGAATGCCATATTATACATCATAGCTGAAATATTGTTGACAGTGGTGTTAATACCAATAAAACTGGCCAACATGTCATACGTTATACCCGACACATTGTTGAAAGTGTCGTTAAACACCAATAAAACTGGTCACCATGTTATACGTTATACCCGACACATTGTTGAAAGTGTCGTTAAACACCAATAAAACTGGTCACCATATTATACGTTATACCTGACACATTGTTGAAAGTGTCATTAAACACCAATAAAACTGAATGCCATATTATACATCATAGCTGAAATATTGTTGACAGTGGTGTTAATACCAATAAAACTGGCCAACATGTCATACGTTATACCCGACACATTGTTGAAAGTGTCGTTAAACACCAATAAAACTGGTCACCATATTATACGTTATACCTGACACATTGTTGAAAGTGTCGTTAAACACCAATAAAACTGGTCACCATGTTATACGTTATACCCGACACATTGTTGAAAGTGTCGTTAAACACCAATAAAACTGGTCACCATATTATACGTTATACCTGACACATTGTTGAAAGTGTCATTAAACACCAATAAAACTGAATGCCATATTATACATCATAGCTGAAATATTGTTGACAGTGGTGTTAATACCAATAAAACTGGCCAACATGTCATACGTTATACCCGACACATTGTTGAAAGTGTCGTTAAACACCAATAAAACTGGTCACCATATTATACGTTATACCTGACACATTGTTGAAAGTGTCGTTAAACACCAATAAAACTGGTCACCATGTTATACGTTATACCCGACACATTGTTGAAAGTGTCGTTAAACACCAATAAAACTGGTCACCATATTATACGTTATACCTGACACATTGTTGAAAGTGTCATTAAACACCAATAAAACTGAATGCCATATTATACATCATAGCTGAAATATTGTTGACAGTGGTGTTAATACCAATAAAACTGGCCAACATGTCATACGTTATACCCGACACATTGTTGAAAGTGTCGTTAAACACCAATAAAACTGGTCACCATATTATACGTTATACCTGACACATTGTTGAAAGTGTCGTTAAACACCAATAAAACTGGTCACCATATTATACGTTATACCTGACACATTGTTGAAAGTGTCGTTAAACACCAATAAAACTGGTCACCATGTTATACGTTATACCCGACACATTGTTGAAAGTGTCGTTAAACACCAATAAAACTGGTCACCATATTATACGTTATACCTGACACATTGTTGAAAGTGTCATTAAACACCAATAAAACTGAATGCCATATTATACATCATAGCTGAAATATTGTTGACAGTGGTGTTAATACCAATAAAACTGGCCAACATGTCATACGTTATACCCGACACATTGTTGAAAGTGTCGTTAAACACCAATAAAACTGGTCACCATGTTATACGTTATACCCGACACATTGTTGAAAGTGTCGTTAAACACCAATAAAACTGGTCACCATATTATACGTTATACCTGACACATTGTTGAAAGTGTCATTAAACACCAATAAAACTGAATGCCATATTATACATCATAGCTGAAATATTGTTGACAGTGGTGTTAATACCAATAAAACTGGCCAACATGTCATACGTTATACCCGACACATTGTTGAAAGTGTCGTTAAACACCAATAAAACTGGTCACCATATTATACGTTATACCTGACACATTGTTGAAAGTGTCGTTAAACACCAATAAAACTGGTCACCATGTTATACGTTATACCCGACACATTGTTGAAAGTGTCGTTAAACACCAATAAAACTGGTCACCATATTATACGTTATACCTGACACATTGTTGAAAGTGTCATTAAACACCAATAAAACTGAATGCCATATTATACATCATAGCTGAAATATTGTTGACAGTGGTGTTAATACCAATAAAACTGGCCAACATGTCATACGTTATACCCGACACATTGTTGAAAGTGTCGTTAAACACCAATAAAACTGGTCACCATATTATACGTTATACCTGACACATTGTTGAAAGTGTCGTTAAACACCAATAAAACTGGTCACCATGTTATACCCGACACATTGTTGAAAGTGTCGTTAAACACCAATAAAACTGGTCACCATATTATACGTTATACCTGACACATTGTTGAAAGTGTCATTAAACACCAATAAAACTGAATGCCATATTATACATCATAGCTGAAATATTGTTGACAGTGGTGTTAATACCAATAAAACTGGCCAACATGTCATACGTTATACCCGACACATTGTTGAAAGTGTCGTTAAACACCAATAAAACTGGTCACCATATTATACGTTATACCTGACACATTGTTGAAAGTGTTGTTAAACACCAATAAAACTGGTCACCATGTTATACGTTATACCCGACACATTGTTGAAAGTGTCGTTAAACACCAATAAAACTGGTCACCATATCATACGTTATACCTGACACATTGTTGAAAGTGTCATTAAACACCAATAAAACTGAATGCCATATTATACATCATAGCTGAAATATTGTTGACAGTGGTGTTAATACCAATAAAACTGGCCAACATGTCATACGTTATACCCGACACATTGTTGAAAGTGTCGTTAAACACCAATAAAACTGGTCACCATATTATACGTTATACCTGACACATTGTTGAAAGTGTCGTTAAACACCAATAAAACTGGTCACCATGTTATACGTTATACCCGACACATTGTTGAAAGTGTCGTTAAACACCAATAAAACTGGTCACCATATTATACGTTATACCTGACACATTGTTGAAAGTGTCATTAAACACCAATAAAACTGAATGCCATATTATACATCATAGCTGAAATATTGTTGACAGTGGTGTTAATACCAATAAAACTGGCCAACATGTCATACGTTATACCTGACACATTGTTGAAAGTGTCGTTAAACACCAATAAAACGGGTCACCATATTATACGTTATACCTGACACATTGTTGAAAGTGTCGTTAAACACCAATAAAACTGGTCACCATGTTATACGTTATACCCGACACATTGTTGAAAGTGTCGTTAAACACCAATAAAACTGGTCACCATATTATACGTTATACCCGACACATTGTTGAAAGTGTCGTTAAACACCAATAAAACTGGTCACCATATTATACGTTATACCTGACACATTGTTGAAAGTGTCATTAAACACCAATAAAACTGAATGCCATATTATACATCATAGCTGAAATATTGTTGACAGTGGTGTTAATACCAATAAAACTGGCCAACATGTCATACGTTATACCCGACACATTGTTGAAAGTGTCGTTAAACACCAATAAAACTGGTCACCATATTATACGTTATACCTGACACATTGTTGAAAGTGTCGTTAAACACCAATAAAACTGGTCACCATGTTATACGTTATACCCGACACATTGTTGAAAGTGTCGTTAAACACCAATAAAACTGGTCACCATATTATACGTTATACCTGACACATTGTTAAAAGTGTCATTAAACACCAATAAAACTGAATGCCATATTATACATCATAGCTGAAATATTGTTGACAGTGGTGTTAATACCAATAAAACTGGCCAACATGTCATACGTTATACCCGACACATTGTTGAAAGTGTCGTTAAACACCAATAAAACTGGTCACCATATTATACGTTATACCTGACACATTGTTGAAAGTGTCGTTAAACACCAATAAAACTGGTCACCATGTTATACGTTATACCCGACACATTGTTGAAAGTGTCGTTAAACACCAATAAAACTGGTCACCATATCATACGTTATACCTGACACATTGTTGAAAGTGTCATTAAACACCAATAAAACTGAATGCCATATTATACATCATAGCTGAAATATTGTTGACAGTGGTGTTAATACCAATAAAACTGGCCAACATGTCATACGTTATACCCGACACATTGTTGAAAGTGTCGTTAAACACCAATAAAACTGGTCACCATATTATACGTTATACCTGACACATTGTTGAAAGTGTCGTTAAACACCAATAAAACTGGTCACCATGTTATACGTTATACCCGACACATTGTTGAAAGTGTCGTTAAACACCAATAAAACTGGTCACCATATTATACGTTATACCTGACACATTGTTGAAAGTGTCATTAAACACCAATAAAACTGAATGCCATATTATACATCATAGCTGAAATATTGTTGACAGTGGTGTTAATACCAATAAAACTGGCCAACATGTCATACGTTATACCCGACACATTGTTGAAAGTGTCGTTAAACACCAATAAAACTGGTCACCATATTATACGTTATACCTGACACATTGTTGAAAGTGTCGTTAAACACCAATAAAACTGGTCACCATATTATACGTTATACCTGACACATTGTTGAAAGTGTCATTAAACACCAATAAAACTGAATGCCATATTATACATCATAGCTGAAATATTGTTGACAGTGGTGTTAATACCAATAAAACTGGCCAACATGTCATACGTTATACCCGACACATTGTTGAAAGTGTCGTTAAACACCAATAAAACTGGTCACCATATTATACGTTATACCTGACACATTGTTGAAAGTGTCGTTAAACACCAATAAAACTGGTCACCATGTTATACGTTATACCCGACACATTGTTGAAAGTGTCGTTAAACACCAATAAAACTGGTCACCATATTATACGTTATACCTGACACATTGTTGAAAGTGTCATTAAACACCAATAAAACTGAATGCCATATTATACATCATAGCTGAAATATTGTTGACAGTGGTGTTAATACCAATAAAACTGGCCAACATGTCATACGTTATACCCGACACATTGTTGAAAGTGTCGTTAAACACCAATAAAACTGGTCACCATATTATACGTTATACCTGACACATTGTTGAAAGTGTCGTTAAACACCAATAAAACTGGTCACCATGTTATACGTTATACCCGACACATTGTTGAAAGTGTCGTTAAACACCAATAAAACTGGTCACCATATCATACGTTATACCTGACACATTGTTGAAAGTGTCATTAAACACCAATAAAACTGAATGCCATATTATACATCATAGCTGAAATATTGTTGACAGTGGTGTTAATACCAATAAAACTGGCCAACATGTCATACGTTATACCCGACACATTGTTGAAAGTGTCGTTAAACACCAATAAAACTGGTCACCATATTATACGTTATACCTGACACATTGTTGAAAGTGTCGTTAAACACCAATAAAACTGGTCACCATGTTATACGTTATACCCGACACATTGTTGAAAGTGTCGTTAAACACCAATAAAACTGGTCACCATATTATACGTTATACCTGACACATTGTTGAAAGTGTCATTAAACACCAATAAAACTGAATGCCATATTATACATCATAGCTGAAATATTGTTGACAGTGGTGTTAATACCAATAAAACTGGCCAACATGTCATACGTTATACCTGACACATTGTTGAAAGTGTCGTTAAACACCAATAAAACGGGTCACCATATTATACGTTATACCTGACACATTGTTGAAAGTGTTGTTAAACACCAATAAAACTGGTCACCATATTATACGTTATACCTGACACATTGTTGAAAGTGTCATTAAACACCAATAAAACTGAATGCCATATTATACATCATAGCTGAAATATTGTTGACAGTGGTGTTAATACCAATAAAACTGGCCAACATGTCATACGTTATACCCGACACATTGTTGAAAGTGTCGTTAAACACCAATAAAACTGGTCACCATATTATACGTTATACCTGACACATTGTTGAAAGTGTCGTTAAACACCAATAAAACTGGTCACCATGTTATACGTTATACCCGACACATTGTTGAAAGTGTCGTTAAACACCAATAAAACTGGTCACCATATCATACGTTATACCTGACACATTGTTGAAAGTGTCATTAAACACCAATAAAACTGAATGCCATATTATACATCATAGCTGAAATATTGTTGACAGTGGTGTTAATACCAATAAAACTGGCCAACATGTCATACGTTATACCCGACACATTGTTGAAAGTGTCGTTAAACACCAATAAAACTGGTCACCATATTATACGTTATACCTGACACATTGTTGAAAGTGTCGTTAAACACCAATAAAACTGGTCACCATGTTATACGTTATACCCGACACATTGTTGAAAGTGTCGTTAAACACCAATAAAACTGGTCACCATATTATACGTTATACCTGACACATTGTTGAAAGTGTCATTAAACACCAATAAAACTGAATGCCATATTATACATCATAGCTGAAATATTGTTGACAGTGGTGTTAATACCAATAAAACTGGCCAACATGTCATACGTTATACCTGACACATTGTTGAAAGTGTCGTTAAACACCAATAAAACGGGTCACCATATTATACGTTATACCTGACACATTGTTGAAAGTGTTGTTAAACACCAATAAAACTGGTCACCATGTTATACGTTATACCCGACACATTGTTGAAAGTGTCGTTAAACACCAATAAAACTGGTCACCATGTTATACGTTATACCCGACACATTGTTGAAAGTGTCGTTAAACACCAATAAAACTGGTCACCATATTATACGTTATACCTGACACATTGTTGAAAGTGTCATTAAACACCAATAAAACTGAATGCCATATTATACATCATAGCTGAAATATTGTTGACAGTGGTGTTAATACCAATAAAACTGGCCAACATGTCATACGTTATACCCGACACATTGTTGAAAGTGTCGTTAAACACCAATAAAACTGGTCACCATATTATACGTTATACCTGACACATTGTTGAAAGTGTCGTTAAACACCAATAAAACTGGTCACCATGTTATACGTTATACCCGACACATTGTTGAAAGTGTCGTTAAACACCAATAAAACTGGTCACCATATTATACGTTATACCTGACACATTGTTGAAAGTGTCATTAAACACCAATAAAACTGAATGCCATATTATACATCATAGCTGAAATATTGTTGACAGTGGTGTTAATACCAATAAAACTGGCCAACATGTCATACGTTATACCCGACACATTGTTGAAAGTGTCGTTAAACACCAATAAAACTGGTCACCATATTATACGTTATACCTGACACATTGTTGAAAGTGTCGTTAAACACCAATAAAACTGGTCACCATATTATACGTTATACCTGACACATTGTTGAAAGTGTCATTAAACACCAATAAAACTGAATGCCATATTATACATCATAGCTGAAATATTGTTGACAGTGGTGTTAATACCAATAAAACTGGCCAACATGTCATACGTTATACCCGACACATTGTTGAAAGTGTCGTTAAACACCAATAAAACTGGTCACCATATTATACGTTATACCTGACACATTGTTGAAAGTGTCGTTAAACACCAATAAAACTGGTCACCATGTTATACGTTATACCCGACACATTGTTGAAAGTGTCGTTAAACACCAATAAAACTGGTCACCATATTATACGTTATACCTGACACATTGTTGAAAGTGTCATTAAACACCAATAAAACTGAATGCCATATTATACATCATAGCTGAAATATTGTTGACAGTGGTGTTAATACCAATAAAACTGGCCAACATGTCATACGTTATACCCGACACATTGTTGAAAGTGTCGTTAAACACCAATAAAACTGGTCACCATATTATACGTTATACCTGACACATTGTTGAAAGTGTCGTTAAACACCAATAAAACTGGTCACCATGTTATACGTTATACCCGACACATTGTTGAAAGTGTCGTTAAACACCAATAAAACTGGTCACCATATCATACGTTATACCTGACACATTGTTGAAAGTGTCATTAAACACCAATAAAACTGAATGCCATATTATACATCATAGCTGAAATATTGTTGACAGTGGTGTTAATACCAATAAAACTGGCCAACATGTCATACGTTATACCCGACACATTGTTGAAAGTGTCGTTAAACACCAATAAAACTGGTCACCATATTATACGTTATACCTGACACATTGTTGAAAGTGTCGTTAAACACCAATAAAACTGGTCACCATGTTATACGTTATACCCGACACATTGTTGAAAGTGTCGTTAAACACCAATAAAACTGGTCACCATATTATACGTTATACCTGACACATTGTTGAAAGTGTCATTAAACACCAATAAAACTGAATGCCATATTATACATCATAGCTGAAATATTGTTGACAGTGGTGTTAATACCAATAAAACTGGCCAACATGTCATACGTTATACCTGACACATTGTTGAAAGTGTCGTTAAACACCAATAAAACGGGTCACCATATTATACGTTATACCTGACACATTGTTGAAAGTGTTGTTAAACACCAATAAAACTGGTCACCATATTATACGTTATACCTGACACATTGTTGAAAGTGTCATTAAACACCAATAAAACTGAATGCCATATTATACATCATAGCTGAAATATTGTTGACAGTGGTGTTAATACCAATAAAACTGGCCAACATGTCATACGTTATACCCGACACATTGTTGAAAGTGTCGTTAAACACCAATAAAACTGGTCACCATATTATACGTTATACCTGACACATTGTTGAAAGTGTCGTTAAACACCAATAAAACTGGTCACCATGTTATACGTTATACCCGACACATTGTTGAAAGTGTCGTTAAACACCAATAAAACTGGTCACCATATCATACGTTATACCTGACACATTGTTGAAAGTGTCATTAAACACCAATAAAACTGAATGCCATATTATACATCATAGCTGAAATATTGTTGACAGTGGTGTTAATACCAATAAAACTGGCCAACATGTCATACGTTATACCCGACACATTGTTGAAAGTGTCGTTAAACACCAATAAAACTGGTCACCATATTATACGTTATACCTGACACATTGTTGAAAGTGTCGTTAAACACCAATAAAACTGGTCACCATGTTATACGTTATACCCGACACATTGTTGAAAGTGTCGTTAAACACCAATAAAACTGGTCACCATATTATACGTTATACCTGACACATTGTTGAAAGTGTCATTAAACACCAATAAAACTGAATGCCATATTATACATCATAGCTGAAATATTGTTGACAGTGGTGTTAATACCAATAAAACTGGCCAACATGTCATACGTTATACCTGACACATTGTTGAAAGTGTCGTTAAACACCAATAAAACGGGTCACCATATTATACGTTATACCTGACACATTGTTGAAAGTGTTGTTAAACACCAATAAAACTGGTCACCATGTTATACGTTATACCCGACACATTGTTGAAAGTGTCGTTAAACACCAATAAAACTGGTCACCATGTTATACGTTATACCCGACACATTGTTGAAAGTGTCGTTAAACACCAATAAAACTGGTCACCATATTATACGTTATACCTGACACATTGTTGAAAGTGTCATTAAACACCAATAAAACTGAATGCCATATTATACATCATAGCTGAAATATTGTTGACAGTGGTGTTAATACCAATAAAACTGGCCAACATGTCATACGTTATACCCGACACATTGTTGAAAGTGTCGTTAAACACCAATAAAACTGGTCACCATATTATACGTTATACCTGACACATTGTTGAAAGTGTCGTTAAACACCAATAAAACTGGTCACCATGTTATACCCGACACATTGTTGAAAGTGTTGTTAAACACCAATAAAACTGGTCACCATATTATACGTTATACCTGACACATTGTTGAAAGTGTCATTAAACACCAATAAAACTGAATGCCATATTATACATCATAGCTGAAATATTGTTGACAGTGGTGTTAATACCAATAAAACTGGCCAACATGTCATACGTTATACCTGACACATTGTTGAAAGTGTCGTTAAACACCAATAAAACGGGTCACCATATTATACGTTATACCTGACACATTGTTGAAAGTGTTGTTAAACACCAATAAAACTGGTCACCATATTATACGTTATACCTGACACATTGTTGAAAGTGTCATTAAACACCAATAAAACTGAATGCCATATTATACATCATAGCTGAAATATTGTTGACAGTGGTGTTAATACCAATAAAACTGGCCAACATGTCATACGTTATACCCGACACATTGTTGAAAGTGTCGTTAAACACCAATAAAACTGGTCACCATATTATACGTTATACCTGACACATTGTTGAAAGTGTCGTTAAACACCAATAAAACTGGTCACCATGTTATACGTTATACCCGACACATTGTTGAAAGTGTCGTTAAACACCAATAAAACTGGTCACCATATCATACGTTATACCTGACACATTGTTGAAAGTGTCATTAAACACCAATAAAACTGAATGCCATATTATACATCATAGCTGAAATATTGTTGACAGTGGTGTTAATACCAATAAAACTGGCCAACATGTCATACGTTATACCCGACACATTGTTGAAAGTGTCGTTAAACACCAATAAAACTGGTCACCATATTATACGTTATACCTGACACATTGTTGAAAGTGTCGTTAAACACCAATAAAACTGGTCACCATGTTATACGTTATACCCGACACATTGTTGAAAGTGTCGTTAAACACCAATAAAACTGGTCACCATATTATACGTTATACCTGACACATTGTTGAAAGTGTCATTAAACACCAATAAAACTGAATGCCATATTATACATCATAGCTGAAATATTGTTGACAGTGGTGTTAATACCAATAAAACTGGCCAACATGTCATACGTTATACCTGACACATTGTTGAAAGTGTCGTTAAACACCAATAAAACGGGTCACCATATTATACGTTATACCTGACACATTGTTGAAAGTGTTGTTAAACACCAATAAAACTGGTCACCATGTTATACGTTATACCCGACACATTGTTGAAAGTGTCGTTAAACACCAATAAAACTGGTCACCATGTTATACGTTATACCCGACACATTGTTGAAAGTGTCGTTAAACACCAATAAAACTGGTCACCATATTATACGTTATACCTGACACATTGTTGAAAGTGTCATTAAACACCAATAAAACTGAATGCCATATTATACATCATAGCTGAAATATTGTTGACAGTGGTGTTAATACCAATAAAACTGGCCAACATGTCATACGTTATACCCGACACATTGTTGAAAGTGTCGTTAAACACCAATAAAACTGGTCACCATATTATACGTTATACCTGACACATTGTTGAAAGTGTCGTTAAACACCAATAAAACTGGTCACCATGTTATACCCGACACATTGTTGAAAGTGTTGTTAAACACCAATAAAACTGGTCACCATATTATACGTTATACCTGACACATTGTTGAAAGTGTCATTAAACACCAATAAAACTGAATGCCATATTATACATCATAGCTGAAATATTGTTGACAGTGGTGTTAATACCAATAAAACTGGCCAACATGTCATACGTTATACCCGACACATTGTTGAAAGTGTCGTTAAACACCAATAAAACTGGTCACCATATTATACGTTATACCTGACACATTGTTGAAAGTGTCGTTAAACACCAATAAAACTGGTCACCATGTTATACGTTATACCCGACACATTGTTGAAAGTGTCGTTAAACACCAATAAAACTGGTCACCATATCATACGTTATACCTGACACATTGTTGAAAGTGTCATTAAACACCAATAAAACTGAATGCCATATTATACATCATAGCTGAAATATTGTTGACAGTGGTGTTAATACCAATAAAACTGGCCAACATGTCATACGTTATACCCGACACATTGTTGAAAGTGTCGTTAAACACCAATAAAACTGGTCACCATATTATACGTTATACCTGACACATTGTTGAAAGTGTCGTTAAACACCAATAAAACTGGTCACCATGTTATACGTTATACCCGACACATTGTTGAAAGTGTCGTTAAACACCAATAAAACTGGTCACCATATTATACGTTATACCTGACACATTGTTGAAAGTGTCATTAAACACCAATAAAACTGAATGCCATATTATACATCATAGCTGAAATATTGTTGACAGTGGTGTTAATACCAATAAAACTGGCCAACATGTCATACGTTATACCTGACACATTGTTGAAAGTGTCGTTAAACACCAATAAAACGGGTCACCATATTATACGTTATACCTGACACATTGTTGAAAGTGTCGTTAAACACCAATAAAACTGGTCACCATGTTATACGTTATACCCGACACATTGTTGAAAGTGTCTTTAAACACCAATAAAACTGGTCACCATATTATACGTTATACCTGACACATTGTTGAAAGTGTCGTTAAACACCAATAAAACTGGTCACCATGTTATACGTTATACCCGACACATTGTTGAAAGTGTCGTTAAACACCAATAAAACTGGTCACCATATTATACGTTATACCTGACACATTGTTGAAAGTGTCATTAAACACCAATAAAACTGAATGCCATATTATACATCATAGCTGAAATATTGTTGACAGTGGTGTTAATACCAATAAAACTGGCCAACATGTCATACGTTATACCCGACACATTGTTGAAAGAGTCGTTAAACACCAATAAAACTGGTCACCATATTATACGTTATACCTGACACATTGTTGAAAGTGTCGTTAAACACCAATAAAACTGGTCACCATGTTATACGTTATACGCGACACATTGTTGAAAGTGTCGTTAAACACCAATAAAACTGGTCACCATATTATACGTTATACCTGACACATTGTTGAAAGTGTCATTAAACACCAATAAAACTGAATGCCATATTATACATCATAGCTGAAATATTGTTGACAGTGGTGTTAATACCAATAAAACTGGCCAACATGTCATACGTTATACCCGACACATTGTTGAGTGTCGTTAAACACCAATAAAACTGGTCACCATATTATACGTTATACCTGACACATTGTTGAAAGTGTCGTTAAACACCAATAAAACTGGTCACCATGGTATACGTTATACCCGACACATTGTTGAAAGTGTCGTTAAACACCAATAAAACTGGTCACCATATTATACGTTATACCTGACACATTGTTGAAAGTGTCATTAAACACCAATAAAACTGAATGCCATATTATACATCATAGCTGAAATATTGTTGACAGTGGTGTTAATACCAATAAAACTGGCCAACATGTCATACGTTATACCCGACACATTGTTGAAAGTGTCGTTAAACACCAATAAAACTGGTCACCATATTATACGTTATACCTGACACATTGTTGAAAGTGTCGTTAAACACCAATAAAACTGGTCACCATGTTATACGTTATACCCGACACATTGTTGAAAGTGTCGTTAAACACCAATAAAACTGGTCACCATATTATACGTTATACCTGACACATTGTTGAAAGTGTCATTAAACACCAATAAAACTGAATGCCATATTATACATCATAGCTGAAATATTGTTGACAGTGGTGTTAATACCAATAAAACTGGCCAACATGTCATACGTTATACCCGACACATTGTTGAAAGTGTCGTTAAACACCAATAAAACGGGTCACCATATTATACGTTATACCTGACACATTGTTGAAAGTGTCGTTAAACACCAATAAAACTGGTCAACATGTTATACGTTATACCCGACACATTGTTGAAAGTGTCGTTAAACACCAATAAAACTGGTCACCATATTATACGTTATACCTGACACATTGTTGAAAGTGTCATTAAACACCAATAAAACTGGTCACTATGTTATACGTAATACCTGACACATTGTTGAAAGTGTCGTTAAACACCAATAAAACTGGTCACCATGTTATACGCTATACCTGATACATTGTTGAAAGTGTCGTTAAACACCAATAAAACTGGTCACCATGTTATACGTTATACCTGACACATTTTTGAAAGTGTTTTTAAACACCAATAAAACTGGTCACCATGTTCTACGGTATACCTGACACATTGTTGAAAGTGTTGTTAAACACCAATAAAACTGGTCACCATGTTTTACGTTATACCTGACACATTGTTGAAAGTGTCGTTAAACACCAATAAAACTGGTCACCATGTTATATGTTATAACTAACATATTGTTGAAAGTGGTGTTCAACACCAATAAAACTGGCCACCATGTTCTACGTTATATCTGACATATTGTTGAAAGTGTCGATAAACACCAATAAAACTGGTCACCATGTTATATGTTATAACTAACATATTGTTGAAAGTGGTGTTCAACACCAATAAAACTGGCCACCATGTTCTACGTTATACCTGACATATTGTTGAAAGTTTCGTTAAACACCAATAAAACTGGTCACCATGTTATACGTTATAACTAACATATTGTTGAAAGTGGTGTTCAACAGCAATAAAACTGGCCACCATGTTCTACGTTATACCTGACATATTGTTGAAAGTGTCGTTAAACACCCATAAAACTGGTCACCATGATCTACGCTATAACTGACATATTGTTGAAAGTGGCATTCAACACCAATAAAACTGACCACCACGTTATACATGACATTGTTGAAAGTGGTGCTAAACACCAATAAAACTGTTCACTATGTTATTCGTCATACCTGACATATTGTTGAAAGGGACCTTAAACACCAATAAAAATGGTCACATGATGTCGTACGTTATAACTGACATGCTATTGAAGGCTGGCCTATTTTTGAAAGTGGTGTTAAACACCAATAAAAATGTCCACCATATTATACATTATAACTGACATTGTTTAAAGTGTCCAAATGAGGTGTTGTCATCACTTTTCGTCAGTCGTCTGTAAACCTATCACATTTCAATCTTTTTCTCCCAAACCAATGAACCAAATGCAGTCACAAGTACAAATGCCTCTACTTTTGATTGATTGATTTTTGGTGTTTAATGCCACTTTCAGCAATATTTCAGTTATATCATGGTGACCAATTTTAGTGGTGGAAGAAGCCGGAGAGAACCACAGACAATGGGAAAGCAACTGGTAAACTTTATTACTTGCGGTTGCGAGTAGTGTGCACCCTTTTTGTGTAATTTACAAAGCCGAGAGCAAACACACGCCGTATTGATGATAGGCTTGTACGAGTTGTTAGGTAATCCAACTGCCTAAAAACTCATTGAGCCACCCGGGCCCTTGCCTCTACTTTTGTGATCCTTGACATTATATATATTTATGCTGCAATTGGGTTATTTTTTGTCAATATTTTTTAGCTCACCTTGCCAAAGGCAATGTGAGCTTTTGCCATCACTTTGCATCCGATCGTCTGTCGTCCATTAACTTTTCACATTTTAATCTTCTCCTCTAAAACCACTTAGCCAAATGAACCGAAACTTGGTAGGAAGCATCTATGGAAGGTCCTCTATAAAGATTGCAAAATTTGCTTAGATCCATTAATAAACATGGCCGCCACAGGTAATTCTTGTTTCTGATTGGTCGATTTCTAAAAAATCTTCTCCTCTGAAACCACTTGGCCAAATGAACCGACACTTTGTAGGAAGCATCTACAGAAGGTCCTCTTTGAAGATGCTCATTTTGCTCTGAGACATTTAGAAACATGAACGTCGCATGCAATCCTTGTTTCTGATTGGTCAATTTCTAAAAAATTGTTTCCTCTGAAACCGCCTGACCAAATGAACCGACACTTTGTAGGAAGTAGTTATGGATGGCCCTTTATAAAGAGTGCACATTTCGTCCCGATCCGTTAACAAACATGGCCACCACACTTCTTGTTTCTGATTGGTCGATCTAAGAAAATCTTCTCTGAAACCGCTTGGTCAAATGAACCGAAACTTGGTAAGAAGCATCTATGGAAGGTCCTCTATAAAGTTTGCACATTTCGTGCCAATACGTTAGCAAAAATGGCCACCACAGGCAATTCTTGTTTCTGATTGGTGATTTCTAAAAAATCTTCTCATCTGAAACCGCCTGGCCAAATTAACCGACACTTGGTACGAAGCATCTCAGGCCCTATGAAAGTAATTAGGGAGCTCCTTCCTGAAACCTGGGGTCTACTTCTGTATGAAGAATTGTATATCCACTACACGAAATTGTCATTCACATATTCACGAAAGCACACATTTTATTTTGTTTGCCTCGCTCAAGGTGCACCCTCGTTTTTTTCCCTCGTTTGGCTTGTGGGCCCCCTAAACTCATGGGCTTAGGGGAGCCTCCCCGGCTGACCACCTCCTCTCAGTGGGCCTGCAAAAGGGGTATTATATACTGGAACTTTTACTGTTGTGTTGAAATTATATAATATATAGCCGGGGTATTAAAATATAGCAGCCCGCTATTTATCATTAAATCCTTCACAAGTAGTGCGAGTCTTATTAAAACGGAGTGGGTCTGTTTGTGTTCAGTGATTGGAGGAAAGAGGTGACTGTTTGTTTTGTTGATATTGATGGAATTGTTGACAATCACTGTTTAAACTTTCTTTTCATAATGTTACTGTTTAGAAATTACACGTAAGAGTTAATTCTGAGAAATTCGGCGTATATCGCGAAAGTTATAGCTAATAAAATACCCAGCAGTTTGTATATCAGATTAGCGCGATGAAGAAATGTTACGCCCTACAGAAACGAACATTTGTTGTATATGTATGTCTCTTGTATAGAACATTAACATTTATACGACCGTAGACAATGTGCGGTCGCGATCGTATCACGGTAGCTCGGTCTGTCGTCGTCGTCCATCTGTCAACGACACAATGATTTTCGTGCGATATAACTTTTTTTGTTCAAGAAGAGCGATCTTCCACTTGAACTTGTAACACAAGGATATAACGATAGATTTGGATTGCAAATGTATTGATTGATTGATTGATTGATTGATTGGTGTTTAACGTCCAGCGAGCAATTTTTCAGCTATATTCAGGACGAGAACATTAAAAAATTTAAACACCACGGGACTCGAAACAAAGAAAGGTGATGGGTAGGGACGGATAATTTTGCCAGTGCAACAGGTCTCTTATGAGCTGTTACACTGGGTTCTTTAACGTGCGGAGAGGGTGGCAATCTCTCAACACGGGACCTCGGTTTTATTTACGTCTCATCCGCAGGACGGGTTGGTTGTGAATTTTTACATCCCGCACAACCGACGGACGCCCCTTCAAGCCGAAGAAGCTCTCGGTCCCATTTCTATACCCCGGGGTTCCCGCGGGGATTGCAAATGGAGATATTAATTGTATCGTATATATTTTTTTCAAACAAGACAACAACAAGAGCAAATGGCAACTCGTCTAACCTTATTCTCTTTGTCCTGTAGTTATCTAAGCTTCCATCAATAAGCCGATCATAGTGCTATTATTTTTACATAAATATACATTGTACATAGTGTTCTCCTCTTGAATATAGCTGAAAACTGTTCACTTGAGGTGAAAGGAGTGAATCTGTGAAGGTTTATATCCGTTGGAGATCCAATTATCAAGAGGGAGAGGGTTGTGAATCCATTATCCGCTTGAACCCGCCACATTATAGTGCCTGTCCCAATCCAGAATATTGTTTTCCAAGGCCATGTCATGGGTTGTTTATGCTCAATGATTTGAGGTGACAGGTGGTTGTGTCTATTGTTGGCCATGTCATGGGTTGTTTATGCTCAATGATTTGAGGTGACAGGTGGTTGTGTCTATTGTTGGCCATGTCATGGGTTGTTTATGCTCAATGATTTGAGGTGACAGGTGGTTGTGTCTATTGTTGGCCATGTCATGGGTTGTTTATGCTCAATGATTTGAGGTGACAGGTGGTTGTGTCTATTGTTGACCATGTCATGGGTTGTTTATGCTCAATGATTTGAGGTGACAGGTGGTTGTGTCTATTGTTGGCCATGTCATGGGTTGTTTATGCTCAATGATTTGAGGTGACAGGTGGTTGTGTCTATTGTTGATATTGATTGTTTTCCAAGGCCATATCATGGGTTGTTTATGCTGAATGATTTGAGGTGACAGGTGGTTGTGTCTATTGTTGGCCATGTCATGGGTTGTTTATGCTCAATGATTTGAGGTGACAGGTGGTTGTGTCTATTGTTGGCCATGTCATGGGTTGTTTATGCTCAATGATTTGAGGTGACAGGTGGTTGTGTCTATTGTTGATATTGATTGTTTTCCAAGGCCATGTCATGGGCTGTTTATGCTCAATGATTTGAGGTGACAGGTGGTTGTGTCTATTGTTGGCCATGTCATGGGTTGTTTATGCTGAATGATTTGAGGTGACAGGTGGTTGTGTCTATTGTTGGCCATGTCATGGGTTGTTTATGCTCAATGATTTGAGGTGACAGGTGGTTGTGTCTATTGTTGGCCATGTCATGGGTTGTTTATGCTCAATGATTTGAGGTGACAGGTGGTTGTGTCTATTGTTGACCATGTCATGGGTTGTTTATGCTCAATGATTTGAGGTGACAGGTGGTTGTGTCTATTGTTGGCCATGTCATGGGTTGTTTATGCTCAATGATTTGAGGTGACAGGTGGTTGTGTCTATTGTTGATATTGAATGTTTTCCAAGGCCATATCATGGGTTGTTTATGCTCAATGATTTGAGGTGACAGGTGGTTGTGTCTATTGTTGGCCATGTCATGGGTTGTTTATGCTCAATGATTTGAGGTGACAGGTGGTTGTGTCTATTGTTGGCCATGTCATGGGTTGTTTATGCTCAATGATTTGAGGTGACAGGTGGTTGTGTCTATTGTTGGCCATGTGATGGGTTGTTTATGCTCAATGATTTGAGGTGACAGGTGGTTGTGTTTATTGTTGGCCATGCCATGGGTTGTTTATGCTCAATGATTTGAGGTGACAGGTGGTTGTGTCTATTGTTGGCCATGTCATGGATTGTTTATGCTCAATGATTTGAGGTGACAGGTGGTTGTGTTTATTGTTGGCCATGTCATGGGTTGTTTATGCTCAATGATTTGAGGTGACAGGTGGTTGTGTCTATTGTTGATATTGATTGTTTTCCAAGGCCATGTCATGGGTTGTTTATGCTCAATGATTTGAGGTGACAGGTGGTTGTGTCTATTGTTGGCCATGTCATGGGTTGTTTATGCTGAATGATTTGAGGTGACAGGTGGTTGTGTCTATTGTTGGCCATGTCATGGGTTGTTTATGCTCAATGATTTGAGGTGACAGGTGGTTGTGTCTATTGTTGGCCATGTCATGGGTTGTTTATGCTGAATGATTTGAGGTGACAGGTGGTTGTGTCTATTGTTGGCCATGTCATGGGTTGTTTATGCTCAATGATTTGAGGTGACAGGTGGTTGTGTCTATTGTTGGCCATGTCATGGGTTGTTTATGCTCAATGATTTGAGGTGACAGGTGGTGAGTCTATTGTTGGCCATGTCATGGGTTGTTTATGCTCAATGATTTGAGGTGACAGGTGGTTGTGTCTATTGTTGATATTGGTGACCATCACTACTTAAACTTTCTTTCCTCATAATCAATCAATCACGTACATAGTATAAGCCACCCATAGTCCTATAATATAAGACTTCTTATGTTTCCAATTGTTCGCTTTTAGCGTTTTTATTCCATTTTTTCCACACAATTGAACAAATATTTAAAGTACAAAATGTACATAATTGAAAACATACAGATTTCTTATCTTGTAGGACTACCAAGTGGCAATGTCCACTTTAAGGTAGTAAAAATCTTAAAATGTGAGAATCCTAGTTTTGTTGAAATTGACCATGGATACAGTCAAACCTATAAAGGACACTCAAGGGAACTTGAAAATGTGACTTTTTAATACAGGTAATGGTTAAAATTAGACATTGTATTCATTTATGGGAAAAATGAGACTTCCATTCATCGACAGTGATTTTTTTATATAACGGTGCCCTTTAAGGCATATTTGATAGTATTTAGTGTTCAAGTTAAGTGGTGGTATCATGTTGTAATGGTAGAGAACACAAGTTAAGTGGTGGTATCATGTTTTATTGGTGGAGAACACAAGTTAAGTGGTGGTATCATGTTTTATTGGTGGAGAACACAAGTTAAGTGGTGGTATCAGGTTTTATTGGTGGAGAACACAAGCTAAGTGGTGGTATCAGGTTTTATTGGTGGAGAACACAAGTTAAGTGGTGGTATCATGTTTTATTGGTGGAGAACACAAGTTAAGTGGTGGTATCATGTGTTAATGGTGGAGAACACAAGTTAAGTGGTGGTATCATGTTTTATTGGTGGAGAACACAAGTTAAGTGGTGGTATCATGTTTTAATGGTGGAGAACACAAGCTAAGTGGTGGTATCATGTTTTATTGGTGGAGAACACAAGTTAAGTGGTGGTATCATGTTTTATTGGTGGAGAACACAAGTTAAGTGGTGGTATCATGTGTTAATGGTGGAGAACACAAGCTAAGTGGTGGTATCATGTGTTAATGGTGGAGAACACAAGTTAAGTGGTGGTATCATGTTTTAATGGTGGAGAACACAAGTTAAGTGGTGGTATCATGTTTTATTGGTGGAGAACACAAGTTAAGTGGTGGTATCATGTTTTATTGGTGGAGAACACAAGTTAAGTGGTGGTATCATGTTTTATTGGTGGAGAACACAAGTTAAGTGGTGGTATCATGTTTTATTGGTGGAGAACACAAGTTAAGTGGTGGTATCATGTTTTAATGGTGGAGAACACAAGTTAAGTGGTGGTATCATGTTTTAATGGTGGAGAACACAAGTTAAGTGGTGGTATCATGTTTTAATGGTGGAGAACACAAGCTAAGTGGTGGTATCATGTTTTATTGGTGGAGAACACAAGCTAAGTGGTGGTATCATGTTTTATTGGTGGAGAACACAAGTTAAGTGGTGGTATCAAGTTTTAATGGTGGAGAACACATGCTAAGTGGTGGTATCATGTTTTATTGGTGGAGAACACAAGTTAAGTGGTGGTATCATGTTTTATTGGTGGAGAACACAAGTTAAGTGGTGGTATCATGTTTTATTGGTGGAGAACACAAGTTAAGTGGTGGTATCAGGTTTTATTGGTGGAGAACACAAGTTAAGTGGTGGTATCATGTTTTATTGGTGGAGAACACAAGTTAAGTGGTGGTATCATGTGTTAATGGTGGAGAACACAAGTTAAGTGGTGGTATCATGTTTTATTGGTGGAGAACACAAGTTAAGTGGTGGTATCATGTTTTATTGGTGGAGAACACAAGTTAAGTGGTGGTATCATGTTTTAATGGTGGAGAACACAAGTTAAGTGGTGGTATCATGTTTTAATGGTGGAGAACACAAGAACTCAAACGTTATTAAACAAGATTATTGAGTACACATTCAAATGGCTGTAGTGGGAGAGGAACTCACAAACATTAATGGCGATTGTCATTGATTAGTAAGACAGGATATGAATGTAAATAAACATGAGAATATCCAACTAAAACTTAGCCACAACTAAAAGTAAAGGAACAATACTTTTATTACTTTTCCACATTTCACAATCACAGTAGGGTCTTCAACAATGAGAATAAATCATACCCTAAAATGAGTGTGGAACTGCCCCCAAGACTGCAGTTGAATGATATTCTTTATTTTTGTCAATAAATGTTACATCCAGGCATCTTTGTCATTTTGATGTTATTTGGTGTCTATAATAATCATTTTCCAGATGCTGGCCATGGATTGTCAACAAGAAAAAAGGTATGATATATATACGGGTACCTAGCAGATAGATGTAAATTACATATGAGCTTGATGTCATCTTAATATTGAAATCTACACCAGACTGTCTGACCATTCCCAGCCGATTCATCCATCTTCGGAGTGATTTTAGGTAATTTGTACTAAAGCAGAAAAAAACCCAGATATCTTGTAGAGGATCATCGAAGGAGCATTCCACTTGGTTCAGATAGAAAAACAACATTTTTTTTTCCATAGGGTCCTATGTTAAAGGGGACAGTTGTGGTCGTGATCATATGATAGTTGGATTTACAACTACCTGTGCAATCAGTGCCTATCACCACTAACATTGTAAGTTCGAATCCTGCTCAGGTGAGGTGTACTCGACACATTATGTAATAAGTTTGTCAGTGACTTGCTGCAGGTCAGTGGTTTTCTCTGGGTACTCGTTTCTTCCACCAATAAAACTGACTGCCATGATATAACTCAAATATTGTTGAAAGTGGCGTTAAACACAATCTTCAAATCCATGGAAATAATAGTTTAAAAAATTGGAGTGACCATCTAATGTCTTTTCATGTACAAGTTTGGTTCAGTCAATTTAGCAGTATATGCAGTCATCGACTTTAGCAGTGGTACGGTGGCCCACGGCCAGTGAAAATTGATTCGGACCAGTGACTTTTGCCAATTTTTTTCAATAGAATCTATATAAATATTCTAATTTTGAAGTTTTCTGACCAGTAAATTCGAAAGTCTAATTTCGAAGACTGTATATGAGATAAATATTGTTTAAAACATGATTATAAACTTTGTCCTGAAGTGGTGGCCATCTTGGATTTCTGATCGAAAAAAAAAAAAAACTTTGTAGATAGAAAATCACTAATAATGTTGATGACTTTTCTACCATCATTGATGACAGGTTTGGTTCTATTTCTTCCAGATATGTCTGAGAAAAATGTTGAAGTGTTAAAGTGAGCGAGTGATTGCTGTTTAATGCTAAATGGGCATTTTCTCAGCTATATCATGGCCAGAATAAGTTGCATTCAATGAAATGATGTCGGCTTTGTACTAGACCACCACACTTACTTGGGATTTTTAAATTGCTAGCACTCTGTGACAACAGTCCACAGACAGATTCATCCCTCATATCATCCTGATGCCGAGCCATGCAGTTTTTGCTCTTACTCCATAAAGTTGTGTGCTTAGCGGAGAAGCAGCAAATGCCAATTTCATAGTCTTTGGTTTGACCCAACAGGGACTCGAATCCAAGATCAATTGCCTCATGCCGAGTGCACTAACTATTACACTACTGATCAGGTTGAAAAAAAGTGTTGAAAGCTAACGAATACAGATGAATGTAAACTAACGACAAATGTCAACATGACCCTCAACAGTCCTTTTATAACTTTAAACACAATACAAAAAAAACTTTATTTAATGAAAGTTTTTAATTTTTTTTTTATTATTATTATTAACAGTTCTGAAATATGCAAAAATAAATAGTTAATTGTAAGTCATGTATCTTGGTGTAGAACTAAACTTGGCATAAGCCTTGATGACTTTGTTAACAGCTTCTAAAAAGTCTTTTTCTGTGGCCATCTTTCTCCTAGCTCTGATGGCAAACATGCCAGCTTCTGTACATACACTCCTAATCTCAGCCCCTAAAAATATATAGATTGTATACTAATAATATTATGCTTTCTTTATATGAAACTAGAGGCTCACCTGTGCCTGTACCACTAACATGATCATTAACACAGTTAATATTCAATCAAGTCTAGATTTTGAGAAAAAATATTTTATTTATTTCACACATGGTTCTATGTTAATCTTTAACCCACTAAAATAAGACTTAAAAAATTTAAATTTTGACTGTTGGTCCCTTTTGGTAGTCTTACATCTCTAAACCATAAAAGCTACAACAATCTATGTGGAACCTTCCAGAAAGGAATTTTTCAAAGGAGTAAAAAAAAGTTATCAGGCAGGAAATTTCCTTAAAATCTAAAGAAAATAATTTATCAAAATCAGACTTGAAATAAAAATTAAATATTTTGGGTTATGTTGGCATACTACATAAAAAGATTTTTTTAAAAGGAACATAAGGGCCAAAACCACCCTGTTTGTGAAATAATGTGGTCACATGTGGGTAAAATTCCAACCCCCACATACAGCTGGGTGAGTAGCATTGTTAAAAGAACATGGGGTCATAATATTGAACTTTATACAAATGTACATAATATATTTAATATTCATAACATAAAGTGAAAAAAATTCAAGTTTTGTTAATTTACATCAGGAATATGTTTTCATACTGATTAGGGGGGCCGTCGTGGCCATGATAGTGTGGTACTTGGATTTACAACTACATGTACAATCAGTGCCTATCACTACTAAAGTTGTGAGTTCAAAACTCCGTTCACAGCGAGGTGTACTCGATACACCATTAAGTGATAAAGTTTGTCGGTGGTTTCCTTTGGGTACTCTGGTTTCCTGCACCAATAAAACCAACCGACGTGATATAACTGAAATATTGTTGAAAGTGGCGTTAAACACCATAAACCAACCAAACCAACCAATCATACTGATTATGTGTCGGTAAAAATTACATCATTGAGTGCACGATGAATATAAATAATACCTGTGCTGTTAGGACAGAGTCTGGCTAACAGTTCATATCTGATGTCTTTCTCTACGCTCATGGATCTAGCATGGATTTTAAATATGTGAGATCTTCCCTGGAAAATAAATCCTTCTTTCTTAAACCATAATATATAATTTACACAATAATTAGTCATAATTACAAAAATATATTTCTTATGGCACTGCATTATAATTCAATTAAATGTGACGTAAAGAAATCATTCCAATAATTAATCCATGTTTAATTTGATTGATTTATAAGTCCTGGTATCCTAACAACATATGTTGAGGTCTATATAGGTTCAATGATTTGAGGTGAGAGGTGATTGTTAGTTTTGTTGATATCGATGGAATTGCTGACCAATGTAGTTAACTACAGTAGTCTCCCTTTTTAAGGTCATTCCCATCAAAGGTCATCCCTGTTATGGGCCCAGTTTAAAAATATTCTGTGATAATATAAATACTACTAAATTGTTCCCTTAAAGAGAGGCTACCTCTCATATAAGATCAAAAAGGGTCACTATTGTATAACCATGTTGGGGCCGTCGTGGTCTTGATCTTATGGTACATTGTAATTGTATTTACAACTACCTATATGCAATCAGTGCCTATCACCACTAACGTTGTGAGTTCGAATCCCACTCAGGTGAGGTGTACTCGATACAACATTATGTGATAAAGTTTGTCAGTGACTTGCGGCAGGTCTGTGGTTTTCTCTGGTCCGGGTACTCAGGTGTCCTCCACAAATAAAACGGACAGCCACAATATAACTGAAATATTGTTGAAAGTGGCACTAAACACCATAACTCCAACTCCTAACCTCTATAACCATGTTTATCTAGTTTATCTAGTAGATTCACAGCAACAAACAAATGCACATACCTCCAAGTCTGGCAGACCAAATTCTATTTTTCTATCTAATCTTCCTGGTCTCATTAAAGCAGGGTCTAAGGTATCTGGTCTATTGGTTGCCATGAGAACTTTTATGTTACCACGGGGATCAAAACCATCCAGCTGATTAATTAATTCCAACATTGTTCTCTGGACCTCGTTATCTCCTCCAGCGCCATCATCAAATCTGGCACCTGTTAAAAAAATCAAGGGTCATAACTCTGGATAGTAAAATTTACAATATGCGTGAGCGAGCGATTGTTAGTTTAATGCCAAATGAGCAATTTTTTTAGTTATTTAGTGAGATGATGATGATGTCTGTTTTGTACTAGACCAACAACAGTCCGCAGGTAGTTATATCGCTCCACTCGGTAGTCACGATGTTGGTGAATGTGAACACCAATTACCAAATCCAACCAATACTTTAATAAACTTCCAACAGATAATATTGGATATTATACATTTATTTCCCGTGCATAAGGGAGATATGAATATTTGTTCACCCGAGAAAAGTCATATTTCCTGAGGACAACGCCCGAGGGAAATATGACTATTTCGAGGGTGAAAAAATTTTCATATCTCCCTTATGCAAGGGAAATGAATGTTTTATTCCACCAGGCCAATGTTTTGGTGAATTCTGCCAAATGAAATCTGTTGGCCATCTTTGTTTACAAAATTATTATTTGGAGTTATACCGTTATATGACCAAAGCGTTAAATCTTGAGAATTTCGAATAAGGGAAATACGATATTGTTGAGAGGGAAATACGATGTTGTTGAAAGGGAAATACGATGCTTTGATAAATGTCACGTGGGATTTTTTTCGACCAATCAAATTTCTATATAAGTGGAATAAATATTATAGAGTGAAATAATACAAAATGTTTTATTCCTTAAAAAAAATTTCTGATGTACATACCTCCAACAGCATCAATTTCATCAAAGAAAATAATGCAAGCTTTTTTACTTCTGGCCATCTCAAATAATTCTCTCACCATTCTTGCACCCTGAAAGAAATCATAGAATATTTAAATTATTAGCAGGGTGTTTATATTTATTGAAACCATTTTTTCTTGTTTTCACCCAATATTGACAAATTTTATACCTGACAATAAATACAAGTATTTGCTTATGGTAATTTAAAAATGTAGTACATGTATTATTTCTTGAATTATTGATGAAAAAGGGCATTACAAACTGTTTTTGTTTAATTTTCAGTGTTGTAAGCAGTATTACTTTGAAGTTTGAAGTAGGATTTTGACCTAAATATATTATACAAACCTCTCCAAACATATTTCTGTATGCACCCTCTATCATGTGACAAAATCTATATAAACAGTGCAAACGCTGTGAGTTCGAATCCTGCTTATGTACTCGATACAACATTATGTGAAACAGTTTGTCAGTGACTTGCGGCAGATCGGCGGTTTTCTCGGGTACTCCAGTTTCCTCCACCTATAAAACTGATCGCCAAGATATAACTGAAATATTGTTGGAAGTGGTGTTAAGCGCCAGAATCCCTAACCCCCTATTTCTGTGAAAGTTATAATCCAATTACTCGTGACCTAAATAAATTACAGATGTACAAACCTCTCCAACATATTTCTGCACAAGTTCAGACCCAATTACTCTTATAAAACAAGCATCTGTTCTGTTGGCCACAGCTCTGGCACACAATGTTTTACCAGTACCAGGTGGTCCAAATAATAACACCCCTTTAGGTGGTTCTATACCAAGGTTTACATACTTCTCTGGCTGTAAAAAGTAAAAAACGGAAAATCAATAATAGGAGGAGTAAGAACACTTATTATTTAACGCTACTCTTCAACAATATTTTGTATATTATATCACAGTGGTCAGTTTTATGATTGATTGTTCATTGTTTAACATCTAGCAACAATTATTTTATGGTTATTCAACAGAATTTCAATAATAGGAGGATTAGAAACATTTATTGTTTAACACAACTCATCAAAAATATTTTGTGCATTTATATCACAGTGGACAGTTTCATGATATATTGATTAATTGATTGTTGCTTAATGTTCAGTGGCAACTATTTCATGCATATTCAGGATGAGAACAATTTCAATAATATATAAATATCATACAGAAATGAGGGAGGAATGTGACAACAAATTTTGACTGTAAAAGCACAATTTTCAGTACTGTTATTTCATAACTTCTGTACTGTTTAATTGGTCAGTTATCTTCTCAATATATTCTGTTCTAGTCCCTAAAAGAGCTAACGATTGTGAGTGAGTTGGAGAGTGGTTGTTGTTTAACGCCAAATGAGCTATTTTTCAACTATAGTTACATTCGATGAGATGATATTGTCTGCTTTGTACTAGACCACCACGATTAGTTGGATTTTTATAAGGTGAAACAGCATTTCGCAGGTAGACATGTCACTCCACTCAGACACATTATCCTGATTCCGAGCCAAAAAGTCTCTTACTCTTTAAATGCTGCATACTTAGTGTAGAACCCTCAAATAACAATTTCATAGACTTTGGCTTGACCCGACCAAAGATTGAACCCATGATTTACTGGACTCGAGGAGAGAATACTAACCATTACACCACTTATGCCCCAAAAGAATCTGTAAAATCTATTTAAGACTTACATGTAACAAAGGAGTTTCTACAACTTCTCTAAGTTTTTCTATCTGTTAAGTATTATACATACCATGGCTCTTACGAATTAACTTATTTAAACCAACGAATCCGAAGGATGAGTTGGTTTAAATAAGTTCATGAGTAAGATCCATGGTATATATGGTTTGTAACAGAAATTACATGATTGACAGATCTATGACATCAAAATCATGGAATAACATCAAGATCTTCATGTTAGACCATGGTTTGTAAAAGTTCACTATTTTAAAGTTGATTACTGCATAAAAACATCAAAGGAAAAATGCGTATTTATGTTACAAAATCTATTTAAGACTTACATGTAATAAAGGAGTTTCTACAACTTCTCTGAGTTTTTCTATCTGTTCTTTACAACCACCAACATCACTATAGGTAACATCTGGTTTCTCTTCAACCTGCATCATGGTAACGGAGGGGTCAATCTTTGGTGGGAGGGGTATATGGATTTGATATTTGTTTCTGTCAACTCTGAAATAATTAAAAATTTTGGAATCATTATCTTCAGGTTTAGGCTTATGGTGCTTAATGCCACTTGCTCAACAATATTTCAGTTATATCGTGGCGGTTAGTTTTATTGGTGTACGAAACCGGAGTACCCGGAAAAAAAACACCAATCTGCCGTAAGTCACTGACAAACTTTATCACATAATGTTGTACATCTCACCCTGAGCAGGATTCCAACTCACAATCAGTGGTGATAGGCACTGATTGCATAGGGGGTTGCAAATCCAACTACTGCACGATCGCGACCACAACGGTCCCTATTATCATTCATACATGTTGTTAAAAGTGAATTTTGGTGAATGACCATTAATTATTTTAAATACATTTAATTACATTGACGTCTGTGGTCAATACACAGTGACAGTTACTATTAACGCCAGAGTTTTATGATATTTTTATCAGAACTTTAGATGTTTGGACATAAGAAGTCGTTGAAAGACAGAGACTGGGAAATGCCTTATAACTGGTTTTCTATTCATTATCTGGCATTTTAATTTTGAGTGTCCGACAGTAATCTATTTTTGTTAGTAAAGTGGTGGCTCAGTAAGGCCAAATAAAAAAATATGTGTGATTACGGTCACCTGACCGACCCTATTTTTCAGCCGCCGACCCTAACCTTTTTATCGGCAATTATTTGACCCTAATTTTTGCTAGCAACCCTACCAATTCTACACAGAATTCGGTTAACCATTTTTGTTGTTTAATCAGCAGCAATGTTTTATTTATTCAACCGCTAGCTTTTTGTCGAAATTAAGAGCAAAGAAGGTAGAAAAACTGCGTAACTCGTCATAAAACAGCTTCAACAAATGATGGCTTACCGGAAATTTTGAAAATGAAATACCGGAATCGGATTCCGGAACAACTATTTCCGGTTTTGCCGATAATAAAAGAAAAAAGAAAAAAAATTAATGCCGACCGACCCTAGATTTTTTTGACATGTGACCGTAAACACATATTTTTTTATTTGGCCTAATCAGTAATTTTTGGTTTTTGATACAACTGTCTATTAACGTTAACAAAAAGTCGAGATTCCTTTTTGGATCCCACCGCTGCCACCAGTTTTGTTAGAAGGGTTCTTTCCATCCAAAAAGTGGGGTTTAGTAATTACCATGACAAACATGAAACTTAAATATACATTATATGTTTTTTATTTGTCCCTTTAGCTGCACTCAATTTTACTTTCTATAGGGCTAAAACACTCTTTGTAAAAAATAAAAACTAGTTTTCTACCATTTTAGGTCTTATTTATAGAATGTAATGTGAGACAGATCCAGTCTTTGCCTTTATTTTTTTCACCTACTTACCCGTAAGTCAAATTTAGAAAAAAATTCTATTTATTAAAACAAATTCTTTCATAATTTTCACTTGTCCGAATCCAATTTACTTGTCCCAGGCTTCGGGCAAATGGGTTAACACGAAGACTGCAGATCTAGACTTTAGTTTAATACTTCTAGTTAAGCTTACCCCACTCTCATTCCTTCTTCAATATCTGTAGGTGCCACTTGGTCCCCTAAATCTACTACAAACTTAGCAAACTGTTTAACATTGATAATATACTTTGGATCGTCAGAGTCAGCGTTGATTATTTTTGTACATCTTGCTACCTGTAATGGCTGTTCACCTGTAAAAAAAACACGAACTGAGTCATTATTGGATGGAATGTTTAAATATAATTTATCTATGCCTTGACAATGTGTATGCAGGATTCAAGAGATTGCATATGTTTTTGGTGGTGCTAGTGAAATAATGTCAGTCCTCATTAATTTTCTATTGCAAAATACCAATCTTGTGTCAGTCCTTTGCAAAATCTGACCAAGTTTTGCTGGTCACGTCTTAAACAGCTGACGAATTTCGTAAACTGTGTATAAAGACTAGCCAGCTTGTTTAAAAACTATTATATCAGATCAATACCATAATTTCTAGATTACGATTCTATTTTGTCAAATAAGCATAGTTTCCGCTAAAATATAAACTTTAAGTATTTGTACAAGCGTTTTCACAAGTTTGTAATCAGTCTTTCTGAAACCTTCTCTTTTTCTTGCAAATTAAATGAGAAAAAAAAATCACTTAAAATCCATCTGCAAATATTTCATAATAAGCAACTCTGAACTCCTAATTCTGGTTTAAAATTGTTAAACTACTTTATATATACTTTATACAATATACTTTCTTTTACAATTAAAATTTGGTTGTATATTTGAAGATTCATTTGACTGTTCCTATTATGTACAAAAATGTATATAAAATGAACCTTAAGCCAAGGATTTAAATATTCAATTGTACTCACTCTGAAGCGTCTGTTTATCTGCAGCTAAATCCCATAATGCTGGAGGTGCTAAACCTGTATCAGATTCCTTAATGCCTAAAAAAAAATAGAATTTTGGAATTTGTTACCATTTCATTTGCTATTTATGCAATCTAATGAAAATTATATGTTTTTTTGTATCTTAATTTTCTTTTTTTTTCTTTGGTGATACACTAACATCTAAAAACATCTCGTTTGGGGTCACATCATGTAACCTTTCATTCATCTTTGACTGTCCAATCATATTTAAGACATTTAAAATATATTGACCAATCGGACAATTGCATACTTGGTTTTAACACCTAAAGACTTAGTAGACTTGTCAGTTGAAAATATGAACATTGGAGAGACCCCATACAGGATGTTATTAGATGTTCATGTATCGCTAAAGAAAAAATTGAAACAAGCATCTAATTATAATTAGATTACTAGTTATGAAACTAACATTATGTCGGGAAATTTATATACCCATACATCATAACTGACAATGTAATAAAAATTAGGGATCTGTAAGTGCTCCTCTTTTTCTGATAGTGATATACCATGAATAAATTTGTGATGTGTCTTAAAGGGCAAAACAAATGGGGAAAAGAAACACACATTTTGATATATGTTAATGATATCTTACAAATTTCAAGTGTCAAAACATTGAATATCAACAAATATATTAGCTCAACAAATAAGAACATAAATACAAAACATGAATTTTATGTCAAACATGAAAGACATTGGCAAAATATTAGGAAAGATGCATTTCAAATGCAAATATTATGAGAAAATAATGGAAAGAAATGACACATTTTTGTGGAAACATGTCTGTCTAAAGCTGTTGGAAGTCTCTTCATCATGTAATGCAATCACTTCTCTCTCATGTTCACTGAGGGAGAAGTCAAGTCTTCCTATATTTTGCAAGTGTGGTGAGCACTACTCTAGAAACAACATATTTTCCTGGAAACATGTCTCACTGTAGCTCTTGGAAGTCTCTCCGTCATGCAATGGCGATTATGCAATCACTTCTCTCTCATGTTCTCTGTGGGAGAAGTCAAGTCTATTTATTTTTCACAAGTGTGCCCTGACAAACTATAAGTTTAATCGACAAACACATGATTACAAACCTGCAAGTTCATTAACTTTTTTCATCGTGTTCTGTATATCTTCTTCCACGCTCTTTATAGACCGACTGTATTGACCAACTCCCTAGAAATAAACAACATTATTGTAACCTGTATTCAATGTATCATGTTTTTCCTTGCTTTAGAATGCATGCTTAGTCTGACGATATTCAGCCAACTACCTTTATTTACAAAATATCTATGTTTACCATCTAAAATTCATTAAATAGACCCTATATTTTGTACTTAAATTATCTCAAGACAATGAAAGAATGTGGTGGAAAGCTTAAAGATACATGTAGATGCTAGCTTAAAAAGTTCTGACATCAAAATAAGAATAAATTGTGAAAAATTAGTTATTTATTGAAACCATTTTCATGGTTTGAGAGATATACATCAATTCAATGTAAATGCATAGATGGGTCTAATCTAGGTTTGGTTGGGTATTTGAATTTCATATATTACATGTAACTAATACACAATCCCATGACTGAAAATGTTTGAAATTGGATGAACAAACTACAGGCAGACATTTTGAAATCCGTCAGACCGTCGGACAGAGCGGGCAGAAAATCACAACTTGAAGGACCGGCAATACTGCCAAGTATGCCGGTCCGGGTGTCCGACAAAATTTTTTGTTTGTGTATTTTGTTTTGCACCGGAAATCGGAAATGCAACTGGTATGCCGGAACGATCACGGTCAACTCAGAATTAGATTCTGCTTCAAATGACATTTACTTCTTAAACATGCAACTGTTTCCATGGTAATTCTATTAATAATTGTATTTTTTTAGCTTAAACTGGCTGTGATGCATCAACGCGACCATTTCGTGTGTTTATATTTGAAAACATAGCGGGTTGGGAATGGGTTTTTATTGTTCCCATCACCGATTCTGTTTAAATTTTAGAATTTTGTAAATTCCGGTCCTGCACAATTTCAGTAGGTCCTGCAGAAAATTATTGGGTGCAGGACCTATGTCCTGCATATTGAATTTTTTTTTCAAAAAGTCTGTACAGGTATACATTTTATATTATAACTTACATAAGTCTTTAGCAAAGCAATGTCACCTTCATCCAAGGCTGAAATTAAACAAAAGTAACATATAGTGATAATAAATAGGGCTGAAACAATATGTCTACCTAGTGATACACTTCAATTTTCGATACAAGAACCACTGTTCATTTTTTTTTTATTTGATGCATTTCTTGAATTTTTAAACCCAAGTACATGTACAAATGTATGCAGACACATAACATTCCTGAGCTTTATAATTGACAACTTTCTCCCTTCGTCTTCGATAACCAGAAGTGTAATAAGAAGCATGTAAATAATAAGCGAACGATAGCTTGCTCTTAACGGTAGAAATGTGGTAAAAAACAAAAAAGAGTTGAATACGATGGAAACAAAATTCTTCGTCGAAACCTAATAGTTTTTTTATGATTCAGATTTTGTCCCAAAAATGAAAACATAAAGGTTTAATATATCTGGCATCATGTTTTTTCACGATTTACAGAATTTCAAAACAAATAAATATAGTTACATGTTCCTTTTAGTGTTCATACATTACATACCCGGTACACATTGTATTTGGTTTAAACAAAGGTATTGTAACGCTATAGGACTAGCCCATATATCGCTCACTTCTCACTTTCAGTTTCATGTTGCACCTGCTCTTAATTGGAAAAAAAAGATTTTCATATTTTCACCATCTGTTCAACAAGTTAACATTTTGAAATTCCTGCTTTCTTATTCTGAACTTTCACATTTTGGTCCATGTTCTTTCAAATCATTTCTAAAAAGCATGGTCAAAGTAAAAGTGTACATTTTCCTTAATTTGTGAGCTTTGTGTCAAACCTAAGAAGATCAACAATTAATCTTGAACCACTCAAACCCTCCACTATAAATGCAAGAGGTGTGTCTTGAAATATAAGTCAGAAAAGTAGAAGAAAACAAAGGCATTCCCGAAATATACAAATCATGACAACGCAAATTTGACATAAAACACGACTTGTTAAAAGTCTATCTATACAAGTATTTCTGCTTTGTCTGTTTACCCTGTATTGGTTTGTCTTCATCTTTGTTATCTTTTGTCACTTTTCTTTGATCTGCCCCCAAGTAATCTTTCATTTTGAACCCTTTTTTATTTCAATATCGGCGAAAAAATTGCCGGAAGTCGGGGCTTTTTATTTATCAACTTCCGGTGAAAAAAAATAATGTGTATAAAAGCATGATGTTCATCCCGGATATATTTAATAAAACGAAAAACAATCTATAACACACTGTCGGAACAATTCCATAATCAAATATCAAAATTGTTGAAATTATTAAATAACATGATTGCCACATAAATCCTAAAAATTATGTTAACAAAACCCGAATCACAAAAAAAATATTTTTTTATTGGCACAAAATGGTTATAAAAATGTGATACAAATTATACATAATATGTAAATAAATGAACATGAATAATTATTGTTATACACATTATATGCATGGAGTATGAGTTACAGTGATAAGGATTTTCTTATTGCTAAACAATTTAAGATGAAAGAGGAAGTAAGTTTTAAAATGAGGTATGATTTGTTATTTAATAAAATTTTCATTTTATTCTCACATAAACTTGGCGTTAAACACCAAAAATCAAATCAAATCAAATCAAATCACATAAACTTGGATAAGATAAAATAAGAAAAGATAAGAAAACTTTATTTGAATTCGGTTTTTGTATGACAATAATGGATAGTAATAAAAATTACTCCCAGCATAAATTTTCTTGAATATGACGATTTATTTATGTAAAAATAACGTGTTCAAGAATTACACGTTAGTGACACTTTTGCCTGTGTATTTTATTATTTACTAATTTAAATTGTATGAAAAAGTGGCACATGTGGCACCTTTGTCTATGTATTTGTCAATAACAGCAAATAAAATATTTTTTTCCCAGTTATCATCATCCACTATTAAATAAGTTTCAACACGATGTGAAATGAGTTTCGAAACCAGTATTAATAAAACCTTCAAAAAAAAACATATGTAAAGGATTTTATTTTCAATAAAAAGTTACAGTAAGCTATCCAAATACCTCAGTCTGATATCATCTATGCAAAACCCTGTAGTATTCGATTGTTTGTTAGGGCAAAACAATAAAACATGATAGAATTGAAACAATAACTAACGATACTGAAAACCTATGCATACCATCAGTGCCGGATTTACCATTGTGCTGAGGTGTGCTTAAGCACAGGCCCCCGTTGGCCAGGAGAGGGGGGCATCTTCCTGTCAAAAACTTTTTTTTATACAATGGAGTTGTGCAATTTTAGATTTGAAGGCGTTCTGTTTCGGAGCGATTCCAGACATAATGATAGTCTATGGGAGTGTGTCACAAAGCAGGCAGTCATGACAGTGGCTCAGTGGCATAGAAACCAAATTATTAGGGGGACTCTGGTTATTGGCAAAAAAAATGTTTAAGATGGATTCATGCTTACGTTGTGCAATTTTGAATTTGACGGCGTTCTGTTCAATTTGGACACTTATAGTAGAATGTAGTAGCATAGATACTGGAGCAGTGAAAAACAACACTGCTGCTTAGAATTGCGCAGTAGTGGGGTGTGGTTGTGTCGGGTGGGTGCTTGCTGAAACTGAACGCCTTTTACGTTTATCAAACGCGTTCTGAATCTTAAGCGAGACAACGTTATTTTAGAATCTTAAATGTGATTTTTAGGATATCTTTTAGTTTAATAAATATAATGTTTTACTAAATAATAACTGGGAAATTGTGCAGTTTTAAGAATGTAATTGTATAATAAGAATTTTATTGTCCAATAGAGGGCCCACAAGGGGCAAAGTCATTACAGTGATTCATAAACAATAACATTAAAAAATAAAAAATAAAAATAAAAATATTATACGTTACAATGAACAAAACTGCCCATAAAATATACTAAATACCTATACTAATATGAGGTTTAGTGTACTGAGTATTGATTGGGCAAGTGTGTTTAGTGTGATTTTTAATTCTGGCTGAACCTGGCGTGGTGTCGTTCTGATTTTTAATTCCGGCTGAACCTGGCGTGGTGTCTTTCTGATTTTTAATTCCGGCTGAACCTGACGTGGTGTCGTTCTGATTTTTAATTCCGGCTGAACCTGGCGTGGTGTCTTTCTGATTTTTAATTCCGGCTGAACCTGACGTGGTGTCGTTCTGATTTTTAATTCTGGCTGAACCTGGCGTGGTGTCGTTCTGATTTTTAATTCTGGCTGAACCTGGCGTGGTGTCTTTCTGATTTTTAATTCCGGCTGAACCTGGCGTGGTGTCTTTCTGATTTTTAATTCCGGCTGAACCTGGCGTGGTGTCTTTGTGATTTTTAATTCTGGCTGAACCTGGCGTGGTGTCTTTCTGATTTTTAATTCCGGCTGAACCTGGCGTGGTGTCTTTCCGATTTTTAATTCCGGCTGAACCTAGCGTGGTGTCTTTCTGATTTTTAATTCCGGCTGAACCTGGCGTGGTGTCTTTCTGATTTTTAATTCCGGCTGAACCTGGCGTGGTGTCTTTCTGATTTTTAATTCCGGCTGAACCTGGCGTGGTGTCTTTCTGATTTTTAATTCCGGCTGAACCTGGCGTGGTGTCTTTCTGATTTTTAATTCCGGCTGAACCTGGCGTGGTGTCTTTCTGATTTTTAATACCGGCTGAACCTGGCGTGGTGTCTTTCTGATTTTTAATTCCGGCTGAACCTGGCGTGGTGTCTTTCTGATTTTTAATTCCGGCTGAACCTGGCGTGGTGTCTTTGTGATTTTTAATTCTGGCTGAACCTGGCGTGGTGTCTTTCTGATTTTTAATTCCGGCTGAACCTGGCGTGGTGTCTTTCCGATTTTTAATTCCGGCTGAACCTAGCGTGGTGTCTTTCTGATTTTTAATTCCGGCTGAACCTGGCGTGGTGTCTTTCTGATTTTTAATACCGGCTGAACCTGGCGTGGTGTCTTTCTGATTTTTAATTCCGGCTGAACCTGGCGTGGTGTCTTTGTGATTTTGTATTGCTTCTTGTATATCAGATGTAGTGATTGTGTCTGTTAGTATTATGTCTGTGTTGTGTGCTGAGGATAGTTGATTTATCTGTTTGGTTATGGTGTTATGTTGTTCTTGTAGAAGTATAGCCGGAGTAGATAGCTGTTTATAGAAATCTGCTAGGAAGTTGTTTTTTTGCAGTGAAGTATATGCGGTATGAATGTTATGTTGTATAGGAGTGTTTGTGTGTATCATTGTTTATCTTTGAGTGAAGATATCCAAGTGGTGCCAAAATTTTCTGGATTATTTTTTTGTAAGTTTGATATAGTTTGTTGCATGTTTTTATCCAGCTGTCTGTTGCAGGCAAGGTTATATTACTGATAGCGATACTGTCTTGGTATTTTGTTTGATGTATTCTCAGTCTCAATACTAGTCATTATGTTGCCAGCAAACGTTTTTTTTTTCTGAAACTCATGTTATTTTTACTGTATTTTAAAATGAGTTATTTTACTAGTGTACATAAATGATCCATATAATTTAGTTGTTAAATACAGGTTTGTTTCATTAAATTAGTTTTACTTCAAATAAAGCATATACATTTACTATTTCTTTCATACAATTCCTAAACGTATTTATTAGTAAAAAGTAAAATAAGTTTTTTCATCAAATGATTATGGGTGTCCATCAATACAAACTAAGAGTAAAAGTGATCCATGAGGTAAAAAAAAAGTTTGAGAACCACTGCGTTAAATGATTTAATTACATGATGTTGACTGTAATGTCTGTCCTGTCTGTTCTCTGTTTATCAAGTTTGACTATTTCATCATGTGACCTGTGTAAGACAGTGTTGGGCGGGTTGGGGCTTTGGGTAATATATAATAGCTTCGAGTTTGTTGCAGACGCAGTGCACATGTCTGACCTAATATAACGTAATATTTTAACTATTCCTAAATTTTCTGAGCATGTATGCCCGACTGCCTGTGTAGGCCTACAGGGTCTACCTCCTTCAGGGCCTAAGTAAGGGGTCTCATAACTTAACTAGCACAGGGCCTCATTTATCCTAAATCCGGCTCTGCATACCATTATCAAATTTGAAACCTCATCTTGGATACAAGGGGAACTAGACCTTAGTAAATACTAACATACAGACGGCATTAGACATGTAGGGACGTTATAATTACCCACTCTAGTCTATCCTTAGTCTAGTCCTGTATTTGGAAGAAGAAATTAAAAAAAAATCAACATCAGTCACCTAGATCATATTTATTATACTAAATATCACTTTATAACTCGAAATTGGGAATAAGACTTTGCAAATATATTCAACAATAAAGGTAATAACAAAATTACCGAACTCCGTACAATCTTACAAAGGGAAAGTCAAAACTCATAATTATATAAACAGACAAAATCAGTCAACAACCGGAAAACTGTGAAAACCGTAATGACCCTGACTTGGTACAGGCATTTCTAAAGAAATGGTGGGTTGAATCAGATTTTAAGGCGCCAAACCTCCCGCTCTCATTACGGTTCAAAGGTTCCGGCTGTCACTGTAACAGTATTTAAATACAGGAACAAACTCGCGAAAAAACAACTAATCAAAGGAAAATGTTTCCCAAATCTCCAATAATTGCACATAGCAAACATAAAAATCTAAATCGATCATCTTTCGTCTTCTAACTTACAGGAGTCGCACTAAAATTTTAGGCCTGGGACCCAGATGATGTACATGACATTTCATTTAATGGCCCATACAATTGATATGCGAATCCTATTTTGTACTGTAGAAGAGAGGTGTACTCGATACAACATTATGTGATAGTTTGTCAGTGACTTGCCACAGGTCAGTGGTTAAAATGTCTCCCGTTTCCTCCACCAAAAAAAAAATAAATAAAAAATGACCACCACGATATAACTGACATAATGTTGAAAGTGGCGTTAAACATCACAACCCGCATCAAATGACAGCAATATACTTCAGATTCTTGACAATTTGTGGAAAATTTGCACAAAATATTTCAATCACCAAAGTGAGTTACTGAGTCAGTGATTAATATTTAAAATAACTTACTTTTAATAAAGCTAACAATAAGAGTGAAGATGTCAATATTTCCATCCCTGAATACAATTTGAACACAGATTTATGACAAAAAAAATGACTTTTTCTTTTCATACCATTAATTTTCCTTTTTTATTCAATCATACTTTTGACTTGCCTATGTAGCATATATACGTCAACAGCAGTCAAGTCTTTTGATATCTCATCTATATCATGGCAGAACAAATTACACTAGACCCAGCACTATCCTGGATTTTCATATAGCTAGCTCACTGAAAAAAACCTCTGCTGGTTGACATGTTGCTCATTAAGACACATTGTTCAGATTCCCTTTAGTGCTGTATGCCCTTTAGTGCTGTATTCCCTTTAGTGCTGTATGCCTTTAGTGTTGTATGCCCTTTAGTGCTGTATGCCGAGTGGAGAAGCAATAAATACCAATGTTATAGTCTTTGGTTTGACTTGACCTGACCTTGAACCCACTCTAACCATACACTACTAATGTGGTTCTTGATTAGAGAAAGGCTTGTGATTATTGAATACAAAGACCACATCAATATGCATTACAGTAGTAATGAAAATGTGGTCTTAAAAGAGGAGTGGCCTCTCTTGAGAGGTAAAGTGTAGTGGCATTTTACTATCTTAGTACATATGTTTGGCCTGATAAGATTGATTAATAATTGATTATTTAATACCAATTCAACAATTTTTCAGCTATATCATGGCAAGAACAAGTTAATTTTCAATGAGATGATAATGAGGTCCGCTTTGTACTAGATCAACACCCTTCTTAGTCTTAGTTGGATTTGTATAGTGCTCACACTGCAACAACAGCCTGTGGATACACATGTCTCCCCACTCAAGACACATTGTCCTGATTCCGAGCCAACTTCTTCTTTCTCCCTAATGCTGCATGTTTAGTGGACAAGCAAAAAATACAATTTTAGTCTTTTGTTTGACCCGATCAGGGTTTGAATGCCTGATAAGAGAGGTGGTCTTTAGTGGGAGTGGCCTTATAAGAAAGGACTACTATACTGGGAATATATGTGAAATAAACATTAAAGATATAAAATGATGATCAACTCACATATTAAAAATGATTTTTATTTTGTATGAAAAAGACATGATAATATACAATGTATCTCTGCTACCTGATCTGACAAGACAGTGAGAGTAAAAGATCAGTGAATTACATTGTTTGCATAGTGGAAAACATCATATTGGGGGAGAAGACGGGGTGAAATTCATGATTTAACTGAAAATGACAAAAATTACCAGTAACCTAACTCAATCATACAAATATTCATAAAAAACCCAATCATATTTAACAAAATTGCAGATAATTTCATGAAGTATTCAAGCCCTGAAATATTATAAAAATCCCCCATTTTTTATATTTCTTCTCCCAATTTTTGATGAACTGAATCAGCAAATACACATATTTTACATATAGCTTCAGCAGCTTTTATGCAAACACATTTGTATATATATATATATACACACAATGTATAAATATGGTGCTGCAGTGAATCAATGGTGTGAGTTCAAATCCTGTGGAGGGAGAACAAAAATTTGTCAGCTCAAAAATCTTATTCTAACACTGATGTTAAATTATCTGATATATATAGCATGATGGGTGAACAGACAAGATAATTTCTATTTAACTCCATCTTTTAGGCAGAGCTACAAAAACAAGTGTTCACAACAGTTTTCATGACTAACTAGAATAATTTTATCTGCCATGTTTATTTGCATCTAAATCATATTTCTACTGTTGTTTTTATTCTACATATCAATAAATAAGTGTCAATTTTTTTCACACTATTTCCTTGCTATGTATTTTACTCATAATTTTATTTACATACATCATACATGTATAATTATGTACAACTATTTCAAGCTACATTTTTGACCGGATTGCTTTAATTTCATTGTTTCAGAATCCATGCTGCACTGATTGGTCTATCTTGACCAATAAGAATTCTTGTTTCATATTTAAAAAAAATTCCAACCAATAACTAACAAGGTTTCATCTTTGTCTATTCTGTGCAGCCTCTTTTCTGGCTGCGTCTTGTAACAACTGAGTATCACATTCATCGGCAGGTAACTGAACGTATCTCACCACTGATCCTCTAATAAAACAATTTTTCACTGACAACTAAAAATAAATGAAATTATATTTGAATAATAATTTGTAAAATAAAACTGCTTTCCGACAACTAAAACTTGAGGCTACTAGTCTGAATGGACAAGTTAAAAGTTAATGTCAAGCATTGATATCGGTCAATTTAGTGGAATCTGAACGTACCCTGAGAAAACCACTGAACTTCCATCATTAACTACTACTGAGATTTTATTACAAAATGTCAAGACACGAATGTTATTTTGAGTACACCTCACCTCGGGAGGGAATCAGACTCACAACTGTAGTGTTGATAGGCACTGATTGTATACCAGTAGGTAGATGTAAATCCAATTACCATACAATCATGATCACGACAGCCCACACAAGGATCAGATAAATTTCAGAAACAAAATGGCAGTTAATAGTACTACGCTAAATCATGACTACATGTTCTACATGACTACCACTGATTATCTTATTCTATAACTAGATTCCGAAAAGATTAAATGAGCTACGATAGTATGTGGTCTTTTTGTGTAGTTCTAAGCAAATCTGTGCAGACTTTTATCGTTTGTTTATATATGTACAGCGGCAACTAGTAAACAGATAGAAAGTATGGAGGAGGTGCAGATATCTAATTTTAATTAGACTGCAAGAGGGGAGGGTTTGGATCTCACCCCATTGTTGTGCCTATCCTAAACCAGGACCCGTATTTACGTTATATGCCACGGTCTCTTTTTGTGCTCAGTAAGCTAAGATGGGAGGTGATTGTTCACTATGTTGATATTGGTGGAATTTGTTCGCCATAACTGTTTAAACTCTCTTTTTATAAGCTCACCACACCACGACATAGCTGAAATACTGTTAAAGTTGGCACTAAACATCAATCAATCAATTATAAGCTCACCATATGTGGGTATTTATCTGGATCTGTTACTTGGATGTCTGTCAGTTTAATATTGAGGAACTGATCTACTGAATGAAGTGTACCACATATACTGTAAAAGAAACATTTATC
Organism: Bathymodiolus brooksi; assembly: GCA_963680875.1. Lineage (NCBI taxonomy): Eukaryota > Metazoa > Mollusca > Bivalvia > Mytilida > Modiolidae > Bathymodiolus > Bathymodiolus brooksi. The sequence continues at coordinate 84,239,248 of OY804588.1, read as the reverse complement.
ATCTTGTAATTTAAAACAAATTAAATTCTTGAACGATATCAATCTCATTAAAATCAGATCTTTTACCTGTACTTGCTTCCCCTTTACTGATATATCGTAGCGTATGAGATCTGAAGAAACCCAATTACAGGTCGCATGTGAGTGGCCCTATGTACCATACAATGAAAATGGTGATTGTCAGACTATGAAAGTTTTACTACACTATTTTGAATTCTAAGAGTAATACAATAAGCATCAACAAATCAGTAATGGCATTTGTATTCAGCATGTAACTGTATTCCCTTCAATGCCATTTTTAATGAAACATGTATAATTAAAACATATTGTCTGCTTATCATCCAATTTCAAGTAATTTACCTGTTGGTAAATTAAGCAACCGAGTTACATGAAATCTATATTTGACTAATACAATGAGCAGGGGGGGGGGGGGGGGGGGGGGAAGGGGGGTGCACACCCGGTGCCCCCCCCCCCCCTAAAATTGAAAAAAATAAGAATTTTTGGCATAAAATCGTGATTTTTCACACGAAATACCCCAAATATTTTCGCGCCGAGTGCAGGGAGGTGCAATTTTTGTATGTGCACTCCTCCTAACTTGATATCCTGGATCCACTCCCATGCTCTAAATTTCACATTAAACTTGTCTTGCTTTTAAGTGATCATACTAGGCAACTCACCTCAAATCATTCTTTAATTCAACAACTACATCTTTGCCAACCAATGACTTGAAGAAAGAGTAAAACAACTGGAAAAAAAGAATTAATTACAATCAAAGCTCATTGTATTGTAGCTAACACATTACATGTAACTATGATGAAGTTTATTCCAGAAATGTATTGCATACACTAAATTTTAGATCTACATTTTTATTGGAAAGTGACAATGACTCCCAAGATTGTTCCGTTTAAAAATAAAACATTATTCAACAAAATGCATAAACATTTGAACGAAATATGGAATGGTATTTCTCGCTAAGGATTTTCTTTTGGTTTGGTTTTATGGTGTTTAAGGTCACTTTTAACAATATTTCAGTTATATCGTGTCGGGCAGTTTTATTAGTGGAGGAAACCAGAGTACCCGGAGAAAACCACCGACCTGCCATAAGTCACTGACAAACTTTAACACATAATGTATAATCAAATATACCTATGGTGATACTGATAGGCACAGATTGCACAGGCAGTTGTAAATCCAACTACCGCACAATCACGCCTCTACGGCCACGACAGTCCCGATTTTCTTTTCTACATGGTACATGGTACGTGCTGACCGTCACTTTTGACTATTATTGCACGGGGATTGAATATTGAAATAAAGTCAAAATAAATTACCATTTCAGAAAATGCTAGAAAACATTGCAAGGACTCAATGCTTCCCACACAAAAAATGTAAAAGCAAATGATTGGAAACATACAGTCAATTTAAATATGCATCAAGTGCTGATGCAGTGAATACATAAAAGATGAAGAATGTGTCCGAGAAGAGCGGCAGATCAACTGTGTACTGTCATTTCATTGAATGTAACTTGTTCTCGTTGTGACATAGATGAATACTTGCTCAATTGAGCTTTAAATCAAAACCACTGACTTTATTAATATTTTAGAACTGCAGTGAAATGTTCGTTTTCATTTTATTATTGTTTTCCAAATACAGAGTAAAATCAGTCTTCGCACTAACCCACTTTCCCGAAGCACGGAACAAGCAAAACTGGATTCGGACCAGTGAAAATTATGGAAGAATTTGTTTGAATAAATAGATTTTTTTTTCTAAATTTGGCTTTCGCAGTTTTTCGGGCAAAGTAGATGAAAAAAATAAGGCAAAGACTGGTAAAATGTCTGTTATGGAAGGACAGGTTGGTAAAATTGTGATATTTATAAAAGTGTATACCATTTTAAGATGGCATGTACTTATCTCACAATAAATTAGAAAAATACAAAGTGAAAATAGAATGTGCACATTTGCCGGTTCTCAATACCCACCATTTTGGTTCAGATCTCGTGTTAGGCGATATTTTATTTCAAACTCCTTTAATATTGTAACAGTTTTAAATATTGATTGATAATTAATGCTCTTGAATCGATCAATGCTGAAAATATTTCGACCAATTTCAATTATTTTACAAGAATATGTTTAATTTGAGTGTTTGTGCCCTTGAAATTTTAAGTCACATGACACACTGCGAGATTTCGTCTGAAAAGTGAAAATAGCTCAGTCACAGTAAACATGACATCTCTTGTAGCTCATATGAACCAAACAGAGTCACATTATACCCCTAAACAAACATATTTTAATCCATATGAACAGAATGGAGGGTGAGTAATAGATTTAGGATTTTCATTCTTACTGAATTGGCTGTAATTGTTAAATGTTTGAAAAAGGGGGGTTGTGTTCAATAACACTGCACAGCCACAAATCACTATTTAAAACAGATATAGTGCAAAATAGGAATTGAATACAGAGATTTTTCACGAACGAAGTGATTGATAATGCAAAGTTTCATGCAGTGGGTACTGAAATTCTTGTAATCTCGTTTAAAGGGAATAAAACTCTAGGATTCCTCAGGAGGAACCTGAAAATTCCATCAATCAGGATTAAAGAACAAGCCTACCAAACTCTTGTTCGCCCGTTGGTTGAATATGCCAGTACTGTTTGGAATCCTTATACGAAAACAGAAATAAACAAAATTGAAGCCGTACAAAGAAGAGTAGCTAGATATGTCGTCAACAACCAGAGCAACCGATCTAGTGTCGGCAACATGCTCCAGGGAATCAAATAGAGACCTTTGGCAAACAGGAGAAAAGATGCAAGACTGATGATGATGTACAAAATTGATAGAGAGCTAGTATCCATCACCAAAGAAAATTAACAGACTAATACCACCTTGTTGACGCTCTAGAAATACACACAACAGGACATTTCAACTAGAATCCTGTCGTATTGACACCAGAAAGATGTCCTTTTCCCCAAGAACAGTGAGGGATTGGAATCTGCTGCCACCAGACATTGTGGAGCTGGGATTGTGTCCCTTTAGCCGCCAGGCAGTCCCAACATGTATACATTTGTAGTTAACTTTTAATTGTAAATAAGCCCCATTAAATCATTATCCCACACACTTGATTAGTTCAACTAAAATATGCAGTCCAAAGTCATATGCATAATCTTCAACATGATGAAAGAGGCAATTACATGGCAGAAGAGAAGAGTTTGAAGATACGAAAGAGGTAATCAGAATCCATAAATCGAAGAAGAACAGACAACACAATGGCGAACAGAAAAAGGTGAAAAGGATAAACGATCTACAAAACATACACATACAACTAAAGATCGAGTAACACGAACCCCACTATGACTAAAAACCAGGGGTGAACTCAGATGCTCCGGAAGGGTAGGCAATTATTTCTAAATCTAATCTCAACGAGATTAAACTTCTTGTAGTCAGGTAGATATTAAATAAGGTGGTGGGACTTAAACTAGTTAAACTTGTTACTTTTACAGGTATCATGGTACATGGCTATAGTACCATGGACATGGTACAATATAGTTCAATTAAAAATATGGCATCTGAAATAGCACATAAATTCACAGAACCATAGAACCCACGGTACCATAGAATTAATCTTGTTGAGATTAGGCTGGAGATACAGAGCAGAAAATATCTTTGGATGTCTAATCTCAATGAGATTACCATAGTATCGGACCATGAAAGGTATTGTTGAGAACATTTATTGACATTTTTCCTATTTGAGGATGCATCAGAATCTTCTGAACCCTATATCTATTTCTAGGTCTTTACAAAGTTTATGATAATTTGTAATGATACCAAATTCCACATTGACTGCCATGGCCAATAGCAACATATGTTTTGCAAAATATCATCTCGTCAGAAACCTTCTGATAAATTTATCCAAAGCTCTACGTATACATGAATGATCACACCGTTGATAACACTCGGCTGATCAAGCTCTGTTGTTCTGAGGGCCTGGGTGGCTCAATGAGTTAGGTAGTTGGATTACCTAACAACTCATACAAGCCTATCACCAATACGGCGTGGGGTCGCGCCCGGCTTTGTATATTGCAAAAAGGGTGCACTCGACTCGCAGCCGCAAGTGATAAAGCTTACCAGTTGCTTGCCCATGGTCAGTGTTTCTCTCCGGATACTCCGACTTCTTCCACCACTAAAACTGGTTGCCATGATACAGCTGAAATATTGCTGAAAGTGGCATTAAAATGCAAAAAATCAAATCAAATCTGATGTTCTGCACTCAACATTACAAGCATCCCTTAGGTGTTGAAAAGAGAATAGGTTGATATCAGTACGATCTTGCAATCAAAGTAAAATGATTGAAAACTTACTACAGTTCAATCTGATTTTATTTTTCAGGACTGTATTGGCTATTGCTGGTGAAGACTTTTCTGTAATTGCATCTGACACCAGGTTGAGTCAAGGGTTCTCAATACATACAAGAGATTTACCAAAAACATATAAATTGTAAGTATGAATTTTGTGTATAGTCTAGTAGACCTAATTATTCTGCCTCATTAGAACATATAAAAACTTCAAATGTCCAAGGGACTTTTGTCCTGTTCCCAGTTTTGCTATATATTTGCTTTTGATTAAATGCCAACTTGCCAATTGAATCTGGTTGGATCCGCTGAATTTGGAGGACATACTATTTTCACTTGTATTGTATTACATTCTACAGGATCAAAAAATTATTTTGCACTACTTTTTATACCTTATTTAGATAGTACGTGAAATTTTGCAAAAATGTGAGTAATGTTATGTTGCTATAGCAACTTCTAAATGCAGGATCAGTAATCGGACAACCTCAAAACAAATGTAATTGTTTCAATTGGCCAATGGGCGATGAGTAGAGATTACCAGAGTGTAGTCTGCCTTGGGTTACCATCGATGCCCTAAAACATGTCTGCAACATATATATGTATGCTGATACAAAGAAACTAAACTACAACACACTCCGTGTTCTTCATTTGATTTCCTGTATTGTTCATGTTTTTTATCTTTCTCTGTCAACATACAGGCATCGTGGGTGTAATGGTCAGCTTTTTCGCCTTGAGTGTGGTAGATCATGGTTTTGAGCCATGGTCGGGTCAAGCCAAAGACTATAAAATTGGTATTTGCTGCTTCTCCGCTAAGCATGCAGCATTAAGGAGTAAGAGCATAGACTGGTTGGCTCAGAATCAGGATAATGTTTCCAAGAGGAGAAACATGTCTATCCGCTGACTGTTGTTTCAGTGAGCCAGCATTATAAAGATCCAACTCAACATATAGTGCAAAGTGGACATCATCATGAAATAATATGATCTCATCGAATGTAACTTCCTTGTTCTTGTCATGATTTGGCTGAAAAATTGCTCATTTTGCGTTGAAAAATACTACGATCACTCACATTAGTTTTTACCTTTCTCTGTCTGCATACAGCTGGTATACTTAATTTCATTTTTTTTAATTTTCAGAACTGGATCAACTGTCCTTGGAGCCTGTGGTTTCCATGGAGATGTACTGACACTGACAAAGGTTTTACAAGCCAGACTTAAAGTATGAAAATACATTTGTAATTTCATGAATCTTTTCCCTTTAGCTGTCAACTGGGGCCATCGTGAATGTGATCGTATGGTAGTTTGATTTACAACTACCTATGCAATCAGTGCCTATCACCACTTACATTGTCAGTAAGAACCCAGCTCAAGCGAGTTGTGCTCGATACAACATTATGTGATAAAGTTTGTCAGTGAATTTAGGCAGATCAGTGGTTTCCTCCACCAATAAAACTGACTGCCACGAATGGCGATATAACTGAAATATTGTTGAAAGTGGGGTTAAATATCATAAACCAACCAATCAATCTATTATCTGGAATCGAGCACAACTATAGTGGTGATATGCACTGATTGTATGTGTAGTTGTAAATCCAGCTACAATATCATCATGACGGCCCCTGCACATTTTAGTGAAAAGCAAATTTAAAGAAAATTTCCCCCAAACAAACATTTCCAATTATACAGTATAAAATGTTTTAACACTAGTAAAGGTGTTATTCTTCAAAATATAGCACATTTTTATTGATTCCAATGGTTTTCTCATTGCACAAACATAATAAAGGCCTAATCTTTTTTAAATTTGCATTCAAAATATAATTGACAGATTGCAGCAGTCACCCTCTTATAAGGCCAAACAAAAAAATATGTGTGTTTACGGTCACCTGACCAACCCTATTTTTCAGTCGCCAACCCTAACCTTTTTTAACGGCAATTATTCGACTAATTTTTGCTAGCGACTATCAATTTTTACACAGAATTCGGATATTTATTTTTGTTGTTTAATCAGCAGCAATGTTTTATTTATTCAACCGCTAGCTTTTTGTCAAAATTGAGAGCAAAGAAGGTAGAAAAACTGCGTAACTCTTCATAAAACAGTGACGGCTTACGGAAATATCGGATTCCGGAACCGGGAACGAATATTTCTGGTTTTGCCGATAATTAAAAAAAAAAAATGCCGACCAACCGACCCTAAATTTTTTTTACATGTGACCGTAAACACACATATTTATTGTTTGGCCTATGGTAACTACTCTCACCAAGGTCCAACCCTCACATGAGGCCAGATTTCAAATGCAGTGAGGTAGTAAAATACTACTAAATTGTCCCTCCCAAGAGAGGCCACTCTCACCAAAGGTCACCTCTTTCATGATGCCAGATTTCAAATGCAGTGAGGTAGTAAAATACTACTAAATTGTCCCTCTCAAGAGAGGCCACTCTCACCAAAGGTCAAACCTCTCATCAAGCCAGATTTCAGATGTACTGAGGTAGTATTGTTCCTCTCAAGAGAGACCACCCCTCTTATAAAGCCACTTCTTTAAATGAGCAGAGCTACAGTAATTTTAATTTATTTCTGAAAACATTTAATCACAGATGTATGAGCAAATACTATTAAAATGTCCCTCTGAAGAGAGGCCACCCCTCTTATGAGGCCACTTTTTATATTACAGATGTATGAGCATGAACACAATAAGAAGATGTCGACGGTAGCAGTAGCAGCCATGTTATCAACAATGCTGTATTCACGCAGATTCTTTCCGTATTATGTCTACAATATTGTTGCAGGCTTAGATGAAGAAGGTTGGTTGTGTATTCTTTTTTAACATGTTTACACTTTGCATTATCATTACTTCATTAAAACATTATTTTTGTCACCTTCATGCTAAATAAAAAGACTGGAAATAAACCATTGAAATCTACCCCTATCTAAAATAATTGTCACAGTTATGGCAAAATGCTGACAGTCATGCGAGACAAAACTGTCTACTGTCAGAAAGAAATTTAATAAGGCCCGTACTGACAGTCGACAGTGACAGAATCCACATTTTGTTTGTTCATTCTTTAAAACGATTATTTGGTACTAACATCTCATTCATGTTTGAAGAAATACTTCTTAAATTCTTGTATGTCCTCTAACTTTTTAAGATCTTTAAACAACGTAAAAGTTGTACAAAGCATTGCAAATCAGGTTCGACCGTATGAAAACATTTGCAATGGCGGAACCGGATTTGAAATTACTAAACAATTTTAATACTGGAAGCAAACCACAACCGACATGATCGTTTTCCTATAACAAGAGTAATTTGGAGATGTACTTCTTTAATGTAACAAATAGTAATTTGGAGAAAACTTCATAAGTTTGTCAACTTGTGTCTAATCCATTTTATCTATATAATTGGCAAATAAAATATATTTAAACTAAAGACCTTACCTTTTCTATGGGACACAATAAAACAGTGATTCAGCTAGGCACCGGTCTCGGGACACTTCCCCACCTATTTCTTCAATTGTCCTGAAGAACTTTATAAAAATTAGTTTAATTATTAAAGAATGTCCTGAAGAAATTTAGATAAAACTGGTAATTGTCCTGAAGATTTCAAAGTCTAGCTGAAACACTGATAACAAACATTTTTTCTTATTTATAAAGAGTTTCAATATCAGCAAACACGTTTTGAATTGGACAGTTATTACAAAAATGTTTCCTGTTGATTTTTTTTTGTCAACTAAAATGAAGGAAACAATATTTGTCTTTTAAGAGGACCCAAAGATTGATATCTTAATAAAATGTGATTCAAAGTCTAAGGTTTCTGAGTTTCCTATAAAACCTGATTAAGTTGGAAAGTATAATTACATGTATTAAGCAAAGAAGCCTCATAGAGCTGATACCATTTGAAATGGGGAGATGGGGTGTTGGATTATGTTGTTTTACGCCACATTCAACAATATTTCAGTTATATCATGGCAGTCTGTTTTATTGGTGGAGGAAACCGTAGAAATCACCGACCTGCTACAAGTCACTGACAGGTACAATTAGGAAATGTTTTATTCCAACAATGTATAAATAAACTCCTCTATTTATTTGTAGGTAAAGGATGTGTGTTTAGTTTTGACCCAGTAGGATCATATGAGAGGGAGACGTACAGGGCAGGTGGTTCAGCTAGTGCCATGTTACAACCACTGTTAGATAACCAGGTTAGTACAGGATAAATATTTCATATGTGCCAGAATATAAACTATCAATATAAATTTGGACATTTTTCCTTTGATCTGACCAAGTGATATTGTCAGTATCAACATACTCACTCTTACACTGACAGCTTGTAATGAAGGTCTCGACATACATTATCACTAGTATCACACGATCTCTACCTTCAAAACTAATGTTAATCTATATATTACTTTTAAGTGAGTGAATTATTGTTGTTTTAATTCCAATTGAGCAATTTATCAGCTATGTCATAGTGACAACAAATAATATGATATCAGTTTTGTACTAGACCAACATGCAGAGTGGCAGTCGTGGTCGTGATCATATGGTAGTTTGATTTACAACTACCTATGCAATCAGTGACTTGCAGCAGGTCGGTGGTTTTCTCCGGGTACTCCGTGTTTCCTCCATCAATAGAACTGACCGCCACGATATAGCTGAAATATTGTTGAAACTGAAGTGCTAGTTCTCTGAGACAACAGTCTACAGTTAGTAAGAAAGGATATAGATGTAAATGAACATGAGAGACTATCCAACATTAGATTTAGACACATATTAATAAAGGAACAGCTATTTTATTGATGTTCTAATGGTTAGTGTGCTCACCACCTTAAGTTGTACCATTTAAAAATATCTATTTGGAATGGTTGTACACATGGTCAAAATAAACAGGCCAAGTTAAATTTTTGTTTACTTATTAACCCTTTGTCTGCTCTTAGATTAAAATATCGCCCTTGATATACTGAAAAATACTAATTATGTCTCCCCTTCGAACGAAGGGAGACTTATTGTTTTAGTCTGATTTTTTCTTCTGCTTCTGCTTCTTCTCAGCGAAGCTTGTCCGGACCTTAACTTTTTTGTCTTTCCAGATAGGTCAATTATATTTGGTATGTGGGTGCATGACCATAAGGCAGTGTGTCGCATACCATAATGACCTTCGTGAGACCTTGACCTCAAGGTCAAATAATTGTTTTTTAAATAGTATTTTCATTAAAGGGAGACATAAGTTTTAGGTATCTAAAACAGTTCTTCCTAGTTCATAGCTTAAATTACCCTGCAAATCATTTGAAATTCCTTAAACAATGTTTTTGATCACAATATACAGATTATACTTAACTTTTGTCATTATTCCTTTTAGTTTTAAATTTCCAGAGTTATGTCCCTTATTTGAAAAATAGCAAATTTATGGTTTCTGTGCTCTAACTTCCATTTCCATGTACAAGTATTTAATTACACAACATTTTTATAACTCGTATACGTTTCCATGTACAAGTATTTAATTACACAACATTTTTATCACTCGTAAACGTTTCCATGTACAAGTATTTAATTACACAACATTTTTATCACTCGTATACGTTTCCATGTACAAGTATTTAATTACACAACATTTTTATCACTCGTATACGTTTCCATGTACAAGTATTTAATTACACAACATTTTTATCACTCGTATACGTTTTCATGTACAAGTATTTAATTACACAACATTTTTATCACTCGTATACGTTTCCATATACAAGTATTTAATTACACAACATTTTTATCACTCGTATACGTTTCCATGTACAAGTATTTAATTACACAACATTTTTATCACTCGTATACGTTTCCATGTACAAGTATTTAATTACACAACATTTTTATCACTGTATACGTTTCCATGTACAAGTATTTAATTACACAACATTTTTATCACTTGTATACGTTTCCATGTACAAGTATTTAATTACACAACATTTTTATCACTCGTATACATTTGTATATGACAAGAACAAATCATATTTTATATCTCAATAAATTTTTTAAACTTTTTTCTCATCTTTTCCTCAAATTTTAAAACTACTTATTGTATTTCTGAAGAGAATTTATTGACATAAAATATTCTGAATATGAAATGTAAAATTTAAGGGTAATTTCATCTGGAACCAACCATTGGAAATATCAGGAAGCTTTTTATGTCACTGTAGTATATAAATAAAAATGTACATATCAAATTTAGACGCGTTCCTGGAATAACCTTCATCAGGCATGTTTAAAATCGAAAGATTGGAAAGCGAAATAATTAAATTTTTGGGAGCAATAAAACCAAAGAGTCTAAATAGGTTAGCCAAAATTGTCTAAGGTCACCCATAATGGAGGGAGGAGAACCTTAGTTTTATTAATAATTATATTATTTAGGAACTGTAAATTTCAGTAATAAATATATATTTTTCTTCATTTTTAGATTGGTTTCAAGAATCAACAAGGAGTAGCCAAAGTTCCACTTTCACAGGAGAAAACAGTTAAACTAGTAAAAGATGTATTTATATCTGCAGCAGAAAGAGACATTTATACTGGAGATGCTATCGTATTAAATGTGATAACAAAAGATGGGGTCAAGGTTGAAACATTCCCTCTACGAAGGGATTAATAATTTCTCATAATCTCATAGACCTAGTGCTATTAAATGTTCATTGTAAAACATTCATTCTTAAGTGTTTATAAGTAAAATAAATTCTAAGATATTCTTATTTTTATCGCATCAACTGTGCCAAATTCCATTACAGGCAACTTGCCAAGACAGTGTCAGCATATGTAACTTAAAATAATCTGTGTTTCCTGTTTCCTCAGTTTGTGTAATAGTTTGCGTGTGTTGGATCGTGGGTTTGAGGCACTGTCGGGTCAAAACCAAAGACTAAATTGGTATTTGCTGCTTCTCCGCAATTTTGCGACATTAATGAGAGCAAAGATGGGGAAGCTCAGAATCAGGATAATGTGACCAACTGGAGGAATATGTGGACTATTGTTTCATTGAGCTAGCATTAAAAATATCCAACTAAGCGTGTTGGTCTAGTACAAATCAAACATCATTATCATCTCATCGAATGAATGTAACTTGTTCTCGACGAAATATAGCTGAGAAATTGCTCGTTTGGCATTAAATAACAAACACTTGCACACTCTCTAGCATCATCAGTTTTACAACACTAGAATGAGCTAATGTCCATTACGTACAAAAATATATCTTCTGGGAGTAAATTTCATACATTTATATGTTCAGATCTCAGTTGGAGTCTGGAATTCCGCAAGTTTATGTGCAGATCAAATCCTTAGCTCTACAGTAAAAAAAAATATTGTTAAGAGCTATGATTCCACAGCTACTGGTCAACTATGTTTCTGTTTTAAGATTGTAAGGTATTTCTTCCACATCATACAAATAGTCCCATTCTGGTATCTCTAGTTCAGTTTTGTCTGAAAAATATGTTAGAAAAATAAAGATTTTTTTTGTTATTTGCCACTTCGTTTAAATCTAAAATTTTACTGTTTATTATATACTCCATAGACATGTGCTGCTGGAATGTTACTACATAAAAATGGAAAACCCACAATGGGAAAATTGAAGTAATGTCTTGTATAGTCTGTTTGGTGACTCTGAAAATAGGGAAAACAATTCCTAAAAAATCAACAGGTTATCAGATTTATTTTTTAATTATATTTATATTAAGGACTGATTAATACATATTATAGGTGAATTTTTCAAAAAAATTCATTAAGGAATAAAAAAGTTTGCCATAGGACTTAATTGTAAAATTCTGTCATTTTGTCATGTAACAAACATGGGAGTAAGTACTACTGAAATGAACAGCAACATGTGGTCAGTATTGACAAACAGCAAGTCAGCTGATTTCATCATTAGCATGTTATATCAGATGTTGACATACTGACCATACCAAATATGGACAATATTCAAATTAGATTCACACCTGTTCAGGTAAAAATCAATAATGATGATACATTATTACATAACTGATTGTGGAGCATTTAAAATACATGCAAACTACCCATTCCCTTTATGTGTATAGAGGTTAATAAAAGAGAACAAAATTACCTGAAAACGTTGTATATTCTGACCAGTACATATCAGTAGTTACAACCTAATTGTCATGACTTGATTTTGATTTTTGGTGTTTTAACGCCACTTTCAACAATATTTCAGCTAAATCATGGCGACCAGTTTTAGTGGTGGAGGAAGCTGGAGTACCCGGAGAGAACCACCGACCATGGGCAAGCAACTGGTAAACTTTATCACTTGCGGTTGCGAGTCGAATGCACCCTTTTTTGTAATTTACAAAGCCGGGCACGAACCCACGCCGTATTGGTGATAGGCTTGTATGAGTTGTTAGATCCAATGACCTAACTCATTGAGCCACCTGCCCCCCCCCCCCATTCTCATGAAAAAAATGTTTATCTAATTTGCCTATAAGAAATTAACGTTGTGTATGAATTGTTTAATTTTTGGAAGAAAATAAGTATCAAACAAGAATATTATTTAATTTAAATATTTATATAAATTATACTTTCACGAAATTAACATTTATTTTATTTTGAAATCATTTTTTAAGTGTTAATTTAAAATTTGTTATAAATCAGCATGAGTTAATAACAAGGGACATGTCCATATAAGGGTCTCATGTGACCAGCAGTTATTAATTGTTTACAAACAAATATCATATGGTCAAATTGTTTATCAATTATTCAAAACATCTTGAATCTTTAACCTAATATGACATTCCCATGTGACTGAAATTAGCATAACAACAGACAGGAAAGAACAGGTAATGCTGTTCATTATAATGGCAGCCTCCTTTACTTACAATCTGATAAAATTAGTATTGGGCCCTATGGAGATTTTTTTTATTATTTGAATTATTTCTTTGACAATGTTTTCTCAGATATGTATTAAATAATGTGTGCCTAAAATGTTAAAAAGAGCAATAGAAAGCAAATCTCTGATTTTTAAATAATTGTTTTCCCTATTTTCAGAGTCACCAAACAGACTATACATTACAAATCCTAACTCGTCCTATATTCGACGTACCCCATGCTCAAGATTATAGTATAGTACCCGAAAGGCCTGTTCTTAGTTGGAGTCGGAATTCCTCAAGTTTACAAACGAATAAAAATCATAGCTCTATGGTCTAATAAAAAGAAGACAATTAAGAGCTACGATTCTGCAGCTAGGTTACCGGAATGACTTGGTTAACCATTAGGGAATATCTGTGTCACAAATGACCACGGATGTGTTCCCTTTGTGTATTCACAATACCCACCCTTTCCTTATTCAAGACATGTCATCGGATATTTGACAAGAGTAACACGACCGGTGTCAAAAGTGGAGTACATGATGCCACCCCTGATTTTTCGTGTTGTTCTTGTTGCTCAATATTTTGTTTTCTGTGTACTGTTTTGTATATCATTGTTTGTCTTTTTGCCATTTTTTTCTTTTCTTACTGCCCGTTGCGCCAAATGGCATGTGGGGCAGCAACAAAGGTACGCCACTTCTGCCTGTCCTTGGCCATCTTCTGTAGACTTCCCCATGAGTGGTTTAATTCCTTCATTTCTGCTTCAACGGTACGCCGCCACGTTATCCTGGGCCTCCCTCTGGTGTCCAGAAAAGGGCTGTCTTAGTGAGGTCTTGCTGATCTTTTCTCAAGCCATTTTTCTTTTGGCCTTTGTAGTGTTTGTCCATCTTCGATTGACCACATCCGATTATCCATTTTGGTATCTTCAAGCTTTTCTTTAAATACAATTATCCTAACATAAAGAGACTATTAAAACACAATGATTAGGTTAAGGCAAGGGTTATGGTGTATAGTGCCACTTATATGACAGTTATATCGTGACGACAAGTTTTATTGGTGGAGGAAACCCGGAGTACCAAAGAAAACCACCGACCTGTCGGAAGTCACTGACAAACTGTATCACATAATGTTGTATCGAGTGAACGGGATTCGATAGGTACTGATTGCTTAGGTAGTTATAAATCCAACTACCATACGATCACAACTACGACGGCCTCGCAAAGATTGGTTTGAAAAACATATTTAGTGTGCTACTTAATAAACCAATCAAGAGTACCTCCCAGAGACAAAAGTAAAAATAGAATAATCCTACTTTCACTTTGCACAAGTTTAGTTGCTATATATAGTTTCTTATAATTGACGGGTGCTATTGGTGACCTACTGAATAAATAAAAGATAGACAAAATTGTTTGAAAAGCTAATACCTATATTAAGAATTAATCGGCCGAAATAGTTGTGAAAAAACCTTTTTCCAACTTTTTTGGGGAAATCCGATATAAAGACGGACTACTATATATAGCGCGTATTCTCATATCTGAACATCCGGGTGTTTAATAATTCATTGGGGTGAGGTCAGCAGGAATCCTCTAAATTTTACCTAGATTCCATTGGAAAATTTGAATTTTATTTTCCTAATTTAAAATAAACCCGTCTGATATAAATTGACGAAAATCAAACTAGATATCTGATTTAGTGTCTTATAAGGACCAGAGGTGATTTTAATTAAAATATTTAACTTCTGTTGGAAGATAGCGAATAAATTAATATACATTGGAGTCTATGTAGAATCCCGAGGATTTTGCTTGGCTTCACCTCAAATATTTTCTCCATCTCAAAATTGATAATCATTGATAGGTTAATTACATTGTGTGATGTCACTCCGAAATCGAGAATTGTCTCTCTTTCAATGTGTACTCAAAAACCATATTACTTGAATGAAAACGAAGATGTCTAATTTAGAGGGCACGACACGCTTCTGGAATAACCTTCACCTTAATATCAAAAGACAGGAAAGCCAAATAATTCAAAAGTCTTTGGTGCCTAGAATAATGAAAGAAGGGATGTTTGATAATAAATTGTGACAACCAACACAGGTGGACCTCTGGTTTCTACTGTTGGTTATATATATTTAGAAACCTCCATCATAACAGATTAATACTAAAAATATTAATAAAGGTTGTTAGAATAGCAATACACTGGTGTTATACAGGTACGTGAAGGATCAGATGATATAACGTTCTATTTGCCTTACTTCAACATTGTTTACATGTAGGGTCGTGAAATATAGGGCAATACGAAACATGCTAGATATTGACATTAGACCTATACGATATTAACATTTCCATTTACTGTATATATATATACAAGATTACATGTGGTAAGTGTTGTGTAATATTGAGACAATTTAATGTACTAAAATGTTTGTTTGATGGTGTTTAACTTTAACGCCACTTTCAGCAATATTTCAGTTATATCGTGGCGGTCAGTTTTATTGGTGGAGGAAACCGGAGAAAACCATCGACCTGTCGCAAGTCACTGACAACCTTTATCACATACATTTTGTAATGTTGTACACCTCGCCCTGATCGAGATTCTTCTTCTTCTTCCAGGTAAAGGACGAAATTCAATAAATGAATGTTTGTGTCCTGTGATTAAAAACTCCGCAGGCCCTCGGGAACAGACGAGTCTCCTTGGCTATACAATTAAAAGTTCACTGGAATATATACAATGCTAAAATTATGTACACGGCTCTGGTCACTAGTATGCGTAGAGGGGTTCCGGCAGGTTCTGAATCCTACCCCTGAATTCCTCTAATTTGTCTGCATTAGTGACTAAGGCTGGCAACAGGTTCCATTCCCTGATGGTGCGAGGAGAACTTATAAGCATCATGTTGTGCCACTGGTTGGTACAGGCGGTTGGAACCTCTCGTCCTACTGTCCCCGGTTCTGATTACGTCTGTCTGGACATCAACAAGCTCATGATGATGAGACGGTTGTTATATCGTCTTTGTTGAAGTGGTTGCCAGCCGAAGTTTTGTACCATATGCGTCACGCAGCCAGGTGTGCGCTCCGTGTAGTTGTTGAGGACAAACCTAGCGGCTCTCCTCGGCACTTGCTCTAGTTTATGGGTTTCTGCAGATGAGTGTGGGTCCCAGACAGTGGATGCATACTCGAGTGTCGGTCTTGCCATTGTGGTGTAAGCCGCAGCTTTGACTGGTTTGGTGCAGTCTCTGAGGTTTCTCCGGATAAAACCCATTGTCCTGTTAGCCTTGGAGACTGTGTTGTCAATGTGCTTGGACCACTGTAATTCCTCGCTAATGGTGACTCCTAAGTACTTGGCACTGTCGACAACTTCTAGAGTGTGACGATGTAGAGTGTATTGTGTTGGTATGACATGTCGTTTGTTTGTAGCTATCCTGATGACTGTGCATTTCTGTGGGTGGAAACTCATTTGCCACTCCTCTTCCCATTTTTCAAGTGCTGAAAGGTCTTTTTGCAGCAGGTCTGAGTCGTTCTGGCTGTTGACGTGACGATAGAGGAGGCAGTCATCTGCAAACAAGCGTGCATCCGATGAGGTGGTAGCATCCGGTAGGTCATTAATAAATGACAAAAAGAGCAAGGGTCCCAGGATTCGAACTCACAACATCAGTGGTGACAGGCACTGATTGCATAGGTAGTTGTATTCCCAACTACCATACGATCACGGCCACGACGGTCCCCCACTACACATGACGATAACCACAATCATTTAAGAAAATTTCATAAACATGCATTTAAAAAAGAAAAGATCTCTACTTTAGTAGCAAAATTGTTGTGGCAAAAAAAACAACAAAAGAAAACAAATAAACAAACAAACAAAAACAGAACGCGACATATTATAGTAAAAGACATTATATTAAAATGCACTAAAACTTCGCGATACACGTCACATGACACACCGCAATAAACTGCAATCAATAAAACATTTACAATAACATTTATATGAACATACATTTAAAAACATCTCAACTAAGTAGAAACTATTGTGTGGTAATAAGAAAGAGCGCTATACGTCAACAAGCATTAATGACTTTATACCCCGATACATTTTCATGATTATGAATGTGGCAAATTTAATACGTATACGGTGTGGAACCCACGTATTTTAGTGGGTTTCATGTTGCGCTCTTTTTTAGTTTTCTGTGTAGTATTTTGCAGAACGTTGTTTGTCATTTGTCATTGTTTTACCTTTGGCCATTGCATTGTCTGTCATTCGTCCTCAGTCAATTTTAAAAGCTCATTATATAGAGCTTGTGTTGTATGTATACTGTGCATCGAATCTATAAATAAAACTTTGAACTGAATTCGATTTACAGCTTTGGTATCTACAGACTTTTCTTAAGGTTGTTAAATCGACTTCTCAATTTCAAAATCACTGGAAATGCACTGTGCACATGTTTGTGTATAAACTTTACCGGTTAATGGCCTTGTATTACACCTTTCTGTGTGTGACCTTGAATGAATAAATGCAAATATTTACTTTGTCTTGATAATCGTATTGATGTCATGTGTGTTAATATCACATATACCAAACATTTTAGGTATAAAGTGAACATCCTCTGATGTACATTATCAATTCCTACTGGAGATATACGGAGTAAGACAACATTTATTTTTCTGTCACTATACAACGGGATTCCATAACTAAAAATCTAATAGGATATCATACCCGTTTATGGAAACTAGACGTGACTATTCTGACTGTTCTTGAATGCTAATAAGGGCGAAAAAGCGAAAAGTCAAAATATTGCGCGAAAATCCGAAAAAGCGAAAAAGAAAATAGCACACGGACAGTCGAAATTCTCATTTCGCTTTTTCGCGTTAATATTCATTGTTCGTGTACATATTTCGAATCTTGGCTTTTTCGTGTTTTCGCGTCAATATTTGACCTTTTTACTTTTACCCCTAATTAGTATACAAGACGAAAAATCGAAAACACTAAAAGTCGTAATGGCTGCATCTGGCTTCCATATTCTGTGCACTGACTCTTTCGTGCAGTAAGACCATGAAACTCGGTGTCGATCAGTTCTTACACTAGCTTCAAGTACAAATGTATTAGGAAATAGGTCTTTTTCCTTGGTGAAATGAATTTTCCAGACAATATACCATTATAATTGGAATATAATTCATTCAAGTGGCAGTTCTATGTACGAAATGTTGTCACCATACGCAATGTACGTTATTTATGACCTTTGCGAAATACAAATGTTTGCAGGAAACCAGAATGAATATTGGCAGATATCTGCAGCTAGTGGCAACCTTTCTTCAGACATAACAGCAAATTTGCAGAAACATGAGATGTTTACAAAAATATTGCATGAACACCTAAATATTTGTATTTGTTTGCCACAAGGTTACAGCAATTTAGGACCGTCTTAACAGCATTATAGACCAACGGACAAAGCGGTGCACTTGGGGCCCTTATCTACACAACAACTCACAGGAATAAAACTGTAAATGACGATAAAATCAAACATATATTTATTGTATTGATACGTCCAACAAAATCAGTGTTTAAACATTAAAAAATACATGCTGGACACTACATACATAGATTAGCATGGGCCGGATAGGCTCGTGGTGCTCACGGGAAACTGACCAGTGTGCGCATGCGTTAAGACGACACTGAACAATGTTTCGGCAAGTTCACAGGAAAGATGACGAAAAATATATGAAAAAGAATAGTTAGGAAACTCAAATCAAATTAATATCAATATGAATTTAAACTAATTGATAAACATAATAGTTGTATACGGTATTTTAAAGATGAATAAAGTCTGTATATGTATACCAACTCTTTATTTTAGATCATGCTTCAGTCTACAACTTCAGTAGTAGCAATACTTGCAATAATCTATTGGTACACTACAAAACAGGACCCGGATGATGTGTTTAATATACGAGCGAATTCATCATATGACTATATAATTGGTAAGTAAATTCTTGCTAGCGGTTCGTGTTAGTGTGCTTCTTGTCAGGTCTCACTTTTAACTATAAGATTTACAAGAAGAAGTTTACCAGATATCTACTGTCGTCCAGTCGTGTTTCAGGTGCACTCGACGCGATCGCCAATAAACATACGAACCATACATATGATACGCCCATATAAAGTCCGATAACAAAAGTGAAAATCGTACACAGACCGTCAGATCACCATTCGTAATAAAAATAGGGAAGTTTGAATAAATTGACATGATGAAGTGACAGTTAGTGCGCGACATGTTTACAACAGTGTTTTTTCATGCGATAAACCCATAAGAAGAGTTTGAAGATACCAAAGGGGTAATCAGAATCCGTAAATCGAAGAAGAACAGACAACACAATGACCAAAAGGAAAAGAACAAAAGAACAAACAACGTAAAACTATAGATATAAAATAAAGAATAACGAAAAACGGAAGTAACCGGCCATTGAAACGGTTACACCATGCATTTGTGGGAAAAAAAGTTTAAAAAGTGACGGTAAACATTTCCACTAATATTAACAAAACGAACAACCACCTCTCTCCTTAACTCACTGAGCACAAAAAAGACCACGCTATATAACGTTGGAAATCCAAATCCTGGCTTGGGTTAGGCAACAAATGTGGCAGGGTTAAACCGGGGCAGGGTTAAACCGGTTAGTGGGATCCCAACTCTACCCTCTTGACAGATGTATAACACTTGAATCATTATTTGATTTAAACAGTTGGTGCTGGTTCAGCAGGCGCTGTGATTGCTAACAGACTCTCGGAGGACAATGATGTCACGGTGTTATTGATAGAAGCTGGAGGTTCCGAACTGAGTAATGATAATATACGTGTTCCCATAAAACAAGGAAAACTCCAGAAATCAAACGAAGACTGGGTGTATTATAGCACTCCACAGAAACACAGTCAACTAGCAATGAACGACCAGGTACATTTGATAAGGTGAACCATGAGGAAAAACTGGATATACTGAAATGCTATGCAAACTCTAAAACATATTTAAAATGAATGAATTTGAATTGTTGGTGTTTAACGCCACTTTCAGCAATATTTCAGCTATATCATGGCGACCAGTTTTAGTGGCGGAAGAAGCCGGAGTACCCGGAGAAAACCACCGACCATGGGCAAGCAACTGGGACCTTTATCACTTGCGGCTGCGAGTTGAGTGCACCCTATTTTGTAATTTACAAAGCCGGGCGCGAACCCACGTTGTATTGGTGATAGGCTTTTATGAGTTGTTAGGTAATCAAACTAACTCATTGAGCGACCCGGGCCCTTTAAAATGAATGTATACCTATAGTATGAACGTAGACAAAATATACAACCTCTTCGTTCAATATCAATAAATATACTCTAACACGGAATAAATCAACATTTGAATACATTTTGAATGTTTGATGATTGATTGACCATTGTTTCATGGATTGATTACTGATCGATTGATTTATCAATTGATTGATAATTGATCGGTTTAATTGATTGATTGATTGATTGATTGACTCATTGCAGTTTAACGTCAGGCGAGCTGTATTTTAGCTATGTTCTGGGCGTTAACAACTTTACGAACAATAAATCATGCACGTTAAAATGTGACCATGGGATATTTTGAAGTACACATAAATAGATTGGGGACAATCGTATCTAGCATCAGGCCACCAAACCACCACTCCTTATAAACTACTGTTTATGAATTCTCATTGTTATGCACAAGCAGAGTGACATTCCCCAAGTCGGTATAAACTCATTTTGCTCAATCCCTTTCTGTGTAATTCAGGGGCGGATCCAGGATTTCAAGTTAGGGGGGTGCGCACTTAAAAAAATTGCCCCGAGCAGAGGGAGGCACGAAATTTTTGGGGTATTTCGTGTGAAAAATCACGATTTTACGCCAAAAAATCATATTTTTTTCAATTGTCGAGGGTGCGCCCCCCCCCCCCCCCCCCTGAATCCGCCCCTGTAATTAGTCGACCATTGTTTGTCCTACTCTCTGCCAGTACAGTGTTTGCCCTTCATCGACTTGTAGCTTCTGATTAACTAATTGGAATGTTCAAACCTTTCCTAGAACGAGTTGCCTGTTTGATTCGTTGCGTACAATCAGTGACAGGCCCTTCGGAAGGCTTTTTACCCACAGCCGTAAAACTATATCCTATTTCGGAGCATCTGATCTAACATTCTATCTCCGTATACGTACTCGTTTATTCAACAGTATTATTTTGCCGCTACTTTATACACTGTCGTTGACGATTAAATCGAACTGCAATCAAAAAGCAAAAAAACAAAACAAAACAAAAACGAAAAAAAAACAAAAACAAAAACAAACAAAAAACAGCAAAAAAAAAAACAGAAAAAAAACCAAAACAAAAAACCCACAAAAAAACAAAAAAAACCAATAACAACATTATGTGAGCCATACATATATATATTGTCTTATGTTTTATGTTTTCTGAAAACACTCAAACCTATCTTAGGTGACCTTTCAATGGATCATTGAAAAGGGGTCACATACGACAGGTGGTTGCTAAATACAGGTTTAATTTATATGAAATGAACTGTGAAGGGAAATTAAAATAAGGTCACATAATACAAGTTATCGCTTAATAGAGGTGGTCACTAAAGCAGGTTTGATTTTATAATTATTTTTTTCTGATTACAGTTCTTTCAATAATGGATAAATTTTACCTGAACTATCATTTTCAGAGGTCTGCATGGCCAAGAGGTCGAGTTCTTGGAGGATCAAGTAGTTTAAACTCTATGGCTTTTGTACGAGGAAGTAGACATGATTTTAACCAATGGTCTATGGAAGGCTGCACAGGATGGAGTTACAAAGATGTCTTGCCATATTTTCTAAAAATGGAGGACATTCAGATTGAACGTCTTTATGATTCACGTAAGTAATGTTTTTGCTTCTTCAATATTTTCTTGTACGTTTGAACTTTTAATCAAATGAGAAATAAACAAATACCACAGTGCCACAACTGTTCTAAAATAAACAAATACCACAGTGCCACAACTGTTCTAAAATAAACAAATACCACAGTGCCACAACTGTTCTAAAATAAACAAATACCACAGTGCCACAACTGTTCTAAAATAAACAAATACCACAGTGCCGCAACTGTTCTAAAATAAACAAATACCACAGTGCCACAACTGTTCTAAAATAAACAAATACCACAGTGCCGCAACTGTTCTAAAATAAACAAATACCACAGTGCCACAACTGTTCTAAAATAAACAAATACCATAGTGCCACAACTGTTCTAATATTGGGATATTGAGCCTACCTGGTGAATGTTATCCCAGAAACGCGTCGTGTGCACTAAATTGATATCTACATTTTTATTACTATCACTGGGTTGATACCTCTGCTGATGGACTATCAGGGCATTTTCCGCCCAGTAGTCAGTGTTTAGGCACTGCTATAGTTTATTAGATATAATTATTATTGCAATTTCCAGTTCCAAAATAATGAAATTGTTATTAAAACTAAGGTTATCCTCCCTCAGACATAAGTGGCCTTAGTTGATTTTGGCTATCCCGTTTATGATCTTTGGTGTATTGCTCCCGAACACTTTTAAATTATTTGCCTTTTCAATATTTCGATACTGAGCGTACTTGATGACGTACTTGATGACGGTTATTCCAGAAATGCTTTGTGTGTACTAAATTTGATATCTACGTTTTTATTCCAAAATTAGGTAGATAATAGAAAGAGACAAGATATTGTCTGTGGTCAAAGTTAAATGCGGTTTGATGCCATTTACTAGTAGTTGGTTTGGTTGGTTTGGGGCGTTTAACGACACTTTCAACACTATTTCAGCTATATCGTGGCGGTCAGTTTTATTGGTGGAGGAAACGGGAGTACCCGGAGATAAATCACCGACCTGTCACAAGTCACTGGCAAACTTTATCACATAATGTTGTATCGAGTACACCCACCTAAACGGGATTCGAACTCGCAACGTTAGTGGTGATCCAACTACCATACGGTGACGACCACGATGGCCCCCGTTTACTAGTAACTAATGTAGGTATTTTTATGTATTTTATAGCCTACCATTCAAGGGGTGGATACATTACGATCACAGAATCCCTCGTCACCCCACTTCCTGACATCTATTGTCAAGCAGCAAAAGAAATAGGAATGAAAATAGTTGATGTTAATGGTGAAGACCAAATAGGTATATTTTAACCATTTTACAATGAATTTTTGTTATCATAATTTTAATTTTGATTAGAACACATTTTATTCTTTATTTACCAGTAGTCAGCATACTGGGGACTGACATGGTTAATAAGAGATACTTGGATACAAGTATATATTCAATACTGCAGTTTACATTTCCTAAGAAGAGTTTAAAGATACCAAAGGGTCAATCAGAATCCAATATATAGAAGAAGAACAGACAACACAATGGGCAAAAGAAAAAGGACAAAAGGACCAACAACGATCCACAAGACATGCGCATAAAACTAAAGATCGAATAACACGAACACCACTAAAAACCGGGGTGAAATAAGGTGCTTCTGAAGGGTAGACAGTTTCTGTTCCACTAGTGGCACCCTAATGTGCATGTCCCCCAGGCATAGATGATTTTGGCTATCATGTTTAGTCCCTTTGATCTTCTTGCTCCCTGCAAAAACAACTTTTGAATTACTTGACTTTCCATTCGTTTCTGTGCTTTGAGCGCACCAGATGAAATTTGCTTCAGAAACTGGTCGTGTGCACTATATTAGATATCAACAGTTTTGTAATGAAAGGTTTTCGGCACTAAAGCGTACTACATCTCACAGTAGAACCATGTGTTGGCCATGGTCTGCATTTCTTCGATTCATGGCTTCTGATTGACCCATTGATATCCTCAAACTTTTCTGGAGGTAGAAGGGGCATACCGGTATGTTTTTACTTGGAAATATTCTGGTTTTCTTGTTACCGTGGGATACATTAAGCTGAAAGATACTTCTAAAGAACTGAATTTGTACTTCAAGTTAATGGAGGAGACGACTCGTTCGTGTTGGGGATAACGGGGTTCGACTGTATTGGGACATTGATTGTTTCGTCATCGTAAATTAAACTGTGCATGCTGATCGTCCTCGTAAATTACAGTGCGCATGTTCATCGTCCTCGTAAATTACACTGCGCATGCATATGTTTATTCAACTGATATATTTCGAATTGACTAATCACAAATGTCGTAACAGATTTTAACATAAATCCAATTTGATGCAATATGGAGTCAATTAAGGTTGCTCCTATTTTTAGTTTGCTGTGTTGTGTTTTTCTTTCTTTATTTATTTATTTATTTATTTATTTATTTATTTATTTATTTATTTATTTATTTATTTATGTGTGTGTGTGTGTGTGTGTGTGTGTGTGTGTGTGTGTGTGTGTGTGTTTGTTTGTTTGTTTGTTTGTTTGTTTGTTTGTTTGTTTGTTTATTTATTTATTTATTTGTTTGTTTGTTTGTTTGTTTGTTTGTTTGTTTGGTTTTTGTTCTATTTTGTTTTGATTTGTTTTGTTTTGTTTTTCGTTTTCGTTTTTGTTTTTGAGAGTGGGTATACATATTCGTTCTGTTTTTTGTGCCTAATGTCGCCCGTGTCTCTGGATTGCCCATTCTTGATTGCCCCTTTGGTTTTCTCTGACATAAATAAACAAATTATCGGTCTAAGTTTAGTAAAAACAAATTAATTTGTTTAAATCGTATATCTTGGTAATCTCAATTTCCAGGATTTTCTTACATGCAATCCAATATTAAAAATGGTGAAAGACAAAGCACTGCCACAGCATATCTGAGACCTATACTTAACAGACCAAATCTACATATCAGTCTGAACACAATGGCTATAAAGGTATTAACGTAAGAACACACTCTATGCTTTTTAAATTAAATAAACAAGCATAATAGATTTTACTGCAACGTCGAAGCAGATAATATAGAGAGAAACTGCATTTTGTGAACCAGTTAGAAATTTTATTCTAAGAACAACATAACATACCACATGAGCCAGAAACAGACATCGTTGAAGACATGAGACGACATCAGTTTTTTCTTCTTCGATTTCTCTCTTTTAATGTTGAAAACAT
Organism: Bathymodiolus brooksi; assembly: GCA_963680875.1. NCBI lineage: Eukaryota > Metazoa > Mollusca > Bivalvia > Mytilida > Modiolidae > Bathymodiolus > Bathymodiolus brooksi. Next base: position 84,213,990 of record OY804588.1, on the reverse strand, counting down.
TTACAATTTCATTGACTACATGTTTGTAGCTAATGATTGATAGTCATGAACAATACGACACACACACACACACACACACACACACACACACACACACACAGCCTATAAGAAGTACACATGCTACAACAGTGGCGTAGCCAGGCACTAAATGAATTGGATGCTTTAGAGATAAGATCTTCGCTGGGGTCTGGGGGTTGCTAAAAGCCCCCAATGGGTACAGGGCAGAGCCCTGGTAGGGTCTAAATTATTTCGAGCATTTTAAAACTTCAATCTGCTATTGTTTCACGCTGATATTTTCCACAAAAGAATTTAGAAAACTGTACGGTATGCCAGGAGATTAGGAGACACACGATTCATTTCTTACGATGTAGGCAAAGAAAAATAACAAGCCATTTGTACTTTGATGGAAGTACTCTTAACAGTTTGCTGCTTTTTGATTTACATTTTTTTTACCAAAATGATGTGGATGCTCGAGCATACAGGCATACATGTAAGCTACTCCACTGTACAGGAATATATTTTCAGATTCTAACGAAAGACAAAAGAGCCATCGGTGTTGAAATAGTCAAGAATAACAGAAAAACAACAGTGTATACCAATAAAGAAGTTATTTTATCAGGAGGTTCTGTAAACAGCCCTCAGTTATTAATGTTATCTGGAATAGGACCACAGAAGCATCTAGAAGAACACGGGGTACAATATTTGTTATAGCCCCTCCAGGGACACGGTTGAATTAAACATATGTTATTGTTCTAATATAAGCAATGGGTTTGGGCACAAGTTATTACATGGTTACACGGATCACGTGACATGGATATATACAGTATTTCTATTTCGGAAAACGGAGAGCATTTGGGGAAGTTGTCTGTTTCTAAAACTGTAAAATTGAGAAGGAAAAACAATGTTTGCCCAATCGTAACTACTCGGCCATTCTCGATACCCTGCAAATAACCTCGTATGCATTAGGCGTATAAATCGCACTACTTTTCACATGTCAGTTACATGAAAGTTTGATCAAGTTATATTTTAAGCAATTTTCTATATTTCAATTAAAGTTTTAATTAGATTTGCATGATTAGATTTTACTTAGTATTTCTTCCATATTGGATTTTCGTGGACTATATTTTTGTGCGGCTTAACTTAGCTTAACTTCCGGCAAACAATTTAAGAAGAATTTCTACTATGTACGTACGAGGTTATTTGCAGGGTAGCGAGAATGGCCGAGTAGTTACGATTGAATGTTTGCCCTTTAAATCGGCACATAATTAACTCATACAGAGTTATCGATCCTTGAGCAGAGTAGTCGATCCTTAAACAGAATTATCGGTCCTCAAACAGAGTTATCGGTCCTTACACAGAGTTGTCGGTACTTTCTTCTGTCTGTGTCTCAATAATTATAATTTTCGTGCCAGAATATCACAATAAAAACGGAAATAATCGGAAATTGAAATAAATTTAACATTTGTCCGGATGCTGTTCCTTTCCGACCATATATTAATTTAGACTACAACAAATTAAATCGCGCACTAGAACGAAGTAATCCGTGAAAACAAATTGAAAATTATTTAAATCCGTGATAATAAGTGTAATATTGTATAAGGTGATAAGTCATGAACGAGAAATGGTGGGCAGTTTCGTGGGAACGAGGCTTAATAATAATGAAAATAATTATTAAGAGATTCCGAAGAATGTTCATTAAAACAATATCGATGTTAATGTTTCTTTTCTTCTACTCAACACTTAAGAATCAAAATAAAACAAATTTCATTTGTAGATACCTGTCGTTGCTGATTTACCTGTTGGGGAGAATCTAGAAGATCACATGTTGTTTTTCATGAAATACAAAATCAACCAATCATATACTGTTCATGGTGATGTGATTAACACACTAGCCAATCAGATGTGGTATGATTTGACTGGGAAAGGTAAGATAAATACGGCACAATTCCTATGAGGATTTTAATTACTCTATAAAATCGTAGCTACCTTTGAAAAGTTTGAAGATATCAAAGGGGTAATCAGAAGCCGTAAATCTAAGATATCAAAGGGGTAATCAGAAGCCGTAAATCTAAGATATCAAAGGGGTAATCAGAAGCCGTAAATCGAAGATATCAAAGGGGTATTCAGAAGCCGTAAATCTAAGATATCAAAGGGGTAATCAGAAGCCGTAAATCGAAGATATCAAAGGGGTAATCAGAAGCCGTAAATCTAAGATATCAAAGAGGTAATCAGAAGCCGTAAATCGAAGATATCAAAGGGGTAATCAGAAGCCGTAAATCGAAGATATCAAAGGGGTAATCATAAGCCGTAAATCGAAGATATCAAAGGGGTAATCAGAAGCCGTAAATCTAAGATACCAAAGCGGTAATCAGAAGCCGTAAATCGAAGATATCAAAGGGGTAATCAGAAACCGTAAATCGAAGATATCAAAGGGGTAATCAGAAGCCGTAAATCGAAGATATCAAAGGGGTAATCAGAAGCCGTAAATCGAAGATATCAAAGGGGTAATCAGAAGCCGTAAATCGAAGATATCAAAGGGGTAATCAGAAACCGTAAATCGAAGATATCAAAGGGGTAATCAGAAACCGTAAATCGAAGATATCAAAGGGGTAATCAGAAGCCGTAAATCGAAGGACAGAAAATATAGTGCCAAAATAGGACAAATAAAAAAAAAACTAAAGATTGAACAATTCCAATTCTACAAAAAAACACGGGGATGAAATTAGGTGCCCCAGAAGGGTAAGCAGTTCTTACTCCACTAGTGGTATCCATTGTGTTCATCTTGTGAAAAATCTGATGATAAGTCATGAACGAGAACAAGAGGACGGAATTATGACTACGACAAACGAAACATATCCGTGGTTATCTGTGACAGGGTTAAACAAGTCATAATGGTGATCGTAAACATTTCGAAGTAGTTATGCAACACAAACCCCGCTAAAAGCCGGAGGTGAACTGCGGTGATAATGTAGCGCGCAAGACGCGTTTCTGGAATAATATTCATAAGACACGCTCATTGTCCTAAGACTGAAAAAAACAAATAATTTAAAATGATTTTGGATCAAGCAAACTTAAGTGACTAAACAGGATAGCCAACATAGGTCAAAGTTACCTATACCTGAGGGAGATTGACATCATTTTAAATAAATTAAACTATTTAGGAAATGACAATTTCAAACATAAATATATCTAATAAACCATTCACTGACAAATGGGAGGACGATACCCTCGAGAACTAATATTCGTTTTGATGGGAGGTATTGTATTTGCGCAGTGTCATATTTTTCCTATCCGAAGCTAATCCCAAGATATTTATTTGCAAATGTTGTCTTTCATGTATTTTTCAAATTTTCCATAGGAGTAGTTTGTGTGAGTGAGGGATTGCTGCGTAAAGCCAAGTGAGCAATTTTCAGGTATATTATGGCGAGAACAAGTTACATTTCGATGAGATGATGTCTGCTTTGTTCTAGATCAACACGCTTGGCTGGATTTTTATAGTGCTTGCTTACCGAAACAGCAGTCTGCGGGTAGATGTGTATTTGATATTTCTATTACAAACTGGAATTCATTCTGTGGAGGCACAATGTAATTTTATTTGACATTTCTTTTTCAGGCATGAATTCATTCTGTGCAGTGGAAGGTCATATATTTGGACAAATGGGTAATAGACCTAAGGGTACCCCAGACTATCCTGACTATCAGCTACTTATATTTAATGCTGCCCAAGACGAAGATTTTATTGAGAATGGACTCGACTTTAATCTGAAAAGAGAGGTTAGTTTATAGTTACCAACATTAATACCTAAATATATGAAATGTTTGAAGATATTTAGTGTCTCGACGCGTTACTGGAATACCAAAAGCAAGAGTTCGTATGCAATGTACAGTTATGCGCCATATATCTGTTCCCACTCAAAAAATTACTATATATTTCATATAAAACCACATTTTTTCAAATAAATATCCTGAAGTCATTTCTGGTCCGATTTTGATGAAATTTACACCAATAATCTCATAATTTGTTGCAAATTTTTCTGATAATTTTGAAATAATTTTATAATTAATACTTTTGGAGAAATCACGATTTAAAGACACATTTAAATTTTTGTGTTCAAAAATAACATAGGTATAGGGAATAATGACGTTAAAAATTAATATTTGTGTTTAAATCATAATTTCTAAAAAAAACTATGAATCATAAAAATATTTAAAAATTTGCCAGAACATACTGCAGGTATATCCGAGTTTAATAGTAAAAATTTCATAAAAATCGAACAAGAAATAAATTCAGGACAATTTATCATTTTCGAGAAATTGGTACTAGCAAAAATAAATGACACTACAGAAATATCATGAAATGTAAAAAATAAATATAAAATACAGTCAATCTCTTTTTTGTCAGATAAAAGACAAATTGAAGACTCGAGCAAGTAAAAAAGAATTTACCTATCTGTGTTGTCTTCTACATCCTAAGAGTAAAGGGACGATTCGACTTACAAGTTCTGATCCATTCGACTATCCTGCTATAAATCCAAATTACCTGGAACATCCTGATGATATCAAAGTTTTGATAAGTGGTATGTTTTACATAGTTAGAAATCGATAACAATTATTTACGCCGAACGCTAAAAAAAATACCAGAGGGAATAATTAATACTAAAAATGAATTAGGAGGTTATGGTGTTTAACGCCACTTTCACAATAATTCAGTTATATCCAACTACCATACGATGACGACCACGATGGCACCTCTTAAGAGAATACAATGCATTGCAATATCAACAAATGTACACATAAGAAAAACAACAAAATCTAGGTATGTTCGATTTACTCACAGAATATGATAATGAGAACAGATACCGTATTAGGGCTAACAGTGATAAGAAGAGTTTGAAGATACCAAAGGGAGGTAATCAGAATTTGTAAACTGGAGAAGGACAGACAAAACAATGGCCAAAAGAAAAAGGTCAAAAGGACAAACAACATCTACAAAACACACACATAAAACTACAGATCGAGTAACACGAACCCCACTACAAATCGAGGTGAACTCAGATGCTCCGGAAGGGTAAGCAATTCCTGCTCCACTAGTGGAGCCCGTGGTGTTAATATAGTTGCAAACTCGGTGATAAGTCATGAATGAGAAACAAAAGTGGAACATATCCGTAGTCATTTGTGACACAAATATTCCAAAATGGTCAACCAGGTGAAGCCATGGTGGCGACCGTAACACTTTCGAAGTGATGACTTCAACTTAGCCAATAGGAACCCTTGTGTTGCGGCTCATACTAATACAAGATGTATACCAACCGCTTTCTATACTGAAAAAAGTAAATTTTAGTATAATAAATAAGGGTGATAACAAAATTACCGAACTCCGAACAATCTAACAAAGGGAAAGTCAAAACTCATAAGTATATAAACAGACAAAATCAGTCAAATGATATCAGTATCGCATCTTTCTATTATAATATAGAGCAAAAACTATTGTGAACTGTATATTATAATGGGAAATATCATCTAAATTAAGCCATACCTACCTTAAAGATGAAATTAAAAACCAGGCGTGGTTATTTTGATTTTTTTCTGTCAAATTGATTATTTCAGGACACTGTTTAGATATATTATGATTTATGTATTATATATACCACGGATCTTACGAATTAACTTATTTAAACCAACGAATCCGAAGGACGAGTTGGTTTAAATAAGTTCATGAGTAAGATCCATGGTATATATGGTTTGTAACAGAAATTACATGATTGACAGATCTATGGAATAACAGATCCTATGACGTCAAAATCATGGAATAACAGACCTATGACGTCAAAATCATGGAATAACATCAAGATCTTCATGTTAGACCATGGTTTGTTAAAGTTCACTATTTTTAAGTTGATTATTGAATATAAACATCAAAGGAAAAATGCGTATTTATGTTACAAAATATAATATTGATTTACCAAGAGCTACACTATAGATTGATCTAAAAGCCTTAAGGGGTATATTTGCCGCGATATATGGAAATTGTTTTCTCAAGACAATATTTACATATTCCGTTCTACTGTGTTTTATGTTAACAGTGAATAGAGATTTAAACATAAAGGGAGAGAAATAGTAAAAAACGCAGTATTATCTGTCTAATATTTATAAGGCTCGATTGTCTTTTCCGTAGAATGACTAAAGGTCCAACTGTAAGTCATAAGAAAAGTTTGAAGATACCAAACGGGTAATCAAAAACCGTAATTTGAAGAAGAACAGACAATACAATGGCCGAAAGAAGAAGAACAGACAATACAATGGCCGAAAGAAAAAGGACACACAATACAATGGCCGAAAGAAAAAGGACAGACAATACAATGGCCGAAAGAAAAAGGACAGACAATACAATGGCCGAAAGAAAAAGGACAGACAATACAATGGCCGAAAGAAAAAGGACAGACAATACAATGGCCGAAAGAAAATGGACAGACAATACAATGGCCGAAAGAAAAAGGACAGACAATACAATGGCCGAAAGAAAAAGGACAGACAATACAATGGCCGAAAGAAAAAGGACAGACAATACAATGGCCGAAAGAAAAAGGACAGACAATACAATGGCCGGAAGAAAAAGGACAAAAGGATAAACAACGATCTACAAAACATTACACAGATCAACTAAATATTGAACAACACGAACCCACTGAAAACCGTGGGTGAACTCAGGCGCTCCGGAATTATAAGAATCGTATTGGTGTGTTATAATTTCATCATACAGTCAATATAATTTTAAGGAACGACAATTTTAACACGAGTGGATTCGGAGGGGTTAGGCTAAGTTTTTATGTCGCCCTTTTTTTATACAATAGAATGAATTGATCTGAAAGTTGAAAAAAAAATCTAATCACAGGTTTTAACGACAGATTTTGGTAAATTTGTAAAAATAAAAAGTATAGATTTTTCATATGAAAAAAGAAATAATCTGTTTTTTCTTTCATGTGCAAGCAATGTTCTGGCTTATGCGAGAAAAAAGCAAAAACAAACACCTCCTTTGGAGTGCAACGGCCGACCCTCGAGTTGCCCTCCTCCTTCGTGCACAATTCTTCACTAACTGAATGTAACGATATATTTCAGCAATTAGGGCATCACAACAGTTCTCATCGACACGAGCCCTACAAAAAATTGGAGCGACATTGAATAGATTTGATTTCCAAGGTGTATGTGACGAAGAAACATTCGATACAGACATGTATTGGGAATGTGTTATACGTTATTTTGCCGTCACTGTTTATCATCCAACCTCTACTTGTCGGATGGGAGGACCTGGTGATCCAACTGCTGTAGTAGATCCTCAACTGAGGTGTGGTATCATTTCTATAGAGGCATTTGTTAGAGGCAATTAAAAAAAAATTATTGACCTGCTGCAATAAAATGAAAAGCAAAAATATCACACTGTTGGAACAGTTCCAAATTCTATTGGAAAAATCGTACAGAGGCAGAATCGATATCCCCAACACACAAATATATGACCGCTCATTTTCCCGGCTTGGTACAGGCACTTCAAATAAAATAAAGTGGTGGGGTTAAGCTAGTTTTATGGGCTCAGATTAAACGTCCCCATATAATGAAATGATGCGGTCATACAAGTGCTTTCAGATGCGGTCATATAAGTGCTTTCAAGTTGTGAGTAAAATGATAACCTTCACATATAATAATCAGGAGAACATTCTTATTATAAAGAACCTATAATCTTGAACATTATGATTATACATAATACATTTATTTTATATGAATTGCGAACCAACTTTAACTAACGAGACCTTGGAATTGTAGCCACGATAACCTGACGAGGTGAATTGCAATTGATGCGATGTTTACACTGTGTATAGGACAGACTTCAAATGATGCCAATATCTGGCCATGTAGCATAGTCAATGACAACAAACAAATGAAGTTTTTTGGCTGATAATTTGTCATAGCTTTTAATATACAAATACAAAATTAAACTATCAAATGGCCAACATACAACTTGTTGACGAAAAACATTGAAGGATAACCAATCAATGTAGCACAACGTCCAATTCTGCTGGGTTGATTCCAAAGCAGTTTAGTATCAACAGATAAATTCCGCCAATTGTCCACTTTCACTATATTCGTAACATGATCAAATGATGAAAACTGCTATGTGTCACTGATTACTCCACAGCTGTAGATATCCATGTAGCTATGACGAAAGCGTTGTGATCTGAAAATAGAGATCAGAGCACAGCAAAAAGGTTCTAAATAAGACATGAGGGATAAACGGGTGGGTGGTATTTGAAGTGTACTGGTGTCGTTCCAAAAATGTTGTGTGCAAATATAACTTATTTCCATACACTTTATATCAAAACTTCGCACGATGGAAGCATGCAAAGCATTCTCTTTCAGGCACACTTGAATACGTGTACGGAAAAGATACCTGTAATGGCTTTCTTTAAATTATGGATTAACAAATTCGTGCTATAAAACATGGAATTAACATTTCAAGAAAATAAATCAATTTAATACTGAAGATATTAATTTAATTATTTTATATGAATTGCGAACCAACTTTAACTAACGAGACCTTGGAATTGTAGCCACGATAACCTGAAGAGGTGAATTGCAATTGATGCGATGTTTACACTGTGTATAGGACAGACTTCAAATGATGCCAATATCTGGCCATGTAGCATAGTCAATGACAACAAACAAATGAATAGTTTTTTGGCTGATAATTTGTCATAGCTTTTAATATACAAATACAAAATTAAACTATCAAATGGCCAACATACAACTTGTTGACGAAAAACATTGAAGGATAACCAATCAATGTAGCACAACGTCCAATTCTGCTGGGTTGATTCCAAAGCAGTTTAGTATCAACAGATAAATTCCGCCAAATTAGCATAAACAGTTTATGCTAATCCGCCAAAACAAAATTTATCGACGATTCTAATCAGCCAAAACTAGTTAAAACATCTAATTATTGCAAAATAACAACACAAGCAATATTCATAAAATTACGTTAACAAGGTAAAGCAAATTGCTCAAGACCACATTGAATTGCATTAATGAAAATATCATTTCCCAAAAAAGACAAGTGTACACCATCATCTGCATATAGAGCTTTATGTCCATCTTGTAAGTCGGCGTGTGTTATCACTTTAGCGTTACTTTTGTAATAGTAGGTTCTTATTCCTCTATTTATTCTCTTCCTTGCCCGTTCCATTGCTTTTAAATTTGAATTATATCTCCAGTTTGTACGAGGTAATATCTGGGAGTAGATCAGCAGAGAATTTGGCAACATCTTGCTGACGATAAAAGTTGCATAAATTAAATGTTTTAATACTTCCCTAATGGAACCCATACCAATGTCGTTACCCCCGCAATGGATCACTAAAGCATGAGGCAAGCCGAAACAATTAACCATCGCTTGCACCAAAGGTACTAAAGCTGAAATTTTCATTCCAGGTAAACCAGCCCATACCACATGTAAACCATTCTTGTCTAAACCAAGATTTTTTCCCGTTGGTCTTTGGGTTGTATGTTTCTCCGCCTTTGCAATGATTGATGACCCGATTATCCATATATTTCTCCTAAATAGACCTGACATTTTTCAGTATAATTATTCAAAACCTATTAAATTATCAAATTCTAATGCAATTGCTAAATGCCGACGATTTCCACCTACATAGCTTTTTTATTTCATCATCGGACTTGCCCAAAACAGAAAAAGAAGTAGCCGCACCTATTCTGAATGAATTTGTATTAAAATCATTTGGATTTAACTTCAGAAACGTTAAAGCGTTTTTCAAAACTGATACAACCTGGTAACGTGTTAAATATGTATGGTTTAAATGACAAAATAAAGATCCTTGTACCTTTGGTCTTGCATTCAAATAATTTATCATATTTTTAACTGGACAAATAACCCTGTTGTTGCAGGAATTAATCACCAATTTAGTTGTATTAGCCAACTGATCGGTTTTTGAAGAGGGGATATTCAAAATCACTGTTTCACCTCCAAATTCTAACGAAATATCTTCGATTCTTAACATGCGTCTCTCTGAATTTTGGGATAGTGCAAATTCACCTACCCTCAAAAAACCAAAAAATGCTACTGAAAAGCAAGCAGCAACAAGTGTTGCTTCATAGTAAGAATTGCAAACGTGTAACAAGACGTTGATAATCTTTTCCAAAATTTCAAAAGTAATGGGCTTTCTAGCATTAACCCTTTTGTGCTTTCTCTCCATCCCACACAACATCTTTGTAATGACAAATGATTTAGTTGTATCTTGGAAAGCCATCACTTTCATTTTGAAACTCAAACCAGATATATATGACTTTGCTGTTGATGCCTTGTAATTCGTTTTTTTCTAAATAAGCAATGAAATTGACTGTCTGATAACGGTACTAGCCAAATATTCGAAAGATTATAATATAATCTAAAATTTTCGAACGAGGATACAGCCGATTCATACACTTTCCATGAATTTTTTGAAATGGAGTTTTTCTATTAAACTTTTATATTGTCGTTCAAAAATATCAAAAACTCGTATGGAACCATCGTCGGTGAAGAATCCGCATAAGGAGCTAGTTCTTTGAATTTCTGAAATTGAGCACGAGATAATGCATCAGCTATTGAATTGAAAGTAGTATTGATATATTTTGCTTTTAAATGAAAATTTCCAATAAGTGACAGATAGACAATAAATCTCAGGACCTTTAAAACTCTATCAGACTTTGTTGACATAGAATTTAGAATGGAAACGACAGCCATATTATCAACATGAAACACTATTATCTTTTTGTGAAATTCTTTATGCCATAAACATATTGCTAAAGCAATCGGTAACATTTCTAAAAATGTCATGTCCCTTATGCCATTTCTTTGGCCATTGAAAATAACACCATTTGCCCATAAAAAAGACACCACAGCCATTCTGACATGTAAGCGGTGTACTGCCTCCTCCGGCACTGTCAGTAAATAATTGCAAGTCAACATTTGAAACCCAATCTTTATCTAGAATATAAGACACCCCATTAAAGTTTTCAAGAAACAATTTCCAAACCATTAAATCATCAAACATTTTTCTTGATACCCTTATATAATGATAAGGTTTTGATGCTTTCGCTGTTGCCATGTACAATGTTCTGCTAAATGTCCTTCCAGCCGGAAGAGCTCTTGAACAAAATGCCAGAATACCACACAACGATTGTAACTGTTTTAAAGTAACCTTCTTGGAAAAATCAATGAGATTGATTTGTTTTAACAATTCCTGGACTTTATTATCCGGGATCTGTATGCACATTTCAATCGTATCCAGAGTAAGGCCTAAATATTCCATTTTTGTCATTGGACCTTCAGTTTTTTCTTTCGCAATAGGAACTCCTAAGCGTTCACAAACATGATCAAATGTTTTCATTAATCGTTCACAATTGTCAGTGTTGGATTCTCCAGCGAAAAAGAAATCATCTAAATAATGATCCAAATTTTGTGAACCATGTTCTTGACTAACTAACCAGTGTATAAATGTTGAGAAATGTTCAAATGTTGAGCATGAAATAGAACAACCCATTGGTAAACATTTATCTATATAATAATTAGAACCAATTTTGAAACCAAGAAGATCAAAGTCTCCTGGGTAAATAGGTAAAAGCCTAAATGCCGATTTAATATCTTTCTTTCCTATCAATGCCCCTTTACCTAAATATGGAAACTGCATTATCAAATAAAGAGTATTGTACTGAAGTAAATTTCTCATCTATAAAATCATTAACACTACCAAAAGTCGGGTAGGGCAAATGTGTTATCAATCGCCAACCTGAAGTCTTTTTTGGAATAACACCAATAGGGGAACACCTCAAGTTAGATATTGGGCTGTATTGAAATGGACCTGCAATTCTTCCTAACTGAATTTCATTTTCAACCTTTCTAATGCGATATGAGGATTTTCTAGAACCGATTTCAAATTTTTTGTTTCCACTGGCAACCTTGGACCATGATAATTAATTTCAAATCCAGAGGAAAAACCTTCAAATAACTGTCCTGCTATGTCTTTTTTAGGATAATTATTTAAGGATTCTTTTAAAGCAGCTAAATTAATGGGTAAATAACCTAAACTCCAAACATTGTATCGGGTCTTTTTCTGAAAATAAGATTTAATTTATTTTAAGTTTGGATTATTACCTAGTAGAGGTGGTCTCATATTGAACTTGGGAACATATACATTTGGCGTGTTAAATTTCTGAATACTTTTGCGATTGTTTACAAAGGTTTTTACCGTATATTTTGTAAATTGAAAACAAGACGAAGCTGAATGCATGCTACCACATTTTAAGCAAGAATGTAAATAAGTGCAATTATTTCGAAAACAGCCTCTTTTGAAATTAAAATCATAGCATTTTCTTTGTTGGGGATTGTTTTAACTATTAACATTTTGTATTTCTGAAGCACCCTTGGCTATAAATCTCAACCATAACACGCCATCTACTCGTGACCATGGACGAGTTGGATTTAAGGATTTGCGTAGCCTAAATTGTTGATCATACATGTATACTCTATCAAAAGTAGCATCCGCCAAGGCACCTCTTATAATTGACATATAAGTAAGCAATTCGGATGCCATGGTAGTGTGGTTTTCTACCAATATTTTGGCATAATTCAAAAAGGCATCTGTCCATGAATCTATGTTTTCAATGTGTTTAGCTTTAACAACTTTGTTCATTTGCTGAATGACCAAACGACCATTATCAACACTGATGCAATTTTGCATTTCATTAGGAACAGTAAAATTATTTCTAAGTAAAATAGCTAAATCAATATAACCCATGTTCCAAATTTTTTCTTTGGTGTTTTGACTAACAAAAATGTCTAATTCATTAGAAAAGGGCATTAATAACGGATCTAGATTAACATGAGAAGGTGCTAAATTTAAAAGTTCCTCACCATTTACCATATTTGAACCGGTTTGGACTGCCCGAGGACCTTGTGGCTGCAGAACTTGTCGCTGAACGTCTTGCAGCTCTCGTACTGCTGGAATGGGATCTTGTATCTGGTGCTCTTGTTGTATCTGTGGTTGTATTTGTTGTTCCTGTTCATTGCGTTGTTCTTGTGGTCGTTCCTGTCCCTGTCGACTTCTCCGATTGATGTTTTCATTAACTTCAACTGCTTCTTGGGGGTTTCGGTTCCTATAATCGTTGTCGATATGCTAACCCGTTTTCATTAATGGGTCTTCTTACTGGTCGAGCCCTAGGCATGTATAATTTAAGATCGAATTAGTATATTAGCATATGAATTTATCAAGTTTACATATGTACATGCAAATTAAAATTAAATTAGTATTAATTATGTATATATATGTGCATGTAAATTAATATCCTTTGTAAAGAGAATCACCGACTTTACAAGTAACTGGTAAACTTATCACATACGAGTCGAGTGCACCATTTTTGAAAGCTTATAAAAGCGGGGCTCGAACTCGGTCTGCAGCGGTGATAATATAGTTGTCCGAGATCTACCTTAAATATTATGTATCTGTACTTGATAATAATATTCTATTGCACATAATTTACCTATGTACATGTAAATTTAAATAAGGCAAGTATTTTCTGAGGTTTAAACTAATTTTGAAGAAAATGTTTGAAAACAATATAGACTTATAAGTAGTACACGTGCAGAATTAAAGAAACTAGAACGACTGAAGTAACCAATTCCTTATTGAAAACTAAATATAACTTTTATGAAAATAATTAACACGCTTGTAAGCATGTATATTGTATATACTTACAATGTATACCATTCCGTCTCCAAGGAAAGCTTCTTTGAATTAAAATGATTAAAACAGCTATGAGAATTGTTAAAATTCCTTCTAAATTAACACAAACATTAATTTCCTACACATGCTTTTAAAGTAGAAATATTAAAAGCCTCTTTAAAACAAAATATAAATGTTTTTTCCAATATTTAACGCAAAACAAACATAAGGAAAACAATTTTTGAACCGAAAAAAAAAACCGGCATGAATAAAATATACTTATCTTAGCAGTTGAGAACTTTTCCTTGTTTAATCCGATTTGAAGTGTACTGGTGTCGTTCCAAAAATGTTGTGTGTAAATATAACTTATTTCCATACACTTTATATATCAAAACTTCGCACGATGGAAGCATGCAAAGCATTCTCTTTCAGGCACACTTGAATACGTGTACGGAAAAGATACCTGTAATGGCTTTCTTTAAATTATGGATTAACAAATTCGTGCTATAAAACATGGAATTAACATTTCAAGAAAATAAATCAATTTAATACTGAAGATATTAAATTTAAGTAAATTTAATCTTCATGAAAGTTATTTACAAACTTTATCGCTTAAAGTTGTATCGTTTGTAAATACGTTGTCACGGACGGGAATCGAACTGCCAACGCAATAATAATTTAGCCAGAAAGTGAGTGAACAGTATCACAATGCTATATTAAAAAAAGTGAAAGGTATGATAACGTCACCCAAAATGTGAGTGAAAAGTATACCAATGACAGCAAGAAAGTGAACGGTACAACAATAGTAGCAGTAAGTTTAACAATATAATCATGTTATCCAGAAGTGAACAGTGAACCGAGTGATTGTAGTAACGCCAATTGAGCATTTTCTTCAGTGATTGTATGTAACGCCAATTGAGCATTTTCTTCAGTGATTGTAGTAACGCCATTTGAGCATTTTCTTCAGTGATTGTAGTAACGCCAATTGAGCATTTTCTTCAGTGATTGTAGTAACGCCATTTGAGCATTTTCTTCAGTGATTGTAGTAACGCCATTTGAGCATTTTCTTTAGTGATTGTAGTTACGACATTTGAGCATTTTCTTCAGTGATTGTAGTAACGCCAATTGAGCATTTTCTTCAGTGATTGTAGTAACGCCAATTGAGCATTTTCTTCAGTGATTGTAGTAACGCCAATTGAGCATTTTCTTCAGTGATTGTAGTAACGCCAATTGAGCATTTTCTTCAGTGATTGTAGTAACGCCAATTGAGCATTTTCTTCAGTGATTGTAGTAACGCCAATTGAGCATTTTCTTCAGTGATTGTAGTAACGCCATTTGAGCATTTTCTTCAGTGATTGTAGTAACGCCATTTGAGCATTTTCTTCAGTGATTGTAGTTACGACATTTGAGCATTTTCTTCAGTGATTGTAGTAACGCCAATTGAGCATTTTCTTCAGTGATTGTAGTAACGCCAATTGAGCATTTTCTTCAGTGATTGTAGTAACGCCAATTGAGCATTTTCTTCAGTGATTGTAGTAACGCCAATTGAGCATTTTCTTCAGTGATTGTAGTAACGCCAATTGAGCATTTTCTTCAGTGATTGTAGTAACGCCATTTGAGCATTTTCTTCAGTGATTGTAGTAACGCCATTTGAGCATTTTCTTCAGTGATTGTAGTAACGACATTTGAGCATTTTCTTCAGTGATTGTAGTAACGCCAATTGAGAATTTTCGTCAGTGATTGTAGTAACGCCAATTGAGCATTTTCTTCAGTGATTGTAGTAACGCCAATTGAGCATTTTCTTCAGTGATTGTAGTAACGCCAATTGAGCATTTTCTTCAGTGATTGTAGTAACGACATTTGAGCATTTTCTTCAGTTATATCATGGCGAGAACAAGTCACATTCTACAAAATGGTGATAATGTCCTCTTTGTACTAGACCAACATGCTTACTTTGGTTTTTATAGTGCTAGCTCACAGAACAGCTGATAGATATGTTGCTCCAATCGAACATATTATCCTGATTCCGAGTCAACCACTTCTTGATATTACTCTTTGTTGCTGCATGCTTAGAGGAGAAGCATCAACTGTCAAATATAGTCTTTGGTTTGACACGACGATCTACAACACTCAAGGCGAGCATGCACCACAGATGAAGTTCAGAAGTGGACAGTATAAGTTTTCCAGTCATTGATGTTGCACATTTTATTTCAGGGTGAAGGGTATTAAAGGGTTACGTGTGGCAGATGGCTCAGTGATGAGGAGTGAAACATCTGGAAATACAAATGCACCTATAATAATGATTGGTGAAAAAGCTGCCGACCTCATTAAAGGAAAAGACACGGTTGGGGAATTTAGACAGAAAATAGGGTCACTGGAATTGTAGTTTATATTCTATTTTATGTGTGCATACTACATGTATTATATTCTACAACATGTATCATGTTGTTCAAAATATGATTTCTGCATTTCAATACGCCACAGATCAACTTCATCTTGTGTTATTGCATTGTTTTGTAAATGTATCTTTCATCTTGTATGACATTCATCTGTCGATTCATTAACCATTTTCTCCATTAAACTTGAAAAAAATTGAGTTATCTATAATTTATATTTCAAAACTGCAATCCCTTATTGTCTGAAATTTGTCAGTTTCATTTCCTTTACATCTTTTTATCGGTTTCATGTACCTCTGTCAATGTCTCAAACATTTACAAGATTCTTTTATATCCAAATAATTCATATCATATCTCCAAATAGGAGTTTTTGTGGTGGTGATCGTATGTTAGTTGGATTTACTACCTATGCAATCAGTGCCTGTCACCACTAAAGTTGTGAGTTCTTTAGTTTTCTCTGTAATGTTTTGTATATCGTTTCTTGTCCTTTTGTCTTTTTTTCTTTTGACCAATTGTGTTGTTTGTCTTCAATTTACGGCCTCTGATTACCCCATTGGTATCTTTAAACGTTTCTTATCTGATGTTTTTGTGGCAAGTAGAATTTTGATTGGCTAACAATTTACTTCTAACTCTTCATGGAAGCTGTGCTGTATATTTCATACCGCACAGAAAATCAATAATCGCTCTCACCTATTGCCTGTGCTGTGTATTCCATTTACATTGTAGCAGACGACACACATACGGCACAGAAAATCGCTCTCTGTGACCTTTTTCCAAAGATACACGTATTTATGTTTTTCCTATAATAAGAACATACTTATTAATGTTGGAACATTCAGATAAAAAATAACGTATAATAGTAGATGGCAGCTGAGATACTTGATTATGGTTGTTCTGTCTTTAGAATATAAAGAAAAGGTTGAATATATTAAATGGGCAATCAGAAGCAATCCTTAAATCGAAGAAGCTTAGCCAATTCAATGGCCAAATGAAAAAGGACGAAAGAACAAACAATGATCTGCAAAATACTACAAAGAAAACTGAAGATTGAGCAACACGAACCCCACTAAAACGAGGATGAACTCGGTACTTCAGAACGATAAGAAGTTCCTGCTCCACATGTTGTACCCGTCGTGTCACTCTTGCTACAAATCCGATGATAAGTTGTATTACAATTGTTTCAAACATTATCCATGTTATTTAACTGGTGTTGAACTTTTTCCAGTTCACCATCTATTATCGTGTGGTTGATACATGAAGGGTTCACTATGTAAGACGCTGTAGTATGACATAATAGTAATATATTATCCATTTGTGAAATTGTACTCTTTTGTTTTTAGTCTGGTTGGTAAAATTCAATATCGTAAATCTTTGGTCGCTATGATTGTGTATTATATCGTAGAAGATTCCCAATTTTCGACGTAATTTTCTTCTAGTTCTGATAACATTTAACCACCAAGATTTTTTGGTGAGATACGTGTTGGGCATCTTTTAGTTTTCTGTGCTGTGTTTTTTCTTTGTTGTAAATATTTGATCGATATTTCGTGTGTTATATCATAGAACATTTCCAATTTTCTTCGTAATTTTCTTCTGTCTGATAACATTTAACCACTGAGATGTTTTGGTGAGACAGTGTTAGGAATCTTTTATTTTATTTTTCTTTAATATCTTTTTTTTGTCTTCGTTCTGTGTCTCGTGCCCAATGTTGCTTGTGTCTCTGGATTGTTCATTCTTGATTGTCCCTTCGGTTTTCTCTAAGGTTATATACACAATCTTTTCATATACAATTTACGATTGTTTAAATATGGTTATGTCATGACGTCATGTAGCATCTTATGTGCGTTTCATTATTTTTCTTAAATGTCCAATTAATGAACACATCAGAAATACTGTATTAATACTTCAAATCTACGGAGCTATAGATATAGATATAATTTTATATTGGAAGCGAAAACTTAACTGCAGCACAGAATATTGATATATTTACAGCATTTCAAGCATTCATAATGTAATAGTCATAGGTGTTACTTTCACTGATTCTTTTTTTTTTCTACTTTGTAAAATCTATTTTGTCTTTTTTTGTAAAAGATTAATTTCACTTATACATTGTTCTAATATAGATATTTTTTGCCATGTATTATGTTATGTTTTAAATTGTAGGGAGAGGACGTTTATAATGTTGTTATGATTTGTGCCCAATCCCATTGTTTATATTATAGCAATAATATATGTTTAATTCACTAAGAAATCTGTATTTCTGTTAACAACTACATGGGAATGTGATTGTTAGATATCTCCTGGATCTCCTTCAAATCATTATCATTTTATACAATGTTGTTACATATATTAACAAGTACAGTCAAACCTGCCCATGTGGTCTCCTCTATTAAGTCAAACCTGCCCATGTGGTCTCCTCTATTAAGTCAAACCTGCCCATGTGATCTCCTCTATTAAGTCAAACCTGTCCATGCGGTCACCTCTATTAAGTCAAACCTGCATTAAAAGTTCACCTTTTTCTTGTCCTGTCATAGATAAATTCATATGAATTGAACCTCTTTTACAAGGTCACCTGTCTTATAAGGCCACTTTTTCTTTCTCCCAAATGTGACCTCTTAATACAGGTTTGACTGTATATTGACAATAGCATACATGTAGCAAAAGATCAATAAGATAGTACTTTGCGATATTATTGTACTTCTTATAAGAAGAGTTTGAAGATACCAAAGGGCCAATCAGAATCCGTATTTCGAAGAAGAACAGACAACACAATGGCCAAAAGAAAAAGTACAAAAGGACAAACAATGATCTACAAAACATACATATAAAACTAAAAATCGAGTAACACGAACCCCACTGAAAACGGGGGTGAACTCAGGTGCTCCGGAAGGGTAAGCAGTTCCTGCTCCACTAGTGACACCCGTCATGTTAATCTAGTTTCTTTAGTCATAATTGTGCAATTACTATTAGGACATATTATGGGGTTAGGGAGATGGTGTTTAACCCCACTTTCAACAATATTTCAGTTATATCGTGGCATATTATGCCAATGGGAGATGGTAGTATTACCAATAGTTTACAGTCACCAAAACGCTTGAATCATTAGAACGCTTAAGAAAAGATGGATGACACCGCAAAGTCGAAGGACACACTGCACAATGGTCAAAATAAGAAAAGAGACAACAGGACAAACAATGATCTACAAAACTCTGCACAGAAAACCAATGCTTAGGCAACACGCACAGAAAACCAATGCATGGGCAACACGCACAGAAAACCAATGCTTGGGCAACACGCACAGAAAACCAATGCATGGGCAACGCGCACAGAAAACCAATGCATGGGCAACACGCACAGAAAACCAATGCATGGGCAACACGCACAGAAAACCAATGCTTGGGCAACACGCACAGAAAACCAATGCATGGGCAACATGCACAGAAAACCAATGCTTGGGCAACACGCACAGAAAACCAATGCTTGGGCAACACGCACAGAAAACCAATGCATGGGCAACACGCACAGAAAACCAATGCTTGGACAACACGCACAGAAAACCAATGCATGGGCAACACGCACAGAAAACCAATGCTTGGGCAACACGCACAGAAAACCAATGCATGGGCAACACGCACAGAAAACCAATGCATGGCCAACACGCACAGAAAACCAATGGCTGGGCAAAACCCACAGAAAACCAATGCTTGGGCAACACGAACTCCACAGAAAAAACGAAGATGAACTGCTTCTGCATTCAGCTTGTCTTAAAAGTCAACAAATAACAAAATATAGTAGTTTACTGCAGAAAAGTTAGATGATGTTATATTAATGAAAACTTGAAATTGGAATGATTTCTTTTATGATAAAGTTTCGTTATTATCGACCTTCACTGTTCAGCATAATCGCCAAACTTGGAATTTTTATTGAAGGGAAATTACTTTAGGTATTCGCCTTGGTGTTTGTCTTGTTTTTTCCTGCTTGGTGTTATCTTGGCTTTTATTATGTTTCTTTGTGTTTTTCCTGTCGAACTTCATTGTGTCCGACTCAAAGGGACACGTTACTTTATTTCGATTTGACGGAGTATTTGATTTATAAAGGTAAATTAAACTTACGGTAAATACAAAGGCACCATGTTCTTACTACAACGTATCCAGGGCAGGTGTGTTGTGATTGTTGTTTAACGCTAAATGAGCAATATTTAAGCTATATCACGACGAGAACAAATTACATTTGATGAGATGATGATGATGCATGTATGCTTTGTATTAGACCAACACCCTTATTTGGATTTATACAGTACTAGCTCAATGAAACAACAGACATATCGCTCTCCTCGAAAACATTATGCTTCGTGCTTTGCCGAGAAGCAACACGGTGCTTTGTCGAGAAGCAACACGTAACACATCTATAATATTTGGTTTAATCAAACCGGGGCTCCAACCTATGATCTACCGCAGACAATGCAATGGCCAAAAGAAAAAGGGTAACATTTCTTAAATGTTTTTGTGTTACCAGTATGCTTATATGCTACGACAATTTTATCAAAATATCAAATGCTAATTGGCAGTTTCTGCACATACCGTTTTGGAATTTGTTATTATGTTTATCATGTGAATCATAGGTTTGGACCCATAAAACATGTTTAACCCCGCCTCTCTTTATTGAAATACATGTATCGGGTCTATGGTTCGATGATTTTTATATTAGATTTTCTAGCTGTTCAAATGGTTTGGTAGATTTTGATTTTGTTTTTATTTCCTTTTGTGCTTATATGCAATGCTATGCAATACTACATTGTATATAAATCATAATACATTCCTTATCATTGTTATGTCTTACTAAAAATTGAGGCCGTCGTGGTCGTATGGTAGTTGGATTTATAACTACCTGTGCAATCATTGCCCATCACCACTAAAGTTGTCAGTTCGAACTCCGTTCATGGCGAGGTGTACTCGATACAACATATGTGATACAGTTTGTCAGTGACTTGCAACAGGTAGGTGATTTTATCCGGGTACTCCAGTATTCTCCACCAATAAAACTGCCCGCCACAATATAGCTGAAATATTGTTGAAAGTGGTGTTAAACGCCGTAAACCTAAACCTTATTTTAATAATATTATTGTATTAGCAAATCAGTAAAAGCACACCTGATCTGGAATAACGTTTTTTATGATTAGCTTTCGATATGAATATTTTGATGAGTTATTTTTATCTATATTTACCTTCCTTGTTTACAATGACCTTCATTTTAAGCAAGTCATATCGTAATACAACAGACGCTTGTTATACACAATATGTGAGTACAGATTTTTGTTATAAATACACTCATGAATCCCATTAATTTAATTCCTGTAACGCTAAAACATGGTTTGGTCGACTGCGTGGATGTTTCTGACATTCGTCAGACATTTTACAACGTCAATTATATATTTGATTTATTTACAAATGTCGCAGGCGACACAATATTGAAATTTGAAACAGAAATTAATTTATATACAAAAATATAGTTACATAATATGTATGTTCTAAATACATATTGTATGGTTTTATCTTTTTAATGTTTCTTTTATTTGTACATATAATCTGATTGTTTTATAGGCAAGTATGTTTTATGTTTTATTTCTAAGGATCTTGTAGGTGAAAATTCTGTCTTTTATTGTTGAACAACTACCACACAATGCACCTCAAAGTTAACAGGAAGTAACAAAGAAATCAGATAATCATGTGGTATTAATCATGGTAATCATGTGGTAATCAATAATATAATCAATAATCACATAAGTATGGCAGCAGTAGGTAGCATCAAGTGGTTAAATGTGACTGCATGTGACCAAGACAGGAACAATAAGTGATTCTGTATTCAGAATTTGTAATGTAATGACTCCTCGGGTGCGATCATGCAATTGTGTATCAATTGGTAGCCAGATGAAAGCAATACATGAAATTTAAAATAACTGAACATCTTCATAGGTCTGATAATTGAAATACAATCAATTAATCACAATGTTATTAATTAATCATATTGTAATCAATTAGTCACAGTAATCACATAGACAAAAAATAATCAACTAATCACATAGACAACATGATAAACAAAGCGACCCGTCTTTTTACCAACACGAACGAATTTACATCAATTTATAGGGTCGTACTAAACTACGAAACGAAATCGAAACCCAACGAACGAAACGAAACGAAATATTACGAAACGCAACGAAATATACTAAAATGCGAAACGAAATGCAACGAAACGAAATATACTAAAATGCGAAACGAAACGAAGCGAAACGAAATATACTAAAATGCGAAGCGAAACGAAAATATACTAAAATCCAATAAGAACAACATGAATGGAACGAGAAGTGATGAAAAAGTCTAAGCAGAATTTTATACTGATATGCATGCATAAGAAGATCTATGAACCATTCTTCAAGACAAAAATTTAATGTATAAGATTTATGAACCATTCGTCAAAACAAACAAAATAATAATTTATCAACGACCATTATGCCAGGTAGAATCCTCCTTTCTATAAGGAGCACACTCAATAAATGAGGTAAGAAGGATATCCAGGCATTCCTGTCAGGGTTTCTGTAGTATTTCCAGAGTCGGACCTCAGGGCTTATGCGTCTGGTCTAACAGCTTAACAGGGGATGCAGGAAATACTTACATGCCACTCCATGATCATCCCTACAGTGATGTGAACATTATTTACAGCGTAGTGCAAACGGAGGAAAGAACCACGGACCGGGGGACAAATTCAGCCCCAAACATTAAAAGGCTCTGTAACGGGGAATACCGACCTGGACAACTATATACTATCCAGTTGAGTAGCCCCAGATACCACTGATGCCGATGTATATGCACTATGTACAAAACCGGCTGTATTAAAGATGGAGGAAAGCGGAAAATCCTCAAGGGGTTTCCGGAAGAAACCATCGAACTGTCAGAGGAACACCGAAACCTGCAGACATCAAGTAAATGAGAGGTCTGCTTGACTTCCACAGCGTTCAATGAAAGTCAACTGACAGCCCCACGTTTTCCATCTTCACAATAAAAAAGAAAAGAAATCCGTTCGTTGTAAAAGTGAATCAGTTTACCACAAAATTTAAAAGCGTTTTCAATTCGCTTTATCAGATGCATATTCGTCTGACACACAATCGATCTAGACGTTTTCATATCAGTGTGGAAACAAATTTATTATTCGTGCACATTTCAGTACGTACATATATACTTATATTTGATATACGCATACAGAGTACGTAATAACGCATCATTTATTATAGCAAATCCGATTACTATGGATTCAATTATTTTTGTGGGTATCGATTTTCGTAAACTGAAAAAAAATGGCAAGTTGTGGATACTCAATTTCGTGGTTTGTGGAATTCTACCAGATCATCTTTTATAGAATAATAGAATAAACAGGTCGTTGGAAAATTGGTACCTATCGAAATTAAATGAAACCACAGTTAATAAGAGTCACGATGATATTTTAATAGAATATCTTAAGAACATCTCTACGGAAACGATATCTTCTCAAAACTCGAGAAAAAAACTTCGTTTGTTGTTATTTTACATTCGCATTTTTTTTTATAATGTTTAGTCGAAGAATAAATGTTGAATTTTAGAGGATCACTTTGTGGTGCAAGGACAGTGCAGTTTTTTTTCAATTTAGAACTGATTAATTTTCTAATTAACTCGTAGTTTTTTCTGTCGTCTTACCGAACTATGACATGAGCAACGTCTTACCGGACTATGACACGAGCAACGTGGTAGGTGTTTCATGAAAAGCAGAGAACACTTACCCAACCGGTGCATCTGGTCTAAGTTCCACATATTTGGCAGAGTCCGAGTTGCTGATTACTCTTTAGTTTCTGATGTGTAAATTTCAAGTTTTTGAGAGTTGAATTTCGTCTTTGTCATTGCTACTTGACATTGTCCTTGTCTCTGGATTTCGAGATTGATTATCATTAGAATCGCGGTTTTTCATGACCTCTCTTGATTCGATATATATGTAACTACTTAAGTTTATGTAAGGACCGCAAAATGTCACTTTGACCTTGACATTTTACCGTTGACATTGAAAATAAACATTCATACAATCTCAACGATTAATATTTACAAGTTTGATTGAAATCGATTGAAAAACACAAGCTTTGTTGTGTCAACAAGGCTGTAAAAGAAATTAAAAATATAACGGGAACCTTGGCATTTTGACCTATCACATTAAAAATACGATAAACTTCTTGCTCTCTAAATGGTTAATGCTCTAACCAAGTTTGATCGAAACCAATTAAAAAAGCTATGTTGTGTCCGCTAGGCTATATATGAAAAGACAAAATGTCACCATGTCCCTGACCTCTGAATTTAAAAATTAAAAGGCTACTTGCATTCTCAGTTGTTGATGTATTCTCCAAGTTTATTTGAAATCCATCGAATGAAATAAGGAATAGCGAATAAGGAATAAGTAATGAATAAGGAATAACTTACGAGCCAGGAATAAGCAACCAACTTGCGGCCGGTTGAAAAAATAATCTTTGTTGTGTTCACATGGCTGTTAAAGAAATGCAAAATAGGACGACGAATTGGACATTTGACCTACACGTAGAAAACCAACTAGTTTGTTCCACTCTGAATGAAAAATATTTTCAGAGAGTGGAACAAAGTCCGATTGAAATCCAAGGAAAAAAAAGCTATGTTGCGTCCACAACGCTGTAAACTTAGCAAATATGTATTCATGATCTTAACCTTTAGCCTATGACCTTGAAACTCGAATAGGGTTTGCTGCTATTATACTGAATATGTTTACTAAATTTGATTAAGATTGGTTGAGAAACATCCAGGATATCCACAAGAATTAATGTTATGGACGGAGACACAACAGGACTGGTATTGGTATGCAGGGAGTGAGGACAGTCCACATACAATACACCCTATGCAGCCTCGCTGCTTGGGGATAACTAAGGTGCTGATAAATACATGCATGTTGGACACGCTATGAGGACCGTATAAGGTCTATTTCTGTCATGTTTGGTTTCAATCCATGCAGTGGTTCTTTTGTAACATATTTCAAAAGGGTCCAATTTTAAACTCTATTCCAGGGCCTGGGTGGCTCAATGAGTTATGTAGTTGGATTATCTAACAACTCATACAAGCCTATCACCAATACGGCGTGGGTTCGCGCCCGGCTTTATAAATTACAAAAAGGGTGCACTCGACTCGCAGTTGCATGTGATAAAGTTTACCAGTTGCTTGCCCATGGTCGGTGGTTCTCTCCGGGTACTCCGGCTTCTTCCACCACTAAAACTGGTCGCCATGAAATAGCTGAAATACTGCTGGAAGTGGCGTTAAACACCAAAGATCAATCAATCAAATCAATACGATGTACCTTTTGTGAAATCAGCATTGAATTTTACAGTACTAGCACAGAAGCTCCTTTTGGTCAATTGATCAAACAAAAAGTTTCTAAAAAACTATTATTACTAATAACTATTTTTATTATTATGACATTGCACTTCGTGGTCTGATATATTCACCATGAAATGTATGCCCGCTTTATTTTGGACAGGGGCCACATAGACAATACCCATGTTTGAGGAAAACCCATTATTTGTTTGCATGTGAAGCGACAGGGTTTTCATCATAATAAATGATCCTTAGTGTCTTAAGATATTTAATTTCTTTTGACGCCAGATAATGTATATAGTACTTGAAACATGTTCGCTGCTCCGTTAATTACGGGTATTAGGATGGAACCGTAACCGATGCCTATCAGAGAAATTCAAAGGCAGAGTATTGTCACTGTAACTATGAGCTATTAGATTACATTGAATTCTGAGTTTTTAATTGATAATGAGAACTGCCTTGCTTCTAATGAATGATAATTATAGGGAAAACTTCATCGCGTTTCGCTAAATTCCGTTTCGTTCTATTGCGTTTCGCACATTAGTATATTTTGTTTCGTTTCGTTGTATTCATTTCATTTCGTTGCGTTGCGTTTCGTTTCGCAGTTTAGTATATTTCGTTGCGTTTCGTAATATTTCGTTTCGTTTCGTTCGTTGCGTAGTTTAGTACAACCCCAATTTATATGCATTTCCAATGCAAGTATAAACTTCGCCAACTTAGGTCAGGCCACTGAAAGTTTGATCTCGTGCATAGATCGTACACAAATTTACATTTTTCTCCATGGAATATATTTAAATAATGTAACTACCCATAATTCCCTATTACACGCTGTGTCCGGTCAATGAATCAAACAAACAAACTAACCTACAAAAATCAATATCTAAATATCTAAATACCAGGTGAGAGGTGATTGTTGGTAAGTAAGTAAAAGTTTATATTTCAATTCGGCATGTAATATAAACAAAAACATAAGCTCTCATGTTCTTTTGTTGATATGGTTGAATTATGGAAACTAATGCTTTCCTAGAGTTTTTCTCCTTGTAGGTTTTTTATCTCTAGTTTTTAACGCAGGGTTTTCTCAGTTGATGGTTTATGGTGTTTAACGCCACTTTCAACAATATTTCAGTTATATCGTGACGGTCAGTTTTATTGGTGGAGGAAAATAGAGTACCCGGAAAAAACTACTCCTCAGTTGACATTAACAATGATTAAGACTTGTAACACATGTGAACACAGTATCGTTTGACGACGAATTTAAATCGTGCAAACATCATGTTTAAAATAAAACATCCACAGCAAAAACAAGTAAACATCAAATCCATTGATGTTTGTTCCCTTTTAAATCACTAAATGATACTCGTATTACTAAAACTTTTAAATCACTAAATGATACTCGTATTACTAAAACTTTTAAATCACTAAATGATACTCGTATTACTAAAACTTTTAAATCACTAAATGATACTCGTATTACTAAAACTTTTAAATCACTAAATGATACTCGTATTACTAAAACTTTTAAATCACTAAATGATACTCGTATTACTAAAACTTTTAAATCACTAAATGATACTCGTATTACTAAAACTTTTAAATCACTAAATGATACTCGTATTACTAAAACTTTTAAATCACTAAATGATACTCGTATTACTAAAACTTTTAAATCACTAAATGATACTCGTATTACTAAAACTTTTAAATCACTAAATGATACTCGTATTACTAAAACTTTTAAATCACTAAATGATACTCGTATTACTAAAACTTTTAAATCACTAAATGATACTCGTATTACTAAAACTTTTAAATCACTAAATGATACTCGTATTACTAAAACTTTTAAATCACTAAATGATACTCGTATTACTAAAACTTTTAAATCACTAAATGATACTCGTATTACTAAAACTTTTAAATCACTAAATGATACTCGTATTACTAAAACTTTTAAATCACTAAATGATACTCGTATTACTAAAACTTTTAAATCACTAAATGATACTCGTATTACTAAAACTTTTAAATCACTAAATGATACTCGTATTACTAAAACTTTTAAATCACTAAATGATACTCGTATTACTAAAACTTTTAAATCACTAAATGATACTCGTATTACTAAAACTTTTAAATCACTAAATGATACTCGTATTACTAAAACTTTTAAATCACTAAATGATACTCGTATTACTAAAACTTTTAAATCACTAAATGATACTCGTATTACTAAAACTTTTAAATCACTAAATGATACTCGTATTACTAAAACTTTTAAATCACTAAATGATACTCGTATTACTAAAACTTTTAAATCACTAAATGATACTCGTATTACTAAAACTTTTAAATCACTAAATGATACTCGTATTACTAAAACTTTTAAATCACTAAATGATACTCGTATTGCTAAAACTTTTAAATCACTAAATGATACTCGTATTACTAAACTTTGGCTATTTGATGTCCTTTAGACCTTAAATCAATTTGGTGTCCTTCCTTCATGATGGCAAATTTAAAAAGGAAGTACGATGACCAAGCTACAACTAACCACAGGCGCTCGTGGCACGAACCACCCCCCCTTTTTTTTCTAACTGTCTGTTTACAAATTTATTTTCAATAAAAAAAAATATTTCTTTATTATTTCATCTCTTTTTCCTTATTTTAACTTGTTCGTGTCAATATTAATACAATCTTATGTTAACATCAAATTGTATGTGTCAACCCTATATAGATACTAATGATTAATAGTATCTGGGTGCATTTATTGCAACTAAAACCGGTTTTAGTTTTAGTTTACGGTTTCAAACTGGTTTCCAAAACTAGTTATGGTTCTATCAAACCAGTTTGAAAACTAAGCCAAGTTTGGGAACATTTCTATAAACGGGTGGTTTGCTAAAAAAAATGGCAGAAGTACACATGTGTTTACTAATGGATTAGGTATCACAAACCGATGATCAAGAAAGTATTGAAGGTAGGCTTTGTCAGATTCGCCAGAGTGTTTTGAAAAGAAAACTGTTCTTCTCAGTTGTATCATCCTTGGCTGGGAAACGCAGAAGAATAGCCAGAGTGGAAAATTATGTTGAAAATGTTATCCCCCGGTATACACCCGATGACTTCAGAAACCGTTTTAGAATGGGCAGATCAACAGTTGATGCCCTTGTTCTAAACTTATCTCACCATTTAGCAGTCGGAGACAATGGTGGCATCATGAAAGTTTCTGTTGAGAAACAGCTATTGATATTTATAAGATATGCATCATGTCAACAGATTTTGACTGAAATAGCAGATCATTTTGGTGTTTGCGAGGCGACTGTCCATACTATTGTGCATCGAACATCTTCAATTATTTGTTCGGATTTGCTACCAGCATAGTTAAATGGCCTTCTGGAATGAAAGTGCAAGAGACGGTTGATAAGTTTTTTCAACACAAAGGGTTCCCTGGTGTTTTAGGTGCGATTGATGGATCACATATACCTATCAAAACTCTTAAAGTGGATGGTGAACAATACTACAACCGAAAAAAAATCCCAACTATAATATTACAAGCAGTATGTGACCAAAACTTACATTTTCTAAATTTATATTGTGGATGGCCTGGTTCTGTGCACGACTTAAGGGTTCTAAAAAACTCGCCGCTGTTTACAAGTGCATCTGAGAATAAGGAGAGAATGTTTCCAGGCAATACCCATCTAATTGGAGATGCTGCATACGGGTTGAGCGAGTGGCTAATGACACCCTTCAAGGACTTCGGGAATCTTTCCGCTGATCAAAAACGATATAATTTCACCCATAGTTCAAGTCGAAAGAGCCTTTGGTGCACTAAAGGGTCGATTTAGGCGTTTAAGATACATTGACATGCAAGATATCCGTGAAGTGGTCAAATTTGTGCTCAGCTGTTGCATATTACATGAAATTTGTTTGGTCAACTCTGATGAATTTGATGAATACATTCAGGAAGGACTAAATGCCAATGAAGAGATCAATGACTTCCATGACTTCTTAAGGAGGGGACCTACTGGAGAACAGAAACGCCAGTCAATAGTTAATATGCTGAGATAAACACTTTTAGTCTCATATCTATCAGCACTTGTATAGAAAACAGTAGATTAGAAATTTGATTATATTGTTTCTTAGTACCACAAATGTTAAAATAAACCAAATTACATTGATTTCCAATTAGCAACTACCGGTAGTGTTTTAGCTAATATCATTGTGTGTGTGTGTTTTTTTTTTGTCTCCCTGCAAAGAATACTCGCATAAAGAAAACTATAGGGATAGCTCTTCAGTGGTGACATTGCCGCAACTTGTACTTCAGAATAGAGACCTGTTTCATCCATCTTTTGCCTGATAGTAGTCCATGTTGTTATGTTTCCGTCTGTCATATAAGTGATGACCTTGACCTTAAGTTCACAGTGTGATAATCCAGCTAGCACAATTTAATTCTTCTTTTTTTTCCTGTTTAGGCCAATTTTCTACTATCTATTAAAGTAGTACGTTAACTATATTTAATGTATTCATTCATTACATGGTATTCATGACTTTTATATGTTGTCTGACCTTGACCTCATTTTCATGGTTCAATGGTTTCTGGCTAATTGTCTTTGTCTATTGGAACAGTAGACATATTATATTTGGTATGGGTGTAGTTGACAGTCACATTCTGTCAATGGTTACTTGGCCTTGACCTCATTTTCACAGTCCAGTGGTTTTTTTTATTAGCGGTTTGCAGTTGTTTGTTTATCAGTGATATGTGTAGGTGGTGATTATACTTAGTTGAAAGTTCATTCATGATACATATAGTAATATGTCGCCTGGCCTTGACCCCATTGTTATGGTCCATCAATTTTTGTTTATTACATTTTACTCTACAGTTGTACGTACCTCATAGTGGTGTGACAGTGTGTTCAAGGTGAGGCATTCATGACATTCTGTCCCTTTTCTTTTGATCTTGACCTCATTCTTATTGTTTAGTAATTTCTCTTTAATTTATAGGACCACTACAGATAACTTGTATTTAACTGATAATATGTTACCAACCAGCAAACTTTATAAGTATCCAATAGACAAAAATGACAACACAGCACAACCAAAATGAATTATATAAGTCTAAAAAGTTGTGAAACAATACCAATGCCAAGGCAGAATTTGCAATTATTTTTCATTGCAAGAAGAACTTTGACACTGAAGAAGGCCATTTGTTGGTCAAAATATTTCAAAAGTTTATTTATGTAACTTCTTATTTCGTACCATCTTTGCATTGGTATAGCTGCACAACTCTTTAATCATATATATCATATGAGAGATCCTATTTGAAGAACAAAAATGCAGAGGGTCATTATTATTTTTTATGCAGACACAATTGAAATGAGAGTTTGAATGTCCAGAGGTCATCACAAGGTCTTCTACAAGTGTGAACATGCCATGTTCTTTTCCAAAACCGAACTGCTAAACCGCCCCGTGAGTGGTTTGACAAGTTTCCGGAACTGGTTTTCGTTTGGTCTCGATAAACAAACTAACCAGTTTCAGTTTTAAACCAGGTTTTAAACCGGTTTGTAAAAACAAATGAAAAGTTTAGAAAACCAGCTCAGAACTAAAACCAGTTTACCTCCAATAAATGCACCCTCTATAGTGCCACGAGCGCCTGTGCAACTAACTACCCAACTAATTACGACAACGCACCGCTATGTACCTATAGAATTAGAACCCTTCGGAGAACGGGATTTAAAATTTAATATTTTAAATCCTTTTATTAATAAAATTTGTTCACGTCACGATATAGTTGAAATTTTTCTAAAGTGGGCGTTAAACACCAATCAATCAATCAATCAATCAACCTGTAGCGCTAATTGCTGAACACCCTAATTCAATTTGGAAACAAAATTTACTCTTAGAGGATGTGTTTATGTTATGTTTCTGTTTTTAAGCCAAAAAATAAATATTCTGACCTTGCAGTTTTCAACCGGAAAATTTGGTGTTATTTGAAGAAAAATTACTGATTTTCCATGTCAAATGTTTTTTTCTCTGATTTTGGAATTTTTTTTATTACTTGCGGTGGGGTCGTTATTTGGTTTTTGCATTGGGAAAAATACAGAATATTAGGCATTTTTGGGGGGACTGACTTTATCACGGGGTATACCAGGTGAGCCGGAACGGTGAGCCTGATATACCCCGTGATAAAGTCAGTCCCAAAAACAAAATGTCTAATATTCTGTTTATCGGTAATTTATAATTAACTTTCAAAAAAATAATAAATTGAATTCTTTAAAACGATATTTTGATGGGATTATATTTTTGCGGATGGATCTGGTTTTGTAAATGTGATTCGATTCTGGCGCGTGAGGCTCATTCAAAAACTAGTTAGCGAGGCGGCAAGATGTGTTTTTTACTATTTAACGTGTGTTATACATTATGATGGTTTTGTTGGATTTAAGCGTGTTTTGGAAATTATAATGTTCGAATAAAGGTAATAACAAAATTACCGAACTCCGAACAATCTTACAAAGGGAAAGTCAAAACTCATAAGTATATAAACAGACAAAATCAGTCAACAACCGGAAAACTGTGAAAACCGTAATGACCCAGACTTGGTACAGGCATTTCTAAAGAAATGATGGGTTGAATCAGATTTTAAAGCGCCAAACCTCCCGCTTTCATATGATACCGGTAAATAATTGTTGTCATAAAAACTTGTGCTAAAACTGTATCGAATATGTTTCACTGAAATATTCTGAATGTAGGTCCGCAAATATCAGAAAACTGGCCAAGGATCATAATGGCTACGGTTCCGCAGCTATAATAATCCCACTCGGAAGGCATTTAAGATTTTATGTTATTAATTTTAGAAAGTTAATTAATGTATATATATTTGCATATCCAGAATACAGAAGTTTTAGTTGAGTCTTCCCTGTTACTGATGTCTGATCAGTGCACAGGGACTTGCTCCTGGCCTTTCGTTATCAATAATTTTAACCCTACTATCAATGTGATATTTTAGTACCGAACATTGATAGTAGGGTTAAAATTATTGATAACGAAAGACCGGGAGCAAGTCCCTGTGATCAGTGCTATGTTTTATTAAATTTTAGCTCTTTTCTGTAATTGGATTGATTTCAATTTTAGATCATCATTAGATATTGCAGTGTATATACAATGTAAGCCAAATCACCGTGTCCCCCGTCACATTTCGGGACATGGCTTTATGAAGGTGGGGGACACGGATTTGAAGCGGCGGTTTCAGGTAAGCTGGTGTGAGATCATAAATTATAGCATTATTACAATTATTTAAAATATATGACTTATTTAGCGGAACACCAGGTTCATTTCGGGAGATGTTGATCCCATTTTACCCACGTTATTCGTCCGGTATATAGGTAAACAGTTCTGCAATGTATGACGAGCAAGGGTGGATCCAGGATTTCAAGTTAGTGGAGGCGCACTTAAAAAAAATTGCGCCGAGCGGAGGGAGGCGCGAAAATTTTTGAGGTATTTCGTGTGAAAAATCACCATTTTACGCCAAAAAATTATATTTTTTCCTATTGCGGAGGTAGGCACGAACATTTTTGGGGTATTTCGTGTGAAAAATGACAATTTTACACCAAAAAATCGTATTTTTTTCTAATTTTAGGGGGGGGGGGGCGCACGCCGGGTGCGCGCCCCTCTGGATCCGCCCCTGACGAGGGTGGTCAAAATTGAAAATTATCACAAGTCTCCGTCAGATTTTAGCTAATTTAAGGCTCGATGCACATACTTTCAATGACATATGTTATCTAACAAGTCGTCCACGTTAAATGTAACCATCAACGCAATATAAGAAGCATACGATCGAATTGTCTCACGCATTAAATTATGGCGTATGGGGGTAAAATATTTGTGACTCCAGGGGATAGGGCTCACATTTTAAAAACAAGGATAATTATGTATAATCCTTTTTATCAACAACAAAACATCCCATATTTGTAATGAATAATTACTTCAGAGTACATACTTCAGTGAGGGATTGTGTTAAAGAACATTGTGTACTGTAATCGTACTTTTACTCTTCAAAAGTCAACAGTATTTTATTCAGACTGAAATCTGTTATTCTGTATGTAGTAGGACAGTTACCGAAACAGAATATATTTTCCTGAGGTACTTAGAACAGACAAGTGTTTTAATATCCGAGGTCGACGGCCAATGGCAATAGAATACTTTGCTGTTCCAGTAACCATGAACACCATTTTGATCCATGAAACATTCATATGGTGACTTGACATTATGTCGATAATGTTTACTGTACCGCTTGATTAATATCGCCTGACTTATGCTAGTCTGTGGACTCATAACTGACAATGAACAACAATCCATGTATACATCAAATAGACAGCTATGCCACCACTGCCTCATTTTGATTGGTCTCGTTATCACGGTCATACTAAAAAGCGACCGGGACACTGCTGTAGATACAGAATTCTTTTATATTCATTTATCTTGTTTAAAAATGAATGAATGCTCTATTATCTCAGAATAAGAATCGATTGATAGAATGACCCATCAATATTAGGCATATCCCATACAAGACTTTATAATATATTAATTTAACAACTATAAATGATAACACATTTTAATATTATTACGTTTACACTGAATTATGTAATAAATTTTGAATTTCAAAATAGTTTCAATTGCTTGGCATTGAAGGTAATTTATATACATTTTCTTAATTCAATTTGTCTAAATTATGCTCAGCTTGCATATTGTGCTCTGTGCAAAACAGTTTGGATCAGATCTGCATATTTCTTCTGTGTCAAACTCGCATAGTAATTAGTCTGTCGGTCTGTTTTTTTAGCAGATTTCATTTGTTCCTCAATCCAATATATTTATACATGATATCCCATTTTAACTTTTCAGTCAAAGTCTAAAGGATCACGATTGTTTGGCGCTTGGTTTTTATAATGTTTCTAAACTATTTTAAGCATTGCCATTACATACTTCACAGTTACCATGATTGTCTACTTAAAATTCTTATGAATGTTGTTCAAATATTGGGTCCAGGGGACGGCAACTAGAAGCTATCTTAGGGCTAAGACATGTATTAAACGGAGAAAAACATGTATAAGTCCTTAGATAGCTTCTAGTTACCGGCCCAAGATCTGAACATGAGTTCACAGAAAGCAATTTATTCCAGATGTGACTCAATATTCATTCATAGTTTGGCAGCTATTTAACCTTTAACAGCGGCCATGTTGGTTGGTTGGCGTGGTCATCGGACATAGCTGTTAAAGCAGACCCCCTAAAGATGATTCAGGCCAACGTTGGTTTAAATTGGCCCAGTATTTTCAGAGAAGAAGATCTTTTTATAAAAGTTTAAGGACGACAGACGGACGACGTACTCCAAGTGAAGGCAAAAGCTCACCTGACTCTTTGGGTCAGGTGAGCTAAAAACGTACATTCTTCTACACATCCATATGATAAATAAGGTCAAAATAAGATGAAATATAATTGTCACGTGCCATTCGTGCCCTGAATTGTGGTTTTTATTATTCGAGGGCTGCTTTGCTTTTCATGAAAAAGGGTAATATTATATGTTATTCAGCTATCACTAGGAAATAGAAAATGCAAATATGCCCGGTAAAACGCAAATAATTAAAGATTACCAGTTATATTAGCGTTTACCAGTTAAATTAGCGAATTATCTTGTTATATTTGCTTTTTACCTTTAAAATTTGGATTGTCGTGGCATTTTAGCGTTTTTCCATTTAAATTTGCATTGTCGTGGCATTTTAGCGTTTTTCCTTTTATATTTGCGTTTTTCCTTTTAAATTTGCATTGTCGTGGGATTTTAGCGTTTTTCCTTTTATATTTGCGTTTTTCCTTTTAAATTTGCATTGTCGTGGAATTTTAGCGTTTTTCCTTTTATATTTGCGTTTTTCCTTTTAAATTTGCATTGTCGTGGGATTTTAGCGTTTTTCCTTTTATAATTGCGTTTTTCCTTATAAATTTGCATTGTCGTGGGATTTTAGCGTTTTTCCTTTTAAATTTGCATTTTACCAGTTAAATCGCACGGTCATCTAAATCACCCGCTGAGTAGAGAGATTACGTAATACTGTAGTCGTCACTAGCTCATTGAATATGACGATCTATAGTATTATATTATCGTGTATCTATACGTATTTATTTATTTATTTATTATTATTATTTATGTCATACTAGTCTGGCCCTTAATAAATTTAGTGTATTCAATACACAATAATCCATCAATGGTTGCGTATTTGATTTTCATGTCGTATTTTAACTTAATGCGATGTTTATTAAGAAATGTGACTTTAAATGTATTAAAATATTAGCGAAGTGTGATACACGTACAGAATACGTATACTGTTGTCACTTCACTATTACTTGTTTATCATGCGAGAAATACATTAACCTTGTAATACCTATGCTGAGACTATTTACTAAAAAATGAATTAAGTATATATTAAACTATCGGTCTCTATTAAGCTATTTATGTCTTATTTTATAGCACAGAATTGTGTATGTACAGCGTCAAAGTTATTGTGCTTTAAAAGTTCTGATTATTGTAATGAGGCACCTTAATGAACAATAAATATTTTTGTTTATGATATAAAACAAATAATCATAACCCTATGTAAGCGCCGTATACGTAATGTACGCGCCCTTGTCCATCCAACAGAAATATGCAATTTACATGTAAACACTATTTTGTCAGTTAATTAGATTGATCAATAAATACAGGATTTTTTTTTTCTTCAAATGTTTATATAATTCCCTGATAAATATAAGAACAATCTATAATAGTATTATATTATTGTTTATTTATTTGTACCATTCTGGATGATAATAACTTTAGCTATTCCATCCATCAATCGTTGTGTATTTTACAGTAGTTATGTATATTTTATTTCTTGATTTTGTTTTTCAGGATCTAGAACTATGCACTCATATTTATTTCAATTTGATGTTGATTTAAATGTAAACGTTTAATATTTTCACGGAGATTCGATATTATAATTTATGTTTATTTATTTTACAGGCGATTGATGCATTTTAATGGCCTTACCGTTCATCATTGAACATATTGTTATATGGTAAATTACTTCAAGCCTTACAAATCGGGTAGCCTATTGTGCGACATTATATCCAACTTAATCATGATTCGCTTCGATAACTCTGTAATTTATTACGGGCTTGTTTTCGATAAAAAAAAATATGTATATGGATATTTTTTTTAAATAATCGCTAATACAGTGTTAAACATAGATTTGTATGCATCTGAAAGCAAAGCTCTGAGCTAAGAAATTATTCATATGAATATTTTACGTTAAGTTTAACGTTTAAAAAAATGAAATTCACTTCTGTAAACATCTGTTTTATAGGCCTTGTATTAAAATATGTGTTGAAATAGTGTAAAACAATTTAATTTTCTATAATTCAGAGAGAGAACACATTTGTTGTCCCCACAAGAGTTACATGCCTAGAGGCCTTTTCCTCAGGTGTACCACCTGTTGTGTTTACTGCTAAAGTGTATATTGTATTGGAGTGAGCTGTAAGTAATGAATGTATACCAAAGTAATAAAATTTTATGATTTCGTGTATCCCTCAAGGCCAAGTTATAGTCAGAGTATATTAAGTGAAATTTTAATGGTTAAGAAGGGGCGGAGCGAGCGAAGCGATGCGACCCCCTTCTTAACCAATAAAATTTCACTTAATATACTCTAACTGACTTAGAATGTAACCTACTTTTTCATTGGTTCAATGTTCCAGACATTTCATACGTCACACCCTAGACGTTTGCTGGAAAGTGCGCGGCACGGATTTTACCACGGCATGATGGAGCACAGGGGCTAGGTGCGTCCGAAAAAAAAAAACCCAATCTGTTTCAGCCAATCAAAAAGCCCGTTAGAACCCTCTCAATTTTCACGTCTATGGCGTTTGTCAAGGTCAGCCAATCAAAAAGCCCGTTAGAACTCTCTCAATTTTCACGTCTATGGCGTTTGTCAAGGATGCAAATGGGATTTCTTTCAAAAACAGACTTAAAGGACATATAAATTGGCGTAAGGTAAGAAATTTTATCATAATTTGAATGGATGAAAGTATTTAGCTAGTCAAAATGACTCGTTTACGCATGAGAAAGTCTGTACACAGATGGGAAGTGGTCAACCCAACGTTTGTACGACTTCGGATTTTCACGCCGTTTTGTTTTGGTTCGTGTATGATACCTCAGCAGTTCGGAGGCCTACACTAACAATTGGGGTATCTTTGGAAAGGAAAATTACTTGACTTTCGACTGGTGGAAATATTTTTTGAAAATATTAAGGCGTTCCGAAGTTACGATCAATTTAACACGACGACTTAAAAAAATGGAAGCAAGTGAGTTCGCCCCCTTGTAGTATTATATAGTATTTTTTTTTTTTTTTTTTCGGACGCACCTAGCCCCTGTGTGATGGAGGACGTGCTGAATGACGAAAGCGAAAATATATCTTTGTCCCAACTACTTGACATCCCCACACAACAGCTGCATTAAAAATGAAACGCGTGTGCGCGAAGCCGAAGATTTTTTTTTAATTGAAGTGCCTGACAACGTAAGGAAAATTGTGATCGTAAAAGCACAGGTACATGGGGTCATGACCTACATTACCCCCCCCCCCCTTTTTTTTTTCTTCTTTTTTTTTCCATACACTTCTCAACATAATTTTGGTATCAAATAATCATAAATCTACTATTTCTTTCTCTCTATATTGATTTATAGAGATTTACGATTATTTGATACCAAAATTACGTTGTCGGGCACTTCAATTTTAAAAATTCCTTCGGCTTCGCGCACATGCGTTTCATTTTTAATGCAGCTGGGCCCGTATTCATAAAGCCACTTAAGTTAAGATTTTCATAAGGAAACACTTAAGTTAAGGAAACTCCGCTCATTTTACTTGAGTGGTATTCATAAAACTTCTTATTTTAAGTATTTCCTAAGAATAACCTTAAGTTAAGGAAACTCCGCCCATCATACTTAAGTGGTATTCATCAACGTCCTTAAACTAAGAAAATACTTAAGATTTCCCTTAACTTTAAGGTAGATGGGTAGGTTCCTTAAGTTTTCTTGAATTGCTATTTTATATTGATTGTGAGTTATGAAAGTGATATTGTATGAATAAAAAGATAACAACAAACCATATTAGCAATATTTCATAGGTATTCGAGTTTATCATCAAATCCATATTATATCTTACATGTACATAAAATTCACCATCAAGGTCATTTTCCGGATGAGTAAATATTTTTACAACGTACCATTTGATGGCACGTGCTTTGCGGGTATATGAAATAGGTATAATTAAAGCATATTAGTATTGCATTATTACCAATACAAACATGTTCCATGTCGGACGTTTTCGGTTGTTTCATGCTGGGAGAAGAGTTTTACGTAGAGAGCGAGTATTCAGAGATCGTACAAAACCTCTTGATATCTACGATGACTTCGAGTTAATAGACAAATACAGATTTGACCGACAGTCTATTATGATGATATGTGATATGTTACAGGATGACTTAGAAAACAGTACATTTAGGAATAGGGCCTATTTTTTTTTTATGTTTTATTTACATGATATTTCCAAACAGTCTTTAAAATTAGTTTCGTATATAACTGTTGAACGTAAAATCCTCCAAATAGATGAGGGAGGTGCATCCAAACTCAAAAGTGGGAAGTTGAGGAACATTATGATTGTGTCCCTGTTAAACATACATGTACCTAAATTTTAAAGAAATATAATTGTTGACGAAAATTTTGCTCTTAAAACGTCCTTTCTTTTCTCGTATTCCTCCATTAGTATCATCTTCTCTCAATCTGTCCAGTTTGGCTTTCTCTTGGACATGTTTAATAGTTAAAGATTTTGATACGAATTCAGTTTTATTTATATATGTATGTATGTATTGAAGTGGTCAAGCAATGCACGTGAAAGTTAGAGTATATTAAGTGAAATTTTATTGGATAAGAAGGGGGTCGCATCGCTTCGCTCGCTCCGCCTTCTTAACCATTAAAATTTCACTTAATATACTCTAACTATAACATAATATCAAAGAATGGTGTCCTTCCTAATTAAGAGGAATTAAGGGGTCCCATTAAGGGTGAATTATCAGGGTAATCACATGTTAATAAAGGTAAATTTGATTCTCTTTTTTGCTTTTTCTACATAAATGGAATTACATAAAATACGAAAACAAATTAATGAATATGTATTATTAAACTCTAAAACTATAAAATTACACATGAAATATGAAAATATAATACTGAATATTTATTATTAATTTTACACCAATATAAACACACATCAAATATGAAAACATAATAATTAATATTTATATTAAACATTAATACTACAGAGTTCGCGAAATTGCATATGGGTTTGGTGGTCCTAGTGAAAAAAATATCAGTCCTCACTACAGCCAGCATGGATTACGCCAAATCCGCGAGGTTTCGCGGACGATCGCGGCGCGGAAATTGACTAATTAGCATCGGGAAGTCCGCGATCGTCTCGCGGCCGAACGCGGCAGTTAAATTGTCCATCAGGACATTCGCGGACAACACGTTATTAGCGCGGCAAGCGAGGAAAGTAACCACATAACAATAGTTGTGTTGCAGTTATACAGAAACGATCTTTGTTTATTATTATTATTTACTTTTATTTGTTTTCTTCATTTTTTTTTTTTAGAATTTAACTTGTTTATATGTATGCAATGAAATTATCTTTCTCGTTACCAAAACAAGAAAAGTATTCTCTGTTTTGTACATCCATAATCGATTTATTTTACAACTCTCTCACCTTGTCAATCATGTGTTAATTGCTCCTTATCTGTCTCTTTGATGTATAATTGACTGACAAATAGGCGGTGCTTATTGTACAGATATAGAAATAGAATAAATATAAGTTTATTAACAAAATCAGGGCCCCAGGAGGGCATATACAATTAACAAGGGGGAAAAAAGATATTATCAGGGGCGGATCCAGGATTTCAAGAAGGGGGGGGGGGGGGGGGCGCACTTAAAATAAAGTGCGCCGAGCGGAGGGAGGCGCTAAAATGTTTGGGGTATTTCGTGTGAAAATTCACGATTTTACGCAAAAAAATCATATTTTTTCCAATTGCGGAGGGAGGCGCGAAAATTTGTGGGGTATTTCGTGTGAAAAATCACGATTTTACGCAAAAAAAATCATATTTTTTCGGCGCGCACCGGGTGCGCCCCCTCTGGATCCGCCCCTGGTGTCCTCCTAGCTAACTGTTTTCCTGTGTTCTAATATTGTATATATATTGTATATATTGTATATAATTGTGTCTATGTCTTCTCTGTACCTATGTCATTTGGTGATGAGAATAAAGATATATATATATATATATAGTTGACGCATACGGTAGCTCGGAATCCCGGACTTGACCAATCACCAGATAATTTTCATGTCCATAAGACTCTCGTGGTAGTGAAAAATACGTTTAAATGACGCTTGGCGGTAAAGGACAAATTGCGCTAAAAGTTACGTTGAGTATTCGCATAAATCACTTGACCCCATTGATGTGATTTAAAAAAAAAATAGAACATTGCTATTTATCAAACAGCAAATGGTCTAAAGTATCTCCGTAAATAATATAAATCCCATTCAGTACTTAAAATGCCAATTTTACAGACATATTTCATTTATTTTCATTAACATAAAGAAATCTAGAGTACATATAGACATTAAAACATAAAATTCTAAAATCATGTCCATTAAAATCATTCTCAAAACTTCTCATAAACAAGCGTGCAATTAATGTTAAATAATGCAGAAACTTGAGATACCCACACGACGAAATAATCATATGGAAGACCTACACGGTATATAAAAACATTACATGTGTGTAAATTTCACTTGGTATTCAGTGACGTTTAAAGTTCATGTCTGTGTCTTTTTTTTTAATATTTAATATGCAGATGGTACTATTTACATCGATAACATTCAAAAAGCTGTTGTCATTTGTCTAATCATTCCGACAACATTTCATTTTGATGCTGGATCCAGGGTGGACAACGTACGTCATACATCCGGGTATTTTTTATGCTGGATAAAGTATCAAAAGGAAATATTGTCGGAATGATTAGACAAATGACAACAGCTTTTCGAATATTATCGATGTAAATATAGTACCATACAAGTCCGTAGAGTACTTTGGTCTGGTTTTTATCATACAGGTTCGTTGTTAAAATAGTATAAAAATTAGTTTTATTTTGTCAGATGGTTGAAAAATTTCCGCCATTAAAAAGTTTTCGATAAAAAAATACCCGGATGTATGACGTACGTTGTTCACCCTGAGATTGGGAAGCCAAATAATCTAGAAGTCTTTGAGAGCAAGTAAAAAGTATTATTTAATTAGTTTTCCTCTATTTCAATTTCATACCGTTTTAAAAGAGATTAATTTTAAT
This sequence comes from Bathymodiolus brooksi, assembly GCA_963680875.1. Taxonomy (NCBI): domain Eukaryota; kingdom Metazoa; phylum Mollusca; class Bivalvia; order Mytilida; family Modiolidae; genus Bathymodiolus; species Bathymodiolus brooksi. The sequence continues at coordinate 84,171,977 of OY804588.1, read as the reverse complement.
TGATTGGTCATTGTTTAACACCAAGTGTCTACCAACGATATAAATGAAAATGCTACGTTGTAACGGACCATCCTAATGCAATGCTTATTAAGGGTTGCTGTTATTTTGCCTGCATGAAGCACGGGATTCTCAAAACACGAGACATTCATTTACCCCTCGCACTTAGGGCTAGTAATGCATTTGATATTTGATTTAACCTCTTTTGCACATCCAGTGAGTATCGTTGTAAGAGCAGTTAATTCAGTTAAGTCCTATTTCTACACCCTAATAATTGGCAACGTAAGTACGGTAATTATGATGAATGGCTATACATGTTAAAATTGAGATGACACCATCGAGTTGCTAATTCCATCGCAATACTTTCAAAAAGTTTAATATTATCACGTTACTCGTTAAAACGATCGCGATGGTGAAACACTGCATATTCGGAGTGCTATTCAAAAGGTTGGCTTACTTCTGAAAAGCATCGCGATGCTTTTTGCTAAAACTGACTACAAAAACAAAGCTTTCAAAAGGAGACGCGTACTATTGTGTCATGTAACAGAACTGGATCCACAACCTATATTAAGCTTAGGGGGCCGTCGTGGTTGTGATCGTATGGTAGTTGGATTTACAAATACCTGTGCAAACAGTGCCTTTCACCAGTGCTAAAATTGTGAGTTCGAGTCCCGCTCATGGCGACGTGTACTCGATACAACATTATGCGATAAAGTTTGTCAGTGACTTACGGCAGGTCGGTGGTTTTCTCCGGGTACTCCGGTTTCCTACACACAAAAAAACTGACCGCCACGATATATTGGTGAAATATTGTTGAATGTGGCGTTAAACACTATGATCATAACCTTTAACCCTTAATCTTAGGTTATTAGGATCACCTATAACATGTATATACTTGAATACTACATGTATCGATATTCATCGTAATTATTTATGTTTTGGAAAAGACGCATGCGTGTATACTAGACATCCATTTGATTATCAGTTGTTTACCAAATTATGCTTCATAACAATAAAATAATAACGGGAATATTAGTGATATAACACAAAAACAATATAGAATTGTTCCGCAAGTGATGTAGTGTAGATTTTATTGAAGATCGTCAGCGACATGTTTTGTTTAGAATAGATTCTCTTTATGATAATTTGGTAGTTAAACAAAGAATATACTTTTGTCCTTATTATCACGCCCTAAACATTGCTCTGAATGCACCCAAAGATAGTTGTATCATTCATATCAAATTAATTTTTCATAATAGCTATAACATATGATATTAACAGATTTAAATACTAAATTCAAAATGTCGTCCTTGAAAATAAAATTGGCAGACGATATAACTACCAACATTGTCATCCCACCGTCCTCCTTAATATTTTATAGAAGATATTAGAACAACATGTCAGAACTAAGATATCAATGATATTAATATTTTCATTCATATCATATCAAGGTTTTTACGGACAGTTTGATAACGTGAACTTCTTTCTTGAAAGATTTCGTGTGCAAAACCGCACGTTTTTTAATATGTGGTTAATCTCGCATTCCTCCAACATGCCAATGAAATAAAGGGGAACAAATAAAATTATGTGATAAATTATTTTATTAAAATTCAACATTCAGTTTTGGTATAATTAAAATGTGTATTTGAGGAAAGCGACATATTTTTATATGAGAGACATAGTTGCCATTTTCATAATTAATATCAATACAGAAATTTCAAAAACCAAAATATTATATTGTTTGTTTAATGTGTATATATCTAATACAAAAAAAAGGTCTCAAATTTGTAAAAACATTTAATCCGTGTACACGATTTTCAAACTATATTATTTTTATATATTATATCGAATTTCAATTGAAATTTATTCTTAGCAAGTATTGAAATTTCAATAGTACGTACATGCATGTAAGCTAATTGAATATATCAGATAAAAATCATGGGTTTTGTCACTTGCTACAAATGTAGAATTAACTAAAACCTGACACTAAAGATTAATATCTGATAAACTGATAAATAAAAAGGTCCAAGTTTGTACATATTATATATCTATATTTGTAGCATTTTATTACGAATATTAGGCGCCATAATTAACTAAAAGGGAACAAAGTTTCATTTTTTTGCCCCCTAATATGTGACATATGACCTCAACTTTTAATTACAAAAGAATTCTAAAACGTCCCTGGTAATTTGATAGACACAGATTAAAGGGAAGTTGCGGGGGGTTAAACGTCCATGATACAAGTAGTTGAAGTCGTGTATGACTGACTGTCCTACGTGGTCTGTGCACCAAACCATGACCAATCAACTGACAAAATATTGTTTGTGTAGAATTTGAACAATTGCTCTTCGGTACAATTCCATCAATCTACATACAGTACAGTGTAAATATATATTACTTAATGAGAAAAGTGTGGTTTCTATGTACAATTAACATACTTGTGTTTAATTTAATTCTTTATTTGTTTATCGAGGATTGCCAACAGCCTTGTGTTTATTATTGTCTGTCAGAATACGAGTAGGTACTAGGTACTAGTAGGAGAACAGTCGACACATTTATAAATAGATGGACAGTTTCAGTGGTGTAGTGGGATAGAATACGAGACTCGAATGCAGAAGACGGCGTAATCAATCCGCGATCAGGTCAACAAGAGCAACACAATCCTGGTATTTGTTGCTTCTCCTAGAGGCTAGCAGCAGTATATACTAAGATTCAAGATTCAAGATTGAATCTTGAATGTTGACCTAGAAACACTCAGAAACATGAGTACGAACAAAGACTGGGTGACTAGAAGCCAGGATATTGCATCCAATTATGTGGTTATTCTGGTATCCATGTATCTGTTGTTTCAGATACAAAATGTAGCAGCCACTATTAATTCAGCTGAATGTGTTTGTCTAATACAAAGTAGATATTATCATCATTATTTAAATAAGTAACTCGTTCTTTTCATAATATACTGCAGAATTGTTCACTTGGCGTAAAGAGGAAGTACAAATTATAATTTAATCATACCTCATTTAGCAAAAGTTTGAATGCATAAACTTACAATAGGTATTAAATATACTTATTATAATTACTGAATCCTTTTGAAGTAGTTCATGATGATCACTTTTACGTGGTAGAGCTAAGGACATAATCTTTTGTGGTATTGTCCCTTTAACATTGATAAGTCTGAACCGAATGACTCTCATGTCCTGATATTTATGCAATCTTCCCGATAAACTGTGCATGGTGAATATAATCTGGTACTCGTGACCCCTCGGATTTGTTGTTGGTAGAGGGGCTAAATCATGACTAAATCTATGTTTTAATAGCAGACGCCATAGGAGACAGGAAACTCCATCTCGACAAAGGTAAAGATGCATAGCATTGATTGAAGAAGTGTCTTAACTTGGAATTTGGCATCATTCAAACCAGACACATTTGTCTCCATTCGTGTTGTGAAGTCTGCTACGATTTCCGCGCAAAAACGATGTTCGAGTAGTCTTGACTCCCATTTGTTTTGTAAAGGGTTCATGGTATTTGTATTTATTTACTATTACTGGTGTCCAACACAATTTCCAAATCAGATGATGTTCGTGTCGTTTAACAGTAACATGACGGGTGTCACATGTGGAGCAGGAATGCTAATCATTCCGGAACACAATGAGTTTAACCCCGGTTTTAACCATGACTTTGTTGACCATTATGGAATATCTGTGTCACAAATGACCACGGATATGTTCCACTTGTCGTAAACACTTCCCAGTTCTTTCCTCATTCACGACTTATTACCGGGTTTGTAACTAGATTAACACGACGGGTGCCACTAGTGGAGCAGGAACTGCTTACCCTTCCGGAGCACCCGAGTTCACCCCTGGTTTTTAGTGGGGTTCGTGTTACTCGATCTTTAGTTTTATATGCATGTTTTGTCGATCGTTGTTTGTCCTTTTGTACTTTTTCTTTTGGCCATTGTGTTGTCTGTTCTTTTTCGATATACGGTTTCTGATTGCCCCTTTGGTATCTTCAAACTCTTCTTAAGTAGGGTTCGTGTTGCTCTATCTTTTGTTTGCTGTGTAATGTTCGTTGTTTGTTCTTTTTCCCTTTGTCTTTTGGCCATTGTATTGTCTGTACTTACGTCTTTTGAGTACCCCTGTAGTATCTTCAAACTTTTCTTATGTGTACTATTGAATTAATGTATCGAATTGTTTATGTCAGTTTGCTGCCTGTGATACCCAGACAATTATTGAAACGTCCGCCAAGGAGTTGATAACTGTTAACGATCTACATCTGGTTGTATTACTGGACTGCACAGAAAGATGAGTAAAAAATGTATCTAACTTCCAGTCCATATGGTTGAACCCACATAGGAGAAACGGGTCCTATTTTTATGCCACATGGTTTCCTCGGAGGGGTATTACTCAAAGATTCATGTTACAATTTCCCCTAACAAGTTAATAATTCTTAACAGTCTCTTAAATAGCAGTTTGTGAATTATAAAAGGGTGTTTTTTAAACTTTTATTTTCTGTAAGGAGTTATAAAGATCTATTCAAACAAATTAAGCCGGAAATTTATTATCACCTTTTTATACTTGATAATTATTTTTGCAGGTGTGATTGCACCATTATTTCACTGTGACCATTCTGATCATCCGGGTTACATATTTATGTTATAAGAACATTATAAAACGTCATGAAAAATTAAGATTTATGGTATTAAACCACTGGAATTCGTGTGAATACATCATTTTGTTGGTAAAAAAATTATAAATGCCAGTGTATGAAGGGGGTTGTTTAAAGTGTCTCATGGGTCACTACTCGTGTCAAAACGAAACATAACAAGTTAATAGGAGTAACATTTTATAATTATGTTGTTAACTTGTTTGTTTGTAAATTAATGTAATGTTAAGCATACATGTTATTTGTTTTCATACAAGAAAACTTAAACAAAAACAGTGGCCAGGTTCATACAACAAAAACTCTCATTACACATGTTATGTGAGAGATGCTAACTTTGTATCAATTAAGTTTATTGTCGTGTATATATACAATATTTGTGCACTGTCGAAGCATATAGGTAATATGTGTATGAGGCTTAGAAACGGGGGGAAAAGGCGAGGCTTCGCCTCGCCTTTTCCCGCGTTTCGCGCCGAATACACATATTTACCTATATGCTTCGACAGTGCTCATGTATTGTATTTATCCTGCAATTTTAAATCGTAAATAAACGTTTACTGGACGATGATAAAAGTATTTGAATAATTTTGTGTATGTATTTGAAAACAATATCCCCCGATGTGCCCCGTTTTACATTTGTATGTTCTATTTATAACTGACCAATATAAAAAAATGTTCTATTTATAACTGACCAATATCAAAAAAAATATTGGGCAGGCTATATTGGTCGGTAAATGCTGTCATTGCAGGATAAATCAATGAACGTGTCCTCATTTCATTTTTTTCTGTTGTTGTCCAAATTCCATCCAAGATGGCCACCGTTACTAAAACTAAAATTACGAATAGGGTCAAAACAGCGTTATCTGAAACCGTAGGTGCTCTTTAACGTATATTCCATTTTTTTCGTCAACCTTAAGGCCTATTTACACGATCTGTACTCTCCATAGCTGTCTTTCCATAGCTGATAACATATGCCTCATTAGTCTGTTTAGACGGTATGTCATTTCACGTCTGAGCTAATTAATATTTCTATCCAAATTTTGTTTTTATTTACATTTACATGAAGAATGATGATTTTGTTGCTCCTATGTGTATTTTAATGATAGCTGCTGCATGTCATATTATCTGTAACAATCAACGTGGTCGGAGAACATGGGTGGGGCCATGGATACAACTAAGAAGAGAAGTTGGTGCTTACCATGCATTAATTAGGGAGCTGGAACAGGAGGATCAAAGACGTTTCAAAATTTTGTGAGAATTTACAAAGAAGATTTTGAAGAACCTTTGCATAGAGTATCCCCTCTTATCAAACCTGCGCCCCGGGAAAATTACACGTGCACATCAGTATATTTATAGTATAACCTTATTGACCTTTTCCATGAAGGGTTTATTTCCTCTGTCTTGACAGAGAGAATAGGGAAAGTTCTAAACGCTCTGTCTTCAGTCTGACTTCATATCTGTCATATGTTTTCCCAATGCACACGGTGTGTTTTAACAGCCATGGAAAATCAGCCATGGAAAAACAGATCGTGTAAATAGGCCTTTATACTTTTGTCGATTTGTGTTAGTTAATTATGGCAATAAAGCTAATTTAAGCAAAAAACATCATCAGAATATATTCTCTAAAATTACTCAGCCAGTTTGAACCAAACTTTGCAGGAATAGTCTTGGGTTTTCCCCCGATCTAATAAAATTTAGATCTCCTTCATTGCTCCTTACTTTTTCTGTGTAGCTGCGTGAAAGATCTAACAACATTGCATTAGAGATCACGACATAGGTCAGAATTTGAAATAAGCTACAACTTAATTGATTATCGTGACCAATAAAAATATTTTCCTAGGTTTCTTTATATCGATTGATTGATTTTTGGTGTTTAACGCCACTTTCAGTAATATTTCAGCTATATCATGGCGACCAGTTTTAGTGGTGGAAGAAGCCGGAGTACCCGGAGAGAACCACCGACCATGGGCAAGCAACTGGGAAACTTTATCACTTGCGGCTGCGAGTCGAGTACACCCCTTTTTGTAATTACCAAAGTCGGGCGCGAACCCACGCCGTATTGGTGATAGGTTTGTATGAGTTGTTAGGTAATCCAACTATCTAACCCATTGAGCCACCGAGGCCCTTTTCTTTATATCAAATCAGAGGTCATTTACAGACGTTTGGTTATGGAGGGAAAATTGACGACCTCCATAGAAATAGAAGAAACGAGTAGTGAATTATACCTCAGTTCGGGGTGAATGAATTAAAAACAGAGCAAACACCGTTTTTGTTGATCATTTCATTGTCAAACATGATCTGCATTTTTTTCTAATCCTTATATCTTATCTGTACCGTTGAATATGGTTATTGAGAATAAAGATGATTGATATAAATTAAAATAATTACCTTTGCATGAATTTGGTGATATTTCCCCACTGGCTGCTTCATAGTGAATAGTTGGAGGATGAGAGTTTGATTGGATGAGGGCTTTTGACTTCTGAGATGATGTTGTTAGATTTCAGACGAAACGAGAAAGAAAAAGAGGATAGTAAGCGATTATAATAAGGGTAATCAGGGGCGGATCCAGGATTTGTGGTTAGGGGGGGCGTGAGTAGGCCAGGGGACTGGGGACCGCTTATGGTCCTCAGCGGGTCCAAGGCAGAGCTCTGGTAGGGATCCAGGGGGGAAGCGCCCCGGAAGCTCTGGGGTTTGAGGAATTACAGACGTTTATTTGAACGACAATTTTGAACCAACCACACCATTTTTATCAGACCAAAAAAACTTGACTTTGAATCTTAATTTTGCCGGATAATTGTTAACAGAGTTTTTGTCAGATTATAAGAGGGCATGCCTTATAAGAACCTAAAGTAAACATTTTCTTTAACAACCGTGATGCGAATTGTTCAAATCATGACTGATCGATCACGATATTTTAACCCTTCAAAGAACTATTGGTTTAGTTTTATCGCATTCCTCATTTCACTAATTGGTCTGTACTTTCGGTGCTTGTCCTTTCGGGTGGTTCTAGTTAATGCTGCCCGTCCGGATGGAGCTTTTCTTTTCGTCGTTTGATTCATTCATTGAAAACGTATGATTCGACCGTTCTTGTTTATAGACAAACAAAAGCGGAAATTGTCAATACATGAACTTGTTGTTGATTTCTGATAAGCTAACGTAACTAAATTAGATGATCAGAATCGTTTCATGCAGCTTTAATGTTAACTTGTAACATAAATACGCATTTTTCCTTTGATGTTTTTATGCAATAATCAACTTAGAAATAGTGAACTTTAACAAAGCATGGTCTAACATGAAGATCTTGATGTTATTCCATGATTTTGACGCCATAGGTCTATTATTCCATGATTTTGACATCATAGGATCTGTTATTACATGGATTCGTTGGTTTAAATAAGTTCATTCGTAAGATCCATGGTATATATAATACACATTAGCCTTTGTTTGTCTATAAACAAGAACGAATCGTACGTTTTCAATGAATGAACCAACGGCAAAACGAAAAGCTTCATCCGGACGGACAGTATACTGATCATTTATCAATTGGTAGAGCTTTTTAGAATGATATCCCAAATTTACTCCTAATATCATTACTATTCATTTTGACTTACAAGTCACGAGTTAACCATTCATGAAAAAGTTGTTTGTTGAACTGCTTAATTAACGTTGTATAACATATGCTTTGCGAATTTTAGGGTAGGGGGGGGGGGGGGGGGGGCGCACGCCCCGCACGCCCCCTCTAAATCCGCCTCTGATTATGTATATATTTTTTAATGTCGGACTTAAAAGCACATTAGAGCTTATGTTATTGTTGTACTCATGTACCGACTTTTAAAATAAATTACAAATGATGCCCACCGGTGCAAACGTAAAAGTCGTACAGTTTACTTTGTTCAGTCAATCCCATTTAACTTTTGCATTTGAAATTACTGAAATTAATTTCATGTGATTACAAATCATTGACACGCATTCAACCTGTACCTGAAATATCGGGACCACCAATCATCAAATTTACGGCAACGTAAATATTTACATGTATATTTTTTTGTATATATCTCATACTAGACGGAATTAGCATTAGACTTTACGAATAAAGTTGAAACAAAAATTTGAAAAATGATTAGGCGTAAATATATATCTTCGCATGTTCATGTATAGCATAACATAACATAACATAACATAACATAGTTTATTAAATCAATCAAGAAGCCCGTGAGAGCACAGAATTACAGACATTTACATTTTACACTTACAATGATTTTGATGATGTATGCAAAAGGGGGTAACGTAAATATGACTGATCAATTGTGTGTTGAAATTTACTGAAACTATCAACCTTTTCCGACAAACATTCATGCAAATGTTCTGTTAAATTTTCTTACTTATATAAATATGAGATATTTTTGTCTTTATATTTTGTACGTAAATACCCTAGTGTATTTCTACCTTGCCCCATATTCGCGCCAGGAAAGGTAGCTCAAAGGTCAATATATAACTGAAATATTGTTGAAAAGTGACGTTTAAACACCCATAGCCTCATATGAATTATTGCAATAAAATATCGATTAAGTAACGAAATCGATATAAATTATTTTCCAGTTTATTTAGTATAAAAAGCTTGTTCTACACGTTTAATGCGAGATGTATTGCAACCGCCATGTTTTACTACAACCACGTGCGCATGCTCGTGTTTGATAGAAAAGCTATAGCTATATTTAGATATTTTGTGATAATAATTTTATATTGTAAATCGATCCACCCTGTGATTTTTTTCAACATGATACATTTTTTATAGTATATATTTTATTATTAAATACAATATATTGAATTGATTTTCGCTAACACTTCAATCATTGAATATTGATTTTTTTCGGATGTTGAATATGTTTTCCCCAGAATTGCACCCCCTGTTAGTATACATAAATTTTATTGCTTTATTTAAAAAAAAATAACACCAAGAGCATCGATGATACGAGTGTTCTTATTCAGAAATAAACCTACAGCAAAATAAAGGTATACTGTAAACAAAATTTATTGTCCGAAAAATACGGTACTCCTCTACTATACTAATTTGGATTAGGTGATGGGAATTAGGTGTCATCATCAAAATAAAGTATTTTATGATAATGATGGCTGATTAAAATTGTTTGTCTTGCATTGGCTGTCAGTTGTAATATACAGGATGTAACCAATATACAGGAAGAGCTCCTACTGTGAAGCCATCTATTTTGAGATGTCATTCAATGAAAATAACAACCTGACCATATTGTTACATAATAAGAATAAGAATTAGATAAGAAATTAAAATTTATAGAAGGCAAGGATTAATATAATTAACACATTAAGTCACATTTCATTTATTTAGCTTGGGAATTTGAGAAAAGTTTTCGCATTTATAACCACGAGACTACATGACTCCTCGATGACCCGAATGCTATTCTCTTATCCAAATTAACATATCCGGGTATTTAATAATAACACTTTTTTTTAGCATTCAATTTTAATCGTTTCATTTATATAAATCGTTATTCAATAATTCGTCTATTTTATTAACAAAAATAAACTATTGTAAAGAAAATATTACTTATTAGCAAAGTGTATGAATGGATCAGAGACTATATTATGTAACCTTGTACATGTCAATAAAAAAAAATGTCGGGTGTAGAAATACGGATGAAAACACATAAATTGACGCTACTTTGTAGGAATAATGACATTCTTTTCTTAAAGACGTAACATCCGATCAGCCTGATCGGGAGACTTGCGCATTGAAATGACATTGTTTATAGTAACGTGTGCTGGGAGTTACTGATAAACAACCGCTGATAATGGTAAACATATGCACAAATATCATGGATGAGGACTCTTGCGTGAATATATAAACACAACATCAAACATATAAAATTAGATTTCTAAATTTTGATACTTAAAAAGTTACGTCTTTAAGAAAGGATAAATACAGCAAGCAAGCTTGTTATACATTTAAATTTTACCCCGAGATCAAAATATTACTAAAACTAGGATGTCAACAAACTCCATGCATAACCAACAAAACACGTCACGCTATCAAAAAAAAAAATATCGTTAACTAATGAAATAGAAAATTGAAGTACAACTTTTTAAAATATTTTATTGAATAAAAATACAATAATGAATGGAGTATGTGATCTGAGCTCTTCCTGTCCAAAAATATGTAGAAGAATATTCGATTATTAGCATCGTGTTATCGGTTTTCGTGCTATTATCGATTTTCAGATATAGCGATTAACAGTGTTAACCCTTCATTCATATGACGATTGGAATTTTCAAAGAATGCCCAGTTAAATATTTCTTTGTACATAAGATTGTTTTTAAAGCCATTCTTGTATTTTAATATACTCTCGATTATCTGGCAACTTTTGCTGTCAGTAAAATGGCGTCATCTGTTTTCGTATGAAGTAAAAACAGGGCCGATATACGGGATGGAAACGAATATAAAATCCGGAAATGGCTGGTTTTAAAATTTCATGGTTCTGGTCATCTACCAAATCATATTACATCTAAATAAAATAAGAGAATGTTTGAAAATGACCACTTTCAAAATTGTGTTTACTTTTGATGTTTTTCTTAGTGCTGAAACCACAATGCACTGCAAAGTGACATGTATTTTATATAAGAAACAGGCACATTTCAGTCAGCTCTTTTGTTTACAAGTACGATCAGTGACCCCATGAGAGTTACATGACAGAAAGAGCCGGTGCCTGAGAGGCGGGCGACATAGTTCAATTTTATATAGCCCTTCTGGATTTTTTTCCAGCTACTTTATAAATGAAGTAAATTTTTAGCATTACAAAAAGTACGGTTCAGTAGGTAGGTTCACTGTTTTTGGTACTTGCGTCTTTAAAAGCAAACTTTAACATCTTTTATGAATTTATTACACAATCTCGTTTTGCAGATTTACGTTTTGTTTCTATATACTTATGGCAAAACAAACGAATCGGAGAAAACGATCCGTCTTTAATGAGACACATTTACAAAAGATTTTTTTCGAAAATTGAAGAACTACGAAATTATGTGAAAAAAAAGAACAGACATCGGAACAATGCCATGAATTCGTAAAAAAATAAAAATAGGCCTATGCTACGGAGCAAAATTGTTTTAATGCTATTATTTATAAGATCGCACTTTGTAATCGATCGTTCATGCACTACAATAAAGCTACACATAAGCTCTGCTTCTTAGTTAAAAGCACAGAAAGTTACAGGGTAGGAAGCCATAAAATTGAGAGGATTATGTAAACATATAATTTGTAATAGTTTTCATTTGACAATTACAGACGATGCGTATTATAAATACTTTTAAAGTACATTATACAAAACTTCAGGGTACATCTCTTACGTAATATAATAATTTGTTTATGGAAATACAATATTCTTACTTGCCAACAGTAAAAAGATTAATCTGTTTTCATAACGGTTATTTCTGATTTGAACAAAGCGTAACATATAATATGTCTGCGTAAAGAAAACATTTTTTGTTTATTTTAATAACGTCTTTCGAACTGGCGGACACTTCTGATTAATCTCAGAATGGTCATAAAAAATATGATTGTTGTTTTTATAAGGAAAAATTGCATATGAATGTTTTTTGTCTATTTTGCTTTTTGGGATTTGCAAGAAGAATGTTCTACCCTGCTCTGTTCACCCCGCTTTACTTCATTATTTTGGTTGTTGCTATATCATTCTGATGATGCACAAAAAAAATCAAGATAAAAATGAACAATCCAATATAACTTACGATCAATGTTAATCTTTTTTTGTGAAAATAGCCCCAGAATCATTGCTGCATCAGGCGCGGATCCAGCAGTTTTGAAAACGGGGGCCCAGTCTCTTGTTTGCCAATTTTTACCCAATTTATACACGAATTTTACTAAATTGTCGAACACCCCCTTGATCCGCCAGTGTGCACTAATATGCACCCATTCCTCATGTATACTTGATCACCTATTAGAACCTTTAAAATGTGTATTGCATCTCATATTCTAGTCACGGGTACCGTTAAATGGTCACAAAATGTGTATTGCGTTTCTGATTATTGCCAAAGATTGTGACACATGTATTCATGTATTCGGTCAGAGTCCTGTCGACCGGATGTAAGATGACACTTGTATATTCTGCCTGGCAATATTAGGTACCTGCTGAGTGATACGGTGTGAATGTACCTGTCGTTTTCAGAATGAAAATAAAAATAAGTAAACCCGCCTTTCACTTCTTATTTCAGGAATTATTTGCCTTAATTTATTGAAGAATAAAATATTTCAAATTAAAATATGGTCTCTCGCTTTACGGCGTTTACATAGGGATATGGTTATTTGTTTTATATCATAAACAAAAATATTTATTGTTCATTAAGGTGCCTCATTACAATAATCAGAACTTTTAAAGCACAATAACTTTGAGGCTGTACATACGCAATCCTGTGCTATAAAACAAAGCATAAATAGCTTAATAGAGACCGATAGTTTAATATATACTTAATTCATTTTTTAGTAAATAGTCTCAGCATAGGTAATACAAGGTGAATGTGTTTCTCGCATGATAATCAAAAACAAGTAATAGTGAAGTGACAACAGTATACGTATTCTGTACGTGTATCACACTTTGCTAAAATTTTAATACATTTTAAGTCACATTTCTTAATAAACATCGCATTAAGTTAAAATACGACATGAAAATCAAATACGCAACAATTGATGGATTATTGTGTATTGAATACACTAAATTTATTAAGGGCCAGACTAGTATGACATAAATAATAATAATAAATAAATAAATAAATACGTATAGATACACGATAATATAATACTATAGATCGTCATATTCAATGAGCTAGTGACGACTTCAGTATTACGTAATCTCTCTACTCAGCGGGTGATTTAGATGACCGTGCGATTTAACTGGTAAAATGCAAATTTAAAAGTAAAAACGCTAAAATCCCACGACAATGCAAATTTATAAGGAAAAACGCAATTATAAAAGGAAAAACGCTAAAATCCCACGACAATGAAAATTTAAAAGGAAAAACGCAAATATAAAAGGAAAAACGCTAAAATACCACGACAATGCAAATTTAAAAGGAAAAACGCAAATATAAAAGGAAAAACGCTAAAATCCCACGACAATGCAAATTTAAAAGGAAAAACGCAAATTTAAAAGGAAAAACGCTAAAATCCCACGACAATGCAAATTTAAAAGGAAAAACGCAAATATAAAAGGAAAAACGCTAAAATGCCACGACAATGCAAATTTAAAAGGAAAAACGCTAAAATGCCACGACAATGCAAATTTAAAAGGTAAAACGCAAATATAACAAAATAATTCGTTAATTTAACTGGTAAACGCTAATATAACTGGTAATCTTTAATTATTTGCATTTTACCGGACATATTAGCATTTTCTATTTCCTAGTGTATCAGACAGGGTATATAATGTGACATTCAGCAGCCGAAGGGAATATATATCATAAGCCGGGAATGTCACATTTTATACCCTGTCTGATAGCTGAATAACAGATATATTACGGATTTAACTTTTTTTTTTTAAATACAACATCCAACTGTAAAATAAATTTGCGTCTTTTATTTTCATTTTTCGTATCTCTAGATGTCTGTTTCCGTACCTTTGATGTCATTCTTCAATGACGTCAAAATATGTGTCACGTCATATTTAATGTATGGGGTGTCTCATGAAGGAAAATACTGTACTAAATTTCTAAATCAATACAGTTTCATATGCAGTAAATTTTATAAACTTTATAAATATAACATTGATATATCACATAACAAAACAACGGGTTTGCGAAACAGTTTCAATAATTTAAATGTTAACAACATGTAAATAAAACCTTGGTGTGGCCCCATGACGTCGAAAGTTTTCAAGGCTCAACGCTTTGTTTATTTGTTATGGTACAGCAGTGGAACATAGGAGTTTGCTGAATCGATGAGGTAGTTGTGACGGAATTAACCGTTGTAATATTTTTTTGTTCATGCAGCCGTTTTGAGTATAAAAACAGCATTTAATTTAGTAAAAATACATTTATTATTCCGTATTATACCATTGATTCAGTGAAGCGTAATGTTTTGTCGTCTATATTATATGTTATTCAGCTATCAGACAGGGTATATAATGTGACATTCCCTACTTAGGATCTATATTCCCTGAGGCGCAGCCGAAGGGAATATATATCATAAACCGGGAATGTCACATTATATACCCTGTCTGATAGCTGAATAACAGATATATTACGGATTTAACCTTCTTTTTTTTTAATACAACATCCAACTGTATTAAATAAATTTGCCTCTTTTATTTTCATTTTTTGTATCTCTAGATGTCCGTTTCCGTACCTTTGACGTCATTCTTCAATGACGTCAAAATATGTGTCGCGTCATATTTCATGTATAGGGTGTCTCATGAAGGAAAATACTGTACTAAATTTCTAAATCAATACAGTTTCATATGTAGTAAATTTTATAAACTTTATAAATATAACATTAATATATCACATAACAAAACAACGGGTTTGCGAAACAGTTTCAATAATTTAAATGTTAACAACATATAAATAAAACCTTGGTGTGGCCCCATGACGTCGAAAGTTTTCAAGGCTCAACGTTTTGTTTATTTGTGATGGTACAGCCGTGGAACATAGGAGTTTGCTGAATCGATCAGGTATTTGTGACGGAATTAACCGTTGTAATATTTTTTTGTTCATGCAGCCGTTTTGAGTATAAAAACAGCATTTAATTTAGTAAAAATACATTTATTATTCCGTATTATACCATTGATTCAGTGAAGCGTAATGTTTTGTCGTCCATGTTTTAATCGTTTTTGGGGGACTGAAATATATACCCCGTCTGTTTTCCGAATATATGCTGACATTCAGGGTTGGCAATACTTAAAATAGTTTAGAAACATTATAAAAACTAAGCGCCAAACAATCGTGATCCTTTAGACTTTGACTGAAAAGTTAAAATGGGATATCATGTATAAATATATTGGATTGAGGAACAAATGAAATCTGCTAAAAAACAGACCGACAGACTAATTACTATGCGAGTTTGACACAGAAGAAATATGCAGATCTGATCCAAACTGTTTTGCACAGAGCACAATATACAAGCTGAGCATAATTTAGACAAATTGAATTAAGAAAATGTATATAAATTACCTTCAATGCCAAGCAATTGAAACTATTTTGAAATTCAAAATTTATTACATAATTCAGTGTAAACGTAATAATATTAAAATGTGTTATCATTTATAGTTGTTAAATTAATATATTATGGATATGCCTAATATTGGTGGGTCATTCTATCAATCGATTCTTATTCTGAGATAATAGAGAATTCATTCATTCTTAAACAAGATAAATGAATATCAATGAATTCTGTATCTACAGCAGTGTCCCGGTCGCTTTTTAGTATGACCGTGATAACGAGAACAATCAAAATGAGGCAGTGGTGGCATAGCTGTCTATTTGATGTATACATGGATTGTTGTTCATTGTCAGTTACGGGTCCACAGACTAGCATAAGTCAGGCGATATTAATCAAGCGGTACAGTAAACATTATCGACATAATGTCAAGTCACCATATGAATGTTTCATGGATAAAAATGGTGTTCATGGTTACTGGAACAACAAAGTATTCTATTGCCATTGGCCGTCGACCTCGGATATTAAAACACTTGTCTGTTCTAAGTATCTCAGGAAAATATATTCTGTTTCGGTAACTGTCCTACTACATACAGAATAACAGATTTCAGTCTGAATAAAATACTGTTGACTTTTGAAGTGTAAAAGTACGATTACAGTACACAATGTTCTTTAACACACAATCCCTCACTGAAGTATGTACTCTGAAGTGATTATTCATTACAAATGTGGGATGTTTTGTTGTTGATAAAAAGGATTATACATAATTATCCTTGTTTTTAAAATGTGATCCCTATCCCCTGGCGTCACAAATATTTTACCCCCATACGCCACAATTTAACGCGAGAGACAATTCGATCGTATGCTTCTTATATTGCGTTGATGGTTTGAAATAATGATTGCATTTAACGTGGACGACTTTTTAGATAACATATGTCATTGAAAATATGTGTGCATCGAGCCTTAAATTAGCTAAAATCTGACGGAGACTTGTGATAATTTTCAATTTTGACCACCCTCGTCATACATTGCAGAACTGTTCTCCTATATACCGGACGAATAACGTGGGTAAAATGGGATCAACATCTCCCGAAATGAACCTGGTGTTCCGCTAAATAAGTCATATATTTTAAATAATTGTAATAATGCTATAATTTATGATTTCACACCAGCTTACCTGAAACCGCCGCTTCAGATCCGTGTCCCCCACCTTCACAAAGCCATGTCCCCAAATGTGACGGGGGACACGGTGCAAATGTTCAATCTTTACAAAGTAGTTATTTTTTGGTTTTCTACCATTTTGGTTTTGAGACGACGACATTGACCTTTTCCCGTATTATTGATTTTGATGACGCAACCAATCTTTTTTTTAACAAATACGTTGAGATAAACTTTAACAATAGACACACTTCAAAGGAAAACTACACAAATTACCGATAATATATTTTAAAAGTTCATGTACTCGTCTGTTCTGAACATAAATTACGCCAGATTTGATATACTTGTATTGTGCCTTGTACATATTGATCAATTACTTACTTACACAAGCTGTCGATATTTTTTTTAAAGCAAAGTTTACTCGTTTAAATTTGCCTTGATCAGTAAGGTATTTCACCTTGAGATGATATAATGTGACTGATGTTATTTACAGTGTATATGTCACACTTATGAAAAGAACGTTTAAACAGTGATGGTCAACAATCCCAACCATATCAACAAAAGAACAATCACCTCTCACCTTGTATTTTATATTTAAATATTGATTCTTGTATGTTAGTTTGTTTGTTTGATGGTGTTTAACGCCACTTTCAACAATATTTCAGCTAAATCGTGGCGGTCGTACACCTCTTGATTCTTGTATATCGTGAAGTCAGCAAATATATTGGCTATATTTATGAACAAATTTACAAATAACAAAATCATATTTAGATAAGAGTGTTATATAATGTCTCGTGTACACGTAAACAGCGAATATCGATTTTGAATTGTTTGTACCTAATCTGTTTTCCCATCATCATTTGCGTTGCCGTCGAAGGCATACATACTACGACAATGAGCAAGTCTATGTTCAAGTTGTACTCGGAAGCAGATGAGATATGTCCTATTTCGACATTTGGAACTAAAAGTGTTTAGTAGGGTTGGTGTATTTAATTTTCTGTGTGGTGTTTTGTAGATCATTGTCTATCCTTTTGGCCATTGTATTGTCTGTCCTTCCTCAATCTGGTGTTTTGTAGATCATTGTCTATCCTTTTGGCCATTGTATTGTCTGTCCTTCCTCAATCTGGTGTTTTGTAGATCATTGTCTATCCTTTTGGCCATTGTATTGTCTGTCCTTCCTCAATCTGGTGTTTTGTAGATCATTGTCTATCCTTTTGGCCATTGTATTGTCTGTCCTTCTTCAATCTACGGCTTCTGATTCCCTCTTTGGTTTCTTGAAACTTTTTTCAGTAAGAGATTAGATTTTGTTTCATAAAAAACTTGTGCTATTGTAATGTCTGCAGCAAGCCATAAAAGTGAGAGGTCGTGTATACGTGTGTTGGGTTTTCGAATTTGTCTATTCTACGATTTTCTATGGGGATTTTGGAACTGTTCCGATAGTGTACGTGGTATTGTTTGTTTTTCAATGTATTAACCTTTGACTTTGAGCGTACCTGAAGAATGGTAGTCCAGGAATGCGTCGTACCCACTTGACTCTATATCTACGGGGATTTTTTTTTATTGCATTACTGGTTTATATATTTCATATTATTACATTTACTGGTTTATGTATTTCATATTATTACATTTACTGGTTTATTTATTTCATATTATTACATTTACTGATTTATCTATTTCATATTATTACATTTACTGGTTTATATATTTCATATTATTACATTTACTGGTTTATATATTTCAGATGATGTTCCAGTATACAACCAGTATTATAGCTCTGGTTGCTGTTATATATTGGTACAGATATAAACCTCACCCTGACCAAGTCTTTAATATACAGTTAAATTCCTCTTATGACTATATTATTGGTAAGTTATGTTTAATTGTAATTTTATAATATTTACATACTATTACATTATATATAAGTTATTTATAATGTTTACAAGAAATGTTGAAACGTTCGCCAACATCTGAGAGACAATACCCCGGAAAAAAAGTCACGTTGAGTGAACACCAATGAGCTTATTTCTATAAGCAGTATTGCTCTTGAATAAAGTATTTGAATATTGAATAAAATAATTGACCAAAACGTTCACACGCTTGTACGTGCGCATCTATCTTCATTAAACATTTCTGAATCAATAGATAAAGTGGATATTGAATAAAATGAAAAGCAACATACCACACTGTCGGAACAGTTGAAAAACATACCACACTGTCGGAACAGTTGAAAAACATACCACAGTGTCGGAACAGTTGAAAAACATACCATACTGTCGGAACAGTTGAAAAACATACCACACTGTCGGAACAGTTGAAAAACATACCACACTGTCGGAACAGTTGAAAAACATACCACATTGTCGGAACAGTTGAAAAATTTAATAGACAAATCATAGAAAGAGGAAAAAGTTATACCCTAACACACATTTACATGAAACCGCACTTCCTTGGCTTGTTGCGAGCACTTCAATAAAAATTTTGCGGGACTTAGCTAGCTTAATGGGTCCAAAACGCCTTTAGGGAAATGACATAATCCTGAAAGTGTTATCTGCTTGTGAGTAAAACAACAGATCAGCTTGTGTTGTTATAAAGAATTAGATAATCTTGAACATTATACATAATATATTTAATCTTAATGACACAGAAGTTGTCATATACATGTATAACATATTAACCTTTCCTCGTCCAACTATATAATAAATGCAAATTGTATTTAAACCACACAACATCTTATAAACTAGTTACGAGAGATTATATATTTACAAGGTGCTTTTTGAATTTTGAATTCATATATTTATTACTAGTTGGAGCTGGTTCGGCAGGGTCTATCATTGCTAACAGACTCTCAGAAGATGAGGATGTCAACGTGTTACTCATAGAGGCCGGAGGCTCTGAACTCAGTAATGACAACATACGGGTTCCTTTACATGCAAGCAATTTGCAGTTGTCAAATGAAGACTGGGCTTACTATACAGTTCCACAAAAACACAGTCAATGGGCAATGAACGAACAGGTACTGATTTTGATTGATTGATTGATTGAGTGAGTGAGTGAGTGAGTGAGTGAGTGAGTGAGTGAGTGAGTGAGTGAGTGAGTGAGTGAGTGAGTGAGTGTGAGTGAGTGAGTGAGTGAGTGAGTGAGTGAGTGAGTGAGTGAGTGAGTGAGTGAGTGAGTGAGTGAGTGAGTGAACATTTTTTCAGCTATATTCATAAAGAGAATAAGTTCAGCAACAGTTATGTGGAAAATATAGTTGGTCTAAATAAGGGACTTAAATGGTTGGACATATACATCAGAGAAGACCGAAGTGGCAACCAAGAATGGACAATCCAGAGAAACAGGCAACATTGTGTACACTAGACACAAGACGAGGACAAATCATAAAGAAAAAAAAAAAAAAACACAACACAATATGTGTTGGACACCACTATACGCAAAGAAACACAAATAACGTAAATAAGACATGCGCACTCTTACAAACAACTGGAGGTGAGAAGAACCGTACATAGTTTTTAGTCGCAAATCGCAGCGAAGATCACAACACGGAGGATTTGATAGATCAAAATGTTACGTACACCAAAATTGTTTTTGAAGATAACACTATTTCCAAGTAAAAGGGCATTCACATGCCGAGTTATTAGATGACTGGCTGTACTTGTCTCAATGAGTAGGTATTCGTTTTATCTATAGGGGATATGAAGACTATATACGACTTCGGAAAAAAGAAATACAAAATATAATATTGATAAATATAAAACCAGATTGACATGGAAAAAGAGGAGGCATCAGTATATCCATAATACTAGTATATAACGGGGATGATATTACTTAAGTAAACTTTAGAGAACACCGAAGTGCCAATCAAAGATGGACAATGCAGAGAAACTGGCAACATAGGATAGACAAGACGAAGAAATACACAGCACAATCTGTGTTGGACACCACTATAGGCAAGTAAACACAAACAAACAACGGAAACAAGACATGGTCACTCCCTCAAAGAACTGGAGGCAAAGACGAACCGAACATCGTATTTATGCGGAAATCGCAACGGACACCACACCACAGAATTCAGAACGCAAAGACACACAACAGGAACATACAAATAGCTAAAAACATGAGCAACACAGACCCCACCAAAAAACCGGGAATGAACTTAAGTGCTCGCGAAGAATAGGTAGTTAAGTTCAGTATCTGTTTTCTTTGTTCTATTAGAAATCACTGTGGACAAGAGGTCGTGTACTTGGAGGTACCAGTAGCCTGAACTACTTGGCATACGTACGTGGAAGCAGACATGACTTCGACCATTGGGCCGCCGAGGGTTGTACAGGATGGAGTTATAAAGATGTTTTACCATATTTCTTAAAAATGGAAGACAGTCAAATTCCTAGTCATTATGATTCACGTGTGTATATTTTTATTGCACTATTTAAAACAACAAACAAATCGAGCAATTATTTACAGAACTCTTTCAGAACCTTTCCAATTCATTCTTTATTTAATGATGAAAGCAAAGAACATTTCAAGGTGCATTTCAAAGAATACAGTTTCTGAAATTAAAAATGATAAAAAAGTCCCCAAAAAAAATTAATTGCCAAGCATGGATAGTGGGTAATCGTGTGTATGTGTTTAAGGGGTCTCGGGTTAGCCTCGGTTTCAACGATTTCGCTGTTGGATTTTGGAGATGCTCCGACAATGTTTTCATACCATAGACTAATCAATAAATAGTTTACGAACTCTTAGCTTAAATATAATGGTAATCAGTTGACTCATGGATTGTGAAATCGGAGCAATATAGCTATTATGTGCAGCTTGTTATTATTTGTATTGGCATTGAAAGTCCAATTACCAAATGATGAGGGTTGGGACTCTATTAACAGGTTTGATCCTGCCATATTTTTGAGCCTGTCCAAGACCAGAACCTGGAATTCCAACGTCATATGCCGTGGTCTTTTTTATGTTCAATGAGTTAAGATGAGAGGTAATTGTTCGTTTCGCTGATAATGCTGCGATAATTAGCCTTTGATGATCGTAACTGAAAACTGAGATTACGGTCATCTTTCAAAACAATTATGATCAGTTACGGTCATCTTAGCGATTTTTTAAAATCGGATTTTCTCTTTCATGTACATTTTTCAATCGTAATTTGTGATTGCCTTGTGGAAAGTTCATAGATTACTATCGTACTAATGCATGTGTCATTTAGAATACATTATAGAAACAATTTAATCGACAAAAAAACATTCTTACCCGATTCCACGTCCGCCATCTTCGAATGACCGTAATTGCAGTTACGATCATCAGCTTTACCCCAATGATACTAATAACTAAATCAGTTGAAGGTTTCTATGTTATACTTTAAGTTCACACTTATTTACAATTAAGCACAGGATAAGAGTTTATAAATATTCTGTAGTGAATAAGTTAGTAATACATAATATGTATGTAAATGAACATGAGATACGATTCATTTTCGGCACCGACATGGTTTACTAGATATATTTATTACTGAAATTTACAGTTCCTAGATAAGGTAATAATCTATCAAAACCAAGGTTCTCCTCCCTCAGACATAGGTGACCTCAGCCGATTTTGGATATCATTTTAAGACGTATGGTTTAATTGCTTCCAAACTTTTAAATTATTTGATTTTTCAATCTTTCATCTTTGAGCGTACTTGATGAAGGGGATTCCAGATACGAGTCATGCGCACTAAAGTTGATCTCTACGTTTTTCTTACACTTATTGAATATAGACACAAAAGAACAGCGCTTTTATTGTTCGTCATTTCACAGTCAATATACAATAAAGAAAAACACAAACGATTTACCAGGTAGCATACAATGTGCGGTCTAAAATCATCAAACGTGTCCTGGATAAGAACTAACTTTCGGAACACCTCTATATTTTATACCTATTACATTGCTGATTTTCATCTGTCTTTGAATTAATATTACAGCTTACCATTCAAGAGGTGGATATATGTCAATCATTGAATCCCACGCCACACCACTTCCAGATGTTTTTACCAAGGCAGCTTCTGAAATAGGTTTAGACGAGATAGATGTTAATGGCAAAGATATGCTAGGTAAGATAGTACATAAATGTCAGAAAAACCGAAGGAACAATCAAGAATGGATAATCCCGAGACACGGGTAACAGTTAAAGCAAATTTACAGGGTATTTTTGCCAGTTTCAAATATTGAAGCTTTCTTTTACTGGACTGCTCAAAAATCACGAAAGCTATCACAAAAAGTTGAATCGAGTACTCCTCGTCATTGGGTGGATTCGAACGCACTACTTTAGTGGTGATATGCACTGATTGCATACGTAGATGTACGTCAATCAACTATACGATATTGCCCTGACAGCCCAATCTCAGTATTAACTTGCTTGTTGTAATAAAAACAATAGAAATAACTAATGCTGACCACACTCCACTCAATGCTTATAGACAAGGCCTATGAGAAGGGGGGGTTCAGCCGGTACATCGGTTCATGGCCAGGAGAGCCAAGAATGGACCCGTGAATCTCTTAAATAAACCATAGCCTTAGCCATAAACGTTTTTTTTTTTGTTTTTTTTTTTGTATTTTCAACTCAAATCCTCAATTTTGAGAGAGGTCCCAAAGCAGCCTTGTCCCGCCTTGTAAGATTCGTCTTGGAGACCCTGCTTGTAGGTAACTGATAGAGGATTCCTAGTAGTCATGAATTATTCATCAATCATTTTAAGACATTTTGATTGGTTCCGACAAACTGTTTTTACATCCAATCGAATTATTAATACATTTTTTATTTAAAGAAAGAATTTATTAGAGTGGATAAACGGGTGGCAATTCCGATAAATGCCCTTCCGTCTAGTGTGACCGTATGTTTTATAATCTATTCAGTATACGGGTAATGTGAAAACGTATGCTATGTTGTTATAGAAATTGATGCCTTCATATGAATTCACCTACGAGTGTTTTGTTGAGAGTATCGGGACGTGATCGATCATGTGTTACTGACGATGAGACTCACCCAGTAACAATATTTCTATTCGTTCATTTTACAGGTTATGCACGCATGCAGTCTAATATTAAAAATGGCGAAAGACAAAGTACAGCAACTGCATATCTCAGACCTGTTATAAATAGACCAAATTTACATATAAGTCTAAACACCATGGCAACCAAGGTATTGTTATTTATAGAACAAGTACAATTTTATACATATGTCTCAATAAAATAGCTTCTAAGGTAAGTCACCAGTGACAAACAGAACGCATGTACAAATACATGGTCATGGCGAGATGTATTCGATACAACTTTATGTGATAAAGTTTGTCAGTGACTTGCGACAGGTCGGATGTTTTCACCGGGTGCTCCGTTTTCCTGAACTAATTAAACTGGCCGCCACGATATAACTGAACAAATTGTTGAAATTGGCGTTAAACACCATAACCCTAATCCTATGAACACATGGTACCATGTGAGATATTGTCTATAGAAATATCAAGTCGAGACGTTTGTCTGTATTACTGTAAATTTATTAATATTCGTGGTATGCTTATTTTCGAGGATAAAGTGAACGACGAAATTAAGAACTCAACGAATATCTGTCACCATCATGCAATGTTTGTATTGACTATAACAAAGGATCCACGAGGTGTATGTAGGAGGGCTGATGCCTTATTAACGTTATTTGTGCTTACTTGCGCATATTGGTGTCCAACACATATTGTGTTGTGCTTTCGTTTGGTTTTTCGTCGTCTGGTGTACCCTATCATGCCAGTTTCTCACGATTGTCCATTTTTGATTGTTCCTTCGATATTTTCTAAAGTTTATTTACGTATCCATGAAACTACAATTTGTCTTCAAAACACCAACATTGCTATCCACGAATTCAAATGAATTCACATTAGATAAAACTGGTAAACAAAAGACTGTGAAAACATCATTATATTTGGAATAAATATACAGATGAATTCGAACAGCTTCCCACACAAGGAGGCCCAGGTGGCTCAATGAGTTAGGTAGGTGGATTACCTAACAACTCATACAAGCCTTTCGCCAATACGGCGTGGGTTCGCGCCCGGCTTTGTAAATTACAAAAAAGGGTGCACTCAACTCGCAGCCGCAAGTGATAAAGTTTACCAGTTGCTTGGCCATGGTTGGTGGTTCTCTCCGGGTACTCCGGCTTCTTCTACCACTAAAACTGGTCGCTATGATATAGCTGAAAAACTGCTGAAAGTGGCGTTAAGCACAATAAATCAAATCAAATCCTACACAAGGACGGGTATTCACCCACTGTCGTCAAAGAGCTCCGTTCGAAAATGTTTCGTCAAGGTCCGGAATGTTATTAAGCGGTATTTTTAAAGAAGACACAGACGATTATCCTAAGTTTTGATGAATATATTGTATATATAATATTTTGAATTATAATGCTTTATGATTGGTATTTTATTATTGTAATTTTTTGTCCAAATATCTCTTTGCAGTGTAAAATTAGATTTTTAATGATACCTTTGCATCTGCATCTACATAAATAAAATGTTTACTTATATAAAGTTACAATGTACCAGATGGAACTATCTTATTTATAAACATTTAATTAACACTGCTTTCTGGTATGTAGTAAACATCATTATTAGTTAAAGGTGTGATAAATGTTATTGTTGATCTTTATATAGCATACTTAAATAAATTATGAAAAGGACCATTATTCTTTCAATTTTGTACAGTGACAAAACCGATTCTACTTAAATACCTTTTTTGTGACTCAACCGGAAAGTAATAGTTGACAAAACCGGGACGAATTTACGTAAATAAGCATTGTATTTTTAACTAGTTAGTCTAAAACTATTCATGGTAGCACGCCAGTGTATATCTTTATTTATCTAAGCATTACAAAGGGTTTGTGTGCTTTAATTACACATAAAGACTACTTTGTATAGCTTTAATTGATGATTTCAAGCTCATTCTTAACATTTCTCATTGTCTATGTCCATCATTTTATCCATATCTGAATAATCGATGAAGATAACTATAGCAACATATAGGTAAAAACAAACAAAACTAATCGACTGATAACGACATTTTCTGGTTTCAAGATACAATAATGCTATATGATCATAATACTAATTTGTTTTGTCGTCACCTGAATGTCAATCATGCTGAGCCGACATAACCGGAACCTGACGAAACATTTTCAGCCGGAGCTGTTTGATGACAGTGTCACCATGGTCACAACGTATATTATATTTTGTTGAAGTGCCCATTCTAAGTCAGTAAAGTGAGCGGTCATGTATTGATTTGCGTATTTCTGCGATTGTGATATTTGATTTTTGAATTGTTGTGACAGTGTGGTATTTTTTTTTTCCTTTTTAGAGTAGTGCATAGAAATTACACTATACAGAAAAGTCACTAACTGTAAATTTTACACAAGTTTTATTACCATGACCACATATATAGTTTTTGTGGTACCTATTAGCTTGCTGTACAAAGACGGGTATAAAACTATACACACCATGGATACAACGTAAATTATCGTTTATAGGACAGTGTCTGGTAATTACAATATACAGCAAAATAACTAACTGTAAATGTTTTCAAAAGTTTTGTTACCAGGACAATGTCAATTAGTTTTGACAGACGAAATATACAAATACGCAGGTGATTACTCTTTTGTCAGCGTGGTCATACGACAATAAATGTGAACGTAGTGACTACGTCAGCAAGTATTAAATTGAATAAACAAAACAACAAAAAACAAGCAAAAATACTTCTAGAGCAGAAATAAAATGGAACTAAGTCTCACCTGCATCGTATTATATATATATATATACGTCTGAAAATTAAACCAAACAGTGTTAGAATTAGATTTTAGAGCTGTCAAATTTTTGTTCTTCCCTCGACGGGATTTGAACCCACACCATTGTTACACTGCAGCACCATTCGCTTAGCCTTACGTCCAGCGCCCTAGACCACTCGACTACATCCACTCCCTAAAAAAGGAGCTTCAATAGTCGTAGTGTTACCTTGTCTCGTAAGGCAAATCTAGGGATAGGCGTAAGACATGTGTATAAGCGTGTGTAGATGGTACATATATACTTAATATTATAATTTGACAGCAATCTAACTCAGCAATTTTTAATATATTGGATAGGATAATGAAGAATTATTCACTATACAGTCACAGGAAATAAAGTATATTATACAAACGTCTAGAAGCAAGTGACAACCATACAATATATCTGTCCCACTGGATCTCAAAGTTACTTTAAAGGATACTAGGTTAATACTAAATAATATATACGTCTGAAAATTAAACCAAACAGTGTTGGAATTAGATTTTAGAGCTGTCAAATTTTTGTTCTTCCCTCGACGGGATTTGAACCCATACCATTGTTACACTGCAGCACCATTCGCTTAGCCTTACGTCCAGCGCCCTAGACCACTCGACTACACCCACTCCCTAAAAAAGGAGCTTCAATAGTCGTAGTGTTACCTTGTCTCGTAAGGCAAATCTAGGGATAGGCGTAAGACATGTGTATAAGCGTGTGTAGATGGTACATATATACTTAATATTATAATTTGACAGCAATCTAACTCAGCAATTTTTAATATATTGGATAGGATAATGAAGAATTATTCACTATACAGTCACAGGAAATAAAGTATATTATACAAACGTCTAGAAGCAAGTGACAACCATACAATATATCTGTCCCACTGGATCTCAAAGTTACTTTAAAGGATACTAGGTTAATACTTCTAGAGCAGAAATAAAATGGAACTAAGTCTGCATCGTATTATATATATATATATATATATATATATATTTAGATTTTAATGAAAGAAAAGGAGGCCATTGGTATTGAAATAATCAAGGACAACAGGAAACTGTTAATTCATGCCAATAAAGAAGTGATTTTATCAAGTGGTACCATTAATAGTCCTGTTCTACTAATGTTGTCTGGAATAGGACCTAAAGAACACTTAGAGGAACACGGGGTACGTATCGTATTTTATTCGTAAACAAACCATATCATGGAGGGGGAATGTACTAGATCTTATTATAGAGAAGAAACTATAGCAGAAATTGATAGCGAAAGGAAATTACTGGGACTGTGTTTTCATACAAAGAAAACTTACTTTTTTTTCTAATTGATAAATTAGGCATCATCTTTTTATCAATGATTATAAAGCATATCCCTATGCCAGACGTTGCTGTACAGCGTTCACTTTACTTTGTATACATGCATATACTAGTGGAGCAGGAACTGCTTACCCTTCCAGAGCACCTGAATTCACCCCCGGTTTTAAGTGTTACTCGATCGTTAGTTTTATGTGTATGTTTTGTAGATGGTTGTTTGTTCTTTTATACTTTTTCTTTTGGCCATTGTGTTGTCTGTTCTTCTTCGATATACGGATTCTGATTAACCCTTTGGTATCTTCAAGCTCTTCTCATATACAATCCAACAAACAATGCTCACCAACGTTTACGTACATAATTGCAAATTAAGACAGGGATAAAGAAAAACCCGAAAATAAAGAGAAAGCCTCTATATTTCTAGGTCTACTTATTGACATAATTTATCCCCCAATATATTGTTAACTTTACAGATACCTGTTGTCGCTGATTTACCTGTTGGAGAAAACTTGGAAGATCACATGATTTTTCTTTTCTTGAAATACAAAACCAACCAATCATATACCTTTAATGCAGATAAGGCTGAATCTTTAACTAGTAAGATGTGGTATGGACTGACTGGTACAGGTAAGATGTGTCTTCGATATACAAATTAATATTGTGTGTGGAATGGTGTATGTGTGTGTATAATGGAGTATGTGTGTGTAATGGAGTATGTGTATGTAATGGAGTATGTGTGTGTAATGGAGTATGTGTATGTAATGGAGTATGTATGTGACGGAGTATGTGTATGTAATGGAGTATGTGTGTGTAATGGAGTATGTATATGTAATGGAACATGTGTATGTAATGGAGTATGTGTATGTAATGGAGTATGTGTGTGTAAACTAATGAAGTATGTATATGTAATGGAGTATGTATGTGACGGAGTATGTGTATGTAATGTAGTATGTGTATGTATGTGTATGTAATGGAGTATGTATGGGACGGAGTATGTGTATGTAATGGAGCATGTGTGTGTAATGGAGTATGGGTGTGTAATGGAGTATATATGTGTAATGGAGTATGTGTGTGTAATGTAATATGTGTGTGTAATGTAGTATGTGTGTGCAATGGAGTATGTGTGTGGGTAATGGAGTATGTGTGTGTAATGGAGTATGTGTGTGTAATGAAGTATATGTGTGTAATGGTGTGTGTGTAATGGAGTATGTGTGTGTAATGGAGTATGTGTGTGTAATGGAGTATGTGTGTGTAATGGAGTATATGTGTGTAATGGAGTATGTGTGTGTAATGGAGTATATGTGTGTATAATGGAGTATGTGTGTGTAAAGGAGTATGTGTATGTAATGGAGTATGTGTGTGTAATGGAGTATATGTGTGTATAATGGAGTATGTGTGTGTAGTGGAGTATGTGGGTGTAATGGAGTATATATGTGTGTAATGGAGTATGTGTGTGTAATAGAGTATGTGTATGCAATGGAGTATGTGTATGTAATGGAGTATGTGTGTGTAATGGGGTATGTGTGTGTAGTGGAGTATGTGTGTGTGTAATGGAGTATGTATGTGTAATGGAGTATATGTGTGTAATGGAGTATATGTATGTAATGGAGTATATGTGTGTAATGGAGTATGTGTGTAATGGAGTATTTATGTGATGGAGTGGAGTATGTGTTTGTAGTGGAATGTGCTTGCAATTGTGTGTAATGCAGTATTTGTGTGTAATGAGGTATATGTGTGTAATGGAGTATGTGTTTGTAGTAGAATGTATTTGTGTGTACTGCATTATTTGTGTGTAATGAGGTATGTGTGTGATATTGAGTATGTAAGTGTAATGGAGTATGTGTGTGATATTGAGTATATGTATGTAATAGAGTATGTGTGTGTGATTACGTTTGAGCACTATTAACAATTGCATCATTTCATTGGGAAGGGGGGCTTTGGGCCATACAATAAGCTCAATCCCATCACCGTTTATTGAAGTAAAGTGAACGGTCATGTACATATGTGTTGGAGGTGACATTTTACCAGTTTCTATGAATTTTCATTTTGATTTTGGAGTTGTTCCCACAGTGTGATATTTTTCGTGTTTCATCTTTTACACTTATGTGGTGGCGATCAATTTTATTGGTGAGAGAAATCGAGAATACACAGAGAAAACCACCTACCTGTCGCATATCACTGACAACCTTTATCATATAAAGATGACTCGTGTAAGCAGCGCAACTTGCAGGAATCGGACTCAGCACTTTAGTGTTGACAAGGAATAATTGCATAATTAGATGTAAAATTTCAAACATCATAAAACATTGTGGTTCCTCATAACGAATCTCTATTTTTATTAAGGCTGGTTATTACAGGAATATTCAACCACCATGTGATAGCAATATACATTGCGGGCCCTAATAACAAATCTCTATTTATTTAAGGTTGGAAGGCATTCACTGGTAATGAAGGTCACATTTTTGGACAAATGCCAGGAAGAAGCAAGGATGAACCGGATTATCCAGATTATCAATTACTGCTGGTTTCTGTATCCCAAGATAAAGAATTTATTGAAAATGGACTGAAACTGAATTTAAAAAAAGAGGTTTGTATGGAAGGAAAATGTAACAGGTCAACTTCTAAGTAGCACAAATATAATAAGAACAGTTTGAAGATCGGGGAGGAGGGGGGGGGGGGTAATCAAAAGCAATAAATCTAAGAAGGACAGACAGATAAACAATGATCTACTAAACACTAAACTGAAAACTAAAGATCGAGAAACACGAATCCCACTAAACTCGGGGATGAACTCAGCTGCTCCGGAAGGGTACCAGTCGCGTTATTCTTGTTGCAAACCCAGGAATAAATCATGAATGAAGAAAGGACCTGATTGTGATTACGATAAACAGACCATATCCGTGGTTATTTATGACAAAGATACTCCGTAACGGTTAACCAAGTCATGGTGGCGACCGTAAAACTTTCGAGGTAATGACTCCAATATAACCACTAGGAACCATTGGTTCGATAGATTCTTTGTTAGCAGTAACCATCTACCAAGGAAATAATGATAGGAACCAGAAGTACTGGAATATGGGATCAACTGAGACATATATACTCCATATACAGGTAATTCTGAAATGTTGCTACATACCAATGGAAAGTTCACGATGGGAAAATTGAAATAATCTCTCTTGTACTAGCGTTTCGTTGTTAATCGACACTCTCTGTCAATTTCTCGGTGTGGGTAAAGGAATGAAAGAGACCTAGATGTATCTGTGGTATCCTTTATCGCAAGCTCAGTGGGATAGCTGCGGTCAACATAATCAGCAAACTTAGGATTACTTTCTGGAAGGACTACATCAATATAGTTGAACGTGGGATTAAAGGGTCCAGCTAGCATTTTCATTTTTAAGAAACCCCTGTATGAAATTTGCCTGGTACGAATAAAGGAACAAGTCGGTGAGAAGAGGAGCACAGTTTGTACTCTTATAGGAATGCCGATGAACAAATCAAATAAACAATGGCCTCAATAATCACGTCGAACACCACAACATCAGTGGTGATAGGCAAGGATTGCAAAGGTAGTTGTAAATCCAACTACCATACGATCATGGCCTGCAATGAAGGGGAAAATTATTGATTCTTAAATACATGAATACAAGACATACGTTATCAATGTATCTATCTATTATTTAAGTACACGTATTGTTGTATGCATAATGTTTTAAGACATCTGGCGTTCACCGAGGACGACAAGCTGTTGGCGATTATCCAGTACGGCGGGTGGTGAGCAAAAACTGTTTTGTGTTTTGTTGTTTTTACATGAAACAGGTTAATACGTACCCAACCAGTTACATGAACACATAAATTTCAGGGTATCATAAATTAAAATAATTCTTATAGAAATAATGTATATCGCTTTCGTGCCTTTTGATTGGACAAGAGCATTGTCACTTGTTTTTTTTTTTTTGCATAACCAGCATAAACAATATGGCGGTCGCCGACGGGAAACTACGATATTGTCTGATTGAAAGCAAGCCTAAGATCAGTTTAATAATCAATAAAGGTAATAACAAAATTACCGAACTCCGAACAATCTTACAAAGGGAAAGTCAAAACTCATAATTATATAAACAGACAAAATCAGTCAACAACTGGAAAACTGTAAAAACCGTAATGACCCTGACTTGGTACAGGCATTTCTAAAGAAATGGTGGGTTGAATCAGATTTTAAGGCGCCAAACCTCCCGCTCTCATTACGGTTCAAAGGTTCCGGCTGTCACTGTAACAGTATTTAAATACAGGAACAAAATAGGTAAAATAGTTGTCAAAGCAGTACCATATTCGGTGACGTAAATGTCAAAAATATTTTTACGTCACACATTGACAAAAAAATTCTTGACATATTTGACTCTTTATCTTTATACATTTTCACTATATGAAAATGCATCGCTTATAATTTTTTCTGCAGAGACGGAATATATTTCGACAAGATATTGGTATCGGAATATAAACTTTTTAAGAGATCGAATAAGGCGAATCTTTTTATAGCCCTGGTCCAGTAGCCTGTTTCTCAGATGAAGATGACGTTTCAGGAAATCAGAATAATTGCTACTGTCCCTTGCATAGCGAATCAATTGCGAGATGTAAACACCATATGCAGGAGAAGCTGGTATATTGCTGCACATATTTGGAAAATTTATGATTTTAAAATTGAAGTCGTCCCGCTTATCATAAATTTTAGTACTGAGTTGACCACTGTCGTCAAATTCGAGGTATAAGTCCAAAAATGATGCGGACGAAGCTGTATCGGTGGTCTCTTTAACTTCCAGCTCTGGAGGATATATCAATGGAAGAAATTCTGCAAATCTAGAATTATTGATAGATAAAACGTCATCAATATACCTGTATGTGAAATTAAAGGCTCTAGCCTCATGAATCTTCTTATCTTTTACAAGCTTTTGAAGAAACTCCGATTCATATGAGTATAAAAATAAATCGGCTAGAAGAGGGGCACAATTCGTACCCATTGGTATGCCGACGACTTGCTGAAACAGTGTCCCTCCAAAGGAGACAAATATGTTATCGATGAGGAACTCCAGCATACTGATCACTTGTTCCTCGGAGTAGCATGTTTTACCTTTATGAATTTTGTTTGAAAAATATGTGGAATTGTAGCCTAACACAACAAATTTTGAGCCATAGTTTCTATGACTAAAAGCTTTATGAATTGTTTCTTTTAAGCGGGTTTTTAATTTGTCATGCGGTAGGGTGGTATATAGAGTTGAAAAATCAAAGGTTTTGATGGAGGATACCTGAGAGAAAGATCTTGATTTCAGGTTATCCAAAAGATCTTTAGAGTTTTTCAAAATCCACATGTGATTTATGCCACTACGCGAGTAAACAGTTTCACAATATTTCTGTTGTCCCTCTTTTACTGCAGACAGAATCTTTGTTAGGTGAATAGACAATTCTTTCGTCGAACAAGTTGATGATCCCGCTATGTACCTTTCTTTGTATGGTGTCTTATGGAGTTTAGGTATCCAATATAAATAGGGTAAATCCTCAGACTTTTTACCAGAGGGAATGTTTAAAGAGGTCATGAATGATCTGTGGTTAGCTAGGATTTCATCTTTGTCGAACGAAGTTGGTTTGTATGTGGTATTACTAGAGGTGTTGCTATTTATACCTAATTCCTTGATTAGGCATTCGAAGTAATATGATTTACATACAAACACGATATTGTTGGAAGCCTTGTCCGCAGGAACGATAACATATTTGTCATGAAGAGAGGAAAGACACTTAACAGCTTCTTGGTCTTTAAATACAGACTTAGGTCGACTATTAACACAATTTTTGAGTTTGTGAATCCGACCTTGTACTAGAGACCTAATTGTTCTAACCCAGTCTGACAAGGACTCTAACTCAGGATCTTGGTCTACTTCTCTCTTTATCCACCTTCTGGCATAATCTTCAACAGCATCCATAATTATCTTGAAATTATGTTTCCAATTGATGTGTTGAGGTTCTCTGAATTTAGGACCATGAGAAATCACCTTTCGGAGACTCTCATGTTGAATGATATTCAGATCACCAGTGATTACATGTCCAGATGGGTTGTATTGAAAAGGAGAGTGGGAGCAGTCACAAGTCAGAGGGTTCTTAAGGTACTCTTCTATGTTAATATCTTGCAATGCTTCTTTGTAGTTGAAAATTTTACGGCCAATGCTGTTAGTGTAACTATAGGAGACAATGGGAACAGATTGATTTTTGAAATATGGTGGAATTTCTTTTACGACCTCTTTTCTATTAAGAATGTTGCTGATGTTAATAGCATCGATTCCTTTGTTAGCAAACGGAATATGAAGGAATTTTCTGTTGTTATCATGAAGAGGTTCAGATCGAACTGGTTTAAAAAGACGAAAGGACGCCACGTCACATATAATACTAGACAATCTGTACTTAGGAGAAAAAGAATCTACGCCTCCTTTGTCAAGTCCAAAATCCCTAAGATCTTTGAGGTAGTTTACAGGTAGTGAAAATAAGATTGTACGAATATGATGAATTCCAAGAGGTTTCTGTATATTAGAAAGTAAATCATTAAAAGTATCTTGTAACGTTCTTGGTTTAGAGGACTTTTTAACATTAGGATGTTGAATTCTTTTATGACCATGGCTACGTTTAGTTCTTGGAATAGTATTAAAAAGGCTCATCACGTTGATTTCGTTGCATCCAGGACTTGACAAATTTCCCACTCCTTTGATGTTATCATTGCAACCGTAAGGCATTGCAGTGCCTAATTCTTTTATCCAGAACAACTCTCTATCGGTGCGGTAAGGTGTACTAAGAATAGAGAGAAGATTCAAATTAAAGAATTATAAGTATTAAACGGTTCTTTTTCGGGAGTTCATGAATGTGTAAACGGTGCCGATGCACTCACAAACTTTACATCAACGTCCTTCGCAAATTTATTCAGCTTGTGATTGCGTTTACACATGCATGGACTCCTGAAAAGAAGCGTTTAATCCTATAATTAAAGGCAAACAACAAATATCACACTGTTGAAACAGTTCCAAACACAGTAGATACATTTTAGGAAAAGAGGTAAAATCGATCGGTACCCCTAACACAAGTACACGACCTCTCATGTTCCTGTCTTGGTACAGACACTTTAGTAAAGAGTGTCGTGGTTAACATAGTTTTATAGGACCAAACATCTCTCTTAATGAAATGATGCGGTAATGTAAGTGTTTTCTACATAGGAGTAAAATGTCAACCTTCATATAACAAGAACTGCTTAAACTTCGCGAGCACATGTGTTCACTCTCGGTTTTTAAAACTCTGTTTTTGTTACAGATATAGCAGTAACTTACATATTGATTGGCTTGGTTTGGTTTTATGGTGTTTAACGCCACTTTCAATAATATTTCAGCTATATTGTGGCGGGCAGTTTTATTGTTGGAGGAAACCGGAGGACCCACAGAAAACCACCGACCTGCGGCAAGTCATTGACAAACTTTGTCACATAATGTTGTATTCCTCGCCCTGAGCGACAGTCGAACCCACAACATGAGTAGTGTTAGGCACCGATTGCATAGGTAATTGTAAATCCAACTACCATACGATCACGGCCGCGAAAGGTCCCTACTTATATATCGAGCTAGTTTATTTTGTACCACCTGGTAGCTTTAAAACTACTTTCTTTTTACAGATAAAAGATAAATTGATATCTCGAGCTAGTAAAACAGAATTTATATTGGCAGCAATTCTCGTACACCCCAAAAGTAAAGGGACAATTCGACTCAAAAGTAGAGATCCGTTTGATTATCCTGAAATAGACCCACATTACCTGGAACATCCTCATGATATAAAGGTCTTAATAAGTGGTAAGTATCAATAATTATATAATAAATATAATAATTATCGAGATTAGGAAAAAGTTCCGATTCTAGCCGAGGTTTACTCGATACAACATTATGTGATAACGTTTGTCAGTAGGTTTCTCCGGTTCCCTCCACAATTAAAACTGACCACCATGTAATAAATGAAATATTGATGATTGTGGCGTTAAACACAACAACCCTAACCCCGATTCTATCTTCTCTCTCTTGTAGCATTTGCCATGAATGTAAGCCTCCACCAACTGGACATTCATCTTTCACATGTATGATTCATCGTGCATTAATATAGCGGGTGCCATCGTGGTCGTGATAGTTGGATTTATAGCTATATATGCAGTCAGTGCCTATCACCACTAACGTTGCGAGATCGAATTCCGCTCAGGCGAGATGTACTCGATACAACATTATGTGATAAAGTTTGCCAGTGACTGGCGACATGTCGGTGGTTTTCTCCCGGTACTCCAGTTTCCTCCACTAATAAAACTAACCGCCACTGTATAGCTAAAATACTGTTGAAAGTGGCATTTAGCACCACAAAACAAACCAATCAAAACCATGAATATTGCAAATACACTGTTCGCTTGACATTAAGCAACAGTCAATCAGTGAATAGTTTGTAATAAAATGTATTTTATTTCAGGAATAAGAAAAGTACAACAGATAGCGTCAACAAGAGCTCTACAACAGATCGGTGCCACTTTAAATAGGGTTGATTTTAAAGGTGTTTGTGACACAGAAAAGTTTGACACTGATAGTTATTGGGAATGTATTCTACGTTACTTTGCCACTACAATGTGTCATTCAGTGTCTTCATGTCGGATGGGAGCAGTGACTGATAAAACAGCCGTAGTAGATCCACAACTGAGGTACAATGGCAATTACATTCTGACATAGGGGCCATCGTAGCCGTGATCGTATGGTGGTTGGATTTACAACTACCTATGCAATCAGTGCTCATCACCACTGATGTTGTGAGTTCGAATCTCGAACAGGGCGAAGTGTACAACATTATGTTGATGAAGTTTGTCAGTGACTTGCGACATGTCGGTGGATTTCTCCGGGTCCTCGGGTTTCCTCCACCAATAAAACTGACCAATACGATATAGTTGAAATATTGTTGAAAGTTGCGTTAAACACCATCAAGCAAACAAACAATATATTCCGACAAGAAATATACTTGTTCGAAATTTGGGCATTTTTCATTTGATCTCGAAGAGTGATATCTTCAGTATCAACAAACTTATTATCTATCAGTCACGTGACGTAAATCATGTGATGTTACCGTAACATTACGTCAAACTATATATATTTAAATAGTGGTAGTAACCACGTATGTTACTATATATATTTAAATAGTGGTATAGTAACCACGTATGTATGCTTCCGTGTGTACAATCATTGACTATCATCACTGAAGTTGTCAGTTCGAATCCCTCTAATATGAAGGTGTACTCGATACAACATCAAGTTTTTTATCGACTTGCAGCAGGTCGTCGGTGGTTTTCTCCAGGTACTCCGGTTTCCTCCACCAATAAAACTGACCGCCACCATATAACTGAAATATTGTAGAAAATGGTGTTAAGATGATCCATTATTCGCACGAGACAGGCTTCATACACAAGCTTCTCAAAAAGAGGCGAAATTAGGCTTGTCCGATACTTTTATTTCGCGTACCTATGTAAAGATAGTGTTCTTTCACTAAACATTTTTTTTTATTATTATGGTGATCGCATACATCCCACTGACCTTGGGATAAAGGATAACACAGATACAGCTAGGTCTACTTCATACCTTGACCTTCACCTAGACATTTACAATGGGGACCGATTGAGAATGAAACTGTACGACAAAAAAGATTATTTAAATTTTCCCGTGTACATATTTTATTTATATAATCCAACATTCAAGTTGCACCTGTATATGGCGTATATAAATCTGATATATTCCAGAGCTTGTGGTTCATATCATGATTTCCTTGATGGAGGGTTGCTGCAGGGAAAGAAGCAACTGAATCGAGGCTTCATTGCGGTTATGGTGAAATCATAACTTCGGAAGGTTTATGGTATCCTCCGAGGCTTGGTTAACCGTTACGGAATATCTCTGCCACAAATGACCACGGAAATGTTCTGCTTGCCGAAATTAAAATTCCACCCTTTCCTTATTAATTCACCAGTTTCCAAATGGGTAGCACGACGGGTGGCACTAGTGGAGCAAAATTGTCTACCAATCCGGGAAACACCTGACTTCTCCACCGGTTTTTATTGGTTAATATTTTGCTTTCTTTGCAGTGTTAAGCTTTGTAGAGCATTGTTTGTCCTTTCGTCCGCTTTTCTTCTGACAATTATATTGTCTGCTGTTCTTCGATTTAGGAATTCTGATTACCCCCCTTTGGCATCTTCAAACTTTCCTTACTGCATTTTGATTGAGAATAGTTTGTATCTTGTCAGTAAATGAACGTAAGGGAAAACCGACAGCATCGTGCACAAAACACAGACCGCCAACAAACAGCAAAGAAGCCAAATAGATGAACAACACGAACACACTAAAAACTGTTTTTGCGAACGGTGAGAAGTTCCTACTTCTTATGAGACACTCATAGTGTTACTTATAGTCAAATCTGGTGTCTTATCGGTGAAAGAGGAAAAGAGGAAAGAAAAAACCCACTCACTCATCACTCACTTGTTCACTCAATCATGTTTAAGTCAATTGAGAAAAATATAATATACTGATACTACATATTAATCGGTTATTATTGTGGCGGTTTATTTCAGGGTGAAGGGTATTAAAAGGTTACGTGTGGCTGATGGTTCAGTGATGAGAAGTGAAACATCTGGAAATACAAATGTTCCTATTATGATGATTGGTGAAAAAGCTGCCGACCTCATTAAAGGAAAAGACACAGTTGGGGAATTTAGACAGAAAATAGCATCACTGAAGTTGTAGTGTGATCACCATTTGTCATTTTATATACAAGTGTGATTAACATACATTTATATTATTTTTATATTGATTAGATATATTTAATTGTATTCTATCATTGTTTTAATTCGAAAATTTTAAGCAGCCATTCCAATATAGTTTTTTGTAAATCGTTCCAATTGAATCATCAATCTTGATTATAAAAATATATATCTATCATAAATATTTAGTGAGACTTATCTTTTCCGCAATTCAACCCAACCCTCCTGTCATTTATAGGTTATTCCCCTTGTTACCCTGTGCTTTATCGCAGCATTGTTCTTATAGACAATGAAGGATATCATATTAGAATTCTCTATAAGATAAGTTTGAAGATATAAAGGAGGAAATCAGAAGATACAAATGAGAAAATCAGAAGATACAAAGGAGAAAATCAGAAGATACAAAGGAGGAAATCAGAAGATACAAAGGAGGAAATCAGAAGATATAAAGGAGGAAATCAGAAGATACAAAGGAGGAAATCAGAAGATATAAAGGAGGAAATCAGAAGATATAAAGGAGGAAATCAGAAGATACAAATGAGAAAATCAGAAGATACAAAGGAGAAAATCAGAAGATACAAAGGAGGAAATCAGAAGATACAAAGGAGGAAATCAGAAGATACAAAGGAGGAAATCAGAAGATACAAAGGAGGAAATCAGAAGATACAAAGGAGGAAATCAGAAGATATAAAGGAGGAAATCAGAAGATACAAAGGAGAAAATCAGAAGATACAAAGGAGGAAATCAGAAGATACAAAGGAGGAAATCAGAAGATATAAAGGAGGAAATCAGAAGATATAAAGGAGGAAATCAGAAGCCGCAAATCTAAGAAGAACAGACAATGCAAAATAAAAAGGACAAAATGATAAACAATGAACTATTTATTTGCCTTTACGTTCTTAGTTTCGCATAAAAGCGATGTTCAGTTCGTCTTTATCCCGAGTTGTTTGTAGGAGGGCTCATGTCTTATCATGTGTCGTTACCTTCTTGGTTCCGTGTTGTGATGTCCGCTACGATTTCCGAATAAAAACGATGTTGTGTTCGTCTTTACCCCCGGTTGTGTGGGAGGGCTGATGTCTTATTTATGTTTTTTGTTTGTTTACTTACAGTGGTGTCCAACACGTCTTGCCTATATGAGAACCATGGCGGGTCTCTTATAATAGGCAGGAACTGCTTACCCTTCACGAGCACATGGGTTCACCCCTGGTCTTTGGCAAGTCCGTGTTGATCATCTTCTAAGCTTTCTGTCGTGTGTTGTGTTTTTTGCTTTGTTTTGTTCCTATAGCTAATGAAGGACGTCATATTAGAATTCTTTAAAATACGAGTTTGAAGATACAAAATGGGTATTCATAAATTGTAATCAGAAATGGTAAATCCAGGAAGGAGAGGCAATACACTGGTAATAAAGGACAACTAGAGGCTCAGCACTGAGCTGAGCCCGTGTCGCTCACCTTTCATTCTGCTCTGAAGAAACTTAATACAGAACCTTCCATAGCCTATAGGTGCTTCCCACCAAATTTCGGTTCGTTTTGGCAAAGCGGTATCAGAAAAGAAGATTTTTAGAAAGCGACCAATCTAAAACAAGAATTGCCTGTGGCAGCCATGTTTGTTAATGGATCAAAACGAAATGAGCCATCTCTATAGAGGACCTTCCATAGATGTTTCTTTCCAAGTTTCATATCATTTGGCCAAGCGGTTTCAGAGGAAAAGCTGTTTTAGAAATCGAACAATAAGAAACAAGAATTGTCTATGACGGCCATGTTTGTTAACGGATCAAAACGGAATGAGCAATTCCCATAGATGCTTCCTACCAAATTTCGGTCTATTTGGCCAAGCTGTGTCGGAGAAGATTTTTAGAAATTGACCAATCAGAAAAAACAATTGTCTGTGGTGGCCATGCTTGGTAACAGATTGGGACAAAATGAGCAATCTTTATAAGAGGACTTTCCATAGATGCTTCCTACCAAGTTTCGGATCATTTGGCCATGCGGTTTCAGAAGAAAAGATTTTTTAGAAATAGACAAATCAGAAACAAGCATCGCCTGTGGTGGCCATGTTTGTTAATGGAATTGGAACGAAATGAGTACTCTTTATAGAGGACCGCCCATAGATGCTTCCTACCAAGTTTCAGATCATTTGCCCAAGAAGTTTCCGAGAAGAATTTTTAAAATCAGCCAATCAGAAACAAGAATTGCCTGTGGTGGCCATGTTTGTTAATGGATCGGAACGAAATGAGCACTCTTTATAGAGGACCGCCCATAGATGCTTACTACCAAGTTTCGGTTCATTTAACCAAGCGGTTTCAGAAGAGAAGAATTTTTTTAATCAGCCAATCAGAAACAAGAATCGCCTGTGGCGGCCATGTTTGTTAATGGAATTGGAACGAAATGAGTACTCTTTATAGAGGACCGCCCATAGATGCTTCCTACCAAGTTTCAGATCATTTGCCCAAGCAGTTTCCGAGAAGAATTTTTAAAATCAGCCAATCAGAAACAAGAATTGCCTGTGGCGGCCATGTTTGTTAATGGATCGGAACGAAATGAGCACTCTTTATAGAGGACCGCCCATAGATGCTTACTACCAAGTTTCGGTTCATTTAGCCAAGCGGTTTCAGAAGAGAAGAATTTTTTTAATCAGCCAATCAGAAACAAGTATCGCCTGTGGCGGCCATGTTCGTTAACAGATCGGGACGAAATGAGCAATCTTTATAGAGGACCTTCCATAGATGGTTCCTACTAAGTTTCAGTTCATTTGGTTGAGGGGTTTTAGAGGCATATTTATCTGTAATTCAATTCAGAGATAACTGCATTTTGAATAGATACAAAATGTATCTATATTTAAACTAGAGTTATCTCCCTTTTAACAGATAAAATGATTTTTAGATATCAATCAATCAGAAACAAGAATCGCCTGTGGCAGCCATGTTTGTTAACAGATCAAGATGAAATTAGCAATCTTTATAGAGGACCTTCCATAGATGCTTCCTACCATGTTTCGGTTCATTTGGCAAAGCGGTTTCAGAGGAGAAGATTTTTTAAAATAGGCCAATCAGAAACAAGAATTGCTTCTGGTGGCCATGTTTGTTAATGGATCGGGAAAAAATTAGCAATATTTATAGAGGACCTTCCATAGATGCTTCCTACCAAGTTTCAGTTCATATGGTTGAGGGTTTTCAGAGGAGAAGATTAAAATGTGAAAAGTTAACGGACGCCAAGTGATGGCAAAATTTCACATTGCCTTTGGCAAGGTGAGCTAAAAGGTGCATTTAATTATCCACAAAACGCTATGCAAAAAACTACAGATTGAGTAACACGAACCCCACTACAAACCGGAGGTGGACTAATGTGCTTCGGAAGAGAGCAGTTGCTTCTCCACCGGTGGCACCAGTCATGTAACTCTCGTTATAAACCTGGTGATAAGTCATGAATGGGGAAAGGACCAGATTCTAATTAGGACAAACACAACATATCCGTGGTCATATGTGAGATAGATTTTCTGTAACGGTTAACCAAGTCATGGTGGCCATTGTAAAACTTTTGAAGTGATGACTTGAAGTTAACCACTAGGAAGTCTTCGTCCGCTGGAGTACTACCTAAACACTTTAATAATCAATTTGATTTTGGAATTGTTCTGAGTGTGATATTTCTTGTCTTCATTTTATTTTTATTTAAAAGAAGAAAAAAAAGCAAAACTAAAAAAAAAGCAAAAACAACTACATTTTCCAAATATACATGCAAAATCGTGCCATTCAGCTCTCATTTAGCTTGTGTTCTGTTTTGACTCATGCAAAAGCTTGAGCTTGTTGATGTAGTAAACGGCAACGGTTACATTTTGTACATAATAACACTCTGTTCGTTTCTGTAGGGGATTTCATACGGCATTCATTTTTAAAAATCTCATCAAAATCATATGAACAATAAACCCCGACAGTACTTAAAAACTGGAAACATCAATGCTTGAACCTTGTGGTTTCAATATCACAAATCAATCTTAACCTCTATTCTTTGCCAATGATCTTTTTGTTAATGTAGCAGAAACATCGGATAGACAGAACTAAAGTTATCACACGGAAACCATTGTCTACTGACTGACAATATATAATTATGGCCTTCTTAATAGGTGGACATCCAGAATTGTCAACCGACTAAAATGGCCATAATCGTTTTATTAACCTAACAACGGACAAAAAGTGATACCTTTATGACAACAGTCTAAAATTGTTGATCACGTCACCAAATCCTCAATAAACATACTATAGTTGATTTGCTTTGCGAGAATGGATTTCTCAGAGCAATCTCACATTAAAGGTGAAGTATATATTTATCAGATAGTATGTCTGTAAGTACATTTTCCAAGTTCCTGAGCTAGCAGCAAACCGACCTGCAGTTGCCATATTTTCTACACAAACAGACGATTTCCGGTTATCGCCAACTAGCGGGAAAAATTTGGGGTTGTCGAGGGTGACAATACTATTATTTACCTCGCACTGTGAATTTTTGGGGTTGTCGAAGGAAACGTTGTAATTGTCAGTCATGTGACCGCTGATCGGACCAATCCTAGATACATATATATAGAGAGGTTTAATAATGACGACTACAACATACCATATCATCATGCAACCAGTCGTATAATGAATGCGTAGAAAATAATAACCTATTATGAATTGATCCTCATATATTTGTCCTAATTTCGTTCGATTCCAATCTCTTATTTCCTTCAATTAAGAAGAGTCTATTAAAATAATGTAAATATTGACGTCATACCCACTTACATTGACCGTCGAATACTAGTGACGTAGTACACATGAATAAGCATGTGTTGTTTTTCATGACATCGTTTTGAAACAGGAAGAAAATACTTGGTTTTTAATATAGTATGATAAGCTTGGATTCTGGATACTCTATTGAGATATTAATATTTGTGTGTTATACCGCCGAAATACGGTAATACCAGGATTGACATTATAACGATTAGACAAAATAAAATAAATTAAACGCGGTTTATATAAATTAAAATCAGAAACAATTGGCAGCAATCATATTGCTTGGAATGTTTTTCAGAATAGCATAATATTGACGAATTGCATAACGATGTCACTGCCTTGATTCAAACGTCTAATTCTTCTTCATTTGCAATATCAAAACTAATATATGTGCCTGCTAAAATATCAAAGGTGACACAATCTGACAGCCTATGTAAATAAACACTGGACATGAAGTCTCCAATATCATTGATTTTATGACGCCAGAAACCGTCTCTTAGTT
Source organism: Bathymodiolus brooksi (assembly GCA_963680875.1). NCBI lineage: Eukaryota > Metazoa > Mollusca > Bivalvia > Mytilida > Modiolidae > Bathymodiolus > Bathymodiolus brooksi. The sequence goes on along the minus strand of OY804588.1, from coordinate 84,127,732 downwards.
CTGATGTACACGGATATACGATCAGATGTGTCAGTATACAATTGTTTACATCTATGGCAGAATTCTACGTCTGTTATAATACTTAATGTTACCAATAACTGTATGACAAACTTGATTTCCTTTCTGATGTCACGAGCACAAAAGTTAAAAAAAAGTTTACTAAATGACAGTGCAGGTTAGACTAAATTTTAGCAGAAAAAACCGATAAAAGTCTATATCAGATGTCATTCTATGCAACCATTCATGTTCTTCATATGAGTTAAAAGAAGACTTTGAAGATATCAAAGTGCTAATCAGAATCCGTAAATCAAAGAAGGACAATCCAGTTTTAGACCATTGAATCCCATGTTATATTACAGATGAGTACACCTGTATCGACAAAATTGTTTATATATTGAATCAAATTGTATTTATTCAAAATACACAGAAATTCTGGTATCAAACAAATTAGATTTTGCCCATTAGTGTTGGACATAAACAGTATTGTAACAAATATCCACGAAGAAGCAATTTATTGTCCAGCCTACATATATTAACAATATACAACAGTTTTTTTTTCATTTCTATATAACCTTCTATTATGATCCATCCTAATAAACCATTACATATATCCATTCGTGTTCTTTTCTCCAGTCCTTGCATTGACTTGGCAACATATCTTTGTACTCTTTCTGACAGCAAAAGATCTGCTTTGTTCAATATCCATACAAGACTTTATTTGGGAATATAACAAAAGTTTTCTTGGACAAAGTACAGAGGTACAATGAATTAAAATACAGAGGACAAAAGGTGTATTGAATCATGTTAGAATATACAAAGAAAATTTTATTATATATCCAAACAATTAAACACGGATACAGACCAAAAAATATATATACAGTCAAACTTGATTTAAGCATAAGGGCCGGCAAACACTGGCTGCTTAATAAAGGTGACCTGTAATTCAAGGTTCACATTTTTTTAAATATTACAAATATTCCGGAATTAAAACTGTTTCGTCCCTGCCAAGGGTACTCATCAGGTGGCTTTACATATATATAAATACATGTACAATGTACATGTGTATGTATATATATATATATATATAATATATAGGCTGCCACTTTTTCCACCGTCATGTAGTTTGATGGCTTCAACTCTTTCGGATAACGTTAACACCTTGACTTACTGACAAAACAATGTTGTTTTTCTTTATTTAAAGTCTTAAATTTTACTCACCTGTTGTGAACTTACCTGTTACACCTGTTCTGGACATCTTAATTAAATTAATCAACTTTAATTTAAACTTAATCATCGCTGATTGCCAAGTTCTAGCCTGTGGTTATTCTGTTGACATGTAAACTACGACAGGGGAGATAATTTGCCACATGATCAAATAAGATGTCACGTGACTGAAGCAAAAATCAATACTGTGTTAATCACGAATGCTATCCGCAAGCGACAAAAAATATATATTTGTGACCGTTAAAATAGGTATTTTAACATTATTGGGAAACATTTTTCTGGCCGCGTAAAGGAAGTGACAGTTAGTTTAAGTTAATTTATTACATAAAAATCCACAGGGGGACCTGGCAGTGACCGGAAAAGAGAGGTGACCGTTTATTTCAAGTGACCGTTGGGGCAAGTTTGACTGTATATAACAAAGACATTAACTTATACTTTTCATTATCAGTGGCTTTTTGTCAGGGTGCTTCTGTCCTAAACCCGACTTGAGGATAAATAATAGTTTTTACTAATTTTGCTATAGCTACTATAATTAACACAGTAACATGAACTCCTGACCTTAACAACGCCATCGTCAGGGAGCCCATTGTATAACAAGCTTGGACTGTCCGTTTTATACAGGATAAAGTTGCTCCAACATGCTTAATAGTGTTTTTTGTTGAATCTCATTGTCTTAAAAGTAAAAACCATCATTATTGTGATTATGTCTTAGTTTTTCTTGAAAAAAATACACAGCTGCACTTTTGGTTGGCAGGCCACACATTAAACCTCCATCTGATAATATAACCTTGATATATGCTAATCACAAGTACAATGGCATATGGTGACAAACTACAATTTCAATGATGCTATTTTCTGTCTAAATTCTCCAACCGTGTCTCTTCCTTTAATAAGGTCGGCAGCCTTTTCACCTATCATTATTATAGGAGCATTTGTATTTCCAGATGTTTCACTCCTCATCACTGAACCATCAGCCACCCGTAACCTTTTAATACCCTTCACTCTGAAATAAAACTCACACAATAATAACCAATTACTATATATTAGATATCAGTCAATATTTTACACCTTTGAGTGAGTGGCTGGTGTTACTTAATGCCAAATAAACACTTTTCCGCTATATCAGGTGGAGAACAAATTTCTTTGATAAGATAATGATATTTGTTTTGTACAAGACCAACATGCTGATTTCGATTTTATAGTGCTAGCCCACTGAAACACAGTCTGACATGGTGCTCTCCACGTGGACATATAATTATGCTGCCTAGCTTATCAGTCTTTGTTCTAACTTTTTAACGATAAACCCTTAGCCATGAAGCAGGAAATACCTATTTTTTATATGAAGATAAAACCAGTGTCCAAATATAGAGCTACTAAGACGGAGAAAAAGAGGGGGGATAACAGATCAAGATGCTAAAAGAGAAATACTTTTTATACCTAATATGAAAGAAAAACTTAAGAGGGGCATACATTTTCGATCTAAATTGGTCTTTGGTAAGAGATAAATTGGTTAATCGTTCCTTTTCTCTTGCAAAAGACCTATAAGTCAAATTTCTTCCATTTTTCTTTTATGTATTCATCTATTTTATGGTGTTACTCGTTACTAATCTTTTCAGTGTTTTGTGTTGCTTTTGGTTGGTTTGTCTTCGTCATATGTAATATCGCCAGGTTGCATGTGTCTATAGATTGTTTATTCATGATTTCTCCTTCGATTTTCTCGAACGTTCATTAGACTGAACTGATAAAAATCTAGAGATATATCTATTTCTTTTTGAGTGGTAAACACTATATTACCTCAGTTGTGGATCTACTACGGCTGTTCTATCAGTCACTGCTCCCATTCGACATGAAGAAACTGGATGGTAATCTGTAGTGGCAAAGTAACGTAGAATACATTCCCAATAACTATCAGTGTCAAACTGTTCTTTGTCACAAATACCTTTGAAATCAACTCTATTTAAAGTGGCACCGATCTGCTGTAAAGCTTTTGTTGATGCTATCTGTTGTACTTTCCGTATTCCTGAAATAAAATAGTAAAGACGATTGATTGATTGTTTGTGGTTTAGCGTCAAGAGAATATTATTTCAGCTATATTATTTGAACAACAGACGATGAATTTTTGAGCTGAAAATGTAACTCATGAAAACAAAATATTAAGATGTATATGCAAGCCTAATATACAAGAGGATACTACAGCATACGTCTATTTATAAGAGGAGGTATACATGTAATACTACAGCATAAGTCTATTTATAAGAGGAGGTATACATGTAATACACATTATTGCTGTAATCGACTTTCACATATTCATACAAATGACGGATGATTACAAATACAGTCAAACCTGCCCATGAGGTCACCTCTATTAAGCAGTCACTTGTATTAAAAGGTCACTTTTTTCTTGTCCTGTCATAATAAACATCATATAAATTCAACCTCTTTTAAGAGGTCACCTGTCTTATAAGATCACCTTTTCTTTGTACCAAAGGTGACCTCTTAACAGTCTGTGCCAAAAACATTTTGACAAACTAGCCCGAACAGCATTTTAGAAGAATTTTTTCTATTTGATTAAGCAAATTTTATGCAATTTTTACAGGGGCATAGGGCTAGTGGTTTTTGGCACAGACTGTCTTAATACAGGTTTAACTGTATAAGCACAACTGAATTGTCTTATTGTACCGGATCAATACCCACTACATTTTATGATCAATATAGTTGCTTCATTGTTCGATATATAGTGACATTGAAATGACAGGCTCCCGGCTCAACTCTGAAAAAAGCAGAAACAAGATCGTTCCCAACATTTCAATGTATTCTTCTTTTGCCACTCGCGTTATACTGTTGCCTTTTCTATCACTTGATCTACAATAATCGGTACCAGAAGACTGTTATTTGTATACTATAAGAAAACAGCAGAGCATTTTACCTTTATTGTACAGTAAATACAATGATCACATGATGAGCAATTATTTCAAACTGACTATTAGATTAAAGTTCATGTAGAGAAATACGATAATTAATAAGATTAAGGGGTTATGTTAGGGTATGGTGTTTAATGCCACTTTCAACACTATTTCAGCAATGGCGTGGCGGTCAGTGTAATTAGTGGAGGAAACCAGAGTGACCGGAGAAAACCACTGACCTGCCGCAAGTCACTGACAAGCCTTATCGCATAATGTTATATCGAGTGCACCTCGCCATGAGCAGGATTCGAATTCACAACTATAGTGATAGTCATCGACTGCATATGTAGCTATGAGCCTAACTACTATACGATCACGACCACGACGGTCCCCATACAATTATTGATATGTACCACTTATGAAGACCTTTATATCATGAGGATGTTCCAGGTAACGTGGGTCTATTTCAGGATGATCAAACGGATCTCTACTTTTAAGTCGAATTGTCCCTTTACTTTTCGGATGTGGTAGTATTGTTGTCAAAAAGAACTCCGTTTTACTGGCTCGAGATATCAATTTATCTTTTATCTGCAACAAAGTTCAATAGAATCACTCTTGTCGCCTTAAAGCCACACAATATAATATATTAGTCAAAATGTAATAGGGACTTGTACTTAAAAGTCTGATTGACTGTTAAGAAATATCCATATCTCAAATGACAATGCATCTTTTCTTTATTATGTAGATTTTTCCTTTCCATTATCACCGACAAGACTTTTATCGGACTTGACTATATATATGAGCAGCACGGCGGGTGCCTTAAAAGAAGCAGAAACTGCTTATCCGTAGCAAGAACCTGGGCACACCCCGATTTATGGTGGGGTACGTTTTTCTCATCTGGTTTGTTTTCTGTATTGTTTGTCTTTGCTCTGTGTCTTGTACTCAATGTTGTTTGTGTCTCGAGTTCGCCACCGGTTTTAAGATTCTGAAGAAAAATAGAAGAAGCTAGCGGGGTCCATTAATTTCACGTTTCGCTATATAAGTTTGGTAACTATGTTGATCGCCTATCTACCATTAAACTTGAAATAAAGGATACTACATCTACATCTAGGTTATACATTACTCTACATCCAGATCACGAAAAAACCTTTACCACAAGGGATTTATTTCAATTTTCCCATAAACCTATCTCAATCCCGCCACTTTTTATGGCAGTGTCTGTATCAAGCCAGGAATGTGAGTGTCATGTATATGTGTGTTGGGGTGCACAAAAATGTATCGATTTTAGTGTGTTGGTGTGAACAAACATGTGTCGATTTTTATTTAGGTTATTTGTGTTTGCTTGAGTATAGTAGTGTTCAACACATATTTCGTCTTGTGTACCCTATGTTGCCCGTTTCTCTTGCTTGTCCTCTTCGGTATTCTCTAACGTTTATTGTCTTTGTTTATGCGAATTATCGATTAATTATGAAACTGTTCCGACGGTGTTACATTTTTGCTTTTCATTTTATTTTACATACCTCTCTTTTAAAATTCAGTTTCAGTCCTTGTTCAAAAAATGCTTTATCTTGAGACACAGAAACCTGTATTAAATGATAATCTGGATAATCAGGTTCGTCCTTGCTTCTTCCTGGCATTTGTCCAAAAATGTGACCTTCATTACCAGTGAATGCCTTCCAACCTTAATAAAAATAGAGATTTGTTATGGTGGTTGAAAATATCTCTAATACCGCATCGGTGGTGTGATGGTTAACGTGCTCGCCTTGAGTGCGTTTAATCGTGAGTTCGAGCCTCGACCGGGTCAAATCAAAGACTGTCAAATTGGTCATTGCTATTTCTTGTCTAAGCACACAACATTAAGGAGAAAGAACAAAGACTGTCTGTTTCAGAATCAGGATGTGTACAAAGTGGACCTCGTCATCATATCATTGAAAATCATCTTGTTCTCTCCATGAAATAGCTGAAAACTGCTGAGCTGGCATTAAACAACAATCATTCACTCATTCTATTTCTCTAATTAAGCAATTAGTTCTTATAAAGACTAAAGTGGTGAGTTGGTTGCGTTGTTTCCACGAGTCATATTTATATGACAACGTTTATCAGTGATATGCGACAGGTTGGCGGTTTTCTCTGTGTATTCCCGATTTCTCCCACCAATAAAACTGATCACCACTACATAGGCGTAATAAATGGAAAAGCGAAAAACATCAAACTATGGGAACAACTCCAAAATCTAATATAAAAGTCGTAGAAACAGGCAAAATCGATACCTCTAACACAAATATACATCAACGCTTACATTCCAGACTTTGCACAGGAACTTCAATAACCAGTCTGTGGGGGTTAAACTATTACTATAAGTGTAAGTGTGGATATCGTTGGGTCAATGAGCACTCGCACAACATCGATCTGAATCCAATTGTTGACAAACAACCTTCCTGTTGTCATCCCTGCAGACAAGGTCCCTAACAATATTTTTTTATTGTGTGTAAATCACATTACATACTCTGTTTGATAATGGAATTAGGCATTGAAAATTCCCTGTAAAACCTTACCTATGCCCCGGCGACACTTATATACAAAAGGAGAAATTCTGGACCGTAATAGCTCTGTTTTGTGTTCATGTGGAATTTCAACCAAACACGAATAACTGGATCTTCCGTCACACTAATGGATATCTAAATTGCGTAAGTGTCCTATTCAGTGCTATATTGTTGGATTTTCCAAATTTTAACATCTATTCTATCAGATATCAAAAGTGGGTTTCAGAGTTACTATGACACTTCTCAAAAGGTGGTGTAAATCAGATATGGATTTTGAATTTTTTTTTAATTTAATGTATCAGAGTTTTCGATTAACAACATACATGTACATGATAACTTTGGTGATCGTGATTTTCAACGGACAGTGACATTCCTATGGGTAACAATTATGCTCCTCTTCTAAAAAAAAAATGCAAATAAGCTAGCTATATTATTTGGTTTGGTGATCGAACAAAGGATGAAGTGAAAATACCTGCTGCAGACTAAAGAATAAAAAAATAGCACACGTCTAAACAGTTGTTAATGATAATTGTATCTTATATCGATGACACATGACATAATGATTGTCAGTAACTATGTCAAAGAGAAAATAATGGGTACATGTATGTAGTATGTCATTAATTTGACAGTATGGTTGAAAATAACGTCTTAAAGAATCCAATTACATCTTACCTGTACCAGTCAGACTATACCACATCTTACTGGTTAGAGAGTCGGCCATATCTCCACTTAAGGTATACGATTGGTTGATTTTGTATTTCATGAAATACATCATTTGATCTTCCAAATTGTCCCCAACAGGTAAATCAGCAATAACAGGTATCTATAAAGTTAAATACAGTATGGAGGATACATTCTGTTGATAAATAGACCTAGAGATATAGCGGTTTATGTGGAATAATTGATGGATGGTACTTACTGAGGTTTATTTGAGGAAAGTGTACTATATGTATACAAATTGAATTTAGGAAAACATTCTCGTCAGTGGAAGCTAAGATGAATATAAAAAATCTACAGAATATCAAATTAGAGGCCTTCTTTAATGATAGGACAACAAAAATGTGCTTTCTTTTTATGAAAATACTATTCGCCTAATTTATTTTCACCACCAATTTCCGTATCGACCTACCCTTCCGGAGCACCTGAGTTCACCCTCGGGTTTTAGTGGGTTCGTGTTGCTCGATCTCTAGCTTTCGGTACAATGTTTTGTATATCGTTGCTTGTCATATGTTTCGTTTGGCCAGTGTGTTGTCCGTACTTATTCAAATAACGGCTTCTGATTACCTCCTTGGTATCTTTAAACTTTTCATCGTAACCGTTTCTGTGATAATGCAAATCAAAGACCAACATTTCTTTTACATACCCCGTGTTTCTGTAAGTGTTCTTTAGGTCCTATTCCAGACAACATTAGTAGAACAGGACTATTAATAGTACCACTTGATAAGATCACTTCTTTATTGGAATAAATCAACAATTTCTTGTTTTCCTTGATTATTTCAACACCAATGGCTTCTTTGTCTTTCATCAAAACCTGAAAACATTTTTATAAAAAAACTTTTCATGATTTCTTTCCAGCGAAACGTGTAATTAAATCGTGAGGAACAATTCAAATATGTGTTTGTGTTACTCGTCAACCGTATTACGCTTCCTCATGGTCCTCTTAGATTGCATTAATCAGTCACAGGAAATGCTTATGTATAATGCACTGTCACGTCTTAATAAACCCATTGTAACATGCCAATAAATCTTTGTCTAAATTCAGAGAAATAGGAAATAACAGTCTATATTTTTCTTGTTGTGCCCGTTAGCATTATGGTTAAAGTTATGTTTATTGTGTTTAGCGCCACTTTCAACAATATTTCACCTATATCGTTGCGGTCAGTTTTATTTGTGGGGAAAGCGGCGTGCACGGAGTAAATCCAACTATCATGCGATCACTACCACGACGCCCCCTCCACCCCCTCCCCCGTTAACATTAAAGACCTTGTAAATATTCCATGTGTACTTATAACATTAACAATGCATGGGCAACCACTGGGACATGTACAACTGCACACCAAAAAGGCTAGATGTAATAGATGTATCCGCAATCATGTCTGCACTAGTACAGTTACATGCACCAATTCTTACGCGAATCAGGTACCACAAACCGATATGTGTGGTCATGGTAACAACACTATTGTAAACATGGACTGTTAGTGAATTTGCTGTACAGTGTAATTTCTAAATACTCTCCTATAAACGATAATTTACGTTGTACCCATGATGTGTACAGTTTGATAATCGTCTTTTGTATAGCAAGCTGTTCAAATTCCTATGTTGATTTATTGAAACTATAACGATGTTTTCGAAGTCTTTAAGTAGATGAACCAGGATTCATTTAATACAGACGCATTGTCCTTTAGACACATGTGTAGATAATAAATGAACGTTAGCGATAACTGAAGGGGCACATGTATAGATTTTATATTTTTATAACGTTGCAGATTGTGTTTATACGTATGGATACATTGATATGTTTGCGGCCTTTGCTTGAAATAAACGTGAGAGAATCCGAAGGAGCAATCAAGAGAAACTGGCAACATTGGGTACACAAGACACAAGACGAAGACAAACAAAGCAAAATACACAACACATTATGTGTTTGACACCACTATACACATGGCACAAGACGAAGACAAATGAAAAAATGGAAGAAACCCATTTTATTCATATGCATGTGTAAGATTGTGTTTCTTTTAAAAATAAACATACCTTTGTTGCCATGGTGTTTAGACTTATATGTAAATTTGGTCTATTTATAACAGGTCTTAGATATGCCGTTGCTGTACCGTGTCTTTCGCCATTTTTTATATTAGTCTGCATGCGTGAATAACCTGTAAAACAAATGAATAGTAGTACTGGTATTGGTCATGTCACATCGTCAGCATCCCACGACTAATCACGTTCTAATTCTCTCCACACTCACACGTGGGAGAACCAATATTGAAACCAAGTTTGTCCCGTAACTGATCTATGTTTAGTAGTTTCTATAACAACATAACTTCACACAAATGTTCCGATTAGAGGAATTAAACAGATTATTAATAATACAACTTGATTAGTTGATATATCATGCATCGTCGATAATCTACGGGTAACTGTCAAGCGTCCATTTCGTCCGATGATTTTAATTTGCATGAAAATCCCTTTCTTGAGAAAGGCAACAATGGCTGCAATATTGTGGTATTGATAATATTTAAGTTTGCTTAATCAAATATTCCATATCACCACAAATGTTTGAACCACATTCTTATGTGTACTCAATATAGCCTTATTTGGCAGTGCCTCAATGATGGTCAGCAGTCTTGAGTTTTGTCTTCCCATAAAATACTGTTGATAAACTTTGTTTTGACTTTGAAATCATTTTGACCTCTAATCGGGTGTTTTCAGGTGTGAAAGGAAAATAGCGTGTTACAACAGTTGATTGATTTTTATCAGATTGTCCACCTATAAAACTGACCGCCACATGATAACTGGAATATATTGTTGAGTGGAGTGAATACCCTGTTAATTTGTTTGAAAAGTGTTACTTGTGTCCCTTCTGTTTGTGAATACCCTGTTAATTTGTTTGATAAGTGTTACCCGTGTCCCTTCTGTTTGTGAATACCCTGTTAATTTGTTTGATAAGTGTTACCCGTGTCCCTTCTGTTTGTGAATACCCTGTTAATTTGTTTGATAAGTGTTACCCGTGTCCCTTCTGTTTGTGAATACCCTGTTAATTTGTTTGATAAGTGTTACCTGTGTCCCTTCTGTTTGTGAATACCCTGTTAATTTGTTTGATGTGTTACCCGTGTCCCTTCTGTTTGTGAATACCCTGTTAATTTGTTTGATGTGTTACCCGTGTCCCTTCTGTTTGTGAATACCCTGTTAATTTGTTTGATGTGTTACCCGTGTCCCTTCTGTTTGTGAATACCCTGTTAATTTGTTTGATGTGTTACCCGTGTCCCTTCTGTTTTCTAAGATGTTTTTGTTTATTATCTTACCTAGCATAGCTTTACCATTGACATCTAACACGTCTAAGCCTATTTCAGAAGCTGCCTTGGTAAATATATCTGGGAGTGGTGTAGTCTGACTTTGAGTGATTGAAATATATCCACCTCTAGAATGATATGCTACAATATTAAAGAAAAGACAGATGAAAATTAGCAATGTAATACTAGGTATAAAATATATAGAAAAGAGGTGTTCCGAAAGGATAAACCATTTTAAAGAGAACCAAATAGTTTAGCTGTTTCTAAATTAAGAGTTTGTATATTGATTAGTCTTTGGTAATGTAAATATTATTCCTGATTTCGAAATATAATAGTTGTCATTATCGTCTCTAACATTTTTATTTTAAAAAATTGTATGCAATCAAAAAGTTAGAAAAATATTTTCATCTTTAAAATTGCTAGGCAACAGCATCCATAACAAAAGTAGGTCAAAAGCGATCGTATACGACTTCGTCGAAAAAATTGTATGCTTTTAATTTACAGGCAACTAGAAATACTGACTGAGTTCTTTCTTAAAACAGAATTACTAAATATAAGTAAATAAAGTAGATTTCTAATTTAGAGGTCATGAGCAGTTTCTGGAATAACCTTCATCCGGTACTCTCATAGTCAAAAAATTGGCCAACCAAGTAATTTAAAGGATTGCGACAGAGTTCTGTTAAAGAACCATTCAATTTAAAATTATGAAATTTTTTTAATACCATACCATAATAATTTATACATACGTGAATCATAATGACTAGGAATTTGACTATCTTCCATCTTTAAAAAATATGGCAGAACATCTTTATAACTCCATCCTGTACAACCCTCGGCAGCCCAATGGTCGAAGTCATGTCTACTTCCTCGTACGTATGCCAAGTAGTTCACACTACTGGAACCACCAAGAACACGACCTCTTGTCCAAAGTGATTTCTAAAAGAACAAAGAGAACACATATTAAACGTTGTATTGTCCCAGAAATATACTACGTATGATGGATGTACTCATTCCAACTCCTTGTCAAGGATAACCTTTTCCTTTTTGTATTTGTCAATATTAATTTTCTTATTATTTTCCCGAAATTGTAGATTATCTTTATGTCCTTTGCAGACGAAACAAGTGCTAACTCATCAATTCTAATTCCTTTTAGGTGGAATGGGAGAGAAATTTTCAAAGACGATCCACCCATTTATGTTCTCTCATTAGCACAAATTGTCTATTTGCTACATAACAGCATAACCTACTTTTGCTCATGTTCTGTAGACACTAAAATGGGAATGGAGTGTTCCCAGGTCGGAATAAAATAAAACGCAAAAAATACCACACCTTCAAAGCAGTTACAAAAACTAATAGAAGAATCGTAGAAACACAGGCCTAATTGATACCCCTAATACATACATACATACATGATCGCTCACTTTCTGTGCCTGGTACGGGCATTCCAGTAAAAAAAAATATGTGGTTAAACTACAATTTTTAGCTTTATGGGCACAAGCGCTAGCTCTCTCAGTCAGTTGTAAATTTTCGTATTCATAACAAGTGTAGATATGTGAAGATGCAGGTTATGTCTGTAATAATATTCTGATACACCCATACATCATATTTTATTCTGAAATCAGTACACAAGAGGTCTATCCACTTCGACACAACAAGCTTCGGTTATAATTTATAATCAATACCTGTTCGTTCATTGCCCATTGACTGTGTTTTTGTGGAACTGTATAGTAAGCCCAGTCTTCATTTGACATCTGGAGAGACGCGGCATATAAAGGAACCCGTATGTTGTCATTACTGAGTTCAGAACCTCCGGCCTCTAAGAGCAACACATTGACATTTGCATCTTCCGAGAGTCTGTTAGCAATGACAGATCCTGCCGAGCCAGCTCCAACTTGTAATAAATATATGCATTTTAAATTCAAAATGGACCTTGTAAATATGTAACACAGTCCAACCTGTCTTATGTGACCTTACAAGGGAACAGTGAAAAATGGCCATATAAGACAGATGGTCACTTAATACAGGTGTAATTGATATGAAATGCACTGTGAAGGGAAATAAAAATTACGGTCACATAATACAAGTTATTTCTTAATAGAGATGGTCACTAAAGCAGGTTTAACTGTATCTCGTAACTAGATCATTTTCGTTGTGTGATTTGAATAAAGTTTGCATACAGCAAGTAGTTGGGAGAGGAAAAGTTAAACTAAGTTAATTTTATGTATATGACAACTTCTGTGTCTCGAAGATTAAATATGCTATGCATAATGTTCAAGATGAGAGCATTCTTTATTACAAAGATTTTACCCGGTCATGTGTGAGAAGAGTTTGAAGAAACCAGAGGGTTAATCAGAATCCGTAATTGAAGAAGAACAGACAACACAATGGCCAAAAGAAAAAGGACAAAAGAACAAACAACGAACTACAAAACACAAAGCATTACACATAAAGCTAAATATCGAGTAATACGAACCCCACTAAAAACCGGGGGTGAACTCAGGTGTTCCGGAAGGGTAAACAGTTTCTGATCCGCTAGTAGAACCCATCGTGTTAATCTACATGTAGTTACAAAACCGGTAGCAAGTCATTAATGAGGAAAGGACCGGGACATGTTTGAATTAATTTCATACATATGACAACTTCTGTGTCACGAAGATATATTACTGTGAAATCATTATTAATCGTAGGGTTCTAATTTTCAGTAATTTCGTGGCTCACTTTAATTATGAAAATTAAATCCTAGCGAAATACAATTGTTGCCTGTAGTGTTTGAAACCACGAATTCAAGAACCCATGGATCAATGCATTTTGTAGAAACCACGAAAATTGGTGTCAAAGAATAAAAACACTTTCACAGTATTATAATGTTCAATATAAGAGTGTTCTGTATTATAAAGATTTTTGCCCGGTCATGTGTGATGGTTGGCATTTTACTCACATGTCGAATACACTTATTTGACCAAATCATTTCTCTAAGAGGTATGGTTTGGGCCCTCAAAACTAAACTAAAGCTGTGATATGTTATTTAACCTTGGACTTCAGATTACCTTTCTAACCTTGAACTTCAGATTACCTTTCTAACCTTGAACTTCAGATTACCTTTCTGTACCTTAACATCCACTTTCCTAACAAATTACGAACACCTCGGTTCATCCATAATTATTTTAGGGGTCCGTGTTGCTCATATGTTTATTTCTCTGTGATATGTATTTGCTTTGTCTGTCTTTGTTCTGTGATTCATGCCCTATGTTGATTGTGCCTCTGGATTGTTAACTCTTGATTGCCCCTTCGGTTATCTCTAATGTTTAGTTATATTAGAAGAAATCAAATTATTCTTTGTTTTACTAAAAACATAGGGGCTGTGGTGGTCGTGATCGTATGGTAGTTGGATTTATAACTACCTATGCAATCAGTGCCCATCACCACTAACGTTGTGAGTTCGAACCCCGCTCAGGCGAGGTCTACTCGATACAACATTATGTGATCAAGTTTGTCAGTGACTTACGGCAGGTTGGTGGTTTTCTTTGGGTACTCCGGTTCCCTCCACCAATAAAACTGACCACCAAGATATAGCTGATGTATTCATATTGTTGAAAGTGGCGTTAAACACCATAACCCACACCAAAGTTAAAAACTTAATTTAGGAGGTAAATTTAAATTATATTGTTACGTAAATATTAGAATTAAACATAACTTACCAATAATATAGTCATAAGAGGAATTTAACTGTATATTAAAGACTTGATCAGGGTGAGGTTTATATCTGTACCAATATATAACAGCAACCAGAGCTATAAGACTGGTTGTATACTGGAACATCATCTGAAATATATAAACCAGTAAATGTAATAATATGAAATATATAAACCAGTAAATGTAATAATATGAAATATATAAACCAGTAAATGTAATAATATGAAATATATAAACCAGTAAATGTAATAATATGAAATATATAAACCAGTAAATGTAATAATATGAAATATATAAACCAGTAAATGTAATAATATGAAATATATAAACCAGTAAATGTAATAATATGAAATATATAAACCAGTAAATGTAATAATATGAAATATATAAACCAGTAAATGTAATAATATGAAATATATAAACATGAAATGTAATCATCTGAAGTATATAAACAGTTAATATAATCATCTGAAATACATGAACCAATAATGTAATTATCTGAAATACATGAACCAATAATGTAATTATCTGAAATACATGAACCAATAATATAATCATCTGTAATACATGAATCAATAATGTAATTATCTGAAATACATGAACCAATAATGTAATTATCTGAAATACATGAACCAATAATATAATCATCTGTAATACATGAATCAATAATGTAATTATCTGAAATACATGAACCAATAATGTAATTATCTGAAATACATGAACCAATAATATAATCATCTGTAATACATGAACCAATAATGTAATCATCTATAATACATGAACCAATAATGTAATTATCTGAAATATATAAACCAGAAATGCAATTAAAAAAACGCAGATATATCGCTGCATTCCTGGACTACCATTATGCAGGTACGCTCAAAGTCAAAAGCTAATACAATGAAAAACAAAAAATATCACACTATCGTAACAGTTCCAAAATCCCGTTGAAAAATCATATAAATAGGCAAAATTGAAACCCTAACACACATACACACGTATACACGACCTCTCACTTCCATGGCTTGCTGCAGACATTACAATATAAAGTAACGGGCAAAGTAACAGATTTTTTAATGAACCAAAATCTACTCTCTTGTTGAAATTTTATTTGAAGAAACCAATGAGAAAATCAGAAGCCGTAACTCGAGGAAGGACAGAATACACAATGATCTCAATAACGACAAGTTAGAATTAGAGTATTGAGCTGAAAATTTTCTCTTCTCCCTCGACGGAGTTTGAACTCACACCATTCATACACTAGAGCGCCAATCACCAAGTCGTCTGTCCAGCGCACTAGACCACACTGTTGTGTTAAATTTTCAGACATGTATACCCCGGTAAATATTTAGTATTGATCTAGTATTTCAAGTAAGTTTGAAATCCAGTTGGGGGAGATATATCGTATGGTTGTCTCGTTTGTATAATATATTTTATTTCCTGTGACTGTATCGTGAATTCTTCGTCATCCTATATAATATTACAAAATTGCTGAGGTAGATTGCCTTAAAATTGGAATGATAAATATATATATGTACATGTACCATCTACACACTCTTAAACAAATGCCTTATGTCTATCCCTAGATTTGTCTTACGAGACAAGGTAACACTTCGGTAATTGGAGCTATATTTTTATTTAGCATATACTTGTAGAAAATATAGCTAAAATTTTACCCCGTTAAAACTTTGAGTTTTGTTTATAATAATAAGAGGAATCAGGTTTATTGACAATAGACAATATTTTATTGGCACAAACGCAATTACAATAATTGGCAATGGCCCATTGTAATATAATAGAATAGCAATAAGGATATGTATATATGCAATATATACTAAATTAACAACATAAATAACAATTTTATGACATAACTGTATTAAGATACAAGTATCTTTTCTAATTTTTAACAAATTTGATATAAAGTCTGTGCATAATTTGTTAATTCGCACAGATTTACTGTTAAGTAATAATTTTGATTTCATTGTAACATTATGGAAGTTTGGAAATTTTTTATAATAAAAAGATACTTTTTTAAATAATATTTCTCTTTCTTTCCTATATTTTTCGCACTGCCAAAGGAAATGGTTTTCATCTTCAATTTCTAAATCATTGCATATTTTACAAAATATTTCAGTTCTATTTATTTGAAAATAGCGGCCTTTTTCAATTTCGAGGTTATGGGCACAAATTCTTAATTTGGCGATATTTTCACCCAGGTTCACAAGAAT
The DNA here is from genome assembly GCA_963680875.1 of Bathymodiolus brooksi. NCBI lineage: Eukaryota > Metazoa > Mollusca > Bivalvia > Mytilida > Modiolidae > Bathymodiolus > Bathymodiolus brooksi. The sequence goes on along the minus strand of OY804588.1, from coordinate 84,111,128 downwards.
GGCCCAAGCAGGTTGATAAAGCAAGTTTATTAACTGCTTCCGGAATGTTATTGCATGCCTTTCCGTTAATGTTCGTAAGTTTATTACACGCCACTTAGTGAGTTTCCGAAAAACTGTGTTCTTATCTGCCAATATTCTCTCTTATGATATTGAAAGTGCTATGAAAAAGACCATTTATTGGATTTGCATATTAAAACATTAAATTTCTTGTTCTATAACTATATATTTAATTCTATCCAAAAATGACTAAACATTTTGGTACAAATAATTAATTCCTCTGTTGAAGTATATAGACAATATTTATTGGTACATTTGTACTAACAAGTATATGATAAACAGATAAAAACATGTCTCTTTTAATATCATACCCTTTATCGACCCTCGTTCATATATCATCTTTCGGGCTGATATCATGACCTAGGGATGATAACAGGTAACTGGTATGGCAAGAAAAATGCCATGTAATAATCTATATTTATCACATATTTTATTGAAATAAACCCCGAATTTTCATGTGTAATAAAAGCATAATTTGCGGCGTGTTATTTGCCTTCGGGGCAATGACATGTTATCTGCTATGGCAAAATATGTGATAAATAGATTAATACATGGCCTTTTTCATGTTGCCCCTGTCATCAGCCCTCAACTGATATCGGCCCAGTGATATCGTCCCTCGGGGCCGATATCAAGGTCTCGAGCTGATAACAAGGGCAACAAGGATGTGGCAGAGCAGGTTTGTATGCTGGATATAAGGCTAAGCGATTGGTGCAGCAGTATATCAATGGTGTGAGTTCAAATCCTGTCGAGGGGGGGGGGATAAAAAATTGTCAGCTTAATATTCTACCACTGGCACTGTTGTGTTGTGCCGAAATTGTCGGGTCTCGGACGTCATTTGACATTACAGTTGAATGCAGTTTAATTAAATGTAGATCTAATGCACTTCTGGACAACCGTCTCGGCCGAATAAGAAAATGTGATATTTTTTTTTGGGGGGGAGGGGGGGACACCAATTTAATATACCTGAAAATAATGTCTGATGTAGTATAGGAGAAACCTTATTCAAATCAAAATATGATCACAAACAGGAAGGTGAAGTCACGTGATTTAGATTTTGTTCCGACGAAAACATCTAGGATACTATTTATATAATTTATAAATATGAAACTTTTAAATTCAATTTACCATTAAATCATACAGTGACAATAAAGACTACCCGAATGACGATGAATCTGATACGGTTAACTTCTTATGAATATTTACCCTCTCTACTTCGTTCCGTGTGACAGAGTCCACAGGAGCTTGACGTTTATCAATAAAATAGATGTAGGGTACAAAAAGGGTCTCGTCCCATTTTTGTACCCTACATCTCTATATATGGGACGAGACCCTTTTTGTACCCTATATCTATTTTATTGATAAAACGTCAAGCTATACATACAGCATGTGGACGAAAGTGATTTCGTTTCCGCCATCTTCCCTAAAAGATAAAATAAAACCATTTACTTTCATAACATTCTCCTGAAGTCATTCCTTATCTGATTTTCATGAAATTTTCAGCATTAAATGCAGAAATAAATATAGTATTATTTCTACTTTCTGTTAAGAATTGATTTAAAAACAAAGTTTAATTTTTTCACCAAATATTACTTTTAGATAAGGTAAGATAAGATTTTATTGTCCAATCAAGGTCCCAGCAAGGGTCAGAGTCATTACAGTGATTTACATTACACAAAAAAAAAACCGATAAACATTCTAATACATAAATGTAATAAACAGTATACAAACAAGCAATTTGCAGAAATTGGTACATAAGTACTAAACATATCTATGTCTCTGATGAGTATAATATTTGGAAGAGTCCACTGGGCAATTACAAAAAAAAACAAAAAAAAACAATAAATATATATCATTTGTTGATATTTAATAAGCTATTAACTTCTTCTGAACACCGAAATAGAAATAAACCCTTTTATATTTACAAGGGGCTAATTCAGTGACAGAAGGTAGATCCAGCGTCCTCCCCATGACCAATGTACATGCATGAGAGCAATGCCATTCATATACAGAGGTCATCAAGGGCCGGTGCCTAAAGGACATTTAGACTGGAAATGATATAAAATTGTGACGTCAAGAATTTACATTTGTGTTTAAATCATAAATGATTGCAAATAAAAGTTCGAAAAAATTACATGAAGATATTAAGATAATCTCTAATTAATTCTGTTTTTAAAGGTGAGAATTTCATGAAAATCGGCTAAGGAATGACTTCATGAGAGTGTTATGAAAATAAGTGGTTTTATATGAAATATATAGGGAAGATGGCAGAAACGGAATCACTTTTGTCCACATGCTGTATATTTGGCTTCTTAGTAATGAAGACACTCTGTTATCAAATGAACTTGCTGTCTTCCTAAACAAAAGTTTTGAAATACGGAAGAACCATACATTGCAAATTTAACCTTACTTAAAGATAAAATAGACTAGTATTTCGTGATATGATCACCATGTTATATCTGCATCATATTATATTTGTATAATATTTATATATTTTTATGTATAATAAAAATAATAATAATAATTGTATTGTTCCAATTAAGGGCCCCCGAAGAGGCAGAGAGTTACATACAAAACAAATATTGATTCAATGTACATATAACAATACAACATTTTTATGCCGGACAGAATCAGAGATAAAGTAATGATATACACTATACATATAAACACTACTTATGACAACAATAATCCCCTCTTCTAATATCTAGACAATCAATAATATATTTTCCCAGAAGTTTAAATACTTGTTATGTATTTATCTGACTTTTATGTGCAGTGAACTTACAGTGAACTTTGAGACTGAGAAACTCCAGCATCTGTGTCATAAATCTGTCTACATCTTGTAATTAATATTAACTCTGTCAATGTGTATGGTTTGTTTGTAATAGTTGATGCTTAGTCAGTATTAAATACGTATTTGAAGTGAACGGTTGTTTCTATGCTAATTAAGCTCCAAACATAAAACTGGCGACGAGGATAATTCTAAGAGGACTCCGATTAATTCATCTGTGAGATCTTCTTGGTTAGCTATCGTAATGCCTGGAGACGAAGCACAGCCACGAAATGCTGTTGGAATTATTGGGCGAATAGAACCGTTTGAGGACACTGTTGAAACTTGGACGAGTTACACAGAACGGTTGGAGCAATACTTCGAAGTGAATGATATTGCTGAGGATAAGAAAGTTCCGGCTTTACTGACACTTCTGGGTGGCAAAACTTATACCTTGCTGAGAAATTTGACAGTTCCAAATAAGCCTAAAGAAAAGGATTACACAACTCTAGTGAACTTACTTAGAGACCATTTGACGCCAAAGCCAATTGTAATTTCACAAACGGAAACAGGTCCAGTGTGAAAGTGTTAATGCGTACATTGCAGAGCTCAGAAAATTAACAGAATTCTGTGAATTTGGATTAAATTTAAATGACACTCTACGTGATAGATTTGTTTGTGGATTACGTAATGACCAGATTCAGAAGAAACTGTTGACAATCAGAGAACTTTCGCTAGATAAAGCATTAGAAATTGCGGTTGCAATGGAGACCGCGACTAAAGATGCAATAGAATTACGGAATGTTCAAGGTGACACTCCCGTTCATAAAGTGCGGGGTGACCGCAGAAGAAAAAATCAGGGACGATCACAGCCGCAGCAAGCGCCCAAATTGGTTTGTTATCGTTGTAATGGAACTGACCATTTAGCAGATAAATGCAGATTTAAGGAGAGTACATGTAACCAGTGCCACCGTAAAGGACATATCCGTGCAGCGTGTCGTTCTGGAGGACAAAAGAAGAAACATAGAAATCAGAGTACATGCACTCAACCATGAAGAAAATGATGATCTTGAGATTTACAGTGTTTATTCGCATGGAAATGATTCTATTTGGATTAAACCGTGTGTCAATGGGAATGTTATTCCTATGGAATTAGATACCGGCAGTAGTGTTTCCGTAATTTCAGAGGCGGATTATGTGAAATATTTCAAAGGAGAAAAGCTCGAGAAATCGTTGTTAATGCTTAAAACGTATTCTGGTGAGAAGTTGCATTCTTTGGGAGTTATGCGAGTTCAGGTGCAGTACAATAATCAGTGTTCGTATCTTAATTTATACGTGGTTAAGCGTGGTGGTCCAGCTTTGTTCGATAGAGAATGGTTGAAAAGTATCCAACTCGATTGGAAAATGATAAAATCATTGACCATCGCGAGCGACGAATCCAAGTGCGATATGACTCTGAAGGACATATTAGCAAGGCGTGATGAAGTTTTCAAAGACGAAATCGGTTGCGTTAAGGGAATTAAGGCAAAGTTACACCTTAAACAAGACGCAGTACCGAAATTCGTCAGGAGAATTTGAGAACTTTACAAAGCAAAATGGAATTAAACACTACAAGTCAGCACCTTTTCATCCTGCTACTAATGGATTAGTCGAACGCTTCGTTCAAACTTTTAAGAATAGTATGCGGGCGATGAAACAGGACAATAAGATTTTGAGCCACAAAATTGCAAACTTCTTGTTGAACTACAGGAACACACCGCATTCAGTGACAAAAGAGACTCCTGCGAAATTATTTATGGGAAGAGACTTACGTTCATGCTTGAGTCTAGTACGCCCGTCTATAAAAGACACTGTGATGAACTCTCAGATGGATACTGTATTTCAAAAGTCTAGACCTGAGAGATCACGTTACTTTAAGGTTGGCGACCGTGTTATTGCTCGTGACTACAAGGGAAAAGACCACAAATGGATTGGAGGACAAATTGAAAGTTCTGATGGACCTTTAATGTATAAAGTGAAAACTGACTTAGGTTCTACCTGGAGAAGACATGTTGATCAGATTAAACCGAGTAAAATTGCAGAGGACATTGCGCAAAACACACCTCTAATTGAAGAACCAAGTGTTAAAACAACTGAAAACACAAAGACTGATGTTCAAACAGACAATATTAATGATAAACCGATTGACGGACCGAGTACAACCACAGCTGTTCAAGAGAGACGATATCCCGAGAGGATCCGTAAACAGACGAAAAGACTCATTACCGAAATGTTAGGAAGTGATTATACAGTGTTGAGGCATAATAATCCTCGTATAATCACATTCTGGGGGCAAACCTCAGAAGCATTTATTTTTGTGTAGTGTAGTTTATCATAATCTTGCATGTTTGTGTAATCAAAACAAAATATCACTTCATTCATACATTTTACAATTTCATTCATTCAGTTCTAATGATTTATTGGTTTTTTTGTGTACCGATACAAACATTTAGCAGGGAGGAATTGTTATGTATTTATCTGACTTTTATGTGCAGTGAACTTACAGTGAACTTTGAGACTGAGAAACTCCAGCATCTGTGTCATAAATCTGTCTACATCTTGTAATTAATATTAACTCTGTCAATGTGTATGGTTTGTTTGTATGTACGTAATGGTTTGTTTGTAATAGTTGATGCTTAGTCAGTATTAAATACGTATTTGAAGTGAACGGTTGTTTCTATGCTAATTAAGCTCCAAACATAAAAATACTGATGTGTCTTCGTTTGTAAAAAGCCATATAAATTTTGCCTCATTGGGTAGATCTTTAAATTTTGGACAAAGCTCACCTATTTTATTGCACATGCTTTCTCTATTGTCAATGTATAATGGACAGTTAATTATAAAATTAGTTTGATTTGAAGAATATTTTTCACATATTCTTTGAGATCGTTCTACATAGGGTTTCTTATATCGATCCCTTTCTATTTTTAGTTCATTTATTCTGATTTGACATAATGCCCTTCTCAATCGAAAATTGTTAATAGATAAATATGTTTCCCGAGAGAAACATTTTTTAATTTTGAAATAATATTTATCAAGTTTTCCCTCTGGTTCTTTTGACTTTTTATTCCAATAATTTAAAAAACTATGGCATCAAGATCTTACTAATTCATTCAACCTTATTCCTGTATGTTGAATATTTAATTTTTGTAAGATACATTCTGTGTTGTCTGAAACCATGCTTTGATTAGCGATATATGCATCAGACAATAGACCACTTTCCATTTTGTCTATTCTAAACCAATATTTTAACAGAGAAATATAGAGGGTATCTGCCAAGTTCAGACAATACTGCTAAATTTGTAGACTTTTTATTTACACCCAAAATATATTTAAGGTATCTAAAATGAGATTTGTCTATAAAATCATTGATATAAATTTGTTGCAATAAATATTCATTTTCTTTTCTGCATGCTGCAGAACTGGTCTTAAACATCCCTGTAATTTCACTACCATACATTCCAAAAAAAGTAGGGTGTGATCATTACTGTTTTTAAAAATTATTTAGAACCATTTTTATATTTTCCAGACACCGAGTCTGATTTTGTTCAGTGGCTAAAACTTTCTAAAAAGATACTTAACTTGGATGCTGACCTTTTAATGGGTTGTGTGTATATATATAGTAAACGGTCGAGTGGGTAAAGATGGTCTCGTAGGAGAACGTACATGTAAGAATACTTCTCTTGTGGATTATTTTTTAGCTTCCTCCAAATTATTTTCAAACATTTCTGAATTTGAAGTTCTTAAATTCTCACCAATGTTTTCAGATGTACATAGACAATTACATATTACCCTAAAGTGTACCGGGAAAGTAGTCGGTAAACGTGACCAAACTGATAGATCCCCAAAACCTGAGAGAGCGGCAAATTGGGACCCTAATAAGCGCAAAGAATTTATTGATTGTTTTATCCAGGACAACAGACTGACAGACATATGTGAAATGACTAACTTGCTAGACATCCAACATAAAAATGGACAACAAGTAACTGTAGAAAATATCAACTTAGTTGTTGATCAAATTGGTAAACTATATGACAACACTGCAAAAAGCACTTTGGGGTTAAGACATAACAGAAATTACCATACCGGACGTGGTTCAACAAGAAATACTTACCGAGAACAAAAACCGTGGTTTGACGATAATTGTAAAAAGAAAAGAGCAAATTTTCACAAAGCTAGAAAAGTTTATAATCTGTTCAAGAACGATATTAATCGTGACCAACTTAATAAAACAAGTGGTGAATTTAAGCACGCATTGAATAACGGTTTCATGAATTATCAAAACAAAATCGCCAAAGATATTAGAGACACGTCGAAAAATGACCCGAAATTTTTTTGGCAAATTATTAATGGATGCTCCGAGAAGCGAAAAACTAACTCGGATATTTCACTAGAGGAATTATATAATTACTTTAAGGAAACGAATTCGTATGAAGAGAACGACGCGGAACACGTACACAACGCTAACGATATTAACCTTGATGTTAGAAATGAAATATTGGATGCATCGATAACTGCCAGTGAAATTGAAAGTGTTATTGCAAAACTCCAAAATAATAAAGCGGCTGGTGTAGATAACATCACTAATGAATATATAAAATTTACACTTCATATCATGCTGCCCATATATACAACATTTTTTAATCTTGTTTTTGATGGTGGTGTTCCCCGAATCATGGTCGATTGGTGTGATCAACCCCATTTTCAAAAACAAGGGTAACCGAAAAGACCCAGCAAACTACAGATCTATAACTATAAATAGTGAGCTGTTTTGGCAAAGTATTCAATAGTATATTAAACAATAGACTAAATTTGTTCTCGGATGAGATTAACCTAATTTCCCCTTCACAAGCTGGATTCAGAAAAGGGCATTCTACATGTGACAATATTTTTATCTTAAATTCTCTAACAAACTTGTACTTATCAAAAAAGAAGAAATTGTTTTGTACATTTATTGATTTCAAAGCCGCGTTTGATAAAGTATGGAGAACAGGTCTCTGGACGAAAATGATTAAAAATAATGTAAATGGGAAATGTTTTGTTGTTATTAAGAACATGTATGAAAATATTAAATCGTGTGTTACCAATAATAGTAATTACTCCGTCTTTTTTCCGTGTAGAATAGGAGTACGACAAGCTGAAAATCTATCCCCTTTCTTATTTGCGTTATATATTAATGATATTGAAGAGTTCTTTGAAAATCGTAATATATCCTCTTTACATATGATTGATGAGATGAATGATAACTTACTAGGCGTGTTTATTAAATTGTTTATTTTGTTATATGCTGACGAAACTGTAATATTTTCGGAAACATCGTGAAGAAATGAAAAATATGTTAGATGTATTCACAGATTATTGTAAACAGTGGAAACTGTATGTAAATATCGACAAAACGAAAGTTGTGGTCTTTTCAAAACGAAGATATGAGGCAAATCATAAGTTTAAAGTAATTGGAAAAGAAATTCAATTTTCAGATAACTACTGTTACTTGGGAGTGTTATTTAACTACAATGGTAATATTACTAATGCTAAAAAAAGATTTAATAGTACAATCTCAAAAAGCTCTTTATTCCGTGTATTATAAAATCAGGAATATCAAAATCCCTATTGATCTTCAGTTGAAAATATTTGACGTTCTAGTTGCACCGATATTACTCTACGGAAGTGAAGTACTAGGATTTGAAAAGAATGACAACATCGAAAAAGTCCACCTCCAATTTCTGAGAAAAAAAATTAGGTGTGAGAATAACTACCCCAAATTTTCTTGTATACGGTGAATTAGGCTGTTACCCCCTTATTGTCAATATCAAATGTAGAATGCTATGTTTCTGGAGTAAGCTTGTATCATCTGAAAAATTATCAAGTAAAATATATAATCTCACATATAATTTGTATAAAAATGGTACGAACGGTCTCAAATGGATTGATTTTATCAAGAAAATTTTCGATGAAATTGGTCTATTAGTTTTATATTTACAAATCAATTAGAAATTAACCCAAATTGGATTAACGTTCATGCCAAACAAATACTCTGTGACCAGTTTGTGCAACGATGGCGCGGAGATATTGCTAATTCGTCTAGAGTCCATAAAAAATTTATAACAAAACTTAGAGTAAATAATATAAAATTTCCTATTAAGACCGGTCGCTGGAGAATAGAGAAGATAGAATTTGTCAAAAATGTTCTTTAAGTTTAATAGGTGATGAATTCCATTACTTATTTGTATGTAATTGCCATGATATTTTGAACTAAGAAACAAATATATACCAAATTATTTTACAACCAACGCCAGTTTAGAAAATATGTCTAGAATGCTATCTTTATGCAATGTAGAACTACTACAAAAAATATCAATATTTATAAAGTGCATCAGTGGTTTATTCCAATAAGTCTTAAATGTTGAATGTGTATTGAATATAATGTATTAGTCTAAAGTATATGCCTTCTCTATCCCCCATGTTTTCTATATTTACATATTGTATTATATTATTATGTTTGTTTATGTTGCACATGTGTGCCTGAGTTATATAATAAATCTTGAAATCAATTCCAATTCCATCAGGATTGGTTTAATTGTATAGTCGTACAAATGAAGAAATGTAGAGATACTTGGATTGGATACTTTGCAATTTGAATACAGCCTTCAAAGATTTCTTATATATATCTTCTTTTCCTTGTTTAAAAATCCCACTTGATGTGAATTTCATACCCAAATATTTATAATCATTTACACATTCTATCGTTTTATTATTGAAAGTAAAGTTATCTTTAAGATATTTGCCCGGTTTATTAAATATTAAAACCTGGGTTTTTGATGAATTAATCTCTAGGCACCACTCTTTATAATATTCATGTAGTTTATCAAGCTTCTTTTGTAAACCAGACTTGGTATTAGAAAAAATAACAATGTCATCAGCATACACAAGACAATCAATTATGCGACCATTTAGGTTAACAGCATCTGGACAATGTTTAAAAATATTTGGCAAGTCATTTATAAATATTTTAAACAGGCTAGGATTTAAAGCATCTCATGTTTAAAAATATTTGGCAAGTCATTTATAAATATTTTAAACAGGTTAGGATTTAAAGCATCTCCTTGCCCAACACCAACAGATGAGTTAAAATTTGGGGTAAGATAGTTCCCTATTTTTACACATAACTGACTTTTACTGTACATATCACTTAGTATTTTATAAAAGTGCCCTGAAATATTATATTTTAATAGTTTGTATTTTATACCAGAGTGAATTACCTTGTCGAAAGCTTTTTTAAAGTCGACAAAACATGCAAAAAGTTTGCCTCCTTTCCCACTGTTATATTTGTATATCAAAGTTTTTAATACAAACATATGATCTGATGTCCTGCTTTTACTGGTAAAACCGATCTGACAAGGATTTATGATATTGTGTTTCTCTAAATATTTATCTAGTCTTTTATTTAAAATAGAATTAAATAACTTCTTAATACACGAGTTAATTGCAATGCCTCTATAGTTTTCAGGTTTTGATGGATCACTTGATTTAAATATAGGACATAACATTTACTAGGATATATCCCTGATGTAAATACAAGATTGAAAAGTTTCTGTAATATTGGTACAAGAATGGTACTGCCACTTTTTAATATTTCATTTGGCAGGCTGTCCAAACCAACAGCCTTACCTGATTTTAACTTGCTTATTGCTTTTATTATTTCACTGGATGTTATCTTGTAGTCAAGTTCACAAAATGTGGGGCTATTTTTAACAATTTTATTAATTTCTTCTATTCTAGTTTTATATTTTTCTGGTATCTTGTTTAAAGATCTAAAGTATGTATACCATTTATCTAATTCAACTGTACTCTCTGGGTCTTCTTTTTCTTCCTCCTTAAGTGAATTAATCAGTTTCCAGTATTCTTTTGGATTATCTTCTCTTAATTCATCTAGACTGTCCAAGACTTTTTGTTTGAACTGTCGTTTTTTATGTTTACGTACCTTATTATATTCACGATAACATTTAAAGTATGAGCCCCGAACAAGGGGGTCAAAGGGAAACTTTGTCAAAAGTTTTCCTTTTGAGATAATTATCTCCCTTTTCTTACCTAGATCAGAATCAAAAAAGGTTTTTATTTTTTGGTTTTCTTTTCTTTTCAGTTTTTTTTAATACTGCCGTTTTTTTAACAGCATTTTTAATTATTTCGTGACATTCATAAACAGCTTTCTCTATTCCTTCAGATGTCAATGTAAAATCATTATCAAGAAATTTCTTTATATTGCATTTTGCATCTGCCCGAGTTAATGTATCACATAATTTTTGTCCAATCGATGCAGACCAAATATATCGGCCAGGAAATATTGATCTATTAATATTATCATTTTGTGAGGTGTCAACAAAGTAACTTGCCAGCAGTCCAAATGATAACCTACAGTGACAATCTGATAAAGTGGGGATAAAATCTGAAACTTGAAAATATAATGTGTTTTCCAGTAAATTTTCTGACATGATAACATAGTCTACAACACTTGAACCAGATGGTTTAATACATGTAGATTTACCATAGGAGTCGCCCCACATCCTACCATTTAAAAAAGGTAATTTACTTCCTATACATAGATCCAGAAGCTGTTTATCTCTATTATCAACTTTACTATCGTGACTACATCGTTTTTCTTGTACAATATCAGAATTATAGTTTTTATACAAAGGTAAATTTTCATCATTAGAATCATCTTGTATAAAATCTGACTCTGATCCTGTCCGAGCATTCAAATCACCACACAAGATAATATTACCTTTACCACTATATTTATTAACTATATCACTTTCAATATTTTCCAAAACCTCATCTGTTGACTGATTTGCATAAAATGAATTAGATGGTAAATATATGCTAAACATAGAAAAATATCTTTCGTAAAATTGAAATAGTTTTTCTCCAACTTTATCCATTGATAATCTTGACTGAGTGTTTTGTAAATTTTTAACACCTTTTCGAATATACTTCATTATCAGTATGCCTAGACCACCATAATATCTATAATTTCTTGATATTGGTCTACAAATAGGATAATACAAATATCCATCAATATTAACCTAGGTATTGTATCCAATATGTGTTTCTGTTAATAAAATTACTTCATACTTTACTATTTCTTCTAAAAATGTTCGATCAGTCAATTTGTTGTAATCTTTTGATATATAACCACCTACATTCCAAACACAGAATGATACATTCGAGAACAAAATTTTTTTCTCAATATTTCTCATGGTCATATTGTTAATTGTAATATTCTAGCTAGCTAAAACAGATATACAATGTAATAATTTTTGTCTTATCTGTACCATTTATTTTTAATTTCCATATAATATGCAAAATATGCCTACTTTGTTAGTTTTAATTGTAATAGATTGTATTGGTCACTTGATGATTTTTTTTATTTTTTTTATTTTGTAATGATAATTGGAACAATAAAATCCTTCCCTTAGTATAAGAGGTTTTCTCTTATGCAAGTTTAACAAAAAGGAACAAACAAAAACAATAATACTGTAAAGTGTCTTTGTGCTTTTCACTTGAGCACACTGAGTAAATACAATGTAATTGACTGAAAGAGCTTTACCTTACACATATGCAATAAATTGTCTCAATTACATGTACTTTAACCCAAATAATATGCAATAAATTGATTTATCTAATATATGACCTTTATCTCAACAATCTCAATGAACTTTAAGATCGCTCAAGACAAAAGCTAGTAAGAAAGACAAGTAAATCTAATGAATTATCAATGAACTAAAACTCAAGACAAAAGCTAGTAAGAAAGACAAGTAAATCTAATGAATTATCAATGAACTATCTGTTCAGTAGACTAATAAACACTCAAAATTAACATACAATAAAAGAGCATGTACATTTGGTCACTAATTTCCACGACCCCGACCTCTACCTCTGTAATATCCTCCTCTCGCATAATAGTGGTTATAGTTGTTATAATATGATTGTGACGGTCTTCTTGTCTGCCGTCTTGGACTTGTATAACGCTTTGGCAAATTTAGCACCTCATCTATTGTATCTCTTATATTGGCAGCGAACATTGTAATGCCGCGGCCGTAGGCCGGGTCTGAATAAAGTGAGGCAAAGGGGGTGAATTGACAAATTTTGAAAAAAAAAAAATTTATTTGCTTTCAAAAGGTTACACTTGCCGTTTCAAAAGTGAGGCATTTGCCTCATTTGCCTCCATTGCGCTACGGCCATGAATGCCCTGATTTGACAGATGAAAGCCATCCTTGGTGCTTTAGAAACGATCAATCGGTTTTCCTTTATATGACAAATTGCTATTATCACATATATAGATATTTTGAGCACCAAGATATTCATTTTTTAACATAGCACTTATCAATTGACCTTTACTATTTAATACTTCACTATCTAATCTTGGAATCGGAGCGGATAACACAACTTTTATATCTGGGAATAAATCCAAAGCAATCTGAATTATTTCTTTGATTTTGCCTACACAATTGTTCTACACTATTTTCCACCATTTCGTTAGTAAGAGAATGGAACACAATTAAATCAGGTGCAGTGCTTATGCCCCTTAATTTCTCTTCTGTTTTGAAGAAATCGTATGCGATGATTTTTTCCATTTCAGATTTGGTTGACAACTTCAGAGGATCTATTCCTGAAATCTTTGATGTTCCAATTAAGATTACATTTGGTTTACCTCTATCTTGACGTGTTGTTCTATTCTGGATTCTCCTATGTGTGACGGTTTGAAAGGGTTCATTGTTATTTGTGTCAAACTGTTGTTTTGTGTTTAATAATTCTTCCTTGTTTGTATCAAGTGCAGACTTCAGTTCTGTGCATGAGTTTTCTAATGTTTAAAGTCTAACATCTCTTTCTTTTAATTTGTCTCGTAGAGATTCAATTTCAGCTTGAAACTGTTTCATCGATTTGTCGCTGTTAAATTTGTGTCCTTCACATTTTGAATTTTCAAGTTCTAGTTTCGACTGTATTGTTGCCTTTTTTAATTCGGTTTTATATCGAAGATCTTGTACAGATGTCTTTCAATGTATGGTTTTCATTTTCAAGGCTATGTATCTGACTAAAAAATTTGACATGTTCAGTGTTTGAAGTGTTCAGTGACGTAGTAATTGTTTCAAGGATTTTACATAATTTATCATTGGTGTCTTTCACAGAATTTCTATAAAAGTTTTCCATGACTTCCATTTTAGAAGCGAACATATCAGCCTGTTGTTTACAAACTTTTTCTAACGCCTGAACAAAGTTATTTTCCATTTTTTCGAATAGTTTCTCTGGATTATATTGAGTTACAGCCATATCATTATTAGTCTCATTTTCAGTTGACTTTACATATTGTTTGCTACATGTATTACCTTCCTTTGTCTTATTGTCAATTACTTATTTAGCAAATGTGTCAATTTCAGTTGACTTTACATATTGTTTGTTACATGTATTACCTTCCTTTGTCTTATTGTCAATTACTTGTTTAGCAAATGTGTCAATTTCGATTGACTCTACATATTGCTTGCTACATGTATTACCTTCCTTTGTCTTATTGTCAATTACTTGTTTAGCAAATGTGTCAATTTCAGTTGACTCTACATATTGTTTGTTACATGTATTACCTTCCTTTGTCTTATTGTCAATTACTTGTTTAGCAAATGTGTCAATTTCGATTGACTCTACATATTGCTTGCTACATGTATTACCTTCCTTTGTCTTATTGTCAATTACTTGTTTAGCAAATGTGTCAATTTCAGTTGACTTTACATATTGTTTGTTACATGTATTATCTTCCTTTGTCTTATTGTCAATTACTTGTTTAGCAAATGTGTCAATTTCAGTTGACTTTACATATTGTTTGTTACAGGGATTACCTTCCTTTGTCTTATTGTCAATTACTTGTTTAGCAAACGTGTCAATTTTAGTTGACTTTACATATTGTTTGCTACATGTATTACCTTCCTTTGTCTTATTGTCAATTACTTGTTTAGCAAATGTGTCAATTTCAGTTGACTTTACATATTGTTTGTTACATGTATTACCTTCCTTTGTCTTATTGTCAATTACTTGTTTAGCAAATGTGTCAATTTCAGTTGACTCTACATATTGTTTGTTACATGTATTACCTTCCTTTGTCTTATTGTCAATTACTTGTTTAGCAAATGTGTCAATATTGCTTGCTACATGTATTACCTTCCTTTGTCTTATTGTCAATTACTTGTTTAGCAAACGTGTCAATTTTAGTTGACTTTACATATTGTTTGCTACATGTATTACCTTCCTTTGTCTTATTGTCAATTACTTGTTTAGCAAATGTGTCAATTTCAGTTGACTTTACATATTGTTTTTTACATGTATTACCTTCCTTTGTCTTATTGTCAATTACTTGTTTAGCAAATGTGTCAATTTTAGTTGACTTTACATATTGTTTGTTACAGGGATTACCTTCGTTTGTCTTATTGTCAATTACTTGTTTAGCAAATGTGTCAATTTCAGTTGACTCTACATATTGTTTGTTACATGTATTACCTTCCTTTGTCTTATTGTCAATTACTTGTTTAGCAAATGTGTCAATTTCGATTGACTCTACATATTGTTTGTTACATGTATTACCTTCCTTTGTCTTATTGTCAATTACTTGTTTAGCAAATGTGTCAATTTCGATTGACTCTACATATTGCTTGCTACATGTATTACCTTCCTTTGTCTTATTGTCAATTACTTGTTTAGCAAATGTGTCAATTTCAGTTGACTCTACATATTGTTTGTTACATGTATTACCTTCCTTTGTCTTATTGTCAATTACTTGTTTAGCAAATGTGTCAATTTCGATTGACTCTACATATTGCTTGCTACATGTATTACCTTCCTTTGTCTTATTGTCAATTACTTGTTTAGCAAATGTTGTGTCACAATCTGGTGTATAATCAGAGTTTGATGATTGGCCCGTCTTGGATGTATTCTTGTCTAATATACATGTATCCTCATTAGGTAGAGGAGCCCCCTCATCAGTGGTGTTAAATTTCTGAATTTTATCAGTTATATATTTCAAGATGATAAAATCTTGTGATGCGAATTTGTCATACGATTTGCCTTGTGGTTGAATAAACCCAGTATTTAGAAAAAATGTAACTTTATAGATCAGTGTGAATTTCAACCAATCAAAAGCTTGGAAATCACACTTACGATAAATCTTAAGATTTACGAATTTTTGTGAAATCGACCCCAGTGTTATCTGTAATATCCGAGGCCGAGGGGTTCTTTGTTGACATTTCAATACAAATGGCCTTATTTCCACTGGACTTTATGGACCAGTCCTGTGGTTCATCATACTAATTCACCACATATTGGGATATATCATAATATTAGCTATAAACTGTCATAGTTTGTTCTGCCTATGGGTGGTTTCCCCCCTGCAGTGTCGATCATCTATGCTTGTTTTTATTCTTTTTTATATATGTCATATATGTTACTATAATCATCAAAATCATTGTAAGTGTAAAATGTAAATATCTGTAATTCTGTGCTCTCACGGGCTTCTCGATTGATTTAATAAAAACTATTCTATTCTATAGAATCTATTCTATTCTACCCTTTGTGTACCCTACATCTACTTTATTTATACTACGTCAAGCTCCTGTGGACAGTCGCGTGGTGTAAAATAAACAAAAGTAAACATAGATCTACGTTGCTATTTATAGAACAAAAATAGATCACGCGAGTAAAGTACATTATCCGGTTTCTGACCTTATCTTGATTTGGTATAGATAATAGAGTCCGTTCGCCCTAACTACACATTCGCCCTGGGTCCGTTCGCCCAGGGTTCGTTCGCCCCGATAATTAAAAGGTATTTTAATGAACATAATGCATATTTTAATTGAAAATAAAGAAGTAATAATATAGAAAAGTGTTAATTTAAAGAAAAAATATGAGCTTTTGGAAAAAATAATTAAGTTCTTTTCAAAATATTATTACGTAGATTGTTTGATTAAATCATTACAATTATTGATTGAGGATTATTGTATATCTTTGTTTTCATTGATTCGGTAATTATGCACTTTCGATGCAGTAAGCCTGGTATGAGTAAAACAACCTTGAAACAAATTGCACAAATAAAAGAATTTATCAATTTATTATCAAATATCATTTATACTTCATTTATTTTTAAAATCCTACATATAATTATCATCTTGCATCTAGTATAATTATCAGGGCGAACAGGTATCCAAGGGCGAACGTGAATTGGGGCGAACGGACCCGGAACCTCTTGATTTGATGATGTTTCTCCTGTATTGTATCAGACATTATGTTCAGGTATTTTAAGTTGTTGTTGGACCCTAAAAATAATTATAATTATCATATACTTGTAGATAATATAGCTAAAATTTTACCCTGTGATAAAACTGAGCTTTGTTTAGAATTGTAAGAGGAATCATGTTTATTTCATCCAGTTTCACAAGAATGGCCCGAGCGTGCTGAGCTTCCGGAATGTCATTACATGCCTTTCCGTCAATGCCCGTAAATTTATTACACGCCAATTCGTGAATTTCCGGAGAATCTTTACAAACAAATCAGTTACTATGTTAACCTTCTGTCAGTTAAACTGCTTTATTGAATATTTGCACAGAAAAATTATCTGTATAAGCTTCCGGTAAAATGGCGCCAAAGAACAATTCAATACAATATATTTTATTCCAATTAAGGTCCCTCAGCAGAATACAGAATACCTCAGCCAGTCGGGGGGCAATAACAAATATACATTCATAATTATATCAGCAGTTACAACAATACAGAATGGAGACATATGTTCATAAACAAGACAATTCTAACTATTTACATGTTACAGCAAGTGGGCTGTGTTTGGCAACAGGACCGAGGAGAGGCAAGAAGTAATGTATAGTAGCAGAGTACATCTTATGGTTGAAGAATGGACAAGGCAAACAAAATCAGTAGAATGCATATAAGAAAGTAGTTTTCAGCCTAAAGTCTCAGTAAAGATTGATACCATATGACATTTTTCCATCTCGCGAACGTCTATATTTGTGAAAAATGTTTTTCAGATGAAATAGAATCTGAAGAACACCTATTAAAATGTTCTTTTTACTATACTTCCAGGCGCAAGCTTCTTGAAACAATTAAGAATAGCATTAATCATTCTAACTTTGAAAAATTATCATTTGGGGATAAATTTATATGGCTTTTAAACTCAGAAAGTAAAGATACTTTAATATGCATGTGTGATTTCCTGTTAAAAAGTCACTGTTTCGGATAGCTGGTATCTCATATTTTAACACTACAGTCAGGTCTCTCATTCTTGTATTTACAATTTGTATGATATTTTATGCAATCACCTTATGTTTTATTATGTTTATTAGTCCGAGATTCCTCTGTTGTCTGACGACATTATATATTATTGCTAGAGCCGTCGAACGTCAGAGCGCAATATATACGGAAAACAGCGGATTTGCTTCTCCAACTCTGGGTCAGCACATTTCCACGTTTCGTGGCTATCGGATTTTATTTTCTATCAGAAACCCTTATATAAATCGCTTCACCAATCATTTTTCTATTCATTCATAACCTCAGAAAGTGGTGTTACACTCCATTACAGCACGATTTTGCCTTAGATCCTATGATTTAGACATTTGTCTTCCATTTTTCAAACATTTGTCACGTGACTACGAGAAAACTACGATTACGGGGATGTATCATGGGAGATGATTTGCATATAAACAAACAAACAAATATTTTTATTGCCAATCATAGGTGCCTGTTAAGGCAGAACAATTAACATAAAATTTAATACAGTTGATTATATTGATTGGTAATGATTTTAACAGCAAATTTAGTGAATTACAGATAACCATAAGAAAAAAAAATGTAGTACCTTGTCCAAAAACAAAAAAGGGGAACGTAACACATGCTCTTTCCGAAGCCCGTTGGTAACACTCTGCCATTGAATCTTTTCTTTCCAACACATTCTGTATTATTTCCTTCTGCTCTGCTTTGATCTGTAGATGGACTGTTTGTCCTGCAGAATACGCTTAAATGTATCGTCTTCCATGTGATTTGAATGTTGTTTATGTATGCAAATAATTTGGTGCACTGCATTGATTAGCTCCCATCATGCAATGCGTTGCTGTCATCATTCAGTTAGTATCGTGAGATCACGTTTGTAGATTCGAAAATGGAAGTCAAATGGCGGAATAATAGGATCTAAGACAAAATCGTGTTGTAATGGAGTGTAACACCACTTTCTGAGGGTAAGATGGTTATGAATGAATAGAAAAATGATTGGTGAAGCGATTTATATAAGGGTTTCTGATAGTTAATAAAATCCGATAGCCACGAAACGTGGAAATGTGCCGACCCGGAGCTGGTGAGGCAATTCAGCTGTTTTCCGTATATATTGCGCTCTGACGTTCGACGGCTCTAGCAAAAATATATAATGTCGTCGGACGACAGAGGAATCTCAGACTATATGTTTATATGCCCCTTTGTGGACCCTTTAATTTGGACCAATACAATCTTAATCTTAATCTTATAGAAAACATGCCAATAGTGGGCAATACCTATGAACACTGACGTATTCCAATCTACAAGGCAACAACCTAATTTATGAACCCACAACATGGCAAATGTGTTTGACCGTATACTCTCCACAAATTTTTGGTTAGATGAGAGTGAATTCGAACTTAAATACTCCCTACCAGAAAACCATAAACCCTCTACAAAAAATCCACTCCATGCTAAGTATGAAGATGCTAGTGGTGAACTATACTCACCAGAGGGCAGAATGTCAACATTTAAAGTTCGAACAGCAAAACGATTTATGGCTTGGATAAAGACATTTGCCAATAGATATCACAACCAATTGGGGGAACTACATGTACATGACTATACATCAAAGTGGTTAGATAAAGTAAAACATGACAAAGGTCCCATTGTTGAAATTTTTATTCAACTATATAAAGGAGGCTCAGATGATGATACAATTACCAAAAAAGAATCAAATACAATTCTAACCTTTCACCTCTACCCTACAACCTTTGTTATAACAGCACAAAGTTCCTACCATCAATTTTGGTCAGACAACGAATTTTCATAAGTGAAGTCCATAGTAGACTCAGCCTGTGATGAGAACATTCTAGACTGGTGAATTTGACACAATTATTGACTTAGAAAACCGGCTTGACTTTTTACCCAAATATACCCAAATACAGCTTCAAATTATATTAATTTTATTATTTTGAGATGTTTTATGAATAATTAATGATTTATTAGCTCCTCTACCGTTATTTTTTCATGAATTTCAATAAAATAGTCAGGTTTTTACGGATCTCGGTCGGGTCGCTTACAATCACGAATATACCCAAATATACATTAAAATTTCGTCTTTCAAAAGTCTGATATATATAAATTATTTTTATATTTTTAACAGAAATTCTGATACTGAAAACAATTCTAGTCTTTTTAAAACTTTTGCAGTTGATTTAAGGCGATTGCTATGTGAGCAAGTGGTATGTCTAATCACCGAAAAAAAGGAGTATACTGATCATTTCCCGTTTTCATATATATTTTTATGGGTACCTGTAAAATACGAAACTAAATCGAAACGAAATTGACCGATTTCGTTTCGTTTTGGTAAGTTTCGATGAATTCCGTTTCGATGTCGTTTCGCATTTTACAGGTACCCATAATTTTCACATCTTTTCTTCATTTTACTTTATTTTCAGTCAAAGTAAAAACTGAATAACGAACCAGTTGCATGTATTCAACCCAACTAAGCTACAAAGGAAACTACCATTTAACTTGAAAAAGGGGGGGGAGGGAGGCATGTCATTTTTTCTATAAAATTTTTCGATTCTGAAGCTTGGAAGAAAAAAAGTAATTAATCAAAAGTAATTAATTTTTTTAGTTATTTGTCTGGGTATATGTTAGAAATAAATATAGCATTTCACGCTTGTTAAGTTTTCAGGTCATATAGACGTAAAATTCCCAAGTATTGTGTCTGAACTTTTTTAGCTCACCTGGCCACAGGCCATGGGAGCTTTTGTCATGGGTAAGCGTCCGTCGTCGGTCCGTCCGTTAGCTTTTCACATTTAGCTCTTCTTCTCTGAAACCGCTGAACAGATTTCAACCAAACTTGCCACAAATGTTCATTGGATGGTCCTCTACCAAAATCTTCTTGTTAGAAACCACCAAACCAATTGAATTGTGACTTTGCAGGAATGATCATTGGGTGGTCCTGTACTAAATTTTCAGATCATTGTTTAATATCTGTATACATAAAATCTCAGGTGCAAAGAGAGATAACTCCAGAAATTAAGAAAATACCTGTTGGTCAATATAAATGGGACCAAGATTCAGTTGATTTTTACAAGGATGCATTATTGGAAAAAGAGTCAGTTGAAGGCATTCTACATTTAAATTCAATATTAGATGATAATAATTTTAATGATATTGACCTTTTAGTATCAAATGCAAACAATATTTATCTCAAGGCAGCTTCAAAAACATTATTCTATAAAAAAAAAAAAGAAACATGTTCCAGGCAGGAAAGTAATTAAGGCTAGACCAAAACCTGGATGTCCAGCAACTGTTTATTGTTACGTAGGGAAGTGAGGTCCTTAGGTAAAAAACTTCAAAAAGATCCCAAAAATGTTTGGATCAAACATACTTTTTCAAATTGTGTAAAAGAATACAAACTTAGAAAAAATTTGAAAAAACAATTTTATAATTCAATTGTTAACAAAATAAATGAATTGCATCGAAACGACTCTAAAAGCTTTTAGCAATCACTGAATAAATTTAAAAAAAGGGAACAATCAACAGAAAACTACTATAAATGATGTTGAGTGGGTTGAGCACTATAAATCACTTCTGAATGGTTCTAGTTCAACCTATTCTTCATATGAAATTTTGGATAAAGATACCATACCATGTCCCCTTGATTTCCTTTTACTTGTTTCGAGATGAAGAAAGGAATCCGCAAACTAAAAAATGGGGAAAAAGAAGGTCCTGACCTGATTCTAAATGAATTTATTAAGACTGGTAGTCACACAATGACATTAACATTGGTCAAATTATTTAATAAGATATTGCAATGTGGTAAATTTCCATCAGTATGGAACCACTCACTTATATCTTCTGTTTATAAATCTGGGGATCCAAATGATTGTAATAACTGTAGAGGCATTAGTGTCACAAGCTGCTTGGGTAAATTATTTACTTCATTATTACAAAAAAGACTTGGAGATTTTTTTTTTAGAATCTAAAAAGCTTATTAGTTTTAATCAATGTGGATTCAGAGGTGGCTATAGAACAACTGATCATATTTACAGATTTAGAAAACAGATTATGCCCAGGGTTGGTTGGGAAATACCAGTGGTGGGAATTCCCAGTGGTAATTACCGGGAAATACCGTCCTGGGAAATACTCTAAATTTTAGCTCAAGTGGGAAATACTGGGAAATATGATTTTTAGATGTGATTAATTTCTTCAAAGTTGCTACCAGTACCACCTGTCAAAATAAAAAATTACAGATTTTTTACTTCTTTGAACAGTTGATTTACAATAATCACTTAACAATTAATAGCTGATTGTTTTGCCAGGTTGTATACATGTAATCTAATATCCTAAGGGCATTTCCTTTATGCTATAATAATGACTAACTTTTTAGCTCACCTGACCCAAAATTTGGGTCAGGTGAGCTACAATGTATTGTCACTACTGAGCGTCCGTCCGTACGTCCGTTAACTTTTCACATTTTAATCAACTCCTCTGAAGCCACAGGGCCAATTTGAACCAAACTTTGGTGGAATGGTCCTTGGATGGCCCCCTTCCAAATTTTTGTCTGGTGATCCAGACTTCCAACCAAGATGGCCACCAAGCTAAAAATAGAAAAAAGGGGGGATGAAATTTTAATTGTTCATTGCTGCTTTAGTATAAGTCAAAATGAGCTCAAATTTTAACTGCAGCTACATGGCAAGGAGTAGTTTAACAAATATTCCGGGTTTTTCTGTGAAATGTTTCTTTCAGCCGATATATACCAATTATGCAAATTAGGCATATTTTGATAAAAGATCACATTTAAATCTTCTCCTCTGAAACCGCTGAACCAAATTAAACCAAACCTGGCAGGGATGGTCCCTGGGTGGGTCCCTTTCAAAATTGTGTCCGACAGCCCCGCCCTCCATCCCAAGATGGCTGCTGTTACTAAAAATAGAAATTTCTTCAATTGTCCATTGCTGCTTTAGCATAAGTCAAAATGAGCTTACCGGGGGTAAATTTTAACTGCAGCTACATGGTAAGGAGTAGTTTAACAAATATTTCGTGTTTTTCTGTGAAATTTTTCTTTCAGCCGATTTATACCGATTATACAAATTAGGCATATTTTGATAAAACTTAAAAGATCACATTTAAATCTTCTCCTCTGAAACCGCTGAACCAAATTACACTAAACCTGGCAGGGTGGGTCCCTTTCAAAATTGTGTCCGACAGCCCCGCCCTCCATTCAATATGGCTGCAGTTACTAAAAATAGAAATGTCTTCAATTGTCCATTGCTGCTTTAGTACAAGTCAAAATGAGCTCAAATTTTAACTGCAGCTACATGGCAAGGAGTAGTTTAACATGTATTCCACGTTTTTCTGTGAAATTTTTTTTCAGCCGATTATGCAAATTAGGCATATTTTGATAAAACTTAAAAGATCACATTTAAATCTTTTCCTCGGAAACAGCTGAACCAAATTAAACTGGCAGGGATAGTCCTTGGGTAGTCCCATTTCAAAATTGTGTCCGACAGCTCCACCCTCCATTCAAGATGGCTGCTGTTACTAAAAATAGAAATTTCTTCAATTGTCCATTGCTGCTTAATTATAAATCAAAATGAGCTCAAATTTTAACTGCAGCTACATGACAATGAGTAGATTAACATATATTCTGGGTTTTTCTGTGAATTTTTTCTTTCAACCGATTTATACTGATTATACAAATTAGACATATTTTGATATAAGATCACATTTAAATCTTCTCCTCTGAAACCGTTGAACCAAATTAAAGCAAATTTGGTTGGGATGGTCCTTGGGTGGTCCCCTTTCAAATTTTAACTGCAGCTATATGGCAATAAGTAGTTTAACATATATTCCAGGTTTTTCTGTGAGATTTTTTCTGCCAGTTTATTCCGTTTAGGAATATTATGAGATAAAAATCACATCAAAATTTTTTGCTCAGAAATTTGAGTTGAAACGATCTTTGGGTGGCCCATTTTCAAAATTATGTGTAACACCTCCATTTTCTATCAACTTTAGATGTCAAATTGAAAACCAGGTGAGCGATTACAGGCTCCTGGGAGCCTCTGGTTTAATTTGTTTTTACAAACTAATTAACACATTTTCAATAATCTTTAGAAATCAATAAGTCCAGTTTGTAAAGACAAACAATAAACATGTCAAAAGTAGGTCAGAATATGGTTTTAATCACTAAATAAAAGGTTCATTCAACCTATGCCAACATTTTAAAAAATATATATAAAAATGTACTCTAAGTCCACAATTAATTTTTATTGTAAGGTTGTCATGTTTTTGTGTGAGTATTGAGTGAATAAACTAAGTAGGTATTTAAAATCATATTTTATGGAAATAACAAACAAAAAATCAGTATATCAGCACATATATTTAATATCAAACTTTATAAAAATAATTAGGATATTATAAGCACATATATTTTAACATCAATCATTATGAAAATAAAATAGGATATTATAAACATATTTATTTTTATATCATACTTCATGAAAATAAATTAGGATATTATAAGCACAGATATTTTTTTTTTTTTTTTTATCATACTTCAAATTATCTTATAAATAATAAGCTTCAGAGTGATCTTATGATCATGTTGTATAAAATAACACACGCTTTAATTGCTATCCCAAACAACATACTGTTCCCAACTGACAGCAGAACTAGAAAATCACACAATCAGACATTTAGGCATATAACAACACAAAAAGATATATACAAATGGTCATTTTTTCCACACACTATAGTACAATGGAACGTCTTACCACAGACAATTATCTCAAGTCCATCTATAGACTCTTTCAGAGAACAGCTAACACCCGCTGTTCTCTTAAACATTTAAATTTCAAATACAATTGTACATAGTTTTAAATTTTTTGTTTTATTCACACTTTTGATTTCACTTTATGAAATTTATGAAATTTATGTAAATATTTTTGTAAATACACACGCATGCAACAGTACGTAATCTTCAACGCCTTGAAGGTGTACTGTATACCTAAAGAAGAAGAATTAGTTTGGAGTGAGCAATTAAAAAATAATCTTCAAAATTATGATAATTCTAAATTTATAAATAAATATTATTAAAAACTTTTGAATTTAGATTTTAAGAAAATTGCTTAATTGCATGAGTATCATATAATATTTTTAATTCATGCATTTTAGAAAGATTGTTTATTTAAATTATTCTAAAATTTTACATTTTCATCTTTTTTATTTACAGATTTTTGTTTAATTTTACCAGATTTTTATTTTATATATAAATTTTTACAAATGTTTAATTTTTTTTTCAAGTTGTTAAATTTTAACAGACTTATTCTTCTATTTTTAGATTGTTTTTTGTTTAGTTTAGTTTTTTTTGATAATAAATTTCACTTTTGAGACCTTTTTACAAAAGTTTAATTATTTTTTTTTTCAACTTGTTAAATTTTAACAGACTTATTCTTAGATTAATTTTTGTTTAGATTTTTTTTTTATATAATAAATTTCACTTTTGAGACCTGCATTTTCAAATTTACTAACCTGTAACTGTCATTAATTGTTATATAAACACCTATAATATAATGTTTGTTGGCATACCTTGAATATGATATTTCAAAATGTTGGAGTAGGTTGAAGACACCAAATAAAAGGAGGTACAAAGTGGGGATTACAAGTAAAGAATAATTTTCTTAATATTTCTATCAAAATCAATATTTTTTTTTAACAAATATCAATTTTCCAATATCAATTTTATATATCTATACATTAACACTATCCATTATTTTTTTTTTTTTTTTTTCTGTAAGGCCAATATAGTTATATTTGTATCCATTAAAGATTTTTTTATGCAATTTTAGCCATACATGCAAAACATAAATATCAATTTAGAAGTTTCCTGAGTTTGACAAACCAAAGATTAAAAAACATATTGGCCTTACTGTTTTAATAGATTTGTTTGTGGATATTTACCTTGTTTATTGTTCATTGGACTATTCATTTCTTCATAACTTCTTTTTCTTTTAGGTGTTTTACATTTTAGATTTTACAAACAGATTAACTCAAGTCTATACTATACTCCAAATAAATGTTCAATTTGCTTATTTATAAGAAGATATATCACAATAATCTGGAACTCAAAGAAATTTACACTGCACAGTAAACAAGTGCACAATGTGTACAGGTTCATGTACCATTATATTTGCAAATTAAGAATTAATCTTATTTCCCGGTAATTACCGGTATTTCCCACCGTCCTAGATAATATACATGTTTTGTCTTTTGAAAAGGCCCAAAATATGATGATGAAGAATATTCTTGGTGTTCGTGGAAAGACCTTTAATTTAGCTTTACATGCAGAACTTGGATTGTTTTCTCTTTGTTTTAAAGCCTTTAAACTTATGTTTAGATATTATACTAGACTGATACAATTAGAACAAAATAAAGACAAGAAATAGGATCTACTTCGGTCAGCATTTGAAGAAGACAAGCAGTTATTCAATCATAATAACACAAGTTGGGTTAAATCTGTATTTCAGATGAAAAACTTATTTAATTGGCCAAGTCTTGATATATCTTATTCAGACTTTAGAAAAAATAAAATTAACTTACATAAATAAAATTATGAGCCAACTTTCTCATTAAAAATACAGAAAAGGGAAAGCTTCGTTTCTTTAGTAATGTATACACAACTTTTGAATTACAAAAAAACCTAACTTTTGATATTGGTAAAAGTTTTACCCCGGTACTTTATTTCTATCTAAAATTAGACTTAGTGTTCATTCTTTAGCCATTGAAACGGGGAGATACAATAAACCTTTTACCCCAGCTGAAGAGAGATATTGCAAATATTGCCTTAACCAAGTTGAAAATGAAAAACATTTTCTCCTTTATTGTCCCTTATATAACTGCATTAGAGAAAGTTTTCAATCTATTTTCAAAAATTCACCAAATTCTACAGAGGATGACTTATTATTACAAATAATAAACCCTATTAATCCTCCAGATACTAAAGCTATCTGTTTATTTATCAAAGAATCATTCACCAAATTAGAAACATTTAAAGGTAACAGTTTGTCTTCTTCCTAATACTGCTTTTATAGTTTTCAGATTATAAGTTAGCTCCAATGGGGAATATTGGTGAAGATTATCCCCACTTGATTACAGGTGGTACTGTAGTTGATCAGGTTCAGCATCTGTTATTATGATAAGCCAGCATACTTTCACTGCTATGTGTTTGTGTTATTTATCAATAAATTCCTTTCTTTGATTTTTTATTTATCTACTTTATAATATTATTAATGATACAAAAAATGTCAAATTATTAAAGTTGTGTATTACATATACCTGAACTGAAAAAAAGGAATTAAAATTAAGGAGTGCACCTGTATCTGTACACATTTAAGGTTAACAAAATAATAACAGTTGATAGAAATGAAGAGTTTATTTCTGAAATTATTAGTACATTATTTTAACTGCATTTTATGATAAATCAATTTTAAAAAGACAGTTGTAAATAAGTATACATAGTTCAAGTTATATGCTCCACCAACTAGGGAAGCCAATACAAATATGATATTGGTGTATTTTGCCTACCCATGCCAGTATGAATTAATACTGATCATTGTCAGGTCTAAAGTTTTCAATGGCAAGGGTGGCCAAGCTGGAGTTTGACATCCAAATTCCTAATATTGTGGAATAACACAACACATTTTTCATTTTTTTTTGCATTTAAGTAAGACTAATTTTCACTCTAACACATCTGTTTTCCCCTACATTAGATATACACAGAAGTCTGCATTCCTCTTTTGTTAAGAACTCAAATTTTGTTTCATTTGTAATTTGTTCCCAAGCTTAAGTCTGTTACCTACTTCAGATGCACTAGATGGGCATTTTCTTTAACAACAGACCACATTTGAAACAGCCACTTACCCCTTTTTAGCTGTTTCCTATAAACATTGGTACCAGCAATAAATAAAATACAAAAAAGTTAAAATGGAAAAAATCTGTGATGGCATGCATCAATCTTACAAATAAACATGCTAAGTAAACATTTTTAAAGATTGCCATCTCAGCATGTAATATTAAATAACCAATATCATTACTATAGAGTGCACAGATATTAATTATGAACCAATATTAAAGAAATGATATTTTGCAATAAATAAAATATTTATTATGTGAAGTGGTCTTTATATTTTCATTTAAAATATTTCTTTTTATTATATTTATATTTATATATATATATACGTCTGAAAATTAAACCAAACAGTGTTAGAATTAGATTTTAGAGCTGTCAAATTTTTGTTCTTCCCTCGACGGGATTTGAACCCACACCATTGTTACACTGCAGCACCATTCGCTTAGCCTTACGTCCAGCGCCCTAGACCACTCGACTACATCCACTCCTTTATATATATATATATATATATATATATATAATTAATAAAAATATATAAATATGAAATGTATAATGCTAAATTAAACAATGCTATTAAATTATTACATTTTACAGTTTAATTTTAATTTACACTTACCAAAACTTGTCACTGGTGTATAATCATTTTCTAGGCAGTTCATAGCAAACAATACTGCTTTTGTATGGTGTCCATTCTTTGTGTTTTTACTCACTTAATTCTTTTTAATCGTATTTAATCATTCTTTTTTTATTTGATCATCATTAGAAACATTGTTCCACCTCTGAGCAAATCATATGCACAACAATATGTAGAAAGAATTTTAATTATTAACGCAAATACTGATAATTACTTGTAAACAAATATTAACCCAACGTTAATCTATGTACAAAATGTAACTTAGAGACAAAGAGATGATGTTGTTGAACCTGATATACAGCAGCGCCATCTGTGTTATCAGTCAGGGGAAATAATTGACCATTTGTCCCCATTATTTGTTTATATTCTATGTCTTTGTATGTTTGTGATTGTATTGGATTATACAAATACATGTAATCTACTGTGCTTTATCCAATAAAGTATTTGAATTTGAATTTACTGCCAATTTTCTTTCTTATGATATTGAAAGTACTAAGAAAAGTGCATTTATCGAATTTGCATATTAAAACAATAATTTTTTTTTTTATAACTATGTATTTAATTCTAGCCAAAAATAACTAAACAATTTTGTACATATCAGTTTATTTCCTAAGTTGAAGTATATGATAAACGGATCAAAACATGTAATTTTTCTTATCATATTTATCATTATTTATATTTAATCCCTCGGAGCCGATATCATCACCGAGTGCTGATAAAGGGTATATATGACAAATGACGTAATAATCTTTAAAAAAAAAATGTACATCATATTTTCTGATATGGCCGAGTCGATTATCCAGAAATGCATTGCTTTAAATATTAATGATGCCGAAGACCAGACAACTTCAGCACACACACACACACCACATCATTTCTAAAATTTGTTGCTGCCACGATTATAGATGAAATATTGCTACAGTTGGTGTTAAATACCAATCAATCAATCAATCGATATTATATATCGTCTTTTATATATAAGTGATGCCGTTGGCACCCAAATTAGCAGATGTGGGGATTTTAATCCCATTAACCCATTGTACCACGACCAATTGCAGATTTAAAGGGGGAGTTTGGGAGCTTCAAGACCCCCCCCCCCCCCGTTGAATACATTTTTTTGTAAGTAAAGCACATATATTAACATACGCTTTACAAGGCTATTTAACGTCACAATATGGCTTTTAATCAAATAGTTTCGATCTGTCTGTGCGATGAAAGTAAAACAAAATACAAATTAATTTCTTTGTATTGATTTAATCTTCAAAGAGGTAATTAAGTTGAATGTAGTGTCAAAATACCAATTAACAGGTATTGTCTTAAACTGTTATACAATGTATAAACATGTCTAGTGTCATAATTTCATATATAACCACCAACACCTGTAAATTGAGGCTCTTTGAAGGAAATTCTTTTTAGCTCACCTGACCCAAAGGGTCATGTGAGGTATTGCCATCACTTGGCGTCCGGCGTCCATCCGTTAACTTTTCATATTTTAATCTACTCCTCTGAAACAACTGGACCAAATTGAACCAAACTTGGCAGAAAGCATCTATATAAGGTCCTCTATAAAGTTTCTTCATTTCGTCCCTTTCCGCCCACAAATATAGCCACCAAGGGCAATTCTTGTTTCTGATTGGCTAATGTTAAAAAAATCTTCTCCTCTGAAACTGCTTGGCCAAATGGAGCCAAACTTGGCAGGAAGCATCTATGTAAGATCCTCTATAAAACTTCTTCATTTAATTCCATTCGGCCAACAAACATGGCCGCTGTCACTAAAAATAGAACATAGGGTAAAATTGCACGTTTTTGGTAACAACTCAAAAACCGTTAATAATATCAGAAATCTGACATGGGTAAAAATGATCAGCACAGGAAGATCTAACTACCCTGAAATTTTGAAGAAAATCTGATTACCTATCTTGGAGTTATTACCCTTTTTTCATCAAATTTTCAAAATTTTAATACTTTTCGTTTTTTATTTCAAAAACTATAAGAGATAGACGTTAAGTTTAAACAGCAAACATGTGCAGCATGTCAAGATCTACATGCCCTACAATTTTGAAGTAAATCTTATTACCCGTCTAGGAGTTATTGCCCTTTTTTATTTTTTATTTTTTTAATTTAAACATTTTTGTCTGATATTTCAAAAACTATTAGAGATAAAGGTTAAGTTTAAATTGCAAACATGTGCAGCATATTAAGATCTACCTACCCTGTAATTTTGAAGTTAATTTGAGTACCCAATTTGGAGTTATTGCCCTTTTTTCCGTCAAATTTTCAAAATGTTAATACCTTTTGTCCTTTATTTCAAAAACTATAAGAGATAGATGTTGAGTGTAAACTGAAAACATGTTCAGCTTGTCAAGATCTACATGCCCTGTAATTTTGAAGTAAATCTGATTACCCGTCTAGGAGTTATTCCCCTTTTTTCATCATTTTTTAGCTCACCTGACCCAAAGGGCCATGTGAGGTATTGCCATCACTTGACGTCCGTCGTCCGTCCGTTAACTTTTTCATATTTTAATCTTCTCCTCTGAAACAACTTGGCCAAATGGAACCAAACTTGGCAGTAAGCATCTATGTAAGGTCCTCTATAAAGTTTCTCTATTTCGTTCCATTTGGCCTATAAACATGGCTGCCAAGAATAATTCTTTTTTCTGATTGGCTAATGTTCAAAAAATCTTCTCCTCTGAAACAGCTTGGCCAAATGGAGCCAAACTTGGCATAGATGGTCCCTGGGTGTGTCCCTTTTAAAATTGTGTCTGACAGCCCCACCCTCCATTCAAGATGGCTGCTGTTTTTTAAGGTAATGATTATCTCCCTTTGAAATTTGCTTCAGTATCATTCTATTGTCAGGTGAGCGATACAGGCTCAGTGGGCTGAGCCTGTAGTTTAAATATCATTTATTTTTACAAATAATATTAAAGGCAATTGTTGCTGTATTTAAAAAAAATTACATGAGTTTCCGTGTTGAAAATATATGAAAACAGCATATTTTAAACTCTAAATGAAAATATAAATACATATAAAATAATTAAAATTAATTAGAAATAAAATCGACTTAAATTAGATTTTTTTTTCTGCTGTCGCTCAGACCCTTGAGCACTTTACAAAACTGCCACATACACCAGACCAGGAGCAGCTGATGTAACTTCTTTGTTGTATTCCATTTGCAACTTTGATTTTGTCGTAACCATTGTTATTGTTTAAATGTGCCTGGCTTTTAAGAAAGGGCTCATCAGATCACTACAAGAGAGATCACTTGACATAGGCAGAGTCTTAAAAAGCGTAAGTTTAGTTCAGAGCTCACTAGACGGCAGAGCAAATGTTGAACAATTCAACCACCAGTGTTTTGAGAGGAGTGCTAAAATCTGTGAACCTCTAGACATAGAGGTTAAAAATACCTAGAATATGCGGGAGACAAATAATGAGAGATAATGTTGAAGCAGAGTCCGGAAGACTACTTTAGAAAGTCAATAACTGTACATTTTCTCGACTACGCTAAATGAAATGAAAACAAGGTTTACCGCCTACACGCCAGAACCGCTTTGGGACTACAGTTGGTTCCATCTATTATTGAAAATATTGCTCCATAACTGAGCCCCCCGTCAGCAGAGTCTCTGGATCCGCTCCTGACGACATATATTTGTGCCAGTCCCAAGCCAGTATCTGCTTTTCTACCGACATAGATCATGATCTTTTTAATGTTCAATAATTTGAGGCGAGATACAGTTGTTCATTTTTTTTTTTATATCGGTGGAGTTGTCGCCCTTCGTTATTTAGACTTTTCTTTCAAACCACTGCAGGTCCTGAACAGCATATTAAACCCACACGTTCAGACTAAGATGAAGCTGTCTAAGTCAGAGAATGATAACCATTGTTTTACAATAATTTCTCAACATTTATTTGTTTTATTTCTAACGTCATATGTCACAGAATGGCCAACGTAGATACAAATACCTTGTGCTAGGAAGGGACAGGTCTTATTTTGTAAAAAAAAAATACTCGGATTCTACCGAAAAGTTCTCTGAAACTGATATCACCAATATGATTGACAACATATTTGTTATGTTTGGTGGACGTGTTTTTCAACACACAGTTGGCATACCTATGGGTACAAACGGTGCTCCTCTTCTCACCGACTTGTTCCTTTATTCGTATGAGGCAGACTTCATACCAGGGCTTCTCAAGAAAAACGAAAAGAAGCTAACCCGATCCTTTAATTTCACATTCCGCTATATAGATGATGTCCTTCACTAAATAATTCTAGGCTTGGTGATATTGTTGATCGCATCTATCCCATTGAACTTGCAATAAAGGATACAACAGATACAGATAGGTCTGCTTCATACCTTGACCTATACCTTGAAATTGAGAGTGAAGATTAAGAACAAAACTTTACGAAAAAAGAGATGATTCAATTTTCACATTGTGAACTTTCCATTTATATGTAGCAACATTCCAGCAGCACCTGAATATGGAGTAAATATCTCTCAGTCGATACGATATTCTAGAGCTTGTGGTTCCTATCAGGATTTCCTTGATAGAGTGTTGCTGCTAAAAAGGAAGCTACTAAGCCAATGGTTCCTCTTGGTTAATTTTATGTTTGCCACCATGACTTGGTTGACCGTTATGGAATATCTGTGTCACAAATGACCACGGATATGTTCCACTTGTCGTAAACACTTCCCGGTTCTTTCATTCTCGGTGCTAACATTGGGGACAAGACACAAAACAAAGACAAGCAAACAAAAAACACTAACGCAGAAAACTAAACCGATGAACATCAGGTACCCTATGAATATGCATGAGACAAGTTGAGAATACCTATACATGTATACTATTTGTATTTACTGGTTTATATATTTTATAAAATATAATACTGATTTATAATTCCAGGCCATCCTCCAGTATACAACCAGTCTTATAGCTCTGGTTGCTGTTATATATTGGTACAGATATAAACCTCACCCTGACCAAGTCTTTAATATACAGTTAAATTCCTCTTATGACTATATTATTGGTAAGTTATGTTTAATTGTAATTTTATTATATTTACATATTTATGCGCAGCAATTTTAATGCAAATACATTTTGTATACCTAAATAATTTTGATATTTTTTCAATAGACCAAATTTTTTTCTTCTTCTAATCTAACAAAACGTTAGAGAAAACCGAAGGGGCAGTCAAGAGTGGATAATCCAGAGGCACGCGCAACTAAATAGATGGGCAATGCGGACCCAAAAAATCAAGGTGCTCTAAACTTGGTTGACAAGCGAATGATAAGTACAGAAAAGTTATCCAAAGTACAAGTTTCAATTAAGTATCACAGTCTAGATATGAATGACAAATAACACTGAAAAACCCAAATGGAAAAAGACGAAAAAATCACAAAATTAACTGACAAAACATCGTAGGAGTCGATACCACTAACACACAAATAAATGACCGCTAATTTCCTGGCTTGGGACAGGTACTTCAATACAACGTGGCGGGGTTAAATTAGTTATATGGGCTCAAACCGCTCAATGTATGGAAATGATATGATCGTACAAATGTTTTCCACATCTGAAGAAAATTCAAACCCTCAAACATAGCCGTTGTGAATAGCTTTGTAGCAAAGACCACTGTAATCCTGAACACTATATTATACATACTATATTTAATCTTCTGACACAGAAGTTATCACATGTGTAATATTAACGTATTATCACTTTTCATCTACCAGCTATATATATGCCTTTTAATATACGAACATTAAGCAAATCACACGACAAAACTGATCTAGTTACCAGATATTATATATTTGTATAAGGTATATAAGGTACATTTTGAATTTTAAATTATATATTTATTACAAGTTGGAGCTGGCTCGGCAGGGTCTGTCATTGCTAATAGACTCTCAGAAGATGGGGATATCAAGGTGTTGCTGATAGAGGCAGGAG
Source organism: Bathymodiolus brooksi (assembly GCA_963680875.1). Lineage (NCBI taxonomy): Eukaryota > Metazoa > Mollusca > Bivalvia > Mytilida > Modiolidae > Bathymodiolus > Bathymodiolus brooksi. The sequence goes on along the minus strand of OY804588.1, from coordinate 84,076,472 downwards.
GTTCTGATCTCAACAATGCCAACATACGGATTCCTTTACATGCGGCCTCTCTCCAGTTGTCATATGAAGACTGGGCTTACTATACAGTTCCACAAAAACACAGTCAGCTAGCAATGAACGAACAGGTATTGATTATCAACTACAATAGTAGTCCGAGATTCCTCTGTCGTTTAACGGCATTGATAATCTTGCTGTAGCCGTTCAACGACAGAGGGTGATACATACGGAAAACAGCGGATTTGCTTCTCCAACTCTGGGTCAGCACATTTCCACGTTTCGTGGCTATCGGATTTTATTTTCTATCATAAACCTTATATAAATCGCTTCACCAATCATTTTTCTATTCATTCATAAACATCTTACCCTCAGAAAGTGGTGTTACACTCCATTACAGCACGATTTTGCCTTAGAACCTATGATTTCGACATTTGTCTCCCATTTTTCAAACATTTGTCATGTGACTACGAGAAAACTACGATTACCGCAATGTATCATGGGAGATAATTTGCATATAAACAAACAAACAAATATTTTTATTGCCAATCATAGGCGCCTGTTAAAGCAGAACAATTAACATAAAATTTAATACAGTTGATTATATTGATTGGTAATGATTTTAACAGCAAATTTAGTGAATTACAGATAACCATAAAAAAAAAAAAATGTAGTACCTTGTCCAAAAACAAAAAGGGGGAACGTAACACATGCTCTTTCCGAAGCCCGTTGGTAACACTCTGCCATTGAATCTTTTCTTTCCAACACATTCTGTATAATTTCCTTCTGCTCTTCTTTGATTTGTAGATGGACTGTTTGTCCTGCAGAATACGCTTAAATGTATCGTCTTCCATGTGATTTGAATGTTGTTTACGTATGCAAATAATGCTCCAAATAATTTGGCACGCTGCATTAATTAGCTCCCATCATGCAATGCGTTGCTGTCATCATTCAGTTAGTATCGCGAGATCACGTGTGTAGATTCGAAAATGGAAGTCAAATGGCGGAATAATAGGATCTAAGGCAAAATCGTGCTATAATGGAGTGTAACACCACTTTCTGAGGGTAAGATGGTTATGAATGAATAGAAAAATGATTGGTGAAGCGATTTATATAAGGTTTATGATAGAAAATAAAATCCGATAGCCACGAAACGTGAAAATGTGCCGATACTATGGCTGTGAGGCAAATTTGATGGTTTCCGTATGTATCACCCTCTGTCGTTGAACGGCTACAGCAAGATTATCAATGCCGTTAAACGACAGAGGAATCTCGGACTACTACCAATCAATATGAAATCAAATGTATGTAATTCACTTAATTATTCTGCTCAATATTGGACGTCATGATTGACAATAAAAGATTTGTATTTCGTATAGCTACCACTAGGAAATAGAAAATGCAAATATGCCCGGTAAAATGTAAATAATTAAAGATTACCAGTTATATTAGCGAATTGTCTTGTTATATTTGTGTTTTACCTTTTAAATTTGCATTGTCGTGGCATTTTAGCGTTTTTCCTTTTAAATTTGCATTGTCTTGGCATTTTAGCGTTTTTCCTTTTAAATTTGCATTGTCGTGGCATTTTAGCGTTTTCCCTTTTAAATTTGCATTGTCGTGGCATTTTAGCGTTTTTCCTTTTAAATTTGCATTGTCGTGGCATTTTAACATTTTTCCTTTTAAATTTGCATTGTCATGGCATTTTAGCGTTTTTTCTTTTATATTTGCATTGTCGTGACATTTTAGCGTTTTTCCTTTTATATTTGCATTGTCGTGGCATTTTAGCGTTTATCCTTTTATATTTGCATTGTCGTGGCATTTTAGCGTTTTTCCTTTTATATTTGCATTGTCGTGGCATTTTAGCGTTTTTCCTTTTAAATTTGCATTGTCGTGGCATTTTAGCGTTCTTCCTTTTATATTTGTGTTTTTCCTTTTAAATTTGCATTGTCGTGGCATTTTAGCGTTTTTCCTTTTAAATTTGCATTTTACCAGTTAAATCGCACGGTCATCTAAATCACCCGCTGAGTAGAGAGATTACGTAATACTTTAGTCGTCACTAGCTCATTGAATATGACGATCTATAGTATTATATTATCGTGTATCTATACGTATTTATTTATTTATTTATTATTATTATTTATGTCATACTAGTCTGGCCCTTAATAAATTTAGTGTATTCAATACACAATAATCCATCAATTGTTGCGTATTTGATTTTCATGTCGTATTTTAACTTAATGCGATGTTTATTAAGAAATGTGACTTTAAATGTATTAAAATATTAGCAAAGTGTGATACACGTACAGAATACGTATACTGTTGTCACTTCACTATTACTTGTTTATCATGCGAGAAATACATTAACTTTGTAATACCTATGCTGAGACTATTTACTAAAAAATGAATTAAGTATATATTAAACTATCGGTCTCTATTAAGCTATTTATGTCTTGTTTTATAGCACAGGATTGTGTATGTACAGCGTCAAAGTTATTGTGCTTTAAAAGTTCTGATTATTGTAATGAGGCACCTTAATGAACAATAAATATTTTTGTTTATGATATAAAACAAATAATCATAACCCTATGTAAACGCCGTAGTGTACGCGCCCTTTTCCGATCCAACAGAAATATGCAATTTACATGTAAACACTATTTTGTCAGTTAATTAGATTGATCAATAAATACAGGATTTTTTTTTTTCTTCAAATGTTTATATAATTCCCTGATAAATATAAGAACAATCTATAATAGTATTATATTATTGTTTATTTATTTGTACCATTCTGGATGATAATAACTTTAGCTATTCAATACACAATAATCCATCAATCGTTGTGTATTTTACAGTAGTTATGTATTTATTTCTTGATTTTGTTTTTCAGGATCTAGAACTATGCACTCATATTTATTTCAATTTGATGTTGATTTAAATGTAAACGTTTAATATTTTCACGGAGATTCAACATTATAATTTATGTTTATTTATTTTACCGGCGATTGATGCATTTTAGTGGCCTTACCGTTCATCATTAAGAACATATTGTTATATGGTAAATTACTTCAAGCCTTACAAATCGGGTAGCCTATTGTGCAACATTATATCCAACTTAATCATGATTCGCTTCGATAACTCTGTAATTTATTATGGGCTTGTTTTCGATAAAAAAAAATATGTATATGGATATTTTTTAGTTCACCTGGACCAAAGGTCCATGTGAACTATTGCCATCACTTGGCGTCCGTCGTCTGTCGTCTGTCGTCTGTCGTCTGTAAACTTTTCACATTTCAAGCTTCTTCTCCGAAACCACTTGGCCGATTGGAACCGAACTTAGCAGGAATGTTCCTTGGATGGTCCTCTACAAAGTTACTGTTTTTCGTTCCAGTCGGATATTCAATATGGCTGCCAGGGCCAATAATATGCTCTGATTGGCCGAAATTTCAAAGATCTTCTTCTCCGAAACTAATGAACTGACTGAACCCAAACTGTAAAGGAATGATCATTGGAATGTCCTTTACCAAGTTACTGTTTTTTATGCCGATCGGAAATCCAAGATGGCCGCCATCGCAGGACATAGATTAACATTGGACCCTATGGGAAAATGTTCAAATGCCTTCTTCTCAGAAACTACAAATATGATTAAAGCCAAACTGTACATGAATGTTCATTGGATGGTCCTCTACAATCTTAAGGTTTTTTGTTCCGATATGAAATTCAAAATGGCGGCTACGACAGGACTTAGTTTAACATTGGACCCTATGGGGAAAATGTTTCAAAATGCTTCTTCTCTGAAACCACTTGGACAGTTGAAACCAAACTGCCCAGGAATGATCATTGGAAGGTCCTCTACAAATTTTCTGTTTTTTATGCTGGTCGGAAATCCAAGATGGCCGCCACCGCAGGACATAGATTAACATTGGACCCTATGGGAAAATGTTCAAATGCCTTCTTCTCAGAAACTACAAATATTATTAAAGCCAAACTGTACATGAATGTTGATTGGATGGTCCTCTACAATCTTAAGGTTTTTTGTTCCGATATGAAATTCAAAATGGCGGCTACGGCAGGACTTAGTTTAACATTGGACCCTATGGGAAAAATGTTTCAAAATGCTTCTTCTCTGAAACCACTTGGACAGTTGAAACCAAACTGCCCAGGAATGATCATTGGAAGGTCCTCTACAAATTTTTTGTTTTTTATGCCGGTCGAAAATCCAAGATGGCCGCCACCGCAGGACATAGATTAACATTGGACCCTATGGGAAAATGTTCAAATGCCTTCTTCTCAGAAACTACAAATATTATTAAAGCCAAACTGTACATGAATGTTGATTGGATGGTCCTCTACAATCTTAAGGTTTTTTGTTCCGATATGAAATTCAAAATGGCGGCTACGACAGGACTTAGTTTAACATTGGACCCTATGGGGAAAATGTTTCAAAATGCTTCTTCTCTGAAACCACTTGGACAGTTGAAACCAAACTGCCCAGGAATGATCATTGGAAGGTCCTCTACAAATTATCTGTTTTTTATGCCGGTCGGAAATCCAAGATGGCCGCCACCGCAGGACATAGATTAACATTGGACCCTATGGGAAAATATTCAAATGCCTTCTACTCAGAAACTACAAATATGATTAAAGCCAAACTGTACATGAATGTTCATTAGATGGTCCTCTACAAACTTTACGTTTTTTGTTCCGGTATGAAATTCAAAATGGCGGCTACGGCAGGACTTAGTTTAACATTGAACCCTATGGGAAAAATGTTTCAAAACGTTTCTTCTCTGAAACCACTTGGATAATTGAAACCAAACTGCCTAGGAATGATCATTGGAAGGTCCTCTAGAAATTTTATGTTTTTTATGCCGATCGGAAATCCAAGATGGCCGCCACCGCAATACATAGATTAACATTGGACCCTATGGGAAAATGTTCAAATGCCTTCTTCTCAGAAACTACAAATATGATTAAAGCCAAACTGTACATGAATGTTCATTGGATGGTCCTCTACAATCTTAAGGTTTTTTGTTCCGATATGAAATTCAAAATGGCGGCTACGGCAGAACTTAGTTTAACATTGGACCCTATGGGAAAAATGTTTCAAAATGCTTCTTCTCTGAAACCACTTGGACAGTTGAAACCAAACTGCCCAGGAATGATCATTGGAAGGTCCTCTACAAATTTTCCGTTTTTTATGCCGGTCGGAAATCCAAGATGGCCGCCACCGCAGGACATAGATTAACATTGGACCCTATGGGAAAATATTCAAATGCCTTCTACTCAGAAACTACAAATATGATTAAAGCCAAACTGTACATGAATGTTCATTAGATGGTCCTCTACAAACTTTACGTTTTTTGTTCCGATATGAAATTCAAAATGGCGGCTACGGCAGGACTTAGTTTAACATTGGACCCTATGGGAAAAATGTTTCAAAATGCTTCTTCTCTGAAACCACTTGGACAGTTGAAACCAAACTGCCCAGGAATGATCATTGGAAGGTCCTCTACAAGGTGTGTGTTTTTTATGCCGGTCGGAAATCCAAGATGGCCGCCATTGCAGGACATAGATTAACATTGGACCCTATGGGAAAATATTCAAATGCCTTCTACTCAGAAACTACAAATATGATTAAAGCCAAACTGTACATGAATGTTCATTAGATGGTCCTCTACAAACTTTACGTTTTTTGTTCTGGTATGAAATTCAAAATGGCGGCTATGGCAGGACTTAGTTTAACATTGGACCCTATGGGAAAAATGTTTCAAAACGCTTCTTCTCTGAAACCACTTGGATAATTGAAACCAAACTGCCTAGGAATGATCATTGGAAGGTCCTCTACAAATTTTATGTTTTTTATGACAATCGGAAATCCAAGATGGCCACCACCGCAATACATAGATTAACATTGGACCCTATGGGAAAATGTTCAAATGCCTTCTTCTCAGAAACTACAAATATGATTAAAGCCAAACTGTACATGAATGTTCATTGGATGGTCCTCTACAATCTTAAGGTTTTTTGTTCCGATATGAAATTCAAAATGGCGGCTATGGCAGAACTTAGTTTAACATTGGACCCTATGGGAAAAATGTTTCAAAATGCTTCTTCTCTGAAACCACTTGGACAGTTGAAACCAAACTGCCCAGGAATGATCATTGGAAGGTCCTCTACAAATTTTCCGTTTTTTATGCCGGTCGGAAATCCAAGATGGCCGCCACCGCAGGACATAGATTAACATTGGACCCTATGGGAAAATATTCAAATGCCTTCTACTCAGAAACTACAAATATGATTAAAGCCAAACTGTACATGAATGTTCATTAGATGGTCCTCTACAAACTTTACGTTTTTTGTTCTGGTATGAAATTCAAAATGGCGGCTACGGCAGGACTTAGTTTAACATTGGACCCTATGGGAAAAATGTTTCAAAATGCTTCTTCTCTGAAACCACTTGGACAGTTGAAACCAAACTGCCCAGGAATGATCATTGGAAGGTCCTCTACAAGGTGTGTGTTTTTTATGCCGGTCGGAAATCCAAGATGGCCGCCATTGCAGGACATAGATTAACATTGGACCCTATGGGAAAATATTCAAATGCCTTCTACTCAGAAACTACAAATATGATTAAAGCCAAACTGTACATGAATGTTCATTAGATGGTCCTCTACAAACTTTACGTTTTTTGTTCTGGTATGAAATTCAAAATGGCGGCTATGGCAGGACTTAGTTTAACATTGGACCCTATGGGAAAAATGTTTCAAAACGCTTCTTCTCTGAAACCACTTGGATAATTGAAACCAAACTGCCTAGGAATGATCATTGGAAGGTCCTCTACAAATTTTATGTTTTTTATGACAATCGGAAATCCAAGATGGCCACCACCGCAATACATAGATTAACATTGGACCCTATGGGAAAATGTTCAAATGCCTTCTTCTCAGAAACTACAAATATGATTAAAGCCAAACTGTACATGAATGTTGATTGGATGGTCCTCTACAATCTTAAGGTTTTTTGTTCCGATATGAAATTCAAAATGGCGGCTACGGCAGGACTTAGTTTAACATTGGACCCTATGGGAAAAATGTTTCAAAATGCTTCTTCTCTGAAACCACTTGGACAGTTGAAACCAAACTGCCCAGGAATGATCATTGGAAGGTCCTCTACAAATTTTTTGTTTTTTATGCCGGTCGAAAATCCAAGATGGCCGCCACCGCAGGACATAGATTAACATTGGACCCTATGGGAAAATGTTCAAATGCCTTCTTCTCAGAAACTACAAATATTATTAAAGCCAAACTGTACATGAATGTTGATTGGATGGTCCTCTACAATCTTAAGGTTTTTTGTTCCGATATGAAATTCAAAATGGCGGCTACGACAGGACTTAGTTTAACATTGGACCCTATGGGAAAAATGTTTCAAAATGCTTCTTCTCTGAAACCACTTGGACAGTTGAAACCAAACTGCCCAGGAATGATCATTGGAAGGTCCTCTACAAATTTTTTGTTTTTTATGCCGGTCGGAAATCCAAGATGGCCGCCACCGCAGGACATAGATTAACATTGGACCCTATGGGAAAATGTTCAAATGCCTTCTTCTCAGAAACTACAAATATTATTAAAGCCAAACTGTACATGAATGTTGATTGGATGGTCCTCTACAATCTTAAGGTTTTTTGTTCCGATATGAAATTCAAAATGGCGGCTACGACAGGACTTAGTTTAACATTGGACCCTATGGGAAAAATGTTTCAAAATGCTTCTTCTCTGAAACCACTTGGACAGTTGAAACCAAACTGCCCAGGAATGATCATTGGAAGGTCCTCTACAAATTTTTTGTTTTTTATGCCGGTCGGAAATCCAAGATGGCCGCCACCGCAGGACATAGATTAACATTGGACCCTATGGGAAAATGTTCAAATGCCTTCTTCTCAGAAACTACAAATATTATTAAAGCCAAACTGTACATGAATGTTGATTGGATGGTCCTCTACAATCTTAAGGTTTTTTGTTCCGATATGAAATTCAAAATGGCGGCTACAGCAGGACTTAGTTTAACATTGGACCCTATGGGAAAAATGTTTCAAAATGCTTCTTCTCTGAAACCACTTGGACAGTTGAAACCAAACTGCCCAGGAATGATCATTGGAAGGTCCTCTACAAATTTTTTGTTTTTTATGCCGGTCGAAAATCCAAGATGGCCGCCACCGCAGGACATAGATTAACATTGGACCCTATGGGAAAATGTTCAAATGCCTTCTTCTCAGAAACTACAAATATTATTAAAGCCAAACTGTACATGAATGTTCATTAGATGGTCCTCTACAAACTTTACGTTTTTTGTTCCGATATGAAATTCAAAATGGCGGCTACGACAGGACTTAGTTTAACATTGGACCCTATGGGAAAAATGTTTCAAAATGCTTCTTCTCTGAAACCACTTGGACAGTTGAAACTAAACTGCCCAGGAATGATCATTGGAAGGTCCTCTACAAATTTTCTGTTTTTTATGCCGGTCGGAAATCCAAGATGGCCGCCACCGCAGGACATAGATTAACATTGGACCCTATGGGAAAATATTCAAATGCCTTCTACTCAGAAACTACAAATATGATTAAAGCCAAACTGTACATGAATGTTCATTAGATGGTCCTCTACAAACTTTACGTTTTTTGTTCTGGTATGAAATTCAAAATGGCGGCTACGGCAGGACTTAGTTTAACATTGGACCCTATGGGAAAAATGTTTCAAAACGCTTCTTCTCTGAAACCACTTGGATAATTGAAACCAAACTGCCCAGGAATGATCATTGGAAGGTCCTCTACAAGGTGTGTGTTTTTTATGCCGATCGGAAATCCAAGATGGCCACCACCGCAGGACATAGATTAACATTGGACCCTATGGGAAAATGTTCAAATGCCTTCTTCTCAGAAACTACAAATATGATTAAAGCCAAACTGTGCATGAATGTTCATTGAATGGTCCTCTACAAAATATACGTTTTTTATTCTGATATGAAATTCAAAATGGCGGCTACGGCAGGACTTAGTTTAACATTGGACCCTATGGGAAAAATGTTTCAAAATGCTTCTTCTCTGAAACCACTTGGACAGTTGAAACCAAACTGCCCAGGAATGATCATTGGAAGGTCCTGTTTTTTATGCCGATCGGAAATCCAAGATGGCTGCCACCACAGGTCATAGTATTAACACAGAACCATATGGGGAAAATACAGAAATATATTCTTCTCTGAAGCTATTGCACTGATTGAACCTAAACTGTGCATCAATCATTGGAAGGTCCTTTACAAACTTTGTGTTTTTTATGTTGATCGTAATTCCAAGATGACGCAGGACATAGTTTTTACATAGGACCAATTGTTTTTTTTTATTACCAGGTGAACGATACAGGCTCTTGAGAGCCTCTGGTTTTAAATAATCGCTAATACAGTGTTAAACATAGATTTGTATGCATCTGAAAGCAAAGCTCGGAGCTAAGAAATTATTCATATGAATATTTTACGTTAAGTTTAACGTTTAAAAAATTGAAATTCACTTCTGTAAACATCCGTTTTATAGGCCTTGTATTAAAATATGTGTTGAAATAGTGTAAAACAATTTAATTTTCTATAATTCAGAGAGAGAACACATTTGTTGTCCCCACAAGAGTTACATGCCTAGAGGCCTTTTCCTCAGGTGTACCACCTGTTGTGTTTACTGCTAAAGTGTATATTGTATTGGAGTGAGCTGTAAGTAATGAATTTATACCAAAGTAATAAAATTTTATGATTTCGTGTATCCCTCAAGGCCAAGTTATAGTTAGAGTATATCAAGTGAAATTTTAATGGTTAAGAAGGGGCGGAGCGAGCCAAGCGATGCGACCCCCTTCTTAACCAATAAAATTTCACTTAATATACTCTAACTGATTTAGAATGTAACCATTTAATGCAGCTGGGCCCGTATTCATAAAGCCACTTAAGTTAAGATTTTCCTAAGGAAACACTTAAGTTAAGGAAACTCTGCCCATTTTACTTGAGTGGTATTCATAAAACTTCTTATTTTAAGTATTTCCTAAGACTAACCTTAAGTTAAGGAAACTCCACCCATCATACTTAAGTGGTATTCATAAGCGTCCTTAAACTAAGAAAACACTTAAGATTTCCCTTAACTTTAAGGTAGATGGGTAGGTTCCTTAAGTTTTCTTGAATTGCTATTTTATATTGATTGTGAGTTATGAAAGTGATATTGTATGAATAAAAAGATAACAACAAACCATATTAGCAATATTTCATAGGCATTTGAGTTTATCATCAAATCCATATCATATCTTACATGTACATAAAAAACACCATCAAGGTCATTTTCCGGATGAGTAAATATTTTTACAACCGTACCATTTGATGGCACGTGCTTTGCGGGTATATGAAATAGGTATAATTAAAGCATATTAGTATTGCATTATTACCAATACAAACATGTTCCATGTCGGACGTTTTCGGTTGTTTCATGCTGGGAGAAGAGCTTTACGTAGAGAGCGAGTATTCAGAGATCGTACAAAACCTCTTGATATCTACGATGACTTCAAGTTAATAGACAAATACAGATTTGACCGACAGTCTATTATGATGATATGTGATATGTTACAGGATCACTTAGAAAGCAGTACATTTAGGAATCGAGCCTATTTATTTTTTTATGTTTTATTTACATGATATTTCCATACAGTCATTAAAATTAGTTTCATATATAACTGTTGAACGTAAAATCCTCCAAATAGATGAGGGAGGTGCATCCAAACTCAAAAGTGGGAAGTTGAGGAACATTATGATTGTGTCCCTGTTAAACATACATGTACCTAAATTTTAAAGAAATATAATTGTTGACGAAAATTTTGCTCTTAAAACGTCCTTTCTTTTCTCGTATTCCTCCATTAGTATCATCTTCTCTCAATCGGTCCAGTTTGGCTTTCTCTTGGACATGTTTAATAGTTAAAGATTTTGATACGACTTCAGTTTTATTTATATATGTATGTATGTATTGAATTGGTCAAGCAATGCACGTGAAAGTTAGAGTATATTAAGTGAAATTTTATTGGTTAAGAAGGGGGTCGCATCGCTTCGCTCGCTCCGCCCCTTCTTAACCATTAAAATTTCACTTAATATACTCTAACTCTGACATAATATCAAAGAATGGTGTCTTTCCTAATTAAGAGGAATTAAGGGGTCCCATTAAGGGTGAATTATCAGGGTAATCACATGTTAATAAAGGTAAATTTGATTCTCTTTTTTGCTTTTTCTACATAAATGGAATTACATAAAATATGAAAACAAATTAATGAATATGTATTATTAAACTCTAAAACTATAAAATTACACATGAAATATGAAAATATAATACTGAATATTTATTATTAATTTTACACCAATATAAACACACATCAAATATGAAAACATAATAATTAATATTTATATTAAACATTAATACTACAGAATTCGCGAAATTGCATATGGGTTTGGTGGTCCTAGTGAAAAAAATGTCAGTCCTCACTACAGCCAGCATGGATTACGCCAAATCCGTGCGGTTTCGCGGACGATCGCGGCGCGGAAATTGACTAATTAGCATCGGGAAGTCCGCGGCAGTCAAATTGTCCATCAGGACATTCGCGGACAACACGTTATTAGCGCGGCAAGCGAGGAAAGTAACCACATAAAAATAGTTTTGTTGCAGTCATACAGAAACGATCTTTGTTTATTATTATTATTTACTTTTATTTGTTTTCTTCATTTTTTTTTTTTTTTTTTAGAATTTAACTTGTTTATATGTATGCAATGAAATTATCTTTCTCCTTACCAAAACAAGAAAAGTATTCTCTGTTTTGTACATCCATAATCGATTTATTTTACAACTCTCTCACCTTGTCAATCATGTGTTAATTGCTCCTTATCGGTCTCTTTGATGTATAATTGACTGACAAATAGGTGGTGCTTATTGTACAGTTATAGAAATAGAATAAATATAAGTTTATTAACAAAATCAGGGCCCCAGAAGGGCATATGCAATTAACAAGGGGAAAAAAAAGATATTATGTATATATTTTTTAATGTCGGACTTAAAAGCACATTAGAGCTTATGTTATTGTTGTACTCATGTACCGACTTTTAAAATAAATTACAAATGATGCCCACCGGTGCAAACGTAAAAGTCGTACAGTTTACTTTGTTCAGTCAATCCCATTTAACTTTTGCATTTGAAATTACTGAAATTAATTTCATGTGATTACAAATCATTGACACGCATTCAACCTGTACCTGAAATATCGGGACCATCAATCATCAAATTTACGCCAGCGTAAATATTTACATGTATATTTTTTTGTATATGTCTCATACTAGACGGAATTAGCATTAGACTTTACGAATAAAGTTGAAACAAAAATTTGAAAAATGATTAGGTGTAAAGATATATCTTCGCATGCTCATGTATAACATAACATCACATCACATCACATCACAACACAACATAGTTTATTAAATCAATCAAGAAGCCCTGTGAGAGCACAGAATTACAGACATTTACATTTTACACTTACAATGATTTTGATGATGTATGCTGTATGCAAAAGGGGGTAACGTAAATATGACTGATAAATTGTGTGTTGAAATTTACTGAAACTATCAACCTTTTCCGACAAACATTCATGCAAATGTTCTGTTAAATTTTCTTACTTATATAAATATGAGATATTTTTGTCTTTATTTTGTACGTAAATACCCTAGTGTATTTCTACCTTGCACCATATTCGCGCCAGGAAAGGTAGCTCAAAGGTCAATATATAACTGAAATATTGTTGAAAAGTGACGTTTAAACACCCATAGCCTCATATGAATTATTGCAATAAAATATCGATTAAGTAACGAAATCGATATAAATTATTTTCCAGTTTATTTAGTATAAAAAGCTTGTTCTACACGTTTACTGTGAGATGTATTGCAAACGCCATTTTTACTACAACCACGTGCGCATGCTCGTGTTTGATAGAAAAGCTATAGCTATATTTAGATATTTTGTGATAATAATTTTATATTATAAATCGATCCACCCTGTGATTTTTTTCAACAAGATACATTTTTTATAGTATATATTTTATTATTAAATACAATATTGAACTGATTTTCGCTAACACTTCAATCATTGAATATTGATTTTTTTTTCGGATGTTGAATATGTTTTCCCCAGAATTGCACCCCTGTTAGTATACATAAATTGTATTACTTTATTTTAAAAAAAATAACACCAAGAACATCGATGATACGAGTGTTCTTATTCAGAAATAAACCTACAGCAAAATAAAGGTATACTGTAAACAAAATTTATTGTCCGAAAAATACGGTACTCCTCTACTATACTAATTTGGATTAGGTGATGGGAATTAGGTGTCATCATCAAAATAAAGTATTTTATGATAATGATGGCTGATTAAAATTTTAAAAAGTTTGTCCTGCATTGGCTGTCAGTTGTAATATACAGGAAGAGCTCCTACTGTGAAGCCATCTATTTTGAGATGTCATTCAATGAAAATAACAACCTGACCATATTGTTACATAATAAGAATAAGAATTAGATAAGAAATTAAAATTTATAGAAGGCAAGGATTTATATAATTAACACATTAAGTCACATTTCATTTATTTAGCTTGGGTCAGTTATAAATTTATTTTTTAAGTACAAATAAATTGGAAGATGGCTTGAAAATCGAAAATGCAAAATAGTTATCTATGTTTATAAGTCTTAGTAAAAGGAGTCTTGAGCAACTTTTTTTTTTCACACCTGTGATAGGTGTATTTGTATATCATGAATGCACGATTCGACGACATGCTGAGATGGGTGATGTTTTGACAGGTAAACTGTAAAAAAAAACGTAGAATACACCAATGAAATATTATTTCACCTATATCAGGACTCCGTAGACTGCCAATTTTCAAGAAAGAAAAAAACGGGATTTACGGATTTATGACCCATTCGCCATAAACAAAATAAAACTTAAATTTTACTAATTAATTTTAATCAAAATTTGCCTTTAAAGAAATAAATGTATAAATTATAATTATTTACCCGGGTTCGTTCGCCCTACATTAGGCGAACACGTAAAAGAGCAAACGTATGCACCCAATATCGTAAACCGGCAACTGTCTGCAGCAAGTGAAAGGGACTTCTTGGCATCGATTGTACATAGGGACATATTAATATTCACTTCTAGTTCACTTAAAACATGGGTACTGCATGTTAATACATTTTATTCATGGATATTATTGTATATATCGCCCGTGACAGCCGTTAGCATATCTATTCTTTCCGTACTGTATATCACTCATTTACTTCAGCTTTACTAAGATACGCATGTTTCTTTATGCACGAATTTATTGGTTAGCAGAATTTGGGGACGTTTCCTGTTTACAGTTTACTGACTATCTGAGAGTGGAGACTCTCACTCTCACTCCGACCTGGGAGGATTTTGTCGGACAATTTTAAGAGTGACACTCTCTTCAAGTCCGACGAAACTCTGTGTCCGACCTGAGAGTATGATCGTTGATACACTTGGAGGGATCTGTATGTTTTGTTTTTTTTAAATCTGTTCCAATAAGTATTTACCTAAATAACGATATTGTGTTTGGTATTTCTTAATAAATTGTATTAAAAATCATTTTAATTTATTAATTAATAAACTTTCTGGATACAAATTTATTTTCAATAAAATTTCTTATTATTTCATCTCAATGTGTTGTCTCCTCTCTAAATACCATAGCGATGTTATTTTCGGTCTTTGATCTATGGCTATTGATTGACAGGTGCCATCTTTGTGTACCGACAGTTCATTGCGAAGGCACCAGCAGGTACAAAATCATTCAAATACCAGAAGTTCCTGTGCCATCACTTTAAAAATAAAACCCACTACTATGTCGTGAAGCAGACGCTGCTTAAAAAAAAAATCACGTAAGTTATGTATTACAAATAAATACAAATATAAAATTCACAATAAAATATACCCCATTCAGCACTCAGCACGTCCTGGGAAGAGATGCATTGAGGTAACAAACCGAGACGAATATAAGTATATAACTACACGTAATGTTGGTTTTTTTTCGCTGTCCATCATGGACATCGCGGCTTATACGATGACACTACAAACCAATTGCCGCGATCAGACTTTTGTGTCCATCGTGACTTTCCGCGAATTACAATCGGTGTCCGTGATGGACACGCGGATATGGCGTAATCCATCCTAGCTGTAGTGTAATTAATATTTATATTAAACATTAATACTATAGAGTTCGCGAAATTGCATATGGGTTTGGTGGTCCTAGTGAAAAAAATGTCAGTCCTCATTAATTTTCTATTGCAAAATACCAATCTTGTGTCAGTCCTTAGCAAAATCTGCCCAAATTTTGCTGGTCATGTCTGACAGGACTGACACATTTCCCGAACTCTGATACTATATAAGCAAACCTGAAATATGCTCTCCAAGCTTGATTTTTCACTTTTTTTTATAATTAAAAAGTCAAGTTATGAAAGAAATAATTTTCTTATAAAAATTAACTTAAAAATAGAACTTCATTTCCATTGTAAGAATATATATATATGATCTATTTTCTTTCCTTAATGTATACATATTTTACTGTTTTAAGGTGTATTATTTCTGTTAAAATTTTAATTAATGGTTTATTTTCCTATTGGATTCTTTTAACAAAAAAAAAATGACCATACTTTACTCTTAAATAAAATGTATTATTTCATTTCTCATTAATTTTATAACTTTTCTTTATTTCAATTTTTCATCTTAAATCAATATAAATTTACTAGATTTGAATCAATATTTTTATTGAACTACTTGATGATGCAAATACCACATGTTCAATCTTTAAAAAAAATAATTCCACATATACTTGTTTTATTCTTGTAATTCAACATTTCATTGACAAAAATAAACTTTTCAAAAGAATTTTTTTTTTTTTTTTTTATTCAAATTGCATATTACACCCATATGGGTCAAGCAATTACAATACAAAAGCATGCAAGCATATAAAAGAAAAACAACACAAACATAATAAATATGTAAATGTAGGAGAAATATTTGAGCAGCGTGAACCCTATCATCTCAAGTCTAGCAATTGTTTTATGAAGGTGCAAACAACCGATAAAAGATCTGAAGTTGGATTGAGTATGTAATCAAGTCTATTCATGGGTGACATATTAGTAAAAGAAGGACATTTATTTTCAATAGTATTTATTAGTAAATTTCTAGGTTGCTGGTTTAAATGACAATTTAAAAAAAAGTGATATTCATCTTCTAAGATATTACAAGTAGTGCAAAGTCTTTGTTGATGGGGTATCGACCAGTTTCAATTTGCAAACAATGGTCACTTGTCCGAAATTTAGCTATGAGTTGTCTATTTTTAAAGTTTTTTTCCTTTATCAAATACTCTTCCAAAACAATATCATGTTTTATTTTATTATACAAATAAAGTTTTGAATTATCTGTTAATTTTGAAAGTTTGTCTTTAGTTTTCTGAATGTAATTATTATGGACAACCTTTTTAAATTCTTTTTTAAATGGAACTTTTATCTTATGGAAACACTTATCCATATTAGAAAAATCTTCAGCATCCAAATCAAATTCTTGGAAGACGTTTAATGCCAAAGTATACCATGTGTAGAAGCCTTCATCATGTAAAGATTTATTAACATTAAGGGATTCTTTAATTAATGGGTTTATATTATTAGTATTTATTCTTACAAAATACATCATAACTTGAGTTTTAATAAAGGAAGCAATAGGGAGTCGCCCCAACTCTGATAATGTCGAAATGTTACATGCAGTTTTTTTAAGGCCTAAAACTGTTTTACAATATTTTGTATGTATTTTTTCATATGATGATTTTTCCTGTAGGGCTAAAGTATCACAAAAAGTATTATTTCTGGTTACTCGAAGCATGGCTCTATATAAGGGGAGGTATTCGTCCATATACCATATTTCACAATTATAACTTAAAATGGGACGGATCAGCGTGTCAAAGAGTTTACATGAGAGGTTGACAGGTAGTTGTTCAAAATTTGAGAAAAGTTTTCGCATTTATAACCACGAGACTACATGACCCCTCGATGACCTGAATGCTATTCTCTTATCCAAACATATCCGGGTATTTATATTTAATAATAACACTTTTTTTTAGCAATCAATTTTAATCGTTTCATTTATATAAATCGTTATTCAATAATTCGTCTATTTTATTAACAAAAATAAACTATTGTAAAGAAAATATTACTTATTAGCGAAGTGTATGAATGGATCAGAGACTATATTATGTAACCTTGTACATGTCAATAAAAAAAAATGTCGGATGTAAAAATACGGATGAAAACACATAAATTGATGCTACATTGTAGGAATAATGACATTCTTTTCTTAAGAAAGGATAAATACAACAAGCAAGCTTGTTATACATTTAAATTTCACCCCGAGATCAAAATATTACTAAAACTAGGATGTCAACAAACAACATGCATAACCAACAAAACACGTGACGTTATCAAAAAAAAAAAAAAATATCGTTAACTAATGAAATAGAAAATTGAAGAACAACTTTTTAGAATATTTTATTGAATAAAAATACAATAATGAATGGAGTATGTGATCTGAGCTCTTCCTGTCCAAAAATATGTAGAAGAATATTCGATTATTAGCATCGTGTTATCGGTTTTCGTGCTATTATCGATTTTCAGATATAGCGATTAACAGTGTTAACCCTTCATTCATATGACGATTGGAATTTTCAAAGAATGCCTAGTTAAATATTTCTTTGTACATAAGATTGTTTTTAAAGCCATTCTTGTATTTTAATATACTCTCGATTATCTGGCAACTTTTGCTGTCAGTAAAAAGGCGTCATCTGTTTTCGTTTGAAGTAAAAACAGGGCCGATATACGGGATGGAAACGAATATAAAATCCGGAAATGGCTGGTTTTAAAATTTCATGGTTCTGGCCATCTACCAAATCATACTACATCTAAATAAAATAACAGAATGTTTGAAAATGACCACTTTCAAAATTGTGTTTACTTTTGATGTTTTTCTTAGTGCTGAAACCACAATGCACTGCAAAGTGACATGTATTTTATATAAGAAACGGGCACATTTCAGTCAGCTCTTTTGTTTACAAGTACGATCAGTGACCCCATGACAGTTACATGACAGGAAGAGCCGGTGCCTGAGAGGCAGACGACATAGTTCAATTTTATATAGCCCTTCTGGATTTTTTTCCAGCTACTTTATAAATGAAGTAAATTTTTAGCATTACAAAAAGTATGGTTCAGTAGGTAGGTTCACTGTTTTTGGTACCTGCGTCTTTAAAAGCAAACTTTAACATCTTTTATGAATTTATTACACAATCACTTTTTGCAGATTTACGTTTTGTTTCTATATACTCATGGCAAAACAAACGAATCGGAGAAAACGATCCGTCTTTAATGAGACACATTTACAAAAGATTTTTTTCGAAAATTGAAGAACTACGAAATTATGTGAAAAAAAAAGAACAGACATCGGAACAATGCCATGAATTCGTAAAAAAAATAAAAATAGGCCTATGCTACGGAGCAAAATTGTTTTAATGCTATTATTTATAAGATCGCACTTTGTAATCGATCGTTCATGCACTACAATAAAGCTACACATAAGCTCTGCTTCTTAGTTAAAAGCACAGAAAGTTACAGGGTAGGAAGCCATAAAATTGAGAGGATTATGTAAACATATAATTTGTAATAGTTTTCATTTGACAATTACAGACGATGCGTATTATAAATACTTTTAAAGTATATTATACAAAACTTCAGGGTACATCTCTGACGTAATATAATAATTTGTTTATGGAAATACAATATTCTTACTTGCCAACAGTAAAAAGATTAATCTGTTTTCATAACGGTTATTTCTGATTTGAACAAAGCGTAGCATATAATATGTCTGCGTAAAGAAAACATTTTTTGTTTATTTTAATAACGTCTTTCGAACTGGCAGACCCTTCTGATTAATCTCAGAATAGTCAAGATAAAAATGAACAATCCAATATAACTTACGATCAATGTTAATCTTAAGATTTTTTTGTGAAAATAGCCCCAGAATCATTGCTGCATCAGGCACGGATCCAGCAGTTTTGAAAACGGGGACCCAGGCTCTTGTTTGCCAATTTTTACCCAATTTATACACAAATTTTACTAAATTGTCGAACACCCCCTTGATCCGCCAGTGTGCATTAATATGCACCCATTCCTAATGTATACTTGATCACCTATTAGAACCTTTAAAATGTGTATTGCATCTCTTATTCTAGTCACGGGTACCGTTAAATGGTCACAAAATGTGTATTGCGTTTCTGATTATTGCCAAAGATTGTGACACATGTATTCAGTCAGAGTCCCGTCGACCGGATGTAAGATGACACTTGTATATTCTGCCTGGCAATATTAGGTACCCTGCTGAGTGAACCGGTGTGAATGTACCTGTCGTTTTCAGAATGAAAATAAAAATAAGTAAACCCGCCTTTCACTTCTTATTTCAGGAATTATTTGCCTTAATTTATTGAAGAATAAAATATTTCAAATTAAAATATGGTCTCTCGCTTTACGGCGTTTACATAGGAATATGATTATTTGTTTTATATCATAAACAAAAATATTTATTGTCCATTAAGGTGCCTCATTACAATAATCAGAACTTTTAAAGCACAATAACTTTGAGGCTGTACATACGCAATCCTGTGCTATAAAACAAGACATAAATAGCTTAATAGAGACCGATAGTTTAATATATACTTAATTCATTTTTTAGTAAATAGTCTCAGCATAGGTAATACAAGGTTAATGTGTTTCTCGCATGATAATCAAAAACAAGTAATAGTGAAGTGACAACAGCATACGTATTCAGTACGTGTATCACACTTTGCTAATATTTTAATACATTTAAAGTCACATTTCTTAATAAACATCGCATTAAGTTAAAATACGACATGAAAATCAAATACGCAACAATTGATGGATTATTGTGTATTGAATACACTAAATTTATTAAGGGCCAGACTAGTATGACATAAATAATAATAATAAATAAATAAATAAATACGTATTGATACACGATAATATAATACTATAGATCGTCATATTCAATGAGCTAGTGACGACTAAAGTATTACGTAATCTCTCTACTCAGCGGGTGATTTAGATGACCGTGCGATTTAACTGGTAAAATGCAAATTTAAAAGGAAAAACGCTAAAATGCCACGACAATGCAAATTTAAAAGGAAAAACGCTAAAATGCCACGACAATGCAAATATAAAAGGAAAAAAACGCTAAAATGCCACGACAACGCAAATATAAAAGGAAAAACGCTAAAATGCCACGACAATGCAAATTTAAAAGGAAAAACGCTAAAATGCCACGACAATGCAAATATAAAAGGAAAAACGCTAAAATGCCACGACAATGCAAATATAAAAGGAAAAACGCTAAAATGCCACGACAACGCAAATATAAAAGGAAAAACGCTAAAATGCCACGACAATGCAAATTTAAAAGGAAAAACGCTAAAATGCCACGACAATGCAAATTTAAAAGGAAAAACGCTAAAATGCCACGACAATGCAAATATAAAAGGAAAAACGCTAAAATGCCACGACAATGCAAATATAAAAGGAAAAACGCTAAAATGCCACGACAATGCAAATTTAAAAGGAAAAACGCTAAAATGCCACGACAATGCAAATTTAAAAGGAAAAACGCTAAAATGCCACGACA
This sequence comes from Bathymodiolus brooksi, assembly GCA_963680875.1. Lineage (NCBI taxonomy): Eukaryota > Metazoa > Mollusca > Bivalvia > Mytilida > Modiolidae > Bathymodiolus > Bathymodiolus brooksi. The sequence continues at coordinate 84,055,629 of OY804588.1, read as the reverse complement.
ATGCAAATTTAAAAGGGAAAACGCTAAAATGCCACGACAATGCAAATTTAAAAGGAAAAACGCTAAAATGCCACGACAATGCAAATTTAAAAGGAAAAACGCTAAAATGCCACGACAATGCAAATTTAAAAGGTAAAACGCAAATATAACAAGACAATTCGCTAATTTAACTGGTAAACGCTAATATAACTGGTAATCTTTAATTATTTGCATTTTACGGGGCATATTTGCATTTTCTATTTCCTAGTGTACTCTTGTCATGAATACAATTATTTGTATCTGACTGGGAGTGGGAGGGGAGGTTTGTGTCCATTAAGCTAAAAAAAATGTATCTTAGTCATGCCATTTTGCATTGTGCCTGTTCGAAGCCAGGACAGTGAGTGGTCATGTATATTATGTGCTAAGGATCGATTGGACGGAACTTTGTTTCTACACTACTTCTATTAAATATTATATTTTGGATCTGTATTGAATGTGTAGTAGTTTCTGCTTTTCATTTTATGTCGACCTGGGGACACTCAATTCCCAATTTTTACCGAACATGAACAAACGCCCCACTAATGGTAATAACAATAGCACCATACCACTCGAAGGGGTTGATCGTCCAGTTGTGTACCAAATAGGCAATTCGCCATGATGAGAGGTATTAAATGGGTGGATCATATTTTACGATTCCACCACGCTCTTTCCGCATAACGGGACATTATTATGTTAAGTTATTTGATGAGCGAGTCCACTAGACTTGAGTTAGCACTTGTTTCGTCTAGAAGGGATATACAGACAATCTACAATTTTGGGAAAATAAAAATAAAATTATTTATATTTATAAAAAAAACTCACATTGAAATGGAGGAGGAATGAGTATATCCATGGTACTAGTATATTTCTGGGATGATACAACTTGCTATTGGTTTTCTGTATTCTTTTAGAAATCACTTTGGACAAGAGGTCGTGTCCTTGGAGGTACCAGTAGTCTGAACTATATGGCTTACGTACGTGGAAGCAGACATGACTTCGACCATTGGGCCGCCGAAGGTTGTACGGGATGGAGTTATAAAGATGTTCTGCCATATTTTTTAAAAATGGAAGACAGTCAAATTCCTAGTCAGCATGATTCACGTATGTATAACATTAGTGTGTTATGTTATTTAAAGCAAAGAATATTGTAATTTTAAATTGAACGGTTCTTTAACAGAACTCTGTCCCAAGCCGTAAGGCCAGTGGTTAAAATTTTTAATTTAACTCTCTAGAGTGGAGAAATATCGTAACCCTAATGGGCAACTGAAGGAGAATTTGTTTCTCCCATTATTTAACACGAACTTTATTTCAAAATTATCGATTTGACAACATGCGGGGAAAGGCATGAGACATTTTAATCCTCTAGAGGATTACAGAATTTTCCACCACTGGTTCAGCGGAGTTAAAAACACTGTAATAATGGGAAAAATGATGATTGACATTCTTGGAACATGACAAGTTTATCCTTTCGGAACACATCATCTCCTCTATATTTCTATATCTATTACATTGCTGATTTACATCTATTTTTGATTTAATATTATAGCTTACCATTCAAGAGGTGGATATATTTCAATCACTGAAACCCGCAACACACTACTTCCAGATATTTTTATTAAAGCAGCTTCTGAAATAGGTTTAGACGAGGTAGATGTCAATGGTAAAGAAATTCTAGGTAAGATAGTACATAAATGTCAAACAAAGTGGCAATCAAAAATAGACAATCCAGAGACACCGCTAATAGTTATCTCACCAAATTTAAACAGGGTGTTGACTCCACTTTCAACAATCTTTCAGTTATCTCGTGTTGGTCAGTTTTAAGGGTGGACAATCAGATTAAGATCAGCTGCTGTTGTAATACGCTCTGCTTCCTTCACATCTGACAGAACCCGATTAGAGGCATATCCAGGTGAATTTCATATAAATATGATATTAAAAAAAATCAACCAATCAGAGAGCTTTACATTTGTGATAGATAAAAATTTCGAAAGACGCTACAAAGATTTTGCCATTTTGCCAACTGAACATTACATCTAATAGATACTGTCAGATGTTAGAGGAGTGTAGAATACTATAACAGCTGACTTTAATTATATTGAAAGGTGGAGAAACCTGCGTATCCAAAGGAATCCAGAGCCTCTAAAAGCTGCAAATGTTGTCACATAATATTGTATCAAGTACACCTCACAATGGGATGGAAGCGATCTCACCATTGAGGTGCTTTGCACCTATTGAATAGGTAGACGCAAGTCCAAATATCACACGATCGTAGGTAGTCCCATTCACAGTATTAAGTGTTGTCCATTTTAGCGTATGAGCTATGCTCATTATTGAACATGTTAACGTGGCTGTGAACTGTAAAACAGCAATAAAAGTGCATTCCGTTTACTTTAGTTGATGTTTTAGCATAAGGTTTCATAATCTGTCAAGTTCATGTTCTTCATATCCTTTCTTATCCAATGAAGGCAATACCTTGATTTCCAACGTCATATGTCGTGGTCTATTTAATGTTCAGCGAGTGTGAGAGGTGATTGTTTGTTGATATTGGCGAACGTCTTGACCATCATTGTTTAAGCTTTCATTTCATACTAGAAATAATAATAATAAATTCTTTTTTTATAGAGGGTTACACATTTAGCTAATAACTAATCTTCGACATATTTAAAACCATATATGTATATTAAAAGTCTCATCATGTTTGTCATTTAGTGTAATAAAAGATATGTAGAAAACTGCATTCAAACAGGAAATATTTACAATATAAAATGCAAAAAACATGGTTAGAAAATGATAAATAAAAATGGCCACTTGGTGATTTTGAGCATTCATCATAACTACATTGCTGTACACTATCAACAAACACATGGGTATCATAATATGGCAACAGTTTTTGATTTTGGGCCACCTATAGAGACTGGTCAAAGTCAATAGTATCAATAATATGCCATTCTCTTTATTATTTAAAACATTTGGTACCCATTCATCTAGAAATCTTTCACAATAATCTGTTATATCAACAATTTTTTAAATAATGTTGAATTGGATTTTATCATGATTATTTTCTATTCTGTTGATTTTATGAGAAAAGGATTTTATACCTTTAGAATTGTCAAAATAATAACGCCACGATATAGCTGTAATATTACTGAAGTTGGCACTAAACACCAATCAATCAATCAAAATAATATACATTTAATATTCTGTAATTATCTCTGTCGTCTGCACAGTTTCGGGGCCGTCGTGGTCGTGGACAGCTTTCCTTATTAATTGTATATAAACATGATAAACATAAGTAATAAGTAAATATAATAGATAGGTAAACATGGTGTTTAATTCCACTTTCAACAATATGTCAGTTATATCGTGGCAGTCAGTTTTATTGGTGGAGGAAACCGGAATACATGGAGAAAGCCACCGATCTGCCGCAAGTCATTTTGCTAAGTTATTTGTTATATAGTACGCTACCGTCCGTCCTTCCGTAACATCCTTGTGAACACTCTAGAATCAACATCCTTCAATGGATTTTGACCCAACTTGGTGCATACTTAATCCTTAAGAGAATCTGAAACCCTATTGATTTTCAAGGTCACCGGGTAATTTATTTTACCATGTAATATCCTTGTGAACACTCTAAAATCAATATCCTTCAATGGATTTTGACCAAACTTGATACATACTTAGTACTTAAGAGAATCTGGAACCCTATCGATTTTCAAGGTCAAAGGTCAAGGTCACAGAGTCTTAATATTTACCCTGTAACATCCTTGTGAACACTCTAGAATCAGCATCCTTCAATGGATTTTGACCAAACTTGGTACGTACTTAGTCCTTAAGAGAATCTGGAACCCTATTGATTTTCAAGGTCAAAGGTCAAATTTTTAGGCGAGGGGATACACCACGCTTTGCGTTGCTCTTGTTTTCCTTCGTCTTATGTACCCTATGTTGCCAGTTTCTTTGGATTGTCTCCCTTTTATGATTTCCCCTTCGGTATTCTCTAACGTATATTGTATAAAAGTTGCAAAATTTCCCTTTATGACCACTCACTACCAACAAAATTGCAGCCACTGTCGCTTTTCTCAAGAAAGATTTTCCTTGCAAATTTAAATCATCTGAGGAACCGGACGCTTGACAGTTACTCTAGAATTAACGTCGATACATAATATATTGACTATTCAGGTTGTATTATTAATAATCTGTTCATTTCCTCTAATAGGAACATTTGTATAATGCTTTTTAGCTTGCCTGACCCAAAGGGTCATGTGAGGTATTGCCATCACTTGGCGTCCGTCGTCCATCGTCCGTCCATTAACTTTTTCATATTTTAATCTACTCCTCTGAAACAACTGGGCCAAATGGAACCAAATTTGGCAGAAAGCATCTATATAAGGTCCTCTATTAAATTTCTTCATTTCGTCCCATTCTGCCAACAAATATGGCCACCAAGGGCAATTCTTGTTTCTGATTGGCTAATGTTAAAAAAATCTTCTCCTCTGAAACTGCTTGGCCAAATGGAGCCAAACTTGACAGGAATAATCTATGTAAGATCCTCTATAAAACTTCTTCATTTGGTTCCATTCGGCCGCTGTTACTTAAAATAGAACATATGGTAAAATTGCATGTTTTTGGTAATAACTCAAAAACCGTTAATAATATCAGAAATCTGACAGGGGGTTAAAATAATCAGCACAGCAAGATCTAACTACCCTGAAATTTTGAAGAAAACCTGATTACCTATCTTGGAGTTATTGCCCTTTTTAGCTCACCTGGCCTTTAGGCCATGTGAGCTATTGTCATCACTTTTCGTCCGTCGTCCGTCCGTCAACATTTCACATTTTAATCTTCTCCTCAGAAACCACTGGGCCAATTGTAACCAAACTTTAGTGGAATGTTCCTTGGATGGCCCCCTTCCAAAATTGTGTCCGGTGATCCTGACTTCCAACCAAGATGGCCGCCAAGCTCAAAATAGAAAAAAGGGGGGATGAAATTTTAATTGTCCTTTGCTGCTTTAGTGTAAGTCAAAATAAGCTCAAATTTTTGCTGCAGCTACATGGCAAGGAGTAGTTTAACATATATTCCGGTTTTTTTTGTGAAATTTTTCTTTCAGCCGATATATACCGATTATGCAAATTAGGCATATTTTGATAAAAGATCACATTTAAATCTTCTCCTCTGAAACCGCTGAACCAAATTAAACCAAACCTGGCAGGGATAGTCCCTGGGTGGGTCCCTTTCAAAATTGTGTCCGACAGCCCCGCCCTCCATTCAAGATGGCTGCTGTTACTAAAAATAGAAATTTCTTCAATTGTCCATTGCTGCTTTAGTATAAGTCAAAATGAGCTCAAATTTTAGCTGCAGCTACATGGCAAGGAGTAGTTTAGCATATGTTCGGGAATTTTGTTTGAAATTTTTCTTTCAGCCGATTTATACCGATTATGCAAATTAGGCATATTTTGATAAAAGATCACATTTAAATCTTCTCCTCTGAAACCGCTGAACCAAATTAAACCAAACCTGGCAGGGATGGTCCCTGGGTGGGTCCCTTTCAAAATTGTGTCCGTCAGCGCCGTCCTGTATCCAAGATGGCCGCCGTTACTAAAAATAGAAATTTCTTCAAATGGCCAAAACTGCTCTATTTTAAACCAGAATGGGCCCAAATTTGAACTGTATAAGCATAATGATGAGCTTTTTAACATATATTACTGGATTTTTTTATGAACTTTGAACTTTTGCCGATTTTGACCGATTATGCAAATTAGAAAAAAGGGGGGATGAAATTTAAAAAAAATCTTGTCCTCTGAAACTACTGAGCCAATCTCAACCAAACTTTGCTGAAATGATTCTTGGGTGGTCCTCTTCCAAAAATGTGTCCAGCATTTTAGAACTTCGACCAAGATGGCCACCACAGCCGAAGTTAATTTAACATAGGACCCTATGGGAAATTCCCATAAAAATCTTCTTGTCTGAAACCATTTGCTCAATAACAACAAAATTTTGATGAAATAGTCATTGGATGGTTCTCTTCCAAAAATGTGTCCGGCGATTCGGCCCTTCGACCAAGATGGCCCCCACAGCCGAACTTAGCTTAACATTAGACCCTATGGGAAATTCACATAAAAATCTTCTCCTCAGAAACCACTGGGCCAATTGCAACAAAACTTTGGTGGAATGATCCTTGGATGGCCCCCTTCCAAAATTGTGTCCGGTGATCCCGACTTCCAACCAAGATGGCCACCAAGCTAAAAATAGAAAAAAGGGGGGATGAAATTTGAAAAAAATCTTCTCCTCTGAAACTATTGAGCCAATCTCAACCAAACTTTGCTGAAATGATCCTTGGGTGGTCCTCTTCCAAAATTATGTCTGGCATTTCAGACCTCCGACCAAGATGGCCGCCACAGCCGAACTTAATTTAACATAGGACCCTATGGGAAATTCCCATAAAAATCTTCTTGTCTGGAACCAATTGCTTAATTGGAACCAAACTTTGATAAAATAGTCATTGGATGGTCCTCTTCCAAAATTGTGTCTGGTGGTCCCGCCCTCTGATCAAAATGGCTGCACAGCTGAACTTAGTTTAACATAGGACCCTATGGGAAATTCACATAAAAACCTTCTTGTCTGGAACCAGTAGCTCAATTAGAACCAAGCTTGGATGGAATAGTCATTGGATGGTCCTCTTCCAAAATTGTGTCCGGCAGTCGCGTTCTCCCACCAAGATGGCCGCCACAGTGCAATTGCGTTGATATTGAAAGCAGCTTTGATCCAGGTGAGCAATTACAGGCTCCTGGGAGCCTCTGGTTTCATCAAATTTTCAAAATTTTAATACTTTTCGTTTTTTATTTAAAAAAACTATAAGAGATAGATGTTAAGTGTAAACTGAAAACATGTTCAGCTTGTCAAGATCTACATGCCCTGCAATTTTGAAGTAAATCTGATTACCCGTCTAGGAGTTATTGCCCTTTTTCATTATTATTTTTTTAATTTAAGCATTTTTCTCTGATATTTCAAAAACTATTAGAGATAAAGGTTAAGTTTAAATTGCAAAAATGTGCAGCATATCAAGATCTACCTACCCTGCAATTTTGAAGTTAATCTGAGTACCCAATTTGGAGTTATTGCTCTTTTTTCATCAAATTTTCAAAATTTTAATACTTTTCATCCTTTATTTCAAAAACTATAAGAGATAGATGTTAAGTTTAAACTGCAAACATGTTCATCATGTCAAGATCTACGTAGCCTGCAATTTTAAAGTAAATCTGATTACCCATCTTGAAGTTATTGCCCTTTTTTCATCAAATTTTAAAAATGTTAATACTTTTCATCCTTTATTTCAAAAACTATAAGAGATAGATGTTAAGTGTAAACTGAAAACATGTTCAGCTTGTCAAGATCTACATGCCCTGTAATTTTGAAGTAAATCTGATTACCCGTCTAGGAGTTATTGCCCTTTTTTCATCATTTTTTAGCTCACCATGTGAGGTATTGCCATCACTTGTCGTCTGTCCGTTAACTTTTTCATATTTTAATCTTCTCCTCTGAAACAACTTGGCCAAATGGAACCAAACTTGGCAGTAAGCATCTATGTAAGGTCCTCTATAAATTTCTCCATTTCATTCCGTTCCACCAACAAATATGGCCACCAAGGGCAATTCTTGTTTCTGATTGGCTACTGTTTAAAAAAATCTTCTCCTCTGAAACTGCTTGGCAAAATGGAGCCAAGCTTGGCAGGAAGCATCTATGCAAGATCCTCTATAAAGTTTCTTCATTTGGTTCCATTCGGCCAACAAACATGGCCACCAAGATGAATTCTTTTTTCTGATTGGCTAATGTTAAAAAAATCTTCTCCTCTGAAACAACTTGGCCAAATGGAGCCAAACTTGGAAGGAAGCATCTATGCAAGGTGTCCAAACCTGGCATAGATGGTCCCTGGGTGTGTCCCTTTCAAAATTGTGTCCGACAGCCCCACCCTCCATTCAAGATGGCTGCTGTTTTTTTAAGGTAATGATTATCTCCCTTTGAAATTTGCTTCAGTATCATTCTATTGTCAGGTGAGCGATACAGGCTCAGTGGGCTGAGCCTCTAGTTTGCTATTGCAATTACTAATATCAGATCAGTTGCGGAACAAACCCGGTTTAAATATTAATTCTCCCACCGGTGATGGGTGGAGAGAATTGGAACGTGGTTAGTCGTGTGGTACCGACGATGAGACTTACCCAGTACCAGTAATTATGTTCATTCATTTAACAGGTTATTCACGCATGCAGTCTAATATTAAAAATGGCGAAAGACAAAGTACAGCAACGTCATATCTCAGACCTATTATAAATAGACCAAATTTACATATAAGTCTAAACACCATGGCAACAAAGGTATGGTTATTATGTCCTCCAAACGAAGTTTGGGAGACATATTGTGTTTGCTCCGTTTCTTATTATTATTCTTCTTCTTTCTTTCTTCCTCCAAAAGTTTATCCGACACATTTCTCTGCGACCACTGAACGGAAATCAATGAAACTTCACAGAAATGTTAAGCACTATGAGTAGATGTGCAGACTACTTTCGGAATTTTCAAAATGGCCGTCGTTGCCATGGAAATGGCCAAAATGCTAAAAAATTGAAAAACACAAAAATGATCATAGCAGGTTACTCGCCAAACAGAAATTGATGAAACTTGATAGGAACAACATCCACATCTAGTGGAATGAGATAAGCCAAAAAAATTGGAATCGTTTGGACAAACTCTGCCACAATTGCCATGGAAACAAAAAAGGGGGGATTTAAAAAAAAATTGGATTCCTTTCATCAAACTTCATGAAATTTTGTAGGAATATCCACCGTAGTGTGGCAGCTTTTGGGGGGGGGGGGGGGGGGGGGGGATTTCAAAATGGCGGCCGTAAACAAAAATCCTCCGATTTGGGCGAAATTTGGTTTCCAAGGAGATTATGATGTTGTGAATTGATATTCATCATTGGTTTGCTATGGCTACCATTTTGAATCCAAAATGGCCGCCAAAATACAAAAATCCTCCGATTTGGGTGAAATTTGATTTCCAAGTAGAATATGATGTTGCGAATTGATATCCATCGTTGGTTCCAAAATGGCCACCAAAATACAAAAATCCTCCGATTTGGGAGAAATTTGGTTTCCAAGTAGATTTTGACGTTGGGAATTGATATCCACTTTGTAGGAATATCCACCGTAGTATGTGACAGCTTTTGGGGGGGTTGAAAAAAATCAAAATGGCGGCCGTTGCCATGGTAACCAAGGTACAAAATGGCCACCAAATACAAAAATCCTTCGATTTAGGCGAAATTTTGTTTCCAAGTAGATTATGATGTTGCAAATTGATATTCATCGTTGGTTTGCTATGGTGCTCGGAATTGGATGAAACTTTCCAGAAATTTTGTCTGACATGTGTACACATAATTTTGAGGCTTAGAAATTTCAGAATGGCCGCCGTTGCCACATAAAACGTGAAAAATTTAAAGTGCTCGGAATTGGATGAAACTTAATAGAAATGTTGTATGGCATGTGTATAAATGGTTTTGAGGCTTGGAAATTTCAAAATGCCTGCCGTTGCCATGGAAACCGCAAAAACACTCAATTTAACACAAAGGTGAATAACAACCATATCTTTTCAGACTTAGTATGCAAATAGCTATCTAATATTTGCTTATTAATATAATAGTGTATGACAAACATCTTTTGCATTTAATTTCATGCTAATAATATAGTCTTCTAACATCTCCATTACTGACAGACAATTGAAGCCATTTTTTTCTTGCTTTGCTTACTAGTTTATTGTAGTACATTGTAGGGTAACATAACAAAGAAACCCTACTATAGACATGATAGAGTCAAAAACTGGGCTCTAATTATTTCTTGCAATGTTCTCACACTATTTTTCATTCATACCACTAGTACTTGTATTGTTTGTTTGGGGGACATTTGTAACGCTCTGCGTTACAGTAACCAATATTTAGACAGTGATTTTCTGACTGCGTTTTGGGGTTGAATATCGGCCCCAGTCCCAATGTGGAAAAGGCTCTTTTTTTCCCAATTTCATGGGGGAAATTCCCAATAGCGTGGTGATAAAATTATTCGTAAAAATCGTTAATGAAAGCTTTTATAAATGAAATTAAAAGTCAAACATTTTCAAATGCATGACCTGTTTACTGTTTGCTTTGATTATGCAAGCGAAATACTATGCACAAGATACCGGGAACCAGTACAGTATATTGGGTCACTTGATTTGTTGAAAGTGGCATGTACCGGACTGGGATAAAACTTCAGAAAAACGAAAGGGGAAATTGTAATATTTGGAATAAATTTTTATATTAAAGATGTTTATTTAAATAAATTTAATATAAAAAATAGTAAATATGTCCTGGGATTTACGTTGCTTGATATTTTCTCAATTCATTGGGAATTAAAAACGGAAAACAGTTGATGAAGTGGAATACTCAAATTATTGTCAATTGAGTTTTAAAGTTAAAAATAAAAATGTCATGATGTTGATAATATGTTAAATTTTTTTTACCAGTAGTGATGGAAGCAAGTACAGGTAACTTGAATCCTTTGGATTAAAAAAAAAGTTTTTACTGCCCGAGAGCAATGAGGTTGATGACGTTAATAAAGTTTGTGCTTTGAAGTGAGTCCGACCCACTACCGGTCACCGACACTAGTACTGATACACGGTGTCGAGCCACTTTTGACAAAAATTATATAGTAAAACAGGATTTTTTTTAAATGAAAATATAGAATAAATATAGGGTAAATTTAAAATATATTTAGCAAAAAATACATGCCCTTGATCACTTGACACCCTGTGTCCATGGCCCCCAGAAGTTGAATGCCATGTTACCACTGTCAGTGTTACTTCAGAAACAACAAATTCAAATTCTTTATTTCCTAGCACAGCTTCAAATGACATCCAACAACATGTAAATAGTGCAAATAGTGGTGATGTTGATAAGGGTATTAATGTAAGTTTTGTGAATTGTTTTGTCACTCTGATTCGGACAGTTGTGTGCCAGAGGTCATGGTGCCAGATGCCATGTTGTTCATTTCAATAAAGAATGAACAAAAATAGCCATGGCTATATGACAGTGTGGTACACCAAGGGTATTTATATAAGTTTTGTGAACTGTTTTGTGGTCATTCTTCCTCATCACAGGAAATTGTTACTGTTGGCATTAACCTTGGTACAGTATGATTGCTATTCTATTACTGGACCTCCAAACTAATAAATTTATTAGCTCTTCCAATCTTTTCCCAATTCACATCATTTACGCACGAATTTTCCCAATTATAAGGGCCCCGGGGCCCAAATACAAATGAGTTGGAAAATCACTGTTAGATATATTTATTACTGTAATTTACAGTACCTAAATAATGCAATCATTGACAAAACTAAGGTTCTCCTCCCTCGGGCATTGCTGACCTTAGCCTAAGGTTAACCTCCCTCGGGCATTGCTGACCTTAGCCTAAGGTTAACCTCCCTCGGGCATTGCTGACTTTAGCCTAAGGTTCTCCTCCCTCGGGCATTGCTGACCTTAGCCTAAGGTTCTCCTCCCTCGGGCATTGCTGACCTTAGCCTAAGGTTCTCCTCCCTCGGGCATTGCTGACCTTAGCCTAAGGTTCTCCTCCCTCGGGCATTGCTGACCTTAGCCTAAGGTTCTCCTCCCTCGGGCATTGCTGACCTTAGCCGATTTTGGTTATCCTGTTTTGTCCCTTTGGTTTCATTGCTTCCAAAACTTTAAATTATTAGGCTTTCCAATCTTTCGATTTAGAGTGTACCTGATGAATGGTTATTTCAGAAACGCTTCGTGCGCACTAAGTTTGTTATCTATGTTTTTATTGTTTTATTACTATATAAATCAAGCACAATCTTTTAGATATAGACACATACAGAGTGATGTACCCATATGTATAAACACAGACTACAACGATGTAGGAATATCAAATACTAGTATACACATGTGACCCTTTTGTTTTTGCTAACGTTTATTTATTATCTACACATGTGTCTAAAGTAGTCATCAACTTTAGCAGTGGTCCGGTGACCCACGGCCAGTGAAAATTGATTCGGACCAGTGACTTTTGCCAAATTTGTTCAATACAATATATATAAATATTCTAATTTTGAAGTTTTCTGGCCAGTAAATTTGAAAGTCTAATTTCCATTACTGCTAAAGGCATCTCTAATAAATATATCCTGGTTCACTTATATATTAAAAGATATTTGCACTCGATTCGAAACAGGACAGAAAAGCTTGCAAAAGCTCGCTTTAATACCTGTTTCTAGTACAAATATGCATTGCACAACAGAGAAAGTTTGAGGAGCAGGACGTTCTTACAATAGGTAATCGTCATCTACATTCAGTCATTTTACGTGTTTAGTTGTACACCTCACACTGGTATCGCTTGCCACTTTAAGCATCCATTAATTGTATTGTATTTGATTTTCCAGTGTATTTTTATTATTGCTAATGGATGTCTTCAAATCCTCATGAAATGCTTACAATGTGTTAACGGGTACTAGTATTACAAGGTAAGACAAGTATATGAAAATGCTACTTCCTATTGCAATGTATTTATCCAAAGATTGATGGCATGTTACAATGGACTTATTAAGACATACAACTGCATTCTGCATAAGCATTTCATGTGACTGATTATTAAATCTATCAGTATGTTGAGGAAAAATACAACTTACATATTTCAATTGTTCCGTACCATCTAATTACACAGTTCGTGGGAGGGGCTGTCGTAGTCGTGACCGTATGGTAGTTGTATTTACAATTACCAATACAATCAGTGCCTGTAACCACTAACGTTGTGAACTTGAATCCCGCTCATGCGACATTTATTCGATGCAACACTGCGTTAAAGTTACCAGTGACTTGCAACAGGTCAGTGGTTTTCTCCAGTTTCCTCCACCAATAAAACTGACCGCCATAATATAACTGAAATATTGTTGAAAGTGGCATTAAACACCATAATCCCCCACGTGTCGCAGACACGAAATAGGAGATAACAGCATCTGAAATGCATTTATGTATTTTATAACATGTTGCAGGTTCTATTGAAAGACAAAGAAGCCTATGGTGTTGAAATAATCAAGGACAACAAGAAATTTTTAATTTATGCCAATAAAGAAGTGATTTTATCTAGTGGCAGTGTTAATAGTCCTGTTCTACTAATGTTGTCTGGAATAGGACCTAAAGAACACTTAGAGAAACATGGGGTATGTAATGTAATTTCATTCTTTAAATTGACTTGCCACAGAAAGAGATATATTGCAGAAACACAGGGTATGTAATGTAATTTCATTCTTTAAATTGACTTGCCACAGAAAGAGATATATTGCAGAAACACAGGGTATGTAATGTAATTTCATTCTTTAAATTGACTTGCCACAGAAAGAGATATATTGCAGAAACACAGGGTATGTAATGTAATTTCATTCTTTAAATTGACTTGCCACAGAAAGAGATATATTACAGAAACACAGGGTATGTAATGTAATTTCATTCTTTAAATTGACTTGCCACAGAAAGAGATATATTACAGAAACACAGGGTATGTAAATGTAATTTCATTCTTTAAATTGACTTGCTACAGAAAGGGATATGTTGCAGAAACACAGGGTATGTAATGTAATTTCATTCTTTAAATTGACTTGCCACAGAAAGGGATATATTACAGAAACACAGGGTATGTAATGTAATTTCATTCTTTAAATTGACTTGCCACAGAAAGGGATATATTACAGAAACACAGGGTATGTAATGTAATTTCATTCTTTAAATTGACTTGCCACAGAAAGGGATATATTACAGAAACACGGGGTATGTAATGTAATTTCATTCTTTAAATTGACTTGCCACAGAAAGGGATATATTGCAGAAACACAGGGTATGTAATGTAATTTCATTCTTTAAATTGACTTGCCACAGAAAGAGATATATTACAGAAACACAGGGTATGTAAATATAATTTCATTCTTTAAATTGACTTGCCACAGAAAGAGATATATTACAGAAACACAGGGTATGTAATGTAATTTCATTCTTTAAATTGACTTGCCACAGAAAGGGATATATTACAGAAACACGGGGTATGTAATGTAATTTCATTCTTTAAATTGACTTGCCACAGAAAGGGATATATTGCAGAAACACAGGGTATGTAATGTAATTTCATTCTTTAAATTGACTTGCCACAGAAAGAGATATATTGCAGAAACACAGGGTATGTAATGTAATTTCATTCTTTAAATTGACTTGCCACAGAAAGGGATATATTGCAGAAACACAGGGTATGTAATGTAATTTCATTCTTTAAATTGACTTGCCACAGAAAGAGATATATTACAGAAACACAGGGTATGTAAATGTAATTTCATTCTTTAAATTGACTTGCCACAGAAAGGGATATGTTGCAGAAACACAGGGTATGTAATGTAATTTCATTCTTTAAATTGACTTGCCACAGAAAGGGATATATTACAGAAACACAGGGTATGTAATGTAATTTCATTCTTTAAATTGACTTGCCACAGAAAGAGATATATTACAGAAACACAGGGTATGTAATGTAATTTCATTCTTTAAATTGACTTGCCACAGAAAGAGATATATTACAGAAACACAGGGTATGTAATGTAATTTCATTCTTTAAATTGACTTGCCACAGAAAGGGATATATTACAGAAACACAGGGTATGTAATGTAATTTCATTCTTTAAATTGACATGCCACAGAGAGATATATTACAGAAACACAGGGTATGTAATGTAATTTCATTCTTTAAATTGACTTGCCACAGAAAGAGATATATTACAGAAACACAGGGTATGTAATGTAATTTCATTCTTTAAATTGACTTGCCACAGAAAGAGATATATTACAGAAACACAGGATATGTAATGTAATTTCATTCTTTAAATTGACTTGCCACAGAAAGGGATACATTACAGAAACACAGGGTATGTAATGTAATTTCATTCTTTAAATTGACTTGCCACAGAAAGAGATATATTACAGAAACACAGGGTATGTAATGTAATTTCATTCTTTAAATTGACTTGCCACAGAAAGAGATATATTACAGAAACACAGGGTATGTAATGTAATTTCATTCTTTAAATTGACTTGCCACAGAAAGAGATATATTACAGAAACACAGGGTATGTAATGTAATTTCATTCTTTAAATTGACTTGCCACAGAAAGAGATATATTACAGAAACACAGGGTATGTAATGTAATTTCATTCTTTAAATTGACTTGCCACAGAAAGGGATATATTGCAGAAACACAGGGTATGTAATGTAATTTCATTCTTTAAATTGACTTGCCACAGAAAGAGATATATTACAGAAACACAGGGTATGTAATGTAATTTCATTCTTTAAATTGACTTGCCACAGAAAGGGATATGTTGCAGAAACACAGGGTATGTAATGTAATTTCATTCTTTAAATTGACTTGCCACAGAAAGAGATATATTACAGAAACACAGGGTATGTAATGTAATTTCATTCTTTAAATTGACTTGCCACAGAAAGGGATATATTACAGAAACACAGGGTATGTAATGTAATTTCATTCTTTAAATTGACTTGCCACAGAAAGAGATATATTACAGAAACACAGGGTATGTAATGTAATTTCATTCTTTAAATTGACTTGCCACAGAAAGGGATATATTACAGAAACACAGGGTATGTAATGTAATTTCATTCTTTAAATTGACTTGCCACAGAAAGAGATATATTACAGAAACACAGGGTATGTAATGTAATTTCATTCTTTAAATTGACTTGCCACAGAAAGAGATATATTACAGAAACACAGGGTATGTAAATGTAATTTCATTCTTTAAATTGACTTGCCACAGAAAGAGATATATTACAGAAACACAGGGTATGTAATGTAATTTCATTCTTTAAATTGACTTGCCACAGAAAGAGATATATTACAGAAACACAGGGTATGTAATGTAATTTCATTCTTTAAATTGACATGCCACAGAGAGATATATTACAGAAACACAGGGTATGTAATGTAATTTCATTCTTTAAATTGACTTGCCACAGAAAGAGATATATTACAGAAACACAGGGTATGTAATGTAATTTCATTCTTTAAATTGACTTGCCACAGAAAGGGATATATTGCAGAAACACAGGGTATGTAATGTAATTTCATTCTTTAAATTGACTTGCCACAGAAAGAGATATATTACAGAAACACAGGGTATGTAATGTAATTTCATTCTTTAAATTGACTTGCCACAGAAAGGGATATATTGCAGAAACACAGGGTATGTAATGTAATTTCATTCTTTAAATTGACTTGCCACAGAAAGATATATTACAGAAACACAGGGTATGTAATGTAATTTCATTCTTTAAATTGACTTGCCACAGAAAGGGATATATTACAGAAACACGGGGTATGTAATGTAATTTCATTCTTTAAATTGACTTGCCACAGAAAGAGATATATTACAGAAACACAGGGTATGTAATGTAATTTCATTCTTTAAATTGACTTGCCACAGAAAGAGATATATTACAGAAACACAGGGTATGTAATGTAATTTCATTCTTTAAATTGACTTGCCACAGAAAGAGATATATTACAGAAACACAGGGTATGTAATGTAATTTCATTCTTTAAATTGACTTGCCACAGAAAGGGATATATTACAGAAACACAGGGTATGTAATGTAATTTCATTCTTTAAATTGACTTGCCACAGAAAGGGATATATTACAGAAACACGGGGTATGTAATGTAATTTCATTCTTTAAATTGACTTGCCACAGAAAGGGATATATTACAGAAACACGGGGTATGTAATGTAATTTCATTCTTTAAATTGACTTGCCACAGAAAGAGATATATTACAGAAACACAGGGTATGTAATGTAATTTCATTCTTTAAATTGACTTGCCACAGAAAGAGATATATTACAGAAACACAGGGTATGTAATGTAATTTCATTCTTTAAATTGACTTGCCACAGAAAGGGATATATTACAGAAACACGGGGTATGTAATGTAATTTCATTCTTTAAATTGACTTGCCACAGAAAGAGATATATTACAGAAACACAGGGTATGTAATGTAATTTCATTCTTTAAATTGACTTGCCACAGAAAGGGATATATTACAGAAACACAGGGTATGTAATGTAATTTCATTCTTTAAATTGACTTGCCACAGAAAGGGATATATTACAGAAACACAGGGTATGTAATGTAATTTCATTCTTTAAATTGACTTGTCACAGAAAGAGATATATTACAGAAACACAGGGTATGTAATGTAATTTCATTCTTTAAATTGACATGCTATAGAAAGGGATATATTACAGAAACACGGGGTATGTAATGTAATTTCATTCTTTAAATTGACTTGCCACAGAAAGGGATATATTACAGAAACACAGGGTATGTAATGTAATTTCATTCTTTAAATTGACATGCCACAGAAAGGGATATATTACAGAAACACAGGGTATGTAATGTAATTTCATTCTTTAAATTGACATGCCACAGAAAGAGATATATTACAGAAACACAGGGTATGTAATGTAATTTCATTCTTTAAATTGACATGCCACAGAAAGGGATATATTACAGAAACACGGGGTATGTAATGTAATTTCATTCTTTAAATTGACTTGCCACAGAAAGGGATATATTACAGAAACACGGGGTATGTAATGTAATTTCATTCTTTAAATTGACATGCCACAGAAAGGGATATGTAATGTAATTTCATTCTTTAAATTGACTTGCCACAGAAAGAGATATATTACAGAAACACAGGGTATGTAATGTAATTTCATTCTTTAAATTGACTTGCCACAGAAAGGGATATATTACAGAAACACAGGGTATGTAATGTAATTTCATTCTTTAAATTGACATGCCACAGAAAGGGATATATTACAGAAATTGATAGATTCTGTAGATCGTTGTTTGTCCTTTTGCTCTTTTTCTTTTGCCAATTGCATTGTTTGTCCTTCTTAAACTTACAAATTCTGATTACCCTTTTGGTATCTTGAAACTCTTCTAGTGAAAATGAATTAAAGGAATAGTATTTGTATACAAAGAAGGCATACTTCTGTCGTCCTATCATTAAGAAAGGTGCCTTATTTCATATTATATAGATTTTTAGTATGATGTTTGCATCATATTCACTGATAAGACTCTTCCTCTACACACCATTCAATTCACTTTGTATAAATATAATACAATTTCCTTAAATAAACTCTCCGTTCGATCCATCAAATGCTGCTCATCGACGTCCCTTGTACGTATTCATGGATAAAGAATACCTCTACCTCTAACATTACAGATACCTGTTGTTGCTGATTTACCTGTTGGTGAAAATTTGGAAGATCACATGCAGATTTTGATGAAATACAAAATCAACCAATCATATACGATGAACTCAGATATGGCTGACTCTCTAAGCAGTAGGATGCGGTATGGACTGACTGGTAGAGGTAAGCTACGAAAGAGTACAACCAGATTCGATAAGACGTTATTTTCAACCGTACTGTCACATAAATGACATACTACATACATGTACCCAGGGCTCACCACACATAGTAAAAACAGGGCGACTTGACTCCTCTCTCTCTTGACTTAAGGGTGAAGTGAGGGAAAATCTGGGAGACTTCCGAAAATCGATCCAAATGTTAACGTTTCTTTCCCCACTACTGCATGTTCCCCTACCTTTCACAAAAACGAACGTGCTGCACTATGATCTTTAAAAGGATGCAATTAACGAGTTTGGAATAAAATATTGAACATCAAACCCTGTATGGGTCACATTTCAAGAACTTGGGAGCTCCATTTATGTGAATATTGAAGAAAAAGTATGATTATTGGTGGAAAAAAATACGGACTAAAACTTTTGACAGAAATTTGGCGATTTCATTGAAACCAAGGTGAAGAAGTCGCCCACTTCGCCTGGTTTGGTGAGCCCTGCATGTACCCACTATTTCTTCCTTGACATAGTTACATCCAGTTGTTTGTGGGGCAGGGGAGGGGTGCATGTCTTGCTTTAGATACGATAACGTAACCCTCAGTCCGCATTTGCTCCAGCGAGGGTTACGATTCGGTCCCATTCAACGTAATGGAGCAAATTAAAATTTTCGTTCCGTGAATATTTCAACTTTCTTTTTGCATATGTGGTCATAACTTATTATTCCCTACAATTTTTAAGTAATGGTGATACGAAATAAGTGTTACAATACCCGTTTCTACCTTCACGATCGATTTCGTATTCGAAAATTGTTTCTTGTCCGCCATGACACCTTATGTAGACTCTCGTGATGGGCGGAGCCTATCCATATATGGATCTGAATGCCAAATATGGAAAACTTTTACGATGATGTTTACGGCAATTGATCCAAATAAGGATATCTCCAAAACGAGGCAAGTGCACGTGAAATAGCAACTTGTAAACAAAATGTCGGACAGAAAGAAGATTTCATGCATTAAAATTTTCAGATGGATATAAGTCTACCATGGATTGATGCAGCGTTTACTTTACCTAAATATATTTATCTTTCACCCCTGTTAATTTTTCCAACCACTTCAACGGAATTGGGACAAAAAACACCCGGTGTGAATCACTCCAGGCGCTGCTCCATTACGTTGGATGGGGCCGAATCGCAACCCTCGCTGGAGCAAAAGCGGACTGAGGGTTACGTTATCGTATCTAGTCTTGCTTGTGTTGTTAGCTTGCGTGTGGTGGTGTCCAGCGCATATTGTGTTGTGTTTTTGTTTTGTTTTTCTTCGTCTTGTGTACCCTATTTCTCTGGATTGCTCTTTTTTGGTTGCCACGGCACTTCTGTATTCTCTAACGTTCATTTACTGCCAATCATCATGTCATATGTCATTGGTATAGGATGATTGTTGACTACTGTTTAGACGTGTGCTATTAATTATTCTTTAATCTACATCAGGTGTTTTCACGTCATCCTTTTCTCCTGTTGTATTTTGATCATGCATTTTCAATTTTATTTTAAGAATTTTAAGTCCATTGCTTTTTATATATTTATCGGTATGGGGAACCCCCAATACACAGATAAACCACCATGTGATAGCGATAGACACCGTAATCCTCAATTTCATTACAAATCTCTATTTTATTTAGGTTGGAAGGCATTCGCTGGTAATGAAGGTAACATTTTTGGACAAATGCCAGGAAGAAGTAAGGATGAGCCAGATTATCCAGATTATCAATTAATACAGGTGTCCGTGTCCCAAGATAAAGCATTTATTGAATATGGACTGCAACAGAATTTTAAAAGAGAGGTATGTTTGATAACATGAATAACAAAGCAATGCCATACTGTTGGAACAGCTTCCCCTCTAGATATACTAAGGAAACCCTTGGTTCTGTAGTTTCCTTGCAGCAGCCACCAACCCTCTATCAAGGACATCCTGATAAGAAACACATGATCAGTTCATTCGCCAGGTAATCGATAGTTTCTCTACCAAAGCGAATCAGCTGCTCATCACTAGTCCATGGTCAGAATGTCTATCGTGTCTCACTCTTGGCATATTAAATGCAGCATTGGCGGCCATATTTAATCGAATGATTAAAATTTAACATAGCCCTTATAGGTCGATTAGTTATAACGACAGATTAGTGAATGATTAAATCTAACGACAAGTTGAACGACAGCTAACGCAATGATTAAATTTAATCACATGATTAAGAAAAATTTAACGCAGCGTTAGGGTTAATGACAAGTTGAATCTTACATATAGGAGAATGTCCGAGTAACTCTCCATTCCTTAAAAATAATGGAGCCGAGGCCCATTGTTTTTAAGGAATGGAGAGATACGAGGACATTCTCCAACTTAAAATCCACCCATTGAACTTTATTAATCTTGTAACAAAAAAAATTAATTAAATTGTTTGTTATTCACTTTTGCAATTTTAAACAGGTTGAGGTTTTTGACCTTTAAACTCTAGCTCGCCCCTGTCCACATTGTTCATAACTCTCTATTCCTTAAGAATAATGGAGAGTTTAGACAATAGATTTACATCACAGGTGGATTTTAATACATATTTATGGAAAGTTTACTATAGGAAAATTGATATAATCCCTGTGTTGTAAGATTTTATTCTCAATTGGGCCTTACGAGTCACGGTCAATTGAGGGTGTGGATCAAGGTATAAGCAGATCTAGATGTATATGTAGCATCATTTGTTTAAGATTCAATAGGATATATGCGGTCCTATATACATAGCGGACCCAGCTAGTGTCTTTTCGTTTTTCTTGAGAAACCTCTGTATGAAGTCTACTTTGTTGGAATAAGGAAATAGAGGAATAAGTCGGGGATAAGATGAACACAGTTGGTATCTATAAGAATGACGACTGTCTGTTAAAAGCACGTCCACCAAGCAAAACTAATATATCGTCAATCCAAAACTCCAGCATTTTGATGATGTAATATTCAGAAAACATTTGGTACCAACTGTATTCCTTTTTTTACCGGTTTGTTCTGTTATTCCTTTGAATCAGACGTTCTGAAGGAATTCCTCAATAAAAGTTAAAGACGCTAGCTCGGTCCTTTTTTAATGTAATCGTAGATATATATTCTAGTGCATGTGATGCCTTTCTGATTGAACCTTTATTAGGTACACTCATAGAGATAGGATTGGGAAACAAAATAATTTTAAAGTTTCTGGAGGAAGCAACCCAAAGGCCCTACACAGGATAGCAAATATCGGCAAGTGTAGGCTATTATATAATAATCTGCTTACATTTATAACTATGATCTGTACGATCAAGTCCTTATTACATTTTTGACTAAAGGGGCCGTCGTAGTCACGATCATATGGTAATTGGATTTACAACTACATGTGCAATCAGTGCCTATCACCACTAAAGTTGCGAGTTC
The DNA here is from genome assembly GCA_963680875.1 of Bathymodiolus brooksi. NCBI lineage: Eukaryota > Metazoa > Mollusca > Bivalvia > Mytilida > Modiolidae > Bathymodiolus > Bathymodiolus brooksi. The sequence continues at coordinate 84,033,662 of OY804588.1, read as the reverse complement.
GAACCCGTTCATGGCGAGGTGTACTCGATACAACATTATGTGATCAAGTTTGTCAGTGACTTGCGACGGGTCCGTGGTTTTCTTCGCATACTCCGGATTCCTCCATCAATAAAACTCCGCCATGATATAACTGAAATATCGTTGAAAGTGGCGTTAAACACCATAAACCTTAACCAAAGCGTTTTGACTAATATGTTCTATTTTGTAGCTTTAAGTGATTCTATTCAATTTTGTTGCAGATAAAAGATAAATTGATATCTCGAGCCAGTAAAACAGAGTTCACTTTGACAACAATACTAGCACACCCCAAAAGTAAAGGGACAATTCGACTCAAAAGTAGAGATCCGTTTGATTATCCTGAAATAGACCCACATTACCTGGAACATCCTCATGATATAAAGGTCTTAATAAGTGGTAAGTATCAATAATTATATAATAAATATAATAATCGTAATAATTATATAATACATATAATGATCATAATAATTATATAATACATATAATACTCGTAATAATTATATAATATTCCTAATAATTATATTATACATATAATAATCGTAATAATTATATAATAAATATAATATTCCTAATAATTATATAATAAATATAATATTCGTAATAATTATATAATACATATAATGATCATAATAATTATATAATAAATATAATAATCGTAATAAGAACAAGTTGACGATAAGAGGAGCATAGTTTGTATCCAAAAGAATGCTGACTGTCTGTTGAAAGTACGTCCACCAAACAAAACTAATAAATTGTCAATTCAAAGTTCAAGCATTCAAATACTTTGTTTTTAACACAAAAATGATAAAGACATGATAGTGTTTCTGTAAATAAACATTATCTTTATTACGATAATAACGAAAACAACATAATTAGTCTTCACTGGATAGTTGTCAGTTTCTTAAAATTGCTGTGAAAACACAAAAATTAATTTATCCAGAAGATCTTTAAAGTTTTCCAGTACCCACATTTGATTGATTTGATTTGATTTGATTTATTTTGTTTAATGCCACTTTCAGCAATATTTCAGATATATCATGGTGACCAGTTTTAGTGGTGGAAGAAGCCAGAGAGAACCACCGACCATGGGCAAGCAACTGGTAAACTTTATCACTTGCGGCTGCGAGTTGAGTGCACCCTTTTTTGTAATTTACAAATCCAGGCACAAACCCACGCCATATTGGTGATAAGCTTGTACAAGTTGTTAGGTAATCCAACTACCTAGCTCATTGAGCCACCCAGGCCCTTGCACACATTTGATTGATATTATTACTACGAGAATTAGATTTGTCACAGCATTATTAGTTTATTAGTAGATCTTTAGTTTTATGTGTATGTTTTGTATATCGTTGTTTGTCCTTTTGTCCTTTTTACTTTTTGCCATTGTGTTGTCTGTCCTTCTTCGATTTTTGGATTCTGATTACCTCCCTTTGTGGTTGTTTAGTGGGATTAGTGTCACTTGATCTTTAGTGTGAATTGTTATCTTCTTATTGTTCCTCCTTGACTGCATACAAAATGTTTGTCATAGTTATAGACAGTTCTTTTGTTGAAATAATGTTCCCTTGACGCTAAACAACAAACCAATAAATCAATCGTTTGTAATATTGTATTTCAGGAATAAGAAAAGCACAAGAGATTACATCAACAAGAGCTCTACAACAGATCGGTGCCACTTTAAATAGGGTTGATTTTAAAGGTGTTTGTGACACAGAAAAGTTTGACACTGATAGTTATTGGGAATGTATTCTACGTTACTTTGCCACTACATGTTTCCACCAAGTGTCGTCATGTCGGATGGGAGCATTGAATGATAAGACAGCTGTTGTTGATCCACAACTGAGGTAAAATGGGGGGTTAGGGTTATGGTGTTTAGCGCCACTTTCAACAATATTTCAGCTATATCGTGGCGGTCACTTTTATTGGTAGAGGAAACCGGAGAAAACCACCGACATGTCGCAAGGAACTGACAAACTTTATCGCATAATGTTGTACAGGGTACACCTCGCTGGAACGGGATTCGAACTCACAACTTTAGGGTGATAGGCACCTGTTGCATATGCATCCAACTACCATACGATCACGAGCACGAATTTACATAGAAGAAATATATATAGTCTTTATCAGTTCAGTCAAATAAATGTGAGAGAAAACCGAAGGAGCAATCAGTTATTAACAATCTAGAGACAACTGCACATAAGATACAAAACGAAAAAAAACAACGCAGAAAACTGAAAAGTATCACTGAGTGAATCTAGGTGCTCTTGATTAGTAAGCATTTCCAACTATATATATTTAAATAGCCAACACAGTATTCCTGCTTCAGAAGTACGATAAGCAAAAACTATGTTGCGAGATGGCTGAAAATGTGTAATATGGAAAAACAGTCAATGTCATGTGTTAATTCACGGTTGAACAGTAAAAATATCAGAACGATCAAACGATGAATGCATAATAGAGAAAAAAAAGTAAGAAATTTGACATTAAAGGTCATTTAAGGTCGAAAATATATTTGAATCATTCTTATTTTTTTCTTTTATTAATAGGTCTTATCGTTTTGGGTGGATACCTCTGTTGCAGGACTATTAGTCCCAGAGGGTACCATCCACCCAGTAGTCAAGGCTTCGGCAATGACATGGTTTATTAGATATATTTATAATTGATATTCACAATTCCTAAATAATGTACTTATTAATAAATAAAGCTGAGGTTCTTCTCCCTCAGGTGATCTTACTCGATTTAGGCTATCCTATTTAGGCCTTTTGGTTTTATTACTCCCAGATTTAGGCTATCCTATTTAGGCCTTTGGGTTTTATTACTCCCAGATTTAGGCTATCCTATTTAGGCCTTTGGGTTTTTATTGCTCCCAGATTTAGTCTATCCTGTTTAGGCCTTTTGGTTTTATTGCTCCCAGATTTAGGCTATCCTATTTAGGCCTTTGGGTTTTATTACTCCCAGATTTAGGCTATCCTATTTAGGCCTTTTGGGTTTTATTACTCCCAGATTTAGGCTATCCTATTTAGGCCTTTGGGTTTTATTACTCCCAGATTTAGGCTATCCTATTTAGGCCTTTGGGTTTTATTACTCCCAGATTTAGGCTATCCTATTTAGGCCTTTTGGTTTTATTACTCCCAGAATTAGGCTATCCTATTTAGGCCTTTTGGTTTTATTGCTCCCAGATTTAGGCTATCCTATTTAGGCCTTTTGGTTTTATTACTCCCAGAATTAGGCTATCCTGTTTAGGCCTTTTGGTTTTATTGCTCCCAGATTTAGGCTATCCTATTTAGGCCTTTTGGTTTTATTACTCCCAAGATTTAGGCTATCCTATTTAGGCCCTTTGGTTTTATTGCTCCCAGATTTAGGCTGTTCTGTTTAGGCCTTTTGGTTTTATTACTCCCAGATTTAGGCTATCTTATTTAGGCCTTTTGGTTTTATCGCTCACAGATTTAGGCTATCCTATTTAGGCCTTTTGGTTTTATTGAACCCAAATTTAGGCCTTTTGGTTTTATTACTCCCAGATTTAGGCTATTCTATTTAGGCCTTTTGGTTTTATTACTCCCAGATTTAGGCTATCCTATTTAGGCCTTTGGGTTTTATTACTCCCAGATTTAGGCTATCCTATTTAGGCCTTTGGGTTTTATTACTCCCAGATTTAGGCTATCCTATTTAGGCATTTGGGTTTTATTACTCCCAGATTTAGGCTATCCTATTTAGGCCTTTGGGTTTTATTATTCCCAGATTTAGGCTATCCTATTTAGGCCTTTTGGGTTTTATTACTCCCAGATTTAGGCTATCCTATTTAGGCCTTTGGGTTTTATTACTCCCAGATTTAGGCTATCCTATTTAGGCCTTTGGGTTTTATTACTCCCAGATTTAGGCTATCCTATTTAGGCCTTTTGGTTTTATTGCTCCCAGATTTAGGCTATCCTATTTAGGCCTTTTGGTTTTATTACTCCCAGAATTAGGCTATCCTGTTTAGGCCTTTTGGTTTTATTGCTCCCAGATTTAGGCTATCCTATTTAGACCTTTTGGTTTTATTACTCCCAAGATTTAGGCTATCCTATTTAGGCCCTTTGGTTTTATTGCTCCCAGATTTAGGCTGTTCTGTTTAGGCCTTTTGGTTTTATTACTCCCAGATTTAGGCTATCTTATTTAGGCCTTTTGGTTTTATTGCTCCCAGATTTAGGCTATCCTATTTAGGCCCTTTGGTTTTATTGCTCCCAGATTTAGGCTGTTCTGTTTAGGCCTTTGGGTTTTATTACTCCCAGATTTAGGATATCCTATTTAGGCCTTTGGGTTTTATTACTCCCAGATTTAGGCTATCTTATTTAGGCCTTTTGGTTTTATTACTCCCAGATTTAGGCTATCTTATTTAGGCCTTTTGGTTTTATCGCTCACAGATTTAGGCTATCCTATTTAGGCCTTTTGGTTTTATTGAACCCAAATTTAGGCCTTTTGGTTTTATTACTCCCAGATTTAGGCTATCCTATTTAGGCCTTTGGGTTTTATTACTCCCAGATTTAGGCTATCCTATTTAGGCCTTTGGGTTTTATTATTCCCAGATTTAGGCTATCCTATTTAGGCCTTTTGGTTTTATTACTCCCAGATTTAGGCTATCCTATTTAGGCCTTTGGGTTTTATTACTCCCAGATTTAGGCTATCCTATTTAGGCCTTTGGGTTTTATTACTCCCAGATTTAGGCTATCCTATTTAGGCCTTTGGGTTTTATTACTCCCAGATTTAGGCTATCCTATTTAGGCCTTTGGGTTTTATTACTCCCAGATTTAGGCTATCCTATTTAGGCCTTTTGGTTTTATTACTCCCAGATTTAGGCTATCCTATTTAGGCCTTTGGGTTTTATTACTTCCAGATTTAGTCTATCCTATTTAGGCCTTTGGGTTTTATTACTCCCAGATTTAGGCTATCCTATTTAGGCCTTTGGGTTTTATTACTCCCAGATTTAGGCTATCCTATTTAGGCCTTTTGGTTTTATTACTCCCAGATTTAGGCTATCCTATTTAGGCCTTTGGGTTTTATTACTCCCAGATTTAGGCTATCTTATTTAAGCCTTTTGGTTTTATTGCTCCCAGATTTAGGCTATCCTGTTTAGGCCTTTTGGTTTTATTACTCCCAGATTTAGACTATCCTATTTAGGCCTTTTGGTTTTATTGCTCCCAGATTTAGGCTATCCTATTTAGACCTTTTGGTTTTATTACTCCCAGATTTAGGCTATCCTATTTAGGCCTTTTGGTTTTATTGCTCCCAGATTTAGGCTATCCTATTTAGGCCTTTGGGTTTTATTACTCCCAGAATTAGGCTATCCTGTTTAGGCCTTTTGGTTTTTATTGCTCCCAGATTTAGTCTATCCTGTTTAGGCCTTTTGGTTTTATTGCTCCCAGATTTAGGCTATCCTATTTAGACCTTTTGGTTTTATTACTCCCAAGATTTAGGCTATCCTATTTAGGCCCTTTGGTTTTATTGCTCCCAGATTTAGGCTGTTCTGTTTAGGCCTTTTGGTTTTATTACTCCCAGATTTAGGCTATCTTATTTAGGCCTTTTGGTTTTATCGCTCACAGATTTAGGCTATCCTATTTAGGCCTTTTGGTTTTATTGAACCCAAATTTAGGCCTTTTGGTTTTATTACTCACAGATTTAGGCTATTCTATTTAGGCCTTTTGGTTTTATTACTCCCAGATTTAGGCTATCCTATTTAGGCCTTTGGGTTTTATTACTCCCAGATTTAGGCTATCCTATTTAGGCCTTTGGGTTTTATTACTCCCAGATTTAGGCTATCCTATTTAGGCATTTGGGTTTTATTACTCCCAGATTTAGGCTATCCTATTTAGGCCTTTGGGTTTTATTATTCCCAGATTTAGGCTATCCTATTTAGGCCTTTGGGTTTTATTACTCCCAGATTTAGGCTATCCTATTTAGGCCTTTGGGTTTTATTATTCCCAGATTTAGGCTATCCTATTTAGGCCTTTGGGTTTTATTATTCCCAGATTTAGGCTATCCTATTTAGGCCTTTTGGTTTTATTACTCCCAGATTTAGGCTATCCTATTTAGGCCTTTGGGTTTTATTACTCCCAGATTTAGGCTATCCTATTTAGGCCTTTGGGTTTTATTACTCCCAGATTTAGGCTATCCTATTTAGGCCTTTGGGTTTTATTACTCCCAGATTTAGGCTATCCTATTTAGGCCTTTTGGTTTTATTACTCCCAGATTTAGGCTATCCTATTTAGGCCTTTGGGTTTTATTACTTCCAGATTTAGGCTATCCTATTTAGGCCTTTGGGTTTTATTACTCCCAGATTTAGGCTATCCTATTTAGGCCTTTGGGTTTTATTACTCCCAGATTTAGGCTATCCTATTTAGGCCTTTTGGTTTTATTACTCCCAGATTTAGGCTATCCTATTTAGGCCTTTGGGTTTTATTACTCCCAGATTTAGGCCATCTTATTTAAGCCTTTTGGTTTTATTGCTCCCAGATTTAGGCTATCCTGTTTAGGCCTTTTGGTTTTATTGCTCCCAGATTTAGGCTATCCTATTTAGACCTTTTGGTTTTATTACTCCCAGATTTAGGCTATCCTATTTAGGCCTTTTGGTTTTATTGCTCCCAGATTTAGGCTATCCTATTTAGGCCTTTGGGTTTTATTACTCCCAGAATTAGGCTATCCTGTTTAGGCCTTTTGGTTTTATTGCTCCCAGATTTAGGCTATCCTATTTAGACCTTTTGGTTTTATTACTCCCAAGATTTAGGCTATCCTATTTAGGCCCTTTGGTTTTATTGCTCCCAGATTTAGGCTGTTCTGTTTAGGCCTTTTGGTTTTATTACTCCCAGATTTAGGCTATCTTATTTAGGCCTTTTGGTTTTATCGCTCACAGATTTAGGCTATCCTATTTAGGCCTTTTGGTTTTATTGAACCCAAATTTAAGCTATCCTATTTAGGCCTTTTGGTTTTATTACTCCCAGATTTAGGCTATTCTATTTAGGCCTTTTGGTTTTATTGCTCCCAGATTTAGGCTATCCTATTTAGGCCTTTGGGTTTTATTACTCCCAGATTTAGGCTATCCTATTTAGGCCTTTGGGTTTTATTACTCCCAGATTTAGGCTATCCTATTTAGGCCTTTGGGTTTTATTACTCCCAGATTTAGGCTATCCTATTTAGGCCTTTGGGTTTTATTATTCCCAGATTTAGGCTATCCTATTTAGGCCTTTGGGTTTTATTATTCCCAGATTTAGGCTATCCTATTTAGGCCTTTGGGTTTTATTACTCCCAGATTTAGGCTATCCTATTTAGGCCTTTTGGTTTTATTACTCTCAGATTTAGGCTATCCTATTTAGGCCTTTGTGTTTTATTACTCCCAGATTTAGGCTATCCTATTTAGGCCTTTTGGTTTTATTACTCCCAGATTTAGGCTATCCTATTTACGCCTTTGGGTTTTATTACTCCCAGATTTAGGCTATCCTATTTAGGCCTTTGGGTTTTATTACTCCCAGATTTAGGCTATCCTATTTAGGCCTTTTGGTTTTATTACTCCCAGATTTAGGCTATCCTATTTAGGCCTTTGGGTTTTATTGCTCCCAGATTTAGGCTATCCTATTTAGGCCTTTGGGTTTTATTACTCCCAGATTTAGGCTATCCTATTTAGGCCTTTGGTTTTTATTACTCCCAGATTTAGGCTATCTTATTTAGGCCTTTTGGTTTTATTCCTCCCAGATTTAGGCTATCCTGTTTAGGCCTTTTGGTTTTATTACTCCCAGATATAGACTATCCTATTTAGGCCTTTTGGTTTTATTACTCCCAGATTTAGACTATCCTATTTAGGCCTTTTGGTTTTATTGCTCCCAGATTTAGGCTATCCTATTTAGGCCTTTTGGTTTTATTACTCCCAGATTTAGGCTATCCTATTTAGGCCTTTGGGTTTTATTGCTCCCAGATTTAGGCTATCCTATTTAGGCCTTTTGGTTTTATTACTCCCAGAATTAGGCTATCCTGTTTAGGCCTTTTGGTTTTATTGCTCCCAGATTTAGGCTATCCTATTTAGGCCTTTTGGTTTTATTACTCCCAAGATTTAGGCTATCCTATTTAGGCCCTTTGGTTTTATTGCTCCCAGATTTAGGCTGTTCTGTTTAGGCCTTTTGGTTTTATTACTCCCAGATGTAGGCTATCCTATTTAGGCCTTTTGGTTTTATCGCTCACAGATTTAGGCTATCCTATTTAGGCCTTTTGGTTTTATTGAACCCAAATTTAGGCTATCCTATTTAGGCCTTTTGGTTTTATTACTCCCAGATTTAGGCTATTTTATTTAGGCCTTTTGGTTTTATTACTCCCAGATTTAGGCTATCCTATTTAGGCCTTTTGGTTTTATTACTCCCAGATTTAGGATATCCTATTTAGGCCTTTGGGTTTTATTACTCCCAGATTTAGGCTATCCTATTTAGGCCTTTGGGTTTTATTACTCCCAGATTTAGGCTATCCTATTTAGGCCTTTGGGTTTTATTATTCCCAGATTTAGGCTATCCTATTTAGGCCTTTGGGTTTTATTATTCCCAGATTTAGGCTATCCTATTTAGGCCTTTGGGTTTTATTACTCCCAGATTTAGGCTATCCTATTTAGGCCTTTTGGTTTTATTACTCCCAGATTTAGGCTATCCTATTTAGGCCTTTTGGTTTTATTACTCCCAGATTTAGGCTATCCTATTTAGGCCTTTGGGTTTTATTACTCCCAGATTTAGGCTATCCTATTTAGGCCTTTTGGTTTAACGCTCACAGATTTAGGCTATCCTATTTAGGCCTTTTGGTTTTATTGAACCCAAATTTAAGCCATCCTATTTAGGCCTTTTGGTTTTATTACTCCCAGATTTACGCTATTCTATTTAGGCCTTTTGGTTTTATTGCTCCCAGATTTAGGCTATCCTATTTAGGCCTTTGGGTTTTATTACTCCCAGATTTAGGCTATCCTGTTTAGGCCTTTTGGTTTTATTGCTCCCAGATTTAGGCTATCCTATTTAGGCCTTTTGGTTTTATTACTCCCAAGATTTAGGCTATCCTATTTAGGCCTTTTGGTTTTATTACTCCCAAGATTTAGGCTATCCTATTTAGGCCCTTTGGTTTTATTGCTCCCAGATTTAGGCTGTTCTGTTTAGGCCTTTTGGTTTTATTACTCCCAGAATTAGGCTATCCTGTTTAGGCCTTTTGGTTTTATTGCTCCCAGATTTAGGCTATCCTATTTAGGCCTTTTGGTTTTATTACTCCCAAGATTTAGGCTATCCTATTTAGGCCCTTTGGTTTTATTGCTCCCAGATTTAGGCTGTTCTGTTTAGGCCTTTTGGTTTTATTACTCCCAGATGTAGGCTATCCTATTTAGGCCTTTTGGTTTTATCGCTCACAGATGTAGGCTATCCTATTTAGGCCTTTTGGTTTTATCGCTCACAGATTTAGGCTATCCTATTTAGGCCTTTTGGTTTTATTGAACCCAAATTTAGGCTATCCTATTTAGGCCTTTGGGTTTTATTACTCCCAGATTTAGGCTATCCTATTTAGGCCTTTGGGTTTTATTACTCCCAGATTTAGGCTATCCTATTTAGGCCTTTTGGTTTTATTACTCCCAGATTTAGGCTATTTTATTTAGGCCTTTTGGTTTTATTACTCCCAGATTTAGGCTATCCTATTTAGGCCTTTTGGTTTTATTACTCCCAGATTTAGGATATCCTATTTAGGCCTTTGGGTTTTATTACTCCCAGATTTAGGCTATCCTATTTAGGCCTTTGGGTTTTATTACTCCCAGATTTAGGCCTTTGGGTTTTATTATTCCCAGATTTAGGCTATCCTATTTAGGCCTTTGGGTTTTATTATTCCCAGATTTAGGCTATCCTATTTAGGCCTTTGGGTTTTATTACTCCCAGATTTAGGCTATCCTATTTAGGCCTTTTGGTTTTATTACTCCCAGATTTAGGCTATCCTATTTAGGCCTTTTGGTTTTATTACTCCCAGATTTAGGCTATCCTATTTAGGCCTTTGGGTTTTATTACTCCCAGATTTAGGCTATCCTATTTAGGCCTTTTGGTTTAACGCTCACAGATTTAGGCTATCCTATTTAGGCCTTTTGGTTTTATTGAACCCAAATTTAAGCCATCCTATTTAGGCCTTTTGGTTTTATTACTCCCAGATTTAGGCTATTCTATTTAGGCCTTTTGGTTTTATTGCTCCCAGATTTAGGCTATCCTATTTAGGCCTTTGGGTTTTATTACTCCCAGATTTAGGCTATCCTATTTAGGCCTTTGGGTTTTATTACTCCCAGATTTAGGCTATCCTATTTAGGCCTTTGGGTTTTATTGCTCCCAGATTTAGGCTATCCTATTTAGGCCTTTGGGTTTTATTATTCCCAGATTTAGGCTATCCTATTTAGGCCTTTGGGTTTTATTATTCCCAGATTTAGGCTATCCTATTTAGGCCTTTGGGTTTTATTACTCCCAGATTTAGGCTATCCTATTTAGGCCTTTTGGTTTTATTACTCCCAGATTTAGGCTATCCTATTTAGGCCTTTGTGTTTTATTACTCCCAGATTTAGGCTATCCTATTTAGGCCTTTTGGTTTTATTACTCCCAGATTTAGGCTATCCTATTTACGCCTTTGGGTTTTATTACTCCCAGATTTAGGCTATCCTATTTAGGCCTTTGGGTTTTATTACTCCCAGATTTAGGCTATCCTATTTAGGCCTTTGGGTTTTATTACTCCCAGATTTAGGCTATCCTATTTAGGCCTTTGGGTTTTATTACTCCCAGATTTAGGCTATCCTATTTAGGCCTTTTGGTTTTATTACTCCCAGATTTAGGCTATCTTATTTAGGCCTTTTGGTTTTATTCCTCCCAGATTTAGGCTATCCTGTTTAGGCCTTTTGGTTTTATTACTCCCAGATATAGACTATCCTATTTAGGCCTTTTGGTTTTATTACTCCCAGATTTAGACTATCCTATTTAGGCCTTTTGGTTTTATTGCTCCCAGATTTAGGCCTTTTGGTTTTATTACTCCCAGATTTAGGCTATCCTATTTAGGCCTTTGGGTTTTATTGCTCCCAGATTTAGGCCTTTTGGTTTTATTGCTCCCAGAATTAGGCTATCCTGTTTAGGCCTTTTGGTTTTATCGCTCACAGATTTAGGCTATCCTATTTAGGCCTTTTGGTTTTATTGAACCCAAATTTAAGCTATCCTATTTAGGCCTTTTGGTTTTATTACTCCCAGATTTAGGCTGTTCTGTTTAGGCCTTTTGGTTTTATTACTCCCAGATTTAGGCTATCTTATTTAGGCCTTTTGGTTTTATCGCTCACAGATTTAGGCTATCCTATTTAGGCCCTTTGGTTTTATTACTCCCAGATTTAGGCTGTTCTGTTTAGGCCTTTTGGTTTTATTACTCCCAGATTTAGGCTATCTTATTTAGGCCTTTTGGTTTTATCGCTCACAGATTTAGGCTATCCTATTTAGGCCTTTTGGTTTTATTGAACCCAAATTTAAGCTATCCTATTTAGGCCTTTTGGTTTTATTACTCCCAGATTTAGGCTATTCTATTTAGGCCTTTTGGTTTTATTGCTCCCAGATTTAGGCTATCCTATTTAGGCCTTTGGGTTTTATTACTCCCAGATTTAGGCTATCCTATTTAGGCCTTTGGGTTTTATTACTCCCAGATTTAGGCTATCCTATTTAGGCCTTTGGGTTTTATTACTCCCAGATTTAGGCTATCCTATTTAGGCCTTTGGGTTTTATTATTCCCAGATTTAGGCTATCCTATTTAGGCCTTTGGGTTTTATTATTCCCTGATTTAGGCTATCCTATTTAGGCCTTTGGGTTTTATTACTCCCAGATTTAGGCTATCCTATTTAGGCCTTTTGGTTTTATTACTCTCAGATTTAGGCTATCCTATTTAGGCCTTTGTGTTTTATTACTCCCAGATTTAGGCTATCCTATTTACGCCTTTGGGTTTTATTACTCCCAGATTTAGGCTATCCTATTTAGGCCTTTTGGTTTTTTTACTCCCAGATTTAGGCTATCCTATTTAGGCCTTTTGGTTTTATTACTCCCAGATTTAGGCTATCCTATTTAGGCCTTTGGGTTTTATTGCTCCCAGATTTAGGCTATCCTATTTAGGCCTTTGGGTTTTATTACTCCCAGATTTAGGCTATCCTATTTAGGCCTTTGGGTTTTATTACTCCCAGATTTAGGCTATCTTATTTAGGCCTTTTGGTTTTATTCCTCCCAGATTTAGGCTATCCTGTTTAGGCCTTTTGGTTTTATTACTCCCAGATATAGACTATCCTATTTAAGCCTTTTGGTTTTATTACTCCCAGATTTAGACTATCCTATTTAGGCCTTTTGGTTTTATTGCTCCCAGATTTAGGCTATCCTATTTAGGCCTTTTGGTTTTATTACTCCCAGATTTAGGCTATCCTATTTAGGCCTTTGGGTTTTATTGCTCCCAGATTTAGGCTATCCTATTTAGGCCTTTTGGTTTTATTACTCCCAGAATTAGGCTATCCTGTTTAGGCCTTTTGGTTTTATTGCTCCCAGATTTAGGCTATCCTATTTAGGCCTTTTGGTTTTATTACTCCCAAGATTTAGGCTATCCTATTTAGGCCCTTTGGTTTTATTGCTCCCAGATTTAGGCTGTTCTGTTTAGGCCTTTTGGTTTTATTACTCCCAGATGTAGGCTATCCTATTTAGGCCTTTTGGTTTTATCGCTCACAGATTTAGGCTATCCTATTTAGGCCTTTTGGTTTTATTGAACCCAAATTTAGGCTATCCTATTTAGGCCTTTTGGTTTTATTACTCCCAGATTTAGGCTATTTTATTTAGGCCTTTTGGTTTTATTACTCCCAGATTTAGGCTATCCTATTTAGGCCTTTTGGTTTTATTACTCCCAGATTTAGGATATCCTATTTAGGCCTTTGGGTTTTATTACTCCCAGATTTAGGCTATCCTATTTAGGCCTTTGGGTTTTATTACTCCCAGATTTAGGCCTTTGGGTTTTATTATTCCCAGATTTAGGCTATCCTATTTAGGCCTTTGGGTTTTATTATTCCCAGATTTAGGCTATCCTATTTAGGCCTTTGGGTTTTATTACTCCCAGATTTAGGCTATCCTATTTAGGCCTTTTGGTTTTATTACTCCCAGATTTAGGCTATCCTAATTAGGCCTTTTGGTTTTATTACTCCCAGATTTAGGCTATCCTATTTAGGCCTTTGGGTTTTATTACTCCCAGATTTAGGCTATCCTATTTAGGCCTTTTGGTTTAACGCTCACAGATTTAGGCTATCCTATTTAGGCCTTTTGGTTTTATTGAACCCAAATTTAAGCCATCCTATTTAGGCCTTTTGGTTTTATTACTCCCAGATTTAGGCTATTCTATTTAGGCCTTTTGGTTTTATTGCTCCCAGATTTAGGCTATCCTATTTAGGCCTTTGGGTTTTATTACTCCCAGATTTAGGCTATCCTATTTAGGCCTTTGGGTTTTATTACTCCCAGATTTAGGCTATCCTATTTAGGCCTTTGGGTTTTATTGCTCCCAGATTTAGGCTATCCTATTTAGGCCTTTGGGTTTTATTATTCCCAGATTTAGGCTATCCTATTTAGGCCTTTGGGTTTTATTATTCCCAGATTTAGGCTATCCTATTTAGGCCTTTGGGTTTTATTACTCCCAGATTTAGGCTATCCTATTTAGGCCTTTTGGTTTTATTACTCCCAGATTTAGGCTATCCTATTTAGGCCTTTGTGTTTTATTACTCCCAGATTTAGGCTATCCTATTTAGGCCTTTTGGTTTTATTACTCCCAGATTTAGGCTATCCTATTTACGCCTTTGGGTTTTATTACTCCCAGATTTAGGCTATCCTATTTAGGCCTTTGGGTTTTATTACTCCCAGATTTAGGCTATCCTATTTAGGCCTTTGGGTTTTATTACTCCCAGATTTAGGCTATCCTATTTAGGCCTTTGGGTTTTATTACTCCCAGATTTAGGCTATCCTATTTAGGCCTTTTGGTTTTATTACTCCCAGATTTAGGCTATCTTATTTAGGCCTTTTGGTTTTATTCCTCCCAGATTTAGGCTATCCTGTTTAGGCCTTTTGGTTTTATTGCTCCCAGATTTAGGCTATCCTATTTAGGCCTTTTGGTTTTATTACTCCCAAGATTTAGGCTATCCTATTTAGGCCCTTTGGTTTTATTGCTCCCAGATTTAGGCTGTTCTGTTTAGGCCTTTTGGTTTTATTACTCCCAGATGTATGCTATCCTATTTAGGCCTTTTGGTTTTATCGCTCACAGATTTAGGCTATCCTATTTAGGCCTTTTGGTTTTATTGAACCCAAATTTAGGCTATCCTATTTAGGCCCTTTGGTTTTATTGCTCCCAGATTTAGGCTATCTTATTTAGGCCTTTTGGTTTTATTACTCCCAGGTTTAGGCTATCCTATTTAGGCCTTTTGGTTTTATTACTCCCAGATTTAGGCTATCCTATTTAGGCCTTTTGGTTTTATTACTCCCAGATTTAGGCTATCTTATTTAGGCCTTTTGGTTTTATTACTCCCAAGATTTAGGCTATCCTATTTAGGCCTTTGGGTTTTATTGCTCCCAGATTTAGGCTGTTCTGTTTAGACCTTTTAGTTTTATTGCTCCCAGATTTAGGCTATCCTATTTAGGCCTTTTGGGTTTTATTACTCCCAGATTTAGGCTATCCTATTTAGGCCTTTTGGTTTAATGCTCACAGATTTAGGCTATCCTATTTAGGCCTTTTGGTTTTATTGAACCCAAATTTAAGCCATCCTATTTAGGCCTTTTGGTTTTATTACTCCCAGATTTAGGCTATTTTATTTAGGCCTTTTGGTTTTATTACTCCCAGATGTAGGCTATCCTATTTAGGCCTTTTGGTTTTATCGCTCACAGATTTAGGCTATCCTATTTAGGCCTTTTGGTTTTATTGAACCCAAATTTAGGCTATCCTATTTAGGCCTTTTGGTTTTATTACTCCCAGATTTAGGCTATTTTATTTAGGCCTTTTGGTTTTATTACTCCCAGATTTAGGCTATCTTATTTAAGCCTTTTGGTTTTATTGCTCCCAGATTTAGGCTATCCTATTTAGGCCTTTTGGTTTTATTACTCCCAGATTTAGGATATCCTATTTAGGCCTTTGGGTTTTATTACTCCCAGATTTAGGCTATCCTATTTAGGCCTTTGGGTTTTATTACTCCCAGATTTAGGCCTTTGGGTTTTATTATTCCCAGATTTAGGCTATCCTATTTAGGCCTTTGGGTTTTATTATTCCCAGATTTAGGCTATCCTATTTAGGCCTTTGGGTTTTATTACTCCCAGATTTAGGCTATCCTATTTAGGCCTTTTGGTTTTATTACTCCCAGATTTAGGCTATCCTATTTAGGCCTTTTGGTTTTATTACTCCCAGATTTAGGCTATCCTATTTAGGCCTTTGGGTTTTATTACTCCCAGATTTAGGCTATCCTATTTAGGCCTTTTGGTTTAACGCTCACAGATTTAGGCTATCCTATTTAGGCCTTTTGGTTTTATTGAACCCAAATTTAAGCCATCCTATTTAGGCCTTTTGGTTTTATTACTCCCAGATTTAGGCTATTCTATTTAGGCCTTTTGGTTTTATTGCTCCCAGATTTAGGCTATCCTATTTAGGCCTTTGGGTTTTATTACTCCCAGATTTAGGCTATCCTATTTAGGCCTTTGGGTTTTATTACTCCCAGATTTAGGCTATCCTATTTAGGCCTTTGGGTTTTATTGCTCCCAGATTTAGGCTATCCTATTTAGGCCTTTGGGTTTTATTATTCCCAGATTTAGGCTATCCTATTTAGGCCTTTGGGTTTTATTATTCCCAGATTTAGGCTATCCTATTTAGGCCTTTGGGTTTTATTACTCCCAGATTTAGGCTATCCTATTTAGGCCTTTTGGTTTTATTACTCCCAGATTTAGGCTATCCTATTTAGGCCTTTGTGTTTTATTACTCCCAGATTTAGGCTATCCTATTTAGGCCTTTTGGTTTTATTACTCCCAGATTTAGGCTATCCTATTTACGCCTTTGGGTTTTATTACTCCCAGATTTAGGCTATCCTATTTAGGCCTTTGGGTTTTATTACTCCCAGATTTAGGCTATCCTATTTAGGCCTTTGGGTTTTATTACTCCCAGATTTAGGCTATCCTATTTAGGCCTTTGGGTTTTATTACTCCCAGATTTAGGCTATCCTATTTAGGCCTTTTGGTTTTATTACTCCCAGATTTAGGCTATCCTATTTAGGCCTTTGGGTTTTATTATTCCCAGATTTAGGCTATCTTATTTAGGCCTTTTGGTTTTATTCCTCCCAGATTTAGGCTATCCTGTTTAGGCCTTTTGGTTTTATTACTCCCAGATATAGACTATCCTATTTAGGCCTTTTGGTTTTATTACTCCCAGATTTAGGCCTTTTGGTTTTATTACTCCCAGAATTAGGCTATCCTGTTTAGGCCTTTTGGTTTTATTGCTCCCAGATTTAGGCCTTTTGGTTTTATTACTCCCAGATTTAGGCTATCCTATTTAGGCCTTTGGGTTTTATTGCTCCCAGATTTAGGCCTTTTGGTTTTATTACTCCCAGAATTAGGCTATCCTGTTTAGGCCTTTTGGTTTTATTGCTCCCAGATTTAGGCTATCCTATTTAGGCCTTTTGGTTTTATTACTCCCAAGATTTAGGCTATCCTATTTAGGCCCTTTGGTTTTATTGCTCCCAGATTTAGGCTGTTCTGTTTAGGCCTTTTGGTTTTATTACTCCCAGATGTATGCTATCCTATTTAGGCCTTTTGGTTTTATCGCTCACAGATTTAGGCTATCCTATTTAGGCCTTTTGGTTTTATTGAACCCAAATTTAGGCTATCCTATTTAGGCCTTTTGGTTTTATTGCTCCCAGATTTAGGCTGTTCTGTTTAGGCCTTTTGGTTTTATTGAACCCAAATTTAGGCTATCCTATTTAGGCCTTTTGGTTTTATTGCTCCCAGATTTAGGCTATCCTATTTAGGCCTTTTGGTTTTATTACTCCCAGATTTAGGCTATCTTATTTAGGCCTTTTGGTTTTATTACTCCCAGAATTAGGCTATCCTGTTTAGGCCTTTTGGTTTTATTACTCCCAGATTTAGGCTATCTTATTTAGGCCTTTTGGTTTTATTACTCCCAAGATTTAGGCTATCCTATTTAGGCCTTTGGGTTTTATTGCTCCCAGATTTAGGCTGTTCTGTTTAGACCTTTTAGTTTTATTGCTCCCAGATTTAGGCTATCCTATTTAGGCCTTTTGGGTTTTATTACTCCCAGATTTAGGCTATCCTATTTAGGCCTTTTGGTTTAATGCTCACAGATTTAGGCTATCCTATTTAGGCCTTTTGGTTTTATTGAACCCAAATTTAAGCCATCCTATTTAGGCCTTTTGGTTTTATTGCTCCCAGATTTAAGCCATCCTATTTAGGCCTTTTGGTTTAATGCTCCCAGATTTAGGCTATCCTATTTAGGCCTTTTGGTTTTATTACTCCCAGATTTAGGCTATTCTATTTAGGCCTTTTGGTTTTATTGCTCCCAGATTTAGGCTATCCTATTTAGACCTTTGGGTTTTATTACTCCCAGATTTAGGCTATCCTATTTAGGCCTTTGGGTTTTATTACTCCCAGATTTAGGCTATCCTATTTAGGCCTTTGGGTTTTATTACTCCCAGATTTAGGCTATCCTATTTAGGCCTTTGGGTTTTATTATTCCCAGATTTAGGCTATCCTATTTAGGCCTTTGGGTTTTATTATTCCCAGATTTAGGCTATCCTATTTAGGCCTTTGGGTTTTATTACTCCCAGATTTAGGCTATCCTATTTAGGCCTTTTGGTTTTATTACTCCAAGATTTAGGCTATCCTATTTAGGCCTTTGTGTTTTATTACTCCCAGATTTAGGCTATCCTATTTAGGCCTTTTGGTTTTATTACTCCCAGATTTAGGCTATCCTATTTACGCCTTTGGGTTTTATTACTCCCAGATTTAGGCTATCCTATTTACGCCTTTGGGTTTTATTACTCCCAGATTTAGGCTATCCTATTTAGGCCTTTGGGTTTTATTACTCCCAGATTTAGGCTATCCTATTTAGGCCTTTGGGTTTTATTACTCCCAGATTTAGGCTATCCTATTTAGGCCTTTGGGTTTTATTACTCCCAGATTTAGGCTATCCTATTTAGGCCTTTTGGTTTTATTACTCCCAGATTTAGGCTATCCTGTTTAGGCCTTTGGGTTTTATTACTCCCAGATTTAGGCTATCCTATTTAGGCCTTTGGGTTTTATTACTCCCAGATTTAGGCTATCCTATTTAGGCCTTTGGGTTTTATTACTCCCAGATTTAGGCTATCCTATTTAGGCCTTTGGGTTTTATTACTCCCAGATTTAGGCTATCCTATTTAGGCCTTTGGGTTTTATTACTCCCAGATTTAGGCTATCCTATTTAGGCCTTTGGGTTTTATTACTCCCAGATTTAGGCTATCCTATTTAGGCCTTTTGGTTTTATTACTCCCAGATTTAGGCTATCCTGTTTAGGCCTTTGGGTTTTATTACTCCCAGATTTAGGCTATCCTATTTAGGCCTTTGGGTTTTATTACTCCCAGATTTAGGCTATCCTATTTAGGCCTTTGGGTTTTATTACTCCCAGATTTAGGCTATCCTATTTAGGCCTTTGGGTTTTATTACTCCCAGATTTAGGCTATCCTATTTAGGCCTTTTGGTTTTATTACTCCCAGATTTAGGCTATCTTATTTAGGCCTTTTGGTTTTATTCCTCCCAGATTTAGGCTATCCTGTTTAGGCCTTTTGGTTTTATTACTCCCAGATATAGACTATCCTATTTAGGCCTTTTGGTTTTATTACTCCCAGATTTAGACTATCCTATTTAGGCCTTTTGGTTTTATTGCTCCCAGATTTAGGCTATCCTATTTAGGCCTTTTGGTTTTATTACTCCCAGATTTAGGCTATCCTATTTAGGCCTTTGGGTTTTATTGCTCCCAGATTTAGGCTATCCTATTTAGGCCTTTTGGTTTTATTACTTCCAGAATTAGGCTATCCTGTTTAGGCCTTTTGGTTTTATTGCTCCCAGATTTAGGCTATCCTATTTAGGCCTTTTGGTTTTATTACTCCCAAGATTTAGGCTATCCTATTTAGACCCTTTGGTTTTATTGCTCCCAGATTTAGGCTGTTCTGTTTAGGCCTTTTGGTTTTATTACTCCCAGATGTAGGCTATCCTATTTAGGCCTTTTGGTTTTATTACTCCCAGATTTAGGCTATCTTATTTAGGCCTTTTGGTTTTATTACTCCCAGATTTAGGCTATCTTATTTAGGCCTTTGGGTTTTATTACTCCCAGATTTAGGCTATCCTATTTAGGCCTTTGGGTTTTATTACTCCCAGATTTAGGCTATCCTATTTAGGCCTTTGGGTTTTATTACTCCCAGATTTAGGCTATCCTATTTAGGCCTTTGGGTTTTATTACTCCCAGATTTAGGCTATCCTATTTAGGCCTTTTGGTTTTATTACTCCCAGATTTAGGCTATCCTATTTAGGCCTTTGGGTTTTATTACTCCCAGATTTAGGCTATCCTATTTAGGCCTTTGGGTTTTATTACTCCCAGATTTAGGCTATCCTATTTAGGCCCTTTGGTTTTATTACTCCCAGATTTAGGCTATCCTGTTTAGGCCTTTTGGTTTTATTACTCCCAGATTTAGGCTATCTTATTTAGGCCTTTTGGTTTTATTACTCCCAGATTTAGGCTATCCTATTTAGGCCTTTGGGTTTTATTACTCCCAGATTTAGGCTATCCTATTTAGGCCTTTTGGTTTTATTACTCCCAGATTTAGGCTATCCTATTTAGGCCTTTTGGTTTTATTACTCCCAGATTTAGGCTATCTTATTTAGGCCTTTTGGTTTTATTACTCCCAGATTTAGGCTATCCTGTTTAGGCCTTTTGGTTTTATTACTCCCAGATTTAGGCTATCCTGTTTAGGCCTTTTGGTTTTATTACTCCCAGATTTAGGCTATCCTATTTAGGCCTTTTGGTTTTATTACTCCCAGATTTAGGCTATCCTATTTAGGCCTTTTGGTTTTATTACTCCCAGATTTAGGCTATCCTGTTTAGGCCTTTTGGTTTTATTACTCCCAGATTTAGGCTATCTTATTTAGGCCTTTTGGTTTTATTACTCCCAGATTTAGGCTATCCTATTTAGGCCTTTTGGTTTTATTACTCCCAGATTTAGGCTATCTTATTTAGGCCTTTTGGTTTTATTACTCCCAAGATTTAGGCTATCCTATTTAGGCCTTTGGGTTTTATTGCTCCCAGATTTAGGCTGTTCTGTTTAGACCTTTTAGTTTTATTGCTCCCAGATTTAGGCTATCCTATTTAGGCCTTTTGGGTTTTATTACTCCCAGATTTAGGCTATCCTATTTAGGCCTTTGGGTTTTATTACTCCCAGATTTAGGCTATCCTATTTAGGCCTTTGGGTTTTATTACTCCCAGATTTAGGCTATCCTTTTTAGGCCTTTGGGTTTTATTATTCCCAGATTTAGGCTATCCTATTTAGGCCTTTGGGTTTTATTATTCCCAGATTTAGGCTATCCTATTT
Organism: Bathymodiolus brooksi; assembly: GCA_963680875.1. Classification (NCBI taxonomy): domain Eukaryota; kingdom Metazoa; phylum Mollusca; class Bivalvia; order Mytilida; family Modiolidae; genus Bathymodiolus; species Bathymodiolus brooksi. Next base: position 84,012,991 of record OY804588.1, on the reverse strand, counting down.
AGGCCTTTGGGTTTTATTACTCCCAGATTTAGGCTATCCTATTTAGGCCTTTTGGTTTTATTACTCCCAGATTTAGGCTATCCTATTTAGGCCTTTGTGTTTTATTACTCCCAGATTTAGGCTATCCTATTTAGGCCTTTTGGTTTTATTACTCCCAGATTTAGGCTATCCTATTTACGCCTTTGGGTTTTATTACTCCCAGATTTAGGCTATCCTATTTATGCCTTTGGGTTTTATTACTCCCAGATTTAGGCTATCCTATTTAGGCCTTTGGGTTTTATTACTCCCAGATTTAGGCTATCCTATTTAGGCCTTTGGGTTTTATTACTCCCAGATTTAGGCTATCCTATTTAGGCCTTTGGGTTTTATTACTCCCAGATTTAGGCTATCCTATTTAGGCCTTTTGGTTTTATTACTCCCAGATTTAGGCTATCTTATTTAGGCCTTTTGGTTTTATTCCTCCCAGATTTAGGCTATCCTATTTAGGCCTTTGGGTTTTATTACTCCCAGATTTAGACTATCCTATTTAGGCCTTTTGGTTTTATTACTCCCAGATTTAGGCCATCCTATTTAGGCCTTTTGGTTTTATTACTCCCAGATTTAGACTATCCTATTTAGGCCTTTTGGTTTTATTACTCCCAGATTTAGACTATCCTATTTAGGCCTTTTGGTTTTATTACTCCCAGATTTAGGCCATCCTATTTAGGCCTTTTGGTTTTATTGCTCCCAGATTTAGGCTATCCTATTTAGGCCTTTTGGTTTTATTACTCCCAGATTTAGGCTATCCTATTTAGGCCTTTGGGTTTTATTGCTCCCAGATTTAGGCCTTTTGGTTTTATTACTCCCAGAATTAGGCTATCCTGTTTAGGCCTTTTGGTTTTATTGCTCCCAGATTTAGGCTATCCTATTTAGGCCTTTTGGTTTTATTACTCCCAAGATTTAGGCTATCCTATTTAGGCCCTTTGGTTTTATTGCTCCCAGATTTAGGCTGTTCTGTTTAGGCCTTTTGGTTTTATTACTCCCAGATGTAGGCTATCCTATTTAGGCCTTTTGGTTTTATCGCTCACAGATTTAGGCTATCCTATTTAGGCCTTTTGGTTTTATTGAACCCAAATTTAGGCTATCCTATTTAGGCCTTTTGGTTTTATTACTCCCAGATTTAGGCTATTTTATTTAGGCCTTTTGGTTTTATTACTCCCAGATTTAGGCTATCCTATTTAGGCCTTTTGGTTTTATTACTCCCAGATTTAGGATATCCTATTTAGGCCTTTGGGTTTTATTACTCCCAGATTTAGGCTATCCTATTTAGGCCTTTGGGTTTTATTACTCCCAGATTTAGGCTATCCTATTTAGGCCTTTGGGTTTTATTATTCCCAGATTTAGGCTATCCTATTTAGGCCTTTGGGTTTTATTATTCCCAGATTTAGGCTATCCTATTTAGGCCATTGGGTTTTATTACTCCCAGATTTAGGCTATCCTATTTAGGCCTTTTGGTTTTATTACTCCCAGATTTAGGCTATCCTATTTAGGCCTTTGGGTTTTATTACTCCCAGATTTAGGCTATCCTATTTTGGCCTTTGGGTTTTATTACTCCCAGATTTAGGCTATCCTATTTAGGCCTTTTGGTTTTATTGAACCCAAATTTAGGCTATCCTATTTAGGCCTTTTGGTTTTATTACTCCCAGATTTAGGCTATTTTATTTAGGCCTTTTGGTTTTATTACTCCCAGATTTAGGCTATCCTATTTAGGCCTTTTGGTTTTATTACTCCCAGATTTAGGATATCCTATTTAGGCCTTTGGGTTTTATTACTCCCAGATTTAGGCTATCCTATTTAGGCCTTTGGGTTTTATTATTCCCAGATTTAGGCTATCCTATTTAGGCCTTTGGGTTTTATTATTCCCAGATTTAGGCTATCCTGTTTAGGCCTTTTGGTTTTATTACTCCCAGATTTAGACTATCCTATTTAGGCCTTTTGGTTTTATTGCTCCCAGATTTAGACTATCCTATTTAGGCCTTTTGGTTTTATTACTCCCAGATTTAGGCTATCCTATTTAGGCCTTTTGGTTTTATTACTCCCAAGATTTAGGCTATCCTATTTAGGCCTGTTGGTTTTATTACTCCCAGATTTAGGCTATCCTATTTAGGCCTTTGGGTTTTATTGCTCCCAGATTTAGGCTATCCTATTTAGGCCTTTTGGTTTTATTACTCCCAGAATTAGGCTATCCTGTTTAGGCCTTTTGGTTTTATTGCTCCCAGATTTAGGCTATCCTATTTAGGCCTTTTGGTTTTATTACTCCCAAGATTTAGGCTATCCTATTTAGGCCTTTTGGTTTTATTGCTCCCAGATTTAGGCTATCTTATTTAGGCCTTTTGGTTTTATTACTCCCAGATTTAGGCTATCCTATTTAGGCCTTTTGGTTTTATTACTCCCAGATTTAGGCTATCCTATTTAGGCCTTTTGGTTTTATTGCTCCCAGATTTAGGCTATCTTATTTAGGCCTTTTGGTTTTATTACTCCCAGATTTAGGCTATCTTATTTAGGCCTTTTGGTTTTATTACTCCCAAGATTTAGGCTATCCTATTTAGGCCCTTTGGTTTTATTGCTCCCAGATTTAGGCTGTTCTGTTTAGGCCTTTTGGTTTTATTGCTCCCAAATTTAGGCCTTTTGGTTTTATTACTCCCAGATTTAGGCTATCCTATTTAGGCCTTTTGGTTTTATTGCTCCCAGATTTAGGCTATCCTATTTAGACCTTTTGATTTTATTACTCCCAGATTTAGACTATCCTATTTAGGCCTTTGGGTTTTATTACTCCCAGATTTAGGCTATCCTATTTAGGCCTTTTGGTTTTATTACTCCCAGATTTAGGCTATCCTATTTAGGCCTTTTGGTTTTATTGCTCCCAGATTTAGGCTATCCTATTTAGACCTTTTGATTTTATTACTCCCAGATTTAGACTATCCTATTTAGGCCTTTGGGTTTTATTACTCCCAGATTTAGGCTATCCTATTTAGGCCTTTGGGTTTTATTACTCCCAGATTTAGGCTATCCTATTTAGGCCTTTTGGTTTTATTGCTCCCAGATTTAGGCTATCCTATTTAGGCCTTTGGGTTTATTACTCCCAGATTTAGGCTATCCTATTTAGGCCTTTTGGTTTTATTGCTCCCAGATTTAGGCTATCCTATTTAGACCTTTTGATTTTATTACTCCCAGATTTAGACTATCCTATTTAGGCCTTTGGGTTTTATTACTCCCAGATTTAGGCTATCCTATTTAGGCCTTTTGGTTTTATTACTCCCAGATTTAGGCTATCCTATTTAGGCCTTTTGGTTTTATTGCTCCCAGATTTAGGCTATCCTATTTAGACCTTTTGATTTTATTACTCCCAGATTTAGACTATCCTATTTAGGCCTTTGGGTTTTATTACTCCCAGATTTAGGCTATCCTATTTAGGCCTTTGGGTTTTATTACTCCCAGATTTAGGCTATCCTATTTAGGCCTTTTGGTTTTATTGCTCCCAGATTTAGGCTATCCTATTTAGGCCTTTGGGTTTATTACTCCCAGATTTAGGCTATCCTATTTAGGCCTTTTGGTTTTATTACTCCCAGATTTAGGCTATCCTATTTAGGCCTTTGGGTTTTATTACTCCCAGATATAGACTATCCTATTTAGGCCTTTTGGTTTTATTACTCCCAGATTTAGGCTATTCTATTTAGGCCTTTTAGTTTTATTGCTCCCAGATTTAGGCTATCCTATTTAGGCCTTTTGGTTTTATTACTCTCAGATTTAGGCTATCCTATTTAGGCCTTTGGGGTTTATTACTCCCAGATTTAGGCTATCCTATTTAGGCCTTTGGGTTTTATTACTCCCAGATTTAGGCTATCCTATTTAGGCCTTTGGGTTTTATTATTCCCAGATTTAGGCTATCCTATTTAGGCCTTTTGGTTTTATTACCCTTAACCTATTATTTGGATTTCCAATCTGTCGATTTTGAGCGTACCTGATGAAGGTTATTCTAATCTTTATGATTTTGAGCGTACCTGATGAAGGTTATTCTAATCTTTATGATTTTGAGCGTACCTGATGAAGGTTATTCTAATCTTTATGATTTTGAACGTACCTGATGAAGGTTATTCTAATCTTTATGATTTTGAACGTACCTGATGAAGGTTATTCTAATCTTTATGATTTTGAGCGTACCTGATGAAGGTTATTCTAATCTTTATGATTTTGAGCGTACCTGATGAAGGTTATTCTAATCTTTATGATTTTGAACGTACCTGATGAAGGTTATTCTAATCTTTATGATTTTGAACGTACCTGATGAAGGTTATTCTAATCTTTATGATTTTGAACGTACCTGATGAAGGTTATTCTAATCTTTATGATTTTGAACGTACCTGATGAAGGTTATTCTAATCTTTATGATTTTGAGCGTACCTGATGAAGGTTATTCTAATCTTTATGATTTTGAACGTACCTGATGAAGGTTATTCTAATCTTTATGATTTTGAACGTACCTGATGAAGGTTATTCTAATCTTTATGATTTTGAGCGTACCTGATGAAGGTTATTCTAATCTTTATGATTTTGAACGTACCTGATGAAGGTTATTCTAATCTTTATGATTTTGAGCGTACCTGATGAAGGTTATTCTAATCTTTATGATTTTGAGCGTACCTGATGAAGGTTATTCTAATCTTTATGATTTTGAGCGTACCTGATGAAGGTTATTCTAATCTTTATGATTTTGAGCGTACCTGATGAAGGTTATTCTAATCTTTATGATTTTGAGCGTACCTGATGAAGGTTATTCTAATCTTTATGATTTTGAGCGTACCTGATGAAGGGTATTCTAATCTTTATGATTTTGAACGTACCTGATGAAGGTTATTCTAATCTTTATGATTTTGAGCGTACCTGATGAAGGTTATTCTAATCTTTATGATTTTGAGCGTACCTGATGAAGGTTATTCTAATCTTTATGATTTTGAACGTACCTGATGAAGGTTATTCTAATCTTTATGATTTTGAGCGTACCTGATGAAGGTTATTCTAATCTTTATGATTTTGGGCGTACCTGATGAAGGTTATTCTAATCTTTATGATTTTGAACGTACCTGATGAAGGTTATTCCAGAATCACATTGTGTGCTCTGGGTTTGGTGTCTATGTTTTTATATTTAATGCATATTATTTGGTTATTATTGTGGAAATTTTTTTCAGGGTGAAGGGTATTAAAAGGTTACGGGTGGCTGATGGTTCAGTGATGAGAAGTGAAGCATCTGGAAATATAAATGCTCCTATAATGATGATTGGTGAAAAAGCTGCCGACCTTATTAAAGGTAAAGACACAGTTGGACAATTTAGACAGAAAATAGCATCATTAAAATTGTAATTTGTCTCTATATGTTATTGTTATTAGCATATATCAAGTTTATATTATCTGATAGAGGTGTAATTGTTGGTTTTGTTTTTTTGTTTGTTTGATGGTGTTTAACGCCACTTTCAACAATAATTCATTTATATCGTCGCGCTATTGAGATATATAGAATCTAACACCGAGGGGAGTACAAGATAGGGAAATCTCCAACACCCGAAGATAAGATTTCAATCGTTCTCTTACGAGGCTTGCCGAGTTAGAGAACGATTGAAATCTTACCCAAGGGTGTCGGAGATTTCCCTATCTTGTGCTTTTTCCGGTGTTTGATTTTATTTCTCACTAAACACCTAATTGTTTTGTTTACATTCCATCGAGCGTTTTCCCACAAATTTTGTTTTCCATTGATGAAGTAAATATTCGATTTATCCTTATGCATCTGTGTTTTGGCAGTATTTTAAATGTAATTACAATGTATTTAATAAATATATTATAAATGTTACTACAACAGAGATAAATACCTGTAAAAAAATATTTAAATTAGGTCAAAGGGAGGTAATTTCTTTTTTTTTACATTAGTTACTAACAAGGGAGAGCACTCGATTATTTACTGAAAGTAAACAAACATTGACTGGAAGAGTAGTTCCGTATTTTTGTGTATTGCGTGAAGGTTATTATGTAATAATATGGCTGATTGTAAGGATTTGCGTGTTTATAAAAGATTGAAAACTTAAATACAGTGAATTGTTTATTTTAAAAAGGAAAAGCATGGAGAATTGGGGGGGGGGGGGCAGTTGACATAAACTGTACAGCATGCATTTGCCGGTTACTAACAAGGGAGAGCACTCGATTGTTTACTCAAAGTAAACAAACATTGACTGGAAGAGTAGTTCCGTATTGCGTGAAGGTTATTATGTAATAATATGGCTGATTGTAAGGATTTGCGTGTTTATAAAAGATTGAAAACTTATATTCAATGAATTGTTTATTTTAAAAAGGAAAAGCATGGAGAATTGGGGGGAGGGGGCAGTTGTCATAAACTGTACAGCATGCATTTGCCGGTAAAACGCACATGATTTTTTTGTCTTGCACTAGTGCAAGATAAGAAAATCTCACATTGCTAAAAAATAGGAACTGGTCTGTCTCAAAAGTGAGAAATTAATATTTGTTTGTTATACCGTGGAAAAACAGTAATACCAGAATAGACAGGTTTAAATTATGGTTTATGGTGTTAAATGCCACTTTCAACAATATTTCAGTTACATGTATATCGTGGCGGTCATTTTTATTGGTGGAGGAAACCGGAGGACCAGGTGAAAACCACTGACCTGTCACTGACAAACTTTATCACATAATGTTGTACACCTTGTCCTAATCGAGATTCGAACTCCCAACGTCACTGATTTCATAGGTAGTTGTAAATCCAACTATCATACGACCACGATGGCCCCTTTTATTTATTGGACTGGCAAAAGTGCAGCTATGTACTTTTCATGAAAAACTGTCAGTTTCTGGATTTGATGCTGCTGCATCAAATCCAGAAACTAGTGCAAAATTAGTAAAAACTATTATTTATCTTAAAGCCTTATATGGATGTGAGCTATTTATATTGAACAAATCAGAACTGTTATTGTCTGAAAGGGTACAAAGAAGAGTTTGAAGATACAAAACGGGTAATCAGAATCCGTATATCATAGAAGAACAGACAACACAATGGCCAAAAGAAAAAGTACAAAAGGACAAACAACGATCTACAAAACATTACACATAAACCTGTGGTATCTTCAAACTATTCTTATCATCTTATGAAACAAAATAGACTGGCCGGGTCAATTTAGTAACTGGTATTCATGGAGCGGTCACTGATGTTGCGTCAATAGTTTTGAAAATTGCTAGTATATGCATTCCAACAAGGGAGATAATTATAAGAAATGCCTACAAAGTTTGGTTTGATTCCAGATCAGTGGAAAATTGCACATGACATTGCTTCGTCAAATTATCGTCTAGTATCCTTATTAGTTCACCTGGACCAAAGGTCCATGTGAACTATTGGCGTCCGTCGTCTGTAAACTTTTCACATTTCAAGCTTCTTCTCCGAAACCACTGGGCCAATTGGAACCAAACTTAGCAGGAATGTTCCTTGGATGGTCCTCTACAAAGTTACTGTTTTTCGTTCCAGTCGGATATTCAACATGGCTGCCAGGGCCAATAATATGCTCTGATTGGCTGAAATTTCAAAGATCTTCTTCTCTGAAACTAATGAACTGACTGAACCCAAACTGTAAATGAAAGATCATTGGAATGTCCTTTACCAAGTTACTGTTTTTTATGCCGATCGGAAATCCAAGATGGCCGCCACCGCAGGACATAGATTAACATTGAACCCTATGGGAAAATATTCAAATGCCTTCTTCTCAGAAACTACAAATATGATTAAAGCCAAACTGTACATGAATGTTCATTGGATGGTCCTCTACAATCTTAAGGTTTTTTGTTCCGATATGAAATTCAAAATGGTGGCTACGGCAGGACTTGGTTTAACATTGGACCCTATGGGAAAAATGTTTCAAAATGCTTCTTCTCTGAAACCACTTGGATAATTGAAACCAAACTGCCCAGGAATGATCATTGGAATGTCCTTTACCAAGTTGCTGTTTTTTATGCCAATCGGAAATCCAAGATGGCCACCACCGCAGGACATAGATTAACATTGGACCCTATGGGAAAATGTTCAAATGCCTTCTCAGAAACTACAAATATGATTAAAGCCAAACTGTACATGAATGTTCATTGGATGGTCCTCTACAATCTTAAGGTTTTTTGTTCCGATATGAAATTCAAAATGGCGGCTACGGCAGGACTTAGTTTAACATTGGACCCTATGGGAAAAATGTTTCAAAATGCTTCTTCTCTGAAACCACTTGGACAATTGAAACCAAACTGCCCAGGAATGATCATTGGAAGGTCCTCTACAAAATTTTTGTTTTATATGCCGATCGGAAATCCAAGATGGCCGCCACCGCAATACATAGATTAACATTGGACCCTATGGGAAAATGTTCAAATGCCTTCTTCTCAGAAACTACAAATATGATTAAAGCCAAACTGTACATGAATGTTCATTGGATGGTCCTCTAGAAATTTTACGTTTTTTGTTCCGATATGAAATTCAAAATGGTGGCTACGGCAGGACTTAGTTTAACATTGGACCCTATGGGAAAAATGTTTCAAAACGCTTCTTCTCTGAAACCACTAGGACAGTTGAAACCAAACTGCCCAGGAATGATCATTGGAGGGTCTTCTACAAATTTTATATTTTTTATGCCGATCGGAAATCCAAGATGGCCGCTACCGCAGGACATAGATTAACATTGGACCCTATGGGAAAATGTTCAAATGCCTTCTTCTCAGAAACTACAAATATGATTAAAGCCAAACTGTACATGAATGTTCATTGGATGGTCCTCTACAAACTTTACCTTTTTTGTTCCGATATGAAATTCAAAATGGCGGCTACGGCAGGACTTAGTTTAACATTGGACCCTATGGGAAAAATGTTTCAAAACGTTTCTTCTCTGAAACCACTTGGATAATTGAAACCAATCTGCCCAGGAATGATCATTGGAAGGTCCTCTACAAAGTGTGTGTTTTTTATGCCGATCGGAAATTCAAGATGGCCACCACCGCAGGACATAGATTAACATTGGACCCTATGGGAAAATGTTCAAATGCCTTCTTCTCAAAAACTACAAATATGATTAAAGCCAAACTGTACATGAATGTTCATTGGATGGTCCTCTACAAACTTTACGTTTTTTGTTCCGATATGAAATTCAAAATGGCGGCTACGGCAGGACTTAGTTTAACATTGGACCCTATGGGGAAAATGTTTCAAAACGTTTCTTCTCTGAAACCACTTGGATAATTGAAACCAAACTGCCCAGGAATGATCATTGGAAGGTCCTCTACAAAGTGTGTGTTTTTTATGCCGATCGGAAATTCAAGATGGCCACCACCGCAGGACATAGATTAACATTGGACCCTATGGGAAAATGTTCAAATGCCTTCTTCTCAAAAACTACAAATATGATTAAAGCCAAACTGTACATGAATGTTCATTGGATGGTCCTCTACAAACTTTACGTTTTTTGTTCCGATATGAAATTCAAAATGGCGGCTACGGCAGGACTTAGTTTAACATTGGACCCTATGGAGAAAATGTTTCAAAACGCTTCTTCTCTGAAACCACTTGGATAATTGAAACCAAACTGCCCAGGAATGATCATTGGAAGGTCCTCTACAAGGTGTGTGTTTTTTATGCCGATCGGAAATCCAAGATGGCCACCACCGCAGGACATAGATTAACATTGAATCCTATGGGAAAATGTTCAAATGCCTTCTTCTCAGCAACTACAAATATGATTAAAGCCAAAATGTACATGAATGTTCATTGGATGGTCCTCTACAAACGTTACGTTTTTTGTTCTGATATGAAATTCAAAATGGCGGTTACGACAGGACTTAGTTTAACATTGGACCCTATGGGGAAAATGTTTCAAAACGCTTCTTCTCTGAAATCACTTGGATAATTGAAACCAAACTGCCCAGGAATGATCATTGGAAGGTCCTCTACAAAGTGTGTGTTTTTTATGCCGATCGGAAATCCAAGATGGCCACCACCGCAGGACATAGATTAACATTGAACCCTATGGGAAAATGTTCAAATGCCTTCTTCTCAGAAACTACAAATATGATTAAAGCCAAACTGTACATGAATGTTCATTGGATGGTCCTCTAGAAATTTTACGTTTTTTGTTCTGATATGAAATTCAAAATGGCGGCTACGGCAGGACTTAGTTTAACATTGGACCCTATGGGAAAAATGTTTCAAAACGCTTCTTCTCTAAAACCACTTGGACAATTGAAACCAAACTGCCCAGTAATGATCATTGGAAGGTCCTCTGTTTTTTATGCCGATCGGAAATCCAAGATGGCTGCCACCGCAGGACCATATGGGTAAAATGCAGAAATAAATTCTTCTCTGAAGCTATTGCACTGATTGAACCTAAACTGTGCATCAATCATTGTAAGGTCCTTTACAAACTTTGTGTTTTTTATGTTGATCGTAATTCCAAGATGACTACCACTGCAGGACATAGTTTTTACATAGGACCAATTGGTTCTTTTTATAACCAGGTGAACGATACAGGCTCTTGAGAGCCTCTGGTTGTCATGTGTTAGCAAGATTTTAGTAAAAAAAAATTGTTTATATTAAACACATTTATAATCGTCTGCATATAAACAAGCTTTTATATAAATTCCAGTCTGGTTTTCTGTCAGAATATTCAACTACACATCAGTTAATTGAACTCTATGATAATATTTTACTTGCGTTGGATAAACATTGCTAATATTAGTAAAGCCTTTGATACAGATTGGATTAAAACTCCAGAAATATGGCATCAACGGGAATCTTCTTTTCTGGTTAAACATTTGTCTTTCAAGACGAAACAATGAGTATTTATTAAAGATGAAATATCAAACACTGGGGAATTGAAGGCTGCTGTGCCCCAAGGATCAGTTTTGGGTCCCGTCCGTTGCAATAGACGGGAGTAATAATTCTGATTTAACCAAAAATTAATCCTTTGACCATAAAAATAGTTGACATTTAACTAGCAATTTGCTAGATATGTGCACAACAAAAGGCGCTACTGCCGCAGATATTTAAAAAAAATTGACAATCTTATTACACAAAATCAGATGCCATGGAATAAGTGTGTCTCTTTCTCTGTAGATAATTCCTCTGTGACTATGGGTAAAAGAAACTCAATTAAAAGAGGGTAAAAACCAACTAAGCGAGTTTTGGGTATTGCATGACACTAGTATTTAAAACAACAGGTTTTGAAACATGTATCCACACGTTGGCTTAGCTTGGAAAGGGCAGTTTATCGTATGTTGGAAAGGTACCAGCCCCTTAAAAAGTTATTTCTTGTCAGGGTCAGAAAAGCAGCTAGGGTTAAACGACTAACAAAATAGTTTGAAAATCCCGTGACAGAAGTTTGTTTATTTGGGAAGGCATATCTTATATTATTAAATATTTTATAAGTAACACAAATTTAGTCATTCTAGTGCTGGTGAATCCTTCAGAACCCCCATACTGTCTCCTAGACCCCCCAGACCCCTGCTCTCACTCTGAGACACCAAAAACCCTTGACAGCTCTGCCTGTGATGCTATGTGACATGCAAGTAAATCGTATATCAATGGAAAGTGCAAAATGTGCACAATCCAATATAGTCCAGTCAATCTATGAGAAAAATAGCCGAACCGGGAACAAATTGCAAAAGAATTTCTAAGTGATGTTTTAACAACTTTACTTTATTAATTGATGCTCTTTTATACCCTTATAGGGTTGAGAGCATAAAACAAACATACAAACATGGATATATATACATATACAAACATGAACATACAAATCAATCATAAATTAAAACAAACATAATAATTATGCAGCTATATTGCGTCCACTCTCCTCAGTGCTAATGACTTTTGAATGAAAGGGGCAGCAAGTTGCATAAAACACGAGAAGATAAAAAAAATCGAGATTTTGAATATGATTATTTTCCATCAATTTTGTGTATAAATTTTCAATCTGGGTTAAAAATTCCTTTCTTAATTCGTTTTTTTGGCAATGAAAGAAGAAGTGTTCCTCGTCTTCAATTACATTTAGGTAACATTGCCTACAAATTCGTTGTTCTCTATTTATTATCGCCTCGCCAACGAAGTTGCGAAGGGATATAGTAACGCTACCGTCCGTCTTTTCTTCCTTCCGTCCTTCCGTAACATCCTTGTGAACACTCCTTCAATGGATTTTGACCAAACTTAGTACATACTTAGTCCTTAAGAGATTCTGGAACCCTATTGATTTTCAAGGTCACCGGGTCAAATTTTAGGAGAGGGGATAGCCATGCTTTGTGTTGCCCTTGTTTTATTATATCTGCCTCTTTCAATTTCTAAAACTTGATAACTTATTCTCATTTTCACAATTAATTTTTTATTTTCAAAGTTTGAATTTTCAATAAAAGGTTCTATAATATAATGTGTCTTTATTTTGCTGTATAGAAAAAGTTTATTGTTGATATTAAAAGACCTCAATTTCTCGAAAAACATGTTTTCATAGTTTTCTAGTAATGTTTTTTTCAAAGATTTTGTGAGATGCCATTTCTCCTTGTTAAAATCAGTAACCTCTATATTTTTTTCAGTTATTTCGTTTGTGTTTAATATATTCTCTGCAAAGGTATACCAGGAATATGCCCCATTTAAATGTAATGTTTTTGAGAGGCTATATGCATCCAATAATAAAGGATTATTATCCTTGTTTGAAATTCTAGCCATATACTTCAAGACTTGCAACTTTATGTAAACATCTAAAGGATATTGAGAAATTTATGCTCTAGTAGCTATGTTGTTGACATATTTTTTACTTATTCCAAGAACAAATTTACAAAATTTTAAGTTCACCTTTTCTAGAAAACTTGTATCTAATGAGTCAATGAGATCAAAATTAGAATTTGACTTGTTTGCCGGCAATTGTCCTTCAAGTATTTTTTCATAGAAATCTATATAACAAATTTCTGAGTTATACATGAGTATAGGTTTAACAAGAGATTCAAAAAGTTTTTTGTATATCTTTATTGAAACATTTTCAATAGGGTTTAAATATTTAAACATGGAAAACATAACCTTACTACCCTTTTTTGATAATTCTATATACGGTAGAGTGAAATTTTCCTGAAGCCTCAATAAGATTTCCCAGATATTTATTTTTCAGGACTTTTTCTAATATATACCCATTTAAATAAAAATCAGACTTGTTATATGGAATATTTCTTTGTTGAAAGATTATAGCTTTAGTCTTTTTCACATTCACTGAGAGTTGCCATTTTTTACAATATTCGCTCAATTTATCTAAAGATTTATTGCATCCCCTTTAACAGAAAAAAAAGTCGCCATGGATTTATTGAGGATAAAGTACATATATGTGTTAGCCTTTATAATTTGGTACATTTTTACCCTTTAGAGGGAGATAATTTCTTCAGTTCTGTAACTACAAATTTGCACATTAAAATACTGACGTTTATTTTTAAGCATATCTTCAGAAACAAATTGGTTTGTTTTAAATATTATACTTGAATAAACTTATACACATGGCAACGTGCAGTTACCATTGGCAACAAGGAAAACTCCTAAGCAACGGTAATGCGTTTTCACCCATAAAATTTCATATTGTTATCATTTTCTCCTAAGCTGCTTGGCCATTTGATTTTAAAAGTAGAGCAAATTATGTATGGGGGGGGGTTCTATAACGATTCCTCATTTTTTGTCTTCGACACTACAAAATTTGTGGACTCAAATACTAGAAGTGCACGAATAATCATACCTAGCGATTCAGTTGTCATTGAACTTATTTTTCTGACAGCATCGTCGATATGGAATTAAACGAACAATTAAGATAAAATGTTGTATTTAATTTAGTAAAATTCTTCTGAAATCCCATGAAATCAATAAGCAATGCAGGGACATATGAACCAGGATGGAGTCCCGGTGGGTGGGGTGTTTAAAGGTGGCACTTTGAATTGTTCGACATAGTTAATAATAAGTGGAATTTTTAGCATGGAATTAATAAATACAGTCAGTTAAGAATCTTTTGTGTAGTTTCGATTCCAAACGACCCTTTTGTGTTTGTCAGTTTTTGAAAATTCCACCTTTTTCAGTCATGGCTTGAAGATTCCCCTCACACTTTTAAACTTGTCCCCCTCTCTCCGGTTAACTACTGAAGCTTGCTCCTTCACTTTCTTGTCCACTTTTTAAGCCCCAACAGGGTCAACGACTTTTAAATGCCACTGAAAAAGGTATATAGAGTTTCACAGGGACGGGAGTATTCACAGTTGGGAAACTTATTACACTGGTCTGTGTGAACGTAATGGAATATAAGTTCGTTCAGATTACAAACTATACTTTATGACTCATCATACACCTGCTCATCCTGCTCGTCAACATTGGTTGTCTGCTAGTGGGTCAAACTATTCTGACAAAGTTCATTTCCCTGACATGGGCACAACCCAGTGCAGCTTAAGCTTTGCTCATATCAAATACAACGCTTGCATACAGATCGAGGCAATGACTATAAATAAAATGAACAATTATATAATAATGAATCATATAAATCATGGCTCTGATATAACATTAGATGCATTGTGAGATTCATTGTATCTATTATATCGGGAAATTACATCCCTTTTTTATTATTTTTCTTTTAAAATTTTAAAGATTTGTTTAAATTCCGAAGAATGCATTGATGTATTTTCGATAACTCCCACGAAAGAGTAGCTCCTCCACAATAATCGTGGGTTGTTACATATAGGAGAATGCACAGGCACTTGTTTCATTCAATGACTGAAAGATAGAAAATGCGACGTTCGCTGAATATTCTTGTCCAATTCGTCTGAGGGGGTATATTTAAATGTGGCATTCGAAAAGAGAAATATCTCGGTAGTGTAACGATATAATTGGGTGAGCGGAAGGATCACAAATATGCGAAAAATATTGAGGCGAAGTGGGGAAGGGGAAAAGGGCAGATGTTTACCTTGAAGTAAGGAAGAGAAGGGGGCATATATTTTTTGAATGAAACAAGTGCCTGTGGGAGAATGTCCAAATAACTATACATTCCTTAAAAATAATGGAGCCGAGGCCCATTGTTTTTTAAGGAATGGAGAGATGCGAGGACATTCTCCAACTTAAAATCCACCCATTGTACTTTATTAATTTGATTAATTATTAATCTTGAAAAAAAAGTCTGTGTATAGTATCTAAAAGTACAAAGAAAACAATAACTCTCCATTCCTTAAAAATAATGGAGAGCTTTGACAATAGATTTACATCACAGGTGGATTTTAATATTTATTGCCAAATAGGTTTCCTCTTTTTGAAAAATTTAATTAAATCTTAATAAGTGTATATCTACCATATAAACAAATGTTTGTCACACAGGTAATGAAGTGTGAATTAAGTTTATCATGAATACTCTACCTAAATATATGTTAATAAGTCTATATCTACCAAATACATGTAAACAAATTGTTTGTTACACATATAATGGAGTGTGAATTACGTTTATCATGAATACCCTACCTTAATAAATGTTAATACGTATATATCTACCATATACATGTAAACAAATTGTTTGTTACACATATAATGGAGTGTGAATTAAGTTTATCATGAATACTCTACCTTAATAAATGTTAATACGTATATATCTACCATATACATGTAAACAAATTGTTTGTTACACATATAATGGAGTGTGAATTAAGTTTATCAGGAATACCCTACCTTAATAAATGTTAATACGTATATATCTACCATATACATGTAAACAAATTGTTTGTTACACATATAATGGAGTGTGAATTAAGTTTATCAGGAATACCCTACCTTAATAAATGTTAATACGTATATATCTACCATATACATGTAAACAAATTGTTTGTTACACATATAATGGAGTGTGAATTAAGTTTATCATGAATACTCTACCTTAATAAATGTTAATACGTATATATCTACCATATACATGTAAACAAATTGTTTGTTACACATATAATGGAGTGTGAATTAAGTTTATCATGAATACCCTACCTTAATAAATGTTAATACGTATATATCTACCATATACATGTAAACAAATTGTTTGTTACACATATAATGGAGTGTGAATTAAGTTTATCATGAATACTCTACCTTAATAAATGTTAATACGTATATATCTACCATATACATGTAAACAAATTGTTTGTTACACATATAATGGAGTGTGAATTAAGTTTATCATGAATACCCTACCTTAATAAATGTTAATACGTATATATCTACCATATACATGTAAACAAATTGTTTGTTACACATATAATGGAGTGTGAATTAAGTTTATCATAAATACCCTACCTTAATAAATGTTAATACGTATATATCTACCATATACATGTAAACAAATTGTTTGTTACACATATAATGGAGTGTGAATTAAGTTTATCATAAATACCCTACCTTAATAAATGTTAATACGTATATATCTACCATATACATGTAAACAAATTGTTTGTTACACATATAATGGAGTGTGAATTAAGTTTATCAGGAATACCCTACCTTAATAAATGTTAATACGTATATATCTACCATATACATGTAAACAAATTGTTTGTTACACATATAATGGAGTGTGAATTAAGTTTATCAGGAATACTCTACCTTAATAAATGTTAATACGTATATATCTACCATATACATGTAAACAAATTGTTTGTTACACATATAATGGAGTGTGAATTAAGTTTATCAGGAATACCCTACCTTAATAAATGTTAATACGTATATATCTACCATATACATGTAAACAAATTGTTTGTTACACATATAATGGAGTGTGAATTAAGTTTATCATGAATACTCTACCTTAATAAATGTTAATACGTATATATCTACCATATACATGTAAACAAATTGTTTGTTACACATATAATGGAGTGTGAATTAAGTTTATCAGGAATACCCTACCTTAATAAATGTTAATACGTATATATCTACCATATACATGTAAACAAATTGTTTGTTACACATATAATGGAGTGTGAATTACGTTTATCATGAATACTCTACCTTAATAAATGTTAATACGTATATATCTACCATATACATGTAAACAAATTGTTTGTTACACATATAATGGAGTGTGAATTAAGTTTATCATGAATACCCTACCTTAATAAATGTTAATACGTATATATCTACCATATACATGTAAACAAATTGTTTGTTACACATATAATGGAGTGTGAATTAAGTTTATCATGAATACTCTACCTTAATAAATGTTAATACGTATATATCTACCATATACATGTAAACAAATTGTTTGTTACACATATAATGGAGTGTGAATTAAGTTTATCATGAATACCCTACCTTAATAAATGTTAATACGTATATATCTACCATATACATGTAAACAAATTGTTTGTTACACATATAATGGAGTGTGAATTAAGTTTATCATGAATACTCTACCTTAATAAATGTTAATACGTATATATCTACCATATACATGTAAACAAATTGTTTGTTACACATATAATGGAGTGTGAATTAAGTTTATCATGAATACTCTACCTTAATAAATGTTAATACGTATATATCTACCATATACATGTAAACAAATTGTTTGTTACACATATAATGGAGTGTGAATTAAGTTTATCATAAATACCCTACCTTAATAAATGTTAATACGTATATATCTACCATATACATGTAAACAAATTGTTTGTTACACATATAATGGAGTGTGAATTAAGTTTATCATAAATACCCTACCTTAATAAATGTTAATACGTATATATCTACCATATACATGTAAACAAATTGTTTGTTACACATATAATGGAGTGTGAATTAAGTTTATCAGGAATACCCTACCTTAATAAATGTTAATACGTATATATCTACCATATACATGTAAACAAATTGTTTGTTACACATATAATGGAGTGTGAATTAAGTTTATCAGGAATACCCTACCTTAATAAATGTTAATACGTATATATCTACCATATACATGTAAACAAATTGTTTGTTACACATATAATGGAGTGTGAATTAAGTTTATCAGGAATACCCTACCTTAATAAATGTTAATACGTATATATCTACCATATACATGTAAACAAATTGTTTGTTACACATATAATGGAGTGTGAATTAAGTTTATCATGAATACTCTACCTTAATAAATGTTAATACGTATATATCTACCATATACATGTAAACAAATTGTTTGTTACACATATAATGGAGTGTGAATTAAGTTTATCAGGAATACCCTACCTTAATAAATGTTAATACGTATATATCTACCATATACATGTAAACAAATTGTTTGTTACACATATAATGGAGTGTGAATTAAGTTTATCATGAATACTCTACCTTAATAAATGTTAATACGTATATATCTACCATATACATGTAAACAAATTGTTTGTTACACATATAATGGAGTGTGAATTAAGTTTATCATGAATACCCTACCTTAATAAATGTTAATACGTATATATCTACCATATACATGTAAACAAATTGTTTGTTACACATATAATGGAGTGTGAATTAAGTTTATCATGAATACTCTACCTTAATAAATGTTAATACGTATATATCTACCATATACATGTAAACAAATTGTTTGTTACACATATAATGGAGTGTGAATTAAGTTTATCATGAATACCCTACCTTAATAAATGTTAATACGTATATATCTACCATATACATGTAAACAAATTGTTTGTTACACATATAATGGAGTGTGAATTAAGTTTATCATAAATACCCTACCTTAATAAATGTTAATACGTATATATCTACCATATACATGTAAACAAATTGTTTGTTACACATATAATGGAGTGTGAATTAAGTTTATCATAAATACCCTACCTTAATAAATGTTAATACGTATATATCTACCATATACATGTAAACAAATTGTTTGTTACACATATAATGGAGTGTGAATTAAGTTTATCAGGAATACCCTACCTTAATAAATGTTAATACGTATATATCTACCATATACATGTAAACAAATTGTTTGTTACACATATAATGGAGTGTGAATTAAGTTTATCAGGAATACTCTACCTTAATAAATGTTAATACGTATATATCTACCATATACATGTAAACAAATTGTTTGTTACACATATAATGGAGTGTGAATTAAGTTTATCAGGAATACCCTACCTTAATAAATGTTAATACGTATATATCTACCATATACATGTAAACAAATTGTTTGTTACACATATAATGGAGTGTGAATTTAGTTTATCATGAATACTCTACCTTAATAAATGTTAATACGTATATATCTACCATATACATGTAAACAAATTGTTTGTTACACATATAATGGAGTGTGAATTAAGTTTATCAGGAATACCCTACCTTAATAAATGTTAATACGTATATATCTACCATATACATGTAAACAAATTGTTTGTTACACATATAATGGAGTGTGAATTACGTTTATCATGAATACTCTACCTTAATAAATGTTAATACGTATATATCTACCATATACATGTAAACAAATTGTTTGTTACACATATAATGGAGTGTGAATTAAGTTTATCATGAATACCCTACCTTAATAAATGTTAATACGTATATATCTACCATATACATGTAAACAAATTGTTTGTTACACATATAATGGAGTGTGAATTAAGTTTATCATGAATACTCTACCTTAATAAATGTTAATACGTATATATCTACCATATACATGTAAACAAATTGTTTGTTACACATATAATGGAGTGTGAATTAAGTTTATCATGAATACCCTACCTTAATAAATGTTAATACGTATATATCTACCATATACATGTAAACAAATTGTTTGTTACACATATAATGGAGTGTGAATTAAGTTTATCATGAATACTCTACCTTAATAAATGTGAATACGTATATATCTACCATATACATGTAAACAAATTGTTTGTTACACATATAATGGAGTGTGAATTAAGTTTATCATGAATACTCTACCTTAATAAATGTTAATACGTATATATCTACCATATACATGTAAACAAATTGTTTGTTACACATATAATGGAGTGTGAATTAAGTTTATCATAAATACCCTACCTTAATAAATGTTAATACGTATATATCTACCATATACATGTAAACAAATTGTTTGTTACACATATAATGGAGTGTGAATTAAGTTTATCATAAATACCCTACCTTAATAAATGTTAATACGTATATATCTACCATATACATGTAAACAAATTGTTTGTTACACATATAATGGAGTGTGAATTAAGTTTATCAGGAATACCCTACCTTAATAAATGTTAATACGTATATATCTACCATATACATGTAAACAAATTGTTTGTTACACATATAATGGAGTGTGAATTAAGTTTATCAGGAATACCCTACCTTAATAAATGTTAATACGTATATATCTACCATATACATGTAAACAAATTGTTTGTTACACATATAATGGAGTGTGAATTAAGTTTATCAGGAATACCCTACCTTAATAAATGTTAATACGTATATATCTACCATATACATGTAAACAAATTGTTTGTTACACATATAATGGAGTGTGAATTAAGTTTATCATGAATACTCTACCTTAATAAATGTTAATACGTATATATCTACCATATACATGTAAACAAATTGTTTGTTACACATATAATGGAGTGTGAATTAAGTTTATCAGGAATACCCTACCTTAATAAATGTTAATACGTATATATCTACCATATACATGTAAACAAATTGTTTGTTACACATATAATGGAGTGTGAATTACGTTTATCATGAATACTCTACCTTAATAAATGTTAATACGTATATATCTACCATATACATGTAAACAAATTGTTTGTTACACATATAATGGAGTGTGAATTAAGTTTATCATGAATACCCTACCTTAATAAATGTTAATACGTATATATCTACCATATACATGTAAACAAATTGTTTGTTACACATATAATGGAGTGTGAATTAAGTTTATCATGAATACTCTACCTTAATAAATGTTAATACGTATATATCTACCATATACATGTAAACAAATTGTTTGTTACACATATAATGGAGTGTGAATTAAGTTTATCATGAATACCCTACCTTAATAAATGTTAATACGTATATATCTACCATATACATGTAAACAAATTGTTTGTTACACATATAATGGAGTGTGAATTAAGTTTATCATGAATACTCTACCTTAATAAATGTTAATACGTATATATCTACCATATACATGTAAACAAATTGTTTGTTACACATATAATGGAGTGTGAATTAAGTTTATCATGAATACCCTACCTTAATAAATGTTAATACGTATATATCTACCATATACATGTAAACAAATTGTTTGTTACACATATAATGGAGTGTGAATTAAGTTTATCATAAATACCCTACCTTAATAAATGTTAATACGTATATATCTACCATATACATGTAAACAAATTGTTTGTTACACATATAATGGAGTGTGAATTAAGTTTATCATGAATACCCTACCTTAATAAATGTTAATACGTATATATCTACCATATACATGTAAACAAATTGTTTGTTACACATATAATGGAGTGTGAATTAAGTTTATCATGAATACTCTACCTTAATAAATGTTAATACGTATATATCTACCATATACATGTAAACAAATTGTTTGTTACACATATAATGGAGTGTGAATTAAGTTTATCATGAATACCCTACCTTAATAAATGTTAATACGTATATATCTACCATATACATGTAAACAAATTGTTTGTTACACATATAATGGAGTGTGAATTAAGTTTATCATAAATACCCTACCTTAATAAATGTTAATACGTATATATCTACCATATACATGTAAACAAATTGTTTGTTACACATATAATGGATTGTGAATTAAGTTTATCATGAATACCCTACCTTAATAAATGTTAATACGTATATATCTACCATATACATGTAAACAAATTGTTTGTTACACATATAATGGAGTGTGAATTAAGTTTATCATGAATACTCTACCTTAATAAATGTTAATACGTATATATCTACCATATACATGTAAACAAATTGTTTGTTACACATATAATGGAGTGTGAATTAAGTTTATCATGAATACTCTACCTTAATAAATGTTAATACGTATATATCTACCATATACATGTAAACAAATTGTTTGTTACACATATAATGGAGTGTGAATTAAGTTTATCATGAATACTCTACCTTAATAAATGTTAATACGTATATATCTACCATATACATGTAAACAAATTGTTTGTTACACATATAATGGAGTGTGAATTAAGTTTATCATGAATACTCTACCTTGATAAATGTTAATACGTATATATCTACCATATACATGTAAACAAATTGTTTGTTACACATATAATGGAGTGTGAATTAAGTTTATCATGAATACTCTACCATAATAAATGTTAATACGTATATATCTACCATATACATGTAAACAAATTGTTTGTTACACATATAATGGAGTGTGAATTAAGTTTATCATGAATACTCTACCTTAATAAATGTTAATACGTATATATCTACCATATACATGTAAACAAATTGTTTGTTACACATATAATGGAGTGTGAATTAAGTTTATCATGAATACTCTACCTTAATAAATGTTAATACGTATATATCTACCATATACATGTAAACAAATTGTTTGTTATACATATAATGGAGTGTGAATTAAGTTTATCATGAATACTCTACCTTAATAAATGTTAATACGTATATATCTACCATATACATGTAAACAAATTGTTTGTTACACATATAATGGAGTGTGAATTAAGTTTATCATGAATACTCTACCTTAATAAATGTTAATACGTATATATCTACCATATACATGTAAACAAATTGTTTGTTACACATATAATGGAGTGTGAATTAAGTTTATCATGAATACCCTACCTTAATAAATGTTAATACGTATATATCTACCATATACATGTAAACAAATTGTTTGTTACACATATAATGGAGTGTGAATTAAGTTTATCAGGAATACCCTACCTTAATAAATGTTAATACGTATATATCTACCATATACATGTAAACAAATTGTTTGTTACACATATAATGGAGTGTGAATTAAGTTTATCATGAATACTCTACCTTAATAAATGTTAATACGTATATATCTACCATATACATGTAAACAAATTGTTTGTTACACATATAATGGAGTGTGAATTAAGTTTATCAGGAATACCCTACCTTAATAAATGTTAATACGTATATATCTACCATATACATGTAAACAAATTGTTTGTTACACATATAATGGAGTGTGAATTACGTTTATCATGAATACTCTACCTTAATAAATGTTAATACGTATATATCTACCATATACATGTAAACAAATTGTTTGTTACACATATAATGGAGTGTGAATTAAGTTTATCATGAATACCCTACCTTAATAAATGTTAATACGTATATATCTACCATATACATGTAAACAAATTGTTTGTTACACATATAATGGAGTGTGAATTAAGTTTATCATGAATACTCTACCTTAATAAATGTTAATACGTATATATCTACCATATACATGTAAACAAATTGTTTGTTACACATATAATGGAGTGTGAATTAAGTTTATCATGAATACCCTACCTTAATAAATGTTAATACGTATATATCTACCATATACATGTAAACAAATTGTTTGTTACACATATAATGGAGTGTGAATTAAGTTTATCATGAATACTCTACCTTAATAAATGTTAATACGTATATATCTACCATATACATGTAAACAAATTGTTTGTTACACATATAATGGAGTGTGAATTAAGTTTATCATGAATACCCTACCTTAATAAATGTTAATACGTATATATCTACCATATACATGTAAACAAATTGTTTGTTACACATATAATGGAGTGTGAATTAAGTTTATCATAAATACCCTACCTTAATAAATGTTAATACGTATATATCTACCATATACATGTAAACAAATTGTTTGTTACACATATAATGGAGTGTGAATTAAGTTTATCATGAATACCCTACCTTAATAAATGTTAATACGTATATATCTACCATATACATGTAAACAAATTGTTTGTTACACATATAATGGAGTGTGAATTAAGTTTATCATGAATACTCTACCTTAATAAATGTTAATACGTATATATCTACCATATACATGTAAACAAATTGTTTGTTACACATATAATGGAGTGTGAATTAAGTTTATCATGAATACCCTACCTTAATAAATGTTAATACGTATATATCTACCATATACATGTAAACAAATTGTTTGTTACACATATAATGGAGTGTGAATTAAGTTTATCATAAATACCCTACCTTAATAAATGTTAATACGTATATATCTACCATATACATGTAAACAAATTGTTTGTTACACATATAATGGATTGTGAATTAAGTTTATCATGAATACCCTACCTTAATAAATGTTAATACGTATATATCTACCATATACATGTAAACAAATTGTTTGTTACACATATAATGGAGTGTGAATTAAGTTTATCATGAATACTCTACCTTAATAAATGTTAATACGTATATATCTACCATATACATGTAAACAAATTGTTTGTTACACATATAATGGAGTGTGAATTAAGTTTATCATGAATACTCTACCTTAATAAATGTTAATACGTATATATCTACCATATACATGTAAACAAATTGTTTGTTACACATATAATGGAGTGTGAATTAAGTTTATCATGAATACTCTACCTTAATAAATGTTAATACGTATATATCTACCATATACATGTAAACAAATTGTTTGTTACACATATAATGGAGTGTGAATTAAGTTTATCATGAATACTCTACCTTGATAAATGTTAATACGTATATATCTACCATATACATGTAAACAAATTGTTTGTTACACATATAATGGAGTGTGAATTAAGTTTATCATGAATACTCTACCATAATAAATGTTAATACGTATATATCTACCATATACATGTAAACAAATTGTTTGTTACACATATAATGGAGTGTGAATTAAGTTTATCATGAATACTCTACCTTAATAAATGTTAATACGTATATATCTACCATATACATGTAAACAAATTGTTTGTTACACATATAATGGAGTGTGAATTAAGTTTATCATGAATACTCTACCTTAATAAATGTTAATACGTATATATCTACCATATACATGTAAACAAATTGTTTGTTATACATATAATGGAGTGTGAATTAAGTTTATCATGAATACTCTACCTTAATAAATGTTAATACGTATATATCTACCATATACATGTAAACAAATTGTTTGTTACACATATAATGGAGTGTGAATTAAGTTTATCATGAATACTCTACCTTAATAAATGTTAATACGTATATATCTACCATATACATGTAAACAAATTGTTTGTTACACATATAATGGAGTGTGAATTAAGTTTATCATGAATACCCTACCTTAATAAATGTTAATACGTATATATCTACCATATACATGTAAACAAATTGTTTGTTACACATATAATGGAGTGTGAATTAAGTTTATCATGAATACCCTACCTTAATAAATGTTAATACGTATATATCTACCATATACATGTAAACAAATTGTTTGTTACACATATAATGGAGTGTGAATTAAGTTTATCATGAATACTCTACCTTAATAAATGTTAATACGTATATATCTACCATATACATGTAAACAAATTGTTTGTTACACATATAATGGAGTGTGAATTAAGTTTATCATGAATACTCTACCTTAATAAATGTTAATACGTATATATCTACCATATACATGTAAACAAATTGTTTGTTACACATATAATGGAGTGTGAATTAAGTTTATCATGAATACCCTACCTTAATAAATGTTAATACATATATATCTACCATATACATGTAAACAAATTGTTTGTTACACATATAATGGAGTGTGAATTAAGTTTATCATGAATACTCTACCTTAATAAATGTTAATACGTATATATCTACCATATACATGTAAACAAATTGTTTGTTACACATATAATGGAGTGTGAATTAAGTTTATCATGAATACCCTACCTTAATAAATGTTAATACGTATATATCTACCATATACATGTAAACAAATTGTTTGTTACACATATAATGGAGTGTGAATTAAGTTTATCATGAATACTCTACCTTAATAAATGTTAATACGTATATATCTACCATATACATGTAAACAAATTGTTTGTTACACATATAATGGAGTGTGAATTAAGTTTATCATGAATACTCTACCTTAATAAATGTTAATACGTATATATCTACCATATACATGTAAACAAATTGTTTGTTACACATATAATGGAGTGTGAATTAAGTTTATCATGAATACCCTACCTTAATAAATGTTAAACGTATATATCTACCATATACATGTAAACAAATTGTTTGTTACACATATAATGGAGTGTGAATTAAGTTTATCATGAATACTCCACCTTAATAAATGTTAATACGTATATATCTACCATATACATGTAAACAAATTGTTTGTTACACATATAATGGAGTGTGAATTACGTTTATCATGAATACTCTACCTTAATAAATGTTAATACGTATATATCTACCATATACATGTAAACAAATTGTTTGTTACACATATAATGGAGTGTGAATTAAGTTTATCATGAATACTCTACCTCAATAAATGTTAATACGTATATATCTACCATATACATGTAAACAAATTGTTTGTTACACATATAATGGAGTGTGAATTAAGTTTATCATGAATACCCTACCTTAATAAATGTTAATACGTATATATCTACCATATACATGTAAACAAATTGTTTGTTACACATATAATGGAGTGTGAATTAAGTTTATCATGAATACTCTACCTTAATAAATGTTAATACGTATATATCTACCATATACATGTAAACAAATTGTTTGTTACACATATAATGGAGTGTGAATTAAGTTTATCATGAATACCCTACCTTAATAAATGTTAATACGTATATATCTACCATATACATGTAAACAAATTGTTTGTTACACATATAATGGAGTGTGAATTAAGTTTATCATGAATACTCTACCTTAATAAATGTTAATACGTATATATCTACCATATACATGTAAACAAATTGTTTGTTACACATATAATGGAGTGTGAATTAAGTTTATCATAAATACCCTACCTTAATAAATGTTAATACGTATATATCTACCATATACATGTAAACAAATTGTTTGTTACACATATAATGGAGTGTGAATTAAGTTTATCATGAATACTCTACCTTAATAAATGTTAATACGTATATATCTACCATATACATGTAAACAAATTGTTTGTTACACATATAATGGAGTGTGAATTAAGTTTATCATGAATACCCTACCTTAATAAATGTTAATACGTATATATCTACCATATACATGTAAACAAATTGTTTGTTACACATATAATGGAGTGTGAATTAAGTTTATCATGAATACCCTACCTTAATAAATGTTAATACGTATATATCTACCATATACATGTAAACAAATTGTTTGTTACACATTACCCTACCTTAATAAATGTTAATACGTCTATATCTACCATATACATGTAAACAAATTGTTTGTTACACATTACCCTACCTAAATAAATGTTAATACGTATATATCTACCATATACATGTAAACAAATTGTTTGTTACACATTACCCTACCTTAATAAATGTTAATACGTCTATATCTACCATATACATGTAAACAAATTGTTTGTTACACATTACCCTACCTTAATAAATGTTAATACGTATATATCTACCATATACATGTAAACAAATTGTTTGTTACACATTACCCTACCTTAATAAATGTTAATACGTCTATATCTACCATATACATGTAAACAAATTGTTTGTTACACATTACCCTACCTTAATAAATGTTAATACGTATATATCTACCATATACATGTAAACAAAATGAAATTTAATGTTTCTGTGTTTATAGTTTTTGTTTTGTTTTCTATGATATTCTGTACTGAATATTTCGTGTATTTAGAATAACCTGGAAAGTAAGTTAGTTATACACTTCTGTATACGGTATACGGCCCTCTCTGTTTCTAATCCAGAAACACCTATACCTCAGTGTATAACTATTACATACATGTAAACAAATTGTTTGTTACACATGTAATGGAGTGTGAATTAAGTTTATCAGGAATACTCTACCTAAATAAATTTTAGTAAGTATATATCTACCATTTACACCCCAGGTCTATTGAAAAAGAAAACATAAAGATCTTGTTAATGAAGTCTAGTCTGAAAAAAATCCAAGCAATCGTTAAAAACAAACTAAATAATAATAAATAATCGGAAAAAAAACTTGGTCGGGAAAGCATTGTAAAAAGAAAATACATCATATGTCGGCACCCTTTCAAAAGTGTATCATTGGTGGATCTAGTGGGGAGGGTTCCAAAGGGGGGAGGCTGCCCCTTTTTTTCGGAAAAATTATTCAAATTACATGTATGTGAAAATTGTCGAAAATGAGACTGTTTTTCCTTTTTTGTTTTATTCTGGAACCCCTTTTTAAATTGTCTGGATCCAAGCCTTTAAAAAAAGAAAACAAAACAAAAAACATTGACCTGTTAAATGTGCACTTAAAAACTGAACAGTTTATTGGTAGAAAAATACTTTGTCATATTCAACATATATTCTTCCTTACTTTATTTAGCAGTTCTGAGTAATATTTGTGACAATATGGTTAATATCCATTTTCTACAAAATGTTCAGTTCAATATAACACGTCTATCATTCCTGAAGATCATGTTGTAAATGAATACAGGAACACCTCATTATTAACCAATCAATCTGTTTAATTCTTAATACAACTCAGTCGTTCAATCTATCTTTATAGAAGAGGTACCCAATGGGGAAACCACAAAAATGTATTGTTTTATGAAATTTAATGTTTCTGTGTTTATTGTTTTTGTTTTCTATGACATTCTGTAATGAATATTTCGTGTATTTAGAATAACATGGGAAGTAAGCTAGTTATACACTTCGATATACGGTGTTTCTGGATTAGAAACCCCTCGGGCCTCCGGCTAGCTCACTGGAACATTGTAGCTTAGTCAGACACATTATCGTGCTAGCTCACTGGAGCATTGTAGCTTAGTCAGACACATTATCGTGCTAGCTCACTGGAACATTGTAGCTTAGTCAGACACATTATCGTGCTAGCTCACTGGAGCATTGTAGCTGAGTCAGACACATTATTGTGCTAGCTTACTGGAGCATTGTAGCTTAGTCAGACACATTATCGTGCTAGCTCACTGGAACATTGTAGCTTAGTCAGACACATTATCGTGCTAGCTCACTGGAACATTGTAGCTTAGTCAGACACATTATCGTGCTAGCTTACTGGAGCATTGTAGCTTAGTCAGACACATTATCGTGCTAGCTTACTGGAGCATTGTAGCTGAGTCAGACACATTATCGTGCTAGCTCACTGGAGCATTGTAGCTGAGTCAGACACATTATCGTACCAGCTTACTGGAGCATTGTAGCTGAGTCAGACACATTATCGTGCTAGCTCACTGGAACATTGTAGCTTAGTCAGACACATTATCGTGCTAGCTTACTGGAACATTGTAGCTTGGTCAGACACATTATCGTGCTAGCTCACTGGAACATTGTAGCTTAGTCAGACACATTATTGTGCTAGCTTACTGGAGCATTGTAGCTTAGTCAGACACATTATCATGCTAGCTTACTGGAGCATTGTAGCTTAGTCAGACACATTATCGTGCTAGCTCACTGGAGCATTGTAGCTTAGTAAAACACATTATCGTGCTAGCTCACTTGAGCATTGTAGCTTAGTCAGACACATTATCGTGCTAGCTCACTGGAGCATTGTAGCTTAGTCAGACACATTATCGTGCTAGCTTACTGGAACATTGTAGCTTGGTCAGACACATTATCGTGCTAGCTCACTGGAACATTGTAGCTTAGTCAGACACATTATTGTGCTAGCTTACTGGAGCATTGTAGCTTAGTCAGACACATTATCATGCTAGCTTACTGGAGCATTGTAGCTTAGTCAGACACATTATCGTGCTAGTTTACTGGAGCATTGTAGCTGAGTGAGACACATTATCGTGCTAGCTCACTGGAGCATTGTAGCTGAGTCAGACACATTATCGTGCTAGCTCACTTGAGCATTGTAGCTTAGTCAGACACATCATCGTGCTAGCTCACTGGAGCATTGCAGCTTAGTCAGACACATTATCGTGCTAGCTCACTGGAGCATTGTAGCTTAGTCAGACACATTATCGTGCTAGCTTACTGGAGCATTGTAGCTTAGTCAGACACATTATCGTGACTCCTAGTCAGCAAGTCTTTACTCTGACTCCTGATAATAAATTGTATAGTCTTTGGTTTGACCCGACCGTGGTTAGATCGTAGGTTCAAAATTCAAAGCGATCGGTCGACTATTAAACACAATTATTACACGGAAACCATTGTTTCTACAGACGGGCGACAACGACGACATTGTCATACCATAATACGACAGCAATTTTTTACGGTCGCATAAAAAGAAGAGATGGTATTAAATGCATATGAAAAAATAAAACATGCAAAGTTTATCTGAACAACGATCAGTAACCATTTATTTAAAGATGAACGGTACAGAATGCAATGATTCATAAATTACAAAATATACAATGACAAAAATATAGATACATTTATAGATTTAACAGATATAAAAAAAATTATCTGAAACATATGTAACGCCTTTACAATGTAATACATTGAAGTCATGCATTGTATCAGAAGATATGATCTTAAGATTGTTTTTGCATTAGACCGTGTTATTTGCGGACAGGCGATATATAATGTGAATTACGGCCGTTTTTGTTGCATTCGTGTATATATAGTTAGCTACTCACTAGATGGATTACAACTAGACGTAGACGTATTAGCAGAGGAAGTGAAAAAAGAAGAACAAGAGGGGGGGTGGAGGTATTTTAATAACAAATGTCTTTGCGAATATCAAATTTCTGTTTTCGAAATAGTCACTTTGTTTAATTCCAGAGCTACTGCAAAATTATCTTCTATGTATAGTAAATCTGGTATCTATCATTCCTGTAATAAACCTGACAAATTGTTTAATTTCATGTTATATTGATTGATTTATTTATGTATTGTGCTTAACGCCACTTTCAACAATATTTTAGCTATATCATGGCGACCAGTTTTAGTGGTGGAAGAAGCCAGAGTACCCGGAGAGAACCACCGACCATGGGCAAGCAACTGGTAAGCTTTATCACTTGCGGCTGTGAATCGAGTGCACCCTTTTTTGTAATATACAACGTCGGGCGCGAACCCACGCCGTATTGATGATAGGTTTGTATGAGTTGTTAGGTAATCCAACTATCTAACTCAAATTTCATTTTATAAAGCAGATATTCAACTGTTTATTTATTTCGAACAGAATTTCATTGTTACACGTATATGTTTAATTGTTATAATGTTTATTCAGCAGTTTAGTTTATAACAATTTTATTTGCTCATAGAGACAAAAAGGATAAGACACAAGTTTTACCAACTTATGAAGTCTTCTCCTTGGAATTACACAATAACTATAACACATATACATATGAAAAAGAGCATGCACATTAATGAAAGTATACCAGTAACAATTACACATGTAAAAGAGAACAGAAAAAAAGGAGAAAAAAGAAGTTTTGTGTGGACACGATGATCATCCTGGATATATTTATAAGTTTATACAATGAGGAATCGTTTAGATCTTCTAATAAACTTGTTAACTTCTTTAAAAATTAAACAGTTATCTTCATAAGTTAGATTTTGGTTACCTGTAGTAAGTAGAGCAAGATCGATTGTCATTCTAAATCGATTTACACAAATTAACAGATCCCTCCTAATATCGGTGTATTTTCTACATTCAAAGAAGAAGTGAAACGCATCTTCTCGAGGAACACCACAAGCACAATTTGGACTAGATACTATATTTGATTTAAATAAATCGTTGTTCAAGAAAGAAGCTGAACATCGAAGTTGTGTTAATATCACATTTAACTTCCGTGGACCATACATGAAATGTTTGGGAACAATATTTATTTCATTTGCATTGTTTAGTAACGCACGTTTGAATTGTAATTACGGACAGAGTTCTCAAGTTTATTCCATTCTCTAACAGCAGTTGATGCATTTAGCAGTGAAATATTAGAAGATGCTTAATAAACAAAAGTTATATTATACAACAAGCGCATTATAACTTTTTCTAGTATCCGTTTAGGGAACTTCGCCCACTGGTACCACTACTAGAGATTTACCCCTGGGAATCCAGGTGGTGCCCAGATCCCTCGCGTAGATTTCACACCCATAACACCAACACCATGTAGGTGTTTTAAATTAATATATAATTTGTTCACGATATAGCTGAAATACTGCTAAAGTTGGCGTTAAACATCAATCAATCAATCAATCAATCAGATACCCTCTCTATACGCATGGTCGACCGGACGTAAGTGTTACGTGATACTAAAGCTTCAGTCAGCTGATACTGTTGTTACTGGCATTGTGATTAGTATCAGTAAACAAGCATAAATGTTTGGGTATCATGCGTCGTTTGTAGCTGTCAGAGTTTCCTAAAGAATTGATGGTTTGGGATCAGCTCGATTTTAAAGATAATACTCCGACAGTGGTGTCACCATGGGGAATGCGTTCATTCGTTTTACCGTTTTACTTCTATTCATACCCCTATTCTTAATTAATAAATTTATTTGTTAATTCTTTTTTTTGTGTGTGTGTGAAGACGATGTGAATGCACGTGCATCCGTACAGCTACACCACTACCAACTCTCACATATAATTGGACGAACAATGTTATTACACAGAACGCTATGATCTTGAATATTATGCATAATATATTTAATCTTCGTGACATGTATAATATTAATTCTGTGAATGAGTGATGTTTATTTAACGCCACGTGAACATTTTTTTCACAATATCGTGGCAAGATTATACATTTCGATGAGGTGAGATGATAATGTCCGCTGTACAAGACCAACACGCTGAGTTTGATTGTATAGGTATAGTGTTAGCTCACTGAAACCACTGTCCTTTGGTTTGCCGATTCCAAGCCAACCAGACTCTGATTTATTACTCCTTAAAGCTACAAGCTTTGTGGAGTATCATCAAATACCAATATCAAAGGCTGGTAAAATAACTGAAACACTGCTCATTTGATTTAACAAACACCTAATTAATATCTAAACGTCTAGGTAGAGTTAGCATCACCTTTATAAGAAACATTAAAATATGTATGCTATAGATTATGTCTGATCAGCTTTCGCGCTATAGAAATGGAATCCATTTTCTCCAGCGCGGGTACACTCCAAAGAGGCATCCACTAGTTGTACGGAACATGGGAAATACATGAGGCAAAACGCATATGAACACATCATGTATGGGGAATTAATGACAATTTGAAAATGTTCCTAAAGAACTTCATTTTGGTCGTTGTAGGCCCTTTGCAAGGCAGCATTTTCTGCCATTCAAGCTTCCACCCGTCGCCTCATCGTAGTGACGATTTCTAACCTATATAATTATTCTCGTCGTGTATGTAGAGGACATTCTTCACACTTGACATTGACTTCCAATCAATCAATCAATCAAGTTACCACATTTAGTTTTATCATATTGGTCAGAGTAATAGAAGGACAAAACAGTAGAAAAAACAGGGTCCTACCGCATATAACTCACCAACTTTATTACATAAATTTGTATCGGAATTAAACTCATTTTAGTGATGATAGGCACTGATTACTTAGATAGATGTAAATCCAAAAACCATACGATCGCGGCTACGTCTTAAATACACATGACAACATAGATCTCAAGCGACATGACAGACATGACAGACATGTATAAACAATAACATACAATGACATATTCGCCTCAATTCAAAGAACAAAAATAACAACAACAACAACAACAACATCAACATAAAAGCCAATAAGAAAGAAGCAAGACTATTATTTTATGACTATTTCTGTTGGTTGTTGACCATTACTTTGATGATGATAAAAAAAAAACATCTTCCACAACATTAAACAAAAGGTAGTATTCAATTTTAATCCAATTGTTATAATATAACTATGTCACATCTTTTGTTATTCTGTTTACATAAATGTATGGTTTCTTGACATATTTTGAAATTCTATCTGGATAGTTACCACAGTTGGAATTCAAATATTTTGACAATTCATAACATGAAAATACGAAAATACTTAAAACTGAAATGTGCTGCCTCAAACAAAGTTACAATGCGAAGAAAAATATAAAAGTTTTGGCTATTTTAAGAAGTTTCTATTTTAATAACGACGGCTACAGAACATAGTTTTGACTGAGCACCACCCAAGAGCCATTCCAACCAAGTTTTATTTTTATTCTGTAAAATGGTTTCTAATGAGAACCTTTTCCAGTCTTTACCATATACCCACTAAATACATTTTAAATCATAAAAAAGTAGAAGTAATGGCTATATTAAGAAAACTTCTATCTGTAGCAACGCCGATGGAAGGCTGGGCTGTCGAACACAATTTTGAAAGAGAACCATCCATGGACTCTTCTATACAAGTTTAGTAAGAAATGACCCAATTGATTTAGAGTAACGGTGGATATATATTTGATTGACCTGTAAAAATTCCCCATTCATATAATCCGGCTGGTCACGTGATAATTGGTGACCTCAACACTATCAACGACACCTCTCTGCGAGATGTGTTAGCCAAAGGGCCGACATATCGTGAGCCTAAATCCATAAACTAGAAACATAACTTTGAAATTCTTATGGAGTCCGTCGAGAAATATGTCAGACAATGGACAAAACGTGAAACGGAGGACATCTACTCTTTCTGAATGGGCGAAGAGTGTGAGGTCGTTGATACAAATTAAAATTGAAAATCTTAATGGGTCAATGAGCATTCGCAAATATCAATCTTTAAAGACTCAAATATTGCTAAACATTTGTCTCACCCCCATGACAAATATGTTGTTGTACCTACCTCCAAGGCCCCTAACAATATCGTTTTTGTGCGTAAATCACATTACATAGAGTGCTTGATAAAGAAATTAGGAATTGACACTTCACTTGGCAACCCTATATATCCTCCGACGACAATCATAGGTCTGTTTTGTGTTACTTTGGAATTTCAATCAAAGATGAAGAACTGGATCTACCTTCACTCCACTGGATTCCTAAGTTAAATAAGTGTCCTTACAAACAGCGTTCTATTGCTGGAATTTCCAAATGCTCCACGTAACCTTTTTGCAAATTATTAACATCTATTCTATCAGCAGACAAAACTGGGTTTCAGAATTACTGACACTAGCTTCTTAAGGGATGGTGTGAATCAGATATGGATTCTGAAAAAGTCTAATGTTATGTTAAAGTACATGCGATCATTGTCCCTCTCTTCCTGCAATAGCATTAACACATTTGTCTTCTCTACACCACTATTCACATTCACCACTTCAAGCTAACAGACAGATTAAAGAATAAATCCACCGTGTTTCAAACAACCATCTACAAAACATTACATAGAAAACCACAGATCGAGCAACACGAACCTCATTAATAACCGGGGGTGGAACCATGTGCCTGAGAAGGGTAAGCAGATCCTGCACCACATGTGACAACCACAAATATACGTAAATAAATACAAATAAAACTAGGAAGAACTGTTTTAGATACCTAAATCTTATGTCTCCCCTTAATGCGATCATCTGTACAACAACCTATCTCGAAAGACAAAAATGTTATGGCCAGAGCAAGAACATACTATTTAAAAAACAATTATTTGACCTTGAGGTCAAAGGTCAAGGAACCACGAAGGTCATTACGGTACGTGACACACCGCCTTATGGTTATGCTCCCACATACCAAATATCATTGACCTATCTCGAAAGACAAAAATGTTATGCCCCAGACAAGAAAATACTATAAAAAAAAATGACCTTGAGGTCAAAGGTCAAGGTCCCACGAAGGTCATTACGGTATGTGACACACTGCCTTATGGTCATGCACCCACATACCAAATAAATACTATTTAAAAAACAATTATTTGACCTTGA
This sequence comes from Bathymodiolus brooksi, assembly GCA_963680875.1. Classification (NCBI taxonomy): domain Eukaryota; kingdom Metazoa; phylum Mollusca; class Bivalvia; order Mytilida; family Modiolidae; genus Bathymodiolus; species Bathymodiolus brooksi. Next base: position 83,976,727 of record OY804588.1, on the reverse strand, counting down.
GGTCAAAGGACAAGGTCCCACGAAGGTCATTACGGTACGAGAAACACCGCCTTATGATCATGCACCCACATACCAAATATCATTGACCTATCTCAAAAGACCAAAATGTTATGGCCCGAACAAGAAAAGACTATTTTAAAAACAATTTTTTGACCTTTACGTCAAAGGTCAAAGTCCCACGAAGGTCATTACGGTATGTGACACACCGCCTTATGGTCATGCACCCACATTCCAAATAAATACTATTTAAAAAACAATTATTTGACCTTGAGGTCAAAGGTCAAGGTCCCACGAAGGTCATTACGGTACGCGACACACCGCCTTATGGTCATGCACCCACATACCAAATATCATTGACCTATCTCGAAAGACAAAAATGTTATGGCACGGACAAGAAAATACCATTTAAAAACAATTATTTGACCTTGAGGTCAAAGGTCAAGGTCCCACAAAGATCATTACGGTATGCGACACACCGCCTTATGGTCATGCACCCACATACCAAATATAATTGATCTATCTGGAAAGACAAACCAGAGGCTCTCAAGAGCCTGTATCGTTCACCTGGTAATAAAAAAAAACAATTGGTCCTATGTAAAAACTATGTCCTGCAGTGGTAGTCATCTTGGAATTACGATCAACATAAAAAACACAAAGTTTGAAAAGGACCTTCCAATGATTGATGCACAGTTTAGGTTCAATCAGTGCAATAGCTTCAGAGAAGAATATATTTCTGTATTTTCCCCATATGGTCCTGTGTTAATACTATGACCTGTGGTGGCAGCCATCTTGGATTTCCGATCGGCATAAAAAACAGAGGACCTTCCAATGATCATTCCTGGGCAGTTTGGTTTTAACTGTCCAAGTGGTTTCAGAGAAGAAGCGTTTTGAAACATTTTCCCCATAGGGTCCAATGTTAAACTAAGTCCTGCCGTAGCCGCCATTTTGAATTTCATATCGGAACAAAAATCCTACAGTTTGTAGAGGACCATCAAATGAACATTCATGTACAGTTTGGCTTTAATCATATTTGTAGTTTCTGAGAAGAAGGCATTTGAACATTTTCCCATAGGGTCCAATGTTAATCTATGTCCTGCGATGGCGGCCATCTTGGATTTCCGATCGGCATAAAAACACACACCTTGTAGAGGACCTTCCAATGATCATTCCTGGGCAGTTTGGTTTCAATTATCCAAGTGGTTTCAGAGAAGAAGCGTTTTGAAACATTTTTCCCATAGGGTCCAATGTTAAACTAAGTCCTGCCGTAGCCGCCATTTTGAATTTCATACCGGAACAAAAAACATAAAGTTTGTAGAGGACAATCTAATGAACATTCGTGTACAGTTTGGCTGTAATCATATTTGTAGTTTCTGAGAAGAAGGCATTTGAATATTTTCCCATAGGGTTCAATGTTAATCTATGTCCTGCGGTGGCAGCCATCTTGGATTTCCGATCGGCATAAAAAACAGAAAGTTTGTAGAGGACCTTCCAATGATCATTCCTGAGCAGTTTGGTTTCAATTGTCCAAGTGGTTTCAGAGAAGAAGCATTTTGAAACATTTTTCCCATAGGGTCCAATGTTAAACTAAGTCCTGCCGTAGCCGCCATTTTGAATTTCATATCGGAACAAAAAACCTTAAGATTGTAGAGGACCATCCAATGAACATTCATGTACAGTTTGGCTTTAATCATATTTGTAGTTTCTGAGAAGAAGGCATTTGAACATTTTCCCATAGGGTCCAATGTTAATCTATGTCCTGCGGTGGCGGCCATCTTGAATTTCCGATCGGCATAAAAAAACAGAAACTTTGTAGAGGACCTTCCAATGATCATTCCTGGGCAGTTTGGTTTCAATTGTCCAAGTGGTTTCAGAGAAGAAGCATTTTGAAACATTTTTCCCATAGGGTCCAATGTTAAACTAAGTCCTGCCGTAGCCGCCATTTTGAATTTCTTATCGGAACAAAAAGCCAAAAGTTTGTAGAGGACCATCCAATGAACATTCCTGTACAGTTTGGCTTTAATAATATTTGTAGTTTCTGAGAAGAAGGCATTTGAACATTTCCCCATAGGGTCCAATGTTAATCTATGTATTGCGGTGGCGGCCATCTTGGATTTCCGATCGGCATAAAAAACAGAAAATGTGTAGAGGACCTTCCAATGATCATTCCTGGGCAGTTTGGTTTCAACTGTCAAAGTGGTTTCAGAGAAGAAGCATTTTGAAACATTTTTCCCATAGGGTCCAATGTTAAACTAAGTTCTGCCGTAGCCGCCATTTTGAATTTCATATCGGAACAAAAAACCTTAAGATTGTAGAGGACCATCCAATGAACATTCATGTACAGTTTGGCTTTAATCATATTTGTAGTTTCTGAGAAGAAGGCATTTGAACATTTTCCCATAGGGTCCAATGTTAATCTATGTCCTGCGGTGGCGGCCATCTTGAATTTCCGATCGGCATAAAAAAACAGAAACTTTGTAGAGGACCTTCCAATGATCATTCCTGGGCAGTTTGGTTTCAATTGTCCAAGTGGTTTCAGAGAAGAAGCATTTTGAAACATTTTTCCCATAGGGTCCAATGTTAAACTAAGTCCTGCCGTAGCCGCCATTTTGAATTTCTTATCGGAACAAAAAGCCTAAAGTTTGTAGAGGACCATCCAATGAACATTCATGTACAGTTTGGCTTTAATAATATTTGTAGTTTCTGAGAAGAAGGCATTTGAACATTTTCCCATAGGGTCCAATGTTAATCTATGTATTGCGGTGGCGGCCATCTTGGATTTCCGATCGGCATAAAAAACAGAAAATGTGTAGAGGACCTTCCAATGATCATTCCTGGGCAGTTTGGTTTCAACTGTCAAAGTGGTTTCAGAGAAGAAGCATTTTGAAACATTTTTCCCATAGGGTTCAATGTTAAACTAAGTCCTGCCGTAGCCGCCATTTTGAATTTCATATCGGAACAAAAAACCTTAAGATTGTAGAGGACCATCCAATGAACATTCATGTACAGTTTGGCTTTAATCATATTTGTAGTTTCTGAGAAGAAGGCATTTGAACATTTTCCCATAGGGTCCAATGTTAATCTATGTATTGCGGTGGCGGCCATCTTGGATTTCCGATCGGCATAAAAAACAGAAAATGTGTAGAGGACCTTCCAATGATCATTCCTGGGCAGTTTGGTTTCAACTGTCAAAGTGGTTTCAGAGAAGAAGCATTTTGAAACATTTTCCCCATATGGTCCAATGTTAAACTAAGTTCTGCCGTAGCCGCCATTTTGAATTTCATATCGGAACAAAAAAGGTAAAGTTTGTAGAGGACCATCCAATGAACATTCATGTACAGTTTGGCTTTAATCATATTTGTAGTTTCTGAGAAGAAGGCATTTGAACATTTTCCCATAGGGTCCAATGTTAATCTATGTCCTGCGGTGGCGGCCATCTTGAATTTCCGATCGGCATAAAAAAACAGAAACTTTGTAGAGGACCTTCCAATGATCATTCCTGGGCAGTTTGGTTTCAATTGTCCAAGTGGTTTCAGAGAAGAAGCATTTTGAAACATTTTTCCCATAGGGTCCAATGTTAAACTAAGTCCTGCCGTAGCCGCCATTTTGAATTTCTTATCGGAACAAAAAGCCAAAAGTTTGTAGAGGACCATCCAATGAACATTCATGTACAGTTTGGCTTTAATAATATTTGTAGTTTCTGAGAAGAAGGCATTTGAACATTTTCCCATAGGGTCCAATGTTAATCTATGTATTGCGGTGGCGGCCATCTTGGATTTCCGATCGGCATAAAAAACAGAAAATGTGTAGAGGACCTTCCAATGATCATTCCTGGGCAGTTTGGTTTCAACTGTCAAAGTGGTTTCAGAGAAGAAGCATTTTGAAACATTTTTCCCATAGGGTTCAATGTTAAACTAAGTTCTGCCGTAGCCGCCATTTTGAATTTCATATCGGAACAAAAAACCTTAAGGTTGTAGAGGACCATCCAATGAACATTCATGTACAGTTTGGCTTTAATCATATTTGTAGTTTCTGAGAAGAAGGCATTTGAACATTTTCCCATAGGGTCCAATGTTAATCTATGTCCTGCGATGGCGGCCATCTTGGATTTCCGATAGGCATAAAAAACAGTAACTTGGTAAAGGACATTCCAATGATCATTCATTTACAGTTTGGGTTCAGTCAGTTCATTAGTTTCAGAGAAGAAGATCTTTGAAATTTCAGCCAATCAGAGCATATTATTGGCCCTGGCAGCCATATTGAATATCCGACTGGAACGAAAAACAGTAACTTTGTAGAGGACCATCCAAGGAACATTCCTGCTAAGTTTGGTTCCAATCGGCCAAGTGGTTTCGGAGAAGAAGCTTGAAATGTGTAAAGTTTACAGACGACAGACGACGAACGCCAAGTGATGGCAATAGTTCATTCCAAGTGAACTAAAAAGTTATGGTCCGGACAAGCTTCGCTGAGAAGAAGCAGAAGAAGCGGAAGCGGAAGAAAAAATCAGACTTAAACAATATGTCTCCCTTCGTTCGAAGAGGAGACATAATATATGAAACATGAACCCCTACAAAACAAATGGGACGAATCGAGCATCGTTTTAACGCAGAAATCGTCGAGGACATCACAATACAGAACCAATAACGTGAAGACAAATAATTTGACAACATGAACAACATGAACCCATTAAGACAAGATAAAAACAGGGGCAAACAGTTCCTGCTCTACATGTGGCATCCATAGTGTTACTATTGTTACAAACCCGGTGTTACGTAATGAATTATGAAAGGACCGTATTCTGAAACCGATATTATCAAGTGTTTTGATTGACAACATATTTGTTATGTTTGGTGGGTGCGTTTTTCAACAGAAAATTGGCATACCCATGGGTACAAATTGTGCTCCTCTTCTCGCCGACTTGTTCCTTTATCGTATGAGGCATACTTCATACAAGGGCTTCTCAAGAAAAAGGAAAGGACGCTAGCCCGATCCTTTAATTTCACGTTCCGCTATATAGATGATGTCCTTTCACTAAATAATTCTAAGTTTGGTGATAATGTTGATCGCATCTATCCCTTTTTAGCTTGAAATAAAGGATACCATAGATACAGCTAGGTCTGCTTCATATCTTGACGTACACCTCGAAATTGACAGTGAAGGCCGATTAAGGACGCGACTTTACGACAAAAAAAACTATTTCAATTTTCTCATTGTGAACTTTCCATTTATATGTAGCAACATTCCAGCTGTATATGGAGTACATTGTATATCTCTTAGTTGATCCGATATTCTAGAGCTTGCGGTTCCTATCAGGATTTCGTTGATGCTAACAAGGGATATCGATGTTACAAATGATCACGGATATGTTCTACTTGTTTATATGTCCTAAGCATCATTTCCTCATTCATGACCTATCATCAGGTTTGTAGCTAAAGTAAAAGACGGGTGGCACTTGTGGAGCAGGAACTACTCACTCTTCCGGAACACCTGGGTTCAACCTCGGTTTTTAAGTGGGGTTCGTGTGGCTCGATCTTTGGTTTTCTGTGTAGTGTTTTGATGATCATTATTTGTCCTATTTATTTTGTTCATTGTGTTGTCTGTCCTTTGATTTATGGATTCTAATTACTCCTTTGGTATCTTAAAACACAATTTCAATGTTAACAGACCTGTCTGACACAATTGTCAAAGAGAAACAATTTTGCCATGATTTCTTACAAGTATCCTAGTGGTTTTAGTGATGACAAACACGACGGATGACAAACAACAGACGACGAACACCAAGTGGTGACAAGAGCTGACATGACCGTTAGATTCATGTTCGCTAAGAAGCTTATTATACACGTTCGCATAGGGTCAACTTATCTTATTAAAAACTGAGCTGACGACAAAAATCTGTTAATTACTACATGCAAAACTTGTGAAAAGTCCTGCAATATCACAATCCAATCCTGCCACCGGTTTGATAGATTTTTTTCTTTATTTGAACAAATCAGAACGCATTATAGGGCTCCAAAAAAAGAAAAACTTTAGTGGGAATCTAATGCCAAGTTTGGTTCAAACAGGTCAAGTGATTTGAAGGAGGATAAAATTGAAATGTGCAACATTTACAGACGACGACGGTAGCAAAATGATAACAATAGCTCGACCAACGGCTTAAATCATGTGAAGTGACAGGTTAACTACGACCAAAGTTTGAATTCAAATGACACATGAACTGCCGACGGACGCGAAGGGACTACAAAATCCCACAGCACTGTGGATTTACTTGGTAGACAAACATGTGTAAACTATATTGTTTGTTGTTTCTGTTTGATGAGCTATAAAACAATGTGTACCGAACTATTTTAAGTATATAAATATTAAATCACAATTTTTACAAATTATACAGATGATGTACCACGTAAAACTGTAAATAGTGAACAATGAATGTCAAAGAAAGTCCTTTTTACATATTGTTTGTTTGTTTGTTTTTTTTTAACAATTTTAATTTTCAAGGATGTGAATTTCGAACAAAGGTCACCTTTGATATGTCGTGCATAGAAGATTAATAAAGACTTTACTTTCTATTTAATTTCTTGTACATAAAACTTGATTATTGTCTTTATCAGAATTGTGTAAAGTGTAAAAGTATTAACGGATTAAAACGATTCTTAAATTTTGCAAATAATTGACACAAACAACACTTCAAGCGTCACACAACACTGGCAGTAATCAATTAATTGTTATCATGTATATCTAATGAATAAATAACAATCCATATTAGTCTTATATATTACTATTTTATATAAGAAATAATAACACACTTTATAAAAAAAAAAGAGTTTGCTTACAAAACACCACAATCCATCATTTGCAACTGTAAACTAATACAACTTTCAACCTATTTATAACGATGAGTTTTGTAAAGTCCATGTTAAATGCTATACCACATGGTTTGTTAATACCATCACGTTCACTCAGTACTATATCACGGAATGTTCCATCTGGTGACAACCTTTGTATGTCGTTGGAATGTAATCCACTGATGTATACATTACCTTGTCGATCGACAGCCAGTCCGTCTTCCCGTGATATGTCGTATCTACATATAACTTGGCCATCTAAATTGATAAAACACACCCTCCCACGCCGTCTTAACAACATCTGATCATTCGTCTCATTATAGAATAAACCATAACTAAAACCACCATCAGTTTGTACTTCTCTCACACGAGATCCATTAATATCTAAAACAATAACTTTGCTATGTCCATCAAGGTAAATTTGATCCTTTACAGCAGTGACACTGTAACACTTATCTCCTATCTGTACCTTGTTGTCCTTTATATTGTTGGTGGTGTTGATAAATTGTATGGATTTCTCTTTTGGAAGAGTAACTACAGCTTTATCTGTACATGGTACTACAGTAATACCAAATGGTCCACAGGTAAATGATATTTCGTCTTCATAGGTTTTGTAATCCTTGTAGATATATACCTTTGGATAAATTGAATGATAATTACAAATAAGTAATCTGTTGTCAGAAGTAACGGCAATGTTTGTTAATTTGTATCCTTCGCCACGTTTTAGGTTTACTTGACCATCTTTTCTGAATTCTGTCAGTGTCTTTGTCCTGTCTTGTTCCACTTTTGTCCTGTCTTGTTCCACTTGTGGTTGTTGTATTTTCATTGATTTGTACTGAATAGGACATGGCCCGGTAATCTCTGATATGGATCCGATTATTTCAGTTTTGATATTCTTATTTTCTTTAAACTTCATGTCAATGTCCTTAATAGTAGACGTCATCTCCTGGATCTTGGTGTCCGTCTTCTGGATGTTTGTTATTTGTTTACGTAAAACCACAAACAGCTGATTATTTGACGAATGATTTTTATGGAATTCTAATTCTTGTTTTTCATCTTTCAAAGAAGACGCCAAACATGACATTTCGTCTTTCTCTTTCTTTATTTTCGTCTCATTTTTCTCTTTGATAGATGTAAGTTTAGTGATTAACTCTTGTTCAAGTTCATCTATGTGTTTTAATAACTTGGACTTCATGACACTAATTTGTTGGATCATTGACGTCTCGCTCTGTTGAAGTACTTTTCCATTGTCTTCTCTGTTCGATACTAGTTTATCTAGTGTTTCAGTCATATGATCAAGTTCCTTTAGCGTATCAGAAAGTAAAGACGAATGTTTGACATCCTTCGACGCAACATCTAGAGGTAAAACATTTTTACAAGAGCTATGGAGATCAGGGATGCACGCTCTACAGCAAACATCATCATGTTGACTACAAAAATAATCAATCTGGATGTCTGTATGGATCTCACAGTTTATCTTAGAAGATGTTGGTATTCTTAATCCTATCGACGACAAATCAATTACATGGTGAGACTTGAATTTTTTAAAACGAAGATGAGATCCTAAACATTCTCCGCAAAATTTTTCCTCGCAGTCGGTACAGTATTTTATGGCTTTGGAATTCTTGCCTTCTTCTGTACATGGATCACAGAAATTGGGTGTTGCCATGGTGAATCTATATAAAAAAAAAAGAATCTGACAATGTTAGTTACTGTATATTTGAATCTATATAACAAAAGAATCTGACACTGTTAGTTATCTATATAGCTGAATCTATATAAACCACACCTGACACTGTTAGTTAACTATATAGCTGAATCTGTATAAAAAAAGAATCTGACAATGTTAGTTAACTAAATATAGCTGAATCTGTATAAAAAAAAAGAATCTGACAATGTTAGTTAACTATATATAGCTGAATCTGTATAAAAAAAGAATCTAGCAATGTTAGTTAACTATATATAGCTGAATCTATATAAAAAAAGAATCTGACACTGTTAGTTATCTATATAGCTGAATCTATATAAACCATATCTGACACTGTTAATTAACTATATAGCTGAATCTGTATAAAAAAAGAATCTGACAATGTTAGTTAACTAAATATAGCTGAATCTGTATAAAAAAAGAATCTGCCAATGTTAGTTAACTATATATAGCTGAATCTATATAAAAAAAGAATCTGACAATGTTAGTTTACTATATAGCTGAATCTGTATAAAAAAAGAATCTGACAATGTTAGTTAACTAAATATAGCTGAATCTGTATAAAAAAAAAGAATCTGACAATGTTAATTAACTATATATAGCTGAATCTGTATAAAAAAAGAATCTGACAATGTTAATTAACTATATATAGCTGAATCTGTATAAAAAAAGAATCTGGCAATGTTAGTTAACTATATATAGCTGAATCTGTATAAAATAATCTGACAATTAAAGTTAACTATATATATTTATAGACCCCTCCCCCCAAATAATATTCATTGCTTCTAGCTTGAAGCATCTGCGGGAATTACAATTTTAATTTGAATGAGCTTGAAATATATATTTAATCGGGCACATCTATGCGAATTTGTCAGGTTTTTTTTTTTGTATAATCAAATATTTGCCTTCGTTATCAGAATCCATTACGTGTTTAATATCTGGGTCAACATATCAACAATGGTATTTTTCCATTTTCTCTTTTGAATAATATTTCATAATATTAATTTAAAATTATACACACTCGTGGATGACAAATATAAATAATAATATATGATCTTATTCAGTTTATTTTCAGTGGAAATGATAGAAATTGATAATTCTTTGTTCTACTTTCTTTTTCCATTAGGTACAATGTGGGTACCTATAAAGTGCGAAACGAAATAGAAACGAAACGAAACGAAATCAACGAAAACGAAACGAAACGAAACGAAATCAACGAAATGAAAACGAAATAAAACGAAACCAACGAAAGCAAAACGAAATCAACGAAAACAAACGAAATAGACTGATATGAAGAAAATGGAAGGAAAAAAATAAAAGACAAAACGAAATAAAGTAATAAAAAAAAAAGATAATTCGATTTTTTAAATACAATAATTTTGATTAATTATAACCGGGAAACCCATCTTGCATGTCTGTCCGTTACAGTACTCCTCACGTACATTACCCGCAATTCAATTCAAGTCGGGTTTGCTTGCCGACAAACTTTCAGAAGTTCAAATGTCATATTTTTATTTGTGTTTGAGTGTGTGTCAGTATTTATGAATTATAAAGTTTCTGGAGTGGACATATAGAAAAAAAATGGGGGGGGAGGGAGGGGGATATGAGGGGGTATTTTCATAGATTGGGATATTGAGGGTTCATTTTTCGTCTGATATTATTACGTTTTTCGTTTGTATTCTTCATAAATTTGCCTATTCGCAAATCATACGGGATGGTCTTGAGTTTCAGATTCTGGGCACTATTTGACTACTGGATTTTCCCGACTTGTCACGTTTAATCCCCATGTTGTTGTTCAGTTGTTCCGTTGATTGAAAACTCAGATGGTTGAGCTTCTTATCGGTTTTGTCTGTTTTTGTGGACTTTCCCTTTTGAATGCGCCTTGGAGTACGGTACCATTGTTATTACCTTTATTCGGTAGTGTGCCAACAGATCTGGCGTAATGTCTTACCGTTGTTCTTTCCGAGATATACAGGGGTCAAAAAGACCCAACACTATAAACTTTTTATTTCAAATCCTATTGTTCTATTTTGAAGAACTAAAAAGAAAACCAACAGCAACACAACAGGACGTACAGTGAGCGCCCTCCTTACAGAAGAACTTCTGGAAAAAATAATGCTTGCAAAAACTAAACATAAGAAACTCTGGAAGTTTTATTGAAATCCATTATGTTGTTTAGGAAGAGTTATGGATAACGCAACAGTATCCTCTCTCTATTGTATAGCCTTGTATGACAATTACATAGCCTTAAATGACAAAGTCCAAAAGTGAAGAAATTTTAGCAAGAACTGTTGAAATGGGAAAACAAAAACAGAAGGTGCACAATGCCATTTGGTACTAAAGAATTCATGAAATTAATGAACCTTGCCATATGGTATTAAAGATTTCCTGTAAGATTCATTCAATTCCATCAAGTTGTTAAGGAGGAATTGCATAGGCAGTGAGGGAAGCACTCACGGACAAACGGACATATACTATATACTCCCCTCCCGCTGGATAGCGAGGGGTATAAAAATATGTGCCGTATCAAATTTTATTATTACCGGAAAAAATTTTGGAGGGGGGGTGATTTGGGTTTTTTTTTAATATGAAAAGGGAATCAAAGGGAAAAAAGGTGTAGATTTTTTTTTAATTTCTAAAGTTAATTTTTGATAGGATTTGTATACCTCCGCCAAAAAAAGATTGGGGTATATAGGACTTCTGCTGTCCGTTCGTTCGTTTGTCCGTCTGGTCGTCACACTTTTTTCGTCTCTCCGACACACTTTTAAATTTTGCTCGGACGGGGATATTTATTAGTGAACTTTAACTACTGCACTTCTGTTATTTTAATTCCTCTCCTTTCAACAGACTTGACGTTGCTCTTATGGTTCCCAAATTTAAAAGAAGCCACTAAGTGAAAAGGACAGACTCCCGCTGAATAAATGCATAGTATTCTTGTTCAGTGGTGATCAAATCCTGTCCTCTCCTGATGAAAGACACTGAGACATGTGTGGGAAGTAGTCTAGCATCGTATTTCGTTTTGTTTTCGTTGATTTCGTTTTGCTTTCGTTGGTTTCGTTTTATTTCGTTTTCATTTCGTTGATTTCGTTTCGTTTCGTTTCGTTTTTGTTGATTTCGTTTCGTTTCGTTTCGTTTCGTTTTCGTTGATTTCGTTTCGTTTCGTTTCGTTTCGTTTCGTTTCTATTTCGTTTCGCACTTTATAGGTACCCATGATAATTACACGAAGTCCAAATCGTCCTATATGCGTATGGCTCCCGCGTATTTTTGCCACGTGTCTTTTATGAAAATCCCAATATCGTGTTTACTGAAATCTATCGTACTCATGAAGTATTTTGAAAGTGATTTTCTTGAAAAGTAATCCATTTCGTTTTATAGAAACTTTACAAATAAAAATGACGCTATGGGAAAGCAGACGCAATCCACCGTGATATAGGAAATGTTGACCGAAGCTACTTTTAAGCAAACGATTTATATTTTCTCATTTCTGTGACATGAAATCTTAGTTCTCATATTTAATATATGCGAAGGTTAGACATTAAAAATTCGTACTTTATTACAAAAAAAAAAAGTAAATCGTAGATTATGGCTTCTTTTCTTCATGTCGACCTGTAAATCGCCGCGATTGGGAAAAGAAGAACAGTGATAATATTTGCTATAATAATCGTTTTAAATAAAACTTTTTGTATTAAAGTACAGAAAATGTTTATTAAATCAAGATTTTCATATAAATAACACTTAAAACTATGTAAAACGTAGATTGTGGCTTCATCTCTTCATGTCGATCTGCAAATCGTCGCGATTTGGAAAAGAAGAACAATGATCATATTTGCTAAAATATATTGTTTTAAATAAAAAAAAATTGTAATAAAGTACAGAAAATGATTATTAAATCAAGATTTTCATATAAATAACACTTAAAACTATGTAAATAGTAGATTATGGCTTCTTTTCTTTATGTCGACCTGCAAATCGCCGCGATTGAGAAAAGAAGAACAGCGATAATATTAGCTAAATTATATCGTTTTTATTATTTTCTTTTTATTTTTAGTCAAAATGATGATTAAATACATAATTCTACCATATGTAGCATTTAAAACGACATAAATAGCTGAACCACATTATCGCCGTGGTGTCTGGCCACAATAGTTAACCCCGGAATGCCGGAATAATAAAGGACGAAGTCCTTTTTTTAACTGTAGGCTGTACGATTTTTCCTCCTTTCTATAGGAGTCGACTCCTATGAAATAGAAATAGAAATAGAAATAAGTTTATTACCCAAATCAGGAACCCCAGGAGGGCATATACAATTAACAAATATGATTGATACACAACAACAATACATCAAACTAAATATTCACGGTGAAGTATCAATAATTGTGGTGCAGGCACACGCGGGCAGGAAAAGAGATATATGCACATAAACGTACATACACATACTCACATATATATAATGATGTAAAGTGAACAAACAAACAAAACAAACAAAAAAGACCTCGCGGGGGGGATTAGAGAGAACATATACATATATCAGGTGATTCATCACCAATCTGCAAGAGGCACCTTGAGTCGATGCTAAAAGTAATAAAGTCCTACTTGTGTTTAGTGCAGACTGGCCATGTTGATATAGAAGAATTTCCATGTGGAAGGAAACATGGAAAGGGATCAGAGCTTTTGGATAACCAGCAGCGAGCATCAAGGGACGCTGCCAACAGGAATATTTTCTTTCTCATGCTCAATGCAGGTCATCCAGTTTGCAGATCTCCAATTCCATTTAATGAAATAGTTGTTGATAAAAGATATTGACAAAGATATCCGAGTATAGTTGGGTCTTCATTATTTAAGATCCATATGAGTCTACATTTGTCATCTAAATTTTGAAAATTTTGACACTCAGATGTCAAATATGTAGTAAAAATTTCCCTATGGTTTGCATGGTAAGTACAATGAAGTGTTGTTTTACAATTTTATTGCACTTATATTTAAAGGTTGATGTTTTGTCTGTCAAGAAATTAGTTAAGCTCGGCATATTTTGCAAAATATGTTGTACGGAGCCATATGGTTGCTTGCCTTCAAATAAATGTTTAGTACATTTATATGCAGTTTTAAGAAGTGGGAAAGATGAATCCAAATTTTCAAGTCTATGCCAAAATCTTAAAATGTGCTTTAATATATCGAAATGGAGAGGGAACCGGCCTAGTTCTGACTGTACTGCAAAGTTGGTGCTTTTTTATGCACTCCCAAAAGAAATTTACAGAACTTCAAGTGCAACTTTTCACAATGTAGTTTAGAAAATATTTGGTCTATTGGAATGTTTCCATTTCTAAGCCGTGAGGTAAACGGGTTAAAATAACCCCAAATTTCACAGCCATATAACGGAATCGGCTTAATAGTATGATCAAAAACGTGAATTGAGGTTTTAACTTCAGGGTTGTGGACTAGAAAATCACTTTTCAATTTGAAAAGGGCTTTTAAGGCTTTCTGATAAAGTTGATTTTGAGCAAAGTTGAAGGAGCCAGAGTTGTTAAACCATATTCCTAAATATTTATAACGAGATACACATTCTAAATTATTATTTTTTTAATATTGATATCAAGACACAAATCAGTACAAAATGCAGAAAGTTTGTCTAATTTTTCTTGCATTCCCTCTGCTGATTTGGATAACAAGACAATGTCATCACCATACATCAAACAATGGATTGGGGAATTATCTAAAATGACTGGGTCTTTTGTGTTACTGAGATAACTGGGAAGATCATTAATAAATATTTTAAATAAGTTAGGGTCAGGTTGTCCCCTTGTTTTAATCCCAGCTTGGTGGCGAAAAATTATGTTAATTTATCGTTTATCTTGACACAAGATGTACTATAACTGTACATGCTTTTTATGATATTATAAAATCTTGAACTAACCCCTATCTCTAATAACTTGAGTTTAATTCCTGTATGTATAACCTTATCAAATGCTTTTTGAAAGTCGACAAAGCAGGCAAACACCCTTCCATCTTTAGTTTTACAATACTGGTCAATTATACATTTTAAAATAAACATTTGATCAGATGTTCTAGCTTTTTTAGTGAAGCCTATTTGACAGTCATCAATAATATTATTTTGTTTTAAGAAGGAATCTAGTCTTTCATTTAAAATACTGTTGAAAACTTTGCCAACTGAGCTGGTAATAGTAATACCTCGGTAATTGTTGGGATCTGCGGCATCACCAGATTTATGTATCACAGAGATATAGCCTTCAGCCCATAACTGTGGATATTTGCCATGAGACAGACAAGAATTAAATAATGTTGAGAGACATGGCAATAGCACTGTTTGGCTCTGTTTTATCATGGTATTGGAAATATTATCAAGACCTGGGGCCTTCTTGTTTTTCAGCTTTGATATTGCTGAGGTGATCTCTTTTTGGGAAATAACATTATCTAAATCATTATAACATGGTATCTTTTCAAGGTCATCAAGTCTTCTCTCTAGCTGAGCTAGTCTTGCTTTATATGATTCTTTAAGTTCTCCAAGGGATTGGAAATGGGACAACAACTTGGATGGTGCTACAGCAGAGCTATAATCCTTATTTTCTCTGTTTTTGAGTTCGTTAATAATATTCCAATACAATTTTGGGTTATCGTCATGAAGAGACTGAAGCTGTTCAATCAGAGAGTTCTTGTACTCCCAGTATTTGAACTTCCTCAGTCTAGAGTATTGCTTGTCAAGTTTGAAATAATGCCCTCGTACTAAAGGATCATGTGGGAATTTACTGTAATTTATTAACTTCCTCCTAAGTGACTTCAGATCTGTATCATGCCATTTCTTATCTTTGGCACTTTATTTACTCTTTGTACCCCATTTGAGTGAAATTGAGGCGGCTGAAATAAATATATTTGATATTTCTGCTGACGCATCATCAACTAAGATCTGTGAATTATTAATATCTTTATTTTTAAAATTTTCTATCTTTTTCTGTATATCTGGAGATAAAAGGGCTGCCTGGAATTCAGCTGTAGAATCATCTGACCATATAAAATTATTACCTTTGTCATATAATTTAACCTCATCAACTATTACATTAGTAGTAAATTTTGCTGACATTGACCATTAAATTATACAATGACAATCTGATATTGTAGGTATAAAATTATTAACATTAAAATACAATATTTGATCCAGAATACTCTCCGAGACTAAAGTATAATCGACAATACTTGTACCATTTGCTGTGTAGCAAGTGTAATTGCCACATAAATCACCAAGGACTCTACCATTTAACATTCTAATCTGATTGGAAATACAAAAATCAATAAGTTCCTTTCCCCGTGTGTCTAAAGTGGTATCTTTACTCTTACGGCATCGGATTTGCTTATCAACAGTATAGTTGGTAAAAAGGGGTGTATGTGAGTTATCATCGTCTCTGATAAAGCCATCAGAATTTGAAACCCTGGCATTGAAATCACCACATAAAAGGATATTACCATATTTCTTGTATTCAACTGTTCCGTTTTCTATGCATTCCAGAATATCATGGTTATATGCTGATGTCATAGGTGGGTTATAAACCAAACAAATATACAGGTCTTTCAAAAATCCAAAGAAGGATTTTTCTAATTTTATCCACTGAAAATCAGGATTTGTATTTTTTGAATTTTTACATGTGGTCTTATATGAAACTTAGTTAATATAGCTAACCCTCCAAAATAGCGGTTATTGGATCTACGAATAGGCCTACAAATCTGATAAAAATAAAATGTTCCCACTCTGTGGATATTGGATTCATAACCAATATGTGTTTCATCTAAAGACACAATGTCATACTTGTTAATTTTGTTGATGAAAAAGAAGATCCTCTAATTTACTGCCCTCCTTGTTTTTCAGACCACCTATATTTAAAAAACACATTTTTAAGGAGGTTGATAAGTATAATGGGACCATTACTAATTTTCATAAAGTACTACTGATCTTGGTTATTTTTGGGATAAAAGAGTGCTACTTTTCTGATTGCACAAAAAACAACAACATAAAAACAAACAAAAAAACACACTATTGTAGGAAGAGAAAAGTGGTTATTATACTTCCAAGTGTAGATTAAAAAGAAAATACAAGGAATATTATTTACACTGTTCTACTAAGAACCCAACTATTAAAAAATAAAGGAGGGTTGAAAAATCAGTTAATACTTTTGCCGATTAAAACAGTGGTATTTTGTTTTTATGTAACCAGTTAAGTTATTGGTAGTTTCAACAATTTTTGGTGATATCCTGGTATTGGCTAGCAGACATTTTGTACTGGATTAAAGGTTAATAACTATATGTACATACTATTTGAATTTGAAATAAAAAAAAATGACCATTGATAACATATTACATGGTGATGTTTGTACAGTGTATTGTTTTCTTGTAACATATTTTATATGCATATATAAATTATATATGCAAGTATAGTCCATTATGTCATGTTTATCTAAATTTAATTGGTATCCGTCCGGCTTAAGTAAATCTGAATTTGGTTGTCCTTCGAAGTACAAATTGAGGTGATCCAGGAGACAAACAGAGGTAGTATGATCTTCGTCGCTAAACTGTTGCTTCAGTAGTACATTTACTATCTGACCATTCGTGTGATATTTCAAATTATCCCTCCTCGGAGTAGCTAAGGATATGACGCATATTGTAGTTTTCCATTTTCTATTAATGATGGTGATAATTCTAGTGAGATATTCCACACAGTCCTGATGCGACTTAAGTCTTGAGATCATTAGTTAGAGAATATAGTACAACCACATCAGGGGGAGTGTGTGGGTTGCATGATAATATGTAATCTCTGCATTCTTGCAGGGTATAGCTAATGTTCTTGACAACTTCAACATCAGGCGAGAGTTTTTCTTCATTTATACCACTGATGTTTGAGGTTCCGATGAGGAGAGCAATAGGTTTTGGAAGTTGATCATATTTTGTCTGTTCAGTTTTCTGGCATAATTTTCCAGAAGCAGATATAATGCCCGTCACATGTGTTGCATTGTTAAATGAGTCTGACAACTGACTTTTCAGATTAAGGATATCATCTTGAGCTTTTTCTAGGGTTGTTTTGAGAGCATGTTCTGAATCTAGAAGCTGCTGTATTTCCTGATTTTTTTCACCCAGTCTATTAGAAGCGAAGGCAGTCTAAGAATTTGTAGATGTTACCAGATTTTTCAGTTCATTTCTGGTTTCGCTTAACATTTCTCTCTGATGTTTTAGAGTATCCCCATACTGTGATTTGACCAGCAGAATATTTCTCCTTTCATGCTGAAGTTGTGCTTTAAGTGAGTCTCTTTCTTCTTTTAAATTGATCTTTTGTTGTTTTAAGTGTTGCACATATAGCCTCAGCAGATTTGTTTGTACCTTGTTGAGGAATTATTTTTGCAATTGATGAATTGCAAGCATTTACAGCATCCAGTATTTTAGACAAATCTATCAATGTCACATTTTCCAGTTTTTTTATCGCTACCAAAAAGCAGTTTTCCAATGGTGTTATTTGATCATCTGGAACCGTTAGTATTACGGTATTGTTATTGTCATCATTGTGATCTTTGTTTGAAGAGTCATTAGTCGTCTGTGTTTTCTCAGGCACCAAAGGCAGTCTGGGGCAAGTGTCAGTGTTATCTTGTACATTATCTGGTCCGACAGGTAATTTAACACAAGTTTCAGCATTATTTTGTTGTCCGGCGGCACATGTGCTATTTATTTTTAAATGTTCAAGAACCTGTTTAAGGATTTTAATTATGTTGGGAAGTGTTTATCTGTAAATAACCTATATTGGCTACCTTGGGCACGGATTGTGCCAGTAGTCACAAAGAATGTCAAATTATATTTCAGTGTTTCATCAAGGTTTTTCACTTCAATGAGAATACAGTTTGCCGCATCATGTCTGTCTGACCAAGTCTCTGGTATGTCCGACCAACTTAGCTTAATATTGTCCTGTTTGCCCAAATTGTCATAGTAAAAGATACTCAGGACCTTTAGCCAAGGTTGAATTCTGGGCAACGTGGTATGGAATGTTATGCGTGCCCCTTCCTCATATAAGTTTAGATCAATGGCCTCAAACGGGCATCTTAGGGCTTTCCCTGTACGTTTGTTTAATTTTGATGGCAAGCATTCAAGAGGGTATTCTAGCAGAATTTTTTCCATAGACAAGTCTATGTGCAGACCTTCGAGCGAATTCACATTGTTCACCATTTTGATTCTACTCAAACAAACACGATCAACTTCCAGTGGCGTAGCTGCATTAAAACAGTGTAAGCAAGTGCTTACAAATACTTTCTTACAAAAAAAAATTGTTTTTGTTATTTTGTCCAAATCCAGACTGAACTCCCTCATTTGGTTGTGTTTTAGTTTATATCCACCCCGCTAATTTTCCCCGGAAGTATATCTGTCAATTCCAACAATTACTTAATTTATAATGATTGCATATTAGTCCAGCGTTCATTTGCATTGTATTAAATACTAATCCTTGAACTTTATATTTACATCTAAATTAATTCAAATCTCAGTAACGCACGTGCTACTTGAAGATCATACAGTCTTTATAAAATTCCTGAAAGTTCATAGAACTTGATTAATTAGTAAACTACGATTTATAATATGAAGAGAAGTAGTTCATCGGAGGAACAAAGTAGGGGTCCCGGACAAAGTAAATTGTCACAGTTATTCTCTAAACGGCAAAAAGAGTCAATAGAAGACCCAAGTGTGGAGCTTTCACATGGTTCTGGTACATGTTTGCCACAAGAAAGCAAAGGTAGTGGTACACTCAGCGGCTCCAAAGCAGAGACAAATGATGACGCAGCCAGTACTTCTAGATCTAAATCAATTCAGCCAAATAACTTAGATCTGGCCTTTGACAAGTCAAACGTTGACGACCAACAAAAGTTGTTTTTGCTGAAAAATAAATGGAATATTCCATCGTCGTTTGTTTTTCCTCTGACAGATATTCGTGGGACCAAAAGGCGCTTTAATCGGTCCTGGCTTGAAAAGTATAAGTGGTTGAGATATTCAGAGTCAGAAAATGGAGTTTTTTGTTTATGTTGTGTTTTGTTCAATAGTTCTGAGCATGTATTTGTTAAGAATTTTGTAAATGACTGGGCAAATTTGGGTACCCTAATAAAACGCCACTTGGGTCAACCTGGACACAGCAGGTGTCTTGAAATGAGTGAAAACTTTATGTCTATCGCGGAGGGCCAAAAGGACGATGTAATGTCAATGTTAAGCAGTGCTTTTCAGGATAAAATCACAAGAAACATGTCAATTCTTCACAGTATCCTTAAGACCATTTATCTATGTGGAAAACAAAATATTCCCTTACGCGGTCACACCGAAGAGAAAAGCAATTTCATAGCTCTTATTAACTACAGGGCCTAAGCTGATCAAATTTTGGCTACTCATTTGCAAAAGTCCCCCAAATGCAAGGTATCTATCACCCACCATGCAAAATGAACTGATTGCTATTTGTGGTAGACAGTTGCAACAAGTTATTGTTTCAGAGTGTAATTCAGCTAATTGCTTCAGTGTAATTGCAGATGAGACCACTGATGTTTCTACCACAGAGCAAATTTCTTTGTGTGTTCGTTACGTGGGTGTAGATAGCGGTGAGGAGATGTGCGTCAATGAGTCATTTCTTGGGTTTGCAGAGGCAAGCTCAACAACTGGTGAAGAACTGGCAACTACTATAATGACAAAATTAAGAGAATACGGAATTGTAACACAAGCAATGAGAGGCCAAGGTTATGATGGGGCTGCAAATATGGCCGGTAAATTTTCTGGCGTTCGCACACGTATTCAAACGGAAATTCCTGAAGTCTATTATGTCCACTGCTATGCACATTGCTTGAATTTGGCTGTTGTCAAATCTTGTCAGCTCCCAATTGTCCGCAATACAATTGATACTGTAAAAGATGTTTCATATGCCTTTTATTATTCTTCGAAAAGAACAGGTAGGTTTAAAACCATGTTACAACAGGCAGATGAAGAGCAATTAGATGGACGAAGAAAAATAAAAGGTTTGTGCGAGACCCGATGGTCAAGTAGGGAAGACGCACTTAACATATTCAAATCTGCGCATGCATTAATAATTGATACTCTAGATAACCTAGGGAATGGTGGTGATCGAAATGCTAAGCCATTGAAACTTGCCCTTCAGGATTTCGGCTTCATGGTTGCTCTTGTTGTTACTGAATGTGTGCATCAATACAGTTTAGCATTATCCAACCTTTTACAAAGACCTTCAATTGACTTGGTAGAGGCTGCATCTCAGGCTGAAACTGTTGTTTCAAGCCTTCGAAAAATTAGACAGGATGACAATGTCTGGCAAGAGTTGTACCAGGGCATAACAAAGTTTGCCGAAAAGCAGAATGTATTACCGAGCAAACCGAGGACAGCTGGTAGGCAACAGCACAGAGACAATGTGCCTGCTGATACACCAGAAGAATACTGGCGACGATCAGTATACTATCCGTTGCTCGACCACATTGCCAATGAACTTGAGACAAGACTTGCAGTTCCCAAAGACCGGTTTCTGGTTCAATACCTCATCCCTTCAAAATTACCCTCCTTGCACCCGAAAGAGAACTTCAGGTTGTTATTCCATTTGCAGGCGACCTGCCCGATAACAATTTTGCAGCCTATAAAGCAGAAATGGTAAGGTGGAAATGTAAATGGCAAAATGCTACTGAGAAGCCGAGCACACTTATTGACACACTCAAGCATGCTAAACCCGAGTTGTATCCTAACATAGAGCTGTAAAGGTTCTTTTGACTATGCCTGTAACCTCAGCTACCGCAGAAAGATCTTTTAGCGCTTTCAAAAGAATCAAAACCTATCTGCGATCTACGATGGTTGAGGATAGACTTAGTGGTTTGTCCTTAATGCATGTCCATCCAGAGATTCCCCTGAACTTTGACCAAGCTATGAACACTTTTGCAGCAGATGGAAACAGGAGAATCCAGCTGATATTTCCGTACTAAGCACATATTAACATGCAATGGCCTGGATATACCTCGTTTGTTGTTGGGGCGTGCTACCCATATTTGTTTCATTATTTTTGTTGTTGATCCGAATCTTGTCTAGGTTGTTTGATTTACATTTCCTGTTTATTCCTCGTGTTTTATAGTCTTTTCGTGTTCCATGCAATCTCAACTCAACTGGATCGTTATATCAGTGTATATAGGAATTGCGAATATGTTGTACATTTTTCAAATCAAATCTATTTAAAAAAAAAACAAAAACAAACCCCCCTCCCAAAAAAAAAATAAATAAATAAATAAATAAAATAAAAAAAATAAAATATATATAATCAAAGCTGGCTGTGATACTTTTAATCGTTTTCATTCACCAGTTATTGTGCATCGAAAACACGAAGGAGCAGTTACCAGACATGAATTTTTGCCATCCTCTGCAAGAAAACATCTCCAGTTTAAGGGGGGCTACCGCCCCAGACCCCCTGCTTACAGGTTCTTTATTTCTGGCTACGCCACTGACTTCTGTGTGCTTACAGTTAATTTCTTATCATTTCTGTAAATAAAATGCACAAAAAATGTTCAAAGATTGCCTCGGAGATAATGACACCACGAAGCCTTCTGCCATCAAGCAAATTACCAGGTATATTTCCAGTTCATTACAAGCAAAATTTGCGTGTCCCCATTACTTTTAAAGATAGATCAATTGATATTTAGAAACGCACAAAATATATATTTCAATGAAAAATTCCCATTTCTTCAATTATTTACTCTATGCAAAATCGAAATAAACTTGAAATAAAATTATAATTAAAAAATCTCTTTCTACGAGATTCTCGGCGAAAGAGCGGCGTAGGTAAAATGAACGGAACAGCAATAACAAAAAATTATCTGCTACAAAATTCATTCAAAATAAAAGATAATAACGTGTACGGATCATCGTATTATTGAAATTTCATTGAAGGATTTGCATTTGACCAGTTGATCGTCATTTCCTGTATTTTCGTGTTGTTTTAGTGTGGCTGTATTAAAAACAAATGGCGTAGTTACACTGTAAATAAAAAGGGGGGGTCTTGAATGGAATATCTTTGTTAGCAGACGAATATCTTCTAACTCGCCGAAGTCTTTCTTCGCTCACAACTTTTTTGAATTTGTAAGTGGTTTTTTGTCAACCTAAATCTTATATTTTGATCATGAGTACACTGGTGACCAAAGAGCATTCCTATGCTGATATTGTAAAGGGGTCCATGGCACTAACTCAAAATAAAAATAAAAAGAACCCTACCTATACAAAACCTGTGCCTGCAACAATCCTACCCAACAATTTAGACACTGAGACTAAAACCTCCGACTGTACCCCTAAGGAAATTTATGTTGAAATTATTAAGATGAGCTCTCCTACTTCTCAAAATATAACCCCACACCCATCAAATTTGCAAGGTACACCTGCTATGCTAGTGGGCTATGAACAATTTCAACCACCACCAAGTAATTTAAACGCCAATAACTCTAAGAAAATAAAGATAGAGAATGACCATTCACAAAATATAACCCCACAACAACCAAATTTACAGGGTTCACCTATGCCTATGGGCTATGAACAACTTAAACACCCACAAAATAATTTAAATTCCAAAAATTCTGGAAGAATTAAAATAGAGAATGAAGATTTTCTTATTTATGATGTTCCAGAGATGGCCAGTGCTTCTTTCATGCCCTTAGTTTAGCCATCACTGGCAATTTATCACAAAGCTTTGTTTATAGGTCATTGATATGCTCCGAAATTTACAACAACTTTGATTTTTATGAAGACCAGTTAAAACTTAGTCACCATACCAATATTTCAAGGCATGAATATCTGAATAAAATGGTTCATGGTAACCAATGGGCTACAAGTACTGAGATTTCAGTAGCTACTAGACTTTTGCAAAGCAATATAAATATTTGGTTACAGGGAAGAGATGGACAAAACAATATCTGTTTCACTAAGGAAGAATATATCAATTCTTCTCTCAGTCGAAATGTGGATTTGCTTCTACACCAGAATCATTTCAAATTGCTTATAAAAAATTCTACTGAACAAAACGATTATCAGTTTCATTCGACAAGAGTTGCAAAACAGCCGAAAAGCAATGAAGATTCATTTTCAAAATTGCATAGTTTCGAATATATTAGGAAAGAGAACAAACATCTGAATTTGAATCTTATTTTTATTATAGTAAAGTATGTTTCGATCTATATAAGATCTTTGCCAAACATACATACCTTCAGTCTTCAGTTAAAGAGTCAAAGAGAGATAACTCCAGCCAAATAATTTAAAAAAAACTTTAAAAAGTACTTGAAAAAAAATAATACATTCCCTTCTCACGCCTCCCTCTTAAAATTATAGGACTTCGTCTTTCAAACAGGGTGTGCCTGTCTCATATTATTCAGGAATACGTTTACCGATTTTACTTCGTTACTTATACACCAGAAAATAATACATTCTAGCACATGGGCCAGTAATAATCATCGCACGAAATGACCCAACTCTATTTATAAACTATTATTAATAATAAAAATTATATACGGTCAATACAGGGTTAGGGTTAGGGTTATTTCGTGTGATAATTGTTGCCCGTCTTTCCTTGCAAGAAACTAAGAAAGTAATTTCTTGTATACATAATTGAAGTAAAGAAAGAATAATTTTTGTACTTGGGTCGATTTCAAAACTATTAAAACTTTTGACCAATCAGAGATGGGGTTACAAGTTAAAATGATTGTCACGGTCTAGTGACCCTCAGGTGTAATAAATATCTCTTTGAATACAGGTACATGGCATAACAAAGACAAAATGACCAGCGTAACAGCATGGAATAGTATTGACGGACTACCAAAACAATTTCTAACTTCATTACGAATCTTGTTCGATATTTTAGACGAAAAGAAATGTGGCTACGTACGTTTGCAAGATATTGAAACACGTTGGCATGAGGAGGGAGTACAGGGACTTCCAAGTGGAGTTACCGATGCTTTGAGGAAAGTAGCTCCTCCAAATGGTTATCTTAGTTTTGAACGATTTGTGTCTGGACTTAAATTGGCATTGTTGACCAGTAAAACTAAGGTAACTGGCAGTCGTAGTAATCAAAATAGGGAGAAAGAAAATATTGTGAACAATTCTGAGCATAATCATAGATTACCACCTAGTGGTAAAACTAACATTGAAGAAAGTTCTAATCCTAAGGATAAGAATTTAAGAAAACGATTGCCAAGCAACTCAGAAATTACATCATCAAAAGACCAAAGACAAAGATTGTCAAGCAATTCTGAATTAACTAATTCCAAAGAGATAGGTCAAACTCAAAGAAGACCTGTTCAAAATGTTCTGTACAATTCGACCAATCAAAGATCTCATAATGCTAATAATCCGACTGCGACTGTCCGTCCGAATAATGTACAGGGGCAGTTGTGGAGAAATCCTCAAAATCATGACACAAAAATTGATCCATCGGCCCCATCATTATCAAGGGAAGTTCATCACAAAGTTCAAACTGGACTACCACCTCCGCTACCAGAAAGACAATCGCCTCACAATTCTCAACTAGATAGTCAACTTCCTCCAATGATTCCTCCAAGAGGAGATACGAGTAAGCTTATCATCAATGAGTTGAAAAATTGGCAGCGACGCATGAACAGAACTCCACACGACAAGGCTAATAGTGATAGTAAACTTTTAGATCATAATCCTGCTCAATCTGATATTTATGGTAAGCTTAATTAATAAATCCTCCCTTTGAAGGTGTAACGGGAACGCTCGCCTACCTAAGGTTATAGGAACCATACAGGTAGTAGGTTCATAACCACCTCTGCTGACTGCGTTAGTGGAGATCTCCTTTAGCTTGGTTGGTAGAGCAGTGGCTTACTATGCGAAAGATCCTGGGATCAAATCCCATCGGGCACATTGCATTTTTTAGTTGTAAAACATGCTCTACTGATACAAAGATATAGTTAGATTCTATGGTACCATGCCATGATGGGTTCTATGATGCTGTGTATTCACATGCTATTTCAATAAATTTTCGTCACCATTTTTTTTTTATTAAACTGCCACTGTACTATAGCATCCTGATATATGTTGCATTTAAAGTAATGCTCTAAAACTTCTTTTACTCGCTTTTTAGTGTGTTCCATTTAAAAACACTGATAAATCGTGGCCTGCACAAATTGATTACGTCTCAAAAGCGCCATAAATTTGTCAATGGTGTTGTCCCATTTGCAACACAATTTCAGCTCTTTTTGTACTGTTAATTCCTATTACATACATGTACAAAATCAAGATTATTTATGTCAACCTGTGGTTTATTCACGATTTACGTCTAATATTTTTGTAAATTATACCGCTGGACTTGCTCCGCAGTGCTTCACTCGAGGACAAAATATTACCTAAATGTACCCATGGTAAAATCTCCAATATATCAAGACTTAGTTTTTCCCTGAGCATGATTCTTTCACACAAATTATTTCATTTTCTGATATAAAAAAATCAGAAACTTTTCTTCTAATTTGTACCAAAAATTTCTCATTAAAAGCTGCAGGGCCAGATTATTTAATTCTATTAAACCAAAAAATTAGTCAAAATCATAACCCCCCTCTCAAGATACTATATATAGCTAATAACTGATGATTCCCATAACATACATGTAGCTGTACAATGTATAGATGTCAACATCATGTTACTTAGAAAATTATTATCTAGTAATTAAAGTACAGGTAAATGTAAAAAAGTTAGGGGACCGTCGTGGCTGTGATTGTATGGTAATTGGATTTACAACTACATGTGCAATCAGTGCCCATCACAACTAATGTTGTGAGTTCGAATCTCGATTACAATATTATGTGATAAAGTTTGTCAGTGACTTGCGACAGGTCAATGGTTTTCTCTGGGTACTCTTGTTTCCTCCACCAATAAAACTGACTGCCATGTAATATAACTGAAATATTGTTGAAAGTGGCATTAAGCACCATCAAGCAAACAAACATAGTTCAAAGAGCAAATGTTGAGCCTTTCAAGCTTTCTGTGTTGTCTTCTACGCAGGAGAAGGACAGAGGAGTTGAAGGTGATACATTTTTTTGTAAGTAAATTGTTTTGTAGAATTTTAGATACACATGTTATGGGTGTTTGTTGGTGTAGGCAGGTAAAGTACTGGTAAACTTAAAATTTTTGTTCCAAGAGCAATTGTTGAACCTTTCAAGCTGAGTAACCTCTTTGTCTAACTCTTCTACGCAGGAGAAGGACAGAGAAGTTGAAGGTGATAACTAAATTGTTTTGTAGAATTTTATCATGCATGTGTACATTGTAACAGGTGTGTATTGGTGTAGGAAGGTGGAGACGACCTCCAGCCTGCTTCAGAACAATAACAAACTTTATCACAAATGCAATGAGGAAACAAAACCTTTGTGTAGATATGAACACAAACATTTTGTAAGCTTAGGTGTCAATTCAGCCAACTCTCATACAATCACGTACGCAATGACAAAGTGGCCCTCAAAAAACTGGTAGAAGTGGAAGTTAATTTGTAAAATTTGTTCACACCACGATATACTGTAGCTGAAATACTGTGAAGGTTGGTGTTAAACACCAATCAATCAATCACTTGCAAATAGCAATCATAAACCTACAGTATACTTAAAAATTTTGCTTTCTGGAGCCTAAATTAATTGTTGATTTTCTTTTTTGCAGAATCACAATTTTATAGATATTATTTTACAGAACAGAAAAACACTTACATGTGTACTAATAAAGAGAACTTTTTAATTTAAAATAAAAGGGGTGAAAATTATATTTTTTTTTTATTGAAACTATGGTGAAATACTCACAGGCACTTGTGGCACGGACCACCCCCCTTTGTCTAACTTTCTGTTTACAAATTTATTTTCAATAAAATTTCTTTATTTTCTTTATTATTTCATCTCTTTTTCCTTATTTTAACTTGTTCGTGTCAATATTCATACAATCTTATGTTAACATCAAATTGTATGTGTCGACCCTATTAGAAATTTTATTGAAAATAAATTTGTAAACAGAAAGTTAGAAAAACGGGGGTGGTCCGTGCCATAAGCGCCTGTGGAAATACTTTATGTATCTAACACTATTTCAATCCTCATGATGAGCACTAGCAAGAACAGTAAAACTTTGTTTGAACCAGTAATTTTTTCATATTTTTAGTAAATTCAATATTTTTTTATTCAGACCAGTAAATTCAATTTTCATTTCTAGGACTGTTATTTTGTTTAAGGTCTAATGTAATGTAGAAATTTTTTTTGTCTTTTATATTTACGGTATTGCTAATTGTCCCGTTTTACAAGTTATTATATCAGATTTGTTGCATGACAACCCCTAATTTCAGAATACAGGTACATGTATTTTTATATATTGCAACAAATCAATTGCATCAGATATATGTTTAGACATGCATGTATTTAGATGTCTATATTTGACAGTTCTGTCCCTACAGGCAAACCTCTAGGCTCTTTAGCAAATTAAAGAAGATATACTTGTATATTATTACTTAGAATATTATCAGATTATGAATCTGCATGAACAATAAGATGTGCACAGATTATTTACCTAAGATTGACTTGTAAACATGTCATAACTTTGGCATTTCCTCAAAGATTAATCATGACAGGATACAATCTTTACTTTATTCAAATGTTGCATTTTATCATAATTTAAAATCAGTTTATTTCTAAACATCTTTAAAAAGGCCATTCTTTATTAAAAAAAAAAAAATACTGGTTTGGTAGCTATAGACCATGTCCTGCATTTTTTAAGGGTATTTTAATCTTCAAATTTTAGCAACATTTCTTGTTTAAGACTGCAGTGTCAGATAATGATTATCGTTATTTTTTTGAATATCAAAATATTTTTTTTCTATAGAATTTGGTAACAGAAAAAAAGCAAAAAAAAAAGCATACTCTTTCAAACCCCCCTCTAATGTGTTAATTGGTGGTTCGCTTTATGTAGATAAAAATCCTGATAAAATGTTTTGTAAATTGAGAAGTGTTAGTTGGGTCTGTTGCATTTTTGGTAAAATTACAGCAGTCCTCAAGATGAGCACAGGTCCTCCTGCCTAAGACCAGTAAAACTTTGTTCGGACCAGTAAATTTTTCAGGCAATTTTTATTTAAAACTATAAAAATAAATTAAAGAATTTGATTCGAACAAGTAAATTCAAATTTTAATTTCAAGAACTGATATATTTTACATGAAGCAAACCAAACACGTTTAGTTGTTAATGTCTCCAACCAAAAAAGGGTTGAAATTATAGAATTAAATTGTTTTACACGATTTAAGATGTTTATCTGTGATATTTAATAGATCGACGGTCTTTTATAGTCCCAATTTACAAATTTAAAAATAAATTTTCTGATCAATATATGGGATAATTTAGGTCTAAACTGTTTACATTGATATCAATATAAGCTACATAGTATCCAGAACCTCTTAATGTCATTTTATGGGGAGATAATCAAAGCAATATCTAAATTGAGATGGGATCACTCAAGTTGAACACCTAGTTTAATGTCTAGTTATTATGGTTTTCCTGTTGGAGTTTGAAATCTTTGATCTTTTTTCAAGTGACCTGTTTAAAAATTAAGTTGGTCACATTTTAAAAAATCAAGATGAATCTGATCTGGTACAGAATCATTTTTAGCCGAGTTGCAACAAAGTTGCAGTCGGCTTATGTTTTGGTGAAAGGCGGGCAGGCGTATGTTAGCCTATCTTCGTTAGCGGGATAGCGCTCTTAGTTTTTGGCCGATCAACATAATTTTTGGTAGGAAGCATTATTACATTATTATTTAGAGTGAGTTCGAAATTCAGATTAATCTATTGTTTTTTTCTTGTAAAATCATGGGTTTTATTTATAGAAAAAGTACATATTTTGAGAATTACACATTTCTCTGAAACTACAAAAGATAGAAACTTAATATTTGGCATGGGTGGAGATGCCAATGTGAAGTTGTGCATTCAACATTTTTTATCCCTGGGGCTCAGCCCCACCCCACTGGGGAATCTGTATAAAAAAATGTGGCTGACATCCCCACCCTAAACCATATATATTTATGATCAGGGTGACTAGGCAAATTAAATGCATTATAGCTCAGGCCCCGGGGTCATACCCCACCCCCTACCTGAAGTGAACTTTTTAATGGTCGAGATCCCCACTTCTAACCCATATATATTTATGATCAGGGTGACTAGGCAAATTAAATGCCTTATAGCTCAGGCCCCGGGGGGTCATACACCACCTCCTACCTGAAGTGAACTTTTTAATGGTTGAGATCCCCACCCCTAAACCATATATATTTATGATCAGGGTGAATAGACAAATGAAATGCCACAAGAGTTGAGGCCCAGGGTCATCCCCATCATCTAAAACAAACAACTGCTACAACATAACATCTGTTAACCTCATAATTTATTTTTTGTCCTCTGAAACTTGATGAAATCTTGAATAGTCTTTATATTATATAGGAAAATATTTCCAATCCATCATACATGTACATGCATGACTTGTTTATTCTTTAGTTTCTTACCTATTTATAAAACAAGACCAAATGATTTTGACTTGCAACTCGGCTGAACTGCATCTGATCTCTGATTCTTTTGTGGATTTTTTTTTTTTTTTGGTATGGTTTTCACAAGATAATTTTTTATTAATCATTTTTATGGTTGTCCTTGCTAAATTAGATATATTTTATTATTGCAGAATTTAAATTTAAAATTGATATAGGTTCAGATTAAATGTGTTTCAATGGCTCAGTGGATAGTGTTGTATGACACTTTTGTCATTTTTAGCTCACCTTGCTAAAGGTAATGTGAGCTTTTGCCACCACTTGGTGTCCATCGTCTGTCGTCCGTTAACTTTTCACATTTTAATCTTCTCCTCTGAAACCCCTCAGCCAAATGAACTGAGACTTGGTAGGAAACATCTATGGAAGGTCCTCTATAAAGATTGCTCATTTTGTCCCGATCCATTAACAAACATGGCCGTCACAGGCAATTCTTGTTTCTGATTGGCTGATTTGTTTAAATCTTCTACTCTGAAACAGTTTGGCCAAATTGACCAAAGTGTGGTAAGAAGCATCTATGGAAGATCCTCTATAGAGATTGCTCATTTCATTTTAATTCATTAACAAACATGGCCGCCACAGGCAATTCTTGTTTCAGATTGGTTGATTTCTAAAAATTTTCTTCTCTGAAACTGCTTTGCCAAATGAACCGAGATTTGGTGGGAAGCACCTACAATGTATGGAAGGTTCTGTATTAAGTTTCCTCAAAGCAGAATGAAAGGTGAGCGACACAGTCTCAGCCCACTGAGCCTCTAGTTGCTTCTTGACATGTACATGTATTCGTGTATATGTTTATGTGGTTTATTTCTCTTCTTTACCTCTTTATTTTATTTTAGTTTGTATGTATCTCTATACCTATGTTTAACAATGGTTTAAAAAAATAAAGATATATAGACAATATTCATGATATTTCCGTTATATTATGTGGCTGACAGTTTTATTGGTTGAGTAAACCAGAGCGAGTACCAGGAGAAATCGTAAAACCGTCCACAAATTTATAATGTTATAAGTAAAATTAAATTATGCTATATATATCACCCTAATTTAATTATTTGATATATATATATGGATTTTTTTAAAACAGTAACTACAAGTTCATTCACTAATTGAAAAAGAACATGTACAGAAGAACAAATGTTGTAATAGTAAAAAAAAAAAAAAATCCTTATAATGCAGAATTGGTAGGATTATTTTAGGTGGAAGTTTAAAAGAAGAAAAATATAGGCCTTAGGTTTATTTAAAGATCGGCTATTAAATCTAATTCATAATCTTATTAAATGATAAGCATGTTTGGTGGTCACATAATCCTGTATTATCCTGGATTAGTGGTGACATGCACACATGTTAAAAGTGCACAAGATTATAAAATTACAATTTATTCTAAGCCTGGGACCATTCGTCCTTTTCAATATTTTCCAAGTGTACCAGTACTTCACTATAGATAGGCGGTACTTTTTATTAAAATTTGAACAATTTTCATGAATATCTTATACAACACTCTTTAAAAAATTATAATGAGAGGTACAATGTACCAAAGACCATTTTAAGTGGGTAAAAGTACCTGGTATCGCCCCTTATTGATAGGACTGATCATTACAGTATTACTTATTGTATAGATCGAGCTAACCTTGCCCGTGTCAAAATTATATTTAGCAGTCATATCAGAGACAAAACCTAGCATTTTTGCTGCCGTTGCCAGTTGGGTTGCCTAAATTGACAATTTTAGAAGACGAGCAAAAATCCTTAGCCTCAGCAAATCGCTTTGCACATGAAATATTCAATATATTTCAGTATCCTCCTGGGCTTCTGTTTGAAAAATTACAAGGATCCAATCCAATCAAAATGTTAGTGGTTTTTAGCCCCTGTTAAGTTTTAAGAGTTGGATTCCTGTTTGTGGCAAGGAGTACTCCTGATTGATTGATTGGTGTTTAAGGTCAACTTTAGCAGTATTTCATTACTCACATTACAAAATTATGTGATAAAGTTTGTCAGTGACTACCAGTAACTTGTGGCAGTTCCATGATTTTATCTGCACACTCCAGTTTCTACAACAATTTTTCATGTTCAAAATGACTCTGGGTATTGAAAATGAAAAATTGGACTAATATTTCAAAGTGGTACAATGTACCTTGCATATATGTGGTCATCGGGTCTATCCTTATTTAGGGTCTTGTCATAGTCATAATCATATGATAGTTAGAATTACAACTACCTATACATAATACAATCAGTGCCTATCACCACTAATGCTGTGAGTTCTAACCCCGCTCAATGTGAGATGTACTTGATACAACATTATGTGATAAACTTGTCAGTAACTTGATACAACATTATGTGATAAACTTGTCAGTAACTTGATACAACATTATGTGATAAACTTGTCAGTAACTTGATACAACATTATGTGATAAACTTGTCAGTAACTTGATACAACATTATGTGATAAACTTGTCAGTAACTTGATACAACATTATGTGATAAACTTGTCAGTAACTTGATACAACATTATGTGATAAACTTGTCAGTAACTTGATACAACATTATGTGATAAACCTGTTAGTAACTTGATACAACATTATGTGATAAACTTGTCAGTAACTTGATACAACATTATGTGATGAACTTGTCAGTAACTTGATACAACATTATGTGATAAACTTGTCAGTAACTTGATACAACATTATGTGATAAACTTGTCAGTGACTTGATGCAACATTATGTGATAAACTTGTCAGTAACTTGATACAACATTATGTGATAAACTTGTCAGTGACTTGCGGCAGGTCAATGGTTTTCTCCACCTGCCTACACCAATAAACACCCATTACAATGTAAATAGAATTCTACAAAGCAATTTACTTATCACATTCAACTCCTCTGTTCTTTTCCTGCGTAGAAGAGCTAGAAAACAAAGGTTACTCAGCTTGAAAGGTTCCACAATTGCTCCGGTGACAGCCACGAAATAGCTGAAATATTGTTGAACATGGTGTTAATCACCATAACCAAACCAAACCTTCTTATTTATATTTTTTCAGTAAATATTGCTCAGTTAAATGTATCAGACCATGGTCCAGCTAGTTCTAGTCATCCTAAATCAGCTAGTGTTAAAAGACGAGACTCGGCGAGACGACATACATTATCAAGTGGTGTTGACTCAAACATGGTAAGAATATTTAGTAAAATTGTGTGCACCATGTACATTATTCAACATAACTTATGTTCATTTACATCCATAAATACATGTATTATGTTCCGTGAAAGTGTTTGGCAATCCAGTTGATGACAACTTTTGTCCATTTTTACTGAACCTCTTTTAAGAGATCACCTCTCTTAAGAGGTCACTTTTGGCATTTCCCATGAGTGACTGCTTAATGCAGCTAAGACTGTATAAGACTAACTATTTATTTATAACTTGTTCCTGTGTCTTATCATATAGTATTAAAGCAGCATCAGTGGTGTAATGGTTAGCATACTCACCTAAAGTGTGGTAGCTTGTGGGTTCAAAGGTTAGCATACTCACCTAGAGTGGTAGCTTGTGGATTCAAAGGTTAGCATATTCACCTAGAGTGGTACATGTAGCTTGTGGGTTCAAAGGTTAGCATATTCACCTAGAGTGTGGTAGCTTGTGGGTTCAAAGGTTAGCATACTCACCTAGAGTGGTAGCTTGTGGGTTCAAAGGTTAGCATACTCACCTAGAGTGTGGTAGCTTGTGGGTTCAAAGGTTAGCATACTCACCTAGAGTGTGGTAGCTTGTGGGTTCAAAGGTTATACTCACCTAGAGTGGTAGCTTGTGGGTTCAAAGGTTAGCATACTCACCTAGAGTGTGATAGCTTGTGGGTTCAAAGGTTAGCATACTCACCTAGAGTGGTAGCTTGTGGGTTCAAAGGTTAGCATACTCACCTAAAGTGGTAGCTTGTGGGTTCAAAGGTTATCATATTCACCTAGAGTGATAGCTTGTGGGTTCAAAGGTTAGCACTCACCTAGAGTGTGAGAGCTTGTGGGTTCAAAGGTTAGCATACTCACCTAGAGTGGTAGCTTGTGGGTTTAAAGGTTAGCATACTCACCTAAAGTGGTAGCTTGTGGGTTCAAAGGTTAGCATACTCACCTAAAGTGGTAGCTTGTGGGTTCAAAGGTTATCATATTCACCTAGAGTGGTAGCTTGTGGGTTCAAAGGTTAGCACTCACCTAGAGTGTGAGAGCTTGTGGGTTCAAAGGTTAGCATACTCACCTAGAGTGGTAGCTTGTGGGTTTAAAGGTTAGCATACTCACCTAAAGTGGTAGCTTGTGGGTTCAAAGGTTAGCATACTCACCTAGAGTGTGGTAGCTTGTGGGTTCAAATGTTAGAATACTCACCTAGAGTGTGGTAGCTTGTGGGTTCAAAGGTTAGCATACTCACCTAGAGTGGTAGCTTGTGGGTTCAAAGGTTAGCATACTCACCTAGAGTGTGGTAGCTTGTGGGTTCAAACAAAACCAAAGATTATAAAATTGGTACATTGTATTAGCTGCTTCTCCACTAAGCACACAGTATTAAGGAGTAAGAGCATGTTCGAGTGGAGCGACGTGTCTGCCCACATGACTTGTATTAGTGAACTAGCACTACAAAAATGTATAAAGATCCAACTAAGCTTTGTTTGTATAGTGCAAAGTGTAGATCATCATCTTCTCGTCGAAATGTCACTTTTTTCCGGTATGATTGATTGATATATCTGATTGAAAATGTGTTCACTTTGCATTAAGCAACAATCACTGACTCACATAGTGCAAGGTCTGCTCTTTCATTTCCAGATTTCACCACCCTTGTCCTATCTCTTAAGAATTGCTGAGAAGCTATGTACTGATACCACCATCTTTTATTACAATAGAACTCAAAAATATTTCTCATAATTACCATATGTGGCAAACCTTATGAATAAAATGGATATACATGTACCTGTACATCCTACCCTATATAAGCTTACAAATGTATGTTTTGTATTTAAGTTATTTGCGGCAGGTCGGTGGTTTTCTCCGTGTACTCTGGTTTCCTCCACGACATAGCTGAAATATTGTTGAAAGTGGTGTTAAACACCATAACCCTACCCTAACCGTATTGAAATTATTATAGATAAAGAGAGTAAAACAACTGGAAGAAGAAAAACAGATATTATTACAGGGCTTAGCTATGGTAGATCAAGCCAGAATATGGTATTTAAAGCAAATTAATTTAATGGAGGAAAAACAGAGATATGTCAGTAAAGCTTCTCACAGTGTAAGTTTGTAATAGCACAAATATTGATGAATTTCATTGTTCCCTGCCACTCCGTGATGGAGGGACATAGTAATGGTCTCTGTCCATCTGTGACACTTTGTAGACGCAACTCCTCTGAAACAGTATGACGGAATGTGTTCATATTTGGTAGGATTGCCAGTCATGACATGTAGTTGACCCTGCTACAGTATACTGCCATTTTGATTTAAAAAAAAAAAGGTTGTAGGAGTTATTGGACTTTTTGACTATTTTATGCATTGTGTAACATAGTAAGATTTTGTAAACAACTCTTCTGAAACCATATGATAGAATCGAATGTGTTCATATTTGGGAAGATTGTTAGTCATGACATGTAGTTGAGCCTGCTTAAGTGCTTTGATGCCATTGTAATTTGACATACTAAGTTTGTAGGAGTTACAGACCTTTGACTATTTTAGACATAGTGTAACAGAGTAAGATCTTTCCCCATGTGTTTGTAGGAGTTACAGACCTTTGACTATTTTAGACATAGTGTAACAGAGTAAGATCTTTCCCGATGTGAACCACAGTAGATTGAGAGTAAAAGAAACATAGTTTGTAAGAGTTACAGGCCTTTGACTATTTTAGACATAGTGTAACAGAGTAAGATCTTTCCCCATGTGTTTGTAGGAGTTACAGACCTTTGACTATTTTAGACATAGTGTAACAGAGTAAGATCTTTCCCCATGTGAACCACAGTAGATTGAGAGTAAACGAAACATAGTTTGTAGGAGTTATGGACCTTTGACTATTTTAGACATAGTGTAACAGAGTAAGACCTTTCCCCATGTGAACCACAGTAGATTGAGAGTAAAAGAAACATAGTTTGTAGGAGTTATGGACCTTTGACTATTTTAGACATAGTGTAACAGAGTAAGACCTTTCCCCATGTGTTTGTAGGAGTTACAGACCTTTGACTATTTTAGACATAGTATAACAGAGTAAGATCTTTCCCCATGTGGACCACAGTAGATTGAGAGTAAAAGAAACATAGTTTGTAAGAGTTACGGACCTTTGACTATTTTAGACATAGTGTAACAGAGTAAGATCTTTCCCCATGTGGACCACAGTAGATTGAGAGTAAAAGAAACAAATTGCTCAAACAAGTTGAAGATTTTCCTAACTTCAATTTGAACAAGTTTTACTATCTATTTCTTCTGAAGGACCGTCATGATTGTATGGTAGTTTGAATTATAACTACCTATGCAATCAGTGCCTATCACCAAGTTGTGAGTTCGAATCTCGTTCAGGCCGGGTGTACTCGAACAACATTATGTGATATTACAGTTTGTCTGACTTGCAGCAGGTTCTCATGGTACTCCGGTTTCCACCACCACTTGAAAGAGGAAGTAATCAACCTTAAGTCATGAATGAGGAAAAGACCAGAAAGTGCTTATAACAAGTAGATCATATCCGTAGTCAACCTTAACACTTTCAAAGTGATGACTTCAACTTATCCAATAGGAACTCTTGGTTCAGTAGCTTCCTTGTTAGCAGCAATCCTCTATCAAGGAAATACATGTTGTTTATTTTGTTTTGCTC
The DNA here is from genome assembly GCA_963680875.1 of Bathymodiolus brooksi. Taxonomy (NCBI): domain Eukaryota; kingdom Metazoa; phylum Mollusca; class Bivalvia; order Mytilida; family Modiolidae; genus Bathymodiolus; species Bathymodiolus brooksi. Next base: position 83,939,777 of record OY804588.1, on the reverse strand, counting down.
TTGGTTCAGTAGCTTCCTTGTTAGCAGCAATCCTCTATCAAGGAAATACATGTTGTTTATTTTGTTTTGCTCTTGGTTCAGTAGCTTCCTTGTTAGCAGCAATCCTCTATCAAGGAAATACATGTTGTTTATTTTGTTTTGCTCTTGGTTCAGTAGCTTCCTTGTTAGCAGCAATCCTCTATCAAGGAAATACATGTTGTTTATTTTGTTTTGCTCTTGGTTCAGTAGCTTCCTTGTTAGCAGCAATCCTCTATCAAGGAAATACATGTTGTTTATTTTGTTTTGCTCTTGGTTCAGTAGCTTCCTTGTTAGCAGCAATCCTCTATCAAGGAAATACATGTTGTTTATTTTGTTTTGCTCTTGGTTCAGTAGCTTCCTTGTTAGCAGCAATCCTCTATCAAGGAAATACATGTTGTTTATTTTGTTTTGCTCTTGGTTCAGTAGCTTCCTTGTTAGCAGCAATCCTCTATCAAGGAAATACATGTTGTTTATTTTGTTTTGCTCTTGGTTCAGTAGCTTCCTTGTTATCAGCAATCCTCTATCAAGGAAATACATGTTGTTTATTTTGTTTTGCTCTTGGTTCAGTAGCTTCCTTGTTATCAGCAATCCTCTATCAAGGAAATACATGTTGTTTATCTTGTTTTGCTCTTGGTTCAGTAGCTTCCTTGTTATCAGCAATCCTCTATCAAGGAAATACATGTTGTTTATTTTGTTTTGCTCTTGGTTCAGTAGCTTCCTTGTTAGCAGCAATCCTCTATCAAGGAAATACATGTTGTTTATTTTGTTTTGCTCTTGGTTCAGTAGCTTCCTTGTTAGCAGCAATCCTCTATCAAGGAAATACATGTTGTTTATTTTGTTTTGCTCTTGGTTCAGTAGCTTCCTTGTTAGCAGCAATCCTCTATCAAGGAAATACATGTTGTTTATTTTGTTTTGCTCTTGGTTCAGTAGCTTCCTTGTTATCAGCAATCCTCTATCAAGGAAATACATGTTGTTTATTTTGTTTTGCTCTTGGTTCAGTAGCTTCCTTGTTATCAGCAATCCTCTATCAAGGAAATACATGTTGTTTATTTTGTTTTGCTCTTGGTTCAGTAGCTTCCTTGTTAGCAGCAATCCTCTATCAAGGAAATACATGTTGTTTATTTTGTTTTGCTCTTGGTTCAGTAGCTTCCTTGTTATCAGCAATCCTCTATCAAGGAAATACATGTTGTTTATTTTGTTTTGCTCTTGGTTCAGTAGCTTCCTTGTTATCAGCAATCCACTATCAAGGAAATACATGTTGTTTATTTTGTTTTGCTCTTGGTTCAGTAGCTTCCTTGTTAGCAGCAATCCTCTATCAAGGAAATACATATTGTTTATTTTGTTTTGTCACTAGATGTTAATGTATGCTTAGATAACAAAAATGTGTTGATATTATCATTATTATTTTACTATAGTGATCTGACATTATATATCTTTGTCAGTAGTTATTTTGGTATTGTAAATTTTGCATCTCATTAGCGCCATATTGTTACATGTAACGGGGTATGTTCACAACTATTGTTTGTTCAAAATGTGTTACAAATAAAAACACACCCAATGACACACCTATATGTATATATAGTAAGGAGTGACCATTTAATTTTTATGGGGTTTGGGGGCTATGTTTTTTAAATATTTTTCTGTTGCCAAATTTTATGGCAAAATATATCTTGACCTTAAAGATTTATAGATTAAATGATGACCCTGCCGTTTTCAACAAGAAATTTTGGTAAAATTTGAAAAAAAAGTTGTATTTTTCATGTCCAGAAAAGTCAGATTTTTTTTTTATGTGAATTATTTTTTTCTGGATCTTGGGATGAAAAAAGGTAGAGAATGACTATTTAACTTTAATGAGAGGTGGTGGCTATGTTTTTGTTATATTTTTCTGTCACCAAATTTTATGGAAAAAATGTCTTGACCTTTTAAGATTTGTAAATTAAATAACTAGTTTCGTAGATTTAAAAATATTATACACAGATCTAGATGAGGATTGAGGATAAATCAATGGCAAGGAGATTGTTTTATATGACTGGATTCTTATGTTAGATCTCACAGTTTTAATTATTCTGCCCACACTCATGTTTCCTCCTTAAAACCCTGACACAATGAGATTCAACTATAAACATACTGTATTTGTTGTTTACAGGATTACAATTTGGAAGCCATGCAAGAAAGAATGAATTTTGAAAAAGCCAGAATATCAGAAGTAAATCATCAGATTAAAACACTGGTAGAAAGTTCAGAAAAGGTAAATACTGTGACACTCTTCACAAGAATATGAGGTTTTGTTGTTTAACATCACTTTCAATACTGATGATAAAATCATAGATATCTATTGTAGTATGTGCAGCACGATTTAGGAATAACCTTCATCTGGTTGTATGCCTGTAGTCAAATGATTGGACAGGTTGATAGTCTGCCTGTAGTCAAATGATTGGACAGGTTGATAATCTGCCTGTAGTCCAATGATTGGACAGGTTGATAGTCTGCCTGTAGTCCAATGATTGGACAGGTTGATAGTCTGCCTGTAGTCCAATGATTGGACAGGTTGATAGTCTGCCTGTAGTCCAATGATTGGACAGGTTGATAGTCTGCCTGTAGTCCAATGATTGGACAGGTTGATAGTCTGCCTGTAGTCCAATGATTGGACAGGTTGATAGTCTGCCTGTAGTCAAATGATTGGACAGGTTGATAGTCTACCTGTAGTCAAATGATTGGACAGGTTGATAGTCTGCCTGTAGTCAAATGATTGGACAGGTTGATAATCTGCCTGTAGTCAAATGATTGGACAGGTTGATAGTCTGCCTGTAGTCAAATGATTGAACAGGTTGATAGTCTGCCTGTAGTCCAATGATTGGACAGGTTGATAGTCTGCCTGTAGTCAAATGATTGGACAGGTTGATAGTCTGCCTGTAGTCAAATGATTGGACAGGTTGATAGTCTGCCTGTAGTCAAATGATTGGACAGGTTGATAGTCTGCCTGTAGTCAAATGATTGGACAGGTTGATAGTCTGCCTGTAGTCAAATGATTGGACAGGTTGATAGTCTGCCTGTAGTCAAATGATTGGACAGGTTGATAGTCTGCCTGTAGTCCAATGATTGGATAGGTTGATAGTCTGCCTGTAGTCCAATGATTGGACAGGTTGATAGTCTGCCTGTTGTCCAATGATTGGACAGGTTGATAGTCTGCCTGTAGTCAAATGATTGGACAGGTTGATAGTCTGCCTGTAGTCAAATGATTGGACAGGTTGATAGTCTGCCTGTAGTCCAATGATTGGACAGGTTGATAGTCTGCCTGTAGTCAAATGATTGGACAGGTTGATAGTCTGCCTGTAGTCAAATGATTGGACAGGTTGATAGTCTGCCTGTAGTCAAATGATTGGACAGGTTGATAGTCTGCCTGTAGTCCAATGATTGGACAGGTTGATAGTCTGCCTGTAGTCAAATGATTGGACAGGTTGATAGTCTGCCTGTAGTCAAATGATTGGACAGATTGATAGTCTGCCTGTAGTCAAATGATTGGACAGGTTGATAGTCTACCTGTAGTCAAATGATTGGACAGATTGATAGTCTGCCTGTAGTCAAATGATTGGACAGGTTGATAGTCTGTCTGTAGTCCAATGATTGGACAGGTTGATAGTCTGCCTGTAGTCCAATGATTGGACAGGTTGATAGTCTGCCTGTAGTCCAATGATTGGACAGGTTGATAGTCTGCCTGTAGTCAAATGATTGGACAGGTTGATAGTCTGCCTGTAGTCAAATGATTGGACAGGTTGATAGTCTGCCTGTAGTCAAATGATTGGACAGGTTGATAGTCTGCCTGTAGGCAAATGATTGGACAGGTTGATAGTCTGCCTGTAGTCAAATGATTGGACAGGTTGATAGTCTGCCTGTAGTCAAATGATTGGACAGGTTGATAGTCTGCCTGTAGGCAAATGATTGGACAGGTTGATAGTCTGCCTGTAGTCAAATGATTGGACAGGTTGATAGTCTGCCTGTAGGCAAATGATTGGACAGGTTGATAGTCTGCCTGTAGTCAAATGATTGGACAGGTTGATAGTCTGCCTGTAGTCCAATGATTGGACAGGTTGATAGTCTGCCTGTAGTCAAATGATTGGACAGGTTGATAGTCTGCCTGTAGTCAAATGATTGGACAGATTGATAGTCTGCCTGTAGTCAAATGATTGGACAGGTTGATAGTCTGCCTGTAGTCAAATGATTGGACAGGTTGATAGTTTGCCTGTAGTCAAATGATTGGACAGGTTGATAGTCTGTCTGTAGTCAAATGATTGGACAGGTTGATAGTCTGCCTGTAGTCAAATGATTGGACAGGTTGATAGTCTGCCTGTAGTCAAATGATTGGACAGGTTGATAGTCTGCCTGTAGTCAAATGATTGGACAGGTTGATAGTCTGCCTGTAGTCAAATGATTGTACAGGTTGATAGTCTGCCTGTAGTCAAATGATTGGACAGGTTGATAGTCTGCCTGTAGTCAAATGATTGGACAGGTTGATAGTTGGACAATTGTTCACAAGAATATTACATTTTGTTGTTTAACACCTCAATAAAATCATAGATATATAATTTAGCATGTATGGCACATTTCCAGGAAATACCTTCATTTGGAGGTACAGTCTTAGTCAAAAGATTGGAAAGTCTAATCATTTAAAAGTTTTTGCGAACATTAATATTATATATTGTTAGCTGTTAGTTGTTTTGGTGGAGGGGATCTGGAGTAGCAGGTGAAAGTCACTGACAAACTTGTATCAAGGGGTACTGTAATGAAAAATATTTCATGTCCCCTAAAATTTCATTATAAGTGGAATAGACATATTTAAAAAAAAGTACACAGAAATATACATAAGTTTCATAATGACATTGATGATAAAATTGTCCAACCTTAAAAACTATTCTTATAGAAGTTTGAAAAAATGTTATGGACCCCTAATGGCATGAACAGTCTATATCTGTATTGTACAGACAGGTTGGTTGGTTGGTTTATGGTGTTTAATGCCACTTTCAACAATATTTCAGTTATATCGTGGCGGTCAGTTTTATTGTTGGAGGAAACCGGAGTACCCGGAGAAAACCACTGACCTATCGCAAGTCACTGACAAACTTTATCACATAATATTGTATCAAGTACACCTTGCCATGAATTGAATTCAAACTCACAACTTTAGTGATGATATGCACAGGTAGTTGTAAATCCAACTACCAGATCATGGCCATGACGACCCCTGTACAGTCAGTATATATTTATGTAGTATCATTTTCAGGACAGAATTTCGCTGTTTAATTGATTATGATATTTAAATATTGCATATTTCAGGGATTTCCACTACACATGAATTTAGCAATGACATCAAGTAACAAGCGATTAGAACAAAATACAGTCAGACTCATCAAAGATCAAAATAGGCAATTAACAAAGGTATGTACATACATCGGTCAAGTGTTAGATATTTGTTTTTTAGTACGGTCAAACTTGTATTCAACGTCCACCGAGTAAGACAGGTATCTGTATATTTAATATCTGTCAATCCAGATTATCAGTTCCGGTCCATTTAACACAGGTATTAACACATATCGGTCAAGCGTTGTTGTTTTGCTTTTGGTGTTTTGTTTTGTACAGTCAAACTTGCATTCTGCGGTCACCGGGTAAGACGGGTGACTGTTTATTTAAAATCCGTTAATACGGAGAGTCAATTCCGTTCCATAATTTGTTGGAAAAAATGGCAGTCACTTTTTAATGCTGTTCTGTTTTTGTAATGATTTACAGTTAATTAGTTCATCATTCAATGATTTGATAGCATGTTTGATATTTATTGAGAACATCGCGAAAGTCAAATACAGATGAATTTTCTAATTCTAGAATGAAATCTGACCTTTATTCACCGTTGAAGTGATATGATTGGATACACTTTGAGTTATCACTGACCGCATCATGAGTATGAAGTAGTTATGTATACATTTTCTTTTGTTTTTTTGTAGGAAATTAGTCAAAAGAGTGATAAAATTACACAACTAGAACAAGAGAAAGCATCTTTAATCAGGGACTTATTTGAAGCACGCACACAAAACAAGACTAATTATGATGATACGACATTTATGTAATACAATGACATCTCACATTTTATCTTGTCATGTAAAATTCCAATATTTTCATTAGATATAGAATAACAGCCAGGACTGAGTTGCACAAACCTTCATGACATTATTGACACTTAAAATTACTTGAAATGAAAATGAATTTAATTGAGACTTAAATTTTATTGACGTTTGTGCAGCCCAGTCCTGTTATGTTGGTCGAGACAGACATTATTACTCAGGGCTCACCAAACCAGGCAAAGTGGGCAACTTTTTCACCTTGGTTTCAATGAAGTCGCCCAATTTCTGTCAAAAAGCGAAGTTTTAGTCACCCTTGTCAGTCTTTTCAAGTCAGTATTTTTTTCACCAATAATCATACTTTTCCTTCGATATTCACATATTCCCATGTTCTTGAAATCTGACCCATACAGGGTTTGTAGTTCAATATTTTATTCCAAACACGTTAATTGCATCCTTTTAAGATCATTGTAAAGCACGTTCGTTTTGTGAAAGGTAGGGGAACATGCGGTAGTGGGGAAAGAAACATTAAAATTTAGATCGATTTTCGGAAGTCTCCCATATTTTCCCTCACTTTGCCCTTAAGTCAACTGAGAGAGAAGTCAAGTCGCCCTGTTTTTACTATGTGTGGTGAGCCCTGTTGCTAGAATGGCAGCAAGTTCGATATGACGAGCTGTGATAATTAGTGATAATATATGTCAACATTATTGTTTTTATCTGTAACATCATAATGCGTTTGACGTCACACTGACCAAAAAATGCTTAACTTTCGTCATGTAAAATTACAATATTTACATTAAGCATAGAATAACAGCCTGTGTGATGGTCGAGACCGGCATTATCACTAGAATCATATCAAGTCCGATATGATGATCTGCAATACTAGTGATAATGTAGGTTAAAACATTTTAAATTTTCGTCATGTAAAATTTTCATTGAATATAGAATAGCAGCCTGTTATGATGGTTGATACAGACATTATCGCTAGAATTGCAGCAAGTCTGATATGACGAACTGTGATACTAGTGATAATGTATGTCAATATTATTATTTTCATTGGTAACGTCATATTGTGTTTGACGTCATACTGACCAAATATTTTTAACTTTCGTCAACTTTCGTAAAATTACAATAGTTTCGTTTATGATAATTATTAGTTAAATGTTTGCAAGCTCCGCTAACTTGACAGAATGGGAAAAAAAATGATTCCATAATTATGTTCAAAATAATAATCGGTATTCAAATTTAAAATATTAAAATTGCTTTTTTTCGCAATCATTTTTTAAGTGATTTACTTAAATTTTAATTTTTATTTGATGTTGAATTGAGTTAACATAAATGTACATAAAACCATGGTTACTGAAGTTATGAAAAACATTACTAAGTTTACAATCTTAACCAGCTATTAAAGTAAGGAAAGATAAAGTTTGTGAGGTAAATTTTTGACCATGGCAAGTCACTCGAATCAACCTAATATATTAAAAGTTTGTTGGGTATTTCTGACTGGTCAGTGGTTTTCTTTGGTGAACAATGAAAATGATTGACCTGAAATATTGTTAAAAAGTAGTGTGAAACAACCATGATTTTTGGAAAGGGAGATAACTAATGTTTCTTATTGAATTTTCATAGTTACACTATGTATTTTTCCTTCTATATTTTTCAAAATGCAGTGGTGAATATCGTAATAAAAAGCAAATCAACATTTAGTTTTTCAAAAAACTACAACAAAAAAACCTTCTGTCTTCTACCATTTTCCGTCTTCTGATACCTTGTTGATAACTTTTCCAATGAAAGTCTTAATTTCAATATTTTTATATTGGTGCCTCAATTATCTCCCTTTACTGAGAAATAATTAAAGGGAGGTAATCCATTTATAAAAGCCTTATTTTCAATATTTGTATACCAGTGCCTCAATTATCTCCCTTTACTAAGAACTAATAAACTAAAGGGAAGTAATCCATTAATAAAAGCCTTATTTTCAATTTGTTTTTTTATCAGGGCCTCAATTATCTCCCTTTATTGAGAAATAATAAATTAAAGGGAAGTAATCCATTTATGATCTCAATTGCATTTTTTATGTCAAGATATAACAATGCATTTATTTACCAATATTTGTATTAATGATGACTTTCAACCATACCTCACCATTTCACATGTCATTCTAAATAGAAACAAATTCCGTTGACTGTTTTTTTTGTTTTTTTTTTCAAAACTTTAAACAGACAAATATAAGCAAAACACCTGTCTATTCCGAACACAAAAGTTGATCCTAAGGAGGGTCCGCTTAGACAGGTTTCACTGTATTATATATTAAATCCTGTTAGATTTTATGTTTCACTATTGAAGTTTTGTCTATCAGATGGGGGGTGGGGTACCACATTATCCTCTATTAAATTAGATTTTAACTTTTATCTTTTCAAAATACTATGTTTTTTTAATAAATTATCAAAGAACTGTCTAATTTGATATCAATTATTTTAACTTGTATTGTGTAGGTGTCCTGGGGTGGCATATTCTTTTGTTGCTATACTGATCATCCAATCAAAGGACAGTTTACATCTACAAATGATTTTAATTTGGGGAAGGGCATTCATGTCATTTTGCTATATTGATCATTCAATCAAAGGCTAACTTACATATACAAATAAGCTTAATTTGGGCAAGGGTATGCATTTTCTTTGCTATATTGATCATCCAATCAAAGGCCAGTTTACATTCTACAAATAATTTTAATTTGAGCAAGGGCATGCATGTCATTTTGCTATATTGATCGTCCAATCAAAGACTAGCTTACAAATAATTTTCATTCCACCAATATGTCATTCCAAAATACCATATGTTGTCATGGCGATATTATTTGTATATTGTTGATATAATGTTAAAAATTTTATGAAAAAGCTTTATATCCAGATTAACATGGAGAATAATTTTTTTCTGGAAATGTTATTAATTATACAATATTGAAAAGAATTATACACAAATAAATTTTTATAAAATTTTTGTTGATATTTTTGTTCTTTTCATTGACAAGACATACTTTGAGGTGTTGATTTTGACTGTTTTATATCTACATTGTCTTTCTCTGTCTGTTGGGACCTCTGTGGCTGTAATTGTATATTTGTTGGATTCACATCAACCAATAGACCTTTTGTGCATTCCTGATTTGATTTTAAAAATAATGTTTTTATGACTTTTTAAAAGAGTTATCTCCCTTACGACAGGAAAATGGAACCTGGTCTAGCAACAGCAGTGATCAGAGCAACAAATTTGAGTATAATTTTCTCATAATTTGTAGATATTTGAACCTTGAAAAAAAAATGATAATTTTCTAATGAATAGAAAATTCACAAAGCTACCATAATGGGTATGATCATTATTCTTTACCTGTTCTAAGAAAAGTCTGAAGATACCAAAGTGGTAATAAGAAGCTGTATATGGAAGGACAGACAATAACAATGGTCAAATGAAAAATTACAAACAATTATCTACAAAACACTACACAGAAAACTAAAGCTTGAACAACATGAACCCCACGAAAAACTGGTGAACTTAGGTGCTCTATAAGCTATTCCTGCTTCACATAGGGCACTCATTGTGTTCAATCTAATTAAAATTAGATCTCTCACTTTGCTCTTGTTTATTTATATTTCGTGCGTGAGAGATCTAACACAAGCCTGTAGACATCGCATTCTGGTGACCAAGGGTCACGCATATATAATGATGCAAATAAAGGTAACGACCTTCAGAACAGCCAATCAAAGTCGTTCTCTGATATCGTGGTCGGAAGAACAGGCAAGATGGTGGACGAAAGGTTTCGCACAAAATATAAATAAACGAGCAAAGTGAGAGATCTAATTTTAATTGTTACTAACCCCGCGATAAGTTATTCTCCACAGACAAGATGCTGAAGATTTACAACCTTGAAAACGTTCTCCATTTTCAGCTCACATGGCCAAAGCTATGAGAGTTTTGTCATCACTTGGCGTCCATTGTCATCTGTCCCATCCATCATGGAATATCTTTAAAATGTCAAAACACACTTTATTTTAAAACAGGAACCGCCAAAATTATAACTGAAAAAATATCATTGGAGGCTTTAACATATAGATATTCTTCTTCTTCTTTATAGTTCAGCACTTCATCAACATACAGATGATAACGTGCCGGGCATTGATGTCACTATGCCGTGCTTGCTGGGGACTAATTTGATATATACAGTCAAATATGTCATCACTGCTATCTTTTTTGGTGAATAGACCAATATTCAAATTAGGGTGATAATGATATAAAAAATATATTAACATTTTCTCCTCGGAAACCATTGATACAAATGAAACCCGTCATCCACGATTGCTACCATTACTAAAAATAACATTTTCTTTTTGAAAACTGCAAGTCAGATTATTTATTTTTAACATTTTTCTACAATATTTGGCCACAATTGAAAAAAAAACATAGCTCCCCCCCTCTGAAAGTTACAATGTTGCTCTCTAAATGTACAATGTGGGGTAGAAAGAATTGGAAACGGGCTTGTCTACCGGACTATTAATTTTGTCAAGGCCGTATACGTCCTTGATTTTTTGCACAAAGTGATAAATCACAAAATATTCTCGGGGAAAAAAAAAAGCTTGAAGATTTTAACTGAAATGGTAATAAAAATCCATAAATCGAAAGACAAACAATGCAATGGCCAAAATAAAAAGACAAACAATGCAATGGCCAAAATAAAAAGACAATCAATGCAATGGCCAAAATAAAAAGACAAACAATGCAATGGCCAAAATAAAAAGACAATCAATGCAATGGCCAAAATAAAAAGATAAACAATGCAATGGCCAAAATAAAAAGACAAACAATGCAATGGCCAAAATAAAAAGACAATCAATGCAATGGCCAAAATAAAAAGATAAACAATGCAATGGCCAAAATAAAAAGACAAACAATGCAATGGCCAAAATAAAAAGACAATCAATGCAATGGCCAAAATAAAAAGACAAACAATGCAATGGCCAAAATAAAAAGACAAACAATGCAATGGCCAAAATAAAAAGACAATCAATGCAATGGCCAAAATAAAAAGATAAACAATGCAATGGCCAAAATAAAAACACAAACAATACAATGGCCAAAATAAAAAGACAAACAATGCAATGGCCAAAATAAAAAGACAAACAATGCAATGGCCAAAATAAAAAGACAAACAATGCAATGGCCAAAATAAATAAAAAGACAAACAATGCAATGGCCAAAATAAAAACACAAACAATACAATGGCCAAAATAAAAAGACAAACAATACAATGGCCAAAATAAAAAGACAAACAATGCAATGGCCAAAATAAAAAGACAAACAATGCAATGGCCAAAATAAAAAGACAATCAATACAATGGCCAAAATAAAAAGAAAAACAATGCAATGGCCAACATAAAAAGACAAACAATGTAATGGCCAAAATAAAAAGACAATGCAATGGCCAAAATAAAAAGACAAACAATGCAATGGCCAAAATAAAAATACAAACAATGCAATGGCCAAAATAAAAAGACAAACAATGCAATGGCCAAAATAAAAAGACAAACAATGCAATGGCCAAAATAAAAAGACAAACAATACAATGGCCAAAATAAACAGACAAACAATGCAATGGCCAAAATAAAAAGACAAACAATGCAATGGCCAAAATAAAAAGAAAAACAATGCAATGGCCAAAATAAAAAGACAAACAATGCAATGGCCAAAATAAAAAGACAATCAATACAATGGCCAAAATAAAAAGACAAACAATGCAATGGCCAAAATAAAAAGACAAACAATGCAATGGCCAAAATAAAAAGACAATGCAATGGCCAAAATAAAAAGACAAACAATGCAATGGCCAAAATAAAAATACAAACAATGCAATGGCCAAAATAAAAAGACAAACAATGCAATGGCCAAAATAAAAAGACAAACAATGCAATGGCCAAAATAAAAAGACAAACAATACAATGGCCAAAATAAACAGACAAACAATGCAATGGCCAAAATAAAAAGACAAACAATGCAATGGCCAAAATAAAAAGAAAAACAATGCAATGGCCAAAATAAAAAGACAAACAATGCAATGGCCAAAATAAAAAGACAATCAATACAATGGCCAAAATAAAAAGACAAACAATGCAATGGCCAAAATAAAAAGACAAACAATGCAATGGCCAAAATAAAAAGACAATCAATACAATGGCCAAAATAAAAAGACAAACAATGCAATGGCCAAAATAAAAAGACAAACAATGCAATGGCCAAAATAAAAAGACAAACAATGCAATGGCCAAAATAAAAAGACAAACAATACAAAGGCCAAAATAAAAAGACAAACAATGCAAAGGCCAAAATAAAAAGACAAACAATGCAATGGCCAAAATAAAAAGACAAACAATGCAATGGCCAAAATAAAAAGACAAACAATGCAATGGCCAAAATAAAAAGACAATGCAATGCAATGGCCAAAATAAAACGACAATCAATGCAATGGCCAAAATAAAAAGACAAACAATGCAATGGCTAAAATAAAAAGGACACAAAAGACAAACAATGGTCGACAAAACGTCAACAATACACAAAGCTAAAAGCTGAACAACAAGAACATCTTACTCGTGGGGGGTCAACAAGAACATCTTACTCATGGGGCTCAACAAGAACATCTTACTCATGGGGGTTAACAAGAACATCTTACTCATGGGGGTCAACAAGAACATCTTACTCATGGGGGGTCAACAAGAACATCTTACTCATGGGGGTCAACAAGAACATCTTACTAGTGGGGGGTCAACAAGAACATCTTACTCGTGGGGGTCAAGAAGAACATCTTACTCGTGGGGGTCAAGAAGAACATCTTACTCATGGGGGGTCAACAAGAACATCTTACTCATGGGGTCAACAAGAACATCTTACTCATGGGGGTCAACAAGAACATCTTACTCATGGGGGGTCAACAAGAACATCTTACTCATGGGGGGTCAACAAGAACATCTTACTCGTGGGGGGGTCAACAAGAACATCTTACTCATGGGGGTCAACAAGAACATCTGACTCATGGGGGTAAGCAGTTCCTGATGCAGTAGCACCCGTCGCATCGCGATGAATCATAAAAGAGGATAGAAGGACGGGATTGTGATTATATACGACAAACTGTACATAACTATATGGTAATCCGAGACACAGATACCCCGTAACGGTTAACGACGTTACTATTTAGAAATAAGACAAAATATTGTTCATTTATATATAACAATTTATATCTTTTTTGACCAATTGCAATTTTACACTATACCATTGTGCTATGTACTATGCATTCGAAAGATTGATGCCATTACAAAAAATAGCAAGTCTTACACTAGGTACAATTTTACATCCTGACATTATTTACAATGTAATCCTAGAGGACCACATACAACTACTGGAAAAATAAAATCACAGTTTCTAATACAACAGGGACAATTAAGATCACCATGGCTTTGTAACGGTTTAGCATGCTCGCCGCGAGTGCTCTTAGATCGTCAGTTCGATTCTCTCTAGGGGAGACTATAAAAAAAAAACCCATAAAATTGGTATTTGTTGATTCTCTGCTATGTCAAGTGACACAGTATTAAGGAATGTGAACAGAGACAGTTTTGTTTGCTCGCGACCATGATAATGTGTTAACTTCGGAACCGTTGCTCTTGTGGTCTTTTTTGTCTATGGTCACGAAAAACCCCAAAAAACCCAAAAAACAAATAAAAACAAAACATATAAGAACTACTGTTCCAAAGCCAGATAATGTGTCAGAGTGGAGGAGCATGTTTATTGGTTGGCTGTTGCTTCCTGGTCTAGTATTAAACAGACCTAGTTCACTTGACAACAACCACTAACTTACTGTTTTCATTACCATGTATTCTATTTTAACCGTGTACTGTAATCCATGGATCCCCAGGAGTCATTTTGGCCAACTACCCCATCATTTTGAATTCAGGGAGTACAAGATACTCTTCAAAATTGTTACTTTATTTCCCCCCCCCCCCCCTTTTTATGCTAAGGTTTAAGGGGTAACGTTTTTTGGATTGTAAAGCGTTTCTACTTAAAATTTAAATTTGAGGAATTATTAAGTCAAATATAAAAAAACAAAGTCCATGCAAATATTCTTTGATTAAATTTTTGTAATAGTGACCAGTCAGTACTCCGCGGGACAATGTCAAAACCCCTACTGCTACACAAATAATTCCAGGAACTTAAAAATTGTTCATATCTTATGTCAACATGTATTAATTAATTGATATTTGAAACACGCATATTCCTTGACGCTGTCTGATTCTTATAAATACTGCCTGCTAATCTCCAAATGAATTTCCGAAATTAATTAAGACTCGCAGCTTATCCGATAGTTAAAACATATGATACCGTGATAGTTAAATTAAAAGGATGGCGTCGAAAATTGGTTAAAATTACATGTCAATACACCGTATCACAAAACTCGCGATACTATAGGATCTATATAGATATTGCCGGTATAAATCGCCTGACCATAGCACCCGCGGTACCATAATAATAGGAGCTGACTATCAGGGCCTATGAGAGGGGGTTCAGCCGGTACATCGACCCGGGGACCGGAGAACCAAGAAGGGGCCTGCGAATCTTTGAAGGGCCCCATAGACATTAGCTATAGACATTTTATTTTGATTTTTACATATTTTTCTGGAGTGTATTTTCAACTATTTTTAGTTTCTTTTAAAAAACAATTATGTAAAATTCACTTAGACTTCTGGCCCCAAAGCAGTCTTGTTATGCCTAGCAAAATTTCTCTTGGAAACCCTGCTGACCATATATTGCATAAATCGCCTATAACACATTTAATTATTTAGCATTAGAATACACTAATGTAACCCGAACAAGATAAATTGATCCTCACCAGACACTTTTAGAAAACAAGCAATTGAAACCATCTGACTATATTACATTTTTAGCAGACGACGCTGTACACACAGATAAAAACCGTCTGCATCGTCTGGTTTCTAGTTTAACTGGTTATCTGCCCTTGTCCTGTACAAGATATCTTTCACAAGATATCTTTCACATCTGCTATCAGTTTTCTTGACAGGTCGGATACAGCAGAAGTATAAATATTGCCTCATCACATTTAACCAAACGTTACGGTAAGTGTAAACTTATATTTTTGTTTTCATTGAAATTAAAACAATTTAAAAGACAGTTATGTTCAAAACAATTTAAAGGACTGGACATTATGTTAAGTAATTAATACAAAATAATTTTAATGAACTAGTCATCTGCTACTCTTGTAAACACACCCTGGTAGCAGACGTACAGTCCATATTTGTCAATAACTTACATCGCTGGGGAAAAAACTAGAACTGAATAAAATCAATGAAACTAGAATACAAATTGAAAGGGATTAGCAATTAGCATGACGCATTAATTCTGCTATTTCTAAAAACTACGGTATCTGGACAACAATCAAATATACTATAATGCGCGTTTGTGTGTTTAGCAGACGAGATGTAAAATATGTGTGGTAGTATATTTATCAGGCATGTGCAGTTGTAGTCAGTATTCGTCTTAAGAAACATGAGACCAGTTATAAAATATTTGTTCCCGGTTTGAATTAATACACACCAGGAAAAAATATGAGCAAATGTCCGGCATAGTTTGAATATACTAGTTACACCCCCGTGGCTTGGCTTGTAACATTAGCCTGCACGTGTTCATGGCGGTATTAAAACATCTGCAATCAGTAGCTATTGATCTAAACTTACACCGAGGAAATTTTCTGCAGGATATTTCTTTGTTATTATCGACCGATGCATTAGTATATTCTTGAGATAAAATCGAATGACTGGTCTTTTGTAGAGAGTTGCAGCATTCTAGGAATATTTGTACGTGTTTGACGCGACGAACCCAAACACTGAGACATTTTGATAAGACATTGTTTGTTCAGCCCAGCTAGTCAATAGTGTGACATATTTGAGTACGTTTCAAAAAAACAATCTAATTAATAGAATTATTTTTTAATTATTTTATGTTTTTATAATTTTTACTATTTGTTTTTGGCGATACACCATGTCTTTAAATACATAAATTTGTATTTGCTCCCTCTTTGGGAAAAAAATTAAAAAACAGCAGAAATTTGAGCATGGAAGCAGAAAATGTGCAGTAAATCACGAGACTAAAATTTACTTATAAGACAAACGACCTTTCTTTTTTGCTGATCAGTTTTAAAAGCTTCCACCCCACTTTCCGGTCATCCCCTGAAGCTTGCCCCTCACATTTTTCGCTCCACTTTAAAAGCCTGCTTGTAGCAAAGAATTGCCCTCCCTTTTTACTGTTTGTTTACGTATTTATTTTTCAATTAAATTTTTTTATTATTTCAACTGTATTTCCTTTATTTATCGTGTTCGCGTTGATACAATTTTATGGTCCGGCATATGCAAGCTGTTGTTATCATAAGATGGTTCTGATGATTACATGAACATGGACACTATAAATAAAGGATTGATTGATTGATTGATTGATTGATTGATTGATTGATTGATTGATTGATTGATTGATTGATTGATTGATTGATTGATTGATTGATTGATTGATTGATTGATTGGTGTTTAACGTCCAGCGAGAAAAATTTTCAGCTATATTCAGGACGAGAACATTTAAAAATTTAAACGCCACGGGACTCTAAACAAGGAAAGGTGATGCGTAGTTACGGATAATTTAGCCAGTGCAACAGGTCTCCTATGGACCATTCATGAGCACAATGCTCATAGTGAGCTGTTACACTGGGTTCTTTAACGTGCGAAGAGGGTGGCAATCTCTCAACACGGGACCTCGGTTTTATTTACGTCTCATCCGAAGGACGGGTTGGTTGTGAATTTATACATCCCGCACAACCGACGGACGCCCCTTCAAGCCGAAGAAGCTCTCGGTCCCATTTTTATACCCCGGGGTTCCCGCGGGGTTGACCCCTTTTAGAGGACTAGTGCCACTAGGGCGGAGAAACCTGGTGCCTATTCTACCCCCGGCACACCCTCTGGGACGGGGGTATAAATAAAGGAAAAAGAGATGTAATACCGGTAATAAACCAAGCTTTCTTCAAAATATATTTGGCTCATTACGAACAATGTAAAGTCAGTGTGGCAGTGTCTTATTTATCTCTCGTTACTGTTGACATAAAAAATGATACAAGTAATTGCTTAGTAAGAAAAATTTGTCGGAATGTTTATTTGCAAAAACAATTTCTGGCATCCTTTTCTTCCCACTAAACATTTGTTATTAGAAATGAATTTTATCAATAATCTTACCCAGTCATTGCACTTTGCAGAGCAATAAAGAAAATGTTAAAACACGATGCCAGTGTGAGAACTAATAGGTTTAATTAAAACTCTTGTCTAAAGGCACAAAATAGGTTTCATATTTTTAGTATTTAAGAAAAATAATCAAAATATTAGATGATTATACAAACGCAAGTATTTTGAGGTCGTATTTTGTTATTGGTTTGTTGTTGTCCGTCCGTAGACACAATGGTTTCCATGTAATAAATTTTGTTTTATGTGATCGATCCTTCTTAATTTATAAAACAATAATGATCATTCCCAAAAAATAAAGGTGAGCATTGATTTGATGCTCATAGCCTGATCCGTTCCCAAACAAGAGGCCCCATATTGTAAAAAGGGTGTTTTCTTTTTTTTTATGTGGTGCGTTTGTTATTTAACTGTTTTTGCAAAAGGTAAGTTTAATGAATTATGTAAGTTTGATGAACTCTTCAAGAAAGTCGCATAGCGTTATTATGTAAATATTTGACATAAAAGAGGACAGAAAGGATGCAATCTATTGACAAAATGTTCCATCTACCTATGATCTGTTACCGTAGCCATGATCGTAAGGTAGTTGAATTTACAAATACCTGTGCAATCAGTGCCTATCACCACTAACGTTGTGTACTCGATACAATATTATGTGATCAAGTTTGCCAGTGACTTACGACAGGTCGGTGGTTTTTTTCCGGGTACTCCGGTTTCCTTCACCAATGAAACTGACCACCAAGATATAACTGAAATATTGTTGAAAGTAGCGTTAAACACCATAAACCAACCAACCAATCAAAGAATTTGAGACGATGTCTCTGAATTTGATGAAAAAAAATATAATGTTATTTGGGGTGGGGTGGTGAATGCTAACTCTGATAAGCAGGACTTGATCCAATTATTCAATAATATTATCTACTTTTAGTGGAAGCAGAATCATTTGTTTTCTAAAAATTCTATTTAGAAACCTGTATGCGGAAAAAGGCAAAGTTGAACTGGAGTCCGAAGAAGCGAAGACGATTTAAAAGTAAGTTTCGGTATACACGTGCCTGTGAAATCATTAAATAAGGAACTACCTACTTGAATTGATTGATTTGTTGTGTTTAACGCCACTTTCAGCAATATTTCAGCTATATTATGGCGACCACATTTAGTGGTGGAAGAAGCCGGAGAGAACCACCGACCATGGGCAAGCAACTGGTAAACTTTATCACTTGCAGCAGCGAGTCGAGTGCACTCTTTTTTGTAATTTACAAAGCCGGGCGCGAACCCACTCCGTATTGGTGATAGGTTTGTATGAGTTGTTAGGTAATCCAGCTACCTAACTCATTGAGCCACCCGGGCCCTACTACCTACTTGAATAAGCTAAAACTGTACATATAAATAATCATTAGATTGTCCCTGCGAAAGTTGTTATTTCTATGAAGAATGGAAATCCAAGATGGCCGCCACTACATGACAAAGTTTGGAATTTTCCATTCTTGAATGGACATGTTGGCGACCAGTTTTAGTGGTGGAAGAAGCCGGAAGTACCCGGAGAGAACCACCGACCATGGGCAAGCAACTGGTAAACTATCACTTGTGGCTGCGACAAATCTGATTGAACCAACAATATACATAACTTATAATAATAACAATTAACAAAAAAGATACTAGTAATTTGTGGATATGAACCTCTGTCTACAAAATATAACAAATTTACAGTTTTTATTCGTATCTTTTCAATATAAAGTTTCCCAAAGATACGAAAGAAAGCACCTGCATTACTCCATGACAAAGTGTACAAGTCCAAAAACGAACTTGCATTACCTTGTATAAATTTCAAATGTTTTGCTTAAGAGAACTATTGCACGGAACCAAAGCGGAACGTATGACCATAGGTAAAACTAAATGCTCCAGATGGACGGGGCATAAATATGGGTAACATAACCTATTCATACAGACTTGTATCAACCTTAATTTCCCAAATTGATTAATGTAACATCATAAGAAGAGTTTGAAGATACCAAAGGGGAAATCAGAATCTTTATATCAAAGAACAGACAACACAACGGCCAAAAGGACAAACAACGATATACAAAACATGCACATAAAACTAAAGATCGAGTAACACGAACCCCACTAAAAACCGGGATTGAACTCCTGGTGCTCCGGAAGAGTAAACAATTCCTGCTCCACTAGTGGCACCCATCGTGTTAATCTGGTTACATATCCGGTGATAAGTCAGTCGTGAACGAGGAAAGGACCGGGAAGTGTTTACGACAAGTGGAACAAGTCATATCCGTGGTCATTTGGTAAAATTTTCGAAATTGATTATTAATCATCCGTTGTTCTTACAATCAAATAAAAATTTATGGAAAAAAACCCAGCACCATATAATTATAAAAGGTTACATCGTAGGTAACTCACGGCTCAAGCTCTACTCAATAGAGTATAAGAGCATGATCTGTCGTATGTTACAAACGACGACAAGGCGTGGTGAATAGTCTGCTGAATTGACATCATCAATTCATCGACAGAAAATGTAACAATCGTTCCACCTCTTTATATAATACAATGATAGGGCGTGGTCAGTGAAGATGACCAAACCTCATTCCAGATATTTGTCTTGTATTGTTGCCGACCAAATAAACTGCTTCGATTGCTGGTGTAATGGCTGGTGTGCTCGCCTCGAGTGCGGGCGATTGTGAGTTCGATCCAAGGTTGAATCAAACCAAAGAATATGAAATTGGTATTTGTTTCTTATCAGCTAAGTATTCTTTGTGTAAATATTACATATAAATATGAGCAGTGTGGTATATATATTATTTCTTGATTTAGTTATACTATTTTTGTTTTGTTTGTTTTGCTTTAGAAATTGTCATGGAAACGGAATCACAAACACAGATAACCCCTGATGAAACTGAGATTCTTGTTGAGTCTGATGAACCGCCATCAATGGTAATTACTTCAATTACATCAGAAGCGATAACATCAGAACCAGAAGATGAACAACAATCAGAAATACCAGATGAACTTTTAAATGAATCAAACACGTTCATTGATGTTCCCCAGTCACAGAATCCTCTACAGTGCCGGTATTGTGGAAAAGTTTTCACGCGATCTTTCTATAGAAAGGAGCACGAGCGAATACATACTGGCGAAAAACCTTTCTCGTGTGGGTTTTGTGGTAAACGATTTAATAGCCAAGGAAGCTGTAGGAAGCACGAGAGAACACACATGCGCAGCAAAAGTCGAACGCATGAATGTGAACATTGTGGAAAAAACTTTAAGGACATGACGAATCTGCGGGCACATCTCCGAAGTCACACTGGAGAAAAACCTTATGCGTGCGAAATTTGCGGGCGTTCGTTTAGTTTTGAGACGGTTCTCAAGAAGCACATGATGTTCCATAATGGGCAAAAACAGTTTCATTGTATGGTATGCAGCAAGGCCTACTTTACAGCTTACGACCTCCGTATACATGTTCGCTCTCACACGGGTGAAAAACCATATAAATGCCGCTTTTGCACACAAACGTTTGCAACCGGAAGGCGTAGGAATCTACACGAAAAATGTCATGAAAGAACAGGAGCACATCACTGCAAGCAATGTGGTATGATCTTTAGGTCTGTAAATTCTTTGGCATTGCATCAAGTGAAAAGTCAGCTAGCTGGTGGTTGTAGTTATATCAATAACACTGACCAATCAGCGGCTAGCGAAGATATTTCTCTAGAAATTGAACAGTCATATTTAAATCAAAGACCGGACGAAACGAGAGTTACATACGAACAGTACAATGCTGAATTAGACAATGAAGAGGTTGATATTGAATTTCTGGGACAGACGTTAAATAAAAGAGAAGGGATCGGTGCTCCAGGCGGATCTGCCAATTACCAAGGGTCTGAAAATAACATTTATCCAACAGGTCTGCTGACGTCTACGGATAGGGGAATTAAAAGAGAACCGTTTTCGGATCATGATATTCCTAACGAGCAATATTACAATAGCGCTTCAATAGATCGACCGTTTGATAATAACACTGTAGAACAAACGAACCACACACCATTAAAGAGACCATCGACCCAGTCTGACAATCTTTTTGATCGACCATTACACAACCACATATCCTCGGAGCTTTCTGTTATATCAACTGACGAAAAAGCCGTACAAACGACCGTGTTATCGGACACCGACAAGATGTTATCGGATTTGGAGATGTCTGGCAAAGTTCACGAGTGCAAACACTGTAGAATTTACTTTCGTGAATACAGTATGTTTTTGGTTCATAAAACCTTACATATTAACCCAGTGAAACCGTTTGTTTGTCACTTATGTGGGAACGAGGCTGAAAATCGTGTTGACTTTAACGCTCATCATATCTGGCATATGAAGTAGTAAAAATGAACTTGGGATCATTACGCCATTCTTAAAAATGTATTGACATGTATTTTGTATAATATATATTTGTTTCAAGGTATGCGCGCCAATTTCTAATGATGTTGTTATCTCTTATACAAAGTTTTGAGATTTAAAACATTAAGTAAAGATATAAAATCACAATTCTCATTTGCTCCCCTTGCATGACATGTCGCGGCTCACACGTGTCTCAGGGGCCGTCGTGGTCGTGATCGCATGGTAGTTGGATTTCTAGCTACCTATGCAATCAGTGCCTATCACCTCTAACGTTATGAGTTCGAATCCCGCTCAGACGAGATGTACTCGATACAACTTGACTTGTGACAGGTCGGTGGTTTTGTCCGGGTATTCCGGTTTCCTCCACCAATAAAACTGACCGCCACGATATAGCTGAATAATTGTTGAAAGTGGCGTTAAGCACCATAAACCTAATCCCAAACCCAACACACTGTTTTATATCAGTATGTGGAGATGTGATTTTAATCAGCTTAGTAAAGATACTAAAATATAGAGATGTTGGTGAATATACAAGATAATTGATTTATATATTGATAGATACTGTTTGTCATTTTTCAAATATATCCGATCGGGCTGATCGCCCAAAGTTTGAAAAACTGAAACCAAATCTGTGATTTGTGGGGACTTGAGTCCGGTCATTGCATTTAGTATGCCGTTTGACACAGTGGTCGACATAAACATCGGCAGAATCGTACCCTTTGTCATGTATTATTCAGGACATTGACATACTGAATCTGATAGAACGTCTCCTATTTCCCTTCTCCCTCACAAAAGTAATACCGGTAGTTCTGGAATACTGTTGATGATAATATAAAACAACATGCTCATTACAATTGCCGAACGAATGGCCACTCCGCATATATATTTAATTAATAAATTTCATCAAATAATTTTTTTCTCCGGTGGATAAACAATTGCTAATTTTATGGGTGATTAGCGGGTCAGGGGAAATCGATTAGAAATGAGACGGTGAGACCTGTAACATGTGGTTTTATTGGCAAGAAAAGTTTGGAAATACCAAAGGGGTAATCAGGAGCAATAATTCAAAGAAAAACACAATGCAATTACCACAAAAGAAAAAGGACAAACAATGATCTACAAAACATTCCACAGAAAACTAAAGATCGAGCAACACGACCCCCCCCCCCCCAAAAAAAATATATAACCAAGGATGAACCCATGTGCTGCGGGAGGGTAAGCAGTCCTGTTCTACCCTTCGTTTTACTCTTGTTACAAACAAGATAAGTCGGAAATGATGAAAGGACCGAATTGTAATCACTACAAACAACATATCCGTGGTCAAAATTATTTGTGAAAGATAATCAGTGTCTGTTAACTAAGTCATGGTGGTGACCGTAAAACTTTCGTAGGATGTTCTAGTTTAGAAAGGCGGGTCTTCTTGGTATCCCTCTCGCGTGTTAGTATTTTAGCTGTCATTTCCAATAATCAAAGATGGCTGCCATTGCGGAGAAAGACCGGGTCTATACAAATCTTTTTGTGTTTCTTTTATTTAACTGTAAATATATTTCGAGTATTTTATGCCTTGTATACAATGCAGCATTTGTCTCCTATCGGTGCAATAAGAATAGTTTGAGTGGCCTATATCGTAGGTAGTTAGTTTACAATCTAGTTGCGGTCGTTATCGTATGGTGGTTGGATTTACAACTACCTATGCAATCATTACCTATCACTACTGATGTTGTGAGTTTGAATCTCGATCAGGGCGAGGTGTACAACATTATGTGATAAAAGTTTGTCAGTGACTTGCGACAGGTCGGTGGTTTTATCCGGGTCCTCCGGTTTCCTACACCAAAAAAACTGACCGCCACGATATTTATAACTGAAATAGTGTGGAAAGTGGCGTTAAGCACCATCAAACAAACATACATTCTAGTTGTTTTGCAATACCACTACAAGATATTGTTGTGTTCGACTCCAATCTGTGGCAATCAGAGGCGTAGCTGCACAAAACGTCACGCCATGGCGTGCACATCGTCAGGTTATAAAATAATTAGGAAATAAAATCATTTGATATATCTGATGTGGTAGACAGACTATTAGAGTCAATCACACCGCGAAAGCGCCAAAACAGTATTGGCGAATTTCTTTGTACTATCCATTTTTGGACCATTTGATTACAGAACTTGAATCACGTCTCCTTACTACGGAAAACCACTTCCATGCACAGCATCTACTGCCCCGTGCTGTAGACAAAATAACTAATGATTATGTCGCTTCAATATACGAGGCATACCAGGCTGACATTGATTTGTCATTAGAGGATTACAGGAGAGAAGTTGCCAGATGGCGAACCAGCTGGGCCATTACAAAACGTAATGATTTGTCAACACTTTGTACCAGGGCCTCCAAGAGAAATTTTGCAAGGCCGAACATTACTGCTTTGGGGCCCGAGGACAGACTGAAACTTCTCTCAATATTGTGGATTTGAGTTGAAAATACAAAAAAAAATAATAATGAAAAAATCAAAATAAAATGTCAATGGGGTCCTTCAGAGATTCATGTGTCCTTTCTTGGCTCTCGGGGTCCCGTATCGATGTACCGGCTCAACCACTCCCTCTCATAGGTCCTGTGTACCGCTTACTTCTCCAGCAGATGAGTTAAAATTAAAATCACTCAAAATAGATGGTTGCGGTCCGTCTTCCGTAATTAAAATCGTCAAAATGAAATACAACCGAATTGATATCAAAATGTGACTTGTTTCAACCTCATTTAAGATAAACATTGAAATTCTTTCCAACTTCTACATCACGTACACGATATTTAATTACAATACTATTTCACTCAGGTGTTCATTTTTTCCTGTTCCAGTTAAAGGTCTTTATCAAACAGCACCATACAGTTTACATGTAATGCAGTTAGTACGTATTTAAATCACATAAGGATATTTCTGTTTTCACATGTTGGGGAGAGGGGGAGGGAATGATTGATCAAGTACATCAATCTGTCCTGTTTTCATGTTGGGCAGATGTCGCTATTGTACATTCGAAATATTAATTGCGAACCCCATTGACGGGCGTCCGGAATCTAATTATTTTGCTGTTAATTAAAATAATATGCAACTGACAACAACCAAATTTAGGATTTATCAAGTACGATGTACATGCTACCTGTCTAGTATATTATCTTTTTAATCCTCGATCGACAGTTCAGAGGAGATGTGGCTATACTGGTATTTCTTAAGACAATGGCAAGTTATAATCCAACTAGTTTAACCCCGTCACTTGTTACTGAAGTACCTGTACTAAGTCAGGAAAGTGAGCGGTCATGTATATGTGTGTTAGAGGTCATGTATATGTGTGTTAGAGGTCATGTATATGTGTGTTAGGGATATCGAATTTGCCTATTTCTACGATTTTTCTATTGAATGTTTGGAACTTTTCCGACAGTGTGATATTTTTTTCTATTTTATTACAGGTTGTGAAAAAAGAATTATGATGATGTACCGGCAACAGGGCCTCCAAAAGAAATATTGCAAGGCAGAACAATACTACTTTGGGGCCTGAGGACAGGCTGAAACTTCTCTCAAGATTGTGGATTTGAGTTAAATAATGAACAAATCAAAATAAAACGTCCATGAGGCCCTTTATTGGCTCTCCGGGCCTCGTACCGATGCCACGGAAGAACCCCCTCTCAAAGGCCCTACTTTGTACCACACTAGATTCTGTAAATCCTTCTATAGATACAATATTATGTGTTTTGTTAAGCATGCCAGCAGCAAGCGCTACTGCTAAGATGTCATTTAGTGTAAAACTTGTGTTAGTTCGGCTATGAAGAATGACAGGCTATCTTCTCTGGGATTGATGCATATTCACCGAGATTTTGAAGTGGACTTGTACAAAGCAATGGAAGTGTTCGTATCTGCTAAGACATGAAGGGCAGATTTTTGACAATTTTAAGATATTCTTGTCCATCATTCATTAAAATTGTGCTCGATTCTATATTATATGAAACCCTGAAATGGCCCCAGATCGCACCATTTTGCATCTCGTCAAAAATAATTATTGCGTGCACAGTATTAAGCCTCATCTACGCCCCTGGCAATTTCTACTCAGTATCGGATTTAGACCATGGGGAGACCATTAGATTTTAATACTTTATTTATTGAACGAGGATACCATACCCAAAGGCTATTTGTAGCTCTCCTCTAGCTTGGAGACCCGTTGTTTGACATTATGGCAGGAAAGTTTAAAGAGTGATGGTCAACAATACCGCCAACATCAACAAAACAAACAACCGCCTTTCCCCTCAAATCATTGAACACAAAAAAAAGACTACGACATTATGACGTTCGATATCCATGTAAGGTCCTGCTAACTGGCTTGGTAAAGGTTTAAAAATATGGTGAGGTAATATCGCTAAATGGGATTGTAACCCTTCCCTCTCGATATTGATTGTAAATAAGTATGTATTTTTAAACTGTACACCACGAAATAACAGACGAACTCACGGAGTACTGAATATTGACGAGATATTATTCGAGAAATTTACTTGTATACGCTTACAGAATCAACAACAGTACACACAAAGATAAAATAGAGCAAAACATCGAACACCCAAAATCGCACAAAAACAGGAAGTGCAAGTTTATCCTGCTCCACAAATGGCATCCATCGTGTAATGTTAACCCACATAGTTTTAAACGGAAATGATGAATAAAATGAAAAAACAAAAAATACCAATGTTGGAACAATTCCAATATCCATTAAAACAAACTGTAAAAAGGGGCACAATCGATACCCCTTGCACAAAATACATGACCCCTCACTTTCCTGGCTTGGTACATGCAAAAATGGAGGTGAATAAACTAGTTGTATGCCCCCTCCCCTCCTTAATGAAATGATGCTGCAACAGAAGAACAATAGCTGCCAAATGGAACAATTGGTTTTCAAAATAAATGATTTCCAACTTTGGTAAATTTCCTAATATTTGGTGCAACTGCAGTTCTCGAAATGAAAATTTGAATTTGCTGGTCCGAATCAAATTCTAGAATTCATTTTATATATGTTTTGTATATATATTTAAATAAAAACTGATAAAATTTACTGGTCCGAACAAAGTTTTACCGGTCTTAGGCCGGAGGACTGGTGAAGACTGCAACTATGGGGAGATTTTCCATACTATATATAGGGTGTTCTTTCATTTTCATTGATAGGGTATCTGTGGCTAAATGAAGGGGAGACAACTCTGAAGATTCAATTTGCACAATTAAATTGCCCACTCCGATATAAAAATTAAACATATTCTATCATTTGCAATAGTACAATAAATCTTCTTTGCCAGACGAACATGCAGGGAGGCTTATGCGAGTCTCTAGTTTTACAAGGCTATCCGTCAAAAATACTGCCACCATCTAACTGAAATATTGTTGAAAGTGGCATTAAACCCCATAAGACTAAAATATTGATGTGCTGTTTCACAACTAACCCATCAAAATAAAAAATAAAAAAAAAATTATTAGGGTTTTGAAGTAAAAAAAATACTATTGTGCTAAAAAATAAAAAAATAAAAATTCTGGAATCTTTCAAGAATTTAATTAGGGTTTTGAAAAAAAAATTACTTAAAAAAATTATATTTTTAAAAATAAAATAAAAAATGTGTATTTTTGAAATCTTGAAGAAAAAAAAATAAATTGCCTACCAACCTACATATACCCACTTCTCAAATCGTGTGTTGACAAAAGCAAACCAACTAATTTTTAAGCATGGCCTAATATAACATTGACTTCCTTTACATTGTAGTATTAAATTATTTAAGGCCGTTGTGGTCCCGGTGTCATATGGTATTTTGAACCCCATGGTAAATTGAACCCGAGGTCGATTTACCTATGATATTTTGACCCCGGGTTCAATTTTCCATATGGTATTTTGACCCCGGGGTCATTTTTTTGTCATTGTATTTTGAACCCCCTCATGGTAAATTGAACCCCCCCCTCATTTCTACCAAAAGAGAGGAGTTCATAATACCATAAGAGAGAGTTTGATATACCATAGGTAGGGGGGTCAATATACCATGGGTAGGGGGTCGATATATCATGGGTAGGGGGGTCGATATATGATGGGTAGGGGGGTCAATATACCATGGGTAGGGTGGTCGATATACCATGGTTAAGGGGGTCAATATACCATGGGTAGGGGGGTCAATATGCCATGGGTAGGGGATCGATATACCATGGTTAGGGGGGTCGATATACCATGGGTAGGGGGGTAAATATACCATGGTTAGGGGGGTTGATATACCATGGGTAGGGGGATCGATATACCATGGGTTGGGGGGGTCAATATACCATGGGTAGGGGGGTCGATATACCATGGTTAAGGGGGTCAATATACCATGGGTAGGGGGTCGATATACCATGGGTAGGGGGGTCAAAATACCATGGGTTCAATATATATTAATAATTATGGGTAGGGGGGTAATAAAATTTCAAAATTTCCAAAAAATCTAAATTTTCAAAAAAGTTCAAAATTTCAAAATTTTTATAAAATTTCAAAAAATATATTAATTAAAATAAAAAAATTGAAAATATTTCAATTTTTTTTTCAATATTTCAACTTTTTTTTCAATATTTCAACAATTTAAAAAAATTACAAAATTTTCATAAAATTTCAAAACTAACATATTTCATAAGATTAAAAGAAATAAAATAAAAAAATTCAAAATTTTCATAGAATTTTAAGAAAATTTTCAAAATTTCAAAATTTGTATATCATGAATCTGATATTTTTCTTAAAATTGGTTTTCGCTGAGATTCCCTATATAAACAAAGGTTTACTTGTTTACTTAGTCTTTTCAATGGGTATGGGGGTCAATATACCATGGGTAGGGGGGTCGATATACCCATGGTATATCGACCCCCCTACCCATGGTATATCGACCCCCCTACCAATGGTATATCGACCCCCCTACCCATGAAATATTGACCCCCCTACCCATGGTATATCAACCCCCCTACCTATGGTATTTTGACCCCCCTACCCATGGTATATCGACCCCCCTACCTATGGTATTTTGACCCCCCTATCCATGGTATATTGACCCCCTACCCATGGTATATTGACCCCCCTACCCATGGTATTTTGACCCCCTACCCATGGAATATCAAACCCACTACCCATGGTATTTTGACCCCCCTATCCATGGTATATTGACCCCCCTACCCATGGTATATTGAACCCCTTACCCATGGTATATCGACCCCCCTATCCATGGTATTTTGACCCCCCTACCCATAAAATATCAACCCCCTTACACATGATATTTTGACCTCCCTGCATATCTTTTGATTATAAATGGGGGGGGGGGGGGGGTTCAAAATACCATGGGGTTCAATTTACCATACAGGGGGGGTTCAGTTTTCAATAAGGGGGTTCAATATACCATGGATGTAAATCGACCCCGGGTTCAATTTACCAGGGGGTTCAAAATACCATATGACACCGGTAGTTGCATTTACAACCATCTTTCAAATCAGTGCCTATCACCACTAACGTTGCAAGTTCGAATCCAGCTCATGGCGAGGTGTACTTGATACAACATTATTATATGATAAAGTTTGTCAGTGACTTGTGGCATGTCAGTGTTTTTCTCCGGGTATTCCAGTTTCCTCCATCAATGAAACTGATGGCCACGATATAACTGAAATATTGTTGAAAGTGGCATTAAACACCAAAACCATAAACAAACCACACATTTTAGTTTTAGAACAAATAAGTCATTTATCCTCTCTGATGTTTATCTATTTAAAACATTTTTTTTTTTCAAATTCAGATTTTTAAATCAATGTACAACTATGGCTAATCTAAGATAGAACTTTTTCACATATATTTTTTGGCAAGTGTGAGTTGCCAAGAAAATAATAATTAAATTTAGCATCTCCACTGATACAAAGAAGCAGTGTCTTTTAAAGACATGAGATGTCATATACAAAAAACAAACATTTTTAAGACTTCAGATACTGGTACTACTACTACCTGCGGAAGCATAGCTGTTGCAGTCTTTTTTTTTCTTTTTTTCAATAAATATTTTTTTTTATAAAGACTGAGCTACTGTTCCACACCTAATACTGGTGCAAGTATTTGCATGAAGTTTTTCTCTGATGAACTGTCAACTTTCAGGTTGCATCTCAAGTGATTTAGCTTTATTATAATTAAATGTAATGTGATGGAATCCAGTTTCCTCCACTAATAAAACTGACCACCATGATATGGGTCATTATAAAAAATTGTGGAAGTCTGCATCTGATATAAACAAAAAAATTAAATAATTCAGACCAAATCCTTTCTTTGTTATAGACACTAAAAGACCTTCATTATCATATTTTCAGAAGATGCAAGCTTAACAAAATGTACACGCCACGATACAACTAAAATATTGTTGAAAGTGGCATTAAACACCATAACCCTAAACCCATTCATTGATAACTATGGGACAGTATTTGTGCCAAAAATAAATAACTATGGCTAGTCATGAATCATATTATGGCGAGCATAACTATTTTTTATACAAATACTTCACCATACACAACAGTTTACAAAACTGATCCTGTATTTTTTAACAAAAAAAATTCATGATCTCATAAATGCAGAGCTCTTGATCAAGTCTTTTGCCTTAATTTTTTTTCATGTTCTTGCCCTAAAGCCACATTTAGAAAAAAATTCTATTTATTCAAACAAATTCTTTCATCACTTTCACTTTGTCACTTTAGGGTAAGTGGGTTAGTGTGAAAACTGTCAATGTGTCAATATGCCATAAAATATATTTCTTCTTTTGTATTCTCCATTCTTTGTCCTGATTATTGCACTCTGAATACACAAGTTCTGATTCTAATTACATTTTTTCTGTAAAATATTGATATACTAATCCGATTTGTATTCATCAAGATTTTGTCTTGTCACCATCTGTTTTTCCATTACTTTCCTGACATTCGTTCATCATTTGCAATTCTTGTCGTGTTTCTTTGCTGGATTTCAATAATTCTTGCAGTTGAGAATAAAGGGAATCATTTCTGCTTTCTAGAGTGGTCATCCATGAGTCAATTTCATCTAATGTCTTGTTCAGGTCTTCATATTCTAAAAAATACAAAGTGTGAATTTAGGCATGAAAACACTAATTCACCAATCAGAGCTTACAACATACACAAAAGCAGTCCCAGGTGTACTTTCAAAGTCTTGCGATTCGTATGATAATCAAGGGAAAATATTTTGAACTCCTAAAAAATAAATCTTTAAGCTAATTAATTATATTCTAGAGTGAAGTGAAGGCAAGAAAACTTAATTTTTCTAAAGCTATTATTGTTTATGAGTAATTATGTGCATTTTGGTACATTTTTGTCTGGAATGAATAGAGATATAAGACTTTGAAGTTTTGTGGTTACCTTTCTAGGTATAATATTATATGCAGAGATTTAGATAATTTCATGTGATCATTGTTACCGGCCTCTGTGAGTACTCCTGGGCTCATCATGAGCTTATGTACAAATTTTATTTAAGCTTATATCTCAACCTCAGACTCAGTACCAAGCCATGTGTACAGGTACAGGATAGCCCCCTTCTTTTTTAAAAACTAA
Organism: Bathymodiolus brooksi; assembly: GCA_963680875.1. NCBI lineage: Eukaryota > Metazoa > Mollusca > Bivalvia > Mytilida > Modiolidae > Bathymodiolus > Bathymodiolus brooksi. The sequence goes on along the minus strand of OY804588.1, from coordinate 83,908,323 downwards.
AAAAAATGTATCGGTCAACTATTATTTCTAGTTTAATCATGTGTTAATCTGATATACATATCATTACAAAATGCCCCTTTCTGTGTCAAACAGTCATATTTTTTTAAATGCAGCTATTACAGGATTGAAAGATAGATTTTTTTTAAGTCCGTTTGGTATGATATAGAAAGGAACATTATGCGATGATATATTTCAGATTAGTGTATAATTAAACTGAAAATAATGGCTGAGTGTACATGAAATTTTTCGTTGTTTTGAAAAGGGGATCATCAAAATCATGTCCTCGGGTACATGTGTACTAAGCCTAACTTAGCTAAGCTACTTGGAGCACAGGGCCTTGTCACTATCCAGGTAAATATATTATCAATGTATAAACATATACAAGGGAGGACATCTTTTTTTACCCCCCCTCGCTTCAAGTCGTGTTTATTTTTTAAATTCCTTCTAATATATTCAAAACCCTGTTTGGTTCAACTCCCAAGACCTTATTCTTTTAAAAAAATATCATGACCTCCCCTCGACTACCTCTTGTGAAGGCGCAGCGGTCGTTTTTGTCAGGAATTCGCCCGAGTAGAGAACAACATGGACCCAAAGTGAAAGTAACAGTGCCACCTAAAAAAAACCCCGGAAGTTCGGAACTCTCGGGGTTTTAGCTTTGAGGTAAGGAAAATACCGTTAAGATTCAAACATCATTAAACGAGCGGGACGATTTGAAGTGAAAACTGAATATTTTTGACTTGTACATACAATGAATGATAAATGCCATTTTCAAGGCTTTTTCTTGATTGCTGTCCATTTTCTTTAATTTATTATTTCGTCTGTTGTTTCCTGCGGTATCTTATACTTAGAAACACGATAACTACGAGAAAACCAAATATCGAATGGTAAAACCCAGAGAGTTCTGAACTTCCGTTTTTTTATAGGTGGCGCTGTTACTTTCACTTTGGGTCCATGTTGTTCTCTACTCGGGCGAATTCCTGACAAAAACGACCGCTGCGCCTTCACAAGAGGTAGTCGAGGGGAGGTCATGATATTTTTTTAAAAGAATAAGGTCTTGGGAGTTGAACCAAACAGGGTTTTGAATATATTAGAAGGAATTTAAAAAATAAACACGACTTGAAGCGAGCGGGGGTAAAAAAAGATGTCCTCCCTTGTATATGTTTATACATTGATAGTATATTTACCTGGATAGTGACAAGGCCCTGTGCTTGGAGTACTTCTAAAAAAGCCCGGTAAAATATCAAATATATAACCGTACCATTGCTTGCTTCCTCAACTAAATTTTCTACGTTTATATTTGGATTCAAAACCATGTTTTCTATTTCCTGTAATTCATCTACAAGGTCGTGAGAAACGGAATTCTCTTCTTGTTTCTGGTCATTTTTCCCAGATTCTCCTTCTGCCATTTTATTATCATGTGACATAATAAAACATGCTCATCCGGAACTCTTCGCGCCTTTCCCCAAGTGAAATAACAAAAGTTTTTTCACTTGGGGAAAGGCGCGAGGAGTTCTGGATGAAAACATGCTAACATGATTTGATTGGGATCCGGTTTATATATATATAAAAAAAAACATATCCAGGAACGGTCTACCTGGTAATTTCCGACTTTCTTGGGGTTGTGTATTTGTTCACTCTAATCGCTGTAGAGGGTAGAAATTTTGTCTCCTTTCAATAATAAATAATAATAATGTGTTGGTAAAATTTGGCAACTTACAATTTATGCTTGCTGTTTTTGCCGTTTAACGATATATATTCTATCTGCCAAGGACGTATAGATATACGTCCTTAATTGTATCTACTTTTATCATAGAAACGGAGAAACATATATTTAGTGCGTGTAACTTTTTTTTTAGTTTCTATGCTATTTGTTGTGCATCATTTGGTTTCAAATTTAACCCCATTTGACCCGGTTGAAAACGTTTGAGAATAAAACTATGTTTTACTTTAGGATATTTTAGGATTTTCTATGGACGCTGGTCTCTCAAACACTATGTCCGCATCTTCTTCATCAATAAGAAGACAAGGAAAGAAAGGCAATATCTACGTAAACGACCTACACGTAGGAGACGACATTTTCGAAGGTGAAAACGTACTAGATGGCTGGCTAACACACTTCTCAACTTTAGCAGAACCAAGCAATAATCCTGAGAATGATTATGAGCATTTGAATTTATGTGAAATGGACTATGATGCTATTAAAGATATCTGTAAGAACATTCCACCAAGACAGATAAAAAGATCCGAAATTGAAAAAGCTATCAATTCAATTAACAGAGGAAAATCGGAAGATATATTCGGTCTAGCAATTGAAAACATCATATTTGCAGGAGAGAAATTTTTGGACTTACTGCATAGAAATATAAATTTTATTTTTGAAAACCAGTTGATTCCAGAATTTATTAAAATTGGATTACTTTCTCCAATATTTAAAAATAAAGGGGATAAGCATCAAGCAAAAAATTATAGAAGTATAGTCGTATTGCTTATATTTATTAAACTAATTGAATTTATTGCAAGAATTGATTTGAGACCGATTTTATTATCTAAACAATCACCAATACAAAGAGGATTTACAGAGGGCACTTCTCCAATTAATGCCGCAGTAATATTTGAAGAGGTTTATCGTGAATTTGAAGACCAGAACAACCCTTTCTACATTGCTTTATTGGACGCTAAAGCAGCCTTTGATGTCGTCGTGCTGAAAATCCTAATGCGCAAAGCCTATCTACTTGGCATCGATCTATCAACTTGGTTAATTATTGATGAACTTCATCGTAACACTCGATCTGTAGTAAAATCGAATAATCAAATTTCACAAGAATTTTATTCATCTCAAGGTGTTAAACAAGGCGCTCTGTTAAGTGCAGATCTTTATAAATTGTATCTGGAGGATATGCTCAACACACTATCCCTATACAAAATAGGCTGTACAATTGGATCAATAAATGTTAACGCAGTGGCGTGTGCTGACGATGTGGCATTGATAAGCGACACTCCCTACGATTTACAAATACTTCTCAATACTGCGGTACTTTATAGCCAAAAGCACCACTACACTCTCCAACCTCAAAAGAGCGTAATTATTCCTGTAAACGAAAAATTGTCTAAATCAAACAAACCAACGCATACCTTTAGAATAAATGGAGAAGAAATGCCAAATGTTGAGAAATCATCCCATCTCGAATTCGATCCACGAGCAGATTAAAAACAGAGAATGAAACTATATATCAAAATATCACTAAAGCAAGACGAGCCTCGTACAGCTTAATGTCAGCTGGTCTTCATGGGGATAATGGTCTGGAACCTGTCACATCAATATCTATAATGAAAACTTATATCTTACCAATCGTGACCTATAGTTTAGAAGTACTACAACCTAGAAACTTTAATATACATAAATTGGAACAGTTTCAGAAATCTCTTCTAAAAAGAATACTCTCTTTACCAAAGAATGCTCCAGATCCTGTTTTATATATTATATCCGGTATACTACCCATTGAGGCACAGATTGATATCAAATGTTTGACATTATTTAATAATATAGCTCGACAGCCAGAAGATGCCATAGAGAATTTATTATCAAAAAGACAACTAAATATAAAAGAAAATAACAGTACTAGCTGGTTTGTCACCATTAAGAAGAAATTATATAAATATGACTTACCAAATCCACGTTCACTACACTACATTCTCCCTTAAAGAAAAATGAATGGAAAAATACAGTGAAGAAAGCTGTAGAAACGCATTGGAAAACAGTAATTTTAGAAAATTGCAACATGTATATAATTCTTTCAACTATCTGCACTGCGATGTATTTCAACCAAATAAAATCCATCATTTGATACAAATTGATAACACTCCTGATCCATCAGTAGAAGCAGTACGCATCGCGGTTAAGCTAAAATTAGTCACCGGCACTTATAATCTACAAGTGAGAACTGCAAAATTTAGATCAGCGAATACAAGGATATGTGAAATATGCAATGAAGAAGACGAAGATATTGAGCATTTTTTACTAGGATGTAAAATCTTACAATGTGTCAGAGCACCATTTTTAAATGAATTAGCGGATATACTACTGGGAACATATTCTAAAAAAAATTTGGGTTTGCCCATCCGTCGTTTGTCCGAAACTTATTTTAGACTATATAAAATTATATAATCATGAAAATCATAGCTGGTTCATATATAACAAAGATGTGGAAAGAGCCATTGAGGATATCTCAAGAAAAATGTGTTATGCACTACATGTGTAATGTTCGCATCAGATCAAAGAAAATGAAAAAGACAGTATAACGAGACATTAATTATTGCTGATAACAATTGAAATAATAGTGGTGATCTTTGACTTTACAATATTAAGATAGTGAATAAGTGTGGTTGGCATGGGATATTCCACGATTGACCAGAATCATTGAATATACAATAATGATGTAACTAGTTTGAAATCATGACGTTACGGTAATGGTCTCTGCTATTTTACATTTTACTCTTTATAATGTACATTTAAACAAAGTGTTGCAAAAATTTTCGACGGCACGACCGTCTTCGTCAGTTGCAAAACATAAACTGCTTAGAGATACAAAAAAAAACAACAAGACGTCATAACATCTAATCGTGTTATTATGACGTCGTAAAAAAATTACTAAAAATAATCCTGAACATTATGAATAAATAAAATACACAAAGCTCAAGATCAAACTTTGTGTAATCTAAGACCTGTTAGACTAATTATTTTCTTTTGTTTATACCCTCTTGTTGAGTGTTACACATTTTAATAAACAGTGATTCACGGGTCTGTCTATATATTGTGTTAGTTTTTCTTGAAATTTCTATTCCTGCGTATCTGAAATCGTCGATGGAATGGTCTTTTGAATTAAAATGTATTGAAACCGGCTTGTCATATTTTTTAAATGTTCTGATATCAGAAAGATGATTTTGTATCCGATCCTTTAACATTGTTTCTGTTTCACCTACATAAACTATGTGCTTACATTTTTTAGTGCACCGCATAAACTACATTTGATGTTCTGCAGTTTATTTTCTTATTGATCTTAATAACTCTTCCGGATCTTGTTTTCAATTCTCCCCTAAAACTTTTTTCACAGATGACACATTTTCGTCCACATTTTCCTTGTAGTCTATTCTGGCAATGGGTTCTTCTTTAATACTTTTGCAGTCTTTTGGTGGACCATGATATCGGCAAGATTTTTATCCCTTCTAAATGAACAAAGAGGCTGATCCTTAACTTAGTTGGGGTGATTTCTTTATTATCTTTTGGTGACTACTAAGAATTTTTCCGATGTCAGGTAAAGCACGACTATAGGTTAAAATCAGGGGAACTCTATCCATTTTTTTATTCTTGTGTTTCTTTCAGTATTTTAAAGTTTCCTTTCGATCGAGCTCATCCACTTTCAACAGTTGTTTTTCTATCAGATTAGAGTTGTATCCTCGTTGTGTTAATCTCTCTTTTATCTTACTTCTCTCCTTTTCATACTCCTCCTTATCATCACAAATTCGTTTAACTCTGACTCCCAAACCATACGGTATTGATTTTTGAACTGTCTTTGGATGGTCTGATCGTTTGTGGAGATACATATGTTTATCCGTTGGTTTTTCGTATAGTTTTGTTTTTAAAAACCCATTATCCAAAACAATTATGGTGTCCAAAAATTCAATTTGGTTTTTAGAAAATTTAAGTTCGATTTTTATTCTCGGGTGTATAGAATTTGCCAGATCATGGAATTTTTTCAATTTTTTTTCTCCGTGTAACCCCATATATCATCAACATACCGAAAATAAGTGTGAGGTTTGTCAGAAGATTGCTCAAGTAACTGTTGTTCCCATACACCTAAGTATGTACTAGCATAGTTCATACCCAAACGTGAGCCTATTGCTGTTCCTTCCACCTGTAGATAATGTTTTCCATTGAATGAAAAATTATTATTTTCAAGAACTAAACGTATCATAGAAAGGACATCTGTCGTTGGTATTGATGGATTTGGCCTGTTGTCCAATGCCTGTTTACATGCATCTAAGCCTTCTTTTTTGGAGAAGAAGAAACTGACATCTTTATAATGTACATATAATTAACAGTTGAATTGAACTGCAACCATTTTAATGAATAAGATTTTATATTTTTAATACTGTCGTCCGTCAAGAGCTGCTTTTATTATCGGTCTGAATTCCGAATAGATAATTAAGTTATAATTATGATGGTGGAGGGAAACACTCCTATCGGAGGTTGTCCATATGGACGGAAAAAGATTTGGAGAAGAAGAAACTGACATCTTTAAAAAGTGTCTTAGTCATGACGGCTTTTTATCACGATTTGGTATCTTCTGTACCATTCTTTCTTGGTTTGTTTAATAAAAAAACTGATCTTTTTTACCACCGACACCCAAACTTCCCCGATAGTTCGTTTCGTTAAATATATTTGATATAGGTTCGCGATTTGCAACTAAAAAACTGTTTTCATTGGCCAATATCAATACTATTTTAAACCGGAAGTATTACGAAAGAGTCTTTCCGGCATCATCAAAGAGAGTAAACTGAGACGTAAGTTATTTAGGTAAAAATCTTGTTGATAAATCATCCACTGTATAACATCGTTGCATGGCATTGTTTGAAATGATTCAAAGAAGTTTTGCCTCATCTAATATCCGTTTTATCTCACGATTTTAACAAAGAAAACATTGAATTTAAGCGACCAACTACGGCGTATTTTGTTTGTTCAGCATTTCGAACTACAGTTAAATCGTCTCCGTGAACTGCAATGTAAACGACGATTTGTTTAATATCCAATTCAGAATTCGATAATCCAAAGATTTGAATGTGAAATACCAAATTCAATATTTGAAAATTTCATTTAAAGTTATTTTTAGCCATTCTAATTTCTATTTTTGTTGTGCAATATTATAAACGGATATCCTGCCAAAATTGCGTTAATTTTTAAAGGAAAACTCCAATCAGTTGAACAATTGTTATGATTCAATACATTATAACTTTTTATTCGTAAGTAACTAATTATTTTGAAAAAACAACACATGATTTGATTTATTAACATTACCAGATTTACGATTACATTTCAGTTATTTTTAGCCATTCGATTTTTGTTGAGCAATAAACGGTATCATGCCAAAAGCGAGTTAATTGTTAAAGGAAAACTCCAGTCAGTTGAACAATTGTTATAATTCAATACATGATAATTTTTTATTTGTAAATAACTATTAAAAAAAACCCCACCTTTATAATAATGGCTTTATTAACATTATATCTACCAGATTCACGATTAGAAATATGACCATGATATTGTACATGATTGGCCGTAGGTTAAAGGCATACAGGCTGTCAGAATTGAATTTTTTAGTTTATATTAAAAGTTGCAAATATTCGATGTTTTATATTAATAAAATGTTCTGAACAAGAAGCCAGGTTTAAAAAATGGAGTAGATCGGTATAACATCTTTTTTTAATTTTTACATAAAGCTTGCTGAATCCTCCTTTTTGTGTCATTTTCGTATAGAATCCGTCAATGTGTTTGTTCTTCCACGATTCGATTTGTGCCATGTGCTTTCTTCATCAACTAAAAATTTCGCACATACGCAAACGCTTTCCCGAATGAGTTCACTGTCGGGTCGTATGAATATTGCGCGGGTAAACATTGGATTCTTTACTGGTTTCAAGAAAATAAAACAGCAACGTATTTCCTTCGTTCTAGGCTATTTACATATGATATTATGAAAAATTTCAACTGCAATTAGTATAAAACATCGAATATTGGCAACTTTTTATATTTAAAAAAAAATTCAATTCTGACAGCTGTATGCCTTTAATCTTGCTGAGATTAGACTTCTGCTCTGTCACAAGCCCTATCTAAGGTATTCTGGAAATTTGAACCCCCCTCCTGTTTTCCCAAAGATATCGTACACTAATAGTGATGGGTTGCAAAGTGTTCAGTTTTTAATGATGCAACATCATTTTTTATTGAATTTGAATATTTTGTTTTAAGTAAACAAAGAAATAGTACAATACCCTTGCAACTATCCTAGACAGGTCCTGGTCTCACCATTTTCAAATGTGACTTGCCAAAGTTTTCAAATTTTAGATTTTTACAATGGTTTGTTTCACTAACATTTTAAGAAATGTCTTCTGGACTCGTCAAATTGCTACAAATATCCATGAAAACCAATTGTATTTTTAGATTCTTTCTGGGTCGACACTTTTTGGACTAGCATAAAACTCTAATTTCTAAAATTTTGTATTTATAGTTCCACTAGCTTCAAGACTTTATAAAACAAAATGGCAGAAACTGAAGCAGAACTTTTGGATTATGAAGAGGATGAAAATGAAACGGCAGGAGATGCTGCAGCTGATGCCCCCACAAAGAAAGATGTTAAAGGAACCTATGTGTCCATCCATAGCTCTGGGTTCAGAGACTTCTTGCTGAAGCCAGAGTTGCTTAGAGCTATTGTTGACTGTGGATTTGAACATCCTTCAGAAGGTATTTGTTGTGTTCCAAAAAAAATAGTAATGTAGTTGGTTACCTAGCAGTTTCGTCCTGGAAGACTCCTATACAATATGATGATTGATATCCTGTACTGACTCAGTACTACTGAGCATAAACAAAAAAGGAGTAAAACTGGTTATTCAGAGTTTTTGATAAGATATATTTGTAGATTTGATTTGACAATGCACTTTATTTGTATATTCATTAGTAGTAATTTTATGGCTGAATGGCCATGTGGTTTTCAGGAGCCAAAAAATGTAAACATTTGCGGAATTAAGTTTTAGAAGGTTTTTGCATCTGAAGATGTGCGTTAGGCTATTCAGAAGGGGACAGAATTGAGAATTGAACAAAAGTAAAGGTGATACAGAAAGATACTTTTGTCATTTAAAGACTAGTTGCTACTTTTATATTAAAGTTAAAAATTCAACAATGAACTTTATTTTGTATTTTTTTTTTGTTGTAAATTACTTTGTTTATTGTGATGCTCATTATTGAATTGTTTTACAGTTCAGCATGAGTGTATACCTCAAGCCATCTTGTCCATGGATGTTCTTTGTCAAGCTAAATCTGGTATGGGAAAAACGGCTGTATTTGTATTGGCTACTCTTCAGCAGCTTGAACCAGTTGATGGACAGGTAAAATTTTAATATCTCTCTAGATGAAAAATGTGGATCAGAATATTAATTCATGATATTCAGCATTTTGGTGAATGTACCATAGAACTGGAATCTGTTACCGTCCATCACATGTTTACTCAAATACTCGAAATACTTTAGACATTTTTCAATTTTATTTACACAATGGCAAATTCTGTAATTCTGTCTTACATTTGAAGACAGCTGCAGTGGCAATGCACTAGAACACTATTATTTAAAGTGAATTATTTAAAAGGTGACATGTTGAAATAAATAAATAATGCACATGTTTGGAGAAAATTCTTCATATGTCATAATTTTTTTATATTTAAACTGGACAGAAGCGACCAAAATTGAATGGAAACTTTGGAAATTGTACCGCTATTTTGAAACTATTTATTCACTGAAACACATGTTGCTGACCAGTTAGACTGAAAGTAAAACTCTTCTGTAGTGGATAGTAGGCTAGGTTTTAATAATCTCATACAGTTTAAAATTTATCCAATTTTGCAGGGGTTTCAAGGTTTTTTGTAATAGGAGGTACTTCTTAAATTTTAGGAGGTACCTAAAAAATTAGGCTGAGGGCCGTAAGGGGTCCAGGGGGCGGAAGCTCCTGAAATCTAGCATTTTGTGGACCAAAAAATGTACTTCAGAGACTGCAAAACAAGTGTTTTTGAAAGAAAAATCCCATTAACTTTAGAGTTCAGATTTCACCAAGAGTGAAGACCATGCATAATGCCTGGATTTCCCCCCCCCCCCCCCCCCCCCCCCCCCCAATTTCTTTATTGAATATTTCAGTTTACAGACTTCAGCCAAGATTATTCATAGATAGTCTGCCATATCTTAAAAAAACCCAAAAGGACCATAAAGAGATAAAGAGCTACGGTTCCGCAGCTCTTTGTTATCAAAGCTTAAACTTCTCAAAATTCTTTTGTTGGCTTTGTCCTTTTCTTTTTCACAATACCTTGGCTTGTGTGTTTTTTTTATACTTTAATACCAGTAATTAAACTCATCAAAGACCATTGGCAGGATCAAGACATATAAGTGTCATAATTAATGAAACCAAGGACGTATATAGAATACGTCCTTGATGAAACATATATATTTAATTTGCAAACATCAATCTTTAATAAAATTTATAATTTTTTAATAGATCAATACAAATATAATTAAACAAAAACAATATATATTGTTACTTTCACGACTTATGTGCAAAAAAAATGTTCGAAGAAAAACGATTTGCGGGAAGACATTTATTAACATTTGAATCACAAAAGTTAAATTATTTTGGGAAAAAAGGGGGGCCGGCGTTTTGACATTACAATGTAATTCGTATTTGAGCCATGTCCGGTCCTTTTTCAAGATTTCTAGTAATTTTCTATCCCTTATCTCCTCGTACCCCCTTTTAAAAATGTTTTTCAGCACACTTTCATTTCTGTGAACAACCGCAGTAGGGCCCCGTCAAAATATGTAAATAAATTAGCCATAGGTTTTTATTTTTTTATACCGGAAGTTAAACAATATGGACGGAGTTAAGCAACAAGACAGTACGCCCCAGAATGATTCGACCCTGGGTTTTAAACAATCGTAACTACTCGGCCATTCTCGCTACCCAGCAAATAACCGTGTATGCATTAGGCATATTAATCACACTACTTTTCACATGTCAGTTACATGAAAGTTTGATAAAGTTATATTTTAAGCAATTTTCTATATTTCAATTAAAGTTTTAATTAGTTTTGCATGATTAGATTTTACCCAGTATGTCTTCCTTAATGGATTTTCGTGGACTGTATTTTTGTGCGGCTTAACTTAACTTAACTTCCGGCAAACAATTTAAGAAGAATTTCTACTATGTACGTACAAGGTTATTTGCAGGGTAGCGAGAATGGCCGGGTAGTTACGATTGGGGTTTTAAATGGATAAAAAAAAATCGCACAAAATATTGTGTAGTCATATATTCATAATACATAATGATCATACTTATATTACTGGAGATTACACTAAATTGTGTTTGATCATAATTTGTAATCGGTCATTTTTTTATTTTGAAATGATGTCAGCTTTGTTCCGGTCCGAGTTTTACACAAGGATGAAAAGATATTGGGGCGAGAATTCAGCAATTGACGTGATCATTAATTTTTTATGAAAAATATTCCACAAGCCTATCGACCATCGTACTTGTGGTTTTGACCACCGCTAATTTGGGGGGGGTTCAGTAATTTCTGCCGGTACTATACACGATCTCAGGCGGGTAAAAGTACAGGGTACCGGCCCACTTTAAAACCCCTGATTTTGGTGCCGTTTTCAATTTTCCCATTGAAATGCATGGTAAAAAATAATTTTAAAAATGTGTTTGGAAACACATGTTGCTGATGAAACAAAGACTACAACTAAGCAATTTCTTTTAGAACAATGTCTAAACTACATTTATCAAGTACAGTTTCATTAGATTTCATTATTGTTTTCAAATAATTTCTGATATTCTATTTCTTGGTAAAGACAGATAAAATTCAAAATGGCCACCATTATAAAATATAAGTGGTCATTTTCCGAACTTCAAATTGTCATAACTTTTGAACCGCTTCACAGATTTAAAAAAAAATAAACACCACTGTAAATATCTTCAGGAGATCTGATCATTGGTGTGTACTTAAGATATTTTAACACATTTTCAAAATAAATCTGACCCTCCTATTATTATTCTTCTTCAGAAAGTTTTTTTTTAACCTATAAACAAAATCAAACAGAAGAGAAAAAAGCCTCCATACACGGAAGTACAAACTTACCAGAATTTTTGGTATATCAATATTGCATACTGCAATTGGTAGTTGGTTCAGTCTTGAACAATGTTTGCAATCTTTAGCCTACAAAAAAATTTATCATCATGAACCTAAAACGAAATAACATCAAAATTGAATATACATGGCATTAAATCAATTACATTTCAAAAGCAGAGATCCTAGATGAGTCAAGGACTCACATTTTCAGTTGGGACTTGCAAAACTTTGCAGAAAATTTAATCAAATATATTTGGAAATTGATGAAATTGTAATATTCATCAGTAATTGACCCTCAACCAGTTAAAGAATATCATGTAAAGATACAAATTGTGAAGATTGGCTCACAGTATCCACATCGTTTTTAATAAAAACATTATATATTTGTAGATTTCAGTACTGGTCATGTCACATACCAGAGAACTGGCCTTCCAGATCAGCAAGGAATATGAAAGATTTAGCAAGTACATGAACAATGTAAAGATTGCCGTTTTCTTCGGTGGTATGTCTGTCAAGAAAGATGAAGAAGTGCTGAAGAAAAACTGCCCACATATTGTGGTAGGAACTCCTGGTAGAATTCTGGCACTGATCAACAGCAAGACAATCAACTTGAAGAATGTCAAGCATTTCATATTGGATGAATGTGATAAAATGTTGGCAGAACTTGGTAAGATTTCTATTATATAATAAAACAGGGTTCCTGTCATATAGACGGTTGTTTTAGTGGTTGTGTATATTAAGTCATTTACTGGTCTGCTAATAAATTGATGGGGAAAAATTGTCAAAAAGAATTTTTCTTTTATATTTTTACAATTGTAATCAAATTACAATGACAGTAAGATTTGACTTGCGCATATATAGAATTGATTGACATTCGGCCATGTTTAAGGATTTTAAAATTTGGAAATCTGAAAATACAATACAGTAAAAGACAGTGTGATAAATCATTGATAGACATATCAAGTAAATTGATGTCACCCTGAATGCATTAGAATGAAGAACCGCATCGTTGGTGTAATAGTTAGCGTGATGCCTCAAGGGTAGTAGATCTTGGGTTTGAGCCAAAAACTATGAAATTGGTATTTGTTGCTTCTCCGCTAAGCACACAGCATTAGGGAGATAGAGCAAAGACTGGTTGATTCGGAATCAGGATAATGTGCCAGAGTGGGGTGACATGTCTACCAGCGGACTGTTGTTTCAGTGAGCTAGCACTATAAAAATCCAACTAAGTGTGTTGGTCTAGTACAAAGCGGATATTATACCCCCACTCATAGAGTGGGAGCTATATTGCAATCACCTTTTCCGTCCGTCCGTTCACACTTTCGTAACAGATATCTCAGCTTCTACTGGAAGAAATGATTTTATATTTGATATATGGCTTTAGCATGGTGACTTGTACCGTGTCTCCCCTTTCCGGGTTCACCGCACATCTACTTCCTGTTTACAGTGCGACTTAGAATTTTTCATGTTTGCCGTAATGAAAACTTTCGTAACAGTTATCTCAGCTTCTACTGGAAGAAATGATTTTATATTTGATATATGGCTTTGACATGGTGACTTGTACCATGTCTCCCCTTTCCAGGTTTACCGCACATCTACTTCCTGTTTACCGTGCGACTTACAAATGAATGAGTGGGGGTATTCTTAGCACGACATAGCGTGCAACATCTTGTTTTAAATCATCATCTCATTGAAAATTAACTTGTTCTTGCCATGAAATAGTTGAAAAATTGCTGAGTTGGCATTAAACAACAATCACTCGTATATATGGGAAAGATATTAAGATTGTTGTTTTATAATAAAAGATTAACACATCTTGTGTACTAAGTTGTCAAGCTTGTTAATTACTATTGGATTATACAAATTTATCAATGTCGTAATTATTTTCAGACATGAGAACAGATGTGCAGTCGATATTTAGAGCCACACCACATGAGAAACAAGTGATGATGTTCAGCGCTACCCTCAGCAAGGAAATCCGTGCAGTCTGCAAAAGATTTATGCAAGATGTAATTACCAGTTTACACCTCAAGCGCAGAAGATTCTGTGGATGAGACGTTATCTTATTATTTGTAATCTTCTAATTCTGAATAGGAATGTTCTGAATGCTCGTTGTGAAGTACACCGTTACAGGAAGTGGGAAATTTCGCAGTCACGATAGATGTTGTAATTTCTCTTCGTTAAGGAACCATAAAACATTTTATGAATAGGAATGTTCTGAATGCTCGTTGTGAAGATTACCATTACAACATATATATGAAGCCAGAAATTTTGCATGGTCACGATAGATGTTGTAAATTCTCCTCGTAAATGAACCGTTAAGCATTTTCTTGGAAATGGAAAGGACTTGATACACGAAAAATGTCAACGTCAATTTTTCTGTTTTAGTTGTTATTGCATATCGTAAAGGAACCGTAAAAGGTTCGATAGAAATGGAAACGTCAATTCTTCTGTTTGTTACATAAAAATTTGATTATAGAACAACTTGTGGTGATGACAGTTTTTAATAGGTTTTTTTCTGTGAAAGAGGTTTTTGTTGAGAAATTTTACTGTACAAGTTTGAATTTTAAGTCTATTGGCCGATACACATTTAGCTCGTACTATTTTTTGACACACAGTTGTATTGCGATCATTTTGATACTGAACTTGGCTTAGTTCATAACAGGGCTTTAAAGATTTCTTGTTAATTTGCTGTTGCCAGTTTGCATAAATGCATTCAAAAGTTCAGTATGTTTCTTTAAAAATGAATTCTATTAAAAAATCATATCATTTGAAATATGAAGAAAAATACAAGTTCTGTTTTATTGTTGATTTTGGAAGATTCTTGGTTAAAAAAAGTTCTATTTAAAGTGGAGAAAATGGTGAATTTGATTAATATGAGCATTTTTGTGGGACGTCTAGTTTAATTGTTTCTTTGGATTTAAAGTCAAGTTGAAGAACAAAGAGGTTGAGGTGGAGATAGGTGTTTCAACAGTGGGCAGTTGAAGTTTTATTGAGATTGGAGCATGTTCTACTCTGCGATGGAAGGACCCCTGGTGTAGATTTTTGGTATGTCAAATTTGTTCTGTTTTTTTTTAGGTTGTTTTCTTATCTTTATCTTTAGTTGTTAGGGTTTGTACGGTCGGCCGTATACCGTATTGCAGCAGAGGCACACAAGTTCCCTGAGCTCTCAAAGCGATGGGCAAGTGTGTCTCATCCGTGAAATAGGATCTATAGTTATATATTCGCGGACAACGATGGAAAACGTAATTTTGAAAATGACTTTATAGTGACTTCTTAATTAGGACTGGACACAATTAAGACATTAAGTGATCATAAACATTAATAAACTTTTAAGAAGAATACCAGTTGATTGGTTTGTTAAAGGACTACAGTGTAAACGAGCTTTCCATGTTCAGAATAAGTCTACTGAAAGGACATCACAATCTTTATTTGCCAGTATTGGTGAGGTGCTGGCAGAAATTGCTTAAAAGAAGATGGACTTTTTTTCTCTTTTCTTTTTTTTAATAATTAGATGTTAAAGTAATTTAAAAAAATATTTTTATTGAAAAATCTTGAGCAAACTTGTTAAGTTATAACTAAGAAAGAAACATTTAGGCCACACCAAATTGACGTCTTGTTTGATGGAATCGCCGCTCTGATTTTTGCCGATTTCATATTTTTAAAAAAAAAATTAAATCTGGAAAAAATCATTTCCGGTCCGGTATTTTCCGTATATTTTGTTAGCGGTAAACATTTCCGGTTCATTTTTTTCAATGTGAAGACTTGTAATAAAATGTTTACATCCCGATTTCTTTTGATATCCCCTATAATGTAAGACTTGTTGTCTTGTAATAAATCAAAAGGATCATTCATAGGCAGAGTATCGATACAATATCTTAATTCTCATAACCAGTGTAGTAACATGTACAGTACAATTATTTACGGAAAAGGAAGAAACGAAAGTTTCATTAAAGTACGGGAAATTCGGGGACAAAAACAGAATGGGGCACAAGAAGACAAATACCAACAAAGAACAACATCACATAAAAAGCTAAATAAAAACATTGAACAGCAACACAGACCCCTACACCAACTGGGTGAACTGGGGTGCTTCAGAAAGGTTAACAGTTCCTGCTACTTGTACAACACCCGCCATGTTGTTCATCGTCAACGAATGTATATAGAATACAGTGGTTTCCATTCAAACAGTTTTAGTCAGGAAACACATTATAATTTTGCATAATATTTTCAAGATATCGTATACTGGACACAACCAACTTTTGGGGGGGAAAAAATTTCGCTTCATCATTTTCATAAAAAATAAAAATTAAAAAAATTTGCTCGCCGCCTCACTATTTTTGTCTGGAAAATCTGAAGAACAAGAAAAAATTTTGGTGTGGCCTTGCAATGGTTTAATTTTTGCTATCTGCTCAGCAATTTAATAACAATGAAAATTTGCCCCATAAATAAATAAACCACATTTCATTTACATGTATCTACAAGAGACATGTTACATGAAAGTTGGCATCTGTCCCGATACATTTGCAATATAAAGAAATGTGATTTCGCATGCATCTCTGAATTGTTTTTTTAGCCAATGGAAGTGTACGTTGATGACGATTCCAAATTGACTCTCCACGGTCTACAGCAACATTACGTCAAACTTAAAGACAACGAGAAGAACAGGAAGCTGTTTGAATTACTTGATGTGTTAGAGTTCAACCAGGTTGGCTTTCCATTCTGTTTTATCAAATTATTTTTTAGCTCGACTGGCCCAAAGGTCAAATGAGGTACCATACTTGTTAGAAATATTAACAGTGTTTCAGTTAGACTTTGTAATCTTCAGGACAATTGCCAGTTTTATCAAAATTTTTCAGGAAATTCTCTTTAATAAACTAATTGTTGTAAATTTCTTCAGGACAATTTGAGAAATGGGTGGGCAAATGTCGAAAGACTTGCTTAGCTGAATCACTGCTTAATCAAATTTGTAGTTTCTTTTTTTAAACTTTGTTCTGCAGTGGTAGCCATCTTGAATTTCAATTGACAGTCTCTTGCAAAGTTAACATTTTATATGTTGATCAGAAATCCAAGATTGCTACCAACACAGGAGAAAGTTTTATATAAGCCCCAATGGGAAAAATGAGACCATTGAAACGTTGCTAGAATATTCCCTCCAAGTAAGCTTTTTGTGTCAATAAGAAATACCAGATGGACTCCACTTCTGGACATGTTGAAAAGTTTGGAGGGGGGATTGGAAGGCACTTTATATAGATACATGTTTAAAAGGTTCATTTGACAATATTATTTAAATCTATATTAAATTAATTTAATAATTTTTATAATTGTAGGAGTGGTGGGTCTTCTAGATCCCCCTCATACTTTTTTTTCTGGTATAAAAGTAATACTTTACTAACATATCAAATGCATAAATCTGAGATTTTTCAATTACTGCTAAAGCCATATCAAAGTTCAAAGATGACCGTATTTTATACCACAAAGCTGAACAAATTTTATTCACCTCTCCTGTCATCATTAACGATTTTATGACCAGACTTGCTCGTTTAAAATTTGTCTGGACAATTAGAGACGATATTGCAAAGCTGGAAATTACAGGTGTTTTGTTTTGCAAGTCATTCTTTTCATTCACTAATTACATGATTATATACTTTGTAGGTGATCATATTTGTAAAATCTGTACAGCGTTGTATGGCACTTGCTCAATTGTTGGTTGAGCAGAATTTCCCTGCTATAGCTATACATAGAGCCATGACACAGGAGGAAAGGTGAGTTATTAGATAACTAGATAATTATAATTGTTATTAGCTCAGACTTCAACAATTCTGTTGCCAACAGAAATTGCCCCTGATTAGGCCAAACAAAAAAATATGTGTATTTACGGTCACATGTCAAAAAAATCTAGGGTTTGTCGGTCAGCATTAATTTTTTTCTCTTTTTTTTTTTTTATTATCGGCAAAACCGGAAATAGTTGTTCCCGGTTCAGGAATCTGATTCCGGTATTTCATTTTCGAAATTTCCGGTAAGTCGTCATTTGTTGAAGCTGTTTTATGATGAGATATGCAGTTTTTCTACCTTTGCTCTCAATTTCGACAAAAAGCGAGTGGTTGAATAAATAAAACATTGCTGCTGATTAAACAACAAAAATGGCTATCCAAATTCTTTGGAGAAATTGATAGGGTCGCTTGCTAGCAAAAATTAAGAGTCGAATAATTGCCGATAAATAAGGTTAGGGTCGGCGGCTGAAAAATAGGACCGGTTGGGTGACCATAGAATTTATCTGGATTTTCATCAATTTATTTACATCCTAAATATTTAAACCACACAAGTGGGGCAATAGGTTAGCATTCAATAATCCATAATTCTGATGGCTTGATGTAATATTTTTCATTAGGATTGTAGGATGTGGAACTAAGGAGGTTTGGTTTAGACTTTGGACAGATTGCACTGTGTCATGAAATGCTGAATGAAGATGTAGAAATATGAAAATCATGTCTTTTAGTTTATATGTACAATAAATTACTATTACAGATTGTCAAGATATCAACAGTTTAAAGATTTCCAGAAGAGAATATTGGTGGCCACCAATTTGTTTGGTAGAGGCATGGATATTGAACGAGTCAACATCGTATTTAACTATGACATGCCAGAGGATTCTGATACCTACTTACACAGGGTATGTATTAGGCATCATCCACTGCCAATCTGTGGAACACACATATGCTAACCTCAAGTTCTGCCTGAAACAATTATCTTGCAATACATTGTATCAAGAGACATGTGTTTTTCCATCTAAAGCAAGATTTAATTGTATAATTGTCTGTATTTCCAGGTTGCTAGAGCAGGAAGATTTGGAACAAAAGGTCTAGCGATAACTTTTGTATCTGATGAGACAGATGTTAAAGTACTCAATGATGTACAAGAAAGATTTGAAGTCAATATAACAGAGTTACCTGATGAAATTGATATATCTTCCTACAGTATGTATCATTTTTTGTGTATATTGTCTATTGAAATACTGCTTATTTGACATTGTTAAACCATTTTCAGTCTGTCATTACAGAAATGTGTATTTATATTCGGTTACTCTTGATTTCCTCCGCCACATCATAACTGAAATATTGTTAAGTGGCATTAAGCACCACAACCCTATACTGATGTAGGCCAGAGCAGCATTAATGTGATGATTGTAGACATTAAAAATTGTGAAATCATCAATTAACATAAATGTTTTAAAGAGGAAAAAAAGAAATGTAACGCATAATTTTTGTAAATTATTTTATAGGTGTCTGTGCATCTTGCCACTTCTATGCATATATAATTTGTCATTTTCAGTTTAATGAATGGGAAAAGCTATTTTATTTGATATTTAAAAGGTGTTTGGGAATTGTAACCCTTGCCCCACCTTTCCAATTGATTTGTCTTCTTTGTTTTGTTTTAACCCTTTTTTTTTTTTTTTTTTTTTTAAGTTTCCCTTGGCCAAATGTTTTTGACCACAATTCATGGATCAGTTTTGAATTTGGGTTATAATTGTAATTCCTGTTGTGGTTCAGATTTGTGTCCCTTTATTGAAAAAGGCAAATTGAATTTCCGTTGAGCAACTGAAAGATATTGTCTGCTGCAACAAACATGGCTAATAGTTCGGTATTAACTGAAAAAGCGGATGGAAATTAGTGTTATACGTACACATATCTTATTTAAAAAAAAATTACACAGTCACATTTAAGAAGAAAACAAATGTTACTTAGAGTACCACTTTTTAATAGCAACTATTTGATTTTATGTACTGACAAGTCACTTCTTTTTTTTACAGTTGAAGGGAGATGAGCAAGCAGCCTGTGGTCCAAGGTTGGAAAATGTTGGATAGAAAAACAATATTTGTGTTGAAGAAACATTCATTATTATTTATCTTGTCATTGGTCAAAGATGAAATATTGTATCAAGGGAACAAAACTGTAGAAATATGAAATGAATTTTTTGTTTTGTCTGTATATTGTGATCATGCATATTCATATAATGGAATACTAAATCTTTGTGAGATGTGCAGCATATCAGGAAATTTGTTGCACTTGTTTGTAATTTCATTTTCACCGGAGAAGTAGATCATCTTCATTGCCATTTAATATGTAAATATAAAGAGTCAGTTTGTTCATGTTGTATTATTTACTTATTTCATACACACCTTTGAAGGGCTGTCATGGCCGTGATCAAATGGTAGTTGGATTTACAACTACCTATGCAATGAGTGCCTATCACCATTGATGTTGTGAGTTCGAATCTCGATAGGGCGAGGTGTACAACATTATGTGATAAAGTTTGTAAGTGACTTGCGACACGATATAACTGAAATATTGTTGAAAGTGGCATTAAACACCATCAAACAAACAAACAAATAATCATACATCCTTTATATCTATATTACTGCATTAACCAACCACATCGGTGGTGTAATGGTTAGTGTACTCGCCTCGAGTGCGGTAGATCGTGGGTTTGAGTACCCATTGGGTCGAACCAAAGACTATAAAATTGGTATTTGTTGCTTCTCTGCTAAGCGTGCAGCATTAACTCTTTCCCACACATAAGCGTCTCTGGATGCCTTCTCCGTATTTCCGCAGAAGCGCCTCTCGACGTCTCCATATCATTTCCACACAAGCGACTGGACGCTTTGTTTACATTTCTGCATAAGTGCCTCTAGGCGACCTATTATTAGTGAGCAACGAAACAAGGTTGTACCCTCGTTTTGGATGGAATCCCATCATGAAAGAAATATCGTTGGACAATCCAGGAAAACCAAAATTACGTCAGAAATTGGAATGTTCTTTGTTTTATGAATGAAAAATACCGTGTGGTTGATATTGTAAACAAACATGGTGGCATTGCCAACAAACGATCAAATACTGGATAGATATTTTCAATCTGATGACGACGATAGCAATTTTGAAGGGTTTTCTGAAGTGGGACGAGATGTAGACATCCCTAATGCTCTGGATAGCAGTGAGGATGAACAAGGAGATGATGACAGCGAGTCGGGGGGGGAATGACGATGAAATCTGGACAGACCGATTTCGAGATGTGGGACTTCACAGAACGTACAGGACCAGTGTTTCCAGACGGTTTTAATGTGGAAACTGCTTCTCCAAAGGATTACTTTGACTTGATGTTTAATCCAGACATGATTGGAAACATAGTGCGTAACACAAATAATTATGCACGTTGGCAAATGAACCAGAAAGGAATCTGTCGCCATGAAATCAAAACGTAGATGTATTCACCTGAACAATAAAGTGAGAAAGGAGACTGTTTATGGGTGCAAAACATGTGATGTTCACCTGTGCAAGGATGGATGCCACTTCACTTCTCATAGGGAACAAAATAATTGACAACAAAGTACATAAACTGCAAAATATTTATTGTTAAAATACATTTTTTCATATCATCTTTTGGATGAGACTGGAGGAAATATAGCAAATATTTGATTGGAATTTTGTATACCATTGGAAAGGTAATTTTATAACAAAAATAAATATATATACTTTATTATGGTTTTTTAAATTAATTAATCCACAAATTAAGGTAATCTTGAGTACCGTACCCTTGGTTGATGTCTATTTTGTTGAAATTCTCTGCAAATGATGCAGCTGATTTTCTTGTCAGCTGTGGAGACTGATTATGTTATCAGTAATTCTACTCTGGCTAATAATACAGTTATAGCAGTTGTTCTGAGGGGTAGAGTTCAGGAGAAAAAGCAGACTTGTTGGCTTGGAATCGGGATAATGTGTCCGAGTGGGGAGACATGTCTATCTGCAGACTGCTGTTTCAGTGGTCTAGCACTATAAAAATCCAACTAAGCGTGTTGATCTAGTACAATGTGGACCTCTTCATCTCGTTGAAAATTAACTTGTCGCCACGATATAGCTGAAAAATTGCTGAGTTGGAGTAACAAGCACTCGCTCACTCTTATTTCATACACCCTTTGTATTTATATTACTTCATTAATCCACTGTTTTATGTAACCACACATTTTTACCTGCATCATCATCATTGAAGAATTAAGGTCTAGGAACCTCTCCATTGCTACATCCAATACACGGAGAGGGTACCTACATTGTAGTTGTGCAATATGTAATATTGAACTTTATTCAAACTTTACACAGTGATAGTTGCATGTGCAACTCCTATTTTGGACAGATTCGAAAGGGGGGGGGGGGAATTAAAACAATATTGGAACCTTGTTGATTTGCATCACCACATACTATAATGGGTACCTTGTAACTGCAATAGTTTTCGTTGTCGAACAAATACCACATTAGTAGTATAATGGTTGACGTGCCTGCCTCAATTGCAATAGGTAATGGGTCAAGTCCCGGTCATGTCATACCAAAGACGATAAATTAGGAGACAGATTTATAAAAGCAATAATTGCTTGTTTCTGAATCCTGTCTGTATTTACTATGTTTGATGTACTGTATATTCTGATTATTTTCTAAATAAATATTGTTTAAATTAAAGACTATAAAAATGGTATTTGCTGCTTCTCTGCTAAACACACACTATTAAGGAAAAAGAGCATAGATGGTTGTCTTGAAATCAGAGAGACTTAGAGGTGACATGTCCACCTGCACTCCGTCGTTTTATTGAATTGGCACTAAAATCAAACTAAGCATGTTGGTCTAGTACAAAGCTATCGTCTTCATTGCCATGATATTGTTCATTTGGCATTAAACAACGATCATTGTACATACCTGTAGTTTGACAAAAAATACTTGAATTCATTCTGTACCAAGCCAGGAAAATAAGTGGTCATGTATATGTGTGTTAAGGTTACTGGATTTTCATTTTATGACAATCCTAATGTTAAAATGTGTCCTCTGGTGGCAATTTTGAATTTCGAGCTACGTTCAGTTGTGTGTGTTCAAATTATTCACAACAAGAAAGTGTCCTTTGTTATATCTTGTAATGGTGATGGTGATCTTCACATATTTCCTATCCACAAGTGTGTTATGATGTTTCACATTTAAATACATCTTCCAATACTGACCAACCACATCGGCATTGTAATGTTTGGTGTGCTTGCCTCACGTGGGTTTGAGCTCCAGTCAGCACAGTTTTAAGGAGTAAGAGCAAAGATTAGTTGGCACTGAATTGGGATAATGTGTCCGAGTGTAGTGACATGTGTATCCAGACTTGTTTCAGTGAGCTAGCACGATCAAAATCGAATTGAGCGTGTTGGTCTAGTACAAAGTGGACATCATGATCATTTCATTGAATGTAACTTGTTCTCGCCATGATATAGCTGAAAATTTCCACATATTTCCTATCCACAAGTGTGTTATGATGTTTCACATTTAAATACATCTTCCAATACTGACTAACCACATCGGCATTGTAATGTTTGGTGTGCTTGCCTCACGTGGGTTTGAGCTCCAGTCAGCACAGTTTTAAGGAGTAAGAGCAAAGATTAGTTGGCACTGAATTGGGATAATGTGTCCGAGTGTAGTGACATGTGTATCCAGACTTGTTTCAGTGAGCTAGCACGATCAAAATCGAATTGAGCGTGTTGGTCTAGTACAAAGTGGACATCATGATCATTTCATTGAATGTAACTTGTTCTCGCCATGATATAGCTGAAAATTTCCACATATTTCCTATCCACAAGTGTGTTATGATGTTTCACATTTAAATACATCTTCCAATACTGACTAACCACATCGGCATTGTAATGTTTGGTGTGCTTGCCTCACGTGGGTTTGAGCTCCAGTCAGCACAGTTTTAAGGAGTAAGAGCAAAGATTAGTTGGCACTGAATTGGGATAATGTGTCCGAGTGTAGTGACATGTGTATCCAGACTTGTTTCAGTGAGCTAGCACGATCAAAATCGAATTGAGCGTGTTGGTCTAGTACAAAGTGGACATCATGATCATTTCATTGAATGTAACTTGTTCTCGCCATGATATAGCTGAAAATTTCTCATTTGGCATAAAACAACAATCAACAATGTGTCGCTCACTATCTTACATGTGTTTTTTGGGGAAATCCTGTCCAAACTAGGATGAATTCTGGGTCTTGATTACCAAATTATGGTGCAAGTGGTGTGTTCCCAATTATGAATGTAATGTTACAGCCCTATTTTGTAGCAGAAATGTTTGTAATAGCATGTTTGTAAGATCTAGTGGTTTTCAAAGGATATACATCGACTTAAAACGATATGATGTGTACAAATATTCCTAGAGAATAATACAAGCCTTATCCTTCTGTATCATAACAACTCTGTTTTCCTTATTTGTTATTAAAATTTTAGTGAGCGATTGTTTGAAGCTATTAAATAAGCAATTTTTCAACAATAAATGTATCATGGTGAGAACAAGTTACATTCAACCAAATGATGATGTCTGTAAATGTATTAGACTTAACACGCTTCATTGAATCTTTATAGTGCTGGCTCACTGAAACAAAAGTCTGCTCCAGTGGAGCATGTTTTCTTAAGTCTCTGCTCTTACCCCTGAAAACTGAGTGCTTAGCAGAGAAGCAGCAAATACCAATTCTATACTCTTTTAGTTTGACACGTTTGGGGATCGAACCCACGATATACCGCACTCGAGGCGAGCACATTAACCATTCCACCACTGATGCATTTCCATGATAATATTTTGGTACATAAAAAAAGGGACTAAAATACAGAGTAAAAGAGTTATAATACAGGATAAAAAAAATGACTGATGAGACAATGTAAAAACAATACTGCATAAAAAGAGAGTACTTATTATTCATTATTCTAGGATCATAGAATCTTTAAATATACTACAATTTTAATACATTACTCCAAGGTCTAAATTTCTGAAATCCATGGTGTTTTAAACAAACGATAGATTTGAGGGTCTAATTTTCTGAAATCCATTGTGTTTGAAACAGATGATTGACTTGAAGGTCTAATTTTCTGAAATCCATGGTGCTTGAAACAGATGGTTGATTTGAAGGTATAATTTTCTGAAATCCATGGTGTTTGAAAGAAATGATTGATTTGAAGGTCTAATTTTCTGAAATCCATGGTGTTTGAAACATATGACTGATTTGAAGGTCTAATTTTCTGAAATCCATGGTTTGAAAGAAATGATTGACTTGATAGTCTAATTTTCTGAAATCCATGGTGTTTGAAACATATGATAGATTTGAAGGTCTAATTTTCTGAAATCCATGGTGTTTGAAAAAGATGATTGATTCAAAGGTCTAATTTTCTGAAATCCATTGTATTTGAAACAAATGATAGATTTGAAGGTGTAATTTTCTGAAATCCATTGCATTTGAAACAGATGACTGAATTGAAGGTGTAATTTTCTGAAATTCATGGTGTTTGAAACAGATGACTGATTTGAAGGTGTAATTTTCTGAAATCCATGGTATTTGAAACAAATGATAGATTTGAAGGTGAAATTTTCTGAAATCCATGGTGTTTGAAAGAAATGATAGATTTGAAGGTGTAATTTTCTGAAATCCATGGTGTTTGAAAAAGATGATTGATTCAAAGGTCTAATTTTCTGAAATCCATGGTATTTGAAACAAATGATAGATTTGAAGGTGTAATTTTCTGAAATCCATTGCATTTGAAACAGATGACTGAATTGAAGGTGTAATTTTCTGAAATTCATGGTGTTTGAAACAGATGACTGATTTGAAGGTGTAATTTTCTGAAATCCATGGTATTTGAAACAAATGATAGATTTGAAGGTGTAATTTTCTGAAATCCATGGTATTTGAAACAAATGATAGATTTGAAGGTGAAATTTTCTGAAATCCATGGTGTTTGAAAGAAATGATAGATTTGAAGGTGTAATTTTCTGAAATCCATGGTGTTTGAAAAAGATGATTGATTCAAAGGTCTAATTTTCTGAAATCCATGGTATTTGAAACAAATGATAGATTTGAAGGTGTAATTTTCTGAAATCCATTGCATTTGAAACAGATGACTGAATTGAAGGTGTAATTTTCTGAAATCCATGGTATTTGAAACAAATGATAGATTTGAAGGTGTAATTTTCTGAAATCCATGGTATTTGAAACAAATGATAGATTTGAAGGTGTCATTTTCTGAAATCCATGGCATTTGAAACAGATGACTGAATTGAAGGTGTAATTTTCTGAAATCCATGGTGTTTGAAACAGATGACTGATTTGAAGGTCTAATTTTCTGAAATCCATGGTGTTTGAAACAGATGATTGATTTGAAGGTCTAATTTTCTGAAATCCATGGTGTTTGAAAGAAATGATTGATTTGAAGGTCTAATTTTCTGAAATCCATGGTGTTTGATAAAAATGATTGATTTGAAGGTCTAATTTTCTGAAATCCATGGTGTTTGAAACAAATAATTGACTTGATAGTCTAATTTTCTGAAATCCATGGTGTTTGAAACAGATGACTGATTTGAAGGTCTAATTGTCTGAAATCTATGGTGTTTCAAATAGATGCTTGATTTGAAGGTCTAATTTTCTGAAATCCATTGTCTTTGGAAGATAGATGATTGCATTATTCAAGGTTCTAATTTCCTAAAGTCTATGGTGTTTTAAACAGATGATACCAGGGTCTAATTCCCTGGGGTCCATGGTCTTTGAAATAGAGCTGCTGGAAGTGGTGAACAATGGGTTGAGTTGAACTCTGACATATATTTGGATGCCTGAAATTAAAAATAAATAAAAATAAGTGCCATTCTAAAGAATAGGTGCATTTGCAAAAGTGGTCATTTCTGTTTAATATGAGATTGTAAAGATGAGGGAATTATTCTCATTAGCTTGAGGGGGGGTATAGTATTTAACACCACTTTGAACAATATTTCAGCTAAATAGTGGCGGTCAGTTTTATTGGTGGAGGAAACAGGAGTACACGGAAAAAACCACCAACCTGTTGCAAGTCACTGACAAACTTTATCACATAATGTTGTATCGAGTACATCTCGCTTGAGCGGGATTCGAACTCACAACGTTTGTGGTGATAGGCACTGATTGCATAGGTAGTTATAAATCCAACTACCATACAATCATGACCACAATGGCTTATCTGGAGGATGGTCCATGTGAGGTATTGTCATTAATTCGCGTCTGTCATCTTTTACGTCTGCTAACTTTTCATATTTCAAATTTTTTCTCACAAACCATTGGACCAATCAGAACCAAACTTGGTATAAATGTTACTTTGGTTGTCCTCAACATTTTATATGATTTTTGCTTCATTTGGAAATTCAACGTGGCCAATAATGGGTGTCGTGGCAGCGATCTTATGGTACTGATCGCTACATCTATCTATGAAATTGGTGTCTATGATGATAATAGTTGTGCCATGGCATGGTGCACTTGATAAAACTTTATTTGATTAAGTTTTTGACAGTAACTTTAGGTTTGTGGTTTCAAACCCATAACCCATAAACCCAATTGTGAATTGAGCACTCGGTAATGAAGCTTATTTTTAATATGACATTCATTTCTTACCAAAAATAATGTCATTCTTTCCTTCTCCTCTTGAGAGAACCCTTCTCCTGAAAATAAAATAAATACCGTTAGCGACAAATATATTACTCTCTTCTGTCAATTGGCAAATTTTAATATGAAATTTGATTAAAACTTTAAAAGGAACAGATTTCTTATCTAAAGTTCAACTGGAAATTTAATTAAATTCTGTGAAGATTTTCCCTGCAGTATTTTCATTGGTTAATCTAAAGTTCATGCTTGATTGGATTTTTATAAGCTCACTAAAACAAAAGTTCGCGGGTAGACAAGTCACTCCACTCGGACACATTATCCCTATTCCGAGCCAACCAGTTTTTGATCTTACTCCTTAATGCTGCATACTTAGTGGAGAAGTAGACAAAAACATAATTATCGTCTTTGGTTTAACCTGATCGCGGCTGGAACCAAGGATCTACTGCACTTGAGTACGAGGATAACCATTAGACCACTCGTGCATTTCCAACTACATATTTATATATAAATACGAACAAAGCTATGACATGTTGATACTGAAACATTGCAGGTTATTTTTCAGGTCTATCTCATCAATAATATAATTTTATTATAATTGCAAGAAAATTTAATCATTCCTCGATCTTAATTACAATTATTTCATGGGACTATTTGAATTTGTCATTGGCGAATGAATATGTTGGGGATGTCACAATACCAACCCAGGTTATCAAGTATAACCAATGTTGCTCCAGGCGGATCAGCCAATCAGATTGCAGTATTTACATAAAATTAAATTATTATCATTTATTGATAATTTGGACAGTTTTATCCTTTGATCTTGCCAAGTTATATTTTCAGTATCAACGAACAGACTCTGATACTGAAAATTATCTGTCAGTGTGACGTCAAGCACATTATGACATTATAATTCTATTCTTACTAGAATTTATCAATAACTCGTAATCCGATTGGATATCGTCACTAATTCTACGTCATTCGAAAGGAATTTATAAATCAATATTTCTGTTTGCCGGACTACTTTTTTTTGTAGCGTTACGGTGCAGGAATATGAAAAAATAATCCACCAAGAATTATTAGTATTTAGCGTCGAAAACAAACACGATGTCCAAGAATAAGAATTATAAGGATTAAACACTGTGTTTTTAGGAAATTATGTATGTATAAACTCCGGCAGCTCACTCACAAACTTTACATAAAGTCCGAATTCAGTTTGTGAGTGAGCTGCCAGAGTTTATACATAGATAATTTCCTAAAAGACAGTGTTTTAATCCTATAATCAATAAAAACAGTAGCTTATTCTATATATAAATGTGCATACACAAACAGTAAAACTTCTATATATAGGGCACTCATGGGAAGCTAAAAATATGACTTTTATATACAGGTGTCCTTTAAGGTTCGACTGTATATAAACTTACCAATAAGACATGGAAAAGTGTCTGTGTTATCTCTATTGTATGACTTAATCAGTGATGAGCATAGATCACTGTCAAAATGTTCTTCTGAAAAATAAAAACATAGATCTCTGTCAAAATGTTCTTCTGAAAAATAAAAACATAGATCACTGTCAAAATGTTCTTCTGAAAAATAAAACATAGATCACTGTCAAAATATTCTTCTGAAAAATAAAAACATAGATCACATGTCAAAATGTTCTTCTGAAAAATAAAAACATAGATCACTGTCAAAATGTTCTTCTGAAAAATAAAACATAGATCACTGTCAAAATATTCTTCTGAAAAATAAAACATAGATCACTGTCAAATAGTTCTTCTGAAAAATAAAACATAGATCACTGTCAAAATATTCTTCTGAAAAATAAAAACATAGATCACATGTCAAAATGTTCTTCTGAAAAATAAAAACATAGATCACTGTCAAAATGTTCTTCTGAAAAATAAAAACATAGATCACTGTCAAAATGTTCTTCTGAAAAATAAAAACATAGATCACTGTCAAATAGTTCTTCTGAAAAATAAAAACATAGATCACTGTCAAAATGTTCTTCTGAAAAATAAACACATAGATCACTGTCAAATAGTTCTTCTGAAAAATAAAAACATAGATCACTGTCAAATAGTTCTTCTGAAAAATAAAAACATAGATCACTGTCAAATAGTTCTGAAAAAAAAAAGTTTTCAGTCAGAATTTGAATGAAATAAGATTCCCGAAAAAAAAAATCTTTTTTTTTTCATATATAATTCTCTACATTTGTAAAGAATCATCTAAGATACTGCTTGGGTAAGTTGGGTTCAATCAAGTAACTGGTTTCTGACAAAAAAAAATTTCAATTGTCAATAAGGTTCCATGGTGACAGCACACTTGGATTTCCGATCAACAGATAAAACACAAAATGTGTGTACAGGAAAATATAAAGAACATTCTTACCATGAAAATTCTATCACATATGTTGTTTATCAGAAGAAGAGATTGAAAATTTAAGCCAATCAGAAAGCAGAATTGGCCCTAACAGCCATGTTGAATTACCAAATAAAACAAAAATCCCTCAAAATGTTGAAGATCATCCAAGTACAGTAGTCCCCATCTTATAATGCCACCCCTTCTACAATAATAAACTGGCCTCCCCTTCTACAATAATAAACTGGCCCCCCCTTCTACAATAATAAACTGGTCTCCCCTTCTACAATAATAAACTGGCCTCCCCCTTCTACAATAATAAATTGGTCTCCCCTTCTACAATAATAAACTGGCCTCCCCTTCTACAATAATAAACTGGCCTCCCCTTCTACAATAATAAACTGGCCTCCCCCTTCTACAATAATAAACTGGTCTCCCCTTCTACAATAATAAACTGGCCTCCCCCTTCTACAATAATAAACTGGTCTCCCCTTCTACAATAATAAACTGGCCTCCCCTTCTACAATAATAAACTGGCCTCCCCTTCTACAATAATAAACTGGCCTCCCCCTTCTACA
Organism: Bathymodiolus brooksi; assembly: GCA_963680875.1. NCBI lineage: Eukaryota > Metazoa > Mollusca > Bivalvia > Mytilida > Modiolidae > Bathymodiolus > Bathymodiolus brooksi. Next base: position 83,877,996 of record OY804588.1, on the reverse strand, counting down.
ATAATAAACTGGTCTCCCCTTCTACAATAATAAACTGGTCTCCCCTTCTACAATAATAAACTGGCCTCCCCCTTCTACAATAATAAACTGGTCTCCCCCTTCTACAATAATAAACTGGTCTCCCCTTCTACAATAATAAACTGGCCTTCCCCTTCTACAATAATAAACTGGCCTCCCCTTCTACAATAATAAACTGGCCTCCCCTTCTACAATAATAAACTGGCCTCCCCTTCTACAATAATAAACTGGCCTCCCCCTTCTACAATAATAAACTGGCCTCCCCCTTCTACAATAATAAACTGGCCTCCCCTTCTACAATAATAAACTGGCCTCCCCCTTCTACAATAATAAACTGGCCTCCCCCTTCTACAATAATAAACTGGCCTCCCCTTCTACAATAATAAACTGGCCTCCCCCTTCTACAATAATAAACTGGCCTCCCCCTTCTACAACCAGAGGCTCCCAGGAGCCTGTAATCGCTCACCTGAATCAAAGCTGCTTTCAATAACAACGCAACTGCACTGTGGCGGCCATCTTGGTGGGAGAGCGCGACTGCCGGACACAATTTTGGAAAAGGACCATCCAATGACTATTCCATCAAAGTTTGGTTCTAATTGAGCTACTGGTTCCAGACAAGATGGTTTTTATGCGAATTTCCCATAGGGTCCTATGTTAAACTAAGTTCAGCTGTGCAGCCATCTTGGTCAGAGGGTCGAACCACCGGACACATTTTTGGAAGAGAACCATCCAATGACTATTTCATCAAAATTTTGTTCTTATTGAGCAAATGGTTTCAGACAAGAAGATTTTTATGGGAATTTCCCATAGGGTCCTATGTTAAATTAAGTTTGGCTGTGGTGGCCATCTTGGTCGGAGGTCTGAAGGGGACCACCCAAGGATCATTTCAGCAAAGTTTGGTTGAGATTGGCTCAGTAGTTTCAGAGGAGAAGATTTAAAAATATCGTCCCCCTTTTTTCTATTTTTAGCTTGGTGGCCATCTTGGTTGGAAGTTGGGATCACCGGACACAATTTTTAAGGGGGGCCACCCAAGGACCATTCCACCAAAGTTTGGTTGCAATTGGAGTGGTTTCTGAGGAGAAGATTAAAATGTGAAATGTTGACGGACGGACGAAAAGTGATGGCAATTGCTCACATGGCCTAAAGGCCAGGCGAGATAAAAACGGAATATATGTTAAACTACTCATTGCCATGTAGCTGCAGTTAAAATTTTTAGCTCAGTTTGGTTTATAATAAAGCAGCAATGGACAATTGAAGAAATTTCTATTTTTAGCAACAGCAGCCATCTTGAATGGAGGGCAGGGGCTGTCGGACATAATTTTGAAAGGGACCCACCCAGGGACCATCCCTGCCAGGTTTGATTTAATTTGGTTCATCGGTTTCAGAGGAGAAGATTTAAATGTGATCTGTTATCAAAATATGCCTAATTTGCATAATCGGTATAAATCGGCTGAAAGAAAAATTTCACAGAAAAACCCGGAATACATCTTAAACTACTCATTGCCATGTAGCTGCAGTTAAAATTTGAGCTCAGTTTGGTTTATAATAAAGCAGCAATGGACCATTGAAGAAATTTCTATTTTTAGCAATAGCAGCCATCTTGAATGGAGGGCGGGGCTGTCGGACACAATTTTGAAAGGGACCCACCCAGGGACCATCCCTGCCAGGTTTGGTTTAATTTGGTTCAGCGGTTTCAGAGGAGAAGATTTAAATGTGATCTTTTATCAAAATATGCCCAATTTGCATAATCGGTATAAATCAGCTGAAAGAAAAATTTCACAGAAAAACCCGGAATATATGTTAAACTACTCCTTGCCATGTAGCTGCAGTTAAAAATTGAGCTCATTTTGACATATACTAAAACAGAAATGGACAATTAAAATTGCATCCCCCCTTTTTTCTATTTTTAGCTTGGTGGCCATCTTGGTTGGAGGTCAGACACAAATTTGGAAGGGGGCCATCCAAGGACCATTCCACCAAAGTTTGGTTGCAATTGGCCCAGTGGTTTCTGAGGAGAAGATTAAAATGTGAAATGTTGACGTACGGACGACGGATGAAAAGTGATGACAATAGCTCACATGGCCTTAAAGGCCAGGCGACCGTTTCACTAAAGTGATCGTAAATCGTAAGTCTAAAATCACTCTTAAGATTTCCTTACGTGCACGAATACGTGCGTTTCACTAAACTAGTCCTAAGCTCAGTTACGACTTACGACTTGCGACAAGTAACATCTCCTATAGTGGAGGTAAAAATACATTGTATATGTTACAGGCGATTTAAAGAATCAAGCATTCTGTAGAATGACTGTAATTTTAGGCAATCTATAGAATGCCTAACATCAATAGGAATTCTATCGAATGCCTAAAAATATCTAGTCATTCTATAGAATGCCTGAATTTTTTTAGCTATTTTCAATAAATCGTATGAAAATTATTACTAATACTTTAAATAAAAGAAATTCACAGTTTTGTCCAATACATATATATCATATTGAATGTTTTTAAGAAAGATTGTAAGAAAATGATAATCCCCTCCTTCATGATTAAGTACTCACTTTGCTCATTCTTAATCATGAAGAAGGAGATTATCATGTTTTTACATATACAAAAATACCCCTAGGCTTTATTTATGTATAACTAATTGAACAGGTTAAAATTGTTGTCAACATTATCTTAGGGTGAGTTTGTCTTCACTCAAAAACGAATTAATTCTATCATTCTGTAAAAATTGTCATGGCAGAAGAATGCAGTGTGCTCTCCAATGAGCAAACATTTACTAATAAGCTTTGTGAGACTTTGGAGTCTTAATTCAAAATCAACCATATGGTAAAGAGATAAATACTACAATATTCTAAACAAAATAAAGACTGGAGAAAAAGAAAACAAAGTGGATTACTACTATATTCAAAGGTAAGCAAACTAACAAAGGACCGAGATTGCCGTTAATTTAAATTCTGTAAATGGTCATTTCAACAATTTATGTCTCATCAGTGCAGATAAAGTCAAAAGATTTGGAAGATCAAAAACCGAAAGAACAATGTCTGATTAAGAACAAATAACCTGAAGGGCCTAAACAGTAATGCCTAAACCAGCTAAGGACAGAGCTTTGCACAAGGGAGATACTCCTTAGTTTTATAAATTTCGAAAATTTTAGATACTGTCAATTTTCAAAATAATATCTGTTTTTCGTGCCGAAGTACTTGGATACTGGGATGGTGAATACCCTCGGGGACTGTTGACTAACAGTCCACCAGACAGTGGCTTCGACCCAGTGGTAATAAACTAACGAAGTACCAAGATTGCAGTTAATTTAAATTCTGCAAATGGCCAAATATATGGTTTTAAGGTCGCATGACATTTGAGCTGTTTTTTACCAATCGACGTCCTTGGTTAATTAGTCCGTCTGTCTTCCATTCATTGAACAAATATAATCATACATGCCAAAATCTACCTTTAGTGGAAAGTTCAAAATAATCTGATTACTTTGTTGACTTTTTATACGACCGCACATAAGAGTGGTTGTATTATGGTATGGGCCGAAACGAGTGTTATATTAACTTATCTATACAGGGTTCATTATTTGTCAAAATTGAATGCAGTTTTTAATGAATTTCTCAATGAGCAGTGAGCACACCTTTTACTATCGTTTTTGACAATAATAACTGTATTTTCTTATAACTTTTCAACCATATAAACGAGAGCAAAATGAAACTTCCAAAGATGCTCAGGCTGAGTCAGCAAGAGTAGAGTTCTACAAAACTAAATGGGTTTTTTTTCTTTAAGTTTTAAAACTGTATGAGCTCTATAAGGGACATATAAAGATATTCAATTGAAAAAAACATATTTCTTTTTTCAGATTTGACGTAATACAGTGTGGTGACATTGAAAAACTGATTAAAAAGAGACAAGCAATTACAGACCCAATTCTTTATTATGCCTTCGCTGAAGAAAGGTACAGCATTGTCTTGAGGGCTCATCTGAATACTGGACATGGAGGAAGAGATAAAATGTTAAAGGAGATATGCTAATGTTACAAGAGATGTCCTGAATTTATTCAAAGAAAAGTGCGAGGAATGTCAACTGAAAAAGAGAAAAATTGCAAGTAAGGGCATAGTCGTCAAACCACTTCTTAGCAAGGATTTTTCAGTCGAGGATAAGTAGATTTAGTTGATATGCAGTCCATGCGTGATGGTGACTCTTTGCATTATCAAGATCATCTCCAATTTAATAGATTGTAATGCAATCGTGGAAAATAAAAAAGGGAGGTAACTCCAATTTAATAGATTGCAATGCAATCGTGCAAAATAAAAAAGGGAGGTAACTCAATTTAATAGATTGCAATGCAATCACGCAAAATAAAAAAGGGAGGCAACTCCAATTTAATAGATTGCAATGCAATCACGCAAAATAAAAAAGGGAGGTAACTCCAATTTAATAGATTGCAATGCAATCGTGCAAAATAAAAAAGGGAGGTAACTCAATTTAATAGATTGCAATGCAATCACGCAAAATAAAAAAGGGAGGCAACTCCAATTTAATAGATTGCAATGCAATCACGCAAAATAAAAAAGGGAGGTAACTCCAATTTAATAGATTGCAATGCAATCACGCAAAATAAAAAAGGGAGGCAACTACAATTTAATAGATTGCAATGCAATCACGCAAAATAAAAAAGGGAGGCAACTACAATTTAATAGATTGCAATGCAATCACGCAAAATAAAAAAGGGAGGTAACTCCAATTTAATAGATTGCAATGCAATCACGCAAAATAAAAAAGGGAGGCAACTCCAATTTAATAGATTGCAATGCAATCACGCAAAATAAAAAAGGGAGGTAACTCCAATTTAATAGATTGCAATGCAATCACGCAAAATAAAAAAGGGAGGCAACTCCAATTTAATAGATTGCAATGCAATCACGCAAAATAAAAAAGGGAGGTAACTCCAATTTAATAGATTGCAATGCAATCGCACAAAATAACCAGAGGCTCTCAAGAGCCTGTATCGTTCACCTGGTAATAAAAAAAAACAATTGGTCCTATGTAAAAACTATATCCTGCGTCATCTTGGAATTACGATCAACATAAAAAACACAAAGTTTGTAAAGGACCTTCCAATGATTGATGCACAGTTTAGGTTCAATCAGTGCAATAGCTTCAGAGAAGAATATATTTCTGTATTTTCCCCATATGGTTCTGTGTTAATACTATGACCTGTGGTGGCAGCCATCTTGGATTTCCGATCGGCATAAAAAACAGGACCTTCCAATGATCATTCCTGGGCAGTTTGGTTTCAACTGTCCAAGTGGTTTCAGAGAAGAAGCATTTTGAAACATTTTTCCCATAGGGTCCAATGTTAAACTAAGTCCTGCCGTAGCCGCCATTTTGAATTTCATATCAGAATAAAAAACGTATATTTTGTAGAGGACCATTCAATGAACATTCATGCACAGTTTGGCTTTAATCATATTTGTAGTTTCTGAGAAGAAGGCATTTGAACATTTTCCCATAGGGTCCAATGTTAATCTATGTCCTGCGGTGGTGGCCATCTTGGATTTCCGATCGGCATAAAAAACACACACCTTGTAGAGGACCTTCCAATGATCATTCCTGGGCAGTTTGGTTTCAATTATCCAATTGGTTTCAGAGAAGAAGCGTTTTGAAACATTTTTCCCATAGGGTCCAATGTTAAACTAAGTCCTGCCGTAGCCGCCATTTTGAATTTCATACCAGAACAAAAAACGTAAAGTTTGTAGAGGACCATCTAATGAACATTCATGTACAGTTTGGCTTTAATCATATTTGTAGTTTCTGAGTAGAAGGCATTTGAATATTTTCCCATAGGGTCCAATGTTAATCTATGTCCTGCGGTGGCGGCCATCTTGGATTTCCGACCGGCATAAAAAACAGAAAATTTGTAGAGGACCTTCCAATGATCATTCCTGGGCAGTTTAGTTTCAACTGTCCAAGTGGTTTCAGAGAAGAAGCATTTTGAAACATTTTTCCCATAGGGTCCAATGTTAAACTAAGTCCTGCCGTAGCCGCCATTTTGAATTTCATACCAGAACAAAAAACGTAAAGTTTGTAGAGGACCATCCAATGAACATTCATGTACAGTTTGGCTTTAATCATATTTGTAGTTTCTGAGTAGAAGGCATTTGAATATTTTCCCATAGGGTCCAATGTTAATCTGTCCTGCGGTGGCGGCCATCTTGGATTTCCGACTGGCATAAAAAACAGAAAATTTGTAGAGGACCTTCCAATGATCATTCCTGGGCAGTTTGGTTTCAACTGTCCAAGTGGTTTCAGAGAAGAAGCATTTTGAAACATTTTTCCCATAGGGTCCAATGTTAAACTAAGTCCTGCCGTAGCCGCCATTTTGAATTTCATATCGGAACAAAAAACCTTAAGATTGTAGAGGACCATCCAATGAACATTCATGTACAGTTTGGCTTTAATCATATTTGTAGTTTCTGAGAAGAAGGCATTTGAACATTTTCCCATAGGGTCCAATGTTAATCTATGTATTGCGGTGGTGGCCATCTTGGATTTCCGATTGGCATAAAAAACATAAAATTTGTAGAGGACCTTCCAATGATCATTCCTAGGCAGTTTGGTTTCAATTATCCAAGTGGTTTCAGAGAAGAAGCGTTTTGAAACATTTTCCCCATAGGGTCCAATGTTAAACTAAGTCCTGCCATAGCCGCCATTTTGAATTTCATACCAGAACAAAAAACGTAAAGTTTGTAGAGGACCATCTAATGAACATTCATGTACAGTTTGGCTTTAATCATATTTGTAGTTTCTGAGTAGAAGGCATTTGAATATTTTCCCATAGGGTCCAATGTTAATCTATGTCCTGCAGTGGCGGCCATCTTGGATTTCCGACCGGCATAAAAAAACTTAAATTTGTAGAGGACCTTCCAATGATCATTCCTGGGCAGTTTGGTTTCAACTGTCCAAGTGGTTTCAGAGAAGAAGCATTTTGAAACATTTTTCCCATAGGGTCCAATGTTAAACTAAGTCCTGCCGTAGCCGCCATTTTGAATTTCATATCGGAACAAAAAACCTTAAGATTGTAGAGGACCATCCAATCAACATTCATGTACAGTTTGGCTTTAATAATATTTGTAGTTTCTGAGAAGAAGGCATTTGAACATTTTCCCATAGGGTCCAATGTTAATCTATGTCCTGCGGTGGCGGCCATCTTGGATTTCCGACCGGCATAAAAAACAGAAAATTTGTAGAGGACCTTCCAATGATCATTCCTGGGCAGTTTAGTTTCAACTGTCCAAGTGGTTTCAGAGAAGAAGCATTTTGAAACATTTTTCCCATAGGGTCCAATGTTAAACTAAGTCCTGCCGTAGCCGCCATTTTGAATTTCATACCAGAACAAAAAACGTAAAGTTTGTAGAGGACCATCCAATGAACATTCATGTACAGTTTGGCTTTAATCATATTTGTAGTTTCTGAGTAGAAGGCATTTGAATATTTTCCCATAGGGTCCAATGTTAATCTGTCCTGCGGTGGCGGCCATCTTGGATTTCCGACTGGCATAAAAAACAGAAAATTTGTAGAGGACCTTCCAATGATCATTCCTGGGCAGTTTGGTTTCAACTGTCCAAGTGGTTTCAGAGAAGAAGCATTTTGAAACATTTTTCCCATAGGGTCCAATGTTAAACTAAGTCCTGCCGTAGCCGCCATTTTGAATTTCATATCGGAACAAAAAACCTTAAGATTGTAGAGGACCATCCAATGAACATTCATGTACAGTTTGGCTTTAATCATATTTGTAGTTTCTGAGAAGAAGGCATTTGAACATTTTCCCATAGGGTCCAATGTTAATCTATGTATTGCGGTGGTGGCCATCTTGGATTTCCGATTGGCATAAAAAACATAAAATTTGTAGAGGACCTTCCAATGATCATTCCTAGGCAGTTTGGTTTCAATTATCCAAGTGGTTTCAGAGAAGAAGCGTTTTGAAACATTTTCCCCATAGGGTCCAATGTTAAACTAAGTCCTGCCATAGCCGCCATTTTGAATTTCATACCAGAACAAAAAACGTAAAGTTTGTAGAGGACCATCTAATGAACATTCATGTACAGTTTGGCTTTAATCATATTTGTAGTTTCTGAGTAGAAGGCATTTGAATATTTTCCCATAGGGTCCAATGTTAATCTATGTCCTGCAGTGGCGGCCATCTTGGATTTCCGACCGGCATAAAAAAACTTAAATTTGTAGAGGACCTTCCAATGATCATTCCTGGGCAGTTTGGTTTCAACTGTCCAAGTGGTTTCAGAGAAGAAGCATTTTGAAACATTTTTCCCATAGGGTCCAATGTTAAACTAAGTCCTGCCGTAGCCGCCATTTTGAATTTCATATCGGAACAAAAAACCTTAAGATTGTAGAGGACCATCCAATCAACATTCATGTACAGTTTGGCTTTAATAATATTTGTAGTTTCTGAGAAGAAGGCATTTGAACATTTTCCCATAGGGTCCAATGTTAATCTATGTCCTGCGGTGGCGGCCATCTTGGATTTCCGACCGGCATAAAAAACAGAAAATTTGTAGAGGACCTTCCAATGATCATTCCTGGGCAGTTTAGTTTCAACTGTCCAAGTGGTTTCAGAGAAGAAGCATTTTGAAACATTTTTCCCATAGGGTCCAATGTTAAACTAAGTCCTGCCGTAGCCGCCATTTTGAATTTCATACCAGAACAAAAAACGTAAAGTTTGTAGAGGACCATCCAATGAACATTCATGTACAGTTTGGCTTTAATCATATTTGTAGTTTCTGAGTAGAAGGCATTTGAATATTTTCCCATAGGGTCCAATGTTAATCTGTCCTGCGGTGGCGGCCATCTTGGATTTCCGACTGGCATAAAAAACAGAAAATTTGTAGAGGACCTTCCAATGATCATTCCTGGGCAGTTTGGTTTCAACTGTCCAAGTGGTTTCAGAGAAGAAGCATTTTGAAACATTTTTCCCATAGGGTCCAATGTTAAACTAAGTCCTGCCGTAGCCGCCATTTTGAATTTCATATCGGAACAAAAAACCTTAAGATTGTAGAGGACCATCCAATGAACATTCATGTACAGTTTGGCTTTAATCATATTTGTAGTTTCTGAGAAGAAGGCATTTGAACATTTTCCCATAGGGTCCAATGTTAATCTATGTATTGCGGTGGTGGCCATCTTGGATTTCCGATTGGCATAAAAAACATAAAATTTGTAGAGGACCTTCCAATGATCATTCCTAGGCAGTTTGGTTTCAATTATCCAAGTGGTTTCAGAGAAGAAGCGTTTTGAAACATTTTCCCCATAGGGTCCAATGTTAAACTAAGTCCTGCCATAGCCGCCATTTTGAATTTCATACCAGAACAAAAAACGTAAAGTTTGTAGAGGACCATCTAATGAACATTCATGTACAGTTTGGCTTTAATCATATTTGTAGTTTCTGAGTAGAAGGCATTTGAATATTTTCCCATAGGGTCCAATGTTAATCTATGTCCTGCAGTGGCGGCCATCTTGGATTTCCGACCAGCATAAAAAAACTTAAATTTGTAGAGGACCTTCCAATGATCATTCCTGGGCAGTTTGGTTTCAACTGTCCAAGTGGTTTCAGAGAAGAAGCATTTTGAAACATTTTTCCCATAGGGTCCAATGTTAAACTAAGTCCTGCCGTAGCCGCCATTTTGAATTTCATATCGGAACAAAAAACCTTAAGATTGTAGAGGACCATCCAATCAACATTCATGTACAGTTTGGCTTTAATAATATTTGTAGTTTCTGAGAAGAAGGCATTTGAACATTTTCCCATAGGGTCCAATGTTAATCTATGTCCTGCGGTGGCGGCCATCTTGGATTTCCGACCGGCATAAAAAACAGAAAATTTGTAGAGGACCTTCCAATGATCATTCCTGGGCAGTTTGGTTTCAACTGTCCAAGTGGTTTCAGAGAAGAAGCATTTTGAAACATTTTTCCCATAGGGTCCAATGTTAAACTAAGTCCTGTCGTAGCCGCCATTTTGAATTTCATATCGGAACAAAAAACCTTAAGATTGTAGAGGACCATCCAATGAACATTCATGTACAGTTTGGCTTTAATAATATTTGTAGTTTCTGAGAAGAAGGCATTTGAACATTTTCCCATAGGGTCCAATGTTAATCTATGTCCTGCGGTGGCGGCCATCTTGGATTTCCGACCGGCATAAAAAACAGAAAATTTGTAGAGGACCTTCCAATGATCATTCCTGGGCAGTTTGGTTTCAACTGTCCAAGTGGTTTCAGAGAAGAAGCATTTTGAAACATTTTTCCCATAGGGTCCAATGTTAAACTAAGTCCTGTCGTAGCCGCCATTTTAAATTTCATATCGGAACAAAAAACCTTAAGATTGTAGAGGACCATCCAATCAACATTCATGTACAGTTTGGCTTTAATAATATTTGTAGTTTCTGAGAAGAAGGCATTTGAACATTTTCCCATAGGGTCCAATGTTAATCTATGTCCTGCGGTGGCGGCCATCTTGGATTTTCGACCGGCATAAAAAACAGTAACTTGGTAAAGGACATTCCAATGATCATTCCTTTACAGTTTGGGTTCAGTCAGTTCATTAGTTTCGGAGAAGAAGATCTTTGAAATTTCGGCCAATCAGAGCATATTATTGGCCCTGGCAGCCATATTGAATATCCGACTGGAACGAAAAACAGTAACTTTGTAGAGGACCATCCAAGGAACATTCCTGCTAAGTTCGGTTCCAATCGGCCAAGTGGTTTCGGAGAAGAAGCTTGAAATGTGAAAAGTTTACAGACGACAGACGACAGACGACAGACGACAGACGACAGACGACGGACGCCAAGTGATGGCAATAGTTCACCTGGACCTTTGGTCCAGGTGAACTAAAAAAGGGAGGTAACTCCAATTTAATAGATTCCAATGCAATAGCACAAAATAAAAAAGGGAGGTAACTCCAATTTAATAGATTGCAATGCAATCATGCAAAATAAACCAGAGGCTCCCAGGAGCCTGTAATCGCTCACCTGGATCAAAGCTGCTTTCAATAACAACGCAACTGCACTGTGGTGGCCATCTTGGCGGGAGAGCGCAACTGCCGGACACCATTTTGGAAGAGGACCATCCAATGACTATTCCATCTAAGTTTGGTTTTAATTGAGCTACTGGTTCCAGACAAGATGGTTTTTATGTGAATTTCCCATAGGGTCCTATGTTAAACTAAGTACAGCTGTGCAGCCATCTTGGTCAGAGGGCGGGACCACCAGACACAAATTTGGTTCAGCGGTTTCAGAGGAGAAGATTTAAATGCGATCTTTTATCAAAATATGCCTAATTTGCATAATCGGTATATATCGGCTGAAAGAAAAATTAAAAAAAAAAACCCCGAACATATGCTAAACTACTCCTTGCCATGTAGCTGCAGTTCAAATTTGAGCTCATTTTGACTCATACTAAAGCAGCAATGGACAATTGAAGAAATTTCTATTTTTAGTAACAGCAGCCATCTTGAATGGAGGGCGGGGCTGTCGGACACAAATTTGAAAGGGAACCACCCAGGGACCATCCCTGCCAGGTTTGGTTTAATTTGGTTCAGCGGTTTCAGAGGAGAAGATTTTAAATGTGATCTTTTATCAAAATATGCCTAATTTGCATAATCGGTATAAATCGGCTGAAAGAAAAATTTCAAAAAAAAACCCCGGACATATGCTAAACTACTCCTTGCCATGTAGCTGCAGTTCAAATTTGAGCTCATTTTGACTTATACTAAAGCAGCAATGGACAATTGAAGAAATTTCTATTTTTAGTAACAGCAGCCATCTTGAATGGAGGGCGGGGCTGTCGGACACAAATTTGAAAGGGACCCACCCAGGTTTGGTTTAATTTGGTTCAGCGGTTTCAGAGGAGAAGATTTAAATGTGATCTTTTATCAAAATATGCCTAATTTGCATAATCGGTATAAATCGGCTGAAAGAAAAATTAAAAAAAAAACCCCAGAACATATGCTAAACTACTCCTTGCCATGTAGCTGCAGTTCAAATTTGAGCTCATTTTGACTCATACTAAAGCAGCAATGGACAATTGAAGAAATTTCTATTTTTAGTAACAGCAGCCATCTTGAATGGAGGGCGGGGCTGTCGGACACAAATTTGAAAGGGACCCACCCAGGTTTGGTTTAATTTGGTTCAGTGGTTTCAGAGGAGAAGATTTAAATGCGATCTTTTATCAAAATATGCCTAATTTGCATAATCGGTATATATTGGCTGAAAGAAAATTTTTACAAAAAAACCCGGAATATATGCTAAACTACTTCTTGCCATGTAGCTGCAGTTAAAATTTCAGCTCATTTTGATTTACACTAAAGCAGCAATGGACAATTAAAATTTCATCCCCCCTTTTTTCTATTTTTAGCTTGGTGGCCATCTTAGTTGGAAGACGGGATCAACGGACACAATTTTGGAAGGGGGCCATCCAAGAATCATTTCAACAAAGTTTGATTGATATTGGCTCAGTAGTTTCCGAGGAGAAGATTTTTTAAAAATTTCATCCCCCCTTTTTTCTAATTTGCATAATCGGTCAAATCGTCAAAATTTCACAGTTCATAAAGAATCCTGTAATATATGCTAAAAAGCTCATCATTATGCTTACACAGTTCAAATTTGGGCACATTCTGGCTTAAAATAGAGCAGTTTTGGCCATTTGAAGAAATTTCTATTTTTAGTAACAGCGGCCATCTTGAATGGAGGGCGGGGCTGTCGGACACAATTTTGAAAGGGACCCACCCAGGGACCATCCCTGCCAGGTTTGGTTTAATTTGGTTCAGCGGTTTCAGAGGAGAAGATTTAAATGTGATCTTTTATCAAAATATGCCTAATTTGCATAATCGGTATATATCGGCTGAAAGAAAAATTTCACAGAAAAACCCCGAATATATGTTAAACTACTCCTTGCCATGTAGCTGCAGTTAAAATTTGAGTTCATTTTGACTTACACTAAAGCAGCAATGGACAATTAAAATTTCATCCCCCCTTTTTCTATTTTTAGCGTGGTGGCCATCTTGGTTGGAGGTCAGACACAAATTTGAAAGGGGACCATCCAAGGACCATTCCACCAAAGTTTGGTTGCAATTGGTCCAGTGGTTTCTGAGGAGAAGATTAAAATGTGAAATGTTGACGGACGGACGACAGACGACGGACGAAAAGTGATGACAATAGCTCACCTGGCCTTTAAGCTAAAAAGGGAGGTCACTCCAATTTAAAAGATTGCAATGCAATCTCTCAAAATAAAAAAGGGAGGTAACTCCAATTTAATAGATTGCAATGCAATCGCACAAAATAAAAAAGGGAGGTAACTCCAATTTAATAGATTGCAATGCAATCGCACAAAATAAAACTAGAGGCTCCCAGGAGCCTGTATAGCTCACCTGGGTATAATAATAACATCAGTCAATAAAACTTGATAACTTCGGTAAAAAAAATTAACAATTGTAGCCTTCGTCATTTTTATAAATTTGATGAAAAAAGGGCAAGAACTCCAAGATGGGTAATCGGATTTACTTCAAAATTGCAGGTAAATAAAAATTGATCGAAGGGTCGAACCGCCAGACACATTTTTGGAAGAGAACCATTCAATGACTATTTCATCAAAATTTTGTTCTTATTGAGCAAATGGTTTCAGACAAAAAGATTTTTATGGGAATTTCCCATAGGGTCCTATGTTAAATTAAGTTCGGCTGTGGCGGCCATCTTGGTCGGTGTTCTGAAATGCTGGACACAATTTTGGAAGAGGACCACCCAAGAATCATTTCAGCAAAGTTTGGTTGAGATTGGCTCTGTAGTTTCAGAGAAGAAGATTTTTTTAATTTCATCCCCCCTTTTTTCTAATTTGCATAATCGGTCAAACTCGGTAAAAGTTCAAAGTTCATAAAAAATCCCGTAATATATGTTAAAAAGCTCATCATTATGCTTATACAGTTCAAATTTGGGCACTTTCTGGCTTAAAATAGAGCAGTTTTGGCCATTTGAAGAAATTTCTATTTTTAGTAATGGTGGCCATCTTGGATACAGGACGGCGCTGACGGACACAATTTTGAAAGGGGACCACCTAAGGATCATTTCAGCAAAGTTTGGTTGAGATTGACTCAGTAGTTTCAGAGGAGAAGATTTTTTTTTAATTCCATCCCCCCTTTTTCTAATTTGCATAATCGGTCAAAATCAGTAAAAGTTCAAAGTTCATAAAAAATCCGTAATATATGTTAAAAAGATCATCATTATGCTTATACAGTTCAAATTTGAGCACTTTCTGGCTTAAAATAGAGCAGTTTTGGCCATTTGAAGAAATTTCTATTTTTAATAATGGTGGCCATCTTGGATATAGGACGGCGCTGACGGACACAATTTTAAAAGGGGACCACCTAAGGATCATCTCAGCAAAGTTTGGTTGAAATTGGCTCAGTAGTTTCAGAGGAGAAGATTTTTTTTTAATTTCATCCCCCCTTTTTTTAAATTTCATAATCGGTCAAAATCGGTAAAAGTTCAAAGTTCATAAAAAAATCCTGTAATATATGTTAAAAAGTTCATCATTATGCTTATACAGTTCAAATTTGGGCACTTTCTGGCTTAAAATAGAGCAGTTTTGACCATTTGAAGAAATTTCTATTTTTAGTAATGGCGGCCATCTTGGATACAGGACGGGGCTAATGGACACAATTTTGAAAGGGGACCACCTAAGGATCATTTCAGCAAAGTTTGGTTGAGATTGGTTCAGTAGTTTCAGAGGAGAAGATTTTTTTTTAATTTCATCCCCCCTTTTTTCTAATTTGCATAATCGGTCAAAATGGGTAATGGGATTTACTTCAAAATTGCAGGGTAGGTAGATCTTGATATGCTGCACATTTTTGCAATAAACTTAACATCTATCTCTAAATAGTTTTTGAAATATAAGACGAAAAGTATTAAAAGGAAAAAAAAAAATTGATGAAAAAGGGGCAATAACTCCAAGATGGGTAATCAAATTTACTTCAAAATTGCAGGGTAGGTAGATCTTGACATGCTGAGCATGTTTGCAGTTTCAACTTACCATCTGTCTGTTATAGTTTTTGAAATAAAGGACGAAAAGTATTAAAATTTTGAAAATTTGATGAAAAAAGGGAAATAACTCCAAAATGAGTAATGGGATTTACTTCAAAATTGCAGGGTAGGTAGATCTTAATATGCCGCACATTTTTGCAATTTAAAGTTAACCTTTATCTCTTATAGTTTTTGAAATATAAGACGAAAAGCATTAAAATTTTACAAATTTGATGAAAAAAGGGCAATAACTCCAAGATGGGTAATCAGATTTACTTCAAAATTGCAGGGTAGGTAGATCTTGATGTGCTGATCATTTTTACCCCATGTCAGATTTTTGATATTACTAACGGTTTTTGAGATATTACCAAAAACCTGCAATTTTACCATATGTTCTATTTTTAGTAACAGCGGCCATGTTGGTTGGTGCACGGCATCACCGGACACAATTTTGAAACTAGATACCCTAGTAATGATTCAGACCAAGTTTGGTTTCCATTGGTCTAGTACTTTCAGAGGAGAAGATTTTTGAAAAAGTTTACGACGTACGACGGACGACGGACGGACGACGGACGACGGACGACGACGACGGACGCCAAGTGATGAGAATAGCTCACATGACCCTTTGGGTCAGGTGAGCTAAAAAGGGAGGCAACTCCAATTTAATAGATTGGAATGCAATCGTGCAAAATAAACTCCAATATAAAAAGGGAGGTAACTCCAATATAAAAAAGGGAGATAACTCCAATATAAAAAAGGGAGGTAACTCCAATATAAAAAAGGGAGATATCTCCAATATAAAAGAGGGAGATAACTCCAATATAAAAAAGGGAGATAACTACAATATAAAAAAGGGGGGTAACTCCAATATAAAAAAGGGAGATAACTCCAATATAAAATATGGAGGTAACTCCAATATAAAAAAAGGAGATTTTATATTGGAGTTATCTCCCTTTTTTATATTGGAGTTACATCCCTTTTTTATATTAGAGTTACCTCCCTTTTTTATATTGGAGTTATCTCCCTTTTTTATATTAAGAGTTACCTCCCTTTTTTATATTGGAGTTATCTCCCTTTTTTATATTAGAGTTATCTCCCTTTTTATATTGGAGTTATCTCCCTTTTTTATATTGGAGTTATCTCCCTTTTTATATTGGAGTTATCTCCCTTTTTTATATTAAGAGTTACCTCCCTTTTTTATATTAGAGTTATCTCCCTTTTTTATATTGGAGTTATCTCCCTTTTTATATTAGAGTTACCTCCCTTTTTTATATTGGAGTTATCTCCCTTTTTTTATATTAGAGTTACCTCCCTTTTTTATATTAGAGTTATCTCCCTTTTTTTATATTGGAGTTATCTCCCTTTTTATATTGGAGTTATCTCCCATTTTTATATTGGAGTTATCTCCCTTTTTTATATTGGAGTTATCTCCCCTTTTTATATTGGAGTTATCTCCCCTTTTTATATTAAGAGTTATCTCCCTTTTTATATTGGAGTTATCTCCCTTTTTATATTGGAGTTACCTCCCTTTTTATATTAGAGTTATCTCCCTTTTTTATATTAAGAGTTATCTCCCTTTTTTATATTGGAGTTATCTCCCTTTTTATATTGGAGTTATCTCCCTTTTTTATATTAAGAGTTATCTCCCTTTTTTATATTGGAGTTATCTCCCTTTTTTATATTAGAGTTATCTCCCTTTTTATATTGGAGTTATCTCCCTTTTTTATATTGGAGTTATCTCCCTTTTTTATATTAGAGTTACCTCCCTTTTTTATATTAGAGTTATCTCCCTTTTTATATTGGAGTTATCTCCCTTTTTTATATTGGAGTTATCTCCCTTTTTATATTAGAGTTATCTCCCTTTTCTATATTGGAGTTATCTCCCTTTTTATATTGGAGTTATCTCCCTTTTTATATTGGAGTTATCTCCCTTTTTATATTGGAGTTATCTCTCATTTTTATATTGGAGTTATCTCCCTTTTTTATATTGGAGTTATCTCCCCTTTTTATATTAAGAGTTATCTCCCTTTTTATATTGGAGTTATCTCCCTTTTTATATTGGAGTTACCTCCCTTTTTATATTAGAGTTATCTCCCTTTTTTATATTAAGAGTTATCACCCTTTTTTATATTGGAGTTATCTCCCTTTTTATATTGGAGTTATCTCCCTTTTTTATATTAGAGTTATCTCCCCTTTTTATATTGGAGTTATCTCCCCTTTTTATATTAGAGTTATCTCCCTTTTTTATATTAAGAGTTATCACCCTTTTTTATATTGGAGTTATCTCCCTTTTTATATTGGAGTTATCTCCCTTTTTTATATTAGAGTTATCTCCCTTTTTATATTAGAGTTATCTCCCTTTTTTATATTGGAGTTATCTCCCTTTTTTATATTAAGAGTTACCTCCCTTTTTTATATTGGAGTTATCTCCCTTTTTTATATTAGAGTTATCTCCCTTTTTATATTGGAGTTATCTCCCTTTTTTATATTGGAGTTATCTCCCTTTTTATATTGGAGTTATCTCCCTTTTTTATATTAAGAGTTACCTCCCTTTTTTATATTAGAGTTATCTCCCTTTTTTATATTGGAGTTATCTCCCTTTTTATATTAGAGTTACCTCCCTTTTTTATATTGGAGTTATCTCCCTTTTTTTATATTGGAGTTATCTCCCTTTTTTATATTGGAGTTATCTCCCTTTTTTTATATTGGAGTTATCTCCCTTTTTTATATTGGAGTTATCTCCCTTTTTTATATTGGAGTTACCTCCCTTTTTTATATTAGAGTTACCTCCCTTTTTTATATTGGAGTTATCTCCCTTTTTTATATTAGAGTTATCTCCCATTTTTTATATTGGAGTTATCTCCCTTTTTATATTGGAGTTACCTCCCTTTTTATATTGGAGTTATCTCCCTTTTTTATATTAGAGTTACCTCCCTTTTTTATATTGGAGTTATCTCCCTTTTTTATATTAGAGTTATCTCCCTTTTTTATATTGGAGTTATCTCCCTTTTTTATATTAGAGTTACCTCCCTTTTTATATTGGAGTTATCTCCCTTTTTTATATTAAGAGTTATCTCCCTTTTTTATATTGGAGTTATCTCCCTTTTTATATTGGAGTTATCTCCCTTTTTTATATTAGAGTTATCTCCCTTTTTATATTGGAGTTATCTCCCTTTTTTATATTGGAGTTATCTCCCCTTTTTATATTAAGAGTTATCTCCCTTTTTATATTGGAGTTATCTCCCTTTTTATATTGGAGTTACCTCCCTTTTTATATTAGAGTTATCTCCCTTTTTTATATTAAGAGTTATCTCCCTTTTTTATATTGGAGTTATCTCCCTTTTTTATATTAGAGTTATCTCCCTTTTTATATTGGAGTTATCTCCCTTTTTTATATTGGAGTTATCTCCCTTTTTTATATTAGAGTTACCTCCCTTTTTTATATTAGAGTTATCTCCCTTTTTTATATTGGAGTTATCTCCCTTTTTTATATTGGAGTTATCTCCCTTTTTATATTAGAGTTATCTCCCTTTTCTATATTGGAGTTATCTCCCTTTTTATATTGGAGTTATCTCCCTTTTTATATTGGAGTTATCTCCCTTTTTATATTGGAGTTATCTCCCATTTTTATATTGGAGTTATCTCCCTTTTTTATATTGGAGTTATCTCCCCTTTTTATATTAAGAGTTATCTCCCTTTTTATATTGGAGTTATCTCCCTTTTTATATTGGAGTTACCTCCCTTTTTATATTAGAGTTATCTCCCTTTTTTATATTAAGAGTTATCACCCTTTTTTATATTGGAGTTATCTCCCTTTTTATATTGGAGTTATCTCCCTTTTTTATATTAGAGTTATCTCCCTTTTTATATTGGAGTTATCTCCCTTTTTTATATTAGAGTTATCTCCCTTTTTTATATTAGAGTTATCTCCCTTTTTTATATTGGAGTTATCTCCCTTTTTTATATTGGAGTTATCTCCCTTTTTTATATTAGAGTTATCTCCCTTTTTTATATTGGAGTTACCTCCCTTTTTATATTAGAGTTACCTCTCTTTTTTATATTGGAGTTATCTCCCTTTTTTATATTAGAGTTATCTCCCTTTTTTATATTGGAGTTATCTCCCTTTTTATATTAGAGTTACCTCCCTTTTTATATTGGAGTTATCTCCCTTTTTTATATTAAGAGTTATCTCCCTTTTTTATATTGGAGTTATCTCCCTTTTTATATTGGAGTTATCTCCCTTTTTTATATTAGAGTTATCTCCCTTTTTACATTGGAGTTATCTCCCTTTTTTATATTGGAGTTATCTCCCTTTTTTATATTAAGAGTTACCTCCCTTTTTTATATTGGAGTTATCTCCCTTTTTATATTGGAGTTATCTCCCTTTTTTATATTGGAGTTATCTCCCTTTTTATATTGGAGTTATCTCCCTTTTTTATATTGGAGTTATCTCCCCTTTTTATATTGGAGTTATCTCCCTTTTTTATATTAGAGTTATCTCCCTTTTTATATTGGAGTTATCTCCCTTTTTTATATTAGAGTTATCTCCCTTTTTTTATATTGGAGTTATCTCCCTTTTTATATTGGAGTTATCTCACTTTTTTATATTAGAGTTATCTCCCTTTTTATATTAGAGTTATCTCCCTTTTTTATATTGGAGTTACCTCCCTTTTTTTACATTGGAGTTACCTCCCTTTTTTATATTGGAGTTATCTCCCTTTTTTAAATTAGAGTTATCTCCCTTTTTTTTATATTGGAGTTATCTCCCTTTTTTATATTAGAGTTACCTCCCTTTTTTATATTAGTTATCTCCCTTTTTATATTGGAGTTATCTCCCTTTTTATATTGGAGTTATCTCCCTTTTATATTGGAGTTATCTCCCTTTTTAGCTCACCTGGGTATAATAACAACATCAGTCAATAAAACTTGATAACTTCGGTGAAAAAAATTAACAAATGAAGCCTTCGTCATTGCAGACCCCTTCTATAAAAAAATGTGGGCAGGGGTTCCCCCTTTAATGTAAGTTATCAAAATTGCTGTAAAAAAACATATATGTCAATGATTCTCAAAATTTAGCTTTTCCTACTTCACATTTTGTAATAGAGTTGCTTCCCTTTGATTATTTGAGTAACCAAAAGCAGTGAGTCAACAAAAAAATGCATTTCAAGAGGAATAACTCTTCACACAGTTGTCGCACATTTTTAACTGTGGGAAATTTTTTGTAGATCTTGACATGCTGAACATTTTTGCAGTTTAAACTTTCCCTCTATCTCTAATAGTTTTTGAGATATAAGATGATAGTATTAAAATTGAGAACATTTTGATGAAACCAGAGGCTCTCAAGAGCCTGTATCGTTCACCTGGTAATAAAAAAAAACAATTGGTCCTATGTAAAAACTATGTCCTGCGTCATCTTGGAATTACGATCAACATAAAAAACACAATGTTTGTAAAGGACCTTCCAATGATTGTTGCACAGTTTAGGTTCAATCAGTGCAATAGCTTCAGAGAAGAATATATTTCTGTATTTTCCCCATATGGTTCTGTGTTAATACTATGACCTGTGGTGGCAGCCATCTTGGATTTCCGATCGGCATAAAAAACAGAGGACCTTCCAATGATCATTCCTGGGCAGTTTGGTTTCAACTGTCCAAGTGGTTTCAGAGAAGAAGCATTTTGAAACATTTTTCCCATAGGGTCCAATGTTAAACTAAGTCCTGCCGTAGCCGCCATTTTGAATTTCATATCAGAATAAAAAATGTATATTTTGTAGAGGACCATTCAATGAACATTCGTGTACAGTTTGGCTTTAATCATATTTGTAGTTTCTGAGAAGAAGGCATTTGAACATTTTCCCATAGGGTCCAATGTTAATCTATGTCCTGCGGTGGTGGCCATCTTGGATTTCCGATCGGCATAAAAAACACACATCTTGTAGAGGACCTTTCAATGATCATTCCTGGGCAGTTTGGTTTCAATTATCCAAGTGGTTTCAGAGAAGAAGCGTTTTGAAACATTTTTCCCATAGGGTCCAATGTTAAACTAAGTCCTGCCGTAGCCGCCATTTTGAATTTCATATCGGAACAAAAAACGTAAAGTTTGTAGAGGACCATCCAATGTACACACATATGGACAGTTTGGCTTTAATCATATTTGTAGTTTCTGAGAAGAAGGCATTTGAACATTTTCCCATAGGGTCCAATGTTAATCTATGTCCTGTAGTGGCGGCCATCTTGAATTTCCGATCGGCATAAAAAAACAGAAACTTTGTAGAGGACCTTCCAATGATCATTCCTGGGCAGTTTGGTTTCAACTGTTCTAGTGGTTTCAGAGAAGAAGCGTTTTGAAACATTTTTCCCATAGGGTCCAATGTTAAACTAAGTCCTGCCGTAGCCGCCATTTTGAATTTCATATCAGAACAAAAAACGTATTATTTGTAGAGGATCATCCAATGAACATTCATGTACAGTTTGGCTTTAATCATATTTGTAGTTTCTGAGAAGAAGGCATTTGAACATTTTCCCATAGAGTCCAATGTTAATCTATGTCCTGCGGTGGCGGCCATCTTGAATTTCCGATCGGCATAAAAAAACAGAAACTTTGTAGAGGACCTTCCAATGATCATTCCTGGGCAGTTTGGTTTCAATTATCCAAGTGGTTTCAGAGAAGAAGCGTTTTGAAACATTTTCCCATAGGGTCCAATGTTAAACTAAGTCCTGCCGTAGCCGCCATTTTGAATTTCATATCGGAACAAAAAACGTAAAGTTTGTAGAGGACCATCCAATGAACATTCATGTACAGTTTGGCTTTAATAATATTTGTAGTTTCTGAGAAGAAGGCATTTGAACATTTTCCCATAGGGTCCAATGTTAATCTATGTATTGCGGTGGTGGCCATCTTGGATTTCCGATTGGCATAAAAAACATAAAATTTGTAGAGGACCTTCCAATGATCATTCCTAGGCAGTTTGGTTTCAATTATCCAAGTGGTTTCAGAGAAGAAGCGTTTTGAAACATTTTCCCCATAGGGTCCAATGTTAAACTAAGTCCTGCCGTAGCCGCCATTTTGAATTTCATACCAGAACAAAAAACGTAAAGTTTGTAGAGGACCATCTAATGAACATTCATGTACAGTTTGGCTTTAATCATATTTGTAGTTTCTGAGTAGAAGGCATTTGAATATTTTCCCATAGGGTCCAATGTTAATCTATGTACTGCGGTGGCGGCCATCTTGGATTTCCGACCGGCATAAAAAACAGAATATTTGTAGAGGACCTTCCAATGATCATTCCTGGGCAGTTTGGTTTCAACTGTCCAAGTGGTTTCAGAGAAGAAGCGTTTTGAAACATTTTTCCCATAAGGTCCAATGTTAAACTAAGTCCTGCCGTAGCCGCCATTTTGAATTTCATATCGGAACAAAAAACCTTAAGATTGTAGAGGACCATCCAATGAACATTCATGTACAGTTTGGCTTTAATAATATTTGTAGTTTCTGAGAAGAAGGCATTTGAACATTTTCCCATAGGGTCCAATGTTAATCTATGTCCTGCGGTGGCGGCCATCTTGGATTTCCGACCGGCATAAAAAACAGAAAATTTGTAGAGGACCTTCCAATGATCATTCCTGGGCAGTTTGGTTTCAACTGTCCGAGTGGTTTCAGAGAAGAAGCATTTTGAAACATTTTCCCATAGGGTCCAATGTTAAACTAAGTCCTGCCGTAGCCGCCATTTTGAATTTCATATCGGAACAAAAAACGTAAAGTTTGTAGAGGACCATCCAATGTACACACATATGGACAGTTTGGCTTTAATCATATTTGTAGTTTCTGAGAAGAAGGCATTTGAACATTTTCCCATAGGGTCCAATGTTAATCTATGTCCTGCAGTGGCGGCCATCTTGAATTTCCGATCGGCATAAAAAAACAGAAACTTTGTAGAGGACCTTCCAATGATCATTCCTGGGCAGTTTGGTTTCAACTGTTCTAGTGGTTTCAGAGAAGAAGCGTTTTGAAACATTTTTCCCATAGGGTCCAATGTTAAACTAAGTCCTGCCGTAGCCGCCATTTTGAATTTCATATCAGAACAAAAAACGTATTATTTGTAGAGGATCATCCAATGAACATTCATGTACAGTTTGGCTTTAATAATATTTGTAGTTTCTGAGAAGAAGGCATTTGAACATTTTCCCATAGGGTCCAATGTTAATCTATGTCCTGCGGTGGCGGCCATCTTGGATTTCCGACCGGCATGAAAAACAGAAAATTTGTAGAGGACCTTCCAATGATCATTCCTGGGCAGTTTGGTTTCAACTGTCCGAGTGGTTTCAGAGAAGAAGCATTTTGAAACATTTTCCCATAGGGTCCAATGTTAAACTAAGTCCTGCCGTAGCCGCCATTTTGAATTTCATATCGGAACAAAAAACCTTAAGATTGTAGAGGACCATCCAATGAACATTCATGTACAGTTTGGCTTTAATAATATTTGTAGTTTCTGAGAAGAAGGCATTTGAACATTTTCCCATAGGGTCCAATGTTAATCTATGTATTGCGGTGGTGGCCATCTTGGATTTCCGATCGGCATAAAAAACATAAAATTTGTAGAGGACCTTCCAATGATCATTCCTAGGCAGTTTGGTTTCAATTATCCAAGTGGTTTCAGAGAAGAAGCGTTTTGAAACATTTTCCCCATAGGGTCCAATGTTAAACTAAGTCCTGCCGTAGCCGCCATTTTGAATTTCATACCAGAACAAAAAAACGTAAAGTTTGTAGAGGACCATCTAATGAACATTCATGTACAGTTTGGCTTTAATCATATTTGTAGTTTCTGAGTAGAAGGCATTTGAATATTTTCCCATAGGGTCCAATGTTAATCTATGTCCTGCGGTGGCGGCCATCTTGGATTTCCGATTGGCATAAAAAACAGAAAATTTGTAGAGGACCTTCCAATGATCATTCCTAGGCAGTTTGGTTTCAATTATCCAAGTGGTTTCAGAGAAGAAGCGTTTTGAAACATTTTTCCCATAGGGTCCAATGTTAAACTAAGTCCTGCCGTAGCCGCCATTTTGAATTTCATACCAGAACAAAAAACGTAAAGTTTGTAGAGGACCATCTAATGAACATTCATGTACAGTTTGGCTTTAATCATATTTGTAGTTTCTGAGTAGAAGGCATTTGAATATTTTCCCATAGGGTCCAATGTTAATCTATGTCCTGCGGTGGCGGCCATCTTGGATTTCCGACCGGCATAAAAAACAGAATATTTGTAGAGGACCTTCCAATGATCATTCCTGGGCAGTTTGGTTTCAACTGTCCAAGTGGTTTCAGAGAAGAAGCGTTTTGAAACATTTTTCCCATAGGGTCCAATGTTAAACTAAGTCCTGCCGTAGCCGCCATTTTGAATTTCATATCGGAACAAAAAACCTTAAGATTGTAGAGGACCATCCAATGAACATTCATGTACAGTTTGGCTTTAATAATATTTGTAGTTTCTGAGAAGAAGGCATTTGAACATTTTCCCATAGGGTCCAATGTTAATCTATGTCCTGCGGTGGCGGCCATCTTGGATTTCCGACCGGCATAAAAAACAGAAAATTTGTAGAGGACCTTCCAATGATCATTCCTGGGCAGTTTGGTTTCAACTGTCCGAGTGGTTTCAGAGAAGAAGCATTTTGAAACATTTTCCCATAGGGTCCAATGTTAAACTAAGTCCTGCCGTAGCCACC
This sequence comes from Bathymodiolus brooksi, assembly GCA_963680875.1. NCBI lineage: Eukaryota > Metazoa > Mollusca > Bivalvia > Mytilida > Modiolidae > Bathymodiolus > Bathymodiolus brooksi. The sequence continues at coordinate 83,853,181 of OY804588.1, read as the reverse complement.
ATTTTGAATTTCATATCGGAACAAAAAACCTTAAGATTGTAGAGGACCATCCAATGAACATTCATGTACAGTTTGGCTTTAATAATATTTGTAGTTTCTGAGAAGAAGGCATTTGAACATTTTCCCATAGGGTCCAATGTTAATCTATGTCCTGCGATGGCGGCCATCTTGGATTTCCGATCGGCATAAAAAACAGTAACTTGGTAAAGGACATTCCAATGATCATTCCTTTACAGTTTGGGTTCAGTCAGTTCATTAGTTTCAGAGAAGAAGATCTTTGAAATTTCAGCCAATCAGAGCATATTATTGGCCCTGGCAGCCATATTGAATATCCGACTGGAACGAAAAACAGTAACTTTGTAGAGGACCATCCAAGGAACATTCCTGCTAAGTTCGGTTCCAATCGGCCAAGTGGTTTCGGAGAAGAAGCTTGAAATGTGAAAAGTTTACAGACGACGGACGCCAAGTGATGGCAATAGTTCACATGGACCTTTGGTCCAGGTGAACTAAAAAGGGCAATAACTCCAAAATGGGTAATGGGATTTACTTCAAAATTGCAGGGTAGGTATATCTCGACATGGTGCACATATTTGCAATTTAAACTTAACATCTATCTCTTATAGTTTTTGAAATTTAACACGAAAAGTATTAAATTAAAAAAAAAAAATTGATCGAAGGGCCGAACCGCCGGACACATTTTTGGAAGAGAACCATCCAATGACTATTTCATCAAAATTTTGTTCTTATTGAGCAAATGGTTTCAGACAAGAAGATTTTTATGGGAATTTCCAATAGGGTCCTATGTTAAATTAAGTTCGGCTGTGGCGGTCATCTTGGTCGGTGTTCTGAAATGCCGGACACAAGTTTGGAAGAGGACCACCCAAGAATCATTTCAGCAAAGTTTGGTTGAGATTGGCTCAGTAGTTTCAGAGGAGAAGATTTTTTTTTAATTTCATCCCCCCTTTTTTCTAATTTGCATAATCGGTCAAAATAGGCAAAAGTTCAAAGTTCATAAAAAATCCCGTAATAAATGTTAAAAAGCTCATCATTATGCTTATACAGTTCAAATTTGGGCACTTTCTGACTTAAAATAGAGCAGTTTTGGCCATTTGAAGAAATTTCTATTTTTAGTAATGGCAGCCATCTTGGATACAGGACAGCACTGACGGACACAATTTTGAAAGGGGACCACCCAAGGATCATTTCAGCAAAGTTTGGTTGAGATTGGCTCAGTAGTTTCAGAGGAGAAGATTTTTAAAAAATGTCATCCCCCTTTTTTCTATTTTTAGCTTGGTGGCCATCTTGGTTGGAAGTCAGGATCACCGGAACACAATTTTGGAAGGGGGCCATCCAAGGATCATTCCACAAAAGTTTGGTTGCAATTGGCCCAGTGGTTTCTGAGGAGAAGATTTTTATGTGAATTTCCCATAGGGTCCTATGTTAAGCTAAGTTCGGCTGTGGGGGCCATCTTGATCGAAGGGCCGAACCGCCGGACACATTTTTGGAAGAGAACCATCCAATGACTATTTCATCAAAATTTTGTTCTTATTGAGCAAATGGTTTCAGACAAGAAGATTTTTATGGGAATTTCCAATAGGGTCCTATGTTAAATTAAGTTCGGCTGTGGCGGCCATCTTGGTCGGTGTTCTGAAATGCTGGACATAATTTTAGAAGAGGACCACCCAAGAATCATTTCAGCAAAGTTTGGTTGAGATTGGCTCAGTAGTTTCAGAGGAGAACATTTTTTAAAAATTTCATCCCCCATTTTTTCTAATTTGCATAATCGGTCAAAATTGGCAAAAGTTCAAAGTTCATAAAAAATCCCGTAATAAATGTTAAAAAGCTCATCATTATGCTTATACAGTTCAAATTTGGGCACTTTCTGGCTTAAAATAGAGCAGTTTTGGCCATTTGAAGAAATTTCTATTTTTAGTAATGGTGGCCATCTTGGATACAGGACGGCGCTGACGGACACAATTTGAAAGGGGACCACCCAGGGATCATTTCAGCAAAGTTTGGTTGAGATTGGCTTTTTAGTTTCAGAGGAGAAGAATTTTTTTAAATTTCATCCCCCCTTTTTTCTAATTTGCATAATCGGTCAAAATGGGTAATGGGATTTACTTCAAAATTGCAGGGTAGGTAGATCTTGACATGCTGAACATGTTTGCAGTTTCAACTTACCACATGTCTCTTATAGTTTTTGAAATAAAGGACGAAAAGTATTAAAATTTTGAAAATTTGATGAAAAAAGGGAAATAACTCCAAAATGGGTAATGGGATTTACTTCAAAATTGCAGGGTGGGTAGATCTTGATATGCCGCACATTTTAGCAATTTAAAGTTAACCTTTATCTCTTATAGTTTTTGAAATATAAGACGAAAAGTATTAAAATTTTACAAATTTGATGAAAAAAGGGCAATAACTCCAAGATGGCCAATCAGATTTACTTCATAATTGCAGGGTAGGTAGATCTTGATGTGCTGATCATTTTTACCCCATGTCAGATTTTTGATATTATTAACGGTTTTTGAGTTATTACCCAAAACCTGCAATTTTACCATATGTTCTATTTTTAGTAACAGCGGCCATGTTGGTTGGTGCACGGCATCACCGGACACAATTTTGAAACTAGACACCCTAGTGATGATTCAGACCAAGTTTGGTTTCCATTGGTCTTGTACTTTCAGAGGAGAAGATTTTTGAAAAAGTTTACGATGTACGACGGGTCAGGTGAGCTAACTAGAGGCTCCCAGGAGCCTGTAATCGCTCACCTGGTTTTGAATTTGACATCTTAAGTTGATAGAAAATGGGGGTGTTACACATAATTTTGAAAGTGGGCCACCCAAAGATCATTTCAACTCAAATTTCTGAGCAAAAGATTTTGATGTGATTTTTATCTCATAATATTCCTAAACGGAATAAACTGGCTGAAAAAATCTCACAGAAAAACCCAGAATATATGTTAAACTACTCATTGCCATATAGCTGCAGTTAAAATTTGAGTTCATTTTGATTTGTAATAAAGCGGAAATTGACAACTAAAGAAATTTCTATTTTTAGTAACAGCAGCCATTTTGAATGGAGGGTGGGGCTGTCGGACACAATATTGAAAGGGGACCACCCAAGGACAATCCCAGCCAAATTTGCTTTAATTTGGTTTAGCGGTTTCAGAGTAGAAGATTTAAATGTGATCTTTTATCAAAATGTCTAATTTGTATAATCAGTATAAATCGGCTGAAAGAAAAAATTCACAGAAAAACCCAGAATAATGTTAATCTACTCATTGTCATGTAGCTGCAGTTAAAATTTGAGCTCATTTTGATTTATAACAAAGCGGCAATGGACAATTGAAGAAATTTCTATTTTTAGTAACAGCAGCCATCTTGAATGGAGGGTGGAGCTTTCGGACACAATTTTCAAATGGGACTACCCAAGGACTATCCCTGCCAGGTTTGGTTTAATTTGGTTCAGCGGTTTCAGTGGAAAAGATTTAAATGTGATCTTTTATCAAAATATGCCTAATTTGCATAATCGGTATAAATCGGTTGAAAGAAAAAATTCACAGAAAAACCCAGAATACATGTTAATCTACTCATTGTCATGTAGCTGCAGTTAAAATTTGAGCTCATTTTGATTTATAATAAAGCAGCAATGGACAATTGAAGACATTTCTATTTTTAGTAACAGCAGCCATCTTGAATGGAGGGTGGAGCTGTCGGACACAATTTTGAAATGGGACTACCCAAGGACTATCCCTGCCAGGTTTGGTTTAATTTGGTTCAGCGGTTTCAGAGGAGAAGATTTAAATATGATCTTTTATCAAAATATGCCTAATTTGCATAATCGGTATAAATCGGCTGAAAGAAAAATTTCACAGAAAAACGTGGAATATATGTTAAACTACTCCTTACCATGTAGCTGCAGTTAAAATTTAAGCTCATTTTGACTTATGCTAAAGCAGCAATGGACAATTGAAGAAATTTCTATTTTTAGTAACAGCAGCCATCTTGAATGGAGGGCGGGGCTGTCGGACACAATTTTGAAAGGGACCCACCCAGGGACCATCCCTGCCAGGTTTGGTTTAATTTGGTTCAGCGGTTTCAGAGGAGAAGATTTAAATGTGATCTTTTATCAAAATATGCCTAATTTGCATAATCGGTATATATCGGCTGAAAGAAAAATTTCACAGAAAAACCCGGAATATATGTTAAACTACACCTTGCCATGTAGCTGCAGTTAAAATTTGAGCTCATTTTGACTTATACTAAAGCAGCAATGAACAATCAAAATTTCATCCCCCCTTTTTTCTATTTTTAGCTTGGCGGCCATCTTGGTTGGAAGTCGGGATCACCGGACACAATTTTGGAAGGGGGCCATCCAAGGACCATTCCACCAAAGTTTGGTTGCAATTGGCCCAGTGGTTTCAGAAGAGTTGATTAAAATGTGAAAAGTTAACGGACGGACGGACGACAGACGACGGACGCTCAGTGGTGACAATAGGGTCAGGTGAGCTAATAATAAACTGGCCTCCCCCTTCTACAATAATAAACTGGCCTCCCCCTTCTACAATAATAAACTGGCCTCCCCTTCTACAATAATAAACTGGCCTCCCCCTTCTACAATAATAAACTGGCCTCCCCTTCTACAATAATAAACTGGCCTCCCCATTCTACAATAATAAACTGGCCTCCCCCTTCTACAATAATAAACTGGCCTCCCCCTTCTACAATAATAAATTGGCCTCCCCCTTCTACAATAATAAACTGGCCTCCCCCTTCTACAATAATAAACTGGCCTCCCCCTTCTACAATAATAAACTGGCCTCCCACTTCTACAATAATAAACTGGCCTCCCCCTTCTACAATAATAAACTGGCCTCCCCTTCTACAATAATAAACTAGCCTCCCCCTCTACAATAATAAACTGGCCTCCCCTTCTACAATAATAAACTGGTCTCCTCCTCTACAATAATAAACTGGTCTCCCCCTCTAAAATAATAAACTGGTCTCCTCCTCTACAATAATAAACTGGCCTCCCCCTTCTACAATAATAAACTGGCCTCCCCCTTCTACAATAATAAACTGGCCTCCCCTTCTACAATAATAAACTGGCCTCCCCCTTCTACAATAATAAACTGGCCTCCCCTTCTACAATAATAAACTGACCTCCCCCTTCTACAATAATAAACTGGCCTCCCCCTTCTACAATAATAAACTGGCCTCCCCCTTCTACAATAATAAACTGGCCTCCCCCTTCTACAATAATAAACTGGCCTCCCCCTTCTACAATAATAAACTGGCCTCCCCTTCTACAATAATAAACTGGCCTCCCCCTTCTACAATAATAAACTGGCCTCCCCTTCTACAATAATAAACTGGCCTCCCCCTTCTACAATAATAAACTGGCCTCCCCCTTCTACAATAATAAACTGGCCTCCCCCTTCTACAATAATAAACTGGCCTCCCCCTTCTACAATAATAAACTGGCCTCCCTCTTCTACAATAATAAACTGGCCTCCCCCTCTACAATAATAAACTAGCCTCCCCCTCTACAATAATAATCTGGCCTCCCCCTCTACAATAATAAACTGGTCTCCTCCTCTACAATAATAAACTGGTCTCCCCCTCTACAATAATAAACTGGTCTCCCCCTCTACAATAATAAACTGGTCTCCTCCTCTACAATAATAAACTGGCCTCCCCCTTCTACAATAATAAACTGGCCTCCCCCTTCTACAACTAGAGGCTCAGCCCACTGAGCTTGTATCGCTCACCTGACAATAGAATGATACTGAAGCAAATTTCAAAGGGAGATAATCATTACCTTAAAAAACAGCAGCCATCTTGAATGGAGGGTGGGGTTGTCGGACACAATTTTAAAAGGGACACACCCAGGGACCATCTATGCCAAGTTTAGCTCCATTTGGCCAAGCTGTTTCAGAGGAGAAGATTTTTTTAACATTAGCCAATCAGAAAAAAGAATTATTCTTGGCGGCAATGTTTATAGGCCAAATGGAACGAAATGGAGAAATTTTATAGAGGACCTTACATAGATGCTTACTGCCAAGTTTGGTTCCATTTGGCCAAGTTGTTTCAGAGGAGAAGATTAAAATATGAAAAAGTTAACGGACGGACGACGGACGCCAAGTGATGGCAATACCTCACATGGCCCTTTGGGTCAGGTGAGCTAAAAAATGATGAAAAAAGGGGAATAACTCCTAGACGGGTAATCAGATTTACTTCAAAATTGCAGGGCATGTAGATCTTGACAAGCTGAACATGTTTTCAGTTTACACTCAACATCTATCTCTTATAGTTTTTGAAATAAAGGATGAAAAGTATTAACATTTTTAAAATTTGATGAAAAAAGGGCAATAACTTCAAGATGGGTAATCAGATTTACTTTAAAATTGTAGGCTAGGTTGATCTTGACATGCTGAACATGTTTGCTGTTTAAACTTAACATCTATCTCTTATAGTTTTTTAAATAAAGGACAAAAGGTATTAACATTTTGAAAATTTGACGAAAAAAAAAGGGCAATAACTCCAAATTGGGTACTCAAATTAACTTCAAAATTACAGGGTAGGTAGATCTTAATATGCTGCACATGTTTGCAATTTAAACTTAACCTTTATCTCTAATAGTTTTTGAAATATCAGACAAAAATGTTTAAATTAAAAAAATAAAAAATAAAAAAGGGCAATAACTCCTAGACGGGTAATCAGATTTACTTCAAAATTGCAGGGCATGTAGATCTTGACATGCTGCACATGTTTGCTGTTTAAACTTAACGTCTAATTCTTATAGTTTTTGAAATAAAAAACGAAAAGTATTAAAATTTAGAAAATTTGATGAAAAAAGGGCAATAACTCCAAGATAGGTAATCAGATTTTCTTCAAAATTTCAGGGTAGTTAGACCTTCCTGTGCTGATCATTTTTACCCATGTCAGATTTCTGATATTATTAACGGTTTTTGAGTTGTTACCAAAAACGTGCAATTTTACCCTATGTTCTATTTTTAGTAACAGCGGCCATGTTTGTTGGCCGAATGGAATTAAATGAAGAAGTTTTATAGAGGATCTTACATAGATGCTTCCTGCCAAGTTTGGCTCCATTTGGTCAAGCAGTTTCAGAGGAGAAGATTTTTTTAACATTAGCCAATCAGAAACAAGAATTGCCCTTGGCGGCCATATTTGTTGGCGGAATGGGACGAAATGAAGAAACTTTATAGAGGACCTTATATAGATGCTTTCTGCCAAGTTTGGTTCCATTTGGTCCAGTTGTTTCAGAGGAGTAGATTAAAATATGAAAAGTTAACGGACGGACGACGGACGGACGCCAAGTGATGGCAATACCTCACATGACCCTTTGGGTCAGGTGAGCTAATAATAAACTGGCCTCCCCCTTCTACAATAATAAATTGGCCTCCCTCTCTACAATAATAAACTGGTCTCCCCCTCTACAATAATAAACTGGCCTCCCCCTTCTACAATAATAAACCGGCCTCCCCCTCTACAATAATAAACTAGCCTCCCCCTCTACAATAATAAACTGGCCTCCCCCTCTACAATAATAAACTGGTCTCCCCCTCTACAATAATAAACTGGCCTCCCCCTCTACAATAATAAACTGGTCTCCCCCTCTACAATAATAAACTGGTCTCCTCCTCTACAATAATAAACTGGTTTCCCCTTCTACAATAATCAACTGGTGTCCCCCTCTACAATAATAAACTGGTCTCCCCTCTACAATAATAAACTGGCCTCTCCCTCTACAATAATAAACTGGCCTCCCCTCTACAATAATAAACTGGCCTTCCCCTCTACAATAATCTGGCCTCCCCTCTACAATAATAAACTGGCCTCCCCCTCTACAATAATAAACTGGCCTCCCCCTCTACAATAATAAACTAGCCTCCCCCTCTACAATAATAAACTGGCCTCCCCCTCTACAATAATAAACTAGCCTCCCCCTCTACAATAATAAACTAGCCTCCTCCTCTACAATAATAAACTGGCCTTCCCCTCTACAATAATAAACTGGCCTTCCCCTCTACAATAATAAACTAGCCTCCCCCTCTACAATAATAAACTGGCCTCCCCCTATACAATAATAAACTGGCCTCCCCCTATACAATAATAAACTGGCCTCCCCCTCTACAATAATAAACTAGCCTCCTCCTCTACAATAATAAACTGGCCTTCCCCTCTACAATAATAAACTGGTCTTCCCCATTACAATAATAAACTGGCCTCCCCCTCTACAATAATAAACTGGCCTTCCCCTCTACAATAATAAACTGGCCTCCCCCTCTACAATAATAAACTGGCCTTCCCCTCTACAATAATAAACTGGCCTTCCCCTCTACAATAATAAACTGGCCTTCCCCTCTACAATAATAAACTGGCCTCCCCCTCTACAATAATAAACTAGCCTCCTCCTCTACAATAATAAACTAGCCTCCTCCTCTACAATATTAAACTAGCCTCCTCCTCTACAATAATAAACTGGCCTTATAACAGGGGTAGTCTCTCTTGAGAGGAAGATACAATGTAGTAATTTTCATTTGTCATTTCATTTTATTGAAAAATTTCAAAACGTATGATGTCAATTGACATTTAACACAAAAATGTGACCAGTAAATAAGGTGATTGATACTAGGTAGAGTAAGAATGACCCCACCTTTATAAGATGGAGGCATGTTACAGTGACCTTTAATTAATTTACCTTTATAAGATGGAGGCATGTTACAGTGACCTATAATTAATTTACCTTTATAAGATGGAGGCATGTTACAGTGACCTTTAATTAATTTACCTTGATGTGATTGAGGTCTACTTAACCAGTTAGACAATGCACTAAATGTTGACTCATCAACTATGTTTGGGTATCTGTAACAGATAAATAACATAACATATAGACATTAGCTACAGATAAATAACATAACATATAGACATTAGCTACAGATAAATAACATAACATATAGACATTAGTTACAGATAAATAACATAACATATAGACATCAGCTACAGATAAATAACAACATATAGACATTAGCTACAGATAAATAACATAACATATAGACATTAGCTACAGATAAATAACATAACATATAGACATCAGCTACAGATAAATAACAACATATAGACATTAGCTACAGATAAATAACATAACATATAGACATCAGCTACAGATAAATAACATAACATATAGACATTAGCTACAGATAAATAACATAACATATAGACATTAGCTACAGATAAATAACATAACATATAGACATTAGCTACAGATAAATAACATAACATATAGACATTAGCTACAGATAAATAACATAACATATAGACATTAGCTACAGATAAATAACATAACATATAGACATTAGCTACAGATAAATAACATAACATATAGACATCAGCTACAGATAAATAACATAACATATAGACATTAGCTACAGATAAATAACATAACATATAGACATTAGCTACAGATAAATAACATAACATATAGATATTAGCTACAGATAAATAACATAACATATAGACATTAGCTACAGATAAATAACATAACATATAGACATTAGCTACAGATAAATAACAACATATAGACATTAGCTACAGATAAATAACATAACATATAGACATTAGCTACAGATAAATAACATAACATATAGACATTAGCTACAGATAAATAACATAACATATAGACATTAGCTACAGATAAATAACATAACATATAGACATTAGCTACAGATAAATAACATAACATATAGACATTAGCTACAGATAAATAACATAACATATAGACATTAGCTACAGATAAATAACATAACATATAGACATTAGCTACAGATAAATAACATAACATATAGACATTAGCTACAGATAAATAACATAACATATAGACATTAGCTACAGATAAATAACAACATATAGACATTAGCTACAGATAAATAACATAACATATAGACATTAGCTACAGATAAATAACAACATACAGACATTAGCTACAGATAAATAACATAACATATAGACATTAGCTACAGATAAATAACATAACATATAGACATTAGCTACAGATAAATAACATAACATATAGACATTAGCTACAGATAAATAACATAACATATAGACATTAGCTACAGATAAATAACATAACATATAGACATTAGCTACAGATAAATAACATAACATATAGACATTAGCTACAGATAAATAACATAACATATAGACATTAGCTACAGATAAATAACATAACATATAGACATTAGCTACAGATAAATAACATAACATATAGACATTAGCTACAGATAAATAACATATAATATAGACATCAGCTACAGATAAATAACATAACATATAGACATTAGCTACAGATAAATAACATAACATATAGACATCAGCTACAGATAAATAACATAACATATAGACATTAGCTACAGATAAATAACATAACATATAGACATTAGCTACAGATAAATAACAACATATAGACATTAGCTACAGATAAATAACATAACATATAGACATTAGCTACAGATAAATAACATAACATATAGACATTAGCTACAGATAAATAACATAACATATAGACATTAGCTACAGATAAATAACATAACATATAGACATTAGCTACAGATAAATAACATAACATATAGACATTAGCTACAGATAAATAACATAACATATAGACATTAGCTACAGATAAATAACATAACATATAGACATTAGCTACAGATAAATAACATAACATATAGACATTAGCTACAGATAAATAACATAACATATAGACATTAGCTACAGATAAATAACATAACATATAGACATTAGCTACAGATAAATAACATAACATATAGACATTAGCTACAGATAAATAACAACATATAGACATTAGCTACAGATAAATAACATAACATATAGACATTAGCTACAGATAAATAACATAACATATAGACATCAGCTACAGATAAATAACATAACATATAGACATCAGCTACAGATAAATAACATAACATATAGACATTAGCTACAGATAAATAACATAACATATAGACATTAGCTACAGATAAATAACATAACATATAGACATTAGCTACAGATAAATAACATAACATATAGACATTAGCTACAGATAAATAACATAACATAGAGACATTAGCTACAGATAAATAACATAACATATAGACATTAGCCACAGATAAATAACATAACATATAGACATTAGCTACAGATAAATAACATAACATATAGACATTAGCTACAGATAAATAACATAACATATAGACATTAGCTACAGATAAATAACATAACATATAGACATTAGCTACAGATAAATAACAACATATAGACATTAGCTACAGATAAATAACATAACATATAGACATTAGCTACAGATAAATAACAACATACAGACATTAGCTACAGATAAAAAACATAACATATAGACATTAGCTACAGATAAATAACATAACATATAGACATTAGCTACAGATAAATAACATAACATATAGACATTAGCTACAGATAAATAACATAACATATAGACATTAGCTACAGATAAATAACATAACATATAGACATTAGCTACAGATAAATAACATAACATATAGACATTAGCTACAGATAAATAACATAACATATAGACATTAGCTACAGATAAATAACATAACATATAGACATTAGCTACAGATAAATAACATAACATATAGACATTAGCTACAGATAAATAACATAACATATAGACATCAGCTACAGATAAATAACATAACATATAGACATTAGCTACAGATAAATAACATAACATATAGACATCAGCTACAGATAAATAACATAACATATAGACATTAGCTACAGATAAATAACATAACATATAGACATTAGCTACAGATAAATAACATAACATATAGACATTAGCTACAGATAAATAACATAACATATAGACATTAGCTACAGATAAATAACAGCATATAGACATTAGCTACAGATAAATAACATAACATATAGACATTAGCTACAGATAAATAACATAACATATAGACATTAGCTACAGATAAATAACATAACATATAGACATTAGCTACAGATAAATAACATAACATATAGACATTAGCTACAGATAAATAACATAACATATAGACATTAGCTACAGATAAATAACAACATATAGACATTAGCTACAGATAAATAACATAACATATAGACATTAGCTACAGATAAATAACATAACATATAGACATTAGCTACAGATAAATAACAACATATAGACATTAGCTACAGATAAATAACATAACATATAGACATTAGCTACAGATAAATAACATAACATATAGACATCAGCTACAGATAAATAACATAACATATAGACATTAGCTACAGATAAATAACATAACATATAGACATTAGCTAGATAAATAACATAACATATAGACATTAGCTACAGATAAATAACATAACATATAGACATTAGCTACAGATAAATAACATAACATATAGACATTAGCTACAGATAAATAACATAACATATAGACATTAGCTACAGATAAATAACATAACATATAGACATTAGCTACAGATAAATAACATAACATATAGACATTAGCTACAGATAAATAACATAACATATAGACATTAGCTACAGATAAATAACAACATATAGACATTAGCTACAGATAAATAACATAACATATAGACATTAGCTACAGATAAATAACATAACATATAGACATCAGCTACAGATAAATAACATAACAAATAGACATCAGCTACAGATAAATAACATAACATATAGACATTAGCTACAGATAAATAACATAACATATAGACATTAGCTACAGATAAATAACATAACATATAGACATTAGCTACAGATAAATAACATAACATATAGACATTAGCTACAGATAAATAACATAACATATAGACATTAGCTACAGATAAATAACATAACATATAGACATTAGCTACAGATAAATAACATAACATATAGACATTAGCTACAGATAAATAACATAACATATAGACATTAGCTACAGATAAATAACATAACATATAGACATTAGCTACAGATAAATAACATAACATATAGACATTAGCTACAGATAAATAACATAACATATAGACATTAGCTACAGATAAATAACATAACATATAGACATTAGCTACAGATAAATAACAACATATAGACATTAGCTACAGATAAATAACATAACATATAGACATTAGCTACAGATAAATAACATAACATATAGACATTAGCTACAGATAAATAACATAACATATAGACATTAGCTACAGATAAATAACATAACATATAGACATTAGCTACAGATAAATAACATAACATATAGACATTAGCTACAGATAAATAACATAACATATAGACATTAGCTACAGATAAATAACATAACATATAGACATTAGCTACAGATAAATAACATAACATATAGACATTAGCTACAGATAAATAACATAACATATAGACATTAGCTACAGATAAATAACATAACATATAGACATTAGCTACAGATAAATAACATAACATATAGACATTAGCTACAGATAAATAACATAACATATAGACATTAGCTACAGATAAATAACATAACATATAGACATTAGCTACAGATAAATAACAACATATAGACATTAGCTACAGATAAATAACATAACATATAGACATTAGCTACAGATAAATAACAACATACAGACATTAGCTACAGATAAAAAACATAACATATAGACATTAGCTACAGATAAATAACATAACATATAGACATTAGCTACAGATAAATAACATAACATATAGACATTAGCTACAGATAAATAACATAACATATAGACATTAGCTACAGATAAATAACATAACATATAGACATTAGCTACAGATAAATAACATAACATATAGACATTAGCTACAGATAAATAACATAACATATAGACATTAGCTACAGATAAATAACATAACATATAGACATTAGCTACAGATAAATAACAGAACATATAGACATCAGCTACAGATAAATAACATAACATATAGACATTAGCTACAGATAAATAACATAACATATAGACATCAGCTACAGATAAATAACATAACATATAGACATTAGCTACAGATAAATAACATAACATATAGACATTAGCTACAGATAAATAACAACATATAGACATTAGCTACAGATAAATAACATAACATATAGACATTAGCTACAGATAAATAACATAACATATAGACATTAGCTACAGATAAATAACATAACATATAGACATTAGTTACAGATAAATAACATAACATATAGACATTAGCTACAGATAAATAACATAACATATAGACATTAGCTACAGATAAATAACATAACATATAGACATTAGCTACAGATAAATAACAACATATAGACATTAGCTACAGATAAATAACATAACATATAGACATTAGCTACAGATAAATAACATAACATATAGACATTAGCTACAGATAAATAACATAACATATAGACATCAGCTATAACATAGGTGTTTATACAAAAGTCTGATCACTAACTGCTGTTTGTTAGATTGATTGGTGTTTCACACTATAAACAAGATGTTGCACGCTATGTTGTGCTAAGAATACCCCCACTCGTTCATTTGTAAGTCGCATGGTAAACAGGAAGTAGATGTGCAATCATTTCTTCCAGTAGAAGCTGTCCTGATTCCGAGCCAAACAGTTTTATTGATCCAACTCCTTAAAGATCAGAGGTCAGAGAATCAACAAATACCAATTTTATATTCTCTGGTTTGACCTGATCAGGGGTCAAATCCATAATCTACTGGACTCAAGGTAAGTAAGCTAGCAATTACACCATCAATGTGTGGACTCGAGGCAAGTAAGCTAACAATTACACCATCAATGTGTGGACTCGAGGCAAGGAAGCTAACAATTACACCATCAATGTGGTTCATAACATTAAATGCTTGATACTATAAAACTTGCCAGGTATTATAAACTAATTAATTTTTGTCAGTCAATAACAATTACAATACATTTACAGCATGTTATTACATCGAGAAAAAAAATATGAACAATATTTGTCAGAAACAGTTCAGGTTCTAAAATGTTGACCGATTTAACCACGCCATATTCTTGTGCTTGTCCCAAGCCAAGACGTGGGCTTCCAATGCCTTAAGTCTTGGTCTTTGTTTATGTTTAATAATTTGAGGTGACAAATAGTTGATAGATTTGTTGATATTGGTGGAATTGTTGACCATCACTTTTTAAACTTTCTTTATTTTTCTTAACCAATTTTGGCTATCATATTTGGTTTTTCTGCTCACAAAGATTTTTGAATGATTTGGCTTTCAAATATTTTGACCTTGAGCGTACCTGATGAAGGTTATTCCAGAAAAGCGCTTGTTCACACAAAAATTGATATCTACATTTTTATTTCATAATAAACAGCTGTAAAAGTAAACTGATTTCTACACGTTATTATTTACCTATAGTGAAGTATATGTTGCAATAAATAATTTCCACGGTTACTCTCTAAAACTCTACCATCATTCCTACAATAAAATTTGCATTATGGGTATTTACATATACAATAGCCATGTTTTTTTAAAATTTGTTTATTTGTCCCAAACTTACACGTATATCAGGTTCAAGACAATAAATATTTAAGTTGAGTTGAAATTAAACAACAATTTCAACAATATTTGAGTTATATCGTGGATGTCAGTTTTATTGGTGGAGGAAACTGAACAATCAGTGGAAAACCATTGATGCGCCACATGTCACTGAAAAACTTTATCACCTAATATGATTATATAAAATACATACAGCATTTATGAAGACATTACAAGAAATTGTTGTAATAGAGGAAAATTAGTACTCGGCATCTACAGATAACCTGATAAACAGGATCCCATATACTGGTAATACTGTATCCAGTGCACTTCAACACAAATTCAAAATCTTAGTGACAGAATAGTGAGTGATCGTTGTAAGCAATTTATCAGCTGTAACATGGAAAGAACAAATTACATTTGATGAGATGATGATAATGTCTGCTTTGTACTACACACTGAGTTAGATTTTCATAGTGCTAGTTCACTGTAGCAACAGTCCGCAGGGCTCCATTGAGACACATTATCTTGATTATCTTACTTGTTAATGCTTTGCGCTTAGCAGAGAACAACAACAACCATTTTATACTCTGAGATTTGACCCTACGATCTACCACAAATTACGAGCCATTAAAAAAAATGTGGTAGATAATTTTATTATTAACTTTTCAAGAATATGACATATAACGGAATTCTCAGGGCCGATATGGCATTAACAGTCCAACCTGGGTCAAAATGTCATATCAACCTGGTCTGATATGCAATATCAGCTCGACCCATATTTTCAGATCAATTAACTGTAAGTATATAATAAATAGATTAAAACATGATTATTGCTATTTAAACCCGGTTATCATTCCTTGTCCAATATTGGCCCAAGGTTTCATCTTGGGCCAATATGAGATTCTCTGGATGATACAGAAAATGTAATGCTTTAAGCTGTATAATATAAATGTCAAGTCTTACTGTGTTGTTATCATTTCATCCTCTAATCTTCGTATCAATAGAATAGGACCTGGATATCTGAAATAATAAGACTTATTACATATCTATTCATCATATTAATGTACATAAATTAAAAGGGGGCATCATGGTGGTGGTCCCATGGTAGTTGGATTTACAATTAACTATGCAATCAGTGCCTGTCGCCACTAAAGTTGTGAGTTTGAATCCCGCTCATGGAGAGCCGTACTCGATACAACATTATGTGATAAAGTTTGTCAGCGACTTGCTTCAGGTCGGTGATTTTCTTCAGGTACTCCAGTTTCCTCCATCAATAAAACTTACTTCCATGATACAAGTATATATTGTTGAACATGGTGTTAAACACCATCACCCCCTAACTCATAAATGTAGACGTGATTCACATTTTGTAAGAGGTATACAGCATTAACAGATTACACAAACTATAGACACCTAGAGACCCTCAATGACATGTAAATGACAAAAATAACTAATTAGAAACTTGAAAAAAAATATTCAAATTTGTCCAAAATCGAAGGTGCACACCTTCCATTTGTGTGCAAACACTCTGCAATGTTTAAATCATCCTGAATGAAATAGTTGCAGTTACAGATTATACAAACTAGGTATCCTTTCAGGGTTTTGAACAGATGGACAGACAGACAGAAAATGGGTTGCTAGATTTGTAAATAAATTTGACGACACAGGTTAAAATCAATGGCAGGTGCTGCATGATGGCAAAAGCTAAATCCTTGCCTTTTTCACAACAACAACAACAACAAAAAAGTAAAAAAAAACCCGATAGTTTATCATAATAAAACATTTTATCTAACATTATGTACAGGTGTCTGATACAAGATGTTGTATCACCACACTGTGGTGATAAATAAATGGTGCGATGTTGCATGTGATTTTCTCTGCCGAACTACTTTGTCATGATGTCATATCATTGGAATGCGGGGAAGAACACATCAATGTAAACAACGTAAACAAAGCGATTGTTTAATGTTTCAATATTTCCAGCAACTGTACGGTCCACATTTCTCCAGAAAAGCGTTGTCGGATGATTGTATAGTGACACTAAAAGTGATCAGAAAGTAAACTAACGTGATGTCATGTACAACATGTAATCCCCATCAGAGTATTGTACAAATTTGGTAAATTTAATTCGATCCTTGTTATTTGTTTAAAATTTGTTTTTGTTGAAATGTTAGATAGACTTATTACATACATAGTGTGTTGGTGCAAGACTTTATATCAGGTCTTGCTTATTGTGTGAAATAACCGCATCACACTCGTCGCTATCACGACTCGTAGTGATACTGGTTCACACAACAGGCTTGACCTGATACAGCCCTAAGCGCCGCTCAACAGTAAAATCTTAGCAGACAAAATGAGATACCCCAGGTTATTCCATATCTTTCAATAATTATTGTCATTGGAAATATTTGTGTTCTGTCTAATAATACTAATACATACCTACATAATTGTTGACTGTTTTCTAAATTGAGATAATTATTTATTGTTAACCTTGTTAAAACATCTGAAATAAAAAATAAACAAACTTGAAATATAAGTTTCAAATAGTTATACAATAAATTATAGAGAAAAATTATTAATAATAGTTATACTATAGAATGGGTTATTTTTCTCAGGTGTAAATTTGTGAGCATTTTCATGTTTCAGGCAAAAATACCAATATTTAAGGTGTCAAAATTGAAACAACAAGATGTTGCATGCTATGTCGTGCTAAGAATACCCCCACTCGTTCATTTGTAAGTCGCACGGTAAACAGGAAGTAGATGTGCAATCATTTCTTCCAGTAGAAGCTGAGATATCTGTGAACGGATGGACAAACGGACAGACTAATGGACGGACGGACTAACGGACTAATGGACGGACGGACAGATAAGGTGATTGCAATATAGCCCCCTCTCTATGAGTGGGGGTATAAAAATGGCAATGTGAAGAGAATGTTATCTAAATTACAAAAAAAAAAAAAAATATATAATAAAATTTTCGATCCCAAATCTTGAAAATTTACACATATTTTCCGTTCAAGTAAACTTTTAGGACTATAGAGAGTTTCAGGATTTTCCAACTTCTCCTTACCGGTACTTCTTATAGACTAAATGTCACTACTTCAAATCACTTGTGGAGGGACAAACACATGTAAGTTGTGTAATATTTCTGTGTAAAAATTGGAAAAAGTTCAAAGTACCACACTTTTGTTTTACTACAAAAATATAATATTATTATTGAGTGTGATTTTTGTCCAAAGCCAAGTGAGCAATTTTTCAGCTATATCACGACATGAACAAGTTACATTTTATTGAGATGATGATGATGTCAACTTTGTACTAGACCAACGTGATTAGTTGGATTTTTTACTTGCTAGCTCACTGAAACAAGTTCATGGATAGACATGTCGCCCCACTCATTATCTTGATTCCGGAACAACCAGTCCTTGCCCTTTCTCCTTAATGCTGCATGCTTAGTGGAGAAGCAACAAATTCCATGTAGATGTAGCTTCTGATTCCAAACCAACCATTTTTTCTCTTATGCCTTAATTCCTCATTCAAAGTGGAGAAGCAATAAATACAATTCTCTTTAAGTCTTTGGTTTTTACCCGACCTGGGCCCGGCGCAACAAAACTATTTGAGTAAAAATTCTGTACTCAGCTTGAGAATATTCTTAAATTTTGTATTCTGGGCCCGGCGCCACAAAACTAAAATATTCTGAGAATAAAAATAAAAGATTTATTCTCAACTGAGTAAAATTTTCATTCTGAGAATATTTTTATTCTCAGAATATTTTAGTTTTGTGGCACTGGGCCCTGGCCTCATATCCACGATCTACCGCACTCTAGGCGAGAGCATGCTAACCACTACACCACCAATGTGGTTCAAACAAATTATATTACTAATTAAAATACCACACAGCTCCAAAATCTAATAGAAAAATCATAAAAACCAATGCAAAATCCATACCCCTGCTCTGTATACATGACTGCCCACTGTCCTGTCTTAGTACAGGCACTTCAATAACTAGAGGCTCAGTGGGCTCAACCTGTGTCGCTCACCTTTCATACTACTTTGAGGAAACTTAATACAGAACCTTCCATAGGTGCTTCCCATCAAGTTTCTGTTCATTTGGCTAAACAGTTTCAGAGAAGAAGATTTTTAAAAATTGACCAACCAGAAACAAGAATTGCCTATGGCAGCCAGCTTGTTAACAGATCGGGATGAAATTAGCAATCATTATAGAGGACCTTCCATAGATGCTTCCTACCAAGTTTCAGTTCAATTGGCTAAGCAGTTTCAGGGAAGAAGATTTTTAGAAATCGGACCAATCTGAAACAAGAATTGCCTGTGACGGCCATGTTTGTTAACGAATCAGGACGAAATAAGCATTCTTTAAAGAGGACCTTCTATAGATGCTTCCTACCAAGTTTCGGTTCACTTGGCAAAAGAGGAGAAGTTTTTAGAAGTCAACCAATCTGAAACAATAATGTCCTGTGGCGGTCATGTTTGTTAACGGATCGGGACAAAATGAGCAATCTTTATAGAGACTTTCCATAGATGATTCCTACCAAGTTTCGGTTCATTTGGCAAAGTGGTTTCAGAGAAGAAGATTTTTAGAAATCGATCAATCAGTAACAAGAATTGCCTGTGGTGGCCATGTTTGTTAATGGATCAGGACCAAATGAGCAATCTTTATAGAGGACCCTCCATTGATGCTTCCTACCAAGTTTCGGTTCATTTGGCAAAGAGGTTTCAGAGGAGAAGATTTTTAGAAATCGACTAATCAGAAACATGAATTGCCTGTGGTAGCCATGCTTGTAAACGAATCGGGACGAAATGAGCAATCTTTATAGAGGACCTTCCATAGATGCTTTCTACCAAATTTCAGTTCATTTGGGAAAGCGGTTTTACAGGGGAAGCTTTTTTAGAAATCAACCAAACAGAAACAAGAATTGCCTGTGGCAGCCATGTTTGTTAACGGATTGGGACGAAATGAGCTATCTTTATAGAGGACCTTCCATAGATGCTTTCTACCAAGTGTCGATTCAGAGGAAAAGATTTAAACAAATCGGCCATTCAGAAACAAGATATTGCCTGTGACGCCATGTTTGTTAATGGAACGGGACAAAATGAGCAAAATTTATAGAGGACCTTCCATAGATGCTTCCTACCAAGTTTCAGTTCTTTTGGCGGAGGGGTTTCAGAGGAGAAGATTAAAATGTGAAAAGTTAACGGACGACAGACGACGGACGCCAAGTGATGGCAAAAGCTCACCTTGCCTTTGGTAAGGTGAGCTAATAAAAATGGCACGGTTAAACTAGTTTTAACATCCAGAACCTACCCTCTTAGTGAAATGATGTGTTAATGCAAGTGTTCCACATGTGAAGAATGATGAGTGTTGCCAATAGTAACAGCAGGACTGGTGTTATGTCCCCTGTCACATTCTACTCATAAATTAATGTAAGATTTTTGGAGTATCTATTTCTAAACACCACACAGATTTGTTGTCATGAAGCCCAGATCACTTTAGTGAACATGAAAATTGTTACTTACTGAAAGACTTTGGCATTCTTGCCTCTGCTAAAGGTAAAACATGATCAAAAGTTGCATCTAAAATCTAAAAATAAAATATCATAAATTACAACCATATCTTGAAAGAATTCTGTAAACACTGACATCTTATACCATTCTTGCTTAGATCTATTTTAAGAAAAGTTTATGGAGTCTGTTATTTAAATACAAAAATTGACAGTTTGTCACAAAAACATTAAGATATGCTGAGCCCATTGTACTTACTGAATAACAGCAAATTTGAAGGTTGAAACAGATATTATTCCTAGTATCACAAAGAGTCTGATAAGACAAGCTGCGATACCAGTGATAATGTCTGTCGAGACTGACTTTATTGTTTTTATCAGTAAGTCATAATGCATTTGACGTCACACTGACCGATAATTTCCAGTATCAGAGTCAGTTCATTGATAACTCAACAAGCCACAAGGTCAAAGGAAAAATATCAAAATTACAGATACTTTAACCAATATAATTTGAGAGCTGGTATAAAAATAAAATGTGTAATAAGGTGACCTAACTACCCCAAACTGAAAATTGATTAAATTATGGTTTAACAAACAAGTTTCACTTTTTTAGTATAAGAAAATGACTTACTACAAAGCTAATATCAGGATAATTCATAGCTGCCCACGTGGCTGAATACCCTCCTATTGACCAGGCAAATAAGGCAATATTGTCTGGCATAAAACCTAACTTATTGATGGCGTATTGCATAACAGTATCTATAGCATTCTGTTCCTGATCAGGAAGTGGTGCACCCTACAATAATAATGTCATTCATATACTGTTATATGGTTCAGGTTTGGGTTTATGGTGTTTAACGCCTCTTTCAACAATATATCGTGGCGGTCAGTTTTATTGGTGAAGGAAACTGGAGTACCCAGAGAAAACCACCAACCTGTCGCAAGTCACTGACAATCTTTATCACATAATGTTGTATCGAGTACATCTCGCCATGAACAGGGTTAGAACTCACAACTTTAGTAGTGAGAGGCACTGATTGCACAGGTATTTGTATATCCAACTACAAAAACGATCATGCATGACCACGATGGCCTCATAACACATGGTATATATAGAATTACATGTACTGTTTATATTATCATACTTTACTATAGTAACAGTGTAAGAAATAACTGTCTTATTTTACTGATTTTTTGTCTGTGTCCACAAATAACTAATTATTCCGGTGGCATACTGCATGTATCACTAATTATTGTTAGGGAATATGCACATGGCTAAAAATAACTGTTTGAATTTGGTGCACATCAAACTATTTACTTGTTTTTTTCCTTGTGGGCCTAGTACAGTATACTAATACCATTATGTCCTTCATGAAAAGTTAATATTCAAATTTCGAAAGAGTTATTTCCCTTAGCCCTTCATGCTTTATGAAATAACTCCTTTCAATTTGATAATTATGGATATTTACTTTTCATGAAGGCCACAACTGTATATTGTATCTTGTAGTTTAATAAAAATAATAATTAAATACATCTGCTGTAAAAAAACCGACACATCTTTTCTAAGCGACAAAACATTTTTACTGCATTAATATTTTTTCATTGTTTAAGCTATAAGAATGAGACTACTGCCCAGTTATTTGTTTTAACAGAACTTACTGTACTGCCAGCAAATCCTGGATGATTCCATCCTAGAACAGAATACCCAGCTTCCAATGGAGTCATCGTACAACCAATCTCATAGAAGCCTGCATTCCCCTCACAACAAATTACCTATTAAATAACACAGTAAAAAATACTGTATGCAAAATATATATTTCATTGATTTTTTTAATACTATACAATATTTGCACAAAAGGAAGTGAGGTAATTGTCTTATTACAATTAACATAAGTTTTTTTTGTGCGTACCTGGATCGATTTTTGGGGATTGTTTGTTGTTATTTTTCAAATTCAAAAGCACCTGAGCTGATCCATTTAATATCATAGAGCACTTGTACTAATTCAGTGTGTACAAATTGCTGAGTTGGCCGTAAACAACAATCACCCACTCACTTATAATAATTAGTTAGTTAATTTTCCCTGATATCTCAATTACTCTAAGAGCCCATTTGACATTGATACTACAATGTTTGACAATGGTTCGCTTGGCAAATCTGTAACAATTCATTACCGTAAATGGCCGTATATTACCCGCAATTGTGCTTTATCCGCACCCCTTTGGCTCTCAAAATATCGTATTCATTTTTATTAACATTACAGGCTTGAGATATATATCCGAAACTTTTGAAAAGTTTATAGATATTTTAATGTTTCTTCCCCTGCATGTTCCCCTATCTATCACAAATCAAACGTGCTGCTCACAAAAGATCAAATCAGTAAGTTTGGAATACAATATTGAATATCAAATCAGGTATAGGTCAAACTTCAGGAACATAGGAGCTCATTATGTGTGAATATCCAAAAAAAGTTCCAAAAACTGACAGGGCGACTAAATCTTGACCCTAGGGGTAGGTGTAGGGAGATTTCACCATGTTTGATGAGTCCTGGTTTTTTATATAAAAAAAATCTATTTGTTTTCAGATTAAAGAACATACCAGTGTTTTTCCATTGTTCCCAACTGCTGTTCGTCTGTCAAAGAATAAAGTGTCAATTTCATTTTTGTCTTCTGTTTCCACTTTAGCTCTGATTCCCTGTTTCTGTTCAATACAATTATGCATTGATGATTATTCATAATCTAGTACATGTTGAAAAAGACTTACATGTTTCATAGAAGAAGAAAAAGAACAACACATAAATAACAAGCCTTATTATTCTACTTCTGATAAATTTCTATCTGATTTAAAATAAACATTTTTCATTTTTTTCAAGAAATTTCTATGTTTACAAACAGTGGCCATCTTGATTCAAATGTTGGTTCAAGAGATGTTCATATTTATTAACAGTGGCCATCTTGGATAGAATGTTGTATAAAGAAATTTCCATATTTACTAGCAGTGGCATTATTGGATAGTATGTTGGTTTACTGCAAACATGTATATTTTAAAAAGTACAAGTAGATCAACAAAAGAACTTTGGAAAGTTTATATTATCCACAAAATATATTTGTCCTTCCTATCTGTTATTTAATTACTTAAATTTACTCCCTAGTTTTGGATAAATAATAATTTTAAAGTATATTAATGCATTACCTCTTCAATCAGTTTAGCTCTGTTCAAACAAAGTGTTGCCTCTAAAAACAAAAGAAAAAATATTTATAAATGTACATGTACAATCTCAAGAACTTACTTTTTCCATATGCATGAATTATTAATTTGTTATTTAATGAGACCCAATGGGAGGGAATCACATAGTACTTGATTTAGGTTTATGGTGTCTAATGCCACTTTCAAAAATATATCAGTTATATCATGGCAGTCAGTTTTATTGGTGGAGGAAACTGGAGTACCCGGAGAAAACCACCGACCTTGCTGCAAGTCGCTGATAATGGAAACTCGTTTGACTTTATAAATGATATGCTTTTAACCTATGACAATCAATAAATGAGTTAATAAGTAGGACTTAATACTTTGGTGCTCTAACATTTAAATTAAGATTAAATGTCCAAGAAGTGACTTGATCATGAAAATGAATATCAATTCACAAGGGGAGGTAATAATTTTGTATGTTTTAATTATTTAATTAATATAATTAATAAATTAAAATGTTGAAGAATGCATCCATAAGACACAGATGCTCCTCCCACTTCCAGCTGAAGTAAACATGTATTTTTCGGCAAATCAAGGGGCATAACTCCAGAAAAGAGAAAGTGGTAAAGTTTGAAATCGAACTCGACCTTCCTTTTATGGTCACTGACTTTGTGACCTTATGTAAATTTCAAATGATTTGTTTAAAGGGAACATATGTCATAGAGCAGAAACCAAATGTGGAAAGTACAGACACACAGACTTGTTAATTAATAAAGGTATCATTATGTGATGTTTTTCATATTGGCCTAGTTATAGGTCCTCAGTCTGCTGTATTGGGCTTCGGCTGCGCCTCAGGCCAATACAGCAGGCCTCGGACCTATAACTAGGCCAATATGAAAAACATCACGTAATAATACTATATTATCGTGATTTATAAAAAGCCCAAGGGATAGTAGTATTGACTGAAACATTGATAATCCCAGATTCATTATCATGTTAATGACCAGTTGATTTCTTTAATGCAGATTAATGCATGACACATGACCATGTCTACACCAATGAAAAGGTCAAATTTAGAACTGATATGAAATAAAACTTAATTACATACCAAGTAAAGAGTGCATGAGTGCTGTAGATCCAGGGTACATCATTCTTCTGCCAAACGTGTGTGCACACATGTAGCTAAAAATAAACAATATACATATGTCCACTTAGGCAAATGACCTTTTAAACTTTGACATTGGGGATAGAAAAAAGACAAAAAAGTGAAAAAATAGTGAACTGACCATACAAAGTTATCTAGAATATTACCTTACTAATGTTGCTGGGATATGCATTATATATGATAAACTAGATTCTATCTTGGGAATCTGTATCTTTATTCTTTTTACATCACTGAAAAAAAAAAAAATAGAAAACAAATAAATACTGTAATTGTAATTCATAATTCTTTATTGTAGCATTTTTTTTAAATTTACCACTGAAAGTGATTTAGTTTACATGCTTACAAGTTTTAATATTTAGGTTTATCAACTTCAGTCATTTGTTGAGATACTTCATTTTTGTGATCGTATGTGGTCTTTTTGAATGGAAACGAATCTATGCAGGTTTTTATCATTTGTTTATATATGTATTGCCTTGTGATCCAGTTATCAAGAGGGGAGGGTTGGGATCCCATTAACAGATTTAACCCTGCCATATTTTTGTGCCTGTCCCAAGCCAAGACTTGGATTTCCTATGTCATATGTTGTGTTTTTTTGTGTTCGGTGGTTAGAGAGGTGCAAAGTGATTGTTCGTTTTATTTGATATTGGTGGAATTGATGACCATCACTGTTTAAACTTTCTTTTCATAATGTATACGTATGCACTGTATATCAAAATGGCTTTTTCAACGTCTATAAAGATAAAATTACAGTTACTGTAAGCTTACAGGATTATTATTTTTTTTTTTTCTTTTATAAAACTCTAGAATATCTCATTACCGTTATCGAAAAACTAAAATCTTATTATTAGACGGATTAAACAGGTTATGAAAGATATGATCTGACTAGTCGATAAGCATTTATTGTTGATATCACATGAGAAACTGCCAACTTGTTCATTCCTTTTTATTATTACTACATAGAGAATGTCAAATTTGGAGTTACACAAAAAACAGATACAATCAAACCTGTATTAAGAGGTGACCTTTGGGACAAAGAAAAAGTGTCCTTATAAGACAGGTGACCTCTTAAAAGAGGTTAAATTCATATGAAAATGTCTATGACAGGTCAATAAAAAGGTGACCTTTTAATACAGGTGACTGCTTAATAGAGGTGACAGCATGGACAGGTTTGACTGTATATCCAAATTCAACATTATGATGTTGGACTATGACAATAAAATTTAATGCAATGGCTCTTCTTAATTAAAACATGTACAGTCAATCCTGCCCATGTGGTTACCTCTATTAAGCAGTCACCTGTTTTAAAAGGTCACCTTTTTCTTATCCTGTTATAGCATATTTCATATGAATTGAACTTCTTTTAAGAGGTCACCTGTCTTAAAAGACCACGTTTTCTTTGTCCCAAAGGTGACCTCTTAATTCAGGTTTGATTGTATAAGTCAGGAAAGAGGGGTTACTTTATAATTTCTTTTCATTTTAACCAACATATTTCAAGTTTTACAAACCTGTTTACATCACTCCATCTAAAGTCTACAGGCCATGCCCAAAATTCAAAATCATATCTTTCTAAAGCTTTCTGAAAAATGAAATAAAAACGTTCACAAGTAGTTGAATTTAAAATCATATGATGCTTTGTCACAATCCTTTCTAACTAAATTGTATTGCAAAATACATATACTTTTTTTTCTTGGATCAACAATTTGACAAATTATAAAAAAAAAATTGTATTTATTTCTCATGTTTGTTTTCTGGAATTTCATTACCCAAACTTATGATGTAGATAAATCGTTGATTTGCTTTGCATAAATGGGTTTCTCCGAGCAATCCAGACTTGAAGGCGAAACCTGAGATAGAGATGCGACGAGAAGTCAATTTTGAGTAAAACATTTTACAGTTCATGTATTTTGTAAGACAACTAAGGAACACTGAAAAAGATCTTACCCTATTCTGTGGTGTACGTGATTTTTCAGCAGCTAATAGTACTTCAAGGAATAAGGTATATTCAGAATGACATGCTCTTCCTACACCTAAAAAGATACAGGTTGCCTGGTTACTAAAAATCATATCTTATACAAGAGGAACCAATTTCAATTTTTCTATTTCTTGAAATTATTTCATTTCATCTTTAAATGTTACGTCTTGTTATTCTTCTGGTATTATACATGTATTTTAAATATTTTTGTAAGACAAATATTGAAATTAAATGTTCATTTGACTACATTTACTTTTGAAATCAAAACAAGTTAGATGTTGATTTTAAAAACTATGTTCTGTTCATCTTTACCTCAAGTTGTTTATAGGGGGGCTCATGTCTTATTTACGTTATTTGTGTTTGCCTCCGCATAGTGATGTCCAACATTTTTTGTTTTGCTTGTCTTCGTCTTGTGTACTAAATATTCCCAGTTTCTCTAAATTGTCCATTCTTGATTGCCCCTTCGGTTTTCTCTAATGTTTATTTAGCTGATTTCATAATGATAGAATTTCCTAATTTACATACAAGTGGTATATTAATGACACATTACAAAATGTTAGAATGTTAAATCTGATCCATGGGTTTTGGACATGGGTAGAATTTTTTTTTTTATTGTTAAACGCTCTAAAATTTGGAATGCGATACCTTATAGCTATGGAACTTGGAAATATTCAGAAAAATAAAAAAACATTTGTTTTTGAAGAAAAAAATAATTTTTTAGTAGGCACTTTCTTTTCTGGTCAGTCATGTTGGGGGGAGGGGGGGGGGGGAAAACAAACAATAGATTAATTAGGGACTTACCTCGCATCAATTGTGCCATACCATAACCAAATGATACTGATAGTACATATCCAAATAATGTTTTGACTCCTTCCTGTGTAAAATATCCTGTAAAATACAAAATCTTCACATTTATAAATATAAAAAAAAAGATGAAATACTACTATTAAGTCCATTCTTAATAACAATACATGTACTAGGATGGCTTAAAAAGTAAAATGAAAGTCTCTTTCTGTAATATCTGGGGTCCGTAGCTAATGCAATGATTAAATATGATTAGTTAATACATTGATTAAAAACAGTTCAGCTACAGAATTTAATCATTGCATTAGCTAAGTATGTGATTAGGAATTAACAAGATGAACTGTGAGCTAATGCTCACTTATGATACCCCCGCTCTTCGGCAAACAGGAAGTAGGAATCTGACGGGTCCAAAAACGCTTCCCACAATATGGCATACCTATATGAAGCTTGTAACCAAATATCAGATTCCTGTCATCAATAGTTGCTTAGAAAAATGTGACGAAAAATGTGTATATACAAATGTATGTTAAATGTGTATAAAAATCAACAAAATCGGCAAACAGGAAGTAGGAATCTGATGGGTCCAAAAACGCTTCCCACGATATGGGGTACCTATATGAAGCTTGTGACCAAATATAAGATTTCTGCCATCAATAGTTGCTGAGAAAAATGCGACGAAAAATGAGCATATATGTTCAATGTGTACAAAAATCAACAAAGTCGGCATCTGATCGGTCCAAAAACGCTTCCCACGATATGGGGTACCTATATGAAGCTTGTGACCAAATATCAGATTTCTGCCATCAATAGTTCCTGAGAAAAATGTGAAGAAAAATGTGCATATATGTTCAATGTGTATAAAAACCAACTAAGTCGGCAAACAGGAAGTAGGAATCTGATCGGTCCAAAAACGCTTCCCACGATATGGTATACCTATATGACGCTTGTGACCAAATATCAGATTTCTACCATCAACAGTTACTGAGAAAAATGCGACGAAAAAGAACTTGGACGGACGGAAGGACGGATAGAGGTAAAACAGTATACCCCCCTCCCCCTTCGGGGAGCAGGGGTATAATAAAACAGTATACCCCCCTCCTCCTTCGGGGAGCGGGGGTATAAAAATGTAATTAGGGCTAATCATATGATTAGTTTCATCACAAGTTCAACAACGGACCCCAGAACATTTACCTACTAAATCAGTTGCCTGTTAGGCAATAGAATAATGTAATTAGATATCTGTCAACATCAATCTGTGATTTAACAAGTTTGCAAGTTTATATTTGTTGTATTGCGATTCTATCAAGTACACCTCGCCATGAGCGGGATTCGAACTGTTAGTGGTGATAGACACTGATTGTGCAGGTAGTTGTAAATTAAACTAACATACAACCCCTAATTCTAACAGAAAATTCTTCTTGTATGTCTAACTCATTACAGCAACAAAACACTCACATGGTTGTGTTCATTAATCAATAATTACATTACTTCCGTTTTTCATTGAAATGTTACAATATGATTGGTTATGAAGTGGTCACATGATTATAAAAGAGATGTTTTACATCCCAATACAACTCAAACCCGAACTTGCACATGCCTCCATGACGACGTCAGATGTAAACAATCAATGGCGTAGTAATTTCCAACAGCAAATAATCTAACACAAATAAAATTCACAACGAAAAATTCAACTATATTAAATTTTGGTGTGATTTAAATGTAATTATAAGAATTGAATGCATTTTTTTTTATAAAACATGTAAGAGGCTGCTGTCTATATAAAGATTTTATATCAAGAGTGTAACCTACAATTTCCCTTCCTTTAATTTTCAGCTATTTAAACAATGTTAAATGAATTGAGTATGTCTTAATGACTATTTTCAATTTTTCATTTATCTTTTTAGGAAACGGATTAATATATTAGCGTTACGCTTGTTTCTGAATCCTATGTTTTATTGGGGAACAGGACAAAACCCCCCGGACAAAAGCCCCCCAATATTGAAATAATTATACAAGCTTATTACATTTGTTTTATATTGATGGTGATACTAAAAGATATCTTAAAGAATTAATACAAAAAATAAAATACATTGAAAAAATATTTTTCCACATTTTGTTCATTTACAAAGTGTAAATTAAAAAAAACACTACTTAATTGTTTAAATTGAAATTTATCAGGTAAAGTTAATCAGGAATTGTTTCTATTGATAAACAATTGATAATTACCTTTTTAACCTTTGAAGTTATTAAGTTATTTTCTCGTCATGTTTGATAAACTATGATTTTTATTTTTGTTTTTACTTTCTTTGATGAGGGTTATTATAATTCTTAAACAAATACTTCAATTGTTTATGATATCTTCATGTTTCAAAAGTAATTTATTATGAACAAGAAATGTGTGCATCACAAAATACGCCCGTCTATATAAATTATCAAACAGTAAAAAATCATATTTATAGTAATGGTGACCTTGACCTTTCGCCTAATGACCCCAAAATATACAGGGTTCTTCCCCTTCCACAGGGCAATCATGTGGTCAAGTTTGGCAAAAATCCAATATACAGAACTAAAGTTATCATGTGGAAACTACCATGTTGTCAAAAATTCTATTTATAGTAATGGTGACCTTGACCTTTGACCTTAATGACCCCAAAATAAATAGGGTTCTTCCCCTTCCACAGGGGAATCATGTGGCCAAGTTTGGTAAAGATCCGATATACAGAACTAAAGTTATTGTGCGGAAACCTGTGTGGATGCCCAACCGTCCGCCCGCCATACCCAATCACAAAATACGGCCCGTCTCGAGACGGGCGTATAAAAATGGTATTAAAAAATAATGTAAATACATAAATATAATAAGTCCAAAATGCGTGCAAAGATACAGAGGTAAAAAAAAATCTTCATGTTATAAAACACAATTTATTTTTCATATGCGAACAATTAAACAAAGACACAGACTAAAATATATATATGACACAAAAACATTAACATATACTTTTCATTATCAGGGGGCTTTTTGTCAGGGGGCTTCTGTCTGGGGGGGGGGGGGGGGGGGCTTTTGTCCTAGACCCGTTTTATTGTATTATGTAAAAAAGTTTATATGTTATTTATCAATAAAATATGTTTAAATCAAAGATTTTATATTCATGTTGCTAAAAGCTATCTTCACCTTCATCAAAATTTATCATTTCGTTTACACACAAACAATCCAAATACTAAACTACAAATGTTTAATTACAGTAAAATCCAGTAAATTATATTAACCAAAATGTTGCTGTTTATTGTGTGTTAGGGTCTTTAAGCTGTTTATTGTGTGTTAGATTCTTTAAGCTGTTTATTGTGTGTTAGATTCTTTAAGCTGTTTATTGTGTGTTAGATTCTTTAAGCTGTTTATTGTGTGTTAGATTCTTTAAGCTGTTTATTGTGTGTTAGATTCTTTAAGCTGTTTATTGTGTGTTAGATTCTTTAAGCTGTTTATTGTGTGTTAGATTCTTTAAGCTGTTTATTGTGTGTTAGATTCTTTAAGCTGTTTATTGTGTGTTAGATTCTTTAAGCTGTTTATTGTGTGTTAGATTCTTTAAGCTGTTTATTGTGTGTTAGGGTCTTTAAGCTGTTTATTGTGTGTTAGGGTCTTTAAGCTGTTTATTGTGTGTTAGGTTCTTTAAGCTGTTTATTGTGTGTTAGGTTCTTTAAGCTGTTTATTGTGTGTTAGGTTCTTTAAGCTGTTTATTGTGTGTTAGGGTCTTTAAGCTGTTTATTGTGTGTTAGGTTCTTTATGCTGTTTATTGTGTGTTAGGGTCTTTAAGCTGTTTATTGTGTGTTAGGTTCTTTAAGCTGTTTATTGTGTGTTAGGGTCTTTAAGCTGTTTATTGTGTGTTAGGTTCTTTAAGCTGTTTATTGTGTGTTAGGGTCTTTAAGCTGTTTATTGTGTGTTAGGTTCTTTAAGCTGTTTATTGTGTGTTAGATTCTTTAAGCTGTTTATTGTGTGTTAAATTCTTTAAGCTGTTTATTGTGTGTTATGGTCTTTAAGCTGTTTATTGTGTGTTAGGTTCTTTAAGCTGTTTATTGTGTGTTAGGGTCTTTAAGCTGTTTATTGTGTGTTAGGTTTTTTAAGCTGTTTATTGTGTGTTAGGTTCTTTAAGCTGTTTATTGTGTGTTAGATTCTTTAAGCTGTTTATTGTGTGTTAAATTCTTTAAGCTGTTTATTGTGTGTTATGGTCTTTAAGCTGTTTATTGTGTGTTAGGTTCTTTAAGCTGTTTATTGTGTGTTAGGGTCTTTAAGCTGTTTATTGTGTGTTAGGTTTTTTAAGCTGTTTATTGTGTGTTAGGGTCTTTAATCTGTTTATTGTGTGTTAGGTTCTTTAAGCTGTTTATTGTGTGTTAGGGTCTTTAAGCTGTTTATTGTGTGTTAGATTCTTTAAGTTGTTTATCGTGTGTTAGATTCTTTAAGCTGTTTATTGTGTGTTAGATTCTTAAAGCTGTTTATTGTGTGTTAGGGTCATTAAAATGTTTATTGTGTGTTAGGTTCTTTAAGCTGTTTATCGTGTGTTAGATTCTTTAAGCTGTTTATCGTGTGTTAGATTCTTTAAGCTGTTTATTGTGTGTTAGGGTCATTAAACTGTTTATTGTGTGTTAGATTCTTTAACCTGTTTATTGTGTTAGGGTCTTTAAGCTGTTTATTGTGTTTTATATTCTTTAAGCTGTTTATTGTGTGTTAGGTTCATTAAGCTGTTTATTGTGTTAGATTCTTTAAGCTGTTTATTGTGTGTTAGGTTCTTTAAGCTGTTTATTGTGTGTTAGGTTCTTTAAACTAGAGGCTCAGTGGGCTAAGCCTGTGTCGCTCACCTTTCATTCTGCTTTGAGGAAACTTACATACATGTAGATGCTTTCTACCAAGTTTCGGTTCATATGGCTAAGCAGTTTCAAAGGAGAAGATTTTTTAGAAATCGACCAATCAGAAACAAGAATTGCATGTGGTGGCCATGTTTGCTAACCGATCGAGACGAATTGAGCAATCTTCATAGAGGACATTCCATAGATGCTTCCTACCAAGTTTCGGTTCATATGGCTAAGCAGTTTCAAAGGAGAAGATTTTTTAGAAATCGACCAATCAGAAACAAGAATTGCATGTGGTGGCCATGTTTGCTAACCGATCGAGACGAATTGAGCAATCTTCATAGAGGACATTCCATAGATGTTTCCTACCAAGTTTCGGTTCATATGGCTAAGCAGTTTCAAAGGAGAAGATTTTTTAGAAATCGACCAATCAGAAACAAGAATTGCATGTGGTGGCCATGTTTGCTAACCGATCGGGACGAAATGAGCAGTATTCATAGAGGACATTCCATAGATGCTTCCTACCAAGTTTCGGTTCATATGGCTAAGCAGTTTCAAAGGAGAATATTTTTTAGAAATCGACCAATCAGAAACAAAAATTGCATGTGGTGGCCATGTTTGCTCACCGATGGGAAGAAATGAGCAATCTTCATAGAGGACATTCCATAGATGCTTCCTACCAAGTTTCGGTTCATATGGCTAAGCAGTTTCAAAGGAGAAGATTTTTTAGAAATCGACCAATCAGAAACAAGAATTGCATGTGGTGGCCATGTTTGCTAACCGATCGGGACGAAATGAGCAATCTTCATAGAGGACATTCCATAGATGCTTCCTACCAAGTTTCAGTGGTAGCCATGTTTGCTAACCGATCGGGATGAAATGAACAATCTTCATAGAGGACATTCCATAGATGATTCAGACCAAGTTTTGGTGGTAGCCATGTTTGTTAACCGATCAGGACGAAATGAGAAATCTTCATAGAGGACATTCCATAGATGCTTCCTACCAAGTTTCGGTTCATTTGGCCAAGCGGTTTCAGAGGAGATTTTTAAAAATTGGCCAATCACAAACAAGAATTGCCTGTGGTGGCCATGTTTGGTAATGGATCATAACAAAATGTGCACTCTTTAGAGATGACCTTCCATAGATGCTTCCTACCAAGTTTCAGTTCATTTGGCAGAGGGTTTTCAAAGGAGAAGATTAAAATGTGAAAAGTAAACGGATGACAGACGACGGACACCAAGTGATGGCAAAAGCTCATATTGCTTTTGGCAAGGTTTGCTAAAAAGAATATTAAAATGTGAATACCTACTTGTAATGTATAGAATAAACATGTTACACTATATCAGCATTAGTTAATTTCTAAAGGAGATAATGGCAAGAGTTATCTTTCTTTTAACAGAGGAGAAGATTTTTTAGAAATCAACCAATCAGAAACAAGAATTGCCTGTGGCGGCCATGTTTGTTAACCGATCGGGACAAAATGAGCAATCTTTATAGATAACCTTCCATAGATGCTTCCTACCAAGTGGTTTCAGAGGAGAAGATTTTTAGAAATCGACCAAGCAGAAACACTAATTGCCTGTGGCGGCCATGTTTGTTAATGAATCGGGACGAAATGAGCATTCTTTATAGAGGACTTTCCAAGGATGCTCCCTACCAAGTTTTGATTCATTTGGCCAAGCGGTTTCAGAGGAGAAGATTTTTTAGAAATCAACCAATCAGAAACAAGAATGGCCTGTGGCGGCCATGTTTGTTAACGAATCGGGATGAAATGAGCAATTTTTAGAGAGGACCTTCCATAGATGCTTCCTACCAAGTTTCACTTCATTTGGCTGAGGGGTTTCAGAGGAGAAGATGAAAATGTGAAAAGTTAACGGACGACAGACGACGGACGCCAAGTGATGGCAAAAGCTCACGTTGCCTTTGGCAAGGTGAGCTAAAAAAGAAGAATTCACTTGTTTTCTTATATAAAAACGTTTATACAGTCAAACCTGTATTAAGAGATCACCTCTAGGACAAAGACAAAGCGACCTTATAAGACAAGTGACCTCTTAAAAGAGGTTCATGAAAATTTTCTGACAGGGCAAGGAAAAGGTGACCTTTTAATACAAGTGACTGCTTAATAGAGGTGACCGCATGGGCAGGTTTGACTGTACATGTATACAGTATTTCCCCTCTTACAAGGCCACCCCTTCTCCAAAGAAAAAGTGGCTGTATAATAGTGATCCCCTGTTTTGAGAAGTATTTTACTATCTCAGTGGATCTAAAATCTGACATGATTGGTGGGAGTGGCTTTAATTGAAATGGGAAAGATGGCCTTATGTGGGAGTGACCTTAATAGAGGTGGGAGGGTGGCCTTATATGGGAATCACCTGAATAGAAGTGGGATGGTAAACCTTAGGTGGGAGTGACCTTTAGTGGACTATAGTACAACCATTTTTAACAAGATTGTTCAATAACAATGACCGCATGTTCTTGCCTACATTACCGGTAATCAATAGATTATATTGTTAACTTACCCTTTCTGTATAAAACTGTTAACACTATAGGTGATGTCCAGTAAGTAAAAGAATAACAAAACCTTATCTACAACAGATTGATTGATTGATTTATTGTTGTTTAAAATCAAGTGAGCACAGTACAGTCAGAGATGTCATAGCGTGATAAATCATTGTGATAGACGAACCACTCTTCTTAGTGATACTGATATATATTTTGGTCTGTTTAATCTACCATATTTTCTTACTTTCTTTTCAGTTAATTTTGTGTGATAACTCTAAATACAGTATATACAACATTTTGAAGATATATTAGAAAGAACAAGAAATGTCCATACAACCAAGATGAGTGATAAGTCTATCACAATGATTTATTACACTGTCTCTGACTTTACTGTAGTATTACATCTCAGACACAAGCAAATACAATGTACAATGAAATTTTCTTCGAAAAATCTAAATTATTCTTTCCGAGGCAAGGAAATACTCAATATATTTATGAACACTCATATGAGATTGGTGCTCCTAAAAAAATGTGTACATACCCAAAAAAAACCCACAATAAAAAAGCCCAAAAATGTTAGACACTTTCACTTAAAGGGGCATTAGCTACGATTTTGACCAAAAAAATTATGT
Source organism: Bathymodiolus brooksi (assembly GCA_963680875.1). Lineage (NCBI taxonomy): Eukaryota > Metazoa > Mollusca > Bivalvia > Mytilida > Modiolidae > Bathymodiolus > Bathymodiolus brooksi. The sequence goes on along the minus strand of OY804588.1, from coordinate 83,816,957 downwards.
TTTAGAAATTGGTAAATAGCTTTTAAATGATGAAATAAAGGTAAATATTTCACACTAAACAGCTTATCGTACCACTTTTCGCCTTTTGAGAACGAAAATTACCATTGATTTATTATTTCCTTGCAAGCAAATAATTTGACCTCGCTTTCTCCGTATACAACTGACCTTACTAGTGACAGATAAAAAACGAATAATTTGTATTTTGTCGCTTATTAACTGCAAACTTGCATGGTTCTTTGTCCGTAATTAATGCAGACTAAAAGCAGATTCACAGAAAATAAGAAATAAGTGCATTGTTGTACTGATTTAATGACGATTCGGCAAACTCAGTAAACAATACCGATAATTAATAAGATGGCGTCCATTTCTTGATGATCTCAAAACAAGAGCAGTTGCACCTTTTTTCCCTGATGCGCGTACATTTCATAACATGTATAAGTTACAGAAACACGTTTTATTAAGGCATCAATCATATCCGATAGTTTTTATGGGTAACAAAAATTTATGATTTTGGCAGATAATGCCCCTTTAAAGCAAACTCAACAAAATCAATGAAGCATATAATAAAGGTCAATGCTAGGTGACACATTGTTGACTGACATTATAGTAGAGTGAAGTCTAATATGGCTGTTTTTTTTAAATAAATTAAGGCAAATTCCATCTATCCATCAAAAGTATACGAAGAAAACAAAATATTTTCGCATGTTTTTATATAACATGAATAATGATATAAACTAAAGAAAAATACATTACTAATAAGTTCACTAATACCTTTAGCCAACAATGATCCATGTACCATATATATCGTTAATTGCTATTTCGTTTGCTTTTCTGGTCTACAAACGAAGTGGTGTTTATTTGAGTACACTTACCACATTAATTACTTTATCTGCACCAGATTCTAGAGTATTTGGAACATAAGCTTTGCCCTAAAAATACACAAGATAAAAATATATTACATTAATAAAAATAGGGTTTAAGAAAGTGTTTATTTTCTACCTAGGTTATATAGGTCAAGAATTTGGCTTTAACAAAAGTGCTTGTTCAAAAATAGTAATACAAACTTTATGGTAGGTTTTGAAAATTAGGATCGGTCAGGAAACCATTTTTATCATGTTGACCTTTCAAGGTTTTCCAATAAATCATTATTTTATACTTTACTAAAGATGGATTTTAAGAAGAAATTTTTGTGCACATTTCCAGTTGTTGACTGATTTTGTCTGTTTATATACTTATGAGTTTTGACTTTCCCTTTGTAAGATTGTTTGGAGTTCGGTAATTTTGTTATTACCCTTATTTAATACTCTTACATGATCATACATGTACATATGTTTATACTATTTTTAAATACAACAGAATATACATCATTTGTTCAGAATAATAAAAATAACAGGAATGTACATGTATAGATGTGTGTTTACATCCTGCAATCTGCTTATCAGAATCCATCGAGTGTATGTTATTAAACTCCCCTATATTATCTTCCCATCAGGCACAGCTTCCAGATTGTAAGTGCCGACACACAATTATTTACGGACATAGGAGATATGAAGAATAATAAACAAATGTTAAATTGTTAAGCGTAAAATTTCATATCAATTAATAAACTAGGTATAATGGTTTAAAAAATTTAATCAAATGCAAATAATTCATTAAACCAGTCAAGGGCAATGCCAATCAACAACTATAATACAGTTGTTTCGAATCATTTCCATTCCGTCAAAATTTTGTTATTTTCGTCCGCCAGATCACGTGATTTTGATGGAACTCCTGGCACTGAACTTCCGGTGTCAATGTACACAACGAAAACTCCAATCGATATGTGCCGTTTTAATGTTCGATCCTCAACTTAAAAAAATCTTAACATTTTCTGTAAAAGACAGATATCAATTAAATTATTTCATTTGTATCAAAGACTTCAATGCAGAGACAAATACTTCTTTAAAATTACATTTGTTTTCTTTCTTTATTTGCGGCTGTCACCGAACACCGGTATTTATTCAGCGATTTCCTTGGCGTCTCCATATTACAATTACTTATAATCTACCGCATCTACGACTATGATATGCTGACGTTGTCACAGTAATAGCGTAAACACCGGAAGTCGCCTGCCGATTTGTTCAGACGTCAAGACAAGAAATAGACGGAACGTGGTCGGAATTGACATGATTCGAAATAACCGTATTAGATAATAGTTGACAGCAAAAGAAACATATTAAATAAAACATGTATATTACTATTATAAATTATATTTTTAGAAGATTTCTTCGGTCTAGCGGTGCAACATACACATTGTATATGTAGCCTTTTACTTTGTAGTCATGTACTTGGTGTCATGAACTAATAGTAATACTTAAATTAGTAATGTAAGCATTATTTATTTGTAACAATATAAAAGTCCTGTTGTTGCATTGACTATGATTCAAAGATTCTTGTTTACTACAATCATTTCCTGTATTTGTCATAATGCAGCTTTATCGTTTTTCATTGGCGAAACTTCTTGCCCTGAAACGATTTGTTAAATAAAGCTTATTGTATTGTAGTGTATTGTATTGTACATGTCACTGAATTGGGTTCCGGGTCCGTTCGCCCTGATTCACGCTCGCCCTATTACCTGTTCGCCCTAATACACGTTCACTCTGGGTCTGTTTGCCCTGATAATTATATATATGTAGGATATTAAAAATAAATGAAGTATAAATGATATTTGATGGTATATATTGATTTCACTTTTAACAACTACAATTCAATTTACATTCATTCAACATGAGACAGAATATAAAACATGTGCTATAGTATTTGATATTCAAAGCAAAATGGTACATGGTCTGCAAATAAACTGCAGCTGTCATCCTGATTAAGATTATATGCCTGAAGTGTGATGCCTGAAAAAATATGAATTTCTAACTAAAAACATGATCATACATTTCTTTTCATTCTTTATATTGTTATAGTGTTACTCGGAGCAGACAGTTTAAAATACTCATTTGATTAATAATATTTATTCTAATTCATAAATATTAGAGACAAATTATTGAGTCGTATCCAAAATACGTTTAGCTTTTTTTGATTTTCCAAAATAATTAATTGAAATAAGAGTGATCATATTTAAGATATATCCTCGTCTGACAATAAGTCGGTCAGTCATTGGATAATGTTTGATTATTTTTTTCATGTTTGAAAAGTAAACATTTTTTTCTTTTTAATTATGTTCCTCATCTATTCTTGCTCACATGTGTAAAGTTCCATGGAAAAAAGATCGATAATAATTACACACTGACCCATATTTGTTTACTACCCTTTTTCCAAATGGGGTCCTATTACGTCACATAAAGTCGGTCAAAGGTCAATAAAGCACATGATTTTGTCATAGGCCAACCAAACTTAAAAAGTAAACCAGATTAAGAAAGTACAGTATTTTAGCTTTTTCAGTGTAATTGTTTTGTCTGAATAATTTCAAAAGATGTTTTTTTTAAATAGTTTGAAATTGAAGTATTAAAAATTAATTATTTGATGCAAATATTAAACTTGCTTACCCACATAAAAAGTATTTAATCCAGTGAATTTGGTGTTTTTGCTTTTGTCAATACAATCTATTAGACTAATAGGTTCTTACATACGTTCTTGGGAAAGACCGGGTGATCTTCCACGAGCGATAGAAATTTTATGTCTTTTCGCGAGTGGAGCGCAGTGAAACGAGCGAAAAGACACAAAAATTTCTATCACGAGTGGAAGATCACCCGGGCTTTCCCAACAATGCATGTAAGTACCTATTTCTTCCGTAAACCAACAACTTTCACTATCGCGAACTCCTAGAGACCCCCGCCATTGATCAGTAAATAATTTGCATAAATTATCCGATCAATATCATTGAGCGTTATGAAATACACATCAAATAAAATTGACTTTTGTGACACTGATTGATAAACTAAGTAGCTTTCTACTGATATTTTAGCTTTTCTCACTAATATTTTATTGAAAGTACAGTATTTTCCTTCATGAGACACCCCATACATGATCATACATGAAATATGACGTGACACATATTTTGACGTCATTGAAGAATGACGTCAAAGGTACAAAAAAGGACATCTAGAAATACGAAAAAATGAAAATAAAAGACACAAATATATTTAATACGGTTGGAGTCTGTATTTGAAAAAAAACCCCAATGGTTAAATCCGTAATATATCTGTTATTCAGCTATCAGACAGGGTATATAATGTGACATTCCCGGTTTAGGATATATATTTAAGCGATTTTTTTCTTGTTAGAGGCGTTCTGATTGGATGTCACAACGAGTAAAGACGAGTGCACGTGAACTCGTCTTACCTCGGTCGTCTCCACCCGAAAACGGCCATTTACGGAAGAATGACTACATCCTGCCATATTTTTGTAAAACAATTAATGACTGATTTCAATTTATTTTAATCACATTTATTATCACCGAGTGGTAACAATACAGTTTTGTTGATGCTATTTGTAATAATGACAGGTTTTTTTTACCCAGATAATCTCATTTTTCTGTCTTGCTTAATTTAATTCTCTGTTCAATTTATGCTATACATTTTGATTATTGCTGTTAAATTAATTCTTTTTCTATCTTCTCTGTGAATTTCATTTCATAACCCCAAGAAGTAAGGGGTATATTTGTTATTAAAGCAGCAGTGGAAATGCAAAATAATCTGCCATTTTGTGACTAATGGAAAGCACTTGCATGTATTTTCCTGGTAAAATCTGCCATTTTCTAGAAAATGGTGGAATCTGAATGATCAACCATCATATTTTCAAAGTATTTTAAAATACAATTTTCTTGGCCTACATTCCAGAAACGGTCATGAACTGTGATGACGATTATGTCAACAAACCGGAAAAATAAAAATGCTTGGGGAATACCATCGATGGAAACATATTTAACAAGCATAATGATCAGGAAAAAAAGACATTAGTAAAAAGGATCTTTTTTACTTGCATGGAATTTATTCAATTCAAACTTCTCTGTTTTAATCTCATCTCACATTGCATTATATTCATTAAAATACTTTTTACTTGATTATCAGGGCGAACAGACCCACTTTTGGGGCGAACGAACCCAAGGCGAATGTGTAGTTAGGGCGAACGGACCCGATACCTATTGAATTGTATTTGTGGACATAATTTTTGATAAAATATATTATGGAATTAAAAGTATAGTATATAGGAAATACACCTGAGGCTGACGTGATCCATCGCTATGTTTTCTAAACAGACTTGGACCACGGCAACATCTGTACAAATTGTAAATTTGTTGAAATAACGACATATTAATATAAATTGCAAAAAATTCTGGTGTTTCTAATGAATCAGCATCAAAATCATTCACCAAGTGATAAATGTTAAAGACTATTCTTTAAAACGTTAAGAAAGCAATGATGCATTTACATTCGATGCACTCTATATTAATCATTATAAATGCACTAGATTTGCAATAGGCTCGAATGAAATAAATTCATCTGGGTTATTACAAAGATTATTATCATATACTTGAAAAACTTACTTCATAAGAACTAAGATGACATGATTATGTAATTTCTAGAAATTCTGAAAGTGAAAGTGCATGTGTTAATTCGGTCTTGAAATTAAATTATTTGAAAGTTGAAGAGAAAACAAAATGGAAAAGCAGATAGAAGAGGTAAATTCACCCAGTTTGATATTTTTTTCTTAGAATCTCATAAAATAAATAGTTGATCATAAATGATAAAGACTTTAAACTTAAAGTTGCAAAGTGTGACAATAAGTCGGCCAGTCATGACATTGGATAATGTTTGATTATTTTTTTTCATGTTTGAAAAGGAATACATGTCCACCCCCACTACCAAAACACCCCCATTTTTACCAAAACGCCCCCACTTTTTACCAAAACGCCCCCATTATTTTTCAGAATAAAAGTTATTTTACCAAAGTGCCCCCACTTTTTTATTGCCAAAACGGCACATTTGATAATTTGTTTCTACTCAAGCGAAGATACATGCATCATGTGTGATGTTTTGTAATTCAAGATTTGTCTGGAGTAAATTTATAAGAATAAGAATAAGAATAAGAATTTTTTATTGCCAATTAAGGTCCTTTGAAAAAAATGTAACAACAAGTATTATACACCATTATTTCTTTTTACATATTCCATATAACAGAATAAAAACAACTCTCACAGCAATTTGTTTCATTGTGGTATATATGCTTTCAACTTTTTTTTTGGTTTACTTTCAAGAAATGGAATTCAGATGTCAAAAAAATACAAAAACAAAATTATTACTATTATAATTAAGAAATTTTTGACACTTTAGAAAATCATGTTGCTAATGTCATATTTTGACAGAAATTTGACGGAATTTTTTTACATTAGCAGCAATAAAATCTTTCATTTTTTGATAATAAACAATAATATTTTAGGTCAACAATTTGGAAAGGATTCAGGTTTACCTTATTTCATAAGTAGGTGTTCTGGTTGCCATTCAAGAATCATTAAATAAGTAAATATTAGTGCATACTTTTTTTGCTAATATCATAATTTGACGGAACCTTGTGTTGCTAACATCACATACTTGACGGACCATTTTGTGCTAAAATCCTTTATTGACGGATAACAGAGGGAAAAGTCCTTCCAGTCTTCTGTATTTAAATAGGTTCATGTGTAAGAAAGAAATGAAATATGACATTAAAAAGACAACTTCTTGGTATGGTTATTCATACTATATTAACTATTCATAAATACAAATACTGAAATAGCCAGTTCCCCAGAAATACATTCTTGTGACATCTGGTATCAAAAGCGCCAGTCATAAAAGCTTTTATTGTTGATCTTCATCTTGGAAGTCTCATGAAACTGTTGAGCAATCAAGAAACTGGTCTAACCCTTCCACATGCTTATGAAGAAATTAAGGGAGATATGAGGAAAATGCAGATGAGACAACAACCCGAAACAATAAAAGAAAAAAAATCAAAAAGAGGTGGCCATGCAGTCTTCAACAATGAGCCCAAACCCACACTCCAAAGCGTATTCTTAATATCCCCATAAAGAATGTTGTGAATAAATTCGACAAACACCACAAACATACAATCATAATAAAATATATGCCGTTCCTAAGCCAGAAATCAAAGCCGGATTTGTTTGTCTATTTTATCTTTGTTTTATGTCGAACTAGAGTTTTCACTTGGGCATTACTTGGTCTGGTCACCGTACTCTGGTGTTGATCGATTCACATACAGGTTGGATTTTTCTCATTGTTGAGTGTTCGATGATCTCTGTAGAAGAACACTAAAATTCAAAGAACATGAAGAATAAGAATAAGAAAAAATTGAGACATTCAGGTACAATTTATTTTACAAATGGGCTTTGATAATTTACTAAGAATCTAATGATATGTACAATTTCAGTGGCAACAGATTTGAGACTTAACGGTATTGTTGTGCCAATGATTTTGAATTTCTTCATACGCTCAATGGCTCTTTCGACATGTATTCTAACTCGAGCTATTCGCTTTGTCAATATCTCTTCCTGTGGTGTAAGATGATCTCTCCCAGATAGAAATTGGGGTATGTTGAGGTCTATTTTCCGTGGATTGAGTATATCCCTTATTAAGAATCCCCCGTCAGCAATCACTAAGTCTCCTGGATCTAACAAGACCTGACTTGACAGTAATATCTTTGTCTGATATGCTGCCTTCATAAACATCAGATAAGAATGTTATAGCTCCTGATGGTGATATTCCCACTAAACATTTCAATGTTGCATGATTTTTGTATGAAGAATACATATTTCCTTGCTCTGCAAAATTTCTAGATGACTGGACAAATATTTCAAAACAGTCTATCACAACACAGGTATTCTTGAATGATTTAAAGCAAGCTGGTAAAAGCTTCTGAATCAGTTCTCTGGATGGAAACATTTTTACCCGAATACCACTGGTTACTTTAAACAGATACTGAATCCAAGTGTTTATTATGGAAGAAACTGTACTTATACTGATTTCATATCTATATGCTAGGTCTTTGTTAGGAAATCTTTGTCTTAGTTTCATGAGCATTATAATCATTTGATTTCTGGGTGTAATTTTGTTTAGTTTCATTTTTTTTTCTTCTTTTCTTTGGAGATTTTGTTTTCTTTCCTTTCCATTACCTTAATTCGTATACATTTCCCACCTTTTCCAAAACACTGAATAGATGATTAAATTGGTTAACTGTTATTCCTGTATAAAATTTGAAAAGTTTTTCTTTTTTTTTTGCCAAAGTATCATAGTCAAACTTCTTTTCATGTCCTTTTCTGACAGGGCTTTTTACTTTTGCTTGAATTTCATTTTTTCTGAGCCTGCGTTCTATTTTATTGGCTAAAACATCACTACAGGTAAAAGTAGAATAAATCATTTGTGTAGAAATTATGTAAAAGCATTTTTTCAAACTAAAATACCAAATTTTCTATTTAAACAAAAAAGAATATATACATTTTATAGGAACTACATTTTGTAGTTGGGAGAAGTTTTGTATTGTTTTATAAGAGACAAATTTTAAGGGAGTTAAGTCTGTCAATTTGCTCTTAAAATCCCTACATTTTTTGAAAATATTTTAATACTTGTTACATATCTCAAAGCAATTATTTTTAAAAATAAAATATGGAAATTCAAAGATATTAATAAATTGTAAATGAGTGCATATCAATAAATTTATGAAGATAAACAGAAAATTATATTTTGATGGACATTTCCAACAGTTAGCACAATTTTAACTGGAATATGTCTTTTCCGTTCTTTCTCTAGAGAGATTTGACATTACACAGTCGCCATCATTGTTTCAAATTATTATGCTTTCTGTAAATTTCTTCTGTAGTATTAAGTGATTAACGATGTTTTTTAAAACGAGATGACTTTTCTCATGAGAGATGACCGAGAAACGTCCTCGAGTTTTAAAAAGCATCTTTAATTATTTTATCGCTATTTTGTATTCATAATTAAATAATTTTTGTTGAGATACTGACATTTTTTAAACACAATTAATATTTTATATCGTTAATCACTTAATTATCAAGAATTTGGTAATGTGACGTCATTATAACATCATATTAGAAAACAATATAATACTATGTGCGTCCTTGACAATGCTTAGCGATAATTGGAACCATCTCATGCGCCCACATGATATGAAATATATCGGTTTTAAACATCAAAGGGAAAATAAACAAAATAGCGATAAAAGTTCATACGATATTTTGGCATATATCACAAAGAATTATATAGCGTTGATATACTATGCAAAAATAGTACATCTACTATGCCAGTTTCACGTGGGGAAGGTTGGGTTTTCAGCTGTCTGTCAAGTTATATATAGCTAGTCCATGTGCAAGGGGGCGGATCCAATCTGTCAATCTATCATAGTCGTCTATTATTCATGTTACTGTTTTTTAATACTTGTTATTGTTGTTAATTAAATTTCAAACTTCAAAAATCTTTATATTTTTAAAGCCTTAAATGAAACAAAGAATATTCTCACACTTTCAAGACTATCTGATCCAATATATTAGTCACCAATATCAGGACCTCCTTTATTGTAATAGTTCTCAATATATTTTGTCTACATATAACAGTCAGCATAATAATAATAATAATGTTGTGTTAGCAATGACTATGCCATATAGTGGTCAGGGTTGAAGACATAGTCATTGTTAACACAACATTATTATATAATTGGAATCGGAGTTGTTTAACGTGCTTCATTGATTTTACATCTATTTTTTCTAAATAGCAAATTTCTGTTTGTTTGTGAATATATAATATGACAGTTGTCTTTGATTGACTGCTTATGTTTTTGTTTTTGTTTTACTTACTTGTTGGCATTAAGATGAATTTCGATGACAACCAACAGAATGCTCCCAGGTTACACATCCAATTTTAACAATGGTCGAAAAGTCCACGTTAAATCTACTAGTGAGTGCATCGTAGGTGGGTCCTTACCACCAAATGAGGAATTGTTCAGCTATATTGTGGCGAGTACAAGTTACATTCAATGAGAAGAAGATGCTGTCCGCTTTGTAATAGACCAAGTTTCTTAGTTGGATTTTTATAGTGCTCGCTCACTAAACAACAACAGTCCACAGATAGACAATCTTATAGTCTTTGGTTTTACCTGACATGGGCTCAATCCTACAATCGACTGCATTTGAGATGAGCACGATAACCATTACACCACCAGTGCTGTATAAAATCTCCTATGATACCCACATAAAAAAGGTCATGTGATATGTATGTAAGTCATTGTGAATGTTTTCTTTTATTTTTTCTTATTTCATTTTTTCAGTTAGGAACTGACATAGAAGAAATATGCAAATTGATCGAAACTACAAGTCGAACAAGAGTAAAAGATTTGTTAGGATTAGATAAAAGAAAATTGGAAACAGAATTGATACAAAAAGAAGATCGCCTTAAAAAGATCAAAGAAAATGAAAGTAATGCCACAGGAGACAACACAACAAAAACATCTAAGTCTGGACCTTATGCTGCAACTATTACAACATACGGTGAGTTGACGTGAGTTAACGGGAAAATAATATGTATCACAGGTCACCTGACCATTAAACCATATAACCACAGGGATTTCAATATTTTTCAAGTGCACCAGTACTTCACTATTTACAGGCTTCAAGTGTACCAGTACTTAACTATTTACAGGCTTCAAGTGTACCAGTACTTCACTATTTACAGGCAGTGCTTTTTCTTAGAATTTGAACATTTTTCATGTACAGTCAAACCTGTGTTAAGAGGTCTTCTTTGGGACAAAGAAAAAGTGGCCTTATAAGACAGGTGACCTCTTAAAAGAGGTTCAATTCATATGAAAGTTTCTATGACAGGACAAGAAAAAGATGACCTTTTAAGACAGGTGACTGCTTAATAGAGGTGACCGCATAGGCAGGTTTGACTGTATATCTTATGCAAGTCTTTGAAATTAGGAGGTACCAATTACCATTTTAAGTGGGTAAAAAGTACCTGGTACTGTCCTTTATTGAAAGGCCTGGTACTCGGGTTTCCTTCACCAATAAAACTGATATAACTGAAATATTGTTGAAAGTGGCATTAGACACCACAACCCCTACCCTGATTAACTGCATTATATTTAATATATTGCAGGCTAGTGGTTATAACACAGTTACTTTTGGTATGAGTTGTAATTTAACCATGTAATATTTTTTGCTCCTCTGAGTTATTTTTCTCTATATCAAGATCCTTTTTTACTTTATTTCATATAATTTATTTATGATGATTATTATTATTTTCAGCGTGGGATCAGTCAGACAAATACATGAAGCTCTATGTTACCTTAAAAGATGTTCATTCATTACCTAAAGATCAAATTACCTGTCAATTTACAAACAAGTAAGATAATACAATGGATATAATCTGTTTGTAACAAGATTTACACGATTTCATATAGATTTCTTTGTAAAATAAAAATGCAATATTTGCCGATATTTTTACTGGTCTTCCTTTATAAATATACATAAAAAGTAGTGCATTTCCGATGAGTTAAAAATGTTGCATCTTGACCGATATTACATTCCTCACTTTCTCCTTAATGTTTGGTACTCACTAGAGAGGTTCCAAGTAAAACGATATTGGCTAGCAAGCAGATGAGAGATAAACAAGATGGCGGAATTATATTGAATACATGTTGCAAAGAAATATAATCGTCACAGACTGAAATATTTGGTACTATATTATAAAAGGGTAATATTGCACTAATATTGAGGAATATTGTCTTTCTGAAACAGCAAAATATTGAAATAAAAATCTTTTATGGGATTAAACATTACCATTTGCATGGTTTACATTATTTGTGATGATATTGTTTTTTATTTTAATGTTATTTTTTTTTTTAGGTCTGTTAGATTAAACTTCTATATTTTAATCTTATTTTTTGTAGGTCTATTAAATTAAACGTCAGTGACCTGAATGGCAAAAGCCATCAACTTTACATTGCAAACCTAATGGAGAACATTCTTCCTGCTGATAGTTATCATAAGGTTTGATTTGTTTATTCTTTATTTATTTAACGAGTCGTTGGCTGTCAGCAATACTCATTATATAAATAAAGAATTAAATTAAATTATAAGGCTTGATTTTATTACCTGAGCGAAATCATGAGAACTGCATCAGTAGGTGTAATGGTTAGAGTGCACACCTCCAAAGCAGTGGAGCATGGGTTCCAACCCCAAACTAAAAATAGGCATTTGTTGCTTCTCTGCTAAGCACACAGAATTTAGGAGGAAGAAGCAAAAAACGTCTGTTCGATGATCAGATTTTGTTAAAAAGTGTCTTAATGTTAAAGCAGGATGATTTGTACAAAGTTATGAGTGATTGATTGTTGTTTAATGCCACCTCAGCAATTTTTCAGCTTTATCCATCCAGTGGTATCAACCACTTTGATTATTATAGAGAATGGACAGCTTAGAATAGCATATATTTCAACTGCATGGTGATGTAATGGTTAGCCTGACATGTGTATCAGATGCAAACTTATGTCAGTGGTGTTATGCTTGTGGTCAGGAGTAAAAATTTTAAGTTGTAATGCCATGTTTTAAGCAGAGAGGAAAGATTTCTGCTGAGCAGTGGAATTTTTTCTTTTTTGAAAAAAAAAATAATTTAGAAATGAAATGTATTAAACTTGGTCCAAACAGCTAGGGAAGAAGGGTATTTGGGCACTGAATAGGGGGTTTCTTCTTTTTTCCATCAGTCATCACTTTCATCTGTTTTAGAAAATTTTAACTGTCGAAGGGGAAATAACTCTAGCCTTTATTTTATTGTATCAGTTGACATTGTCAATGGTAACTATAGAAACAAAGGTACATCATATTGTATTGTTTGTATTTGTACAATCCTCACGACGAGCACCGGTCCTCTGGCCCAAGACCAGGAAAACTTTGTTCGGAGCAATACAAATTTTTGCAGATTTTATTTAGAACTACATTTGTATATAAAAATAAATTCCAGATTTTGATTCGGACCAGTAAATTTAAATTCAAATTTTGAGGACCATTTGTATTATAGATAAAAACAGACACAGTTTTAGTGATGTTAAGAAAGGATGCTGCCAAGACATGGGCCTATGTTACTAAACAAGAAAGTAAAGCAAAAGAATCAAAAAAGTAAGATATTTAGTTGAGACCATTTCATCTATCAAACCTTCATCAATGGTGTACAGGCCTTTCAGTAAGGGGTGGTACCAGGTACTTTTACATGTCTATAATGGTCTTTGGTACCTCCTGATTTTAAAGAGTATTGTATAAGATATTCATGAAAATTGTTAAAATTTTAATAAAAAAGTATCACCTGTAAATAGTGAAGTACTGGTAGACTTGAAAAATATTGAAAGCCCTGGGTGTAATGATTATCGTGCCCGCCTAGAGTGTGGTAGATCGTGGGTTTGGATTGGATCAAACCAAAGACTATAAAATTGGTATTTTCTGTTTCTCCACTAAACACACAGCATTAAGGAGTAAGAGCAAACAGTGGTTGGATCGGTACCAGGATAATGTGTCTGAGTGGAGCAACATGTCTACCAGTGGAGCCACATATCTACCTGTGGACTGTTGTTTCAGTCAGTTAGCACTATAAAAATCTGAGACCTGTTGGTCTAGTACACTGCAGACATCATTATCATCTCATTGAATATAACTTGTTCTCGTCATGATATAGCTGAAAAATTGCTTTCTTAGCTTTATTAAGCAACAATCACTCCATTATTATGATATTTCAATTTGTTGGGTTAGGGTTATGGTGTTTAACGCCACTTTCAACAATATTTCAGTCAGTTTTATTGATGGAGTTAGCCGGAGAAAACCACCCACATGTCGAAAGTCACTGACAAATTTTATCACATAATGTTGTATCTAGTACACCTCGACCTGAGCGGGATTTGACCTCACAACTTTACTCTAATTTGTTGGAAAATTTAAAAATGCTATTAATATTTTTTTTTTGTCAGACCAAAGGTAGATGAAAGTGCTGATCCCAACGACAGCCTAATGACTATGATGAAACAGATGTACGATGAAGGTGACGATGAAATGAAGAGAACAATAACTAAGGCGTGGAGCGAGTCGAGGAATAAACAACAAACCATGTGACACAACTAGACTGAATAACACACCATTACATTTACAACTAGACTGAGTAACACATCATTACATTTACAACTAGACTTAAAAACACATCATTACATTTGTCATCATTATTGTCAATTTTTAGGATCGTTACATTTTTTTTGTGTGGTCATTTTCATCATGAACTCTCAATTGGTTTTTAAATGTGCAAAAGGGGAACCGTTGTGGTCATGATTGTATGGTAGTTGGATTTATAACTACCTATGCAATCAGTGCCTATCACCACTAATGTTGTGTGTTCAAATCCCACTCAGGCGAGGTGTACTCAATACAACATTATGTGATAAAGATTGTCAGTGACTTGCGATAGGTCGGTGGTTTTCGTCACGATATCACCGATATATTGTTGAAAGTGGTGTTAAACACCATAACCCTAACCCCTCTTTAAATGTGCAGAAGTGATTGATAGAGAATGAATAAATGACTTACGTCACCAGTGAGAATGAATAAAAGGCTGAACTCATAAGTATATTAGAATGGCACTTTTTTTTTAAATATACATACAGTGTTTCATAACTTGAACTTATTTTTGCAAAAAACATTTTTGTCATTAACACAGCATATTTGAATTAAAGATAATTTTTTTAAAACAACTTTTTATATGTACTTTTCTAGACCATTTAACTTAAAAAAGTTTTATCCCGTTTCTTTGTCCATGTTAATAAGCTTTTCACATTTTTATATGCCTGTCATTATCTGTCTGGCATAAACATATCACATGCTAATTCGGGGGCCATCATGGTCGTGATCTTATAGTAGTTGGATTTACAACTACCTATGCAATCAGTGCCTATCTCCACTAAAGTTGTGAGGTTTAATTCCGCTCATGGCGAGGCGTTTTCGATACAACATTATCTGATAAAGTTTGTTAGTGACTTGCGACAGGGTGGTGGTTTGTTTTCTCCAGGTACTTCGATTTCCTCCACCAATAAAACTGACGGCCACGATATAACTGAAATATTGTTGAAACACAATAATCCTAACCCTTACTAAGTTTTCTTCAACTGATTTTCTTCAAACTTTACCAGGTTATTAAGATTGGTGGTGTGAGGTTTTGTATATTTTTATATAATTTTCCCTATTTATAATACTTTTATCTCCTGAAAAAATAGTTTGTTGTAAATGTCTTGTGCACTAAACTCCACTTTGCTTTTTTATACCTTTTGAAGATTTTTAATTTTGAAGCTCCAGAGTTATAGGACTTATCTTGTAAACATGTAGTGTACTAATCTCCATTTTGCCTTTGTATACCTTTTGAAGATTTTCAAACATAAACCAGATTATTAGAACTACCCATGTATTATGCACCCCATATTAAATTTCAAACCACTTAAAGGGGCATTATCTGCCAATATCGTAAATATTTGTTACCCATAAAAACTAAAAGATATGATTGATGCCTTAATATAACGTGTTTCTGTAACTTATAAATGTTATGAAATGTACGCGCATCGGGGGAAAAAGGTGCAACTGCTCGTGTTTTGAGATCAATCAAGAAATGGATGCCATCTTATTAATTATCGGCATTGTTTACCGAATCGTCATTAAATCAGTACAACAATGCACTTATTTCTTATTTTCTGTGAATCTGCTTTTAGTTGGCGTTAATTATGGACAAAGAACCATGCAAATTTGCAGTTAATAAGCGACAAAATACAAATTATTCGTTTTTACCTGTCACTAGTAAGGTCAGTTGCATACGGAGAAAGCGAGGTCAAATTATTTGCTTGCAAGGAAATAATAAATCGATGGTAATTTTCGTTCTCAAAAGGCGAAAAGTGGTACGATAAGCTGTTTAATGTGAAATATTTACTTTTATTTCATCATTTTAAAGCTATATACCAATTTCCAAAACATATAATTTTTTTGGTCAAAATCGTAGCTAATGCCTCTTTAAGATGGTGACAGCGTTAAACACTATAACCCTAACCCTAGATGGTGACAACTATGTACATGTATGTAAGAAAAATAAAACAGATATCAACAACATCAAAACAAACCATTCCTCTAGCTAATTTTGCATTCAAAAACATGGAAAGATAATGCCATAAGCTGATGGAAATCTAGGTCATGGCTTGGGACAGGTACACAAATGTGGCAGTGTTTATCCAGTAAATAAAACAGTAATGGCCTACAGCACATCTACAACATCAAAACAAACCATTCCTCTAGCAAATTTTGCATTCAAAAACATGGAAAGATAATGTCATAACCTGACAGAAATCTAGGTCATGGCTTGGGACAGGTACAAAAATGTGGCAGTGTTTAACCAGTAAGTGGAATCCTAATTCTCCACTCTTAATAGTTGGATCTTCAACAGCAAAACTGGTATAAACAAGCAATTACAAAGCTGTAATGGTTTGTTTCAAATCAAAATAACATCTACTTAAACAGATATATGTTATACAATAAAATGAGAGAAAAAAAGGGGGAAACGATTCACCGTATGTACCGAAATCACGATTATTTTGGGGACGGTTCGGTTCACGATACGTGGAGGCCACTTACGATACAAGCGATATGATGCTCATTTTTTGAAAAAAAGTAGTGTTGAACTTCCGTTTTCTTCTTTTGGTGATCATTTAATTAATATTTTGAGAAAAGTGAATCGATTAATTTACGCTTTTAAAATTAACTAATCAAATATCAAATATTTATAATTTCCGCTAGTACGTAAGCGACCTCGTATAAAAAAAAAACATGGCAGCATCCATGTCGACCAGCATGGACTTTAAGGAATAGTTACAGTTTCCTATAAAACATTTTGTGATTCGTATCGTAATACATATCAAATATCGCGATACATATTGCTTGTGGAAAAAGTGTATCGTTACACCCCTACTGAACAGTACTGAAATCCAATCAGAAAATCATAGAAAGTGGGCAAAATTGAATCCCCTAACACACATATACATGATTGCTCACTTTTCTGCCATAGTACAGGCACTTCAATAAAAAGTGGCAGGGTTAAACTAGTTTCTAGGACCCAAACCGCCCCTCTTAGTAAAATGATATACAACATACAAAAGCAGGGTCAGAGAATCCTTGTAATTGCCATACTACTTAGCTGAGCAGGCAGAATCTAGATTACAGTGGTGTCCTATAGGACTTGACTATGAGTATCATGGCGGGTGTCTTGTAAGAAGCAGGAACTGTTTACCTTTCACAAACACCTCGGTTCACCCCCGTTTTTTGGTAGGGTCTGTGTTGCTGATCTTTTTTGTTTTCTGTTTTGTGTTGTGCTGTATTTCTTTGTTTTGTTTGTCTTCATTCTGTATCTTATTACCACACATTAGTCTTATGATAAGAACTTTACCATTGATACCTCTTATAGATTTAATATCAATCTGCAGTAAATATCCAAAGAAATTTATTGTCTCCATGTAACAAATCTATCATAAATTTGCAAAGATAAATAACAACAGTAAACTATATTTAGAATATAATTTATTAGAGAGAAAGACATAATAGTTCTAGAATCAAATTAATACCAGTATCTATATTTAGTTAGAAAACATGACCACCACCCATCTTGAGGCCATCCATATCCATCACCAGGGGATGCCTTGAGCACTCTGTGGGTTGGATCCCAGCTTGAGAACAATAGTATGCATTATAATCTATCATATGGCTATTGACAGCAATAGATCCCCCCACCCCCCCGGCAACCAGATTAAAATAAAAAGAAATACAATGTTATACCTTCTGAGGAGAACCACATGAGCAAAAACATGATTGTACAACAAGATTTATTCAAGACAGTCACATGATAGAAATGACTGCAGTCATATTATTGTATAACATGACTTGAGTCACATGGTAGTACAACATGACTTCTAAAAGACAGTCACATGATTACCAATAATAAACATTGTATAAAAATATAATATATTATGGTCATTTTGAAATATACGAAAATCAGATATATAAATAAATAATGAAAACACATTGGTGAACATTATTCAAAATTTGTTTTCTATTGTACTGGCAAGGAGGTGCCATGTGAGCCATGGTATATGTTATTCTGATTATTTAATGATATGTATCTATCTGCTACCTGATAATCTCTCACTTGCTCTCCTTATTGGTATGTTGTAGTGTGTGGGTCAGGGTCAGGGTTATGGTGTTTAACGCCACTTTAACAACATTTCAGTTCTATCAAGGTGGTCAGTTTTATGAGTGTAGGAAAGAAGGGTACCTGAAGAAAACCACAGACCTGCCGCAAGTCACTGACAAACTTTATCACATAATGTTGTATCAAGTACACGAGCGGGATTCGAACTCACAACTTTAGTGGTGATAATCCAACTATCATATGATCACGACTTTGATGCCCCCTGCAGTGCGTGAGATGTGAAGAAAACCAATAATGGATCACATGCAAGTGACCATAACGTCCAATCAAATTTGTGCTGATAAATAAATTATTTTGTAATAATTGCATATTGCTACATAGATACAAATGTATTAATCCCAAATGTTTCCACGACTTTCATACTTGGTAAAATACATAACAGACATAGAACATACTTCATCTACCAATGTTGATAAACTCAATCATTAAATTTCTTGAAAATAAATATCTGATTCAACGTTTTTTTCTTCTGCTTCCAATCAATATCTCTTGTTTTTAGCAACTTCATAACTAAAAAAAAAAACATTTTTCCTGATAAAAATCTCCTTTGAAATGGTTTCTTCAAAAATGATTGACAGTATGAGTGATTTCTGATCATTATAAACTGAAAATATAAGCCAAAAAAATATGTGATGCATTTTGAATCTTTGTGTTTACCATAGAAGATACATAATCCTATTGTCTTCTGATACATGTACTGTTATGTAAAAAAGTAGAAAAATGGTGGCTATAATTCAGAAGAAAAATGCATGGGTTATGTGTCTAATACCACTTTCAACAATATTTCAGTTATATCCTGGCAGTTGGTTTTATTGATGGAGAAAACTAGAGTATTCACAGAAAACCACCAACCTGCCGTTACTGACAAACTTGATCACATTAAAGTGTATTTATTACACCTGGGCACGAGTGGGAACTTAACTCTCAACTTTAGTGATTGCAATATTAACTTCATGCCTCAGATGCACATTTCTGTATGTATCTTCTTCAATGCCAATGGTGTTCAACCCCAATATAGTAATAATGCAGTCTGCGAATTTAGCCACAAGTCCAATGGCTTGTGAAATTTGACATGAGAAGTCCTACTGGCTTGTGACAATTTTTTCAGCTGTGACTACTTTTCTTGCATAACTCTGATCTCGTTTTCCATGATCTGTCAAGACCGTTGCAATTGATAAAAAAAAGCGTGTTGCATTGCCTAACAACAAAAGTCTAGCACGATATATTGTTCGGTTTTTTTACGACAGTCTTGTTAGTCAAAATATTTTTTGTTTGTTTCCGCTATGCTGATTGGTCAATTTGATGGAATATTATGTATCGGAATTAACATCATTCTCTCGTAAATACAGTATTTATGACTATATAATAAATCTATGGACAAATGTCATATTCAAATTTATTTCAGTCGTTGATCTAAACCTTGTAAAAAATTGTCTTGATATGGGGGACTTGTAAAAATTCCATTGGCACAAGTCCCCCTGGCTGGTAAGTTAAAAAGTTTATCATGAAGACTGATAATGTTATCATGTCACTTAATGTTTGCTATATAGCAATACACATGTATCACCAAATTATAGTAAAATCTAATACAGTAATGTCCACCTTATAAGGTCACCTTTCTGAAAAAGTGGCTTATGAGAGGGGTTGCCTCACTTGAGGAGGCAATTTAGTAATATTTTACTATCTCGTTACCTTTGAAATCTGGCTTTTGGTGGGAGGTACCTTACAAGAAGGGAACTACTGTAGTTTTAAGCTCAATGGGTTTAATGATTTTAGTTTGCAATATATGATTTCTCTGGGATGTATTAAGCTAGAAACTACAACCAACTGACCAAATGTTTACTTTGAGTTGTCATGGAAACGACTTATCAATGTTTGAGATAAAGAGATTCAACTGTACCAATATAAGATCACTTATAATAAGGCTGAAATCTGGTGCATACAGGAGTTTAAATTCTAATCCTATAACATCACATTATTTTTTGGTTTCCTGTAATAAAAAACCACGAAATTTAATATGATAAAAGCTGCGGTAGTTTATCCAATAATAAATTAGTTTGTGTAAAAATTATACCGTGAGACCTGTCTAAACCGAGCCCTAAATAAACGGAACAATAATAAAGTCTCAAATGAAGAAAATCTGTTCAATTTAACCTGTATAAACTGAACACCTGTCTATTCTGAACACTAAAGTTGGTCCCAAGGAAGTTCAGTTTAGACAGTTTTTAACAGTATTCAATATTAAATGATTCAAAAAATACATACCACTGTTATGCTAACCATTAATAAGCTCCTGTCATCTATCTGTTACAATAACGTTTTGTAAACTTTTCGTTGCTATACATTTTTTCACTTCATTAAGAATATTTTGTAGCCTTCTGTCTAAGGCAGGGTAATATTTGTCATACAGTACAGGTGATATTGAATCTTGACTTAAAATTGTCCACATAATTTTACTTAATAAACCATTCTGTAATATCAAGAGAGTCTGCCATGTTGATTCTCTAATTCTAAAAAAAAACAATTTGAGCAATGTGTAGTGAAATCGGTTTGAATTAAACTTGAGTACCATAATCTCCAATCCTGTGTCCACAAACTACAAATGTTATCTAGTTCACTGAAATATTTGTGAATGATTGAAAGATTGCTATTTAATGCCATGTTAAAAAAACAAAAATGAGCAAATTTTCAGCTTTATCATGACAAGAACAAGTTACATTTTTATGAGATGATGATGATGTCCACTTTGGCTTTGTACTAAATAAACAGTTTGCAGGTAGACATGAGTGCTTAGCGGAGAAGCAACAAATACCAATTTTATAGTGGTGGTTTGAACAATCTGCAGTGAAATCGGTTTGAATTGTACTTGATTACCATTATCTCTAATCCTCTGCACAGGAATCTGAAATTTTATCAATAAATTACCTCAGTTGCTGTAATTTTACTTTCCACCTATCTTCACTATCAATCATATCAATCTTTACATGCAATGATAATTACAATTTGTGCTTAAATGTGTAAATTGTCTCCCTTGTCACAATTCAAATAGTCACACGATGACTTATATCTCTGATACCAATTTGAACCTAAATGTGTAAATTATCTCCCTTGTCACAATTCAAACCTATTTCTCTAATAACAATTTGAGCCTAAATGTGTAAATTATCTCCCTTGTCACAATTCAAAATATCACACCATAACTTATTTCTCTGATAACAATCATTTGGACCTAAATGTGTAAATTATCTCCCTTGTCACAATTCAAGTAGTCATACCATGACTTTTCTCCCTTGTCACACTAAAATGTCCCACCACAACTTATATTACAGTTCCTTGTGTAATATTTATACTGCGGTTTTCCGTGTTAAACAATCGAATGCGAAGCATGACATTGTTTAACCATTTAACTCGGAAAACTGTGGTATAAATGAAGCCATGCAATATCACATCTAGGTTGTTGATTATTGTACAGCTCTCCGAGAGTAATAAAACTAAAGCCCAGATTTAAAGTGTGCAATATCTCGTATCTGCGTGTATTATTTCATAGTTCTTAGCTGTTGCTTACATTCTGGTATAATAATACATTCATGTTACAAAAATAAAAAGATATAATGTCTTATTTTATATAAAGATAAAATATTAAACATACTTGCAGCACTGATAAAGAGGAGCAAGTATTGTGAGCTCATCTTCATTTGGATTACCAAAACTGTAAAATAATATAAAACAACTTGAGTATTAGTGAATAGAGCGTAAAACCAAATGAAAAATTTTGCAGCCATATTGTGGCGAGAATAAATCATATTGTGCAGTGATTTTTGTGGTGTCTGTTTGTATTAGATAATACATAATTTGTCTACCCTAAGCCTGAACTGTCTCCTTGTAAATAGCTGTGTGTAGAACAGAGAAGCAACAAATACCAATTTTACAAAGACTTTGGTTTGATCCGACCTGTGATCACTTATACTGCAGTTGCATGTATTTACTCATTAATGTAACCTTTTTCTGATTTTCTCTGGCCTCTCCGGTTTCCTCCACCAATAAAAACTGACCGCCACGATATAACTGAAATATTGTTGAAAGTGTCGTTAAACACCATAGGTGGATTTTTATTTTCATTAATTTTTTTCCCTTGAACAAAGGAATAGAATAGGAATGAAAATTTGATTTTTCTTTTTTTTTAAGGAAGGTCGTTTAAAAATGAAACCTTTTAATTGAAAATTTTAATTTGTCTCATGTAATGAAACAATCTAATTAAAATCAGATGTTTGTTGCACCATTTTTTTTCACCATATAGCTACGACTTTCATCTGTTTGTAAATTTGTAGATTTCAAACTCCAACTGAGGTCAAGTCTTTTGTGTAATATAAACTCATTTGTTGAGTTTGTCAAGTGAGTTAATTTATATTATTCTGTTCATTAAATATTTTTCTACAACCTTCAATAATTAATTATTGTAGTACATGTATATATCTATATAATTATGTCGGTGCCATCATGGTCATGATCGCATGGTAGTTGGATTTATAACTACCTGTGCAATCAGTGCCTATCACCACTAAAGTTATGAGTTCAAATCCCAATCCTGGCATATGTCCACTGTCTATACCTTGAGCGAAATAAACAACTGATGACAATACAGGTAAATCAGAATCAAACGCACCTTTTACCATTGTCCAGGAGTAAGATCATACTGGTATCTGTATTACCCAGTGTTTCATAATGATGACGGTCACCATTTCCTATTAGATAATCCAGTACAGTAGAATCAATTAGATCCATCAGACGTGGACCTTCTTTATATTTTTGTAATTGTAGGACGTCCCTGCAGTAGTTCATATCATACTCCCATCTGTAAAACAAATAAGAAAGCAAATGGAAAATACATATAGAACAGCAGTATTGAAGGTCTGCTTAATGCCACTTTCAACAATATTTAAGTTATATCGTGATGGTCAGTTTTATTGGTGGAGGAAACCAGATTATCTAGAAAAAAACCACCGATCTGTCGCAAGTCACTGACAAACTTTATCACCTAATGTTGTATGGAGTACACCTCGCCATCAGCAGGGTTCGATCTCACAACTTTAGTGGTTATAGGCACAGATTGCATAGGTAGTTGTAAATCCAACTATCATATGATGACGACCATGACAAACCCGCAAGTCCGATAGGATTAGCTGTAATACTAGAGATCATGTATGTTAAGACTTTCAAAACTGACATTGTTGTTTTTATCAGCAACATAATTATGTGCTTGACATCAAACAGACAGATAATTTTCAGTATCAGAGTCACTTCATTGATACTTACAATATCACAAAGGAAAAATGTCAAATAAATGGTATGACAATACACAAAGGCAAAGATAAGAAAGCAGTAAGAAGGAAATAAATGTTTATATAATTTTCAGAATATACATAATCAGACTTTTTGAAATTCGACAAACATTTTTGTTTGTGTATTTTGTTTTGCACCGGAAATCGGAAATGCAACTGGTATGCCGAAACGATCACGGTCAACTCGGAATTAGATTCTGCTTCAAATGACATTTACTTCTTAAACATGCAACTGTTTCCATGGTAATTCTATTAATCATTGTATTTTTATAGTTTAAACTGGCTGTAATGCATCAACGCGACCATTTCATGTGTTTATATTTGAAAACATGGCGGGTCAGGTTTTTATTGTTCCCATCACCGATTCCGCTTAAATATTAGAATTTTGTAAATTCCGGTCCTGCACAATTTCAGTAGGTCCTGCAGAAAATAATTGGGTGCAGGACCTATGTCCTGCATATTGATTTTTTTTTCTCCAAAAGTCTGCATAATGAATCAAAATACATAATTCTATTGGCTTAAATCATGTCAGGTGACATTCTGTAAATTGTTTGATAAAAAATTATGTTGAATCTGTTTCACTTTCACTCTACCATTTTTTACTGATGGTAGTTTGTGTTGATTAAAACTCATATATATTTTCACTTACTGTTATGTAATAAGACAATAACAGTCGTTTGTATCAGTTAATATGAGTTTTTATGGAAATACAGAACCAATATTGACCTTGGCTTTAGGCCTTGATCAATATTGATTTCTCAGGTCTCATATCATCTCGACCTCTACATAAGACTATAATCGTATAATTAATAGTGTTATTAATGAGTTTTTTAGGGAACTGCAGAACCAATATTGACCTTGGCCTCCAGCCTCATTCAATATTGATTTCACAGGTCACATATCATCTCGACCTCTACAAATGTCTATAATTGTATAATTAATAGTGTTATTAATGAGTTTTTTTGGAAATACAGAACTAATATTGACCTTGGCTTTAGGCCTCGTTCAATATTGATTTTGTAGGTATCATCTCAACCTTTACAAAAATATAAAATTGTATAATTAATAGGGGTTAATGCACAAATATTGGTGAATTTTTATTCTCCCAAGCAAAATATGATATAATTGCATGAGCTTGTGATTATATTTTTACAAAACATAGATAAGAATACATTTACCTCTTTACTTTTCCTCGTTTATAAGATCTTATCCATGGGTTGACATGCTGGACCAGAGGATATTTGTCTGGCAGCCATAAAATGACAGCACCTTCTAATATATCACCATCAGCACACACACCACTGGTTTTACCTTTACAGTAGTAACATTCACCATAGAAACACTGGCTGCCATCTTAAAAATTGATGTTTAGAAAAATAGAAACACTGGCTGCCATCTTAAAAATTGATGTTTAGAAAAATAGAAACACTGACTGCCATCTTAAAAATTGATGTTTAGAAAAATAGAAACACTGGCTGCCATCTTAAAAATTGATGTTTAGAAAAATAGAAACACTGGCTGCCATCTTAAAAAAATGATGTTTAGAAAAATAGAAACACTGGCTGCCATCTTAAAAATTGATATTTAGAAAAATAGAAACACTGGCTGCCATCTTAAAAATTGATGTTTAGAAAAATAGAAACACTGGCTGCCATCTTAAAAATGGATGTTTAGAAAAATAGAAACACTGGCTGCCATCTTAAAAAATGATGTTTAGAAAAATAGAAACACTGGCTGCCATCTTAAAAATTGATGCTTAGAAAAATAGAAACACTGGCTGCCATCTTAAAAATTGATGTTTAGAAAAATAGAAACACTGGCTGCCATCTTAAAAATTGATGTTTAGAAAAATAGAAACACTGGCTGCCATCTTAAAAATTGATGCTTAGAAAAATAGAAACACTGGCTGCCATCTTAAAAATTGATGTTTAGAAAAATAGAAACACTGGCTGCCATCTTAAAAATGGATGTTTAGAAAAATAGAAACACTGACTGCCATCTTAAAAATGGATATTTAGAAAAATAGAAACACTGGCTACCATCTTAAAAATGGATGTTTAGAAAAATAGAAACACTGGCTACCATCTTAAAAAATGACATTTAGAAAAATAGAAACACTGGCTGCCATCTTAAAAAATGACATTTAGAAAAATAGAAACACTGGCTGCCATCTTAAAAATTTACATTTTGTGTTCTGAATAGACAGGTGTTAGGTTTATACAGGTTAAATTAGCAATGATTTCCTACATTGGGAAAAGTGCAAAATCAGGACAGATTGTCATTCTACGAAATTAAATAGCACATGTCTTATTAGGCAGTAGCAGTTGACAAACAAAATTAAATAAAATTAAAATTTTGATTACAGTTTGTAGCTTTTTTCAATTAAGCATTTACAATTACACAGATAAAAAAATGACAATGAAAACTATGTGAGTTAAAAATAATTACAGCTTACAGTCACAAAGTTAAGTAATGAAATAATAACATTATGTCCCTTTTCTTCTGGTATTACAAAAAGTACTTTTTTCTTGAAAGGAGGAGGGACTTTCATCAGGACAGACACCACAAATATTAAAAAGTTACTAGGTGTCTTCATACCAAAGTTTGAATTTAATAAATTAATTTATTCAAAACAAGTCATAAAGTAGTTCCGATATTATAAGCCACCCCTGCAATGAAATATTTTTCCTTATAAGAGGGGTGGCCACTTTTTTCTTGTCTTGTCGTAGAAAATTTCATATGAATTGAACCTCTTTTAAGAGGTCACCTGTCTTATAAGAACACATTTTCTTTGTCCTAAAGGTGGCCTCTTAAGGGGGTACCGTACACTACAGGGAGATAACTCATTAAAATCAGTTGAACGCTTTGATCATATGATGTTTGTATGCAGATTTCAAGCATCTCTGTGATCAAAACCACAGAGAGAAAAGCTGCTATGTGGCTAGTGAATTTATAGCTCTGAGTCTGTTGGTTGGAATTTGTTAAAATTTTGATATTTATTACAGTGGATATATTCAAACACACTGCCAAAAAAATAAGAAAATTAAAGGAGCAGATCAAATGTTACCTGAAGTGTATAGTACCACCTTAATACAGGTTTGACTGTATTTGACCATCTCAGTACATCTGAAATCTGGCCTGGTAAGAGGGGAGACTTTGATGTAAGTAGTCTAATAAGAAGGGGAATACTATACTATTCTGAAAATAGTAAATACCTTTAGTGTAAAATGTCTTTAGCAATTTTTCAGATGCTACTGGAATGATTTCTAATTTTAGGTTGATTCTTCTTCCTACAGCTAAAGGAGTTCGTCTGAATTCTAAAACTCTAGAAAAAAAACCACACAAATTATATATAGTCATACCTTGCTATCTCTAACTCATACAAGTTGTGGTGTAATACCTCTAACTCATACAAGTTGTGGTGTAATACCTCTAACTCATACAAGTTGTCGTGTAATACCTCTAACTCATACAAGTTGTCGTGTAATACCTCTAACTCATACAAGTTGTCGTGTAATACCTCTAACTCATACAAGTTGTCGTGTAATACCTCTAACTCATACAAGTTGTCGTGTAATACCTCTAACTCATAAAGTTGTCGTGTAATACCTCTAACTCATACATGTAATACCTCTAACTCATACAAGTTGTCGTGTAATGGTTTGCATGCTCACCTCATGTGCAGTAGATCATGCGATCATGTCCTAGTGTGGTCAAACCAAAGACTATAAAATTGGTACCGGTATTTCTTGCTTTTCTGCTAAGGATGCAATAAAAAGGAATAAGAACACAGAATTGGTTTGCTCAGAATCAAGATAATGTGTCAGAGTATGACAACATGGAGCTGTAAGATCACAGAATTGGTTTACTCAGAATCAAGATAATGTGTCAGAGTATGACAACATGGAGCTGTAAGAACACAGAATTGGTTTACTCGGAATCAATATAATGTGTCAGAGTATGACAACATGGAGCTGTAAAAACACAGAATTGGTTTACTAAGAATCAAGATAATGTGTCAGAGTATGACAACATGGAGCTGTAAGAACACAGAATTGGTTTACTCAGAATCAAGATAATGTGTCAGAGTATGACAACATGGAGCTGTAAGAACACAGAATTGGTTTACTCAGAATCAAGATAATGTGTCAGAGTATGACAACATGGAGCTGTAAGATCACAGAATTGGTTTACTCAGAATCAAGATAATGTGTCAGAGTATGACAACATGGAGCTGTAAGATCACAGAATTGGTTTACTCAGAATCAAGATAATGTGTCAGAGTATGACAACATGGAGCTGTAAGATCACAGAATTGGTTTGGTCAGAATCAATATAATGTGTCAGAGTGTGACAACATGGAGCTGTAAGATCACAGAATTGGTTTACTCAGAATCAAGATAATGTGTCAGAGTATGACAACATGGAGCTGTAACAATCCTTGTAATATTTTATTCTCGCTTGATCATAAAAGATGCAAATTCAGAATAATAAAATTATATCATTGTTCATATGAAGATGCAGACAATCTGACTATCGCCTTCACCTGAATATTGAAGTATCAGCATAGCATCGTTCCATAGAATGCAATTCAGTGCATCAGGTTATAACTTATTTTAGCCTTTAGACTTAAATCAAATTCTGCTAACATTCTATACTAAGCTGATTAACCAGGGTCGTTACTTTAAGATAGATACAGAAATGTTTCTGTTGATTAACACTCCCTGATCAGTATAACAGTATAAATATTCAGTACCCTCACATGTTAATACTATTATTGAATGCCATTCAGAATATTTATTGGGGCATAAAAATTAATTATTCATTAAAATATATATATATATATATATATATATATATAAACGTCTAAAATGTTAGCACAACGATATCAAAAAAATATGTTAAAATGTAACAAAAATAACTATAAGTCTACAAAAAGACTATAATTATAATGAAATCGACGGATATTTCGCTTGACCGACAAGCTTCATCAGCGTCTGTTAGGAATCGGATTACAGACGCTGATGAAGCTTGTCGGTCAAGCGAAATATCCGTCGATTTCATTATAATTATAGTCTTTTTGTAGACTTATAGTTATTTTTGTTACATTTTAACATATTTTTTTGATATCGTTGTGCTAACATTTTAGACGTTTATTTATCATTTTTGTTTGTTTGCACAGTATCGTTAACACTTGTTTCCGATCCGACATCTCGTAGATTTATACGTTGGCTACTTTTTCAGATGTTTATATATATATATATATATATATACGTCTGAAAATTAAACCAAACAGTGTTAGAATTAGATTTTAGAGCTGTCAAATTTTTGTTCTTCCCTCGACGGGATTTGAACCCACACCATTGTTACACTGCAGCACCATTCGCTTAGCCTTACGTCCAGCGCCCTAGACCACTCGACTACATCCACTCCCTATATATATAAGATATTGTTAATGACAGGGAGGATTCTGGTTAGGAAATAAAATAACAGAAAATCAATAGAAATAGCTGAAACCTTCTACAGTCCTTTTCAAAAAGGTCCATGTTTGACCTGTTCAGACGGTGACCTGCAAGTTCATTAGGATTTTTTTTCAGAGGAAAATAGTTGAATCAGTTAAATAACTGAAAAAAATCAGCCATGCTATGATTGATACACATATTCATTTACTGATACATAAAAGGTCATAATAAATAGACCACGACGGTATATCTTCATACCTATTGATTAACAGATCAACCGTACAACTGCATAAAATCATTCAATCATGTCAGTATACCGTAGAATACATGAAGTAACTGCAGATTTTATAGTATTATTACGTGATGTTTTTCATATTGGCCTAGTTATAGGTCCGAGGCCTGCTGTATTGGCCTGAGGTGCAGCCGAACGCCAATACAGCAGACCGAGGACCTATAACTAGACCAATATGAAAAACATCACGAAATGATACCTTTATTAATTAACCAGTTCAATATCTCTCGGGATTTTTCCTTGCAATTGTCGAAATGTCTAGCGGATTCCGATTTAGTTGTTATTGGACTGACTGGAATTGGGCCAATACGGAAAATATCCGTATTGGACTGGTTTTTGCCGTATTGGCCCAATGGAAGTTTTTATATTATATTGACAGATTTGATCATATAAAGGCTAATAAATCATAGTTAATTAATAATGATCTTTATTAACAATCAATAAATACATAAAAAGTTTTATTGATCCTTGTAAGAAATGTTTCCAGTTTCATTTTCAGGAAATGTAAGACTCAAGAAAGACAAGAATTGTTTTCCCCTGGTATGATATCTGACTGGAACCATAATTTTAAGTGGCTCAGTTGGAATATTCAAGGTTTCTGTCTGCTCCATCAAATACTAATTTGTTTTATTAAAGGTGATATATTTCTCTATTTATTCAGAAATTATATGTATTTGCAACAACTTTTTTATTTACTTATAGATTTAACGGGTAAAGTATTTCATTAAGTATCACTCTCTCTCACAGCAATCACAAAAATTAATTGTCACCACTTTGATGTCAGCCAAATTAAAAAATGACAAAAAACAATATACAGTATTTAATCTATATATAGATAAAACATTCAGCATAAAAACACAATCATGGCACATCACATGACCAGGTGTAATTTATGTGTCAGCACTTATTTATTTCACAACTTTCTACATAGATGTCTATATTTAGACTACTAAAATGTCGTGTAGTTGTGGACTACTTTGTATGAACACATGTAGGCCTCCACAACACAGAAAACCTAGTGAAGAGTAAGCAGTCCCTACTTCTTATAAAACACTCACAATGTTACTAAAAAAAAAGTGAGGTCAAGTCTTTGTTAAGGCATTTAGCAAAAAAACAAAGTCAAGTTCAATTACCTGCCAAGGTGGAAAGCAGCTATTTCTCCATTATGTCTATCCCATCCTGATTGTATAGAGTTCTGTATGTAGTCTCTCTCAAACCTACAAATTTAAACATTCATCAATTCTGTGCAAGCTACATGTATTTGAAATTGTTTTATAGACTGTTTAAAGATATGAGTATATATTTTGTAAAACTTTCCTTTTCGGGCAACATGTGATATATGTAACATGGTTTTATCATGTTTACTAACAGCTGTAACACAGGGTTAGAGTTATGGTGTTTAATGCCACTTTCATCAAAATTTCAGCTATATCATGGCGGTCAGATTTATTGGTGGAGGAAACCAGAATACCTGGATAAAACTGCAGACCTGCCGCAAATCACTGAAAATTTTATCACATAATGTTGTATCGAGTACAATTTGCTATGAACTTTTAATGTTTTTGTAGATTAAATTGAACACACATCATCGTTCTTTATAGATATCATAAGATGTATTTGAAGATGACCGAGATGCTATTTAAAATGGCAGACTAAGAAAAATGTGATGAAAAATTTTCTTTTCTTATTTTGCTATACACACACAGTTGGCGTGTGCCACGTTTGGCTTTAATAGTTGTATAAACAGGAAATGTAAGTGACGTCTGCTGTTTGACAAAACTTAAATCATTTTCCTTTCGAGCAGGGATATACAAATTTAACAAGGGCAATGCAAAGCATGGAGTATCCCCTCGCCTAAAAATTTGACCTGGTGACCTTGACCTTTGACCTAGAAAATCAATAGGGTTCCAGATTCTCTTAAGGACTAAGTATGTACCATGTTTGGTCAAAATCCATTAAAGGATGTTGATTCTAGAGTGTTCACAAGGATGTTATGCGGTAAAAAATTTGACCCGGCGACCTTGACCTTTGACCTTGAAAATCAATAGGTTTTCAGATTTTCTTAAGGATTAAGTATGTACCAAGTTTGGTGGAAATCCATTGAAAGATGTTGATTCTAGAGTGTTCACAAGGATGTTACAGGGTAAAAATTAGACCCTTGACCTTTGACCTATGACCTTGAAAATCAATAGGGTTCCAGATTCTCTTAAGGACTAAGTATGTACCAAGTTTGGTCAAAAACCATTGAAGGATGTTGATTCTAGAGTGTTCACAAGGATGTTACGGAAGGACGGATGGTAGCGTTACTATATCCCTTCGCAACTTCGTTGGCGAGGGGATAATAAACCATAATAGAATGAGGGTAAATTAAAGCTTACATTTTTGGTTTAAATGCCACCTTCTGTCCTCCTTCGAGTTCTAGTGATATCTTGAGTTGTGTCCCCTTGTATCCAACGTCAGCTGATAAAATCTTGGAGGTTTTCAGTGAATGTAACACGCAACCTGGAAAAAAATAGCATTTATTAAACCACCAGTGAATGTAACACACAACCTGAAAAAAATGCATCTTTCAATAAATAATTAAAAAATAATTACTTAAAATAAAGCAATAAACCAATAACTTAATTAAAAAAAAAAGCATAAATGATGAACAATATCTACAACTACTTAGCTGCAGAACTGTAACTCTTAACTGTCGCTTTTATTTTATTTTTAATAACAACATCTGGAGCTACAGTTCCACAGCTACAGAAATACAACACAAATCACTTTTCAGGTCTACATTACATTAAAACACAAAAACCTGTTATAATACAACTAATGAATTTAATACATTTGTTGAAATTAGAGCATCAGAAAAAAATAAACAAATACAAACAATTAACACTGACACTGAATGAACCCTCATATTACAAATAACCATGAACAATTATCATTAACATTAACAGACAGTTGGCTAGATGAACCCTTCTATTACAAAACTAATTAAATCACATACACACAAGAGAGAAGAATTCTTTCTATTAGAATTAGCTAATTAAATTACTCAGGGGAGTCGTAAAGAAAACAACATGTTTTATACAACACTTGATACATTATATATAGTTAATCAATAAGGGCTCTAATACCAATTTATTGTCTTATTTCAATCTTAGTAAGGTAAATTCTCCCAAAGGAAATGGCTTTATAAGAGAATAAATGTAATAATATATCTCTGAGAAATCACTTTGGTCTCTTAATATACAATTTGATATTGCAGACTGAAATTAATGTTCTGATTGTTTAACGTCTAGGCAGCAGTATTTCAGCTATTTTCAGTCTAGCCAGCAGTATTTCAGCTATTTTCAGTCTAGCCAGCAATAGTTCAGCTATTTTCGGTCTAGCCAGCAGTATTTCAGCTGTTTTCAGTCTAGCCATCAGTATTTCATCTATTTTCAGTCTAGCCAGCAGTGCTTCAGCTATTTGCAGTCTAGCCAGCAATATTTCAGCTATTTTCAGTCTATCCAGCAGTATTTTTAGCTATTTTCAGTCTATCCAGCAGTATTTCAGCTATTTTCATTCTGGCCAGCAGTATTTTAGCTATTTTCAGTCTAAGCAGCAGTATTTCATCTATTTTCAGTCTAGCCAGCAGTCTTTCAGTTACTTTCAGTCTAGCCAGCAGTCTTTCAGTTACTTTCAGTCTAGCCAGCAGTATTTCAGCTATTTTCAGTCTAGCCAGCAGTATTTTTTAGTTATTTTCAGTCTAGCAGGCAGTATTTTAGCTATTTTCAATCTAAACAGCAGTATTTCATCTATTTTCAGTCAATCCAGCAGTATTTCAGCTATTTTCAGTATATCCAGCAGTATTTCAGTAGCCAGCAGAATTTCATCTATTTTCTGTCTAGCCAGCAGTATTTCAGCTATTTTCAGTATAATCAGCTGTATTTCAGTCTAGCCAGAAATATTTCAGCTATTTTCAGTCTAGCCAGCAGTATTTCAGCTATTTTCAGTATAGCCAGCAGTATCTCAGCTATTTTCATTTTCAGTCAAGTCAGTAGTATTTCTGCTGTATTCAGTCTAGCCAGCAGTATTTCAGCTATTTTCAGTCTAGCCAGCAGTATATCAGCTATTTGCAGTCTAGCCAGCAGTATTTTAGCTATTTTCAGTCTACCCAGCAATATTTCAGCTATTTTCAGTCTAGCCAGCAGTGTTTCAGCTATTTTCAGTCTATCCAGCAGTATTTCAGCTATTTTCAGTCTATTCAGCAGTATTTTTAGCTATTTTCAGTCTAGCCAGCAGTGTTTCAGCTATTTTCAGTCTATCCAGCAGTATTTCAGCTATTTTCATTCTAACCAGCAGTATTTTAGCTATTTTCAGTCTAAGCAGCAGTATTTCATCTATTTTCAGTCTAGCCAGCAGTATTTCAGTTATTTTCAGTCTAGCCAGCAGTATTTTAGCTATTTTCAGTCTAGCCAGCAATATTTCAGCTATTTTCAGTCTTGCCAGCAGTGTTTCAGCTATTTTCAGTCTAGCCAGCAGTATTTCAGCTATTTTCAGTCTATCCAGCAGTATTTTTAGCTATTTTCAGTCTAGCCAGCAGTGTTTCAGCTATTTTCAGTCTATCCAGCAGTATTTCAGCTATTTTCATTCTAGCCAGCAGTATTTTAGCTATTTTCAGTCTAAGCAGCAGTATTTCATCTATTTTCAGTCTAGCCAGCAGTATTTCAGTTATTTTCAGTCTAGCCAGCAGTATTTCAGCTATTTTCAGTCTAGCCAGCAGTATATTTTAGTTATTTTCAGTCTAGCAGGCAGTATTTTAGCTATTTTCAGTCTAAACAGCAGTATGTCATCTATTTTCAGTCAATCCAGCAGTATTTCAGCTATTTTCAGTCTAGCCAGCAATATTTCAGCTATTTTCAGTCTAGCCAGCAGTGTTTCAGCTATTTTCAGTCTAGTCAGCAGTATTTCAGCTATTTTCAGTCTAGCCAGCAGTATTTTTTAGTTATTTTCAGTCTAGCAGGCAGTATATCGGCTATTTGCAGTCTAGCCAGCAGTATTTTAGCTATTTTCAGTCTACCCAGCAATATTTCAGCTATTTTCAGTCTAGCCAGCAGTGTTTCAGCTATTTTCAGTCTTGCCAGCAGTATTTCATCTATTTTCAGTCTAGCCAGCAGTATTTCATCTATTTTCAGTCTAGCCAGCAGTGTTTCAGCTATTTTCAGTCTAGCCAACAGTATTTTAGCTATTTTCAGTCTTGCCAGCAGTATTTCATCTATTTTCAGTCTAGCCAGCAGTGTTTCAGCTATTTTCAGTCAAGCCAGCAGTATTTCATCTATTTTCAGTCTTGCCAGCAGTGTTTCAGCTATTTTCAGTCAAGCCAGCAGTATTTCATCTATTTTCAGTCTAGCCAGCAGTGTTTCAGCTATTTTCAGTCAAGCCAGCAGTATTTCATCTATGTTCAGTCTAGCCAGCAGTGTTTCAGCTATTTTCAGTCAAGCCAGCAGTATTTCATCTATTTTCAGTCTTCCCAGCAGTGTTTCAGCTATTTTCAGTCAAGCCAGCAGTATTTCATCTATTTTCAGTCTAGCCAGCAGTATTTCATCTATTTTCAGTCTAGCCAGCAGTATTTCATCTATTTTCAGTCTAGCCAGCAGTGTTTCAGCTATTTTCAGTCTAGCCAGCAGTATTTCAGCTATTTTCAGTCTAGCCAGCAGTATATCAGCTATTTGCAGTCTAGCCAGCAGTATTTTAGCTATTTTCAGTCTACCCAGCAATATTTCAGCTATTTTCAGTCTAGCCAGCAGTGTTTCAGCTATTTTCAGTCTTGCCAGCAGTATTTCATCTATTTTCAGTCAAGCCAGCAGTATTTCATCTATTTTCAGTCTAGCCAGCAGTGTTTCAGCTATTTTCAGTCAAGCCAGCAGTATTTCATCTATTTTCAGTCTAGCCAGCAGTGTTTCAGCTATTTTCAGTCAAGCCAGCAGTATTTCATCTATTTTCAGTCTTGCTAGCAGTGTTTCAGCTATTTTCAGTCAAGCCAGCAGTATTTCATCTATTTTCAGTCTAGCCAGCAGTGTTTCAGCTATTTTCAGTCAAGCCAGCAGTATTTCATCTATTTTCAGTCTTGCTAGCAGTGTTTCAGCTATTTTCAGTCAAGCCAGCAGTATTTCATCTATTTTCAGTCTAGCCAGCAGTGTTTCAGCTATTTTCAGTCAAGCCAGCAGTATTTCATCTATTTTCAGTCTAGCCAGTAGTGTTTCAGCTATTTTCAGTCAAGCCAGCAGTATTTCATCTATTTTCAGTCTTGCCAGCAGTGTTTCAGCTATTTTCAGTCAAGCCAGCAGTATTTCATCTATTTTCAGTTTAGCCAGTAGTGTTTCAGCTATTTTCAGTCAAGCCAGCAGTATTTCATCTATTTTCAGTCTTGCCAGCAGTGTTTCAGCTATTTTCAGTCAAGCCAGCAGTATTTCAACAATATTTAAAAAACATAAATAATATTTATGTCTTTAATAATAATATTGCTACTGAAGACTTCTATACCAAATCAACGACAACTTTCAACATAGACTAACTACTAATGGAGTAGCTCTTATATTTTTTTTGTGACCATGGTCACATCACTCACACAAAACAACAACACAAATTAGCTAGTCACAAAACAAGTTTGGTTTAGGCACAGGCGCTTGTGTAGAGTCAAAAATATGCTCGCTATGTACCTAAAATACCACAAGGCCGGACTCACTCCTACTACCCCTGTCACTTCAATCGCTATTTCCCCTGTCAAAATGTCGATAGGACGCAAATCGCTTACTAATTTGCGTAGTGAAATGATTTTCCTTCAAGGAAAACCCGTTTTTTATATCTTCCTACCATCTACACCCCCATACTGACAGATAATCTTCAGATTTTGTTGACAATGGACACCTAAGTGGCAGCAAAGCGAAAGTAGGTCATGTGCGACATATTTCTGCCTTTCCGTCGTGGTATTTTAGGTACATAGCGAGCATATCTTTGACTCTACACAAGCGCCTGTGGTTTAGGTTTAGGTTTATGGTGTTTAACGCCACTTTCAACAATATTTCAGCTATATCGTGGCGATCAGTTTTATTGGTGGAAGAAACCGGAGTACCCGGAGAAAAACACTGACCTTTTGCAAGTCACTGAAATTTTTTATCACATAATTATGTATCGATTACACCTCGCCATGAACGGGGTTCGAACTCACAACTTTAGTGGTGATAGGCACTGATTGCACAGGTAGTTGTAAATTCAACTACCATATGATCGCGACCACGACACCCCTCGGTCACAAAACAAATAATACAAAAAGAGTAATTCCTCCGCAGCTACTGCCGGCGTTAATAGTTTGAACTTACATCTTGACCCGATACAATTGATTAATCGATTGGGATTATTAAGTTGAGGAAATTGAGAAAATCTACATGCTGTGATAAATGTATTTCTATTATATAAATATTTTATCTTCTCAGTCAGCCCAATTGGTTAATCAATTAATAGCACAATTTTATCCCCAAAAAACTTTATCTGCAATACATTGTATACTGATCAATAAGATGTTTAAAGGAATCAACGAAGTTTACAACAATATTTTATCTTTATTGTCGTGGTGACCAGGTTTACTGTAGTAGTATATGAAAAGAAAGTTTAAAACAGTAACGATCAACAATTCCACCAATATTAACCAAAATAATAATCACCTCTCACATTGGGGGCCGTCGTGGTCGTGATCGTATGGTAGTTGGATTTACAACTACCTTTGCAATCAGTGCCTATCACCTATAAAATTGTGAGTTTGAGCCCTGTTCATGGCGGGGTGTACAAGATACAACATTATGTGACTTACAACAGGTCGGTGGTTTTCTTCGGGTATTCCAGTTCCTCCACCAATAAATCTGACTGCCACGATATAACTGAAATATTGTTGAAAGTGGCATTAAACACCATAACCCTAACCCCAAATTAATGACCATTTTCAACAAAGGCTAGCTAGCTTTTGAACTGTAGCTCTTATGGCTGTTTTTGGTGGGGTTTTTTAACACACATACACAAGCACAAAAAAAACAAGAAAAAAACCAAAAAAGATTTACGTTTCCGCAGCTACTGCCAATGTTGACACTTTGAACTTGAATCTTGAACCAATACAACTGATTAATCGATTGGGATTATTAAGTTGAGGAAATTGAGAAAATCTACATGCTGTGATAAATGTATTTCTATTATATAAATATTTATTCTTCTTAGTGAACAAAATTGGTTAAACAATTAACAGCACAATTTTATCCTCGAAGAAACACTTTATCTGTAATACACTGTATACTGATCAATAAGATGTTTAAAGGAAACAACGGAAGTTTACAACAATATTTTATCTTTATTGTCGTGGTGACCAGGTTTACTGTAGTTTATATGAATTTTAATAGGAAGTTTCACCAGTGATGAAAAACTATTCTGCCAATATCAACCTAGCGATCAATCACCTCTCACCTTGGGGGTCGTCGAAGTCGTGATCGTATGGTAGTTGGATTTACAACTACAATTGCAATCAGTTGTGAGTTCGAATCCAGCTCATTAACAAGGTGTACGCGATACAACAGCAATTAAACTTAACTCAAAAACTATAACTGATGGAGGAAATCCAATGGAATACTACCTAATCACATGTTGCAATAAATTCAAAGAAAATTAAAACGCATCAAAAGTACAAAAGTTATTGCATGAAAACCATTGTCTAGACAGGTGACAATTACTACAATGGAGACAGGTATATAAGTAAAAAATGTGCAGTCATTTATAAAGTCAGGTCAGAAGAAAGGACAAAAAATTGTGTGATAGACGGACTAATGGACAGAGGGAGATCTCATCGTCCCCTTACATTTTTGCTGGTAACAAACTAATGATAAACTGATTATACTCATAGGCAGATCCAGGGTGACAGGGGGCCTAGCCCCCCTTCTTGAGCTAAGTTATAACATATTTTAATATAATATTTCCAATTTTGTCCTTGTCATTTTTCTGTTTACCATGTTTTGTAATTTTTGCTTTGAAATATGCCTTGGTATTGATTTTTCTAAAAAAAAAATAATTGTTATGAAATCTGGATTTTATTCTAAAAAAATCAGCCCCACCCCGTTTCTGGGAATTTCTGGGTCCACCTCTAATATTCCTTTAGAAAATTGGCTTTATTTTGCAGCCATCTGTACAAACAACACACAACATTATAAGTCACCCTGCCATCGTCACACTATCATCATAACACCAATACAATGTAGAATCAATTTTGAATGTGTCCTTTGTAGTAACAATCAATAGATTTTGATTTGGATAATACATTTCTATAGGATTGGTAAAAACATGGCGCATAAAATATATTGATCAACAAAACTCATCTGACATCAACAAAATACATAGAGAATGAAATGCATATATACAGTGAGATGATTTTCAAATCAGAGACGGTCTCTAACTTTGATAGAAAGTTTTACTTGTTGCTAGTTTCAACAAAATAGATAGAGAATGAAAGGCATACAGTGTCAGTGAGATGATTTTCAAATCAGAGATGACTTTCCCTAACTTTTATAAAAAGTTTTCCTTGTTGTTAGTTTCAACAACAGGATACATACGTGGTGAAATAGACGCATTCTTTTACCTGATGTGAAAACAACGAAATCAATAACCATTCAGGTAATCAAAATAATATCCTGATAAATAATTAACTGATGTAATTCAGGATCAGGATCTATAATGATTAATTGACATCCAAAAGGTAAGTTCACCTTTCATTTTGACTTTTTTTTTTAATTTTGCTTTCAAATACATTGTAGTGTAAAATATATAAAACAGTGATTTTCTCTCTCTCTGATATAAGTTTTCTTCTTATATAAAGGTGATGCCATCCACTTCCCCCCCCCCCCTTTCTCTCAGATAAGTTTTCTTTTTCAAATTCAGTAAAGACGACGCCACCCCAACGATGTTTTAATACACTTAGTATTGATAGAAATATAAATTTCTTAAGGTGCGTTTACATGGTGATATTTTCACATCAAACTTTACCGTTGCACCCGTTACAAACACAAAAATTTGACAAGTCTAAACATCTTTCAAAATAACTCCTTTCCAATATTTGATGGACCCCTCCCCCCTCCCAAATCTATTTGATGTGCTTAGATGATCAAATGTGTGTTTGAAAAAGATGCACAGGAAAAGATAGAAGTGAATTTGAAGGAAACATATGACACCATTTACAATCAACTGGAGTTTTTCTTGAAATCCTATAATGACATAAAAAAAACGTTTCCACAATGTATGTAGTTCAGACCAATTGACTCCTTTCCACAATAATAAACAGGAAACCATGAATGGACAAATTAAATGTGGTTTGAAAGGGGAAAGTGGTGGGTAACCTATATGGATCAGTTTTTTGAGATTTTGGTATGAATTTGGGATAATTTTCTTCATATTTTGATTCAGTGTATCTGCATGGTTACTTTTCTGTGTGAAAAAACATTATTTCTAGATTTACATGGAAATAATATGTAATAAATATAGTGTTATATTCAGAAATGATGCTAGAAAATAATTTTCAATGAAAAATAGCTGAAACCATCTACACCCTCTTTCACAAGATCCATTTTATTTTAACTGTGTTTTGCAAAATAGCTGAAATCAGTTATATAATTAACTGAAACAAAATAATCCCTGTTTATTACAATTAGCATGCTTATAACTGCAGAAAATCTTATTCCACAGCTCATAGAAAATAAGAATCTTTTGTCCAGAAAATTGACAAAAGGTACATGTGTTCTTCTGCATTCAGATATAAAACACCTGTCATTAATTATTTCTGTCAATGATATTAATTACTTGACAAATGAAGTGACTAATTCAAGCTATAGATTCTAAATGAGATCTTCTTATATTTAATATCATCAATGTGTGGTTTTATTTTAGGTTGTAATTTCATCTCACATATCAAAATATCTTCGAGAGAGTCTTACTTTTTCCTTACAAGAAATTATGTAAGTATTAATTTTTTGACATTGTTATTTTTTTAAGTACAGTAGTCTCCCTGTTATAAGGCTCCTCTCACCAATGGCCATCCCTCTGATAAAGCCCCTCTCACCAATGGCCACCCCTCTGATAAAGCCCCTCTCACCAATGGCCACCCCTCTTATCATGCTGGATTGCAAATGCACTCAGATAATAAAATACTAGTAAATTGTCCCCTCAAGAGAGGTCACCCTTCTTATAAGAGGTGGACGTACAGGACTACTGTATCAATTTTGTTACTTTCAGTACATTAGGGTACCAGAATGTCTTCCAGATATACCCTTAAAAATTATTGGAGTATATAATTACCTCCCTTGAATTTTGAACACCACAATGGATTAAATCTCATCACGGTACAAATTTTACCCTCTCAGTATAAAATGGTTGGTAAATGCTACTATGGTATACTGAATAATTAAGAAAAGTTTGAAGATACCAAAGGGGTAATCAGAAGCCATAAATCGGAGGACAGATAATACAATAGCCAAAAGAAAATGGACCTAAGGATAAACAATGATCTACAAAACATCACACAGAAAACTAAAGATTGAGAAAAAAGAACCCCACTTAAAACTTGGGGGTGAACTCAGGTCCTGCGGAAGGGTCAGCAGTTCCTGCTCCATATGCGGTATCCGTCATAATAATGTTGTCCCTATTATTATTTGGGGTGGGGATATTCATGGCCATTTACAACTACCATCGCAATCAGTGCCTATCATCATTAAAGTAGCTAGTTTAAAAAATTTGATTCCCGCAAAAAAGTGAGGTGTACTTGATACAACATTATGTGATAAAGTTTGTTAGTGACTTGTGGTGAGATGTACTTGATACAACATTATGTGATAAAGTTTGTTAGTGACTTGTGGTGAGGTGTACTTGATACAACATTATGTGATAAAGTTTGTTAGTGACTTGTGGTGAGGTGTACTTGATACAACATTATGTGATAAAGTTTGTTAGTGACTTGTGGTGAGGTGTACTTGATACAACATTATGTGATAAAGTTTGTTAGTGACTTGTGGTGAGGTGTACTTGATACAACATTATGTGATAAAGTTTGTTAGTGACTTGTGGTGAGGTGTACTTGATACAACATTATGTGATAAAGTTTGTTAGTGACTTGTGGTGAGGTGTACTTGATACAACATTATGTGATAAAGTTTGTTAGTGATTTGTGGTGAGGTGTACTTGATACAACATTATGTGATAAAGTTTGTTAGTGACTTGTGGTGAGGTGTACTTGATACAACATTATGTGATAAAGTTTGTTAGTGACTTGTGGTGAGGTGTACTTGATACAACATTATGTGATAAAGTTTGTTAGTGACTTGTGGTGAGGTGTACTTGATACAACATTATGTGATAAAGTTTGTTAGTGACTTGTGGTGAGGTGTACTTGATACAACATTATGTGATAAAGTTTGTTAGTGACTTGTGGTGAGGTGTACTTGATACAACATTATGTGATAAAGTTTGTTAGTGACTTGTGGTGAGGTGTACTTGATACAACATTATGTGATAAAGTTTGTTAGTGACTTGTGGTGAGGTGTACTTGATACAACATTATGTGATAAAGTTTGTTAGTGACTTGTGGTGAGGTGTACTTGATACAACATTATGTGATAAAGTTTGTTAGTGACTTGTGGTGAGGTGTACTTGATACAACATTATGTGATAAAGTTTGTTAGTGACTTGTGGTGAGGTGTACTTGATACAACATTATGTGATAAAGTTTGTTAGTGACTTGTGGTGAGGTGTACTTGATACAACATTATGTGATAAAGTTTGTTAGTGACTTGTGGCAGATCAGTCAGTTGTTTTCTATATGTGGTTTCATCCACCAAAATAACCAAAATATTTTTGAAAGAGGTATTAACAACCAAACAATGCCGACCTCAAATTTTACGACAATCTGTATTCTTGGAAACAAAATCAGTTATCTTGAATTATAGTCATGTGACCTTCCAAGGGAACAGTGAAATATCATCACATAAGACAGGTGGTCGCTTAATACAGGTTTAATCTATATGAAATGCACTGTGAAGGGAAATAAAAATTACGGTCATATAATACAAGTTATTGCTTAATAGAGGTGGTCACTAAAGCAGGTTTGACTGTAACTTAATAGAGGTGGTCACTAAAGCAGGTTTGACTGTAACTTAATAGAGGTGGTCACTAAAGCAGGTTTGACTGTAACTTAATAGAGGTGGTCACTAAAGCAGGTTTGACTGTAACTTAATAGAGGTGGTCACTAAAGCAGGTTTGACTGTAACTTAATAGAGGTGGTCACTAAAGCAGGTTTGACTGTAACTTAATAGAGGTGGTTACTAAAGCAGGTTTGACTGTACTGTATTCTATATTAGTACATTATATAAATAAATATGGTTTATGATGGATTCTAGTACTAAAATAAATAATAACATGTCTACCGTGAGGAGATTAGTCCAAACGTAAGTTGACATCCCGTCAATTACATAGATATAACTATAGGCTTACGGTATTACAATTTTAGAAAATTTGGAGAGATATAGACAAAAACATTTTGCATTTGTAAGGAATTAATTATGTTTACAATTAAAAATTAAATCTTCTTGCATTAATATGGTTGGTTGGTTTCTGGTGTTTAATGTCACTTTCAACAATATTTTAGTTATATCGTGACAGTCAGTTTTATTGATGGAGGAGTCTGTAGTACCTGGATTAAATCGCAGACCTGTCGCAAGTCACTCACAAACTTTTATCATATAATGTGGTATCGAGTAGACCTCACAATGAACATGGTTTTATTTTACAATTTTAGTGGTGATAGGTACTGATTGCACAGGTAGTTGTAAATCCAATCATCATGTGATCACGATCATGACAATCCCTCTTACATTAATAAAACCTATCTCTTTCTGTTTAACAGTCACTAAATTCACTAAATGTAATTTAGTGCTGATGCTATTATAAATGCAAAAAAAAAAAAAAAGAGACTGGATCAAGATCGTAATATTAAAACCTCACAATTCAGATATTTTGCCTCCAGGTTTTGATATTTTTTTTAAAATAATGACAACTGCATTAATTTCACTTAACATTTTTACCAGTGTTATTGGATTAGCAACAATAGTTTTTCAAATATACAGTAGTATTCTGACGAAATATAAATTTTAAGCACATTTCAGAGTTATCTCCCTTTTTTCATTACTAACAATAACTGGTCCCCAAACAGTAGTATTTAGGAATTATGTCAACATTTCTATTCCCGTTGTCAGTGATTATACAATTTTACATATAAAGTCAAACCTGTTTTAAGAGGTTCAATTCATATGAAATTTTCAACAACAGGACAAGAAAAAGGTAACCTTTTAATACAGGTGACTGCTTAATAGAAGTGACCATATG
Organism: Bathymodiolus brooksi; assembly: GCA_963680875.1. Lineage (NCBI taxonomy): Eukaryota > Metazoa > Mollusca > Bivalvia > Mytilida > Modiolidae > Bathymodiolus > Bathymodiolus brooksi. The sequence goes on along the minus strand of OY804588.1, from coordinate 83,773,114 downwards.
GCCAGGTTTGACGGTACAACTATATATATATATATAACATGAAAGAACTTGACTGTTGAAAAATTAGAATACAAAAGTTATTTTTCAAGTACTTATGCACTCAATCTAATTAAAATTAGATCTAAGCACTTGCTCCCTATTTTCTATCGGTTTTTTTTTGGTCGCCGGGTAGATTGTTATGCACTACAATTAAAAACACATGTGCAGCAATAATTACACATGTTTTTCTACTTCAGACGGCTATACATTCTTACAATATTATGTTCTATATAATGACCCAGAAAACTGGGTAAAACCCAAGGTTGAACATCAGGCTTTTTGTATACCTCATCAAAGTTCCTGAAGTACAGTGGATTATATTTTAAACAACTATATAATCCTGCCATTCCTGGTATAATTGTGTATTGAACAAAGTGCTCTTCCTATTCCATTCAGAAATGGATTCATTTCATGTTAATTGACATCCTCATAGACTTTTAATGTGAGATTTAATTACAAAGCAGGAACCATTTCCTATTCAGTCTTATTAAAACATTTCTGTTAATTCAATAGCTTCCTTGTCATCACTAGGTAGAATTTGTGATAAAAGTGCAGTAAGAATAATTAGGAAGTTAAAGTAAAAAAAAAACCTCATTAAAATGTGACAAAAAATAAAATTACGAGCATCACCTTTTATTCCACTAAGAAATGGTAAAACCTACAACAAATCTGTTGAAATACTTCAGATAGGAATTTTTCTAAGGAATTCAATGAAAAAAAATCTGTCTTTAAAAAATCATCATTTTAGTCATTGGTAACTTTTGGCTATTTCCGATTCTTTTTACCGTAAAACACATAAGCTAGTTCAAAACTGTTAGAAAAATGCATGCAAAAAATTTCATATAGAATCTTAAGAAAACAATTAGTTAAAAAAAATAAACACTCTACATACAAAAATCAGCCTTTTTGGTACCTATAAATAAACTCCCAATGTAGGACCTATAAATAAACTCCCAATGTAGGAAATCACTCTTGCATTAACCTGTCTAAGCCAAACTCTGAATAAAACATAACTTTAAATAAAGTCTAAATGTAGGAAATCTTAGTTAATTGAACCTGTACAAACCAAACACCTGTCTATTCCGAACACAAAAGTTGGTCCTAAAGAGATTCGGATTAGACAGGATTAACTTTAATAAGGTTAAGTTTCAAAGTTATTTAATAAGATTAGGGTTAGGATTATGGTGCTTAATGCCACTTTCAACAATATTTCAGTTATATCATGGTGGTCAGTTTTATTGGTGGAGGAAACCGGAATACCCGGAGAAAACCACTGACCTGTCGTAAGTCACTGACAAACTTTATCACATAATGTTGTATCGAGTACACCTCGCCATGAGCGGGATTCGAACTCAGAACGTTAGTGGAGACAGGCACTGATTACATAGGTAGCTGTAAATCCAACTACCATACGATCACGACAGCCCCTTGTTAAGATTCAAAGTCATCAGATCAGATTAACTTAGTCCTTTGTACTCAGTATCATATATATCAGTGTTTCTGTTAAAATTTTGATAAGAAAATAAGTGTAAAGATAAAACCTGAAGAATCTATTTTATAGAACAAGTCACATTATCATGTCATACATCTTTGTCTTGTTGTCAAGCAAGTAAATATAGATAATATAAATTTGTAAGGAATTGACCACATTAATCATGAAATGGGATTGAATTCTCTTACATGTAAGTTTATCTCTCAAAGAAATGTAAAGAGTCAGACAATCATGACAATAGGTATTAGTTATCAATACAATAAGATACAAGTACATGTAGCATAAAGATGCCCAGACATACACTACAGTAGCCACATTTATAATTTATCAGCAGAGTACCGCAATATTGCATGTATTTATGTACAGTAGTATCATATATTTCTAGTAATTCAACCTTTAATATGATATTTATTAATTTGTAACTTGTTGGAATTTGGAAAAAAAAGAAAGAAAAAAAAGAGTACCGCTCAACTGCAAAAATCCAAAAACTATTAAAGCTGAGATTTTGGTTGAATTACGACTATTAGAATCAGGATTTAACAGTCTGTGCTGAAAATCACTCGTTCTAAGGCAGAGTCTATTAAAAATTGGTTTCGGACTAGTAAAAAATTCCATAAAATTTGATTAATCAACCAGAACATTTTTTTCTAAAATTACATTTCGGGCTAGTTTGTCAAAATGTTTTAATATAGCAATTGAATATAGAAAAAAAAATCCTTCATCAACTCCAACAGTTAGGGACATACATCAATCAAGGCTGGCTATAAGCACATTAGTTTTGATTGATTTGTATTAGTTTTGTTAAGGTAAACACAATAAACAGTTATTAGTCTTAAAAGCTACATAAGATTACTTCTCTTTCACTTTAGAACTAATATTATCTATACTAAGATGTTGTTGTAAGTGGAGTCATTTAAAGGGGCATTATCTGCCAAAATCGTAAATTTTTGTTACCCATAAAAACTATCAGATATGATTGATGCCTTAATAAAACGTGTTTCTGTAATTTATAAATGTTATGAAATGTACGTGAATCGGGGGAAAAAGGTGCAACTGCTCGTGTTTTGAGATCGATCAAGAAATGGACGCCATCTTATTAATTATCGGCATTGTTTACGGGGTTTGCCGAATCGTCATTAAATCAATACAACAATGCACTTATTTCTTATTTTCTGTGAATCTGCTTTTAGTCTGCGTTAATTACGGATAAAGAACCATGAAAGTTTGCAGTTAATAAGAGACAAAATACAAATTATTCGTTTTTACCTGTCACTAGTAAGGTCAGTTGCATACGGAGAAAGCGAGGTCAAATTATTTGCTGGCAAGGAAATAATAAATAGATGGTAATTTTCATTCTCAAAAGGCAAAAAGTGGTACGATAAGCTGTTTAATGTGAAATATTTACCTTTATTTCATCATTTTAAAGCTATTTACCAATTTCCAAAACATATAATTTTTTGGGTCAAAATCGTAGCTAATGCCTCTTTAAGAACATCTATTTCACTCATCAAATTGTATTCATAAATGATTCTATCAGCAAATTAGACATTTTCCCTTTGATGTGTGGTGCTAATAAAGTGTGGATCACTGAATTGACCTTGATCCACAAAAATATTAGGTCAGTTCGTAACTCTCATGCAAAAGTTTATCTGTCAATCTGACGTAAAACACATTATAACATCACTGATACAAACAATAACGTTAGTTCTGAAGACAGACATTATCACAAATATCCCATCTCATTCTATCAGATTTGCTGAGATATTAGGGATAATGTCTGTCTTGACCTTAAAAATTGTCGTTATTCTATATAACTTCAATATCAGTCAATAAAATTCCAGATCAAAGTGTCAATTGGTCTAATACAAAACTGAGATTATCATCATCTCATTAATCCTCGAGATCAGGAAATAAATTGAAATAAATTCGCCAATCCACACCCAGGCAAATGGCATTTTATCACCGGCTACTTTGTTTTCAAAAATGAAAATGTCAAAGTGAAAGTAAAATACGGCTTTGTTTTGCATACTGTTTTAGCGGGATCAACTCTCATATGAAGTTAAGCTCCCTGGACCCCCCTTCTACTTTAGGATTATCACCTCCTACTTGAAAATGAGTAGAATGCCATACAATCTTGTCAGACATGACCAGCAAAATTTGGGCAGGTTTTGCTCTGGACTGACACAAGATTGATATTTTGCAATAGAAAATTAATGAGGACTGACATTTTTTCCACTAGGACCACCGAACCCATATGCAATTTCATGAACCCTTCAACCCTAATTTTTAGAGCCTACCCTCTATAAGTTTTTATTGCCATTTTTGTACAAGTACTGTTAAAGTCAGAACCCTGTCCTATATTATATAACCTAGGTAAAAATAACCTAATTATCCAAGTATATGACGGCCTCAGAGAAAATTAGCTATAACTAAAAACTAACAGTTCTCTTCCCTCAGGCATAGGTGACCTTAGCAGATTTTGACTATCATGTTTAGGCTCATTGGTTTTATTGCTACTAAAACTTGAAATTATTTGACTTTCCAATATTTAGATTTTGAGCGTACCTGATGATGGTTATTCCAGAAACGTGTCGTGCGTACTAAATTAGATATCTACATTTTAATTTGTACCATCTTATATAAAGTTTTTTTTATCATTAAATTATTATCATAATCTAACATAATTATGATTGCAGCCATGACAGCCCCTTCAAGATTGAGTAGAGTACAATAATCACTGACTGTGTAGAATCTGTATCAGGGACCGCCTCACACTCATTTTAGAGTATGAGTTATGCTCATTATTAAACAAGACCCTACAGTGACTGTCAAATGTAGAACGGCAATAAAAGAGCTGAACATTCCTTTACTATAATGTGTGTCTAAGTGTAAAATCAGAGTCTCTCATGTTGATTTACATCCTAATGGCTGTGAAATATAGAAAATCAATAAAAGTGGTGTGTCTTCACTTTAATTCATGTCTTAAGTGTAAAATTGCATAGTCTTTCACATTCATTTATATCCATTTCATTTCTTACAAACAATAAATGTTCAATATATAGTATCTTTAGTAATAATTGACAGCTGAAACATTTAGCCAAGCATACAATGTAATACTTTATTATTGATTAAAGAATTATGTTTGTTTAAATACAAACATTTCAATAATATTTCAGTTATATCATGATCATTAGTTTTATTACTGGAGAAAACAGGAAAAAATGGTCCTGTTGCAAATCACTGACAAACTTGATTGAATATTTATAAGGCAATATTAGGATGCATAGAATACACATTGTCACTGGTGGCAGGGAGACTGACAAACTTAAGTGGTTATAGTCAGTGATTGTAGCAGATAAAGAAAGAGGAAACACCCTTTAAAGTGCTATAATACCTTCATTTTCAAGCTATTTGGACTAGGTTTGACACATTTTATTTCAAAGTGTTCAATAAACTCATGATGCCACATAGTCTTGCAACTGGGGGTAAAAATCCAGACTTTAAAAGTAAAAGATAAACAGAAATCCCTATTTTAATAGAATTCAACCTTATTTTTCAAGGGGAAGGGGAGGGGTGTCATGAACCCCTTCTGCCTACAGATAGTAGTATATCTCGCCATATGACAGGAATTGAACTCACACTTTTAGTGACGATAGAGAAGCATTGATTGCATACATACATGTAGGTAGGTAAGTGTAAATCAAACTACCATACAATCCAGGCCACAATGGTTCCAGTCTCTTCAGAATATAAAAATGGGACGTTTTTTCCATAAAATATTTCAGTTTTTCTGTTTTTCTACACAAATGAATTCTATCATCATTACCTAACATGTGTAATATCAATTGTCACACTAATTAGTTAGAAAGTATTAATTAATGTACAGAGTGTTTTGTTTATGGCAAGAAAGATAATTGGGTATTGCATAATTAAAGGATTTTTTTTCCTTAAACCTGTCATATTCATGACATGTGTAAACCTGCTGTATCAGTACAACTTTTTAAAGCTTCATTTTCAGTTGGCACATATACAAATTATTGTTTATATGGGGTTAGGTTTATGGTGTTTAATGCCACTTCCAACAATATTTCGGTAAAATCGTGACGGTTATTGTTTTAATAAAGTTTCTATCATTTTGATAGTGTTGATAAGCGGACCAACACATTTTTTTTTCATACAGTGGCTGCCCATACAAATTAAGATTTCAATGATTGTATTGGTTGGTTTATGGTGCTTAACGCCACTTTCAACAATATTTCAGTTATATTGTGGCAGTCAGTTTTATTGGTGGAGGAAACCGGAGTACCCGGAGAATCACATAATGTTGTATCAAACTCACAACTTTAGTGGTGATAGGCACTGATTGCATAGGTAGTTGTAAATCCAACTACCATATGATCACGACCACAACAGTCCCTAAAGATTTCAATGGAAAACAAACAAGTTTTACACATATTAAATACTAAAATAGTCATAGCCTTCCTTTTACAAAAATGTAGATTCAACTGTAACAGACTTCTTGGATTTTCAATCTGCATTTACAGGGCCATCGTGGTTGTGATCGTATTGTAGTTGGATCTACAACTACCTATGCAATCAGAGCCTGTCACTACTAATGTTGTGAGTTCGAATCCCATTCATGGCGAGGTGTACCTGATACAACATTGTGTGATGAAGTTTGTCAGTCACTTTCAGCAGGTCTGTGGTTTTCTCCGGGTATGCTGGTTTCCTCCACGTGCACCAATAAAACTGACTGCCACGATATAACTGAAATATTGATTAGTGGCATTAAACACCATAACTCTTACTCTAACCTCAATCTGCATCTTAAAGCACAAAACTGATAGAGAAGATTGGGTCTTTTTAGCATTTTAAAACATGGAATTCTATGATAGGTTTATCGTCAACGATCACTGAGTAACGTTTCCGTTATTGTGAAATTCTAATTCTAACATGACGTCCTTCTTTCACTTTGTAAACAAATGAGCGATTTATCGATTAGGTATAATCTCATTAGCACATGCCCCGGTTCATGTGACTGACTTTCCTGTCTTAATGTACATGTTGATGAATTATCGTCTGCCCGAATTTGGCAGCATAAATTGTGTGCGACAATGTCCGCAAACGTAAATATAAATTACCGTCTTCCAATCAAAGTATACTACCGTATTTGTACTCTTAGAATATCAGAATCAAAATAATTCATGGCTTCTATGATTTATTTCTTAATTAATAGACAAACATGGATTTTATAACCAGAACAATGGAAATTGAATATCTTCATTCACAAGCTACACATTTTTTATATGTGGTCGCCAAATAATTATTTCATTTCGTCTCTATTTATCTTCAAGCAAAATTGTTCATAAATTAATTAACGGCCTTATATACTTGTCAATTAATGTTTAATGAAATGTAGACATTAATCTTATATGAAATATTAGCAAACAACTGAATGAACATGTTTCATAATTGATACACTCAAGGACACAATAACTATCTAATTATCTCTGAAGAATCATTTATTGTCAGTGTAACTTCAACTTATTTTGTGGATAAATCTTTTTTTCTAATATTTCCTTTTTGCTTCAATTCTGTACATGTGTCTGCCATTAATTTGGAGCCAAATGTGAAATTCAAAATGAGAGGTCAAGATCTGGCCAGATGTTTTATTATATAGGGAAATACTGATGTGAATAAATTTAAAGCATCAATATGACCAAGAATCAAGAAGTGATCACATTTCATGCAGAAAACAGAAGACAAACTTTTAATAAGAAATCAAACATATTGACAAGAAAATTAATGGAATAACTTTGAAATTTCTTCATTAAATTGGCAAGAAATAACTTGACTGCTATTGAAAAAATCTGCTATGGGCTATTGCCTGTGATATTTGTAACTGCTAAAATAAACGGTGAGCATTTACCAAAAAAGCAGCTATTTCAAATTGCCTAAAACAAAACTGTTTTAAACTGCAAAAAAACTGCTAGAAATGAAAGAAACTGCTATGAAACTAGTCCTAATAATAAAACCCTAAATGCTCGCTTACTCGCAAGGGTTATAACGGGATGCCATTACACATAATGGAGCAGCCGTCGAGATTTTTTGCGCTCGCTTACAGAGTTTCTGCCGCCTGCATTTATCAATAATAAGACATAACCTTTCCTTTTGTCCATTATTATAACAAGTTTTTATCACCTACCAGTATTTTAGAATGTAATTCCCACAAAATAAAAATCCATGTTTACTTTCTCTCTGAACATTTTGAATTTCGTCATTTCCGGCCTCACTATTTGGATGTCGTTACCATATTTGGCGATTTGAGGTGTGAATGTTTAGATCAGCCGTTTATTACGTGTAGTAAGAAATACCATACTTAGAAAAGCTCTGTCTTCCGTAGTTTCCGGTTATGACAAACGATCAATAAATTTGAACAAGGTTTTTGCTACCTTTGAAAAGCATATATTTCTCAGCCAAACCGATTTAACAAGGACTGGGATCATCAGTAATAGTTATAATAAAATGTTTGAAGCGTAAATAGTGAGTTTTTATGTTTCAACTGCAACTTGCTCCATTGTGACGAATGGGACCGCTTTGTAGCTCTGCCGAGACACAAGTTTGTCACAGGAGCTACTTTATTGCAGCTACTATGAAACTGCTTTTAAGAACTATTGAAATAGGCAGTTTATTTGGACTTGGGATTCAGGAAAGGATTTTCTGAAGAAAGTAGACTTAAGACTAATCAGTTTTTAATTTCTGGAGAATTGGGCTGTCCCATATAGTCAGTCTATATGTTGTGATTAAAAAGAACTACAAATGAAATATTGGTATTTTCTACAATTCTTTTATCAGGTTTTCTTACGAATAATAACTGGAAACACATCACTTACTTCCATCTTCTTTGTTCTGTTTAAAACAGACGATTGTACATCATGGATATTAACTTGCTGTCTAAGATGACAATATATCACGTCTGATGTCATCCTGGTTATTATTGTTTACTATAGATTGGTGACGTAAGAAAGATGAAAGGGAAGCGGTATACTTCTATACCACAGATACAGATACATAAACATCCTGATGATGATTCTGACATAGAACATAATCCTCACAAGTAAGATTTATATCATATAACAGACAAAGGTGTAGGAGTGGACCGGAAAGTGGGGGGGGGGGGGGGGGGATGTAGGAGTGGTCCAGAAAGTGGGTGGGGTTAAGTTTTCAAAACTGCCAACAAGAAAAGGCACTTTGGTTTCAAAGTATACCCTTATTATACTGGACATTTATTTTGCTCCTATGCTGATACTTCAGCTTTTTCTCCAATTTTTTTCCAAAAAAAGAGGGCATCAAAAACAGTTTTGTGCCCCTTGTCAACTCACCAAAACCCGCAATGCCCGGCTCCTACGCATCTGTCAGAATTATGAAAATTTCTACTGATATGCATAGCACAATTTCTTACTGTCAACTTGTTTTCAGTAGTACCCATCCCATAATGTCCCTCCCACCAAAGACCACCCCTCTTTTCAGACCAGATTTCAGATGCACACAGATAATAAAATACTACATAATTGTCCCCTTCAATAGAGGCTCCCCCTTTTATCAGGCCAAATTTAAGATACATTGAAATAGTAAAATATCACTAAGTTATCTCCCTCAAGAGAAGCCACCCCTCTTATAAGGCCAAATTTACACAGCAGAAGGGATGGTCTTATAAGAGGGGGATTACTGCATCATAATTTCTACTTATAGCACATTTTCTAACCGTCGACTTGGTTTCAGTATTAATAAGGCCTATAAGCTTACAAAGTAACATGTACTTCAAAACACTGGATTTGATTTGATTTTTGGTGTTTAATGCCACTTTCAGCAATATCATGGCGACCAGTTTTAGTGGTGGAAGAAGCCGGAGTACCCGGAGAGAACCACCGACCATGGGTAAGCAACTGGTAAACGTTATCACTTGCGGCTGCAAGTCGAGGGACCTTTTTTGTAATTTACAAAGCCGGGCACGAACCCACGCCGTATTGGTGATAGGCTTGTATGAGTTGTTAGGTAATCCAACTACCTAACACATTGAGCCACCTGGGCCCTCACTGGATTTGATTTTTTATTTTTTTTATATTTGGTGTTTTAACGACACTTTCAACAATATTTCAGCTATATCATGGCGACCAGTTTTAGTGGTGGAGGAAGCCGGAGTACCCGGAGAGAACCACCGACCATGGGCAAGCAACTGGTAAACTTTATCACTTGCGGCTGCGAGTTGAGTGCACCCTTTTCCCCTTTTTTGTAATTTACAAAGCCGGGCGCGAACCCACGCCGTATACGGTATTGGCGATAGCCTTGTATGAGTTGCTAGATCCAACGACCTAACTCATTGAACCACCCGGGCCCCCACTGGATTTGAGATTTAAGACAAGTTCATTCAGATAATAACCGACTTTTGATTAAACCCTGACTAATACGACCATGGAACGTTGTTGATATTGGCAGTGCAGCAGTACTACGTGTAGGTATTTTCAATATTTTCGTTAAATTTTTAATAGCATAATATAATTTCCTCAGGGAAATAACATTGGAACTGTGACATATTAGAAACAAACTGACTGACAAAATGATTGATACAAGGCACATGAGGCCATCCTAAAATATTTTTGGCTTGCAGCAACCTGACTGACCTATCAAATCTGCCCTTTCCCCAATTTTTTTTTTATCAGGAATTCCAATGTTTTTAATTTATTACAATGTATCTTCAAACAATAAATCTATTGAAGTTGACTAATTTGTATACAACAGAAAGAAAATTCTAGAAATAATTGTTAGTAATGGGATGCAATTAACATTTATTGAGCAGACTATTACATTACCAGATACATGTATCAAATAATTTACACAACATTTTACTTCTAATCAATAATGGTCACGATCGTATGGCAATCAGATTTACAACTAAAGTTGTGAGTTCGAACCACGTTCATGGAGAGGTGTACTCAATACAACATTATGCTTGTCAGTGACTTGCGACAGGTTGGTGGTTTTCTTCAGGTACTCCGGTTTTCTCCACCAATAAAACTGACCGCCACGATACAACTGAAAAATTGTTGAAAGTAGCGTTAAACGCCATAAACCTACCAAATCTAATCAATAATTCAAATGTTTAATTTAAGCACCAGTTTTTCAATTATGCAACAACCATTTAACTTTTAGGAGGGGTATATTTGTTTCTGAAAAAAATAATAATTCTGTCATCAAATAAGACTGCAGCATGTTGACAAGAAAAATTTGAACAAGTGTGTATTAAAAGCAAGTGTAAACACAGTATGTAAAGTGTGGATCTAACTAAAATGTTTTACAAGTACAGGGTTAGGTTTATGGTGTTTAATGCCACTTTCAACAATATTTCAGTTATATCGTGGCCTTCTGTTTTATTGGTGGAGGAAACCGGAGTACCCGGAGAAAACCACAGACTTGTCACAAGTCATTGACAAACTTTATCACATAATGTTGTATCAGGTACACCTCCCCATGAGCGGGGTTCGAACTCAAAACTTTAATGGTGATAGGCACAGTACCAGTAAGTTTTGTCAATTTAATTACCCATTTCTGGAGTGTTTTCTGGATGAACTTCTCTATCACTGACCCAGTTTGCTGCGATCATCCATGGATCTTCTCCGGCTCTACAATACTCAGATTTTAACATAAATTTTTCCTCTAAAATCTTTAATAGTTCTTTATTCTCTGACGATGCTGATGTAACCATTCTATTCTTTTCATATTCATCGTAACTTTCATCAATTCCCGGCTGTAGAATTTGAAAAGAAACGAAAACGATGAAGGCGACCGCAACAAGAATGAATAAATTCCATTCATACTTCATACCTCATCCGTTATATTCTACATTGTCCTCGTTATACTGCTGATAACTATACATGTCCTTTGTTTAACCCTGAAATAAAATAACAATGTGGTTATAATTGTTGTTCACACAGTTACAATATAGTGAGTGAGTGATTGTTGTTAAACGCCACATGAGAAATTGTTCATCTACAGTACAGTCAGAGACATAGCATGATAAATCACTGAGATGGACATATCTCTCATCTTTGTAATATGGATATATCTTTTGTTCTGTTTAATGTATCCCCTTTATACTGGACCGAACCGCTTAGTTGGATTTTTATAGTGCTAGCACACTTAAACAACAGTCCGTGGGTAAACTTGTCGTTCCACTCAGACACTTTATCCTGATTAGCAGAGAAGAAACACATACCAATTTTATAATCTTTGGTTTTATCTGACGAGGATTCAAACCCATGATCTACCACACTTGAGGCGAGCATGCTACCTTTACACTGCCCATGCATACTTGTAGCATTTTAATGATTTAATCTGATAAGTTCAGAAGACCTGTCTAAAAATTTTGGTGAGTCCCATCATTGTAAGAATGTAAAGTTTGAACACTTTGGTGAGTCCCACCATTGTAAGAATGTAAAGTTTGAACACTTTGGTGAGTCCCACCATTGTAAGAATGTAAAGTTTGAACACTTTGGTGAGTCCCACCATTGTAAGAATGTAAAGTTTGAACACTTTGGTGAGTCCCACCATTGTAAGAATGTAAAGTTTGAACACTTTGGTGAGTTCCACCATTGTAAGAATGTAAAGTTTGAACACTTTGGTGAGTCCCACCATTGTAAGAATGTAAAGTTTGAACACTTTGGTGAGTCCCACCATTGTAAGAATGTAAAGTTTGAACACTTTGGTGAGTCCCATCATTGTAAGAATGTAAAGTTTGAACACTTTGGTGAGTCCCACCATTGTAAGAATGTAAATTTTGAACACTTTGGTGAGTCCCACCATTGTAAGAATGTAAAGTTTGAACACTTTGGCGAGTCCCACCATTGTAAGAATGTAAAGTTTGAACACTTTGGTGAGTCCCACCATTGTAAGAATGTAAAGTTTGAACACTTTGGTGAGTCCCACCATTGTAAGAATGTAAAGTTTGAACACTTTGGTGAGTCCCACCATTGTAAGAATGTAAAGTTTGAACACTTTGGTGAGTCCCACCATTGTAAGAATGTAAAGTTTGAACACTTTGGTGAGTCCCACCATTGTAAGATAGTAAAGTTTGAACACTTTGGTGAGTCCCACCATTGTAAGACTGTAAAGCTTGAACACTTTGGTGAGTCCCACCATTGTAAGACTGTAAAGTTTGAACACTTTGGTGAGTCCCATCATTGTAAGAATGTAAAATTTGAACACTTTGGTGAGTCTAAACTGAAAATGACAAGTTCAGGACTCATCTGGCGAGTTACAAGGATCTGTGACCGCCGATACGGTCCAGTAATAGTATATGCACATTTATACTTTATTTAAACTACTAGAGCACCTCAATCTCCGTCAATCATGGGCTACCTCAATCTCCGTCAATCATGGGCTACCTCAATCTCTGTCAATCATGGGCTACCTCAATCTCCCTCAATCATAGGCTACCTCAATCTCCCTCAATGATGAGCTACCTCAATCTCCATCAATCATGGGCTACCTCAATCTCCGTCAATCATGGAATACCTCAATCTCTGTCAATCATGGGCTACCTCATTTTCCCTAAATCATGGGCTACCTCAATCTCCGTCAATCATGGGCTACCTCAATCTCCCTCAATCATGGGCTACCTCAATCTCCGTCAATCATGGGCTACATGTACCTCAATCTTCCTCAATCATGGGCTACCTCAATTTCCCTCAATCATGGGCTACCTCAATCTCCCTCAATCTCCATCAATCATGGGCTACCTCAATCTCCGTCAATCATGGAATACCTCAATCTCCGTTAATCATGGGCTACCTCATTCTCCCTAAATCATGGGCTACCTCAATCTCCGTCAATCATGGGCTACCTCAATCTCCCTCAATCATGGGCTACCTCAATCTCTGTCAATCATGGGCTACATGTACCTCAATCTCCCTCAATCATGGGCTACCTCAATCTCCCTCAATCATGGGCTACCTCAATCTCCCTCAATGATGAGCTACCTCAATCTCCATCAATCATGGGCTACCTCAATCTCCGTTAATCATGGAATACCTCAATCTCCGTTAATCATGGGCTACCTCATTCTCCCTAAATCATGGGCTACCTCAATCTCTGTCAATCATGGGCTACCTCAATCTCCATCAACCATGGGCTACCTCAATCTCCATCAATCATGGGCTACCTCAATCTCTGTCAATCATGGGCTACCTCAATTTCTGTCAATCATGGGCTACCTCAATCTCCCTCAATCATGGGCTACCTCAATCTCTGTCAATCATGGGCTACCTCAATCTCCATCAATCATGGGCTACCTCAATCTCCATCAATCATGGGCTACCTCAATCTCTGTCAATCATGGGCTACCTCAATCTCCATCAATCATGGGCTACCTCAATCTCCGTCAATCATGGGTTACCTCAATCTCCCTCAATCATGGGCTACCTCAATCTCTGTCAATCATGGGCTACCTCAATCTCCGTCAATCATGGGCTACCTCAATCTCCCTCAATCATGGGATACCTCAATCTCCCTCAATCATGGGCTACCTCAATCTCTGTCAATCATGGGCTACCTCAATCTCTGTCAATCATGGGCTACCTCAATCTCCCTCAATCATGGGCTACCTCAATCTCCATCAACCATGGGCTACCTCAATCTGTCAATCATGGGCTACCTCAATCTGTCAATCATGGGCTACCTCAATCTCCATCAATCATGGGCTACCTCAATTTCCCTCAATCATGGGCTACCTCAATCTCTGTCAATCATGGGCTACCTCAATCTCTGTCAATCATGGGCTACCTCAATCTCCCTCAATCATGGGCTACCTCAATCTCCGTCAATCATGGGCTACCTCAATCTCTGTCAATCATGGGCTACCTCAATCTCCCTCAATCATAGGCTACCTCAATCTCCCTCAATGATGAGCTACCTCAATCTCCATCAATCATGGGCTACCTCAATCTCCGTCAATCATGGAATACCTCAATCTCCGTTAATCATGGGCTACCTCATTCTCCCTAAATCATGGGCTACCTCAATCTCCGTCAATCATGGGCTACCTCAATCTCCCTCAATCATGGGCTACCTCAATCTTCCTCAATCATGGGCTACCTCAATTTCCCTCAATCATGGGCTACCTCAATCTCCCTCAATGATGAGCTACCTCAATCTCCATCAATCATGGGCTACCTCAATCTCCGTCAATCATGGAATACCTCAATCTCGGTTAATCATGGGCTACCTCATTCTCCCTAAATCATGGGCAACCTCAATCTCCGTCAATCATGGGCTACCTCAATCTCCCTCAATCATGGGCTACCTCAATCTCCGTCAATCATGGGCTACATGTACCTCAATCTCCCTCAATCATGGGCTACCTCAATCTCCCTCAATCATGGGCTACCTCAATCTCCCTCAATCATGGGCTACCTCAATCTCCATCAATCATGGGCTACCTCAATCTCTGTCAATCATGGGCTACCTCAATCTCCCTCAATCATGGGCTACCTCAATCTCTGTCAATCATGGGCTACCTCAATCTCCACCAATCATGGGCTACCTCAATCTCCATCAATCATGGGCTACCTCAATCTCCATCAATCATGGGCTACCTCAATCTCTGTCAATCATGGGCTACCTCAATCTCCATCAATCATGGGCTACCTCAATCTCCGTCAATCATGGGTTACCTCAATCTCCCTCAATCATGGGCTACCTCAATCTCTGTCAATC
This sequence comes from Bathymodiolus brooksi, assembly GCA_963680875.1. Lineage (NCBI taxonomy): Eukaryota > Metazoa > Mollusca > Bivalvia > Mytilida > Modiolidae > Bathymodiolus > Bathymodiolus brooksi. The sequence goes on along the minus strand of OY804588.1, from coordinate 83,757,813 downwards.
ATGGGCTACCTCAATCTGTCAATCATGGGCTACCTCAATCTCTGTCAATCATGGGCTACCCCAATCTCTGTCAATCATGGGCTACCTCAATCTCCCTCAATCATGGGCTACCTCAATCTCCATCAACCATTCGGCTACCTCAATCGCTACCTCAATCTGTCAATCATGGGCTACCTCAATCTCTGTCAATCATGGGCTACCTCAATCTCCATCAATCATGGGCTACCTCAATTTCCCTCAATCATGGGCTACCTCAATCTCTGTCAATCATGGGCTACCTCAATCTCCCTCAATCATGGGCTACCTCAATCTCCCTCAATCATGGGCTACCTCAATCTCCGTCAATCATGGGCTACCTCAATCTCTGCCAATCATGGGCTACCTCAATCTCTGTCAATCATGGGCTACCTCAATCTCCCTCAATCATGGGCTACCTCAATCTCCCTCAATCATGGGCTACCTCAATCTCCCTCAATCATGGGCTACCTCAATCTCCCTCAATCATGGGCTACCTCAATCTCCCTCAATCATGGGCTACCTCAATCTCCCTCAATCATGGGCTACCTCAATCTCTGTCAATCATGGGCTACCTCAATCTCTGTCAATCATGGGCTACCTCAATCTCCCTCAATCATGGGCTACCTCAATCTCCCTCAATCATGAGCTACCTCAATCTCCGTCAATCATGGGCTACCTCAATCTCCCTCAATCATGGGCTACCTCAATCTCCCTCAATCATGAGCTACCTCAATCATGGGCTACCTCAATCTCCGTCAATCATGGGCTACCTCAATCTCTATCAATCATGGGCTACCTCAATCTCCCTCAATCATGGGCTACCTTAACCGATTCTGTCTATCTTGTTTAGGCCCTTTTGTTTACTTGCTCCCAAAGACTTGTATATTATTTAGCTTTCTAATCTTTTGACGAAGGTTATTTCAGAAACATGTCGTGTGCATTTAATTAGATACATGTACTGTATCTACGTTTTTATTACGTAAAGTTTATTTGTTCCATTAATAATGAATTAAACAAAAATTGTCTATTAATTAACTAAGTTGTAACAGTAGTTTATGACAGAAAATGTGAATCCAAGGGTGGAATTTTCATCACACATCATTGACCATCACTGATTATTTTTCTCACATCATTAGGCAAATTATCAGATATTTATGTTCAATGTGAAAATGGTTGCCATTGTAAAAATATTTTATTTCTAAACTGTGTTGTTCAAAGAAACGAATTTATTATAAGCATTCTAGTTTTAAAACTGGAAATAACCAACTTGAAATTATTAATACAGTAGTTTACAGTTCGAAGCGATCACAAGTTATATGTTTTTCCAAGACTCGTGGAAATGGTTTGTTTTTGCAACGTTTTCCTGTTGCAACGTAACGTTAATCATATTGTGATTCCAAAAATTGGTCAATGTGATATGACATGCAAGAATCTCACATCGACTATATCTGTCACATGACATGTGTACAATCATGTGTAAAAATAAAATACAACTTAACATAATCCCTCTTATAAGCTGCCATTTTCACTGCTGAAATGGTGGACTTTAATAAGGAGGGACTATTGTTATGGTGTATACATATGTATATGTTATAATTAACTATTCCCTCACATCAAATTAGTTTCATTTCATTATAAATTATTTGTCCATGAACCTATATCTTACAATGGGGGGTTATGGTGCTTAATGCCACTGTCAACAATATTTCAGTTATATCGTGGTGTTTTATTGGTGGAGGAAACCACAATACTCAGATAAGACAAATACCTGCCACAAGTCACTGACAAACTTTATCACATAAAATTGTATCGAGTACATGAGCGGGATTCGAAATCACAACTTTAGTGGTTATAGGCACTGATTGCATATAGATAGTTGTAAATCCAGCTACATACGCCCTCCCCCTATTTTACAAGGTTCTAATAATAGGTTATGTTAATTGACTGTTAAAATTGGTTCCATTTTTATTATAAACTACTTGTCCATCGATTGACCCATATTTTTCTAAAGCATCTGGAAATGATGTATGTGTTTTTTTCTTCAAGAACTGTTACACTGACAGTTAAAAATTTAAAAACTAAGTCAAACAGTCACAGGAGATTAAATTGTGATTACCTACATGTAATGTATAGTACATTTAATAGTTAATTTTAAAGGGAGATAATAACAAGAGTTATCTTTCATTTAACAGTTTACTGCAAGTACAGCTGAATGGCAGTTTTCAAAGCAATGTAAAATGCAGGGCTTTCAATATTTATTTTTCAAGTCTACCAGTACTTCACTATTTACCGGCGGTACTTTTTTTTTATTAAAATTTGAATAATTTTCATGAATATTTAATATAACACTCTTTAAAATCAGGAGGTAGCAAAGATCATTTTAGGCAGGTAAAAGTACCTGGTACCGCCTCTTATTGAAAGGCCTGAAGATGATCTATGAATTAATATTGTTTATTTTTAATATCTAGAGTTTGTTATCAATTGCTTAAGTAACACTTAATTCTCTTATCCACAAATCTTGACATATGATAATTGAAGAAGATGAAGCCAGCAGGTAGCATCGGGATGTTACATCTGTTTAAATGGAAAATGTGAATTATGTTTTTATAATTTAAATCAAACTTGAATAAAGGTCGAATTTTGTGCTTGTGCATTAACATGGCATGGAATCTTGAATTACCTCAATGTACCTTTATGTTCTCAGTTACTACAGACATGTCTTGAAACTGAAGTGAGAGAAACAATATAGAATCAACACTTTGTCGAACCACTATTTACATAAGCAATACAGAATCTACAGTTTACATTTGTATCAAACAATTATTTATATAAGAGGGGTGTCTTCATCGAGGTCCGTGTGTGTACTATATAAAGAGATTATAACAGTGTGTTATTGTCATTCTCGGTCGCATGCTTGGATTGTACACATCTAATTACACTTTGGTTAATATTTATGGGACGAAGCTTGTCGTTGAATAGGACAATATTTAAGCTGTATCGTTATATATACAGCCAGGTAGTCTGAAGATGGTCACAACCGTTGTTCTAGCCTCTCCGCTCGGCACGTTACAAAACATCACTGTCCCTGCCACTGCTAATTGGGAAATCAAAAGTAAACTTATTTCCCTAAATATGTAAAGCCTTAATGAATGTATGCCTGTCAGTCTAGGATGGTTTTAAAACATTGTCATATTGTAATGTCTTTTACTGTTCAGGAGATGGACATACATGTATCTCTACACAGTAAAATTCAAATTCAGTGTGTAAGCTAAAGAAACATTATAAGACATTTTGATTGTCAATTTAGCCTTTGAGAAGTTAGGACATAAAAATAAAATGCTCAGTCAAACTATATAAAACATCTTCACTTAGAAAATGAGTTTCATTTGGGGTCTAAAAATGAGTCAGGGATCTTATAAAATCCTAAATTGTTTAAACTCATTTGGGGTCTAAAAATGAGTCAGGGATCTTATAAAATCCTAAATTGTTTAAACTCATTTGGGGTCTAAAATGAGTCAGGGATCTTATAAAATCCTAAATTGTTTAAACTCATTTGGGGTCTAAAAATGAGTCAGGGATCTTATAAAATCCTAAATTGTTTAAACTCATTTGGGGTCTAAAAATGAGTCAGGGATCTTATAAAATCCTAAATTGTTTAAACTCATTTGGGGTCTAAAAATGAGTCAGGGATCTTATAAAATCCTAAATTGTTTAAACTCATTTGGGGTCTAAAAATGAGTCAGGGATCTTATAAAATCCTAAATTGTTTAAACTCATTTGGGGTCTAAAAATGAGTCAGGGATCTTATAAAATCCTAAATTGTTTAAACTCATTTGGGGTCTAAAAATGAGTCAGGGATCTTATAAAATCCTAAATTGTTTAAACTCATTTGGGGTCTAAAAATGAGTCAGGGATCTTATAAAATCCTAAATTGTTTAAGTGTGAAATAAACATTTATCTTCATCATATATTCTTTATTCGTGTCTATCAAATTTGCTATTTATAATGCTTTACAATTTTTAATGTTTCTGTAGACAAATTACAATGATTGTGTGCTGTTTTATCATTGTTTATACCCTAACAAATTGTCTTGTATTGTATGTTTCAAGAATATATGCATCTTAGCTATCACATGCTATTGTTTTATATTTTGTAAAAATTATTATGTCAGGTGCACCTTAATACGACTTCAGCAAGTTGATAATGGCTTCCTCCAGCATCTGTTTTACCGAATTCAAGTGTAACCTGAACATCATAATTGATAAAAGAAATCTGTTGAAGTACTACATGTACCATAAGCCTTTGTAACAATCAATTCAAAGAAAACAAGACCCACGTCGGTTACTTCGCTCTTTTCAACAAATTTATATATATTCCCTAGTCCAAAATGTCTTCACCATGACAACATCCTGAATTTGGATTCACTTTATACTTTAGTGCATGCAGTAGTTCTAGAAAAGAGGTAAGACATCTTGAATCTAAAATTGTTCTAATGGTAATAACAGTGTTCGAAATTAGCGGTGGTCTGATGGCCCGTGGCCAGTTAAATTTTTGTCTGGCCAGTGGAAATTTCCAGACAGCAAGTCTGACTGGCTTGTGGAACATCTTTTTTCCCCACATTTTCATAATTTCTCCCATTGACATGCAGAAATTGAGAATGATCAGTATTGTACCTAAGACATGGCATTCCCTATTTAAAAATATCCACACCAATTATGCAAATGAAATAAACTGGAACCGTCATTATTAAATGTAACCCGGCGGTAACGAACGCTATGCAGCATGACTCCATTTGGTTGTCATGCGGTTAATTGACACATTTTCGGGTCAACAGTGTTTTCACTACAAATTTTGATAGGGGGAGATTTTAGAATTATAGACGGAGAGAAAATTCAGCCGAGAGTCAGAAGGCCCTCAGTGGGTTCAGTGTAAAACCCTGGTAGGGGGTGGAGGTGGAAGCACCCCAGTCAATTTTTGATTTGGTGAATTTTGACTTGCTTTTGGAGGGGTTTCCTAGCTTTAAAATTGTTTCTTTTTGCTTCAATTTACACTGACTAACTTTGAGAAAAAGAAAAACGTAATAAATCTTTTTTTCAGACAGGTATACAGTTTTTTTTTTTATCTTCTTGACCATTGAACAATTTTTCATTGAGAATGATTTCTCAAGATTAACAACCATCAGTCATTTTCCATTGTTATTTCTGAGAAAGATGTCACATGGTTCTGCCATTTTGGTAGGTCAAAGATAAATGTACAAGTTTGGTAGGCAGTTAGTAGAAATAAACTTGATCATTCAGAAAAGAAATATGGACTTCCCCTATGATTATATTTCCTTGACATAGTATGAAGTTATATCAACATTCAGATTCTTTGCAGTTTTTGAATAATTAAAATAGCATCATAGGTTATTATATTAAAAAAAATTAAATGCACATTTAAAGAATGTTAATTTACTAGCCTTTTCTATATTCTTACTGTAATTTATCTCTTAAGATTTTGAAATAAAGTATGCATTTAACTTTTTTTAATAACAGAAAAGAACTTTCAAAGGTAAGTAATATTCAAGAATCTGATTGTTAATTATGTAACCACAAACCAGTACTGATCTTTAATTGTCAATGGGAGGTAACTTGAAATTTTATACATTTGTAGTGTATGGGAGATAACTCTGTCTTTCCTCAGTTGTTATGTTATCAAATATTGTGTACTTAAAGTTGTCTTTGTTGTGTTTGCCATGTTCTGTATTGATGATAATCCTTTGTTTGGATTTTTAGATCAATATTTGATTTGATTTGATTTTGATTAAGGTCAAATCGTAACCAAGCTCAAACACTAAGATTTGTTTTCAATCCCCGAATTATCATGATTATATAATCCCATGTTCACTCCGAGAGTACATGCCGGCAAATGACAAGCTTACAGAATTAAAATAGAAAAGACAACTCAATTTATTTTTGAACATTTAACCCATGCTTGGAAAATTCATAGCCGGGGATTTTATAGCAATAGCCGGTGAAATGTCCCGGTTTCAAATGAAAACACTGGACAAAAGGTAGTTCTAATAATAAAACCCTAAATGCTCGCTTACTCGCAAGGGTTTTAACAGGATGCCATTACACGTAATGGAGCAGCCGCCAAGATTTTTTGCGCTCGCTTACAGAGTTTCTGACGCCTGTATTTATCAATAATAAGACATAACCTTTCCTTTTGTTCACTATCATAACAAGTTTTTATCACCTACCAGTATTTTAGAATGTAATTCTCACAAAATAAAAATCCATGTTTACTGGACATTTTGAATTTCGTCATTTGTGGTCATTTCCGGTCAAAGCCTCACTTTGGTATTTTCCTTATTTGGAAGTTGATACCATATTTGGCGATTTGAGGCGTGAATGTTTACATCAGCCGTAGAAACATCGTAGTAAGAAATACCATATTTAGAAAAGCTCCGCCTTCCGTAGTTTCCGTTTATGTCACATGATACACATTATGGCGAACAATCGATAAATTTGAACAAGGTTGTTGCCACCTTTGAAAAGCATACATTTCTCTGCCAAACCGATTTAACAAGGACTGGGATCATCAGTAATAGTTATAATGAAATGTTTGAAGCGTAAATAGTGAGTTTTTATGTTTCAACTGCAATTTATTTTTTGCTCCATTGTGACGAATGGGACCGCTTTGTAGCTTCGCCGAGACACAAGTTTGTCACAGGAGCTACATTATTGCAGCTAGTCAAAAGGGTTAATCTAACATAGGCTGATCAAATGCTAGGCTTCATTAATTCTGGTAAACAAATAACTTTCAGCATCGAATGGCTAACTTTTTAAAGTATTTTGACGGGCAGGACCCACACTAGATACGATTACGTAACCCTCATTCCGCTTGTGCTCCAGTTAGGGTTACGAATCGGTCCCATTCAACGTATGGGAGCAAATTAAAATTTTCGTTAAGTGAATATTTCAACTTTCTTTTTGCATATCTGGTCATAACTTATTATTTCCTACAATTTTTAAGTGATGGTGATAGGAAAAAAGTGTTACAATACCTGTTTCTACCTTCCCGATCGATTTAGTATTCGAAAATTGTTTCTTGTCCGCCATAGCACCTTACATATACTCTCGTGATGGGCGGAGCCTATCCATATATGGATCTGAATGCCAAATATGAAAAACGTTACTATGATGTTTTACTACGATTGATCCAAATAAGGATATCTCCAAAACAAGGCAAGTGCACGTGAAATAGCAACTTGTAAACAAAATGTCGGACAGAAAGAAGATTTCATGCATTCAAATTTTCAGATGGATATTATAAGTCTACTATGGATTGATCATACATGTGATAGAGTTGCTATGCTACAACTGGAGATTTGCTAATTTTTGGCTGGAGATTTGGTCTCATAACTGGAGATTTCTTATCGACGTATTTGATGCATGTTTTTATTGTTTATTGATGTTTTCCTTTTGTTTGTTTCAGTATTGAACCAACTGCATCCCATTTAAATATATATTGTTTACATTTCTGTCTTATTAGTAGTGTTTCATATGATGAATGAAGGATAAAAACTGTATTTATAATTTATTCATAATCATTCATAATCATAAGGTTATAACAAAGCAATAACAATGAAGACAGAATGTTCTGAACAATAAAATCATAGAGCACTCAAATTAAAAAGTCACTTTGCTGCTGGTGCATACGTTTCGGCATTTTTGTGGTTTATCAATTCCATCCTGGAACTTAGTCCTTAAATAATACTTTGATCGTCTTTGGTCCCAAACAAGCCATAGCAACTCAATCCGAGATGAATTCATTGCACGTTTGATCGAAATAAGAAGTTTTCCTCGGCATCAAAGGTTGTCCGACTCCTGTTTGCACAACGCCGGTTTATATCTATTTTTAATTGCTGCTATCACACTTCTACTCATCTAAGCGTGTGCCACAAACCCACTTCCTTATCCCCAATTAACTGTCAATCAGTGGATAATTGTTGTATAATCATCAACACCTTAATTAATCACCATGACCCAATTTACCTGTAAAGGTGTCAAACAGATCAATAACCGGATATCATTAAATATGACATTCACCTTTACTATTCGTATCTCTCGGCGTTTTTCGTCAGCACGGGAGTTCCAAATGGGGAATTTCCAGAAATATTGATCGCAAAATGTAGGTCAAGATTTTATTGTACTTGATTTTTTTCATGGGCGGAAGATTTTGAAAGTTGACGGGGGGGGGGGGACCCTCAAAATCGGGAGAAAAATGCTTACGCCGGAAGGTTCACATGTATGATTGATGCAGCGTTTACTTAACACCTCAAGGTTTACCTAATTATATATATCTTTCACCCCCGTTAATTTTTCCAACCACTTACAACGGAATTAGGACAAAAAACCATCCGGTGTGAATCACTCTGGGTGCTGCTCCCATACATTGAATGGGACCAAGATTCGTAACCCTCGCTGGGAGCAAAAGCTGAGGGTTACATTATCGTATCTAGACCCACACAAGAGGAAAGACAGAAAGACTTTTTTGTTTAATTCCAGAAAATAAACGCCATATTAATTTTATTAAGATGTTTTGTTATTACTTTCAGTTTCTTATAATTCATGAAAATGGTTGTATTTCTTTCGTGCCTTTGAATTTTGTGTTCGGGCCAGTAATGTTCTCACAGGTACCAGCAGAATGTCTTGTAAGTTCCAAATCCTACTCAACTATAATACGCTCCCGAAGTTCGGGAGCGTTAATGGTAGAAGTATGAATATGTACTACTATGGCACTTCAAAATCTTCAACAATATGGCTGCCAAACCGGAAATAAATTAAAAGAAAAATCACGTGACCTAAACCGGAACTCTAGTCGAAATAAAAATGAAACAATGTTCGGTAGCGGATAAGAAAACTGTCCGGAGTTTGGAGTTTTAGGTGGTGTTATTTTTAAGCTTGATATTTTGTAAACAGGAAGAAAAATTACTGTTCTTCAGGAGTGTTTCAGGTTGCACCTGCCTCATATTAATATATCTGGGCCATTTTGTGCAATAATTGTTACTGGTGCTTTTGATGATAACCTACATCTACTTTGTACAAGACCAATACATTTAGTTAGATTTTATATACATGTAGATACGATAACGTAACCCTCAGTCCGCTTGTGCTCCAGTGAGGGTTACGTTAAATAAATAAGCTTTATTTAGAGTCGGCATGGTTAAAACAACATACAACATAAGCTCTGTTGAGCTTTTAACCGACATACACAGACACATAATAAATAACAAATAACAAGCATGCAACATACAGCTAAAATACAAGACTAAGTAAGCACTACATGTAAAATACTAACAGTTATAAGATAAGCAAAAAAGCAGATTAAAAGCTGATGTTATAAGCTAAGCATACCAAGAGCTAATGTAGCAAACTATGAACAACTAAAAGCTGATATTATGAGCAAAGCATAAAAATTTTATAAGCACAATAAATAAAAACTGGATATGACCTAGATGGTAGAAATTTAAACAAATTTAAAAGTCAACACAAGCTGAACATTTACATACATTTCCATTCCAAGATTTTAAAATATTCTTAAACTGATTAAAATTGGAAATTTTTCTAAAATCATCAGGTAGGTCATTCCATATCTAGATTGTATACTGCTTGATCACTGAAACAGCAGTCCACATGTAGACATGTTGTTTCACTCTGACACATTATCCTGATTCTGAGCCAGTCTTTGCTCTTATTCTTTATTTAAATGTAGGCCAGTTAGGCCACTTAGGGTCACTCATACTAGTCATAGACATAGGATAGGGGAAAACAGCAATTAATAGTTCCCATTCTATTTAGACGATATTTCTTTTACATTCGTGTGAAACTTGTCGAAATCATCTACCTTCATCACATTAATAGTAGCGTCAAGTGTGACTCAGTCGAGGGATACAAATAATTCGTAACAAACCCCTGTCCGAGCCTGTGCAATATGTTTATCCAAAAATGTTTGACACAGTACGATATATAAATAAATGTTTGGTTATGATGATTAATCGAAGGAAATATGATATGCCAAATCTCTGTGGATACATACTTACAATATAAGATCTATCTTGTCCATCGATGTTCACGTTCTGGAAAATAAATAAAAATAAATCAAAACGAAACGTTTAATTTTAATTATATGATAAATAATTTAGCACTATTGTGAATTAAGAATAAATTTTCGACATATAAATGAGCATCGTAAATGGATTTTTCGCATATTTCAAATAAAAATGATATAAAATAAATAACATTATTCCTAATTCGTTTCGCCCAATAATTTGATAAATTAGAGCACCTGGTAACGAGATGCTGAACAAGTTGCAGATTTCGAAAGCAGTCAAAAACTCATGAAAATATGGAGGGAGATGTAACTGTACCACCACTGCCACCAAGATACAGATTCAGAGATTTAGTTCTGGGAGAATATGGTGACCATGACAGGTCTGATTAAATTAGCCATTAGTTACACTAATCAAATAGCATCTTCTAACTTCTTACTCTTAATAGTCTTATCCTTACATTTTCTATTTCAGAAACTAAATTAGCAGAAAATAATTTCCAATAATGTTAATGTGATTGTGTTTATCCATTTTATAAAGATTTGATGTCAATTGTTGATCATCATGATAAATATTTCTATTTTCCCCCCTTTAATTCTTGCAGTGATCTTAAAGTAATAGTAATAATTAAATAGCCTGAACTCAGGTATCTCTGAGGTAGATATTTGTAGGTCTCCTTCAGGTTTGACTCTCATAGGTAATTTTTGGAGGAATCAAAGCAAAAAATAGCTCCAAAAGGCAAATCTCAACGATATAATGGAACAGGATACCCCCCTTTTTTTCCCAAACCATGAAAACAAATATATTTAAATAAAAACCTTTGACTTTTATTTTAATCTAATCATGTGCAGATTCTATTGTTCTGTGTATTCACATGCTATGTCAATCAATTTTTGCAGCCATATTTATAATTTTACTTCCATAGTACCATAGGACCCTGATATAAAGATTTAAGTCGGAAAAAAAGTGTGGGGGAGGGGGGTGTATTTTAAAGTGACTGATTGATTTAGATTTTGACAAAAAATATCAGATTCACATATAAAAAAATACTAAAGATAATAATTGAAGAATATTGTACAGTTTTTGTAGTTTAAAAAAAGGGGGGAGGGTAGTATATTTTTATCTTTTTCTGTCCAAAAAATTAAATATATATAATTTATATCAGGGTCCAATGGCACCGTGGTAGTTAAATTTAAAAAATGTAATGGCAGCGAAAATGGTTGAAATATACATAGTATCATAGAACCTGCTGTACCATGGCATAGGATCAGACTACTTATAATCTACCTGTAACAGGAATTTTATTATTAGATACAAAACCTTGTATCATGTGAAAAAAATTAAATATATATAATTTATATCAGGGTCCAATGGCACCGTGGTAGTTAAATTTAAAAAATGCCATGGCAGCGAAAATGGTTGAAATATACATAGTATCATAGAACCTGCTGTACCATGGCATAGGATCAGACTACTTATACAGGAATTTTATTATTAGATACAAAACCTTGTATCATGTATTTGATACAGAATGTACTTTAGTATTAGCTGCTATTGTGAAGTCTTCAGTTTGGAATGCAGGAAAACCTTTATGATGTCTTCCTAAATAAATACAACATGCCATAGAGGAATACTTCAAAATATCAGACTACATTTATTTCATATTGAAGGGATATGTACCATTAAAACATTAGTCATTAGGCCAAAAATTTGAAATGTAGATTGTTTTTGCCATGATATAGCTGAAAAATTGCTGAGTTGGTGTAACAACAATCACTCACTAAGCACAATTTCTTCTCCCTCGATAACAAGTAAGATTTTCTCATTTGTACTGTTTTACTAATTACATGTATTTGTTAACAATATTAAAAAGAAGTAATTCAAGACATATATGGGATTCTTGTTACTCAATTTTAACTTTTATGTGTATGTTTTGTAGATCGTTGTTTGTCCTTTTTCTTTTGGCCATTGTGTTGTCTGTACTTCTTCAATTTACGGATTCTAATTACCCCTTTGCTGTCTTCAAACACTTCTTCATACTACATTTTTTCCCCCTTTTTTAAATGCACAACGATGACGAGGATTATTTTCAATAGGACCAGAGTAGAATATTATTGAAATGTCACATGATATACAATGTATCTTGTTTCACATTTATTTGATTTGATATTCAATAAACAAACAAACAAACGAGTACTGAACAGAACTTTAAGCATGACCGTCTTTACGATTTAGTGGTTAGCATATACTGTAAAAATACTAATTTTCGCGGTGTACTAATTTCGCTTCTTCTTTCAAGGAGGACGTCAGACAGCGAAAAATAGTACCCTCAAAAAATTGTAACAAAAGATTACTTATGTCAGTCCTTGATAGTAGTCCAGTCAATTTACGAAAAACCCGGAAAAAATTTCAAAAGAAAAAATAAGTAGCCTATTATCTTTATATACAGTACACATGTTTAAAGAAATATAAAAAGTCGCCACAAAAATAATAAGGGGAAATGCATGAATTTAATCATGAAAAATAAATGATTTGGAAGTGAAAACTATTGTCGGCCATTGCGCTCCGTACGATATTATAAAGTACGGAATCGTCTTAGGTATTGCAGACAATGAATAGAATTAAACAGATTGTTATTGAATATTATTCATGAAATATAAAGTATGCATTAAAAATAAATTCATTACAGTCGAAATATGATATAATAAATGCACCAGAAATGTACGACCTTTCCCATTTTACCAAACGGAAAGCAGACGATTTTTTTCGGACCAACATATTTTGATAAAATGCTCATTAAGCATGATTCTTTCACAAAATAAACATTCAGTTACTCTAAAACTTTAAATATGTGCAACCATAGCACATATTTTCTATAAATATAAACAAAATACAGATAAAGCAATCACAAATATCATTTTAAAAGTGACATCACGTTCAATTTTTTTCTGAAAATTACGGCAGCCCGTCATGGACAGAAATAACGTTGCGATATGTTTAAGCGTATTGCGCATAAATGTATGCCCAATACATCAACTCTTCTATTAAATCTCATGATTTTTAGCTCACCTTGCCAAAGGTGAGCTTTTGCCATCACTTGTCGTCCGTCGTCTGTCGTCCGTTAACTTTTCGCATTTTAATCTTCTCCTCTGAAACCTTTCAGCCAAATGAACTGAAAGTCCTCTCTAAAGATTGCTCATTTTGTCCTTATCTATTAACAAACATGGCCACCACAGGCAATTCTTGTTTCTGATTGGCCGATTTTTAAAAATCTTCTCCTCCAAAACCGCTTGGCCAAATGAACCGAAACTTGGTAGGAAGCATCTATGGAAGGTCCTCTATAAAGACTGCTCATTTCATCCCAATCCGTTAACAAACATGGCCGTCACAGGCAATTCTTGTTTCTGATTGGCCGATTTTTTTAAAAAAAATTCTCCATTGTAGTAAGCTGTTAAAAGGGAGATAACTCTTGCATTAAACTGTTAAAAGAAAGATAACACTTGCCATTATCTCCCTTAGAAATTAACTAATGCTGATATAGTGTAACATGTTTATACTATACATTACATGTAGGTATTCACATTTTAATATTCTTTTTAGCTCACCTTGCCAATGTGTGCTTTTGGCATCACTTGGCGTCTGTCGTTTGTTGTCTGTTATCTGTTAACTTTTCACATTTTAATCCTCTCCTCTGAAACCCATCAGCCAAATGAACTGAAACTTAGTAGGAAGCATCTATGGAAGGTCCTCTCTAAAGAGTGCACATTTTGCTATGATCCATTACCAAACATGGCCCTCCACAGGCAATTCTTGTTTCTGATTGGCCAATTTAAAAAAATCTTCTCCTCTGAAACCGCTTGGCCAAATTAACCGAAACATGACAGGAAGATTGCTCATTTCGTTCACAGGCCATTCTTGTTTCTGATTGGTCGATATCTAAAAAATCTTCTCCTCTGAAACCCGAAACTTGGTAGGAAGCATCTACATGTATGGAAGGTTGTGTATTAAGTTTCCTCAAAGCAGAATGAAAGGTGAGCAACACAGGCTCAGCCCACTGAGCCTCTGGTTACCTTAAATATTGCTATACAAAGAAAATTATATTTGGAGACAAGGAAGGTCAGATCATCTGCTATTTTATTTTAGTTTTTATTTAGATAATGCAGAATAATTTGTGTCCCACATGATTTTCAGGAAGAAAATTTAATAACTGTCCGTGCATCATTAGAGCATTATCCTTACATTTACTATCGTTTCTGTTTCCACCAGAGCCTGCTGTTTATTTTCTATGATGTTCAATTTAATGCAATTATTTATGTAACCAATTAGTAAAATTGGAAAATCATTCAAATGTCGTGACCGCCTGAAAATCTCAAAATAGTGAACCGAAATAGCTAACAAATTTTCAATGCTGATTAAATTATAAAAAGAAATTATCATTCAAATTTCTGAATACTGATCGACATTTAGTTTGATCATCTTTTAATTGTATTTTATTAATTTTCTTTGCATGAATAGAGCTCAGTATGTCTAAATGAAAATGAAACTATTAAACAGTTTATTTAAAATATTATACAATCAGAACAACGAATCGCTCGCTTAACCTTTGAACACACCACCTATGATTACCAAACACGATAAATTTCTTGTCAGGAACTATTCGGTTTTGTTTGAAATTTTTTTTAATGGGAGTTTCATTTAGGTATTTTGGGGGTTTGCTGTAATGTCAAATCCAGATGGCAACAGGTGCCAGTTTTACGAAGATGTCTTAGAACTAAATCATGTCTTATGATGGTCTTACGACATATCTTTGTCACAAGTATGTTTACCTAACCGCATCAGTGCTCGCATCGAGTGCGGTAGATCGTGGGTTCGAGCCCGGATCGGGTCGAACCAAAGACTATAAAATTGGCATTTGTTGCTTCTCCTTTAAGCACACAGCATTAAGGAGAAAAGGCAAAGACTGGTTGGCTCGGAATCAGGATAATGTGTCTGAGTGGGGCGACATGTCTATCCACGGACTGTTGTTTCAGTGAGCTACCACTATAAAAATCCACCTTAAGTGTGTTGGTCTAGTACAAAGTGGACCTCATCATCATTTCATTGAAAATTAACTTGTTCTCACTATGATATAGCTGAAAAATTGCTGAGTTAGCATTAAACAACAATCACGCACTCAATCCAAACCTGTCTTATGCTACGTCAGGTCTTAACATTTGTCACAAAGTTAGGACATCAAAATATATGTCTTAAAATGGTCTTAGGATAATTGCTCAACAAATTGTAAATTTTTATAGATATGGCCGCGGTGTACGCTTGAGACGAAGTATGGTATCTAGTGGCCCTGACAATTTAAACTACTTAGATGCAACATATATGATGTGTAAACATAGATTGCCACGTCTTTCAATTCCCCATTTATGTAGAATGTTCCGAAATGACATGCAAAGATCCATCACAGAATCACACACACACACACCTTCCATATATCTTTGCAATTTATTGTTGCTTACTATTATTCGCAACTCGGAGAAAATCACCGACCCATCGTAAGTCATTGACAAACTTTATGAGTTTATCACATAATATTAATGTAGTATCGAGTACACCTCGCCTTAAACGGGATTAGAACTCACACTTTTAGTGGTGATAAGCACTAATTACCAAGGTAGTTGTAAATCCATCTACCATACGATCATGACCATGACGTCCCCTATATATAATTATTGAACTTGTTCTCGTACTGAATATAGCTGAAATACTTGTTCGATGGAAGTTAAGCAATAATCAATCAATCAATCTTATGGTATTTTTTGTTAAACCACCCCCAGGTTTATAATGTTTGTCATAACTATGCGGTGATTGACTAGACCAGGACGCCATTGTTTCGCCATAACAAGGCCTGGGTTATTTTGTCCCAACAAAAAATCTACCGCGACTACTGATGCATTAATTTTGTTTTACATTTCAAGCAAGAGGTTATAATAATGTCTTTTGTTAATAACCGATGCGAACATTAGCTGTATTTTTTATGGAGATTTTTTAATTGAATACATTGTTCACTACGGACGCGTCGGAGTGAACCGGAAAATGGGGGGGGGGGGGGGCTTCAATCTTTTGGAATCGAAGCATCTTAGTTTACTATGCTGAACAATTCAAAGTGCAACTCTTGAAGACTCCTGGTTCATATGCCCCTGCATTACTTATTGATTTCACGGGATTTCAGAAGAATTTTTCCATATTAAATTCATGTACAACTTTTTATTTTAATTGTTTGTGTAATACCATATCGATAATGCTGTCAGAAAAATAAGTTCAATGACAACTGAATCGCTCGTACGATTGATTATTCGTGCACTACTAGTATTTGAGTTCACAAATTTTGTAGTGTCGAAGACAAAAAATGAGAAATCATTATAGAAGACCCCCCCATACATAATTGTATCTACTTTTAAAATCAAATGGCCAAGCAGATTAAGAGCAAATGATAAAAATATGAAATTTTAAGGTGAAAACGCATTACCGTTGCTTAGGAGTTCTCCTTGTTGCCATGGTAACTGCACGTTTCCATGTATATCATCATATTGTAATTTTATTCAAGTATGGTATTTAAAACAAAACCATATTTGTTTCTGAAGATATGCTTAAAAATAAATGTCAATATTTTAATATGCAAATTAACAGAACTGAAGAAATTATCTCCCTTTAAAGGGTACAGATGTACCAAATTATAAAGCCTAAAAAATATACTTAATCCTCAATATATCCATGGCGACTTTTTTTCTGTTAAAGGGGATGCAGTAAAGTTGCTAAAACACCGCTTAGAAATTCTTTTGCAATTTGTTCCCGGTTCGGCTATTTTTCTCATAGATTGACTGGACTATAGTAGTAACTTCAACCCAACATGTTAACTTTTCGTATTCTTTACATGATCAATGTGGAGTATTTCTATCAAGTGTGTTTTGTGAACTTTTTATTTTGTACGAAACGTATACTATATATTTAATTATTAGTATTTTTATGTAAAGTTGAAGTGGTTTCCGGTATTTCGTTTTCATTGTGTATCCGATTGTCTTCCGTGTAACCATACAATTCAATTCTATTTATAATTTTCAGGCCAACTGATCATGTCAAACTGTTTTATGATCATGACCTCCTATTATAATAAAAGACATATACAAATGTACATTTCAAGAACAAAATTTAATTACAAAATTACAAAAAATACTGCCATAATTACAGGTACACTGAGTGTCAATAGTAGAAATAAAATGTTAATATCACAGTGTGCATCAAAGCGTGAAATCATACTGTAAATGTGAAACAGATAATTAGGGTAATCATAGTCGGCAATTGTCAACACATTCTTTGATACATGTTTTTTCCCTCCCCCTACTTGCTGGAATGCAGCTACGATCCAAGATGCATGAATGGGTTTGATAGTAGTCAGTTTTATATCAATTTTAACATCACTTGCTACTTTTCCCAAGGAGGTGGTGTCTCTGATGGGCATAGGAGCCAACGTTTTAACCTAGTGTCACTACTAGTATTTGAAAGTTTTACTAGTAATTTTATAATGAGTGAACATAAGTTAACTTACTGTTAAGATAAAACAGAGTGAGCAGATTTCACATGACAAATGTAATACATAATACGATTTTATCTTGTCAGTATAAAACGTCGTCTGCTAATAATCTGGTTGACCGAAAAGTAAATTTTTTTTTGCTTTTGCACAATAAGGAAAACACGAAAAAAGATACCCATGAATTTGTCCAGTTGGAAGAAACCGCGAAAATTGGATGCAGCGAAAATTAATACTTTTACAGTATGCTAGTCTGGATTCAGTGTGACAGATCTTGGGTTCAATCCAAGGTCAGGTCAAACCAACGACTATGTAATTGGTATTTGTTGCTTTTCTGCTAAGAAGCAGCATTAAAGAGTAATAGAAAAGACTGGTTAATATATATCTGAGTGGGGCGACATGTCTACATTGTACCTTTGGACTGTTGTTTCAGTGGGGCGACATGTCTACTTTGTACCTTTGGACTGTTGTTTCAGTGAACTAACACTATAAAGATCCAAGTCGGCATGTTGATTTAGTACAAATTGGACATCATTATCATCTCATCAAATGTAACTTGTTCTCTCCTTGATATAGCTGACAAATAACTCACATGGCATTAAAATCAACAATCAATCATGTGACATTGTGCAATCATGTGACATTGTGGAGTGTATACTGATAGTCATGAGCATGCCTGTCCATACTCATTAACATTACATGTGTTGCACAAAAGAGGGGTTGTTTTTATTAAAAGGGGTATTTTCTTCTGTAACCACATGTATATGTATTTAAGATTTAAGATATGTGTGGACTGTAGGGGCCGTCAAGGTCATGATCGTATGGTAGTTGGATTTACAACTACCTGTGGAATAAATGCCTATCATCACTAAAATGGTGAGTTTGAACCCTGTTCATGTGGAGGTTTACTCGATGCAACATTATGTGATAAAGTTTGTTAGTGACTTGAGGCTGGTCAGTCAGTTGTTTTCTCCAGGTGTTCACAGTTTCCTCCACCAATCAAAATTTGACAGCTACGATATAGCTGAAATATTGTTGAAAGTGGCATTAAACACCGAACCATTATGGTAGGGATATTCTCTATCTGATTGTATCTGTAATAACACATTTGTTTGTATCCAGTGACTTTTGAATCAATATATTTTGCATGTCTATATCAATTAGTAATGTGTTAGCTTCCCTATGTAGAAATTGATTTATCCATTTGACCTTTGAAGACTAATTATCATTTGTTGAAAAAAAGGGAGGCAGGTTAGTGTAGAGCAATGAGCAAGCTAAGGGGAGATAATCTAAGAAAATTATTTACCTTATTGCCAACATGTGCTGTATCTCGTGATCTTAAATAATGGGAATGTGCATGCAATTCTACATAGTACATAGCAAAATCATTAGTTTAAAAGATCAATTACAACACATTCGATATGCATCTTGATTTACCTTTATAGATTGTATAGATACCTTTAAAGCATAGTGTTGGAAATCAAGGTCCTGGCTTGGGTTAGGGTTATGGTGTTTAATGTCACTTTCAACAATTTTTCAGTTATATTGTGGTGGCCAGTTTTATTGGTGGAGGAAACCAGAGAAAACCACTGGGAATACTATGGGTTTTTTTTGTCACTTAATTTCATAGAAAAAAATTAATTGTCCTGAAAGTTGTGCAGAAAAGTAAATAATCTTACCTGGGGTTTCAACAAGAAATTTTTGCTAAAATTTTGAGAAAAACTACTGATTTTTCATGTTCAATAAAATGAAAATTAACTGATTTTCGTTTGTGTGAAAATTAGTTTTAGGCCCTTGGGCCAGTTGAGGAAAGTATAGTCCCTCTCCTCTAAAAGTTAAATAGTCCCTTAGCTATAACAGAAAAGGAAATTTGACGTTGAATATGGATTTGCTCAGATAAACAGATATTTTTTTCTGCTAATGATTTTGTTAAACAAGTGTAAATTTATTTATTGATTTTTTAATGTTGTTTTTTTGTAATAGGACCGTCATTGGTTGTGATCATATGGTAGTTGGATTTACAACTACCTACATGTATGCAATCAGTGCCTATCACCATTAACATTGTGAGTTTGAATCCCACTCAGGCGATACAACATTATCTGATAAAGTTTGTCAGTGACTTGTGGCAGGTCAGTAGTTTTCTCTGGGTACTCTGATTTTCTCCACCAATAAAACTGCCTGCCACGTTACAACTGAAATATTGTTGAAAGTGGCATTAAACACCCTAGCCCTAATCCCTTTGCTATGACAGAAAATAAAATTATATGTTGAATATGGATTTGCTCAGATATATACAGATATATTTTTTCTGCTAATGATTTTGTTAAACAAGTGTAAATTTATTTATTACCGGTAATTTTTTTTGTAATAAAGTTAGCAGGAAGGCATCCATTGATTAGTTTTCAAATGATAGAGAATAGAAATCAAGTGTTGGACGATTTTGTTTATGTTGACAGTCAATAATAGAAATCCATAGGTCTGTGAAGAAAATCATTATAATGCTTTAATTGATTCCATTAAACAAACAATAAAAATGACTTTTACGATAAATTTGTTGCTGTTATGTTGTTAAAGTGTAAAATCAACTTTGAATTAACTTTTAAAATGGCCAATGAAATATTTACCTGGTAAACATGTAATTCTCTAAACATAATTTGTGCAAACTTCCGATATCATCCGTGATATAATATTGTCAGCGTAAGGTTAAAATCCTCAGTAGCAGTTAAGCTTTTTTGATCAAGTTAAAAGATAAAATTGAAAATTGCTAACATGAGTCAAAAGAAAGAAATAAACTTGTTATCAGGACAACAAAAATGGAGTTTTCATCAATTATTTGACCTTTTTGCTGACTAAATTTGATCAATGAGCTGAATTATTGTAAAAACGTTACTTCATATATATATATATATCGGAAGTCATAATTACTGTGATAGTATAGTAGTTGGATTTGTATCTACCTCTTCAATCCGTTCCTTATAAACACATGCAGCCAAAGTTGTGAGATTGATGCATGCCCACAGTGTGGTGCACTCAATGCAATTATTATTTTATTAATTATTTACTTACCTTATGGAAGTTTACAATAAGGATTCGTTCTTCTCTTAACCGTCTTTGTAAACTTCCATTAGATAAGTAAATAATTAATTCATAAAATTGTAACTTGTGTTACAAATTTTTAATTTTATGTGATAAAAGTTTTACTTGTGACTGGTCAGGGGTTTTCTCCGGGTTTTCTGTATTCTTCCACTAAGAAAGCTGACCACTACAATATAACTAAACTACTGTTGAAAGTGGTGTTAAACACTCATATCCCATACAGTAGTAACACTCTTATAAGGGCCACCCTTTCTGACTGCAATGAAAAAGTGGCCATATAAGAGGGGTGTCCTCTCTCAGGGAGATATTAGTATTTTACTATCTCAGTCAGCTTAGTGCATCTGAAATCTGGCCTGATAAGAGGGGTGTCCTCTCTCAGGGAGATATTAGTATTTTACTATCTCAGTCAGCTTAGTGCATCTGAAATCAGGCCTGATAAGAGGGATGGTCTCTCTTGGGTGGGTCGGGGGTGGAGGGTTTGCAGCAAGTATTTCACTATCTAAGACGAATCAGTGCATCTGAGATCTGACCCAATAAGAGGTGGGAATGGCCTTACAAGAGGGGGACTACTGTATATACATTATATAGTGCCTTATTTCCAAAGCACAATATAATTTAAAAGAAATTTTATCAAGTAGTCTCAACTGTAAAGAAAGCTGGTGAAAATCTGGCACAACAGACATTTTATTAGAACATGGATGTTTTGTAATTATTGAACTTTTTGTGGTATTGTGAAATAGCAAGTCTTTATTGTTTAATGTTATTGTGAAATAACAAGTCTTCATTGTTTAATGTTATTGTGAAATAACAAGTCTTTATTGTTTAATGTTATTGTGAAATAACAAGTCTTCATTGTTTAATGTTATTGTGAAATAACAAGTCTTTATTGTATAATGTTATTGTGAAATAACAAGTCTTTATTGTATAATGTTATTGTGAAATAACAAGTCTTTATTGTTTAATGTTATTGTGAAATAACAAGTCTTTATATTGTTTAATGTTATTGTGAAATAGCAAGTCTTTATTGTTTAATGTTATTGTGAAATAACAAGTCTTTGTTGTATAATGTTATTGTGAAATAACAAGTCTTTATTGTATAATGTTATTGTGAAATAACAAGTCTTTATTGTATAATGTTATTGTGAAATAGCAAGTCTTTATTGTTTAATGTTATTGTGAAATAACAAGTCTTTATATTGTTTAATGTTATTGTGAAATAACAAGTCTTTATATTGTTTAATGTTATTGTGAAATAACAAGTCTTTATTGTTTAATGTTATTGTATATATGAGTTTATGACTAAAATTAAAACCTTAAAATTGTGAATTCTACATCATACTCTCTCAAATTTTCATATGAAAGATACGGTATACCAAACCTCCTTGGGACCAACTTTTGTGTTTGAATAGACAGGACTGGTGTTAGGTATAACAGTATACAGGTTGAAATATGCATAACACAGATTGTCTACATTGGGATTTTATTTGAAATTCAGTTTATACAGGATTCTGGTTTTATCTCGAGTTTGGTTTAAATAGGTTTAACTGTTGTTGATTTGTTTTGGGAGAATGAATTTCTCCGAGAGGAATATCACATGAACGAAGGTGATTACATTCAATGATTAGAAATTTTATTAATGTATTGCAATCCATTAAAATATTTTTAAAAATAATGATATATCTGTTTTCAATTCATTTTGTGTAATGGTACGAAAGAAATTAAATGCATGCATCATTTCTAAAAATGCATTAACATTTAAATTCATTTACAATTCTACATTTTTTTAATTAAATTCAAAATTACATCATCTAGGATAAATTCAATATATTTTAATCAAGTCAGTATTGAAGTTAATACATTGACTATTTAAAACCTAGCGAGGCTAGTTCTTTTTGTAAGATGTAGTCGGTAATGTGTGTTTTAGCTGGTTAAATATATACTTGATTTACATCCATATCCTTTCTTACTACAAGCTGTTCCTTTACTTTAATTTGTGTCTAAGTATAATATTAGATAGTGTCTCTCTCATGTTCATTTACATCCATATCCTTTCTTACTACAAGCTGTTTCTTTACTTTAATTTGTGTCCAAGTGTAATGTTAGATAGTCTCTCATGTTCATTTACATCCATATCTTATCTTACTACAAGCTGTTTCTTTACTTTAATTTGTGTCCAAGTGTAATGTTAGATAGTCTCTCATGTTCATTTACATCCATATCCTTTCTTACTACAAACTGTTCCTTTACTTTAATTTGAGTCTAGGTGTAATGTTAGATAGTCTCTCATGTTCATTTACATCCATATCCTTTCTTACTACAAACTGTTCCTTTACTTTAATTTGAGTCTAGGTGTAATGTTAGATAGTCTCTCATGTTCATTTACATCCATATCCTTTCTTACTACAAGCTGTTTCTTTACTTTAATTTGAGTCTAAGTGTAATGTTAGATAGTCTCTCATGTTCATTTACATCCATATCCTTTCTTACTACAAACTGTTCCTTTACTTTAATTTGAGTCTAGGTGTAATGTTAGATAGTCTCTCATGTTCATTTACATCCATATCCTTTCTTACTACAAACTGTTCCTTTACTTTAATTTGAGTCTAAGTGTAATGTTAGATAGTCTCTCATGTTCATTTACATCCATATCGTTTCTTACTACAAGCTGTTTCTTTACTTTAATTTGTGTCTAGGTGTAATATTAGATAGTCTCTCATGTTCATTTACATCCATATCGTTTCTTACTACAAGCTGTTCCTTTACTTTAATTTGTGTCTAAGTGTAATATTAGATAGTCTCTCATGTTCATTTACATCCATGTCTTTTCTTACTACAAGCTGTTTCTTTACTTTAATTTGTGTCTAGGTGTAATGTTGGATAGTCTCTCATGTTCATTTACATCCATATCCTTTCTTACTAATTTAATTGCTATCAATAGATTTAATGTGGTGTAATTTAGTACATGCAGAAATATCAGAATTAGCTGATTCAGTACATATTTTATGAATTTATGCTAAGTAAAAACTATGTGAAAAAAATAAATGTAGTTTGATGTAATTTGTGTAATTAGCTGTAATTAATTACATGTACATGTATCTTTGAAGCTAACTATAATGGATCTGTGTTATCTTGTAAAAGTAATTAGTTATCAGTATTAAAGTAATGATCCAATGTAATGTTAAAGTACTACTTACAGTGAGGCCAAGGAAAAAACTACATGCATTTCAAATTTTATCATAATTTCTTGTTGAAAGCTTATGTTTCAGATAAATATATTTTTTATTGCATCTTTCAGGTCAAATTGTTAAAAATTTCAGACATAGTGCTGAGTGAAGCATATTGACCAAATAGCAAAGATCAACAAATTAAGCATAAAGTTTAAGATTTGTTTCGTGTATATTTACCAATTAAAACTCCTAATACAAATATGTCTAAGTCTGATGTAATTAGTCGAGGTGTTTTAGCTGTCAGATGTTGTAACTGTTAAAATATGTATCATTGATTTGTTGTCTGTAGCTCTCTGATAATCTGTAGTATTTCATAACTTGGTTAAACGTTACGGAATGTCTGTGTCACAAATGACCACGGATATGTTCTATTTGTCGTAATCAAAATCCCGTCGTTTTCTCAATCATGACTAACACTGGGTTTGTAGCAAGAGTAACAAGACAGTTGCCACTAGTGGTTTTTTCTCCGGATGCTCCGGCTTCCTCCACCAATAAAACTGACAGCCACTATGTAACTGAAATATTGTTGAAAGTGACTTTAAGCACCATAACCGTTACCCTTCCTTCCCCCCCCCTTGATTAAGATTTAATATTTTAAGGATAATATTTCTTCAGCATTAAAACATTCAATGACTATTTAATTACATTAATTGTTGTGTAATATTGAAATTAAATTGATTACTATGGCAACCTCAGGAATCAATATGACATTTGCAAATTCTACATCAATTATACCAAGAAACCCTTCAAAAAAAAGCACTTCAGAATAAACAAAGTACATTTGTATCCTAAAGCGGTATATATATATAATACGATAGGAAAGCGATGTGAAATAAAACTGAAAAATATTTACATTGTAGTCTAAATGCAGGATTCACCATTTTACACCACATTTTAAGATTAACATTGTTTTATGACAACAATAATCTAACATTTGTATTTTTTGATTATATTTTAAATTTTCCAAAACAAGCTATACAAATGTATGTTTTTATTGATAATTTCTACATTTTGTTCGGGGGGGGGGGGGGGGGGGGGGGGTCGTCGTGGTTGTGATCATATTGTAGTTGTATTTACATTACAATTTCCAGTATTATGGCCAGTCCTTATATACTGCAAATATCCCACGATGAGATTTCAGGAAAAATGTAGAGGAGTTATGGTGTTTAACACCATGAAATTATTTCAGCCATATCGTGGCAATCAGTTTTATTGGTGAAGGAAACCAGAGTACCCGGTGAAAACCACTGACCTGTCACAAGTCACTGACAAACTTTTATCACTTAATATTGTATCAAGTACACATCACCATGTGTGGGATTCAAACTCACAACTTTTGTGGTAATAGGTACTGATTGCATAGGTAGTTATGGATCCAACTACTATACGATATAGCAAAAAATTCTATAAGGTCCTAAAAAGCAACAAACTTCAAACTTAAAAACAATGAACTGTGCCCACAGACACAATGTTTAGAGAGAAAATTATTTTTATGTTACAATTGCAAGCTCTGGGAGCCTCTTGTTGTATAGGTATACGTGTATATTTATCAGACTTCATATGATCAATTATTTAGCAGCAATTTACAAGATTATCGCATGTCTGATCTTGACATATCTTAATGCATTTTAATTATCTCTAGTACAGAACAGAAAGCCTTGTCAGATATTCCTGATAAACTCTTGTTTGTTTTTAATAAGTAGAGAACATTCGTGATATAATAATCATGGGAGTTTTATCAATCAATATTACCCATGCATTTGTGTACTATTGGTGAAAAAGGTGATACTATTGTGAAGCTATATCATCGTCTTACAGACATCCAAAAGGGGGGAGGAAATGGACTGTAAAGTAGCCCCCTATTATAAGACCCCTATTTCATTGCAGAAGGGATGACCTTATAAGTGGGAGACTTCTGTATTGAGAAAAAGGTGATACAATTGTGAAGCAATATCACCTTTGTCTTACAGACATCCAAAAGGGGGGGGGGGAGGAGGAAATGGACTGTAAAGTAGTCCCCTTTTATAAGACCACTATTTCATTGCAGAAGGGAGGACCTTATAAGAGGGAGACTTCTGTATTGAGAAAAAATTGGTACAATTGTTAAGCAATATCACTTTTTTTGTCTTCCCCACCTCCAAAAAAAAAAGGGGGGGTGTAATTGACAATACTGTTACAATATTTACTTAAGAAAAGAGTTGTAATCATTGAGAGTCAACAATATACAGTCAAACCTGCCATATGAGATTCAGAATTACTCACCAGCGAGTAAAGAAGATTTATTACATACATAACTATGGTACCTGATTATGTACTAAATGTTTATCTCCCAGGACTTTAACTCATTATAAACTGGGTCATATACTGGTACTCCATATCAACATGCTGCTTAATGTGAAATACAATTGCATTTACATCCCTGGTTCTCAAGAATTTTTTTTTTTTTTTTTCCAATGGCAGCCCGTTTTCATCTTTGAAATGTTAAGTCTGATTTATTAAAGAAGTTTCAAAATGGAATCTAAAGAAAGAAGAACTTTTTCAAAATAGGACTTATAATAAAAGTTATAAATTTTGGATGTTGACCACATTTGACCCCCCCCCCCCCCCCCCACAAAATCTGTTAGAATAATACATAAAAAAGACTTTTAATAAAGGACATAAAGATATGAAAAAATCCATCAATATTGGCTGAAAAATAAATAGAAAATACCCATCTTGGCACCTTGGGTCCTCTTGTTCAGAAATGTGCATGGTTAAAATCAATAACAACCTATACTTAAGACCAGGATCATTGTGTTAAAATTTCAGAAGGATCAGTCGATTAGAATAAAAGTTATTGCATAGAAACCATTGTGTTCACAGACCGACACATGACAACAACAACGAGGACAGACTCAATACCACAATATGATAAGCATAAAAATCATATCTTAACAAGTAATCATGGTTAAAACCTAAACAGATGTTGAAAAGTCACAGCTAAAGTCAGGGATGATCCTGTTTAGAAAATAAAATAACTGAAATTAATCCAAAATAGCTGAAACCATCTAAATCCCATTTCAAAATGGTACTTTTTTTTACCTGTTCTGACTGTCGAGCAACTTTTGGTAAACAATTTTCAGAGGAACATAACTGAAATCAGATGACTAACTGAAAAAAAAAACATCCCCGTAAAGTGCCTTCATTAGACAAGACTTACAATCTAAACATTATAATTAAAAGACCGAGTATCCTTTGTACTCATTTCTATTACTTCTTTAATACATTTTATTTTAATTGCGTTTGGGTTTTAATTTTATTTTTATGTCATCATTTGTGTAATGAATTTTCGTCACACCAGGAAGTAGCTCAATAAATTTTCTCTATAAACAAAGAGGGTAAGGGTAATGGTGTTTAACGCCACTTTCAACAATATTTCAGTTATATCATGGCGGTCTACCACAACAACAACGAGGTTCTAAGTTGATGAATATTTTTTGGTACACAAATCAACTACTAGTATAATACAGTCAAACCTCCCCATGAGGTCACTTCTTTCTTGTCCTGTCATAGAATATTTCATATGAATTGAACCTCTTTTAAGAGGTCACCTTTCTTAAAAGGCCACTTTTTCTTTGTCCCAAAGGTGACATCTTAATACAGGTTGGACTGTAATTCCATCAATATCAGCCAAAGGTGACATCTTAATACAGGTTTGACTGTAGTTCTAATAATAAAACCCTAAATGCTCGCTTACTCGCAAGGGTTTTAACGGGATGCCATTACACGTAATGGAGCAGCCGCCAAGATTTTTTGCGCTCGCTTACAGAGTTTCTGACGCCTGCATTTATCAATAATAAGACATAACCTTTCCTTTTGTCCATTATTATAACAAGTTTTTATCACCTACCAGTATTTTAGAATGTAATTCCCACAAAATAAAAATCCATGTTTACTTTCACTCTTTTGAATTTCATCATTTCCGGCCTCACTATTTGGATGCCGATACCATATTTGGCGATTAAGGCGTGAATGTTTACATCAGCCGTCGTAAGCATTGTAGTAAGAAATACCATATTTAGAAAAGCTCCGCCTTCCGTAGTTTCCGGTTATGACAAACGATCGATAAATTTGAACAAGGTTGTTGCTACCTTTGAAAAGCATATATTTCTCAGCCAAACCGATTTAACAAGGACTGGGATCATCAGTAATAGTTATAATGAAATGTTTGAAGCGTAAATAGTGAGTTTTTATGTTTCAACTGCAACTTTTGTTTTGCTCCATTGTGATGAATGGGACCGCTTTGTAGCTCTGCCGAGACACAAGTTTGTCACAGGAGCTACATTATTGCAGCTAGTTTGACTGTAATTCCATCAATATCAGCCAAAGGTGACATCTTAATACAGGTTTGACTGTAATTCCATCAATATCAGCCAAAGGTGACATCTTAATACAGGTTTGACTGTAATTCCATCAATATCAGCCAAAGGTGACATCTTAATACAGGTTTGACTGTAATTCCATCAATATCAGCCAAAGGTGACATCTTAATACAGGTTGGACTGTAATTCCATCAATATCAGCTAATAACCACCTCAAACAATTGAACAGAAAAAGACCATGACATTAATGGCATTGGAACTCCAGGTCCTGGATTGGGACAATCATAAAAATGTGGCAGCATTATACCGGTTTGATGGGATCCAACCTTCTTTGGACCCTCAAAAACAATCCAAATATAAAACCTATACTGTGCATGTCTAATCATTGGATGGTGTATTATTTAAATCAGAATACTATAGCCGTGCCCTTAAGACAAAACATTCCATTAACAATCGGCTTCTTTTTTTCTTATTTTTGGGGGGAAGAAGGGAGGGGGGGGGGTGTGTAGGGGCGGGGGGGGGGGGGGGGTGTGTGTAGGGGCGGGGGGGGGGGGGGGGGGGTTGGTGCATGCATGACAAAATTATGTCTCCTCATTATGGGTCACAAATTGGAAAATTAAAAAAAAAAAGACCAATGATAAGAAGTTTTATCTTAAGGCTAACAATATACTATTTGTATGATATATTTTCAGATCAATTATTCATCAATTATTGTATTTCCTGTTTACTGACTAACGGTCCATATATACATCAGATTTTACCTTTAGCAATCAGTGCCTATGATCACCACATACAACCATTAGTAGTTTTATTACAAAATAAAACATAAACAATCTGATTGAATCCTTAATTAAACCAGCAACATGTGATCAGCCTGATCGGGGGAAACTACCACATTAAAAGATTTGCAAACAATTCATTTATGGATTTTGTGATCTTATTATTACAACATACATGGATGATTATTGTCAGTTATTTAACTAATTTTAGCTATTTTCCTCTGATAAACATATTCCGATAGTTGAAGGATACGACCAGAACAGATAAAAAAAAGGACCTTTTGAAAGTGGGTTTCAGCTAGTTTCATTTATTTTCAGTTACACAATGTATTTTATTTTCCATCCAGAGAATCATCCCTGAATATAGTAATTTAAAATTTGGATAATATGAAGCAGACGGCAGCGATACTGGTATTACCAGTATTGTAATATTTACAATACTAGTATTACCAGTATTATAATATTCACAATACTGGAAATACCAGTATTGCAAATATTACAATACTGGTAATACCAGTATTGTAATACTGTACAATTCTAGAAATACCAGTATTGTAATGTTACAATACTGGTAATACCAGTATCGTACATATACAATACTGGATGTACCAGTATCGTGCATTTACAATACTGGAATACCAGAATCGTTGATCTATGCACAATACCGGAAGCTCCAGTATTCTTCATCCAACAATACTGGTAATACTAGTATTGTAAAACACACGATACTGGAAGCTCCAGTATTCTTCATCCAACAATACTGGTAATACTAGTATTGTAAAGCACACAATACTGGAAACTCTAGTATTCTTCATCCAGCAATACTGGTAATACTAGTATTGTAAAACACACAATACTGGAAGCTCCAGTATTCTTCATCCAGCAATACTGGTAATACTAGTATTGTAAAACACACAATACTGGAAACTCTAGTATCTGGCAATTTGACACGAGTGGGCAGAGTCTAATTCTAACTGTAAATCACAGCTCATTGTATTTACCGTTAGTATTAGGCTCCGCCCAGTCATGTCAAATTACCTTACCAATATATATCAAACTCTAAGGGACCATACAAAATATTTTGACATTACAGGGCTTTTGCCTCTTATGTTATGTACAGCAGAAATGACGTATGAGTAAGCATTGTATTCAATTCTTTTAGTATAATGTAGACATAAAAACTCGGGTTAACCGGAATTCTACCTAATCTTCCAATATCTGCAATACTGGTATAACCAGTATTTTCCAGTATCTGCAATACTGGTATTACCAGTATTTTCCAGAATCTTCCAGTATCTGCAATACTGGTATTACCAGTATTTTCCAGAATCTTCCAGTATCTGCAATACTGGTATTACCAGTATTTCCCAGAATCTTCCAGTATCTACAATACTCATATTTTGGCAATGACCAGTATCTTCTAGTATTGCAGATACTGGAAAATTCTGGAAGATACTGGAATACTAGTATTTACCAGTATCTGTACCAGTATTGCAGATACTGGAAGATACTGGTATTACCAGTATTGTAGTACCAGTATCGCGGCCGGCTGCTTCATATTATCCTAAAAAAATTTAGAATTTATTTTATATGACTTTCTGTCTAATGAGGATTTTATTGAGGGGGGGGTCTAATTAAAATAACGTAAACTGTTATTTTTCAAATAAATCTTTCCTTGATCTGAACACTAAATATTGTATATTTTGAAAATCAAGGGAAGTAATCCCTTTATACCCTTGTTGCTGGTTTTAAAGACATGAATTATTATCAATGAGTGTACTCGATACAACATTATGTGATAAAGTTTGTCAGTGACTTGCGACAGGTCAGTGGTTTCTCCTGGTACTCCGGTTTCCTCCACCAATAAAACTGACTGCCACGATAGAACTGAAATATTGTTGAAAGTGACCTTAAACACCATAAACCAAAACCATAAACCATAAAGTTTAATGATATGAATTATTATCAATGATATCAGATCCAAGATTAACATGTGATGCATTCTTCAGTTGTTAATACATTATAGATTTGTTTCAATGCTTAAAGGCTTTATTAATAAAAATGGATACTTGTTTTCATCTAGAGTTTCTTTCCACCATTAAATATGATTTAATAACAATACTATACACCGTTAACTGAAAATTGACACGAAAAAACAGTCTTATTTTCAATATTTTTAAAAAGTAATAAATAAAAACGTATATACATTTATCTTATTTAGTGTGCATGACACATTGCTGGAATAACCTTCTTTTGCTCGTAATCGAAAGATTGGAGAACCAAATTATACAAAAGTCTTTGAAAGTAAGTAAACCAAAGGACATAAACAGGATTGCCATAATAGGCTGAGGTTACCTATACCTATACCTAAGAGAGATTGACCAAAGTTTTATATTACATTATTTAGGAACTGTTAATTTCAAACAAATATACCTAATAGATCTTGTCAGTGGCTAAGCTCTGACTAGTCAGGAAGGATGATCCCCTCTGAGACCATTATATGAAAAATGTTATATTTACGTTTTTAGGGAAATGTGTTTTGTTTTTTGTGTGTGACAATATAATACCTCTCTGATCCCCACAGACACAATACAATTATTTTCCATTCATTTATTTTTATGAAATATCTATTTACAAGAAAACAGTAATACTGCAATGTCAAACACAATATTGATACAAAGATAGAAGTCATATATTTTTTGTTTTATTTCCGGTCATTAGTTTCCCATGCTTCGTTATATCTATTTCATCAATAAACGATGCTTTGTTATATCGTTTAGCTTTATTTGATTGCTATAATAAAAATGTAGTGTAGATATCATATTTCTGTTCACACCAATAAATGATATTACGTGTATTTATCGTACAGATTTTTGTCATGCAAAATTGACTTTTGATCCATAAGATATAAAGGTTCAGTAGTCAACCTCTTATAAGGCCACCTCTTCTTCAATGAAATATTATAGTGAAAAAGCTTAATTTCCATTATTAACGAAATGTGTTTTGGTGTGACAATTTAATACATCTCTGATTCCCTCAGACACAATACAATTACTTTGCGTTCATTTATTTTGATGAAACATCTATTGACAAGAAAATGGTAATACTACAAGGTCAAACAAAATGTTGATACAAACACGAGAGCTGAATATATTTGTATTTCTGATTTTTAGTTTGCCATGATGCTTTGTTATCGTTTAGCATTATTTGATTGCAATATAATTCTCTCCAATAAATGGAAATTGCATTTATTTATCGTATGCTGATTTCTCACGAAATTGACTTTTGATCTGTTACATGTAATGGAATACTGTGAATGGCTGTCGAATAGCATCAACTCACTGAACAGTTTAGTATGGCGTGTCTTCCGTATAAGGCCGTTTGACGTGGCATGTCTTCCGTATAAGGCCGTCTGACATGGCGTGTCTTCCGTATAGGACCATTTAACGTGGCATGTCTTCCGTATATAATCAGATATACCATAGTTATATATGTAATAAATCTTCTTTACTCGCTGGTGAGTAATTCTGAATCTCATATGGCAGGTTTACTTTGCTAAAGATATAGACAATCTGCTGTTACAACTAGTACTAGTAGGTCCAACTGGTAATTAAATTAGTACATTTATATTTCACTCCGTATTAGATGGCTAATTTTTGTTTAATATTTGATTCCAATAGTTTTATATATTCTGGTCTGCTAAGGTCCGTAGTGACTATGATCGTGTGGTAGTTGAATTTACAACTACCTATGCAAACAGTTCTTATCACCATTAAAGTTGTGAGTGTGAATACTGCTCATTGCGAGGTGTACTTGATACAATATTATGTGATAAAGTTTTTCAGTGACTTGCGACAGGTTTTTTCTAGCAGCATATTCACATACAGTTTTATCATATGAGATCTTCCTTGCAAAGTCTAGAGACAATATGCCTAATTAAAAAATTTAAGCACTCTTCTAGTCTTCAAAATTCCATTGATTTTGTTGAAAAATTCACTCATTAAAAAAAGTTGCTTAAGGGACCCCTCTGGGACGAGGGGCAATGAAGCTTAAGCCACTGGCTACAGGCCTGAATACCCATATTCCTAATCCAAGGGGCCCCCTCCGGGATTAGGTGAAATGAAGCTTATGGGATTAGAGCTTCATTAGTTTCATATCAGATTGGCTACTGGCTACAGGCCTGGATACCCATATGTATTCCTAATCCAATAATCATCATTTTACAACATGATTTGTAAATTACCAATATCAGCAGATTATTATAATGACGGTTTGTATTAATGAGAAACCTTGTAACTGAGTATCATTATCTATTATAGATCTCAGAAAACTAGACCTGACTACTTGCTAATTAACTGTGGTTTTTTTTATATCAGTATTGTTACAGTTGTCAGATGTATTCATGGCCTGTCATAATTACCTACAGATCATGAATGGGGTCAACATCATTAACATTATTATAGACAGGCAATTTATTCTTTTATTGTAACAGATAGTTATCTTTATTATGATTCAGTACAGATACACTATACAGGGCTTTCAATATTTTTCAAGTCTACCAGTACTTCACTATTTACAGGCAGTACTTTTTATTAAGATTTGAACAATTTTCATGAATATCTTATACAACACTCTTTAAAATCAGGAGGTACCAAAGACCATTTTAGGCGGGTAAAGCTACCCTTATTGAAAGGCCTGAATTATGGGGTTTAAGGTTAAACGGTTAAGATCATAGACTGTTGTTATTCCCCTTTGGCCCTGCTCCTTACTTCTTGGAGTTGCTGTCATTGTAAAATAAGTTGTATGTTTCAATTTATTCTTTATTGTAAACAGATTTATCTCACCATGGTTCAGTCCAGATGCTCTATGGGGCTTGAGTGCTGAGCTGTTAAGGTCATAGACTTTTGTTATTCCCCTTTGGCCCTGCTCCTTACTTCTTGGAGTTGCTGTCATTGTAAAATAAGTTGACTGTTTCAATTTATTCTGTTCCACTAGTGGTACCCCTCCTGTTACTGTTGATATTTCATATGGAAATTGAGATGGATACCACCCATTATGAATAAATATATACAATTCTAACATGACCTCCTTCTTTCGCTTTGTTAACAAACGAGCGAGTTATCCTTTCGGTATAATCTCATTAGCACATGCGCCTGTGAATGTGACTGACTTTTCCATTGGCAGCATAAATTGTGTGCGACATTTTCCGCAAGCATAAACATAAATTACCATCTT
Organism: Bathymodiolus brooksi; assembly: GCA_963680875.1. Lineage (NCBI taxonomy): Eukaryota > Metazoa > Mollusca > Bivalvia > Mytilida > Modiolidae > Bathymodiolus > Bathymodiolus brooksi. Next base: position 83,723,419 of record OY804588.1, on the reverse strand, counting down.
CCAATCAAAGTATACTACCGTATTTGTACTCTTAGACATATCAGAATTGAAATAAATCATGGAAGCCAGAATGTGTTTTGAGTTTTAACATGGATTGACAGATATTAGTAAATTTTATCCCTCACTTCTGTATCGGGATAAAATACTAATATCCGCCAACCCATGTTAAAACTCTCAACACATTCTGGCTTCCATGAATTATTTCTTAAGTATATCACAACTGGGAACTAAATGTGTGAAAACATGTAACTGCACTAAATAAACCACACGAATCCTGCTAAAAACAGTGTTGGCAAACTACCTTGTAAGTGTAAATTAGTTGACAAAATTCAATATTATGGAGGATAACAATCTTTAGTAGGTGGCGACACTGTCAACATAACCTTAATGCCGTTAAGACGATGATAATGACGCTATTGATCATTATCAAACTTACAGTCTACGATCTTCTAGTATTCCGATTCAGTCAAGAAGCCCGATAATGATAAAAAATCGGTCTTGCTTTGAAAATAATTTTCTTTCTTTTTTTAATTCTAAATGTAAAGGTTATTTGAAATGTCGCCTGAAATATTTTACAATTTATATAGATTTTGGTACATTGTAAAAAGTAAGAAATACGATTCTGTTGAAGTTTTTCAGCAAAAGAACGTGACATATATTTTTTTGTCATTACGTCTTAAAACTTGACCTGTTGTTTTACTGCTTGTAGTTCTATATTCATAACAGATACTATCTGAATAAGCAGGGATTATTATTTTCAATTATTTAAGTGATTTCAGCTACAAGTCAAAATGGAGTTTTTGAAAGGGGTTGTAGATGGTTTCAGCTATTTTTCATTGATTTTCAGTTATTTTGTTTTCTTGCCAGAATCTTCCCTGAATAAGGGACAGATCATTTATATTTTTTAGGGGGGGCGGGTGGGGGAAGAGACAAAGGAAGGTACCGCATAAGAAATAGATAATCTGACGCTGCAGTTACCAACAAGATATTTTGGTAGTATATATGAAGAAAAAATACTGAATATTGTTCGTGTGAATTTTTTTTTCTGGTTAGTGGAAAATACAAAAAAAAAAAAAGTCGAATGATCAGTATTTTTACAGGTGAAACAAGACATATGGATATCATCCAAACCATTTCAATTAGATTATAGAACTTTCCAAAATAATTTTATTCACATATATAATACAGAAAAAATATCAGAGTTACTTCTCTTTATATCTTAACATGAGTAATTAGCTAATAAACCGTTGAATCAACGGAGTTAACTGTTAATCTACAGATGAATCAATTGAGTTAACTGTTAATTAATAGGTGAATCAATTAAGTTTACTGTTAATTAACAGATGAATTAACTGAGTTAACTGTTAATTAATAGGTGAATCAATTAAGTTTACTGTTAATTAACAGATGAATTAACTGAGTTAACTGTTAATTAATAGGTGAATCAATTAAGTTTACTGTTAATTAACAGATGAATTAACTGAGTTAACTGTTAATTAGCAGGTGAATCAATTGAGTTAACTGTAATGTTAGTGTAGGGAACCCTATCTAATACCAACGCTCTTGGGACTAACATTTTTTATTCATAAAGGTTAAAGTGGTCAAATTAGACAAATTGAATTAAGTTTTCTGACATCGAGATCATGTATATTTAATGTTTAATTTACACAGTTTCATTGTAATATGACCACTTCGGTGCTGTAATGATTAGTGTGCTCGCCTCGAGGGCAGTAAATCGTGGGTTCGGGTCCCAGTTAGGTTAAACCAAGGACTATAATACTGGTATTTGTTGCTTCTCCGCTAAGCAAACAGCATTAAAGAGAAAGAGCAGACTGGTTGGCTCGGAATCAGGATAATGTATCTGAGTGGGGCGACATCATGTCTATCCGCGGACTGTTGTTTTAGTGAGATAAAATCCAACTAAGTGTGTTGGTCTAGTACAAAGCAGACATCATCATCATCATCTCATTGAAAATTAATTTGTTTTCGCCATGATATAGCTGAAAAATTGATGAGTTAGTGCTAAGCAGCAATCACTCGTTCACTCTTGTACATGATCAATATTGTAAGATACTGTAGACAGGGACATATGAGCAAGGGAATAGGGAGTGCTCCACCTACTTTCTTTGGTTTTGTTTGGTTTATGGTGTTTTGTGCCACTTTCAACAAAATATTTCGGTTATATTGTGGCGGTCAGTTTTATTGGTTGAGGAAACCAGAGTACCCGGAGAAAACCACCGACCTGTCGCAAGTCACTGACAAATTTTATCACATAATGTTGTATCAAGTACACCTCTCCATGAACAGCATTTGAAAGCACAACTTTAGTGGTGATAGGCACTGATTGCACAGGTAGTTGTAAATCCAACTACCATACGATCACGACCATGATGGCCACCTTTGGTTCTGTGGCAGATATTTAAGAAACAGCTGAATATTTAACATGGAAGCCCCCAAAACAATACTGTACAGTTAACCAAGAATTATAAAGGTATGCTTTGCAAGCAACCAAATTACCTTTTTTGTTTTTTATACGCCCGTCTCGAGACGGGCCGTATTATGTGATTGGGTATGGTGGGCGGTGGGCGGCGGGCGGGCATCCACATAGGTTTCCGCACAATAACTTTAGTTCTGTATATCGAATCTTTACCAAACTTGACCACATGATTCCCCTGTGGAAGGGGAAGAACCAAATTTATTTTGGGGTCATTAGGTCAAAGGTCAAGGTCACAGTTACTATAAATAGAATATCTGACAACAGGATCGTTTCCGCATGGTAACTTTAGTTCTGTATATTGGATCTTGATCAAACTTGGCCACATGATACCCTTGTGGAAGGGGAAGAACCCTATTTATTTTGGGGTCATTAAGTCAAAGGTCAAGGTCACCGTTAATATAAATATAATTTTTGACAACAGGGTCGTTTCCACATGATAAATTTAGTTCTGTATATTGGATCTTTATCAAACTTGACCACATGATTCTCCTGTGGAAGGGGAAGAACCCTATTTATTTTGGGTCATTAGGTCAAAGGTCAAGGTCACCATTACTATAAATAGAATTTCTGACAACAGGATCGTTTCCGCATGATAACTTTAGTTCTGTATATTGGATCTTGACCAAACCTGGCCACATGATTCCCCTGTGGAAGGGGAAGAACCCTATTTATTTTGGGGTCATTAGTCAAAGGTCAAATTTCTACCTATATATCCTGATAGAAATATATAGTTGCATATTAACCTAATGGCACAAAAGTGGTGGAATGCCACAAAATTGCTAACCTCAAAGGACTTAATTTTCCTGCTCACCTGATTAGTTGTTTGACTGAATTACCATTATACTGTTTGATAATTTATATAGACGGGCGTATTTTGTGATGCACACATTCCTTGTTGTTTTGTTTTGTTTTTTGTTGCTAGATTTCAGATTCATTGATATAGTAAAATACAATTTAATTGTCTGTCCCTCTAAGGGAGGTCACCCTTCTTAAAAGACCACATTTTCATTGCAGAAGGAGTTATATATTATATTACATTTATTAAATACTTGAAAGTCTTGTCTTTACTACTCGCTTTAAAACTTTGAGAAAAATTATGCAGATGAGCAATTACAAGCTCCATGGAATCTTAGTTTATTAGTGGTTTTCTCTGGGTACTCCGGTATTCTCCACCAGTAAATCCGACCGCCACGATATAACTGAAATAATGTTGAAAGTGGCGTTAAACACCATAAACATAAACCACAACCCTTATTTTATTATAATAGCACAAAAGATGTGTTAACTAAGTATAAGTGGTCTTTATTTCACTAAATTCCCTTTAAGAATCTGTAAGGATTTACAAAAAATTAATTATTCGTGTAACTCTTTTTAAACTATGAGCAACTTTATCCAGGTGAACTATTACAGGCTCTATAAGAGTCTCAAATTTACAATCAATTAATAAATGGCCTCCCATGTCAGATAAACATAGTTATCTCTTTTCCCTTTAAAAACCCAGGAGGAAATACAAAAAATAATTTATAGGAGTTACTCTCTATAAAGCTATGAGCAACTTTAACCAGGTGAGCTATTACACACTCAATAAGAGTCTCAAATTTATACTACACTGTAATAATAACAAACATCAATTAATAAATGGCCTCCCATGTCTAGATAAACCTAGTTTTGTCTTTTCCCTATTAAAACCTAGGAGGAAATACAAAAAGTGATTTATTATCATTTTACCTGTAAAGCTTCAGTGTCACAAAAAGTGATTTATTATCATTTTACCTGTAAAGCTTCAGTGTCACAAAAAGTGATTTATTATCATTTTACCTGTAAAGAAGCTTCAGTGTCACAAAAAGTGATTTATTATCATTTTACCTGTAAAGCTTCAGTGTCACAAAAAGTGATTTATTATCATTTTACCTGTAAAGCTTCAGTGTCACAAAAAGTGATTTATTATCATTTTACCTGTAAAGCTTCAGTGTCACAAAAAGTGATTTATTATCATTTTACCTGTAAAGCTTCAGTGTCACAAAAAGTAATTTATTATCATTTTACCAGTAAAGCTTCAGTGTCACAAAAAGTGATTTATTATCATTTTACCTGTAAAGCTTCAGTGTCACAAAAAGTGATTTATTATCATTTTACCAGTAAAGCTTCAGTGTCACAAAAAGTGATTTATTTTCATTTTACCTGTAAAGTGTCATTACTGATTGACTATTGTGATATTGATCCCTGTCTATCTGTATAGCTGTTGTTTGTGCTGATACAGAGACTGTTGATACTCAGCCAATACCATCTGTGTTTTCATACTATTCTTCGTATTATTGTATTAAGATTACCTGGTCGTTTAGATTTGATGTGTTGTTTTTTTTCTTCTTCTTCGTTTTTTTTAAAAAAAATTATTATTATAGATTTTTGTGAACTCGATGAAGTTTCGTAAACGATGAATTTATTTATTTATAAATGTACGTGAGAATATGAATACAGATGCGACAATGTATTTTTTTCATTCCAAAGAATATATATTTACTTACTTATTGCCATGGTAATCAAAGTGTGAAGTTTACTCCGTATTAATTGTTCTTTCCAGATTGAATTTCGTTATATTGAAAAGGATATAAATATTTTTTCACATTTGAAACTGAGACGACTTTATTTTATTAATTATTGGATTAATAATTATCTTTTATTAATTATTGGATTAATAATTATCGTTCTCTCTGGATAGAATTTTGTCATATTGAAAAGGATATAAATATTTGTTCATGTTTGGAAATTGAGACGACCTTATTTAATTAATTATTGGAAATGAAATAGTGCTATTTATTAATAATTGAGAGACACTTGGATATAAATAATGGAGAGTAATTGATTCGTCAGATGTTATATTTTATATCGGATATGCATCACATATGCAGAAATGATGCAGAAAACAATACGTAAAATATTATTTTTTTTATCGGGTACTGTGTTGGAGGATGTCAAATCCATGGATATATCATAAGCATGCAAATGATCTTGGTCAAAAAATGAATAATCGAATGAGACGATCACCTCATCGAAATAGCGGCGTCCTCAAATTATCGGCAAACTCTGATAATATTCCTCCACCTCCAAAGTAAGTCATATTTTTGTTAAATTTTTTTGTTATTATTTATTGTAGGGGGATAATGATTTTTGAAATATGTTAATATAAATATCAGGACTTTCAATATTGTTCAAGTGTAACAGTACATCACTATTTACAGGTGGTACTTTTTCTTAAAATTTGAACATTTTGCATGAATATCGTATGCAACACTCTTTGAAATTAGGAGGTACCAATTACCATTTTAAGTGGATAAAAGTACCTGGTACCACCCTTTATTGAAACGCCTGTATATTCTAGTTCCTTTCAACGAAAAATGGTATCTCAATGTTAGCATTAGCCTTTAGTTAGTCCTCATATGGCAATATATTTTTCCATCACTTTTTATCTCATTTGCGACATTTACAAGTACATGTACTTAGAATACCATGGCAGGTATCACATGTTGATGAGGAACTGGTTAGCCTTCTAGAGGACCTGGGTTCACCTCTGGTTTTTGATGGAGTCCTCGAAATGAAAATTTTAATTTACTGGTCCGAATAAAATTCTTGAATTTATTTTTATATAGTTCTAAATAAAAACTGAAAAATTTACTGGTCCGAACAAAGTTTTACTGGTCTTGGGCTAGAGGAGCCTTGTTCATCATGAGTACTGGAGTCTAGCTGTACTGCTCATTATTAGTTTTTCAGTATTTGTTCAAAAATACTCTGGTTAAGTTAAATTTTTTTGCTATCATGCCTTTTATGGTTACCGAGTTATGCCACTGTTAATTTTCCAGGAAGAAGGGTCATCCATATTATATGGATACTTTTTTTTTTTTTGGTATCAGAATTTTAGTACCATATTTTATTGGTTGTAATAATTTCCGGTTAATTTTATTAGACCGTAAAAGTTTTGTTTTGTGTTTAGTGTGTCATCGTCCGTCTGTAGACACAATGGGTTCTGTGTGGCAACTTTTGTTCTAGTCGACAGATCCTTATAAAAATTCTAACACGACAATCATTGGCACTGAATAAAAGTCATGGTGGATTTGGAAGATTGTAGCTTTATTCATTTCAAAACAAGAGGCCCTAAGGTTCTATAAAGGGTGTTTTCTGTTGTTTGTATGCAATTAATTATATATGTATGTAAGTGGAGGGTTTGCATTGATTGTGTTGAGAGGTTTCAGTAATATGTCAATGAATTTATCTATCTATTACAATTTCCGAGATAAACTCAAACGAAAGGCCTAAAAGGTAATTTATTCCAAAATTTGAATTTTTGTATTTTTGATCCAGTTTTAATGCATTATTTTTGCAAATTCCTCATCTTTATGAGTTATTTATTGGACAATATAGAAAGTGTGCTTTTTTATGATTAAAGGGCTAAAAGGGACCCTATCTGACACAAGTAATTGATGAGCAGTTGTGGTGGCATTATAGCCACTGATGATCCACAGTAACTGACAAACAATGGTGATGGTGGCATATATAACCACTGATCTACCACATGTAACTGACTAGCAGTGGTGGTGGTGGCATTATAACCACTGATGTGCCACAAGTAGCTGACAAGCAGTGGTGGTGGTGGCATTATAACTTAATGTGCCACAAGTAACTGACTAGCAGTGGTAGTGGTGGCATTATAACTATTAATGTGCCACAAGTAACTGACTAGCAGTGGTGGTAGTGACATTATAACTATTGATGTGCCACAAGTAACTGATTAGCAGTGATGGTGGTGGCATTATAATTACTGATGTGCCACAAGTAACTGACTAGCAGTGGTAGTGGCATTATAACTATTAATGTGCCACAAGTAACTGACTAGCAGTGGTGGTAGTGACATTCACAATCCTTACTGGGTTATAGACACTGATTGTACAGTTAAATATAAATTATACCGTCCTACGATCACTGTTACCATGGTTTCAGAGGCTCCAGGTGATCACTGCTACCATGGCTCCAGAGGCTCCAGGTCGTAGAGAAAATAGTTGCTAGGACAAGTTTGAAGATTTTGTCTGATAATAAGATAATAACTGTTTGTTATTCTCTCATGAAATTTGGATATCGAAATGTTTGGACAGACAATAAAGATACCTTTAGTAATATGTAAGGTTATGACGGAACACAATATGTCACCTTTTTATATATAAACTCTATGATACCTAGGGATTATTTAGGTTACATGTAAGAGTTGTTGCTATGGCAGCTGTGAAGTCTTTGATAAAAGTTGAATGACTCGGTGAAAAAAATATTTATTACATACATTGTACAACAGATTGTATTATTATACTTTTGTATCTCAGTAATTAAATTTGTTTATCACCATAACAGTTTGTGAGCTCAATTTCAAGCCATTTATTGGTTATCACTATTGTATAGAAGGGTATCGGGAGGTTACATATGAACTCCATTTGAAAACCAAGAAGTGCGCAATGAAAATCTAGTTTGGTTGAATTATGACTACAGTCAAGCATCCTTTAGTGACCACCTCTATTAAGCAATAACTTATATTATATGACCTTAATTTATATTTCCCTATTAAACAGTGTATTTCATATCAATTAAACCTTTATTAAGCGACCACCCGCCTTATGTGACCATATTTCACTGTTCCTTTGGAAAGTCACAAGACAGATTTGACTATGAAGTCACGATTTTGGTTGAATTACTACTATTAAAGTCACGATTTTGGTTGAATTACTACTATTAAAGTCACGATTTTGGTTGAATTACTACTATTAAAGTCACGATTTTGGTTGAATTACTACTATTAAAGTCACGATTTTGGTTGAATTACTACTATTAAAGTCACCATTTTGGTTGAATTACTACTATTAAAGTCACGATTTTGGTTGAATTACTACTATTAAAGTCACCATTTTGGTTGAATTACTACTATTAAAGTCACCATTTTGGTTGAATTACTACTATTAAAGTCACAATTTTGGTTGAATTACTACTATTAAAGTCACCATTTTGGTTGAATTACTACTATTAAAGTCACGATTTTGGTTGAATTACTACTATTAAAGTCACAATTTTGGTTGAATTACTACTATTAAAGTCACCATTTTGGTTGAATTACTACTATTAAAGTCACCATTTTGGTTGAATTACTACTATTAAAGTCACAATTTTGGTTGAATTACTACTATTAAAGTCACGATTTTGGTTGAATTACTACTATTAAAGTCACAATTTTGGTTGAATTACTACTATTAAAGTCACCATTTTGGTTGAATTACTACTATTAAAGTCACCATTTTGGTTGAATTACTACTATTAAAGTCACCATTTTGGTTGAATTACTACTATTAAAGTCACCATTTTGGTTGAATTACTACTATTAAAGTCACAATTTTGGTTGAATTACTACTATTAAAGTCACAATTTTAACCCTCTGGTGTAAGACCAGGTCACATCACAAGTTTATATGCAAAGTAAGAACTCTTTGAAGCATGTGAAATACAGTTATGGGTCAGAAATTAAAACAGAGCTGTAAGGTACTATTGACGAAAATTTTGAATATAGAAAAAGGAAGGACATTACAATTGCCAAGATAGAAAAGATGACAAAAAGTCAAACAATGAATGGTTCACAAAAATACAAGACAAAAAACTAAAGATTGAAAAACAAGAATGCCACTAAATGTCGGGATGAACTTGTTTGTTCCAGAAGGTTAAGCGTTCCAAGCTGTTCCACTAGTTGTCCCTGTTAAATGACAAGATCATCATCTGATATCGAAATCATGATAGATACGTGTGTAACCTGAGTCTAGTACATCAATAAATAAAAATAAGGAAAAATAATATGAGCCAAAATGAAATCCTCAGCAGATATACCTTTTAATACAGGTTTGATTGATTGTACTGTAGTTTCAAGGTGTGGTAAAAATTAAAAGAATAACCGTTTTCATGAATTCCAACATATATATACAGTCAAACCTGTATTAAGAGGTCACATTTTGGACAAAGAAAAAGTGGCCTTATAAAACAGGTGACTTCTTAAAAGAGGTTCAATTTATATGAAACTTTCTATGACAGGGCAAGAAAAATGTGACCTTTTAATACAAGTTACTGCCTAATAGAGGTGACCACATGGGCAAGTTTGACTGTACTACTCGACATTCTAAGAGTATATCGAAAGTGGCATTAAACACCATAAACCGTAAAACCTAAGAGTATATCTAAGTTTATATGTATTGATTTCCAATCTAATCATTTTCTTACCTGTCAATTTTATATACAATGTGTTAACTGTTAAATTGCTGCTACCTGAAATATGAATAGTAGACAAATAGAGATTCATCATTGATCAACAAAAACATCTGTCAAAATAGATAACTTGGGTCATATTATGTGATGTTATTTAACAGTAGATCATGCAAATTCTAGAGAGACAGTGGCAACAATCGTTGAATCAGCTGGGCAAAACGGAAATAAAATGTAACACTTGATATATTTATTTATTAATATACATGTAAATATAAAACAATAATACAAAAACGTTCATACATGGAAATAACAATGAATTTGTTCCAAAATTGGTACAATATATTGGATATGCACTCAAACTTCGAAGTCAATATCTCCTGAATTATCTGTACCTTCACGTCCGACATCTTGGAAAAAAGTTTCTCAGAACCTATCGTAGTTTACAATTCGCACCCCCATACCCGAAAATCCCTTTTAGGGTAAATTTCTGCGATTTATACAAGGCTTTTTACTGTATTAATAACAAAGACCAGATAAAACATATACAGACATGAGTTTTTTTATTTATCAGTTTTAAAAGAAAATGTTTTTGTGTGACAAAAAATGTTGAATTGTTTTAGATATTGTGTTGGAAGCTAGAAAAATACAATTTTCTGGACATAACCTATCTGTTTCAGTTTTTGTAGGCAATAAAAGATACTGATATTTCTGCTAACTCTACCGACGCGAGTTTTTAGAGGCCTTCCCTATAGTTTTTATTGCCATTATTGGACAATCACTGTTAAAGTTAGATCCTTGTCCTGTATAAATAACCCTAGGTAAAAAAAATTAAAAAGGTTTAGCCTATGTACCTACCCTTATTTTTTTTTTGAGGATGTAAGCAGATACACAAATATTTTTTCCTTAGCCTTATTATTATATTCAGTTTTTTTTTGCTTGTCAAAATCATGTCTGTTTTACTAATGGTATTGTATTCCTCTCTGTGCAGATTTCATCGTTTATTTTTGTTTTTCATACATACATGTGACTGAAAGTGAAAATACAAGCTGTTTTTGGATGATTATCTGAAAATAATGTTTACCACATAATTTTTAGCAGTAAGCAGTAAGCATGGGACATTTATTCATCCTGCAAAACAATTAACTAAGACTTTTTTCAAACATAGATTTGTAGAGTTATGCCCCTAGAAAATGTAAAACAAGACCCCAAAATAGCCTTGATTCATTCCTCAAGATATATACAATTCCCTTTGAAACTATTTCTTCATCAGATTAAATGATATACAGTCAAACCTGCCCATGTGGTCACCTGACCTCTATTAAGAGGTCACCTGTATTATAAGGATACTTTTTCTATGTCCCAAAGGTGACCTCTAAATACAGGTTTGACTGTATATAATTTTATATCCAATTTAGATTAAGAATAATCTATTATTTTATATACTATTTTGAATTATTTTTATGTATTTTTTCAGAGTGAGGGTAGAATTTTTCACCAATGAAAAGTCATTAAAAGACAGATTACAACTTTACTTTATCAAGAATCAGCGATCAAGTAAGTAGTATGCAAATATTATGTAAATGATGTGCAAATAAGTATGCAAATTATAAGGAACAAGAAAAAACAAGAAAAAATATTTACAATATTAAACTCTGATAAAATTGTGTAAATATTAGGTTCTCTGTTTGCTACCAGTGGATTGTAATATTTTACCACTTGAGGTTTAATTAATTTGGAAAATTTATTTATCAAGAGTAATGAAATATCTTAATCCACTGATAGCAGGAAAAATAATGTTTCTCCTATGATCAAAAAACATCAAAAACATTTTAAGTTGTTAATTCCCGTCGTTGGTAACTGTTGAAAGGAAATTTGTAAGTAGAAATATAAACGCTGCCTGGAGATTAAAAATGGTAGGAAAATTTAAGCAACTGTGAACTAGTTAAACACGCTAAGAATAGGGGAAAAAATTGTAAAAAATTCCATATTTATATATGAACACACACACACACATGGAATAGGGGCCGTTATTGTAGTTGGATAAACAACTACCTGTGCAATCAGTGCCTATCATCACTAAAAGTTGTGAGTTCAAAACCCGTTCATGGCGAGGTGTACTCGATACAACACTATGTGATAAAGTTTGTGACTTGTGACAGATCAGTAGTTTTCTCCGGGTGCTGAGATTTCCTCCACCAATAAAACTGACCGCCACGATATAACTAAAATATTGTTGAAAGTGGCATTAATCACCATAACCCTTGGGGAGATTGTGGTCTCATAATGTGCTGTGTTAGTGGTCATTTTATTAGTCTGAAGAGGAATGAAGGATAGAAGAAATTTTCTAGCTAAGGAACGAACGATCCAGATTACAAACAACCATGCTACACACTATACAAATGTAAAACAAACTAATACACCTAATACTGAGAACCACATCGGTGGTGTAATGGTAGGTATACTGGCCGTATGCGGTAGAGCATAAATTGAAAACGCTGTCGAGTCAAATCAAAGACTATAACATTAGTATTTGTTGCTTCTACGCTAAACAAGCAGCATTAAGGTTTAAGAGCAAAGTTTGGTTGGCTTGTCATCAGGATAATGTGCCCGAGTGTAGTGACATGTCTACCCACAGATTGTTGTTTCAGTGAACGAGCACTCTTAAAAAATCTAACTAAGCGTGTTGGTCTAGTACAAAGCATTTTTCTGTGAAATAATTGTTATTAGAAGATTAAGAAGTATCATGTAGTATGATTGTTTAATAGTAAATGTTTGTTTGTTTGATGGTGTTTAATGCCACTTTCAACAATATTTCAGTGATATCGTGGTGGTCAGTTTTATTGGTGGAGGAAACCTGAGGACCCGGAGAAAACCACTGACATGTCCTAAGTCACTGACAAACTTTATCAAATAATGTTGTACACCTCGCCCTGATCGAGATTCGAACTCACAACAGCAGTGGTGATAGGCACTAATTGCATAGGTAGTAAATCCAACTACCATACGATCACGACCACGATGGCCCCAATAGTAAATGAAATTAAAAAAGATACAATTATATAAAGATATTGGATGATTTTTTTCCAGGTTTACGGATTAGAATTTTTAACCTGATAATCAAGTTGTTGTCCTGTATACTGTATCTAGTTAGAGTTAGCTTTGATTCTGTTCAGTGGTAAGTCACAGTTAATTATAGATGAGGCTCCAGTAGGCAGGCCATTCAATAAGGGGTGGTACCAGGTACTTTTACACACTTATCATAGTGTTAAGTTTGTATAGAAATACAGTTTTGAGTATAAAATGCTTTATAAAGAGTATAGTGGCAGGCCTTTCAGTAAGGGGCAATACCAGGTACTTTTACCCATTTAAAATGGTAATTGGTAAGTCCTAATTTCAAAGAATGTTGCAGAAGATATTCATGAAAAATGTTCAAATTTTAAGAAAAAGTACTGCCTGTAAATAGTGAAGTACTGGTGCACTTGAAAAATATTGAAAGTCCTGAGTTGGTTTTATTTTTTTACTCAGCACTTAACTTGAAGAGATTGGGAATTCAGCTTCAACTTGAAATATGACTGCTCTACAAAAGACTCATTGAATTTAACTGTAGATATAACTCATACTCATGACACGTTTCTGTAATAACCTTCGTCAGGTACACTCAAAGTCAAAATATTGGAAAACCTAAATTGTTTTTTTAATTTTTGAGAGCAAGAAAACCAAAGGGGCCTAAAAAGGATAGCCAAAGGTTACCTATGATAGCCAAAGGTTACCTATGATAGCCAAAGGTTACCTATGATAGCCAAAGGTTACCCATGATAACCAAAGGTTACCTATGATAGCCAAAGGTTACCCATGATAGCCAAAGGTTACCTATGATAGCCAAAGGTTACCCATGATAGCCAAAGGTTACCTATGATAGCCAAAGGTTACCTATGATAGCCAAAGGTTACCCATGATAGCCAAAGGTTACCTATGATAGCCAAAGGTTACCTATGATAGCCAAAGGTTACCCATGATAGCCAAAGGTTACCTATGATAGCCAAAGGTTACCCATGATAGCCAAAGGTTACCTATGATAGCCAAAGGTTACCCATGATAGCCAAAGGTTACCTATGATAGCCAAAGGTTACCTATGATAGCCAAAGGTTACCTATGATAGCCAAAGGTTACCTATGATAGCCAAAGGTTACTTATGATAGCCAAAGGTTACCTATGATAGCCAAAGGTTACCTATGATAGCCAAAGGTTACCAATGATAGCCAAAGGTTACCTATGATAGCCAAAGGTTACCTATGATAGCCAAAGGTTACCTATGATAGCCAAAGGTTACCCATGCCTGAGGGAGGAGAACCTTAGTTTTAATCAATTACATTATTTAGGAACTGTAAATTTCAAACAGAAATGTATCTAATAATAATAATAATAATAATAATTATAATAATAATAATAATAATAATAATGATAATAATAATAATAATATTAATAATAATGATAATAATAATAATAATAATAATAATAATAATAATAATATTAATAATAATGATAATAATAATAATAATAATAATAATAATAATGATAATAATAATAATAATAATGATGATAATAATAATAATAATAATAATAATAATAATAATAATAATAATAATAATAATAATAATGATAATAATAATAAATTCTTTATTTATAGAGCGTTACACAGTTAGTTAATAACTAATCTTCCCGGAGGCCCTCATTGACATATTTAGACATACATTAATAAACCATGTCAGTGACTGAGGCAGTGACTACTGGGCAGATGATACCCTTAGGTACTAGTAGTCCATCTGACTCCATCAACAGAGGTATCAACCCAGTGATAGTAATAAAAACGTAGTGAAACAGGAACGCTCCCCTACCTAAGGTTATAGGAACCGGCGTGGTATGTTCATAACCACCTCTGCTAACTACGCTAGTGGAGATCTCTTTTAGCTCAGTTGGTAGAGCGGTGGTTTACAATGCGAGAGGTCTGGGGATCGAATCCCATCTGGGACATTGCATTTTTCAGTTGGAGTGCACGACTCATATGATTTATGATGAATATAAAACATTAAACACAAGTTTAAGCGAAACAAATATGCTACCTGCCACTTATAGTCTTCCTACTAAATTAAATCACAAAGATAAATAAAATAAAACGTCTGTTAGATTAAGATTCTGCTTTCTGGTCACAAATTGCTAGGTTTAAAATCGATTATTTCAACCACCGCTTCAGGATAAAACAGATGTACACTAATCATTATTATTAAGTCTCCCAAGCAAAGTTTAGGAGACTTATTGTTTTTGCTCCGTTTCTTACTATTATTATTATTATTCTTATTCTTATTCTTATTCTATTCTCCTTTCTTTCCGCGGACCATGAACTTGTCCACGGCAGATCTCAGGAACTACTGGACAGAATTTCGTGAAACTTGGTGGAGTTATAGATATATGTTTCTAGTTGATCCTAAAGTTTTCAGATTTGTGGTAAACGGAGTCAAAGCCATATTTTTAGGGGTTCAAAGGGGGTGGGGGTTACTATAGAATCCTATGGGAAACTTGAAATTTCGTACATTAATGTTGATAACTTCTAAATAGATAATGATAGAGACATAGAATTTGACATAGTGATAGGTCACCATTAGAGGAGCAATTCTGTGTTTTCAAAATTTTCAAGATGTCTGCCATTTTCAAAATGGCTACCAAAACACAGCATAAAAAATGGGTGGTAAAAATTCAACATTGTCCGATGTCATCCAAATTTGATATGTGGGTAGATAATGATGTCCCGAATTGATTCCTGACATTGAAAAATTTCTACCGGTCGCCATTTTCAAAATGGCCGCCACAATACCGCAAAAATTCAACATTGTCCGATATCATCAAAATTTGATATGTGGGTAGATAATGATGTCCCGAATTGATTCCTGACATTGAAAAATTTCTACCGGTCGCCATTTTCAAAATGGCCGCCAATATATCGCACAAATTCAACATTGTCCGATTTCAACGAAATTTCATATGTGGGTAGATTATGATGTCCCAAATTGATTCCTGAGATCGAAAAATTTCTGTCGGTCACCATTTTCAAAATCGCCACCACAATACCGCACAAATTCAACATTGTCCGATTTCAACGACATTTCATATGTAGGTAGATTATGATGTCCCGAATTGATTCCTGACATTGAAAAATTTCTACCGGTCGCCATTTTCAAAATGACCGCCACAATACCGCACAAATTCAACATTGTTCGATTTCAACGACATTTCATATGTAGGTAGATTATGATGTCCTGAATTGATTCCCGACATCGAAAAATTTCTGTCGGTCGCCATTTTCAAAATGGCCACCACAATACCACAAAAATTCAACATTGTTCGATTTTAAAGGTAGCTTTTGATTTATTTTTTAAACCTGTTGTCAGTGGCCGGTTTGGGAGACTTCATAATCATTAGATTATAATCATATCTTGTTGAAAATGATTTGTGACCCTATTTCCACTGTTCTGAGTACTCGTGAGTCTTTATGAAATATTAAAGACAGTATATCATCGTGTTTTCTCCGCTATAATCAATGGGGTAATAAGATTATCACATATATATCAGGGATACACTTTTATTATGCTTAAATTGTGCTGGTCTCAAGTTGGCAATGTAGATAGATTTTGTTTATGTATAATTAAAGACGGAATATCGTCGTTTTTTCTCCGTTATATTCAATAGGTTAATAAGATTATCACATATATATCAGGGGTACCCTTTTATTAAGCTTAAATCGTGCTGGTCTCAAGTTAGCAATTTAGCGAGATTTATTTGGTATAATTAGACACCGAAAAATAAATGACTACCGTCTACTTTGTGTAGGAAATAGCAATCTTCCTCACGACATTTATGACCTCAATCTCTTTACATGGGCCGTCGTTGTCATGATCGTGATTGTATAATATAACTAAAATATTGTTGACAAAGATGTTTAACACAATCTCTTTACCTCCCCACTCTCTTGTGCTGTGACACAAAAAACTGTAAGGGCTCTGTCTGTTGGTCGGTCGGTCAGTCCGTCTGTCTGTCACAATTAAACAGTTAATATAAGATTTTAATTATATTATGTAGGAAGAAATATGACGGCAAGAACTTGATTCAATTTAATCAGGGGTTAGGTTTATGGTGTTATAGCACCACTTTCAACAATATTTCAGTTTATAGTGGCAGTCAGTTTTATTGGTGGAGGAAAGCGGAGAAAACCACTGACCTGTTGTAAGTCACTGACAAACTTTATAACATAATGTTGTATCCAGTATACCTCTCCATGAACGGGATTCAAACTCACAAATTCAGTGGTGATAGGCACTGATTGCATAGGGAGCTGTAAATCCAACTACCATGCGATCATGACCATGACCGCTACGTCCCCCTCAATTTGATCATATAAAAGATTTTTTTAATTTTATTGGATAAAAGAAACATGTTTTTATTATATACAAATCAAATATTTCGATAATTACCCATTGATTTTGCAATAACTTAAGGATTTTATTTTCTTGTTCTATGATATTTTACAGAAACAATTAGTTTTTACCACAATAAGATCTTGAATTATAGTATAATTTGTAATTAAAAGCTTTTTTTTTAATTGAAAAGCTTTTATTGAAAAAAAATTGTTTATACAATAACAAACACTTAATATTACACTGGAAGAATTTCAAAGAAAATATCTTTATTTAGTTCAAAGATGTTAAATCGTCTGGTTTTTTTTTTGGATTAAAAGATATTTTGAAAATTTGATTTAGGTAGGTGTTTTAGGGAAGACAAAATTGTATATATTGTAATTGTATAGTGCACTATATATCCAATATTGCCTGTACTATAGTTTGTACAGTTTTTAGATTCACAGCCTTGAAAATCTTGATTTGAAAGAGTGGTTAATATATAAAAACATAATGCTATTATATTTTATAATACTATTTTTAGCTTACCTAGATCAAAGGTCAATGCGAGGTATTGTCATCACTTTGAGTCAGTCATTTTTATAGTCTGTGTGTATTCACTTTTCACATTTTTATATTTTTCTCACAAACCACTTGACCAATTGAAACCAGACTTGGTAGAAATGTATCTTGATTGGTCCTCAATATTTTGTATGATTTTCGTTTCATTTTGAAGTTCTGATTGGATGAAATTGTAAAAATTTCAGAAACCACGGATCTGACGGAATTGTTACTTGGTAGGAATATTCCTTTAAAATTTTTGTATTTGTTTTTGTTTATTGGACATTTATTTTAGATAGGATCCAATGAAAAAAATACTTTTAAGTTTCTTCTCAGAGACCATTGAATCATTTCACAGCAGACTATGTTGGAATGTTCCTTGGATGACCCATAGCAAAATGTCTGGCCACAACCACAGGACATACTAAATAGTTTTAACATATAACCTTATGGGAAAATAAGAATTTTTTTTTATCAGCAGCTAGAAATTTGATTAAGCCCAAACTGTACTTGAATTTTTTAGGACAGTGAAACCTGTCTAAACTGAACCTCCCTTTGTGTTCAGAATAGACAGGTATTCGGTTTATACAGGTTAAATTAACCAAGATTTCTTAAATTGGGACTTTATTTAATATTTGATATTCTGTGTTCAGTTCAGATAGGTTTCACTGTAGCATTTCATGTGGATCTCAAATCCACCTAGGTAGGCCTAGGACCAAGTTTTAAAGTAGAACTCTATAGGAAATTGAATAAAAGCTTTTTCTCAGAAGCAACTAATTTCATTGAATCCAGATTGAACTTGAATGAACTTTGGATAGTCCCTTACAAAGTTTTCACCTTTTAAATGGATAAGCAAGATGACCACCATTACAAGACAAAGAGAACTCCTATGCAAAAAATGTTTTTAAAATCTATATCTGAAGCAACTGAATCATTTAAAAGGAGAATTCCAAAGAATATTTCTTGGATGGTCCCGTAGAAAATGGACAAATTTTTGAGGCTGTCGTAGATCACATGATATTCATCAACAAAGTTGTTATATTCTTTTATGTTGAATAGAAATACGGCAGTAGGGGCAAACGTTGCGAGTTCGAATCCTGTTCATGGCGAGGTGTACTCGATACAACATTATGTGATAAAGTTTGTCAGTGACTTGCGACAGGTTGGTTGTTTTCTCCGGTTTCCTCCACCAATAAAACTGACCACCATGATAAAACTGAAATATTGTTGAAAGTGGCATTAAACACCATAACTATAACCCTAACCTTAAAAGAATGTTTCTTGGATGGTCCTCTAGAAAATGGACAATTTTTGAGCCTGTCATAAATCACGTGATATTCATCAACAAAATTGACATATTCTTTTATGTTGATGGAAATAAGAAAAATAACTACTATTACAGTATAAGTTTAAAAAGAACCTAATAAGTAGACGAATATATCCTAATAAATGACAGACATGATTGAACAGATACCACTGTCCATAAATGAATGTTGAAGAATAAATTGATAATAAAGTTGGTCCCTGAGCTGTCCGGTTTAGTAATAAAACCGTAGATATCTAATTTATTACACACAGACACCCCACGATTCTAGAATAATCTTCATCAGGTATGATCTTAATCAAACGATTTGATAGCCAAGAAAAATAACACCACTAATTAGATGTGTATCCCTGTACTTAAAATAGGTTTTCGACAGAACTTCGTAATTTGTTTAAATACAATGTAATAAGACACAAACAAGAAAAAAAAAAACTCTTTTAAACTCTTAATTCCTATCACACAGATTTTATCTTTCTCCTTTTTTAGCTTACCTGGTCAATGGAATTTTATTTTAAATGTATTGGAAATTTGCGTCAGGTCGGGGTGGTTTTCTACGGGTACTCCAGTTTAATCCACCAATAAAACTGACCCCCATGATATAACTGAAATCTTGTTGAAAGAGGCATTAAACACCATAACCCTAACCCCTAATCCTAATGTATTGAACTTCATTACCTCAAATAAGTCGTTGTACTTGGATAACTAACTGAACGTGAAATGTTTGATATGTTCATAGTTAGCACTTATTTTAAGGGCAAAGGAAAAAATACTTGTTTTTCGACTCACATCCTTGAAAAAAATAGGCTACATGTTGGTACAGAGACATGCAAAAAGTATTCAGTCACTGTAATTTTTTACTATGTATTTCATATAAAACCACATTATTTCAAAACATTATTCCAAAGCCAATTCTTGTTAGATTTTGATGAAATTTTTACCAACAAAGGTAGAATTCAATGTAGTTTTATACTGTATTTTCAGCATAATTTAATGATATAAAAGTTAAACACAAAACAAAATGTTGAACGTAAAAAACGTAATACAACTATAGTATTTTTGAAGACAAATAATTAAGTTTGTGTTTAAATCGTGAATATATAAAATATGTGCTTCAAAAAAATATTTTGAAATAATCACAGAAAACTACATACATTCCCTCTTTTGTTGGTAAAAAAATTCATCAAAACGAATAAGATGACTTTGAAATAATGTTTTGAAAAAATGGTTTTATATGAAATATATAGTAAAAAATTACAGTGACCGAATACTTTTTGCACGTCTCTGTAGGTAAGCAAAATTTTTTGTTATTATTTTTTGGTTATAATACTGGACAAGGACCTGACTTTAATAAATAGCAAGAAAAAAAAATAGGAACTAAATATTAGGATCGGATAGGGTTTAGCAGAAACATAGGTATTTGGGTTTTTTTTGGGCCTAATTAAATCAAGATAACTAAAAAACTGGGCTATATAGAAGTAATATCATCAATCCAATAGAGTTTAACAGCACAAGGTTTCAAACTGTATATCAAAACTACAATACTTTGTTTCCATCATATGGTAGTTAGATTTATAACTACCTATGCCATCAATGCCTATCACCACTAACGTCGTGAGTTTGAATACCGCTCAGGAGAGGTGTACTGGATATAACATTATATAATAAAGTTTGTTAGTGACTTGCGACAGGTCAGTGCTTTTCTCTGGGTACTATGGTTTCCTTCACCAATCAAACTGATTGCCACAATATAACTGAAATATTGTTCAAAGTGGCATTAAACACCATACCCTAGTCTATCCCTTTGTTTGCATTGACTTGAAGGAAAATGTTGATTTTTTAAAAGCCATAAAGTTTTATTATAAAATTTATTGTATGTAACCTTTATAATCAGCATTTAAAGCACATTATTTGTTACGTTTGTGTCAAACCTTGATTATTCGTAATTATTTTAAATTTCCAATTTAGCGAATAATTACAGGATTTGATAAGATAAATTTTAAGAGAATATGTAATTACAGCCGTGTAACAGTATGAATTACCGCGGAAGTTTTATTAAGGCATGTCATTATGAGATTAGAAAATGAACTGATATTCTGATTTTCTTTAGAACACATTATATTTATTTCTTGGCAAGATCCAATTAAGAGCAGCTACTAATTTATTTTGTACCTCATGACTTTGTTTTAACTACTGGATCTACTTACTATGGGATCTTTTTTCTATTAAATAAAACGTAGATATCGAATTAAGTGTGCACGATACGTTTCTGGAATGACCTTCATCAACCTTCCTAATTTATCCTGTACCTCATGACTTTGTTAATACTATGGGATCTACTTACTATTGAATAAAAATGTAAATATCGAATTAAATGCACACGATACATTTCTGAAATAACATTCATTAGGTATACTCAAAATCAAAAGATGACTCAACTTGAATATACATGTGTACATGTATAACTTAGAATTAAGAAGGACATTTTTATACCTTCCGTCCGTCCAAGATATTTTTCGTCGCATTTTTCTCAGTAACTGTTGATGGCAGAAATCTGATATTTGGTCACAAGCGTCATATAGGTATACCATATTGTGGGTAGTGTTTTTGGACCCATCAGATTCCTACTTCCTGTTTGCCGACTTAGTTGGTTTTTATACATATTGAACATATATGCACATTTTTCGTCACATTTTTCTCAGCAACTATTGATGGCAGAAATCTGATATTTGGTCACAAGCTTCATATAGGTACCCCATATTGTGGGAAGTGTTTTTGGACACATCAGATTTCTACTTCCTGTTTGCCGACTTAGTTGATTTTTATACACATTGAACGTATATGCACATTTTTCGTCACATTTTTCTCAGCAACTATTGATGACAGAGATCTGATATTTGGTTACAAGCTTCATATAGGTACCCCATATCATGGGAAACATTTTTGGACCCGTCAGATTCCTACTTCCTGTTTGCCGACTTTGTTGATTGTTATACACATTGAACATATATGCTCATTTTTCGTCGCGTTTTTCTAAGCAACTATTGATGACAGGAATCTGATATTTGATCACAAACTTCATATAGGTATGCCATATCGTGGGAAGTGTTTTTTGACCCGTCAGATTCCTACTTCCTGTTTGTTGAAGAGCGGGGGTATCATAAGTGAGCATTAGCTCACAGTTCATCTTGTTAAGATTTTTTATTTTGTATAAACATGTGGACTCAATCACATTCCCCCACCCCATCCATAAAAAAGGTGTTCTTTGGCTTACAGAATGGTGGGGATTGTACAATGGTAATTACGGTAATTGAAAATAATTAGTTATTGTTTGGTCTAGTACAAAGCGGTCATCATCATCATCATAATTATCATCTCCCCTCATGCAAGGTAACTTGTTCTCACTATGATATGGCTGAAGAATTGCTCATTTGGCATTGCACAACAAGCACCAACTGCTATAGTCCGCAAATATCAGAAAACTGGTCAAGGACCACAAGCACTTACTCACTCACTCGAAAGTGAAAACAAGATTGATAATTTTACCTGATATTTACCTGGCATTCTTTGTACTTCGTGACATTTCAGTTTTATATCCCTAGATAAATTTAATTAAAAATGATTGGCACAAACTGCAGTATTTAACTTGTAGGATTGACAATATTTTGATGGAGTAAATATTTAGCTCACATTCTAGAAAATGTTTATATTAACTTTAAAAATATTTGTATTTTATTCTATTGCTCTTGATTTGAGTCTGTGTCCACAATGCTCTAATTTTAAAAGGTCCTGGATTGAAACAGACACAAAAAGGTGGCAGGATTAAACCGGTTAATGGGATCCCAACCCTCCCATCTGCTGTCTTATTCCCACCTCAACTTATATTAGAAATATAGGATTTCTTTCCTGATTCATGTCTCCATTATACCCATCCCAAAAATCCAGATGTAAATAGGTCCAAAAGAAATTTCAGAGTGATGGATTTTTCACTAAAAAAATGTTTGTTAGAAAACAATCTGGCAGTCTTCCACATTCTGCCTCCCCCAAATGATAGTCACCTGGATGTTACCCACCCCCAGTAATAATCAGATGGATGTAGCCTTCAAATAATAGCTAAATAGACAATGATTCGTAGATCCATATCAACATTTTCGAATTATGGGGTTCGTTTTGGCATTTACATATTTTTTACTGAAAAGAGATGGTAGAGTTGAAAATAATTCAGGAAATAATACTATTACAGACATGATGCTCTACATTTTGGTACACTGCACTTCTGACTTTCTACAGGTTTGGTTTTCTCTGGGTACTCCAGTTTCCACCACCAATAAAACTGAATACCATGATATAACTGAAATATTGTTGATAGTGACGTTAAGCATCATAAACCTCATAAACCTAAAATAATTCAGGAAGTAATACTATTACAGACATGTTGCATTTTAGCACACTGATGCATTGCTCTGCATTTTGGTTCATTGACGCATTGCTCTGCATTTTGGTACACTGCACTTCTGTCAAAATAAGATACTTTATTCTATTGTTAATCTACATATATTGCACTTATATAATATGTAGACAACACCTACAGTTTTAATCTAATTTAGATGAAAATTGACATGAGAATTTGAAGTTATAGTCTCATTGTTTTGACATTAACAGTCAACAATGGGAAGCTTTTTACTAAATTAAATTATTTTCTTTACTACGGGGAGTTGTAAACGAATACATCATTCTCCCTATTCTATGACTAAGTGAAATGTTACGATATTTTGATCGTATTTGGGTATGGCAGTAATGTTTAAGAATAAATAATTGTTTAAAAAATTGTTGAATCATCATCCAATAAAATTCAGTGTTACATAAGGTTAATTTTCGAGTCTGACGTTTCATAAATAAAAATCCCTTAATCATCGTTCCCCATAGTCATAATACCGGTAGTATAAGTTGATAGAAATCCACATTAGTGTCTTGGGATATTGTTTAAAGTTCACAACATTGAAATTAATATGGCTTCCAACTTTAAGAAAAGCTGAGAATCTCTTACAAATCCATTAGATTGATTTCAGTTATTAATGATAATGTTTTGTGTCATTTTCAGGGTCAAAGATCAATAGGTTACGTTGCGTAATGCCACTTTCAACAATATTTCAGTTATATCGTGGAGGTCAGTTTTATTGGTGGAGGAAACCATAGTACCCGGAGAAACCCACCGACAAGCCACAAGTCACTGACAAACTTTATCACATAAAATTGTATAGAGTACACCCCGCTTGGGTGGGATTCGAACTTGCAACTTAAGTGGTGAGAGGCACTAATTGCACAGGTAGTTGTAAATCCAACTACAACACGATCATGACCACGACGGTCACTTAAGATATTTCTGAATGGAAAAGGAAGAGCACTTTATTTAATACACAATTATACCAGGATTATAGAGTTGTCTAGAATATAATCCACTGTACTTCAGGAACTTTGATGAGGTATACAAAAAACCTGATGTTCAACCTTGGGGTTTTCCCAGTTTTCTGGGTCATTATATAGAACATAATATTGTAAGAATGTATAGCAGTCTTAAGTAGAAAAACACGTGTAATGATTGCTGCACATGTGTTTGTAATTGTTGTACATCAATACTTGAAAAATAACTTTTGTATTTCAATTTTTACCCAAGTCAAACTCTTTCATGTAATATTAAGTATAATTGTAATATAATCACAGGCAATGACAATGGAAATGTTGACATAATTCCTAGATAATACTGTTTGCGGACCACTTATTGTTAGTAATGAAAAAGGGAGACAACTCCAAAATGTGCCCCTCTTAGTTACTTGTGAGTGAGTGATTGTTGTTTAACGTCAATTTAGCAATTTTTCAGCTATATCATGGCAAGAACAAGTTAATTTTCAATGAGATGATGATGAGGTCTGCTTTGTACTAGACCAACATGCTGAGTTGGATTTTTATAGTGCTAGCTCACTGAAACAACAGTCTGCATTGCAGACATGTCGCTCCACTCAGACACATTATTCTGATTCCGAACCAACCAGTCTTTGCTCTTTCTCCTTAATACTGCATGCTTAGCGGAGAAGCAACAAATACCAATTTGATAGTCTTTGGTTTCACCCGACCGGGGCTCGAACCCACAATGAGCATGCTAACCATTATGCCACTGATGCAGTTAGTAGTATCATTTATCTTTACCATAAATACAATATTACTTATAATTAGAAACAAGTAAATTTTGCCATTTTAGAAATTATGATTTATGGAGGGTTGTGATCATATGCTAGTTAGATTTGCAATTGTAACTCAAATTGCAAGTCTGATTACCTCAAATGGTGAGGTATACTCAAAACAAAGTTATTGGGTTTGAAAGCGACTTGCAGCATATCAGCGATTTTTTGCCACTAGTTCTCTAGTCACCTCAAGCCAATAAGATTTGCTACCATGTGGCAACTAAGATAAAAAAAAATCATTAATATGGCGTTATATAGTTAAAAATGATTCTAATCCTTAAATTGTTAATTTTTCTACTTAAATGACAAATGTCTCCAGGTACTCCAGTTTTCTCAACCAATGGAAAACTGACTGCAATGTTTCCGATATACCGGTACCTGAAATATTGTTGTAAGTACATGCCATCAATTACCCATAGTCCTAGCTGTGCAACCATAGTTCTTAAGTTAAGCAGTCTTCATTTACTTCCTCTTTTTTTTGACCGTCTAAAAATAAAACTGTTAAGAGTTTCATACCTACCCATAACCATAACACTAACCAAATTGTAACTGTTTTTAATAAACCTTATATTAGATCTCCGATTGTAAACACTTTCACTTTCAAATTAAATCACCATGACAATCACTTATTTTTTATCAGATGTATAAAGTCAGCAGTATTTTTTATTGATTTTTTTTTTGTTATTTACAAGTAATTGATGAGGAGCCAAAAGTTTGATGAGAAAATAACTCATTTAATTTTTTTTCTCTGTTTATTTAAAGTAATATGAAAGGCAAATATCGTGGAATTTTTGGATTAAATATTTTGACTTAATATGTCACTTAATTTGAACTAAAATCAACTGCATAACATTAAAAATCCACTCAAAAGCAAATTTTAAGAGCAAATTGCAAAATATTTGACAGCAGATAATTCTGTTTTCCTGTACAGTAATAGCAAAGGATATGCGGGTGACCCAAGATTTGAACTCTTTCAGGGAGATTATCGCTCATGCGCAATGTTCAGTTGGTGAAAAAAAAAATTAATTATATATTCCGTGTATACCACATGTAGAATAATTGCCAAAAAAAAAATTGGTTCACACGACATGAAACAGACAGATTCCTCAATAATCATTGTCAGGAATGTGTGCGTGCTTACCACAGCATCCATGATTGGCAATCATCGGAACAAAACAACCGAAAGTTAATCAGTCTCCACAACAATGCCGAGGACGATAAACATGCACACGGATTTGCAGATTTCTAGTTGTTGGGAACATATTTCGACTTGAAACATGCATGAATAGCTTAGTAAAGGTACCATCGTATTCCAAATTGAATTTTCAGGGAAATATTTTCTTCACCCAAAGCTGGTGTAATATTACTTTAATGTTTCTATTTAGAAAAATTTTGTATAAAAAAAAATGGGGTGAAATCTCAGTTAAAATGAAAAAAAGCAGTATAAAAGTTTGATGAGTGAATTATGGGATAACTTATTTAATTTTTTTTTCTCCAGTTATTTAGTGTTTCTGTTGAGAAAAAAGCAAATTCCACTAAAATAGGGTGAAATCTTGTTTAAAAATGAAAAAGCAATATTATCACAACAAAAGATTTATTTTGGAACCAGTAAGTCCAAAAGTTAAGAAATTACTTTAGCGTGAATGTGTATTGAAACAAATTAGAACATGTACAGGAATGTAATTGATAAAAAAAATAATTAAATTGTCTTTTTTGTTTTCACATTTTAATAAAGACTTGTAAATTATTTGGCTTTCCTGTCTTTTGACCTTGAGCATACATGATGAAGGTTATTCAAGAAACGTGTTGTTTCCACCAAATAAGATGTCTACGTTTTTATTAAAAATGAATGTCACTAAAAAAGTGAATCTTTAATTGAGTTAACTGTCAATTATAAGTCATCCAAAGACTTTTAAATTAATTTTAGGTCACAATGACAGGGAGGGATATTTGCAACTTGTCTAGGTGAGTCCTGAACTCATCATTTGTCTTTGAAACTCACCATTTTTTACAGAAAATAGCAAAGAATACACAAGTGGTACTCGTGACTTTTTGATTGGGTCTCATCAAAATTTTATCCTACAAAGATCTCTGCAATGTCCATACAAAAACGTGGCCATATACAGTCTGTTTAACATATATGTACCTTTTTGTACTCAAATTATGCATCACGACAAAAAGACATCAATAGGAATCGAAGGATCAAGTAAGTTTAAGTATAAGATGCTTAGCGTTAGATACGATGATCATCAATCAGTTTATTAGTCTATATAAACTTTATAAAGGTCAGCAGCACGTCGTGTACTCTAAAGGTTATTCCAGAAACGTGTCGTGTGCACTGAAGGTTATTCCAGAAACATGTGGCTTGTGCTAAATTACTATATACGTTGGTCTATATTTACTTTATAAAGGTCAGAAACACGTCTTCTGTGCTAAAGGTTATTCCAGAAACATGTGGCATGTTCTAAATTACGTATATACCTTAGTCTATATTTACTTTATAAAGGTAATTCCAGGCGTTGTATGTGCTAAATTAGATTGATTTATTTGATTTATTGTGTTTAATGCCACTTTCAGCAATATTTCAGCTATATCATGGCGACCAGTTTTAGTGGTGGAAGAAACTGGAGTACCCGTAGAGAACCATCGAGTTACGAACTGACGTAATATTTTTGTTGATCAAGGTCAGTTCAGTGATCCAGACTTTATCAGTGGCACACATCAAAGGGAAAAAGTCCAATTTGCCGATAAATCTATGTTTTCATGACTATTACTATTTTGTATATGAAGTTTTTTTTTAATCAACCAATCAAAGAGCTCTAAGTTTGAATTGGAATAATAAAAATCACGAAAGGCACTGGTAATATTTTATCAGCAGCATTTTCATTTGCTGATCATGAGTTCATTTGGACATGACCTCTTATCAGATTCTGTCAGATGTTAGGGGGTGGGATGGGGGGAAGGTAGCCTTTTATATCAGCTGATTTCAGTCAGACTGGAAGTAAGTACATGTAGATCAAAATATAATTTTCTCTAATCATATGGTTATTTATGTCCCATATCATTTTAACTAAATTGCAAAATATTGATTCGTGAAAAAACTAGGTCACCATGACCTGATTGTAGATCACATGATCATGAGTTTTCTAATCATATTTGTACAGTAAAATCTACCATAGAAATTTAAAACTTGACAAACTTTATATGACTCTGTGTTTTTGTAATCTATATATCAAGGGCACATATGTTCAATATATAAAGATGTTGCCTCTTTATTGAAAATAAATCAATACAAATATCTATAACCAATCAATTTTTATTGTCAACATTTAATTGTTTTTTTAATATACAGTAAATCTTGCCTTATGTCACCTTCCAAGCTAACATTAAAATAGGGTCACATAAGGGAGATGGTTGCTAAATACAGGTTTAATAAATAAGAAATGTACTGTGACAGGGAATTAAAATTAAAGTCACATAATACAAGTTATTGCTTAGTAGAGGTGGTCACTTAAGCAGGTTTGTCTGGAAGTGAAACATAACCCCCCTTCCCCAATTAAAAGTTAAATGGTCGCTCCCTGATATAATGCTCCTAGTAGAAAGCAACACTACTTTAATTAGAGAGGGGCCATTGTGGCCGTGATCGTATGGTAGTTGGATTTACAACTACCTATGCAATCAGTGCCTATCACCACTAAAGTGAGTTCGAACCCGGTTCATGGGGAGGTGTACTTGATACAACATTATGTAATAAAGTTTGTCAGTGACTTGGGACAGGTCAGTGATTTCCTCCGGGTACTCCGGTTTCCTTAAACAATAAAACT
Source organism: Bathymodiolus brooksi (assembly GCA_963680875.1). Classification (NCBI taxonomy): domain Eukaryota; kingdom Metazoa; phylum Mollusca; class Bivalvia; order Mytilida; family Modiolidae; genus Bathymodiolus; species Bathymodiolus brooksi. Next base: position 83,694,255 of record OY804588.1, on the reverse strand, counting down.
AACCGCCAAGATATAGCTGAAATATTGTTGAAAGTGGCGTTAAACACCATTACCCTAATCCTATCCCTTCTTTGCTTAATACATGTGCTACAAATTAAAACATGATATATTGTTTGCTTCCTGTGACAGTTTACAATATAATAGAAGATAGATTAGTGAACAACGTGAGATAGATTAGTTACAATGTCAATAATTATAGACAGAAGCAATTTAAATGTACTTTATGTAACTTATGAAGCTATTTTGTTATAATCCTGTTTCGGTCTCACCTTGGATTTACCTGTAAGAATGGAATAAATTGCATGGATATATTTCGATTTATTCCATTTTTGCTCTTTCTTGAATCTTTCTTATATATTAATCCTGTTTTAGTCCCAGCCCTCTGGAAAATTTGACATAGATGGTGGTATTATATCCTTAAAGATATGATTATTGAAGACAAATTTATGGACATTGGAAAACTTGAAAATTTCAGATTTGGGTTTAGGTTTATGGTCTTTAACACCACTTTCAACAATATTTCAGTTATATTGTGGCAGTGAGTTTTATTGGTTGAGGAAGCCGGAGAAAACCACCGACCTGTCGCAAGACACTGACAAACTTTATCACATAATGTTGTATCGAGTACACCTTGCCATAAACAGGGTTTGAACTAACAACTTATGTTTGAAAATTTCAGAAAACAACAAATAAATTTGGTAATATATATACTTAATCTATGAAAATACCGACTTAACTGGACTGAAAATATAGCATAATTATTTGAAGACAAAATTAGGGACATTGTAAAACTGGAAAATTTCAGAAAACAACAAATTCTGTCTATATGCAAAATAAATTACAAATTAATCTGTTTTGTTTCCAGTTTAATGGAGAAAGTGATTAATGTATCAATGTTGGTAACTTAGAGATATTGATGTAAAGTGTAACCACATCAGTGTGTGTATTGTGAAAATAATTGTCACAATAGACATTGGCATGAAGATTAATGTGTGTTCACTCTGCATTCTTGTTTTAAAACTATTTTATTAGGATTATAGTAAGGGTTATGGTGTTTAATGCCACTTTCAACAATATTTCAGCTATATCGTGGCGGTCAGTTTTATTGGTGGAGGAACCCGGAGAAAACCACTGACCTGCCGCAAGTCACTGGCAAACTTTATCACATAATGTTGTATTGAATATGCCTCGCCTGAGCGGGGTTCGAACTCACAATGTTAGTGGTGATAGGCACTGAATGTATAGGTAGTTATAAATCCAACTACCACACGTTCACGGCCATGACGGCCCCAGTTCATGAAATGAAGGTTTAAACAGTGATGGTCAACAATTCCTTTTATATAAACAGAACGAACAATAACCTCTAGCTTCAATAATATCTAGATTTTGAAAAAGAATTATCCATTTGGATCAAAGATCTATGAGACAATACCTCAATGGAGTAATGTTTCTTATAAATGTATAGTTCAGACACATATCTGCTTTCATTATCTTTGGGAAATTAATTTGACTGTATTGAAGATAGATACATCAGTATACATGTAACAACTAAATGGTTTTAATTTCATTAGCATCCGTATTATGATTCCGTTGATAATAATTACGTTGATCTGAACAATAAAAAGGTAAAACAATCTCCTATCTAAGGTTAAAACACCAGAAAACTTGACTATCATTGTATCATTAGGAGAACTAGTAAGACAGAATCAAGAGAAATAACACAGCATCGGTCATGTAATGGTTAGCGTCCTGGCCTTTAGTGTGGTAAATCGTGGGTTTGGGCCACGATCGTGTAAAATTAAAGACTGTAAAATTGGTATTTATTGCATCTCCGCTAAACATGCAGCATTAAAGACGTAACATTTTAAGTATAAAAATATGTGTTTGATGTTGTGTTTATATATTCACGTAAGAGTCCTCATCCATGTCATTGTGCTTATGTTTACCATTATCAGCTGTTGTTTATCAGTAACTCCCAGCCCACTTTACTATAAATAATGACATTTTAATGCACATGTCTCCCGATCAGGCTGATCAGATGTTTCTGGAGTAGGAGCATCCTTGTTTAAACTTTCATTTCATAACGTCACGGTCTCTGCGCAAGTGCGTATCAGGGTGCGACACCAGTTCCATGGTGTCAGAAGTCAGCATCCTTAATCACTCAAAACAATATGTATATACAAATATATATAAATCTATATAAATGTTGTCAGGTAATAGACTTAGGAATTGATTCAGTCGGTGTTGCGTAAACTTAGATTGATATTTTAATATTCTGGCATCAATATTGAAATTTTTTTAATAACCTAACTGACCTTGACATTTCCATTGTAGACAATCATAGAGATACTTATATACTGTGAAAGTACTTTTATTTGTTGGCATCAATTTTTCGTGGTTTTTGCAAAATGCTTGGATTCTTGGATTCTTGAATTTGTGGTTTCAAACAGTACAGGCAACAAATAAGGGGAAAATTGTATTTCGTTAGATTTTAATCTTTGTGGATTAAGTGGACCACGAAATCCACGAAAATTAGAACCTCACAATTAAAAATGAATTCACAGTATAAAAATAAATGAATAAAAAAAAATGGAAAAAAATAATTATAAAATGTTCACGTGTTATGAACCTGATAATATAGGATATTTTAAAATTTGTACGTGTGGATAAAAAAAAAGATTCTTTTTAATATTTGATCTTAGCTTATGTTTTCTGTAATTTATATCAGAATTGATTCAACACATAGAGGCGAGAATACGTCAGAATCGGGGGAAAAAATGTGATTTTTCATCAAGCTTTGTTCATCTATCTACGTGTGATGGTGACAACATTTCCCTATAGACTCAAGCTCTTGGAATAGATATCGCCTTTCAATGAATAAAATATATAAATAGTCTTCTGATGTTATTTATAATGATATATCTTAACATTGAACTTTTACTCCCATCTTATTTACCATCTAAGACATAGATTTTGTTGTTCTGTTGGTTATTATGTTTCTTGTATATTGTATGCCCAATGTTGCCATTGTCTCAGGATTGTTTATTCTTGGTTGTCCCTTCTTATTTACCATCTAAGACGTAGATTTTGTTGTTCTGTTGGTTATTATGTTTCTTGTATATTGTATGCCCAATGTTGCCATTGTCTCAGGATTGTTTATTCTTGGTTGTCCCTTCTTATTTACCATCTAAGACGTAGATTTTGTTGTTCTGTTGGTTATTATATTTCTTGTATATTGTGTTCCAATTGTTGCCATTGTCTCAGGATTGTTCATTCTTGATTGTCTTTTTTTATTTACCATTTGTTGTTGTGTTTTGTTATTATATTTCTTGTGTCTGGTGTCCCAATGTTGCCATTGTCTCAGGATTGTTCATTCTTGATTGTCTTTTTTTATTTACCATTTGTTGTTGTGTTTTGTTATTATATTTCTTGTATATTGTGTCCCAATGTTGCCATTGTCTCAGGATTGTTCATTCTTGATTGTCTTTTTTTATTTACCATTTGTTGTTGTGTTTTGTTATTATATTTCTTGTGTCTGGTGTCCCAATGTTGCCATTGTCTCAGGATTGTTCATTCTTGATTGTCTTTTTTTATTTACCATTTGTTGTTGTGTTTTGTTATTATATTTCTTGTATATTGTGTCCCAATGTTGCCATTGTCTCAGGATTGTTCATTCTTGATTGTCTTTTTTTATTTACCATTTGTTGTTGTGTTTTGTTATTATATTTCTTGTATATTGTGTCCCAATGTTGCCATTGTCTCAGGATTGTTCATTCTTGATTGTCTTTTTTTATTTACCATTTGTTGTTGTGTTTTGTTATTATATTTCTTGTGTCTGGTGTCCCAATGTTGCCATTGTCTCAGGATTGTTCATTCTTGATTGTCTTTTTTTATTTACCATTTGTTGTTGTGTTTTGTTATTATATTTCTTGTATATTGTGTCCCAATGTTGCCATTGTCTCAGGATTGTTCATTCTTGATTGTCTTTTTTTATTTACCATTTGTTGTTGTGTTTTGTTATTATATTTCTTGTGTCTGGTGTCCCAATGTTGCCATTGTCTCAGGATTGTTCATTCTTGATTGTCTTTTTTTATTTACCATTTGTTGTTGTGTTTTGTTATTATATTTCTTGTGTCTGGTGTCCCAATGTTGCCATTGTCTCAGGATTGTTCATTCTTGATTGTCTTTTTTTATTTACCATTTGTTGTTGTGTTTTGTTATTATATTTCTTGTATATTGTGTCCCAATGTTGCCATTGTCTCAGGATTGTTCATTCTTGATTGTCTTTTTTTATTTACCATTTGTTGTTGTGTTTTGTTATTATATTTCTTGTGTCTGGTGTCCCAATGTTGCCATTGTCTCAGGATTGTTCATTCTTGATTGTCTTTTTTTATTTACCATTTGTTGTTGTGTTTTGTTATTATATTTTTTGTATATTGTGTCCCAATGTTGCCATTGTCTCAGGATTGTTCATTCTTGATTGTCTTTTTTTATTTACCATTTGTTGTTGTGTTTTGTTATTATATTTCTTGTGTCTGGTGTCCCAATGTTGCCATTGTCTCAGGATTGTTCATTCTTGGTTGTCTTTTTTTATTTACCATTTGTTGTTGTGTTTTGTTATTATATTTCTTGTATATTGTGTTCCAATTGTTGCCATTGTCTCAGGATTGTTCATTCTTGATTGTCTTTTTTTATTTACCATTTGTTGTTGTGTTTTGTTATTATATTTCTTGTGTCTGGTGTCCCAATGTTGCCATTGTCTCAGGATTGTTCATTCTTGATTGTCTTTTTTTATTTACCATTTGTTGTTGTGTTTTGTTATTATATTTCTTGTGTCTGGTGTCCCAATGTTGCCATTGTCTCAGGATTGTTCATTCTTGATTGTCTTTTTTTATTTACCATTTGTTGTTGTGTTTTGTTATTATATTTCTTGTGTCTGGTGTCCCAATGTTGCCATTGTCTCAGGATTGTTCATTCTTGATTGTCTTTTTTTATTTACCATTTGTTGTTGTGTTTTGTTATTATATTTCTTGTGTCTGGTGTCCCAATGTTGCCATTGTCTCAGGATTGTTCATTCTTGATTGTCTTTTTTTATTTACCATTTGTTGTTGTGTTTTGTTATTATATTTCTTGTGTCTGGTGTCCCAATGTTGCCATTGTCTCAGGATTGTTCATTCTTGATTGTCTTTTTTTATTTACCATTTGTTGTTGTGTTTTGTTATTATATTTCTTGTATATTGTGTCCCAATGTTGCCATTGTCTCAGGATTGTTCATTCTTGATTGTCTTTTTTTATTTACCATTTGTTGTTGTGTTTTGTTATTATATTTCTTGTATATTGTGTCCCAATGTTGCCATTGTCTCAGGATTGTTCATTTTTGGTTGTCTTTTTTTATTTACCATTTGTTGTTGTGTTTTGTTATTATATTTCTTGTATATTGTGTCCCAATGTTGCCATTGTCTCAGGATTGTTCATTCTTGATTGTCTTTTTTTATTTACCATTTGTTGTTGTGTTTTGTTATTATATTTCTTGTGTCTGGTGTCCCAATGTTGCCATTGTCTCAGGATTGTTCATTCTTGATTGTCTTTTTTTATTTACCATTTGTTGTTGTGTTTTGTTATTATATTTCTTGTGTCTGGTGTCCCAATGTTGCCATTGTCTCAGGATTGTTCATTCTTGATTGTCTTTTTTTATTTACCATTTGTTGTTGTGTTTTGTTATTATATTTCTTGTGTCTGGTGTCCCAATGTTGCCATTGTCTCAGGATTGTTCATTCTTGATTGTCTTTTTTTATTTACCATTTGTTGTTGTGTTTTGTTATTATATTTCTTGTATATTGTGTCCCAATGTTGCCATTGTCTCAGGATTGTTCATTCTTGATTGTCTTTTTTTATTTACCATTTGTTGTTGTGTTTTGTTATTATATTTCTTGTGTCTGGTGTCCCAATGTTGCCATTGTCTCAGGATTGTTCATTCTTGATTGTCTTTTTTTATTTACCATTTGTTGTTGTGTTTTGTTATTATATTTCTTGTATATTGTGTCCCAATGTTGCCATTGTCTCAGGATTGTTCATTCTTGATTGTCTTTTTTTATTTACCATTTGTTGTTGTGTTTTGTTATTATATTTCTTGTATATTGTGTCCCAATGTTGCCATTGTCTCAGGATTGTTCATTCTTGATTGTCTTTTTTTATTTACCATTTGTTGTTGTGTTTTGTTATTATATTTCTTGTGTCTGGTGTCCCAATGTTGCCATTGTCTCAGGATTGTTCATTCTTGATTGTCTTTTTTTATTTACCATTTGTTGTTGTGTTTTGTTATTATATTTCTTGTGTCTGGTGTCCCAATGTTGCCATTGTCTCAGGATTGTTCATTCTTGATTGTCTTTTTTTATTTACCATTTGTTGTTGTGTTTTGTTATTATATTTCTTGTATATTGTGTCCCAATGTTGCCATTGTCTCAGGATTGTTCATTCTTGATTGTCTTTTTTTATTTACCATTTGTTGTTGTGTTTTGTTATTATATTTCTTGTGTCTGGTGTCCCAATGTTGCCATTGTCTCAGGATTGTTCATTCTTGATTGTCTTTTTTTATTTACCATTTGTTGTTGTGTTTTGTTATTATATTTCTTGTATATTGTGTCCCAATGTTGCCATTGTCTCAGGATTGTTCATTCTTGATTGTCTTTTTTTATTTACCATTTGTTGTTGTGTTTTGTTATTATATTTCTTGTGTCTGGTGTCCCAATGTTGCCATTGTCTCAGGATTGTTCATTCTTGATTGTCTTTTTTTATTTACCATTTGTTGTTGTGTTTTGTTATTATATTTCTTGTGTCTGGTGTCCCAATGTTGCCATTGTCTCAGGATTGTTCATTCTTGATTGTCTTTTTTTATTTACCATTTGTTGTTGTGTTTTGTTATTATATTTCTTGTGTCTGGTGTCCCAATGTTGCCATTGTCTCAGGATTGTTCATTCTTGGTTGTCTTTTTTTATTTACCATTTGTTGTTGTGTTTTGTTATTATATTTCTTGTATATTGTGTTCCAATTGTTGCCATTGTCTCAGGATTGTTCATTCTTGATTGTCTTTTTTTATTTACCATTTGTTGTTGTGTTTTGTTATTATATTTCTTGTGTCTGGTGTCCCAATGTTGCCATTGTCTCAGGATTGTTCATTCTTGATTGTCTTTTTTTATTTACCATTTGTTGTTGTGTTTTGTTATTATATTTCTTGTGTCTGGTGTCCCAATGTTGCCATTGTCTCAGGATTGTTCATTCTTGGTTGTCTTTTTTTATTTACCATTTGTTGTTGTGTTTTGTTATTATATTTCTTGTATATTGTGTTCCAATTGTTGCCATTGTCTCAGGATTGTTCATTCTTGATTGTCTTTTTTTATTTACCATTTGTTGTTGTGTTTTGTTATTATATTTCTTGTGTCTGGTGTCCCAATGTTGCCATTGTCTCAGGATTGTTCATTTTTGGTTGATCCTTCTTATTTACCATATAAGATGTAGATTTTGTTGTGTTTGGTTATTATACTTCTTGTGTCTTGTGTGTACTCAATGTTGCTAGTGTCTCAGGATTGTCCATTCTTGATTGCTCCTTTGGTATTATACTTCTTGTGTCTTGTGTGTACTCAATGTTGCTAGTGTCTCAGGATTGTCCATTCTTGATTGCTCCTTTGGTATTATACTTCTTGTGTCTTGTGTGTACTCAATGTTGCTAGTGTCTCAGGATTGTCCATTCTTGATTGCTCCTTTGGTATTATACTTCTTGTGTCTTGTGTGTACTCAATGTTGCTAGTGTCTCAGGATTGTCCATTCTTGATTGCTCCTTTGGTATTATATTTCTTGTGTCTTGTGTGTACCCAATGTTGCTAGTGTCTCAGGATTGTCCATTCTTGATTGCTCCTTTGGTATTATATTTCTTGTGTCTTGTATACCCAATGTTGCTAGTGTCTCAGGATTGTCCATTCTTGATTGCTCCTTTGGTATTATACTTCTTGTGTCTTGTGTGTACTCAATGTTGCTAGTGTCTCAGGATTGTCCATTCTTGATTGCTCCTTTGGTATTATATTTCTTGTGTCTTGTATACCCAATGTTGCTAGTGTCTCAGGAATGTCCATTCTTGATTGCTCCTTTGGTATTATACTTCTTGTGTCTTGTGTGTACTCAATGTTGCTAGTGTCTCAGGATTGTCTATTCTTGATTGCTCCTTTGGTATTATACTTCTTGTGTCTTGTGTGTACTCAATGTTGCTAGTGTCTCAGGATTGTCCATTCTTGATTGCTCCTTTGGTATTATACTTCTTGTGTCTTGTGTGTACTCAATGTTGCTAGTGTCTCAGGATTGTCCATTCTTGATTGCTCCTTTGGTATTATACTTCTTGTGTCTTGTGTGTACTCAATGTTGCTAGTGTCTCAGGATTGTCCATTCTTGATTGCTCCTTTGGTATTATACTTCTTGTGTCTTGTGTGTACTCAATGTTGCTAGTGTCTCAGGATTGTCCATTCTTGATTGCTTCTTCGGTTTTCTCTAACGTTTATTTCTTATAGTGCTTTGTCCAAATTGTATTACTTCAGTGAAGCCTGTCTAAACTGAACCTTTAATAAACTGGAATTCTGTAAAATTTCAACTTTAAATCGAGTCCAAATGTAAGACATCTTTCTTAATTTAACCTGTATAAACTGACCAAAACAGTTGGTCTCAAGAAGGTTTGGTTTATAAAGTTTTCATTTTAATTCAATTCTTTTTCAAAGAAATGAAAATTACATAATAAATGTTTAATAATTCTTGCTCTTTTTTCAACGTTTACGGCCATCGTGGATATTTTTTAAATGTATCGACACCAAAACGTTTTTTTTTATTCATAGAATGATACTTGATAATGTCCTGATGGCCGAAATGTTCGATAGTAAGCAAGAATATTGAATATTTAATGCAAATTTTATTAATTAGAACAAAATGAATGACAAATAAGTACTATAATATACTGGAGACATGTTGATTGTATTGATCATGAAAGCGTAACAATATTATATAAACACTAGAGGCTCACATGAGTCTTAATCTCTCACCAGTGGGAAAGCAGATTTACTGATCCATTTCATTTCGCAAGCATAATGTTCATTTTTGATCTCCCAGGACTTGAAGCAAATAGACCCATGGTCATTTATTAGTACTAAGTTGATTCTTAAAATTTTCTACTGAATTTCAATTTTATTAGACATAATTTGCATGTTTGTTAAATATTGGCAGAATTGCAAAGTTGACAGAAAAACACAGAATACATGTTAAACAACTCATCACCATTTGATTTACCCATAAATTTTAACTCATTCAATAAAAAATGTAGAAGTAATATCTATTTTTAGAAAAAAAAATCTATTTTTAGTCATGGTAGTCATATTTGATAGTGAACCATTCCAGTCAAGTTTTGTATAATTTGGTAGAATGACTCTGAAAAGATAATGTTCAAATGAATTTCGATGAAATTTAGGTTAAATTTGCATATTTTCCCCCCAAAAAAAGCAGAACAATGAATGCTTCTACAGAAGAATCACAAATATTTGTTAGACAACCCAATACGATAGGCATATACCTACTATTGAAATGTTAGCTCTTTCCAATAATAACTGAAGATGTAATGGCTATTTTTAGGAAATTTTTATTTCTAGTAACAGTGGCCATATTTAAAAAAAAAAAATTAAAATTACAGAACAAGAACCCTTGAAGCCATATTTGTTTATGAAAAAAAAACAAGATTACACTGAAGTCTTCATAAATTTATTAAAAAAATACTGCTATTGTATGAAGGCCACAATATAGCTGAACTATTGCTAAAGTTCAATAAATCAATAAAAAAATACTCTATTGTATGAACACCATGACATAGCTGAAATATTACTAAAGTTCAATCAATCAATCAATCAATCAATCTATTGTATGATTCCTCTTTCATTCTTTCTAGAAAAATAGAATCACAATTTTTCTTTCTAATCAAGAAAAGAAAAACACAATTTCATAGCATTTGGATCAGTTAATTGTCTGAGGGAAAATCAACATCCTTGAAGAGATTGTGTTTTCATTTTAAGATACAATTTAATATACAGAAAATATTTCTATCGTTAAGTCTTTTCATTGTCAGATGATTGAATGACATCGGGCATAATTTTTTTTTTATAAGTATAGTGTAATATTATTTTTTCTGAGAAAAAATCGACATCCTTGAAGAGATTGTGTTTTCATTTTAAGATACAATTTTAATATATCTATCATTAAGTCTTTTCATTGTTAGTAGATTGAATGACATCGGGTATAATTTTTTTTATAAGTACATTTTGTATATAGTGTAATATGTTGTTTTTTTCTAAGGGAAAATCGACGTCCTTGAAAAGATTTACAGAACATATTTCCATCATTAAGTCTCTGTCATTATCAGAAGATTGAATGACATTGGGTATATTTTTTTTTTTATAAGTATAGTGTACCGGGTAATTTTTAGCTCACCTGACCCAAAGGGTCATGTGTAGCTATTGTCACCACTGAGCATACGTCGTCCGTCCGTCCGCTAACTTTTCACATTTTAATCAACTCCTCTGAAGCCACTGGGCCAATTTGAACCAAACTTTGGTGGAATGGTCCTTGGATGGCCCCCTTCCAAAATTGTGTCCGGTGATCCCGACTTCCAACCAAGATGGCCACCAAGCTAAAAATAGAAAAAAGGGGGGATGAAATTTTGATTGTTCATTGCTGCTTTAGTATAAGTCAAAATGAGCTCAAATTTTAACTGCAGCTACATGGCAAGGAGTAGTTTAACATATATTCCGTGTTTTTCTGTGAAATTTTTCTTTCAGCCGATATATACCGATTATGCAAATTAGGCATAGTTTGATAAAAGATCACATTTAAATCTTCTCCTCTGAAACCGCTGAACCAAATTAAACCAAAGCTGGCAGGGATGGTCCCTGGGTGGGTCCCTTTCAAAATTGTGTCCGACAGCCCCGCCCTCCATTCAAGATGGCTGCTGATACTAAAAATAGAAATTTCTTCAATTGTCCATTGCTGCTTTAGCATAAATCAAAATGAGCTTAAATTTTAACTGCAGCTACATGGTAAGGAGTAGTTTAACATATATTCCGGGTTTTTCTGTGAAATTTTTCTTTCAGCCGATTTATACCGATTATGCAAATTAGACATATTTTGATAAAAGATCATATTTAAATCTTCTCCTCTGAAACCGCTGAACCAAATTAAAGCAAATTTGGCTGGGATGGTCCTTGGGTGGTCCCCTTTCAATATTGTGTCCGACAGCCCCGCCCTCCATTCAAAATGGCTGCTGTTACTAAAAATAGAAATTTCTTTAGTTGTCAATTTCCACTTTATTAGAAATCAAAATGAACTCAAATTTTAACTGCAGCTATATGGCAATGAGTAGTTTAACATATATTCTGGGTTTTTCTGTGAGATTTTTTCAGCCAGTTTATTCCGTTTAGGAATATTATGAGATAAAAATCACATCAAAATCTTTTGCTCAGAAATTTGAGTTGAAATGATCTTTGGGTGGCCCACTTTCAAAATTATGTGTAACATCCCCATTTTCTATCAAATTTAGATGTCAAATTGAAAACCAGGTGAGCGATTACAGGCTCCTGGGAGCCTCTAGTTTTTTCTGATGGAAAATTGATGATCGGAATAAATTGTGGAGACTTTCATTTCCTTTAAATTTCTTGTCGCAAAAGTCGACAGGAAGAATGAAATCTCTAACATCGTTTTTTTTTCTCCGAATGTCAGATCTCGGAGAAATTTATTGTTTGTAGGTTAAACAAATTAACAATCGTCTACTTCATATCTCATTTAATTGTTTTTAATCTGGACGAAACTCTGATCAAATTACGATGACTTGTGACATTTTCCTGTTATTTCAATCATTTTGGCTGCAATTTCGATTAAAAAAATTTGTCTGAAACACTGGGGTTTATCTGTAAAATAATACTGTTTTCCCAAAACAATTAGATTTTTGCTTCGCTACAAGTCCTCTGTATCTCTTGAACCGACATTTAATTAATCTTATTATTGGTAGAAATCATCAGTGAGTTCTCCTCCTATAAAAAGTCCTAATTGTTCCATTGAAAACCGGAAAATAGCTTTGTCAACGACAAGGACAGCATTGTTCCATTGAAAACCGGAAAATAGCTTTGTCAACGACAAGGACATCTCGTTAAGGGGTGTTTGTTGCAATATACATCCAGGGTTCACCGTGAATGATGGCAGCCAATGGAAAAATATGGTTATTGAATTTTTGATAACGATATTTTTTATGAAAAGAAAGTTATTAACGGTGACGTTCAACAATTATTTCAGAGACAGATAGAGGTCAGGCCTTACAGTCTTAAAACTTTCAAGGTTAAAATTTGTACTTTTACTCCAAAATTGTCCAATCAAAACAAAGTGTTAATATGATACAGTGTTCTGATTGGCTATTTGTACAAGTACGAGTACAAAATTGTGCTCAAAATTGTTTTGATTGTAAAGTCTGAGTAGGCATGTACAATAATTATGAAAAGAAAATTTAAACAGTAATGTTCAACATTTCCACCAATATCAACAAAACAAACAATCGCATCTCACCTTCACTAGCATGTTAAAGTTTTAGATATGGATGGTAGGATTTGAATGAGGGAACAAAAGATGGCTGTCAATACAGTTTTATGAAATGAAATTTATTAACAGTGATGGTCAGCAATTATTTTAGACAGATTGACATCTGAGTGAGTGCATGCACCTGTATGTAATGTTAATTTTTTTTAAGCAAGTTTCGGATATGAATGCCAGGATTTAGAAGAGAAAAATAATATAGTTGCCAATACAATGTTGATGTTGTGGTACAAACAATATCTCCGATGAATAATAAAAACATAGAATTCAAATTTAGTGCAGACGACGCGTTTCTGGAATAATCTTCATCAGGTATGCTCAAAGTCAAAAGATTGGAAAGCCAAGTGATTTTAAAAGATTTGAGAGCAAGTTACTCAAAGAGCCTAAACGGGATTGCCACAAGATTTCCAACATTCTTAGAATTCTTCCATTTGAAAATATTGCCGTTGGAATTTTGGAAAATAATTTTGTTAAATATCGTGCATTGTACTGTTTCTTGGAAACTGCAATATTTTTATATCATTTTTTCTTTACATTAAAAATATTTTTTGAATTTAAAAAAATCTTCTCTGAAACTACTGATCCAATTTCATTTTTAAGCTCATTTTGTCTTGATCCAATGATGGGTATATGCCCCCCCCCTCCTTTTTTTTCTGCAAGTTGTCATTATAAACGTTGGATATGCAATATCCCGATGACACCTTTTTACCCAACTACCAAAGTCTACAAAATAAGAAAGTCAGAAATGTCAGCGAGTATACTATTACTAAACAAATACCTATATCATTGAATTTGGAGAAAAGCTTTTCTCCCATACTATTACTTAAAGCCTGAAGGAAATGTCCTGTATCTAATGATGAAATGAATCCTTTCATGTAGATGTATATCTTGTAAGAGTATTAAGTAGAAATCTATTACCACTCAATATTGTCTACATATCCTGGCAATGTCAGTAATCTACGAATCGTCTTGTTTAATTACCTTTTATCATGTGAGGGGCCATCGTGGCCGTGATCGTATGGTAGTTGGATTTACAACTACCTATGTGAATCAGTACCTATCACCACTGATATTGTGAGTTCTCATCTCGATCAGGGCGAGGTGTACAACATTATGTAATACAGTTTGTCAGTGACTTGCGACAGGTCGGTGGTTTACTCCTTGTCCTCTGGTTTCCTCCACCAATAAAACTGACCGCCACAATATAACTGAAATATTGTTGAAAGTGATGTTAAACACCATCAAACAAATAACCAACAAAAAAAAACCTTTACCGTGTGACTATTTGCCATCACTGTTCATCCCTATCTCTCTTTCCATCAGCCATTTTCCCTCCATCTTTATCAAGCTAGCATTTATTGGTAAATCTTTCTAAGATCTGTTAAGCCATATGGATACATTAAATTGGTAGGAATAGATTATCCTTGGGTCAAGGAGATTTGGATATATCTGAATGAAATTGATCTTCCAAGGTCTGGAGACCCAAAAAGGGGGGTGATTAAGTGAATGCTCTATGGTTATTAAGAATAACACTTTAATGCATAGGATAGAATATCATTGTGAAGTGTAGATTTAAAAATTACCGGTCGGGTAGTAAAGAAAGGATATGGGTGTAAATGAACACGAGAGACTATTCAGTTTTACTCTTAGATATAAATGATAGTAAATCCCCTGTAATAAGGCCACCCTTCTGCAATGAAGAAGTGGCCTGATAAGATGGGTGGCCTCTCTTTCGGGGGACAATTTAGTGGCATTTTACTGTCTTAGTGCATCTGAAATCTGGTCTGATAGGGGGGTGGCCTTTGGTGGGAGTGTCCTTATAAGGAGAGGAATGCCGTATTAGATACGGTCAAAACATTTTGCCGCCGTACAAGGAACATGGTATTTAACTTCTAATATTCCATTGTTGTACTAGCTAATATTAAAGGTACGTTATGTGTAGCATGTCATTTAAGTTTTAAATTTCAGTACATAAGGATATATAATGACAGCAGGTTTTGTTCGTGAGATTAGTTGATTGTATGGTTTCCCTATAGACATGTTGAATGTGTACTGTTATATTGTATTCCATGTTATCACTGTTTGTTTGTAACTTAATTCTATAAAAAAACATAGTTTATTACATATATCTGCCAGACAAATTCATTTTATGAAAAGGATATTCTTGTAGGTGTTGAAACATTTAATTTTTTTTTTACAAAAATGTACAGTGAAATATGTCTAAATCGAACCTTCTTTTATGTTCGGAATAGACAGGTGTTCGGTTTATTTAGGTTAAATTAACAAAGATTCCCCACATAGGAACTTCATTTAAATTTTGGTTTATACAGGATTCTGGTTTACTCAAAATTCGGTTTAGGATTCGAACTCACAACATTAGTGGTGATAGGCACTTATTGCATAGGTAGTTGTAAATCACAGTACCATACGATCACGACTATGGTGGCCCCTTACAATTCTATTGCATTGTGGAATTAAAAAGTTTGAACGAATTTTGGACTGTGCATTTGGAGGCAGAAGCTTTCTCTTAAATTTATTAATTGTTTCTACTGTTTCTTCTTTTATTGTCCCTTACAATTCTACAATAGATAATAGGGGGCCGTCATGGTCGTGGTCATATGGTAGTTGGATTTACAACTACCTGTGCTATCAGTGTCTATCAACACTAAAGTTGTGAGTTCGAACGCAATTCATGGCGATGTGTATTCAATACAACATTATATGATAAAGTTTGTCAGTGACTTGCGATTGGTCTGTGGTTTTCTCCGGGTACTCCGTTTTCCTCCACCAATAAAACTGACTGCCACGATATAACTGAAATATTGTTGAAAGTGGTGTTAAACACCATAATCCTAAACCAACAATAGATAATATATTTTCAACAGTAGCAAGATATTTTTGCTTTATGGACAAATTTTCTTTTTTATTTAGCTTTAATTCATCAGAATATATTATTTTTTTTGCAGTAATGATTCGAATGTACCTCCTTCCCACAATTCATCTTTACCAGCCTGCCATAGACTGATGGATCCAGATGATTTTAGACAGAATCCAGTTGTTAATTGGTAAATATTGTGTCAACAATTATCTCCTCTTCTTGGATTTGCCACTTTGGTATATTTACAAACTTTTCTTATATACATGAGGGTCCAAATTGGTTAGTTATTAAACTTGAAATACATTAAAATTTAACAACGTAGTGATTTCTGTTACTGTGAATTCAATTATCCTCATCGAAAATAAATTTTCGTGGTTTTCATTGGTATTGTCACACCACGATATTTAGTGCAACACAAAAGGCTTATATAATGATAGAAGTTATGGGTAAATATCAAAAACCATAAATACAATTGTAAAGAAACATCTAACAATGCGTTTAACCATATAAATTGATATCAACGACAATAGATTAAACCACAGTTTATGTACCAGTATATCTGTTCATTTAAAGATTTTCGTTACATATACAAATATTGTAAAAAGAAAATTTAAAAAGTGATGGTCAACAATCCACCAATATCATCAAAACAATCCACCAATATCATCAAAACAATCCACCAATATCATCAAAACAAGCCACCAATATCATCAAAACAAGCCACCAATATCATCAAAACAATCCACCAATATCATCAAAACAATCCACCAATATCATCAAAACAATCCACCAATATCATCAAAACAATCCACCAATATCATCAAAACAAGCCACCAATATCATCAAAACAAGCCACCAATATCATCAAAACAATCCACCAATATCATCAAAACAAGCAACCAATATCATCAAAACAATCCACCAATATCATCAAAACAAGCAACCACCTCTCACCTCAAATCATTGAACATACAAAAGTACAACATATGGCATTTGAAATGCAGGTTCTGGCTTGGGACAGGCACAAAACTGTGGTGGGGTGAAACCGGTTAATGATAATTACTGTAACCATCTACTCACTGAAATGTTTTATGTTTCAGGAATCTAATATATAATGTAAATAGAAGTGATGTATTATGGGTAGTACAAGTTAGTGTAGCGTGTATCAGTCTAACAGAGACAATCTTAGTACAATATCTCAGCTATAAGGTCAGTATCATGTGTATTTTTAATCATATGCATAAAAACGGGGGTCAGTCTCAGTTCCTTTACATAACAGAACTAATCTATGTTACATGACACAACATGGCCAGTATCAATTCCATGGAATAACAGTCAGTTTCAGTTCTATGACATAACAGTGCCTGTCTCATTTCATTGGCATAAGAGGGGCATTCTCATTTCATTGGCATAAGAGGGGCATTCTCATTTCATTGGCATAAGAGGTGCAGTCTCATTTCATTGGCATAAGAGGTGCAGTCTCATTTCATTGGCATAAGAGGTGCAGTCTCATTTCATTGGCATAAGAGGTGCAGTCTCATTTCATTGGCATAAGAGGTGCAGTCTCATTTCATTGGCATAAGAGGGGCATTCTCATTTCATTGGCATAAGAGGTGCAGTCTCATTTCATTGGCATACGAGATGCAGTCTCATTTCATTGGCATAAGAGGTGCAGTCTCATTTCATTGGCATTACAGAGCAGTTGAATTTTGCCATGGCAGAGCAAGGCCAGTCTCAATACAATAGCATAACAGGGCAAATCTCAGTTTCTTTTGACCATTGTATTGTCTGTCCCTTGAATTACCCCTTTGGTATCTTGAAACATATCTTTCTAATTTTTTCCAAAGAAAATGACTTCCCAAAAATATATACAAAATAATTGTGGTAGATATTGTGTACTTGTTAATCCTAGTTTTATATTCAAGTGATTTTTTTTTCACCATGTACCAAGTAATTGTGGTAGATATGATGTACTTCTTAATCCTATTTTTATATTCAGCCAATTTTTTTTCCTGCCATGTAACCTATAGTAAATTGCTCTTTATTGATTATTATGTAAATTTTCGACTTGTAAACCTTTTGATCTTAGGAAATTTTATGTAACAATTATATAGATAAAGAGGCTTGAAAATCAATAATAGAATACCAAAATAAATATATTCAAAACCAACACAAATTAAAGTCTATTTTAAGGGAGGTCAGACATTTTTCAGTTTTATTTACACAATGGCAAATTCTGTAATTCTGTCTTACATTTGAAGACAGCTGCAGTGACAATGCACTAGAACACTATTATTTACAGTGAATTATTTAAAAGGTGACATGTTGAAATAAATAAATAATGCACATGTTTGGAGAAAATTCTTCATATTTCACAATTTTTTTATATTTAAACTGGACAGAAGCGACCAAAATTGAATGGAAACTTTGGAAATGGCACCGCTATTTTGAAACTATTTATTTCCTGAAACACATGTTGCTGACCAGTTAGACTGAAAGTAAAGCTCTTCTGTAGTGGATAGTAGGCTAGGTTTTAATAATCTCATACAGTTTGATGAGAAAATTCAAAATTTGTATTGATACGTTCAATTTTATGGGTAAAATTTACATACAAGTGAACCTTCCGGCGGGAGCATTTTGAGGGTTCCTTCCGTCCCTCCCCTTCAACTTTCTAAATCTTCCGCCCTTGAAAAAAATCAAGTACAATAAAATCTTGACCTACATTTTGCGATCAATATTTCTGGAAATTCCCCATTTGGAACTCCCGCACTGATGAAAACCATCGAGAGATATGAATGGTAAAGGTGAATGTCATATTTAATGATATCCGGTTATTAATCTGTTTGACACCTTTACAGGTAAATTGGGTCATGGTGATTAATTAAGGTGTTGATGATTATACAACAATTATCCACTGATCGACAGTTAATTGGGGATAAGGAAGTGGGTTTGTGGCACACGTTTAGATGATTAGAAGTGTGATAGCAGCAATTAAAAATAGTTATAAACCGTTGTGCAAACAGGAGTCGGACAACCTTTGATGCCGAGGAAAACTTCTTATTTCGATCAAACGTGCAATGAATTCATCTCGGATTGAGTTGTTATGGCTTGTTTGAGACCAAAGCCGATCAAAGTATTATTTAAGGACTAAGTTCCAGGATGAAATTGATAAACCACAAAAATGCCGAAACATATGCTATCACCCAACGCACCAGCAGCAAAGAGACTTTTTAAATTTTAGTGCTCTATGACTTTATTGTTCAGAACATTCTGACTTCATTGTTATTGCTTTGTTATAACCTTATGATTATGAATGATTATGAATAAATTATAAATACAGCTTTTATCCTTCATTCATCATATGAAAGACAGAAATGTAAACAATATATATTGAAATGGGATGCAGTTGGTTCAATACTGAAACAAACAAAAGGAAAACATCAATAAACAATAAAAACACGCATCAAATACGTCGATAAAAAATCTCCAGTTATGAGACCAAATCTCCAGCCAAAAATTTGCAAATCTCCAGTTGTAGCATAGCAACTCTATCACATGTATGAATTTATCCAATTTTGGTGCTGTTTTCAATTTTCCCATTGAAATGCATGGTAAAAAATAATTTTAAAAATGTGTTTGGAAACACATGTTGCTGATGAAACAAAGACTGCAACTATGCAATTTCTTTTAGAACAATGTCTAAACTATATTTATCAAGTGCAGTTTCATTAGATTTCATTATTGTTTTAAAATAATTTCTGATATTCTATTTCTTGGTAAAGACAGATAAAATTCAAAATGGCCGCCATTATAAAATATAAGTGGTCATTTTCCGAACTTCGAATTGTCATAAATTTTGAACCGCTTAACAGATTTTAAAAAACTAAACACCACTGTAAATATCTTCAGGAGATCCGATCATTGGTGTGTACTTTAAGATATTTTAACACATTTTCAAAAAAAGTCTGACCCTCCTAATAGTATATTGTCTCTATGGAAATATAACATGGCAAAAATTGGAACATTTTTTTTAAGGTGCGAGTGCAAAAAGAATATACAGGATTCATCTTTTACAGTTAAACCTGTCTTATGTGACCTTCCAAGTGAAATATGGTCACTTAAGGTGGTACCTAACACTGCAGGGAGATAACTCTTTAAAATCAGTTGAACGTTTTGATCTGGCATATGATGTTTGTATGCAGATTTCAAGCATCTCGGTGATCAAAACCACAGAGAGAAAAGCTGCTATATGGCTAGTGAATTTATAGCTCTGAGTCTGTTGGTTGGAATTTGTTAAAATTTTGATATTTATTGCAGTGGATATATTCAAACACACTGCCAAAAAAATAAGAAAATTAAACGAGCAGATCAAATTTTACCTGAAGTGTATGGTACCACCTTAAGACAGGTGGTCGCTTAATACAGGTTTAATTGATATGAAATGCACTGTAAAGGGAAATAAAAATTATGGTCACCTAATACAAGTTATTGCTTAATAGAGGTGGTCACTAAAGCAGGTTTGACTATATTTCTAAATATCATTAGTTTATGTTAAAAAAAAAACCTGTAAGCTCCTAAGAATTAGAAACTTGAGGATGAAAAGGATCATAAAAAATGCTATTTTTACTGATTAAACCAGGACTGGCCTTAACCTAATTGGACCAATTGCTCCCAATTGACCCCCCACGATGGAGTAATCTACTCATTCAAGTACACACTGCAGGTTCTACAGAGAACAATTGTGCACAGCACCTCCTCAGGCCGACCCTGGATTAAGCAATGGACGATTTGCAGCCGATTCCTTGCCATTTTTTTTAGAGGGCACACATCCGGTTTCCCCTTATCGAATCCACACCTTGTTATCATTTGGTGACTCATTCACTGATCACTTTAATTATTGGTAATTTGGACATTTTTTCTTTGATCTCACTGAGTGATATTATCTGTATGAACCAACTGACTCTGATACTAAAAATTATCAGTCAGTGTGACGTCATACATTATGACTACTAATAAAAATAATAACGTCAGCTTTGAAGTGACCGCCATACATTATTACTAGTATCGCAACTCGTCCTTACTGAATTCGTTTCAAAACTGCCTTTATTTTATATGTGCTATAACTGTTACAGGACTCACTGCAAAACTACCGTTATTCTGTATTTACTATCACTGTAAATCACAGTACAGCTACACCCTGTAAGAAGCTTATTAAACAAGAGAAGCATACTTGATATTAGATTAAGAGTGGCGTGTCCTGAACAAGGATCACTTGACATCCTCATTATTCTAATATTCCATACAATGATGCAGTGATAAACACTGCTGGAATGATTGTCCTACGGCAGTCTTTAAATGTTTAAAGTTAACGATCGTTCTCACTGTGTGAGTAATGCCACAATATAGCTGAAATACTGCTAAGGTTGATGTTAAACACCAATCAATCAATCAATCAATCTGTGTGAGTAGCATATTATTTCCTTCTGTTATTTCCAAATTGTTTTGTTTAAATAAGATGACAGTAGCAAATTTATCAAGTACACATCTCACTCATGAGATCATGGGGTTCCTATTTCTATCTGTTTGAGATACAGTCAAATCTGCTTTAGTGACCACCTCTATTAAGCAATAACTTGTATTGTAACATGAATGCATTCTTTTCCTTTGATCTTTTTATGGTATATATAGCAGAATGTAAGCAACAGCTAAGAACTATGAAATAATAAACACAGATACGAGATATTGCACACTTTAAATCTGGGGTGTAGTTTTTTTACTCTCAGAGAGCTGTGCAATAATCAACGACCCAGATATGATATTGCATGGCTTCATGTTACAATTTCATGCTTCATTTTCGATTGTTTAACCGTTTAACTTGGAAAACCATGTATAAATATTACTTATGTGATATTAATTTAAATTTTCCATCACAATTCATTTCATATTAATTGAACCTGTATTTAGCGACCACCTGTGTTATGTGACCCTATTTCAATGTTCCCTTGGAAGGTCACATAAGATAGGGTTTACTGTATCCCTGTTTTGTACTATACACAGTTTACTGTTCTCTTCCATACATCTCTGCATTATTAAAACCTCTTTACAAGATATATGAACACCCATTTTATCAAAAACTTCAATACAAATTCATCTGTATATTAGTCTGATATGGTTTATTTAGCCATCGCACATCAATAATAATTTCAAATTGTTATTGCATGCACATATTCATTTGTGATGTACCCACATGTTAGTACAATATCAGGAAATTGCAGCCAACCTCGGGTAAGATTTCAATCATCAAGAACTCGGCAAGCCTCTGAAATTTCCCGATCTTGTACTGTTAGATTCTATTAATCTCACATTATGTAAGGGAAATGAACTCGCCGTGTTGGTGTTGATTAGTTTTGATTAGATAGATGAAACCTTACCTCACCAATCCTGAAACCTGACTGACTCAATTTAAATAAACTAATTTGCCAGTAGTTTTGAATTATTTCCTTTCAAAATTATTTTTGATTTCACAGTATTTTATCCAATATTACCACTTTCATCTTAACAGAAGTTTTCTTCAGATGGCTAAAATTTATAATTATTAGGAGAAAAATATCACATAAAAATATCCAGTGAAATCACAGGGTCAATTTCAACCAATATTGGCAGGTAAATAAGGTTCCAAGTTGGGGTTCACTCGGACAACCTCGAATGATTTTATTGCTCTCTCATCAGTATCTCGGATGTGATTGGTGTATGAATATGTATCAAACCGAAACACTCCAATCCGGCGGAAGACGACTTACTCCATTATTAATGTGCATATGAATAAAAATCGTGGAACTCATCTTTCTCACAGATTTACATTTGTGAAGTTCAAACTTGGGATGTCCTTTGATTTTGAAGCCAAAACTTTGAACTGTTATACAATGGACGTGATGTTGATTTGATTTGATTTATTGTGTTTAACGCCACTTTCAGCAATATTTCAGCTATATCAGTTTTAATGGTGGAAGAAGCCGGAATACCCGGAGAGAACCACTGACCATGGGCAAGCAACTGGTAAACTTTATCACTTGCAGTTGCGAGTCGAGTGCACCCTTTTTTGTAATTTACAAAGCCGGGCGCGAACCCATGCCATATTGGTGATAGGCTTGTATGAGTTGTTAGGTAATCCAACTACCTAACTCATTGAGCCACCCGGGCCCTCTGGACGTGATGTATTGACTGGTTTGCCAAAATGATTCTAAGTGTGTATGTTTTTAAAAGAAGTCTAAGGTTGCTGTTGTATCATGCACAAGGTTTGTGTTGAGTGTCATAGCATCCAAGGACTTCCTAATATAGTTAACTGTCTTTCATATGATTGGACAGTCAAAGATGAATGAAAGGTGACATGGCATAACCCCAAATTGACACATTATCCTGATTCTGAGCCAACCGGTCTTTGTTTTTTCTACTAAGTTCTGTATACTTAACAGAGAAACAAAAAAAATGTATTTGACCAGACCTGGACTTGAACCCATGATCTACTGTACTTGGACGCAAGTACACTAACCATTATCCACCACCAGTGCAGTTCTCTTTTGAATTATCAGAATTATTTGATTTTTCTTGCATTCCAGGGTAATATTCTACAGCAGATTTTATCAGTAGAATTTATGCTGGAACTCGTTAACACTGTTCCTTTTTTGGTGACGGTAAGTGTAGTTGTGTTTGATAAGAACATTTTGTGACGGTAAGTGTAGTTGTGTTTGATAAGAACATTTTGTGACGGTAAGTGTAGTTGTGTTTGATAAGAACATTTTGTGACGGTAAGTGTAGTTGTGCTTGATAAGAACATTTTGTGATGGTAAGTGTAGTTGTGTTTGATAAGAACATTTTGTGATGGTAAGTGTAGTTGTGTTTGATAAGAACATTTTGTGACGGTAAGTGTAGTTGTGTTTGATAAGAACATTTTGTGACGGTAAGTGTAGTTGTGTTTGATAAGAACATTTTGTGACGGTAAGTGTAGTTGTGTTTGATAAGAACATTTTGTGATGGTAAGTGTAGTTGTGTTTGATAAGAACATTTTGTGATGGTAAGTGTAGTTGTGCTTGATAAGAACATTTTGTGACGGTAAGTGTAGTTGTGTTTGATAAGAACATTTTGTGATGGTAAGTGTAGTTGTGTTTGATAAGAACATTTTGTGATGGTAAGTGTAGTTGTGCTTGATAAGAACATTTTGTGATGGTAAGTGTAGTTGTGTTTGATAAGAACATTTTGTGACAGTAAGTGTAGTTGTGTTTGATAAGAACATTTTGTGACGGTAAGTGTAGTTGTGTTTGATAAGAACATTTTGTGATGGTAAGTGTAGTTGTGTTTGATAAGAACATTTTGTGATGGTAAGTGTAGTTGTGCTTGATAAGAACATTTTGTGACGGTAAGTGTAGTTGTGTTTGATAAGAACATTTTGTGATGGTAAGTGTAGTTGTGCTTGATAAGAACATTTTGTGACGGTAAGTGTAGTTGTGTTTGATAAGAACATTTTGTGACGGTAAGTGTAGTTGTGTTTGATAAGAACATTTTGTGACGGTAAGTGTAGTTGTGTTTGATAAGAACATTTTGTGACGGTAAGTGTAGTTGTGTTTGATAAGAACATTTTGTGATGGTAAGTGTAGTTGTGTTTGATAAGAACATTTTGTGATGGTAAGTGTAGTTGTGTTTGATAAGAACATTTTGTGATGGTAAGTGTAGTTGTGTTTGATAAGAACATTTTGTGATGGTAAGTGTAGTTGTGCTTGATAAGAACATTTTGTGATGGTAAGTGTAGTTGTGCTTGATAAGAACATTTTGTGATGGTAAGTGTAGTTGTGTTTGATAAGAACATTTTGTGATGGTAAGTGTAGTTGTGCTTGATAAGAACATTTTGTGATGGTAAGTGTAGTTGTGTTTGATAAGAACATTTTGTGATGGTAAGTGTAGTTGTGCTTGATAAGAACATTTTGTGACGGTAAGTGTAGTTGTGCTTGATAAGAACATTTTGAAGATATCAAAGGTATGATAAAGTTTGTCAGTGACTTGTGACAGGTCGGTGGTTTTCTCCACCAATAAAACTGACCGCCACGATATAACTGGAATATTGTTGAAAGTGGCATTAAACACCACAAACCTAAATCTAAATCAAAGGTGTAATCAGAATTTGTAAATTGAAGAAGGACATACTACACAAATGGTCAAAAGACAATTGACAAAAAGACAAAGTCACAAACAATTATCTACAAAACACTACACAGAAAACTAAAGATTGAGCAACACAGACTGCACAAACAACGAGGGATGAACTGCGATACTCTGGAAGGGTAGACAGTTCATGCTCCACTGATGGCGCCCATCGTGTTGCTTTGGTTACAAACCCGGTGATAAGTCATGAATGATAAAAGAACATGTTTATGATTATAGCAAACAGAACATATTCGTGTTCATTTGTGACACAAATATTCTGTAAAGCGTTCAAAGTGATGACTTCAATTAACTACTAGGAAGCCTTTTTTCAGTAGCTTCCTTGTCAGCAACAACCCTCTATGAAGGAAATCATGATAGAAACCACAAGCTCTGAAATGTAGTAACAAATGAGAGAGATATACACCATATGCAGGTGCTGCTGGAATGTTGCTACATGTAAATGGAAAGTTCACAATGGGAAAATTGGTATCATCTCTTTTGTCATAAAGTTTCGTTCTTAATCAGCACACACTGTCAATTTTTAGGTGTAGGTCAAGGTATGAAGCAGACCTAGATGTATCTGTGGTATTATTTATTTCAAACTCAACATAATCACGAAATTTATAATTATTTATTAAAGAGACATTATCTATATTGTGGAAAGTGAAATTAAAGAATCAGGCCAGCTTTTTTTCATTTTTGTGTACGTCTGTGTCGAGTGACTACATTATTTTGGTTGATTAAAAATTTGAAATCGAAATGATGCAAATTCATTTTTATGTATTTTTCGTTTTTTATTTTATATTTTGAATGTTTTTGTGTTGTTTACTTTCAGATGATATCACAAGAACTCAGGAAGTTATTTATTCCAGTTTTTTTAAACTGTTGGCTCGCCAAGTCAGCTCTACAAAATATGTTTGTATGTATTTCTTATACTCTCAGTCAAACGAATTTCATATATTTAGTACAAAAGGGGGCTGTTGTGGTCGTGATCGTATGGTAGTTGGATTTACAACAACCTATGCAAACATTGCCTATCATCACTAAAGTTGTGAGTTCGAATCCCGCTCATGGCAAGGTATACTAGATACAACATTATGTGATAAAGTTTGTCAGTGATTTTCTGTGGGTTTCCTCCACCAATAAAACTGACTGCCACGATATAGCTAAAATATTGTTAAGCATGGCGTTAAACACCATAACCCTAATCCTAACCCTTTAGTACATAACTTATTGTTACTGATCAAATATACCCAGCACCTTATATCTGACCAATATTGTCACATACCATTCAGTCTCTTATCCTATGGTTAACTGTCTCAGGAAGCAAGACCTAAGCTAAAATATCTTATTATTTACATCTGCCAACACTATATTATCAATTTATATGTCAAATAAACGTAAGAGAATACCGAAGGGGCAATCAAAAATGGACAATCCAGGGAAACTGGCAAAATAGGGTACACAAGACAAAGAAAAACAAAACAAAAACACAATACGTGTTGGACACCACTGCATTCAAACAAAGACAAATAACATAAATAAGGCATGCGCTCTCCTACAAACAATTGCAGGTAAATACAAACCGAACATCGTTTTTATGCGGAAATCATAAGGGACAACACAACATGGAACTCAGAATGTAAAGACACATAATAGGACAACACAACATGGAACTCAGAATGTAAAGACACATAATAGGACAACACAACATGGAACTCAGAATGTAAAGACACATAATAGGACAACACAACATGGAACTCAGAATGTAAAGACACATAATAGGACAACACAACATGGAACTCAGAATGTAAAGACACATAATAGGACAACACAACACGGAACTCAGAATGTAAAGACACATAATAGGACAACACAACATGGAACTCAGAATGTAAAGACACATAATAGGACAACACAACATGGAACTCAGAATGTAAAGAAACATAATAGGACAACACAACATGGAACTCAGAATGTAAAGAAACATAATAGGACAACACAACATGGAACTCAGAATGTAAAGACACATAATAGGACAACACAACATGGAACTCAGAATGTAAAGACACATAATAGGACAACACAACATGGAACTCAGAATGTAAAGACACATAATAGGACAACACAACATGGAACTCAGAATGTAAAGACACATAATAGGACAACACAACATGGAACTCAGAATGTAAAGACACATAATAGGACAACACAACACGGAACTCAGAATGTAAAGACACATAATAGGACAACACAACATGGAACTCAGAATGTAAAGACACATAATAGGACAACACAACATGGAACTCAGAATGTAAAGACACATAATAGGACAACACAACATGGAACTCAGAATGTAAAGACACATAATAGGACAACACAACATGGAACTCAGAATGTAAAGACACATAATAGGACAACACAACATGGAACTCAGAATGTAAAGACACATAATAGGACAACACAACACGGAACTCAGAATGTAAAGACACATAATAGGACAACACAACACGGAACTCAGAATGTAAAGACACATAATAGGACAACACAACATGGAACTCAGAATGTAAAGACACATAATAGGACAACACAACATGGAACTCAGAATGTAAAGACACATAATAGGACAACACAACATGGAACTCAGAATGTAAAGACACATAATAGGACAACACAACATGGAACTCAGAATGTAAAGACACATAATAGGACAACACAACATGGAACTCAGAATGTAAAGACACATAATAGGACAACACAACATGGAACTCAGAATGTAAAGACACATAATAGGACAACACAACATGGAACTCAGAATGTAAAGACACATAATAGGACAACACAACATGGAACTCAGAATGTAAAGACACATAATAGGACAACACAACACGGAACTCAGAATGTAAAGACACATAATAGGACAACACAACATGGAACTCAGAATGTAAAGACACATAATAGGACAACACAACACGGAACTCAGAATGTAAAGACACATAATAGGACAACACAACATGGAACTCAGAATGTAAAGACACATAATAGGACAACACAACATGGAACTCAGAATGTAAAGACACATAATAGGACAACACAACATGGAACTCAGAATGTAAAGACACATAATAGGACAACACAACACGGAACTCAGAATGTAAAGACACATAATAGGACAACACAACACGGAACTCAGAATGTAAAGACACATAATAGGACAACACAACATGGAACTCAGAATGTAAAGACACATAATAGGACAACACAACATGGAACTCAGAATGTAAAGACACATAATAGGACAACACAACATGGAACTCAGAATGTAAAGACACATAATAGGACAACACAACATGGAACTCAGAATGTAAAGACACATAATAGGACAACACAACATGGAACTCAGAATGTAAAGACACATAATAGGACAACACAACATGGAACTCAGAATGTAAAGACACATAATAGGACAACACAACATGGAACTCAGAATGTAAAGACACATAATAGGACAACACAACATGGAACTCAGAATGTAAAGACACATAATAGGACAACACAACATGGAACTCAGAATGTAAAGACACATAATAGGACAACACAACATGGAACTCAGAATGTAAAGACACATAATAGGACAACACAACATGGAACTCAGAATGTAAAGACACATAATAGGACAACACAACATGGAACTCAGAATGTAAAGACACATAATAGGACAACACAACATGGAACTCAGAATGTAAAGACACATAATAGGACAACACAACATGGAACTCAGAATGTAAAGACACATAATAGGACAACACAACATGGAACTCAGAATGTAAAGACACATAATAGGACAACACAACACGGAACTCAGAATGTAAAGACACATAATAGGACAACACAACACGGAACTCAGAATGTAAAGACACATAATAGGACAACACAACACGGAACTCAGAATGTAAAGACACATAATAGGACAACACAACATGGAACTCAGAATGTAAAGACACATAATAGGACAACACAACATGGAACTCAGAATGTAAAGACACATAATAGGACAACACAACATGGAACTCAGAATGTAAAGACACATAATAGGACAACACAACATGGAACTCAGAATGTAAAGACACATAATAGGACAACACAACATGGAACTCAGAATGTAAAGACACATAATAGGACAACACAACACGGAACTCAGAATGTAAAGACACATAATAGGACAACACAACACGGAACTCAGAATGTAAAGACACATAATAGGACAACACAACACGGAACTCAGAATGTAAAGACACATAATAGGACAACACAACATGGAACTCAGAATGTAAAGACACATAATAGGACAACACAACATGGAACTCAGAATGTAAAGACACATAATAGGACAACACAACATGGAACTCAGAATGTAAAGACACATAATAGGACAACACAACACGGAACTCAGAATGTAAAGACACATAATAGGACAACACAACACGGAACTCAGAATGTAAAGACACATAATAGGACAACACAACACGGAACTCAGAATGTAAAGACACATAATAGGACAACACAACACGGAACTCAGAATGTAAAGACACATAATAGGACAACACAACACGGAACTCAGAATGTAAAGACACATAATAGGACAACACAACATGGAACTCAGAATGTAAAGACACATAATAGGACAACACAACATGGAACTCAGAATGTAAAGACACATAATAGGACAACACAACATGGAACTCAGAATGTAAAGACACATAATAGGACAACACAACATGGAACTCAGAATGTAAAGACACATAATAGGACAACACAACACGGAACTCAGAATGTAAAGACACATAATAGGACAACACAACACGGAACTCAGAATGTAAAGACACATAATAGGACAACACAACACGGAACTCAGAATGTAAAGACACATAATAGGACAACACAACACGGAACTCAGAATGTAAAGACACATAATAGGACAACACAACACGGAACTCAGAATGTAAAGACACATAATAGGACAACACAACATGGAACTCAGAATGTAAAGACACATAATAGGACAACACAACATGGAACTCAGAATGTAAAGACACATAATAGGACAACACAACATGGAACTCAGAATGTAAAGACACATAATAGGACAACACAACATGGAACTCAGAATGTAAAGACACATAATAGGACAACACAACATGGAACTCAGAATGTAAAGACACATAATAGGACAACACAACATGGAACTCAGAATGTAAAGACACATAATAGGACAACACAACATGGAACTCAGAATGTAAAGACACATAATAGGACAACACAACATGGAACTCAGAATGTAAAGACACATAATAGGACAACACAACATGGAACTCAGAATGTAAAGACACATAATAGGACAACACAACATGGAACTCAGAATGTAAAGACACATAATAGGACAACACAACATGGAACTCAGAATGTAAAGACACATAATAGGACAACACAACATGGAACTCAGAATGTAAAGACACATAATAGGACAACACAACACGGAACTCAGAATGTAAAGACACATAATAGGACAACACAACACGGAACTCAGAATGTAAAGACACATAATAGGACAACACAACACGGAACTCAGAATGTAAAGACACATAATAGGACAACACAACATGGAACTCAGAATGTAAAGACACATAATAGGACAACACAACATGGAACTCAGAATGTAAAGACACATATTAGGACAACACAACATGGAACTCAGAATGTAAAGACACATAATAGGACAACACAACATGGAACTCAGAATGTAAAGACACATAATAGGACAACACAACATGGAACTCAGAATGTAAAGACACATAATAGGACAACACAACATGGAACTCAGAATGTAAAGACACATAATAGGACAACACAACATGGAACTCAGAATGTAAAGAAACATAATAGGACAACACAACATGGAACTCAGAATGTAAAGACACATAATAGGACAACACAACATGGAACTCAGAATGTAAAGACACATAATAGGACAACACAACATGGAACTCAGAATGTAAAGACACATAATAGGACAACACAACATGGAACTCAGAATGTAAAGACACATAATAGGACAACACAACATGGAACTCAGAATGTAAAGACACATAATAGGACAACACAACATGGAACTCAGAATGTAAAGACACATAAACAGACTAGACAACACAACACGGAACTCAGAATGTAAAGACACATAATAGGACAACACAACATGGAACTCAGAATGTAAAGACACATAATAGGACAACACAACATGGAACTCAGAATGTAAAGACACATAATAGGACAACACAACATGGAACTCAGAATGTAAAGACACATAATAGGACAACACAACATGGAACTCAGAATGTAAAGACACATAATAGGACAACACAACATGGAACTCAGAATGTAAAGACACATAATAGGACAACACAACACGGAACTCAGAATGTAAAGACACATAATAGGACAACACAACATGGAACTCAGAATGTAAAGACACATAATAGGACAACACAACATGGAACTCAGAATGTAAAGACACATAATAGGACAACACAACATGGAACTCAGAATGTAAAGACACATAATAGGACAACACAACATGGAACTCAGAATGTAAAGACACATAATAGGACAACACAACATGGAACTCAGAATGTAAAGACACATAATAGGACAACACAACATGGAACTCAGAATGTAAAGACACATAATAGGACAACACAACATGGAACTCAGAACACAACACGGAACTCATAATGTAATAGGGGGGGGGACACATAAGTAGGACAACACAACATGAGAACTCAGAATGTATAAGACACATAATTATAGGACAACACAACATGAACTCAGAATGTAAAGACACATAATAGGGACATACACAACATGGAACTCAGAATGTAAAGACACATAATAGGACAAACACAACATGGAACTCAGATGTAAGAGACACATAATAGGACAACACAAACATGGAACTCAAGAATGTAAAGACACATAATAGGACAACACAACATGGAACTCAGAATGTAAAGACACATAATAGGACAACACAACAGGAACTCAGAATTGTAAAGACACATAATAGACAACACAACAGGAAACTCAGAATGTAAAGACACATAAATAGGAACAACACAACATGGAAACTCAGAATGTAAAGACACATAATAGGACAACACAACATGGAACTCAGAATGTAAAGACACATAAATAGGACAACACAACATGGAACTCAGAATGTAAAGACACATAATAGGACAACACACACATGGAACTCAGAATGTAAAGACACATAATAGGACAACACAAACATGGAACTCAGAATGTAAAGACACATAATAGGACAACACAACACGGAGCTCAGAATGTAAAGACACATAATAGGACAACACAACATGGAACTCAGAATGTAAAGACACATAATAGGACAACACAACATGGAACTCAGAATGTAAAGACACATAATAGGACAACACAACATGGAACTCAGAATGTAAAGACACATAATAGGACAACACAAGACTCAGAATGTAAAGACACATAATAGGACAACACAACATGGAACTCAGAATGTAAAGACACATAATAGGACAACACAACATGGAACTCAGAATGTAAAGACACATAATAGGACAACACAACATGGAACTCAGAATGTAAAGACACATAATAGGACAACACAACATGGAACTCAGAATGTAAAGACACATAATAGGACAACACAACATGGAACTCAGAATGTATAAAGACACATAATAGGACAACACAACAGGGAACTCAGAATGTAAAGACACATAATAGGACAACACAACATGGAACTCAGAATGTAAAGACACATAATAGGACAACACAACATGGAACTCAGAATGTAAAGACACATAATAGGACAACACAACATGGAACTCAGAATGTAAAGACACATAATAGGACAACACAACATGGAACTCAGAATGTAAAGACACATTATATGGACAACACAACATGGAACTCAGAATGTAAAGACACATAATAGGACAACACAACATGGAACTCAGAATGTAAAGACACATAATAGGACAACACAACATGGAACTCAGAATGTAAAGACACATAATAGGACAACACAACATGGAACTCAGAATGTAAAGACACATAATAGGACAACACAACATGGAACTCAGAATGTAAAGACACATAATAGGACAACACAACATGGAACTCAGAATGTAAAGACACATAATAGGACAACACAACATGGAACTCAGAATGTAAAGACACATAATAGGACAACACAACACTGGAACTCAGAATGTAAAGACACATAATAGGACAACACAACACGGAACTCAGAATGTAAAGACACATAATAGGACAACACAACACGGAACTCAGAATGTAAAGACACATAATAGGACAACACAACATGGAACTCAGAATGTAAAGACACATAATAGGACAACACAACATGGAACTCAGAATGTAAAGACACATAATAGGACAACACAACATGGAACTCAGAATGTAAAGACACATAATAGGACAACACAAACATGGAACTCAGAATGTAAAGACACATAATAGGAAACACAACATGGAACTCAGAATGTAAAGACACATAATAGGACAACACAACATGGAACTCAGAATGTAAAGACACATAATAGGACAACACAACATGGAACTCAGAATGTAAAGACACATAATAGGACAACACAACATGGAACTCAGAATGTAAAGACACATAATAGGACAACACAACATGGAACTCAGAATGTAAAGACACATAATAGGACAACACAACATGGAACTCAGAATGTAAAGACACATAATAGGACAACACAACACGGAACTCAGAATGTAAAGACACATAATAGGACAACACAACATGGAACTCAGAATGTAAAGACACATAATAGGACAACACGACATGGAACTCAGAATGTAAAGACACATAATAGGACAACACAACATGGAACTCAGAATGTAAAGACACATAATAGGACAACACAACATGGAACTCAGAATGTAAAGACACATAATAGGACCACACAACATGGAACTCAGAATGTAAAGACACATAATAGGACAACACAACATGGAACTCAGAATGTAAAGACACATAATAGGACAACACGACATGGAACTCAGAATGTAAAGACACATAATAGGACAACACGACATGGAACTCAGAATGTAAAGACACATAATAGGACAACACAACATGGAACTCAGAATGTAAGACACAAATAAAGGACAACACAACATGGAACTCAGAATGTAAAGACACATAATAGGACAACACAACATGGAACTCAGAATGTAAAGACACATAATAGGACAACACAACATGGAACTCAGAATGTAAAGACACATAATAGGACAACACAACATGGAACTCAGAATGTAAAGACACATAATAGGACAACACAACATGGAACTCAGAATGTAAAGACACATAATAGGACAACACAACATGGAACTCAGAATGTAAAGACACATAATAGGACAACACAACATGGAACTCAGAATGTAAAGACACATAATAGGACAACACAACATGGAACTCAGAATGTAAAGACACATAATAGGACAACACAACATGGAACTCAGAATGTAAAGACACATAATAGGACAACACAACATGGAACTCAGAATGTAAAGACACATAATAGGACAACACAACATGGAACTCAGAATGTAAAGACACATAATAGGACAACACAACATGGAACTCAGAATGTAAAGACCACATAATAGGACAACACAACATGGAACTCAGAATGTAAAGACACATAATAGGACAACACAACATGGAACTCAGAATGTAAAGACACATAATAGGACAACACAACATGGAACTCAGAATGTAAAGACACATAATAGGACAACACAACATGGAACTCAGAATGTAAAGACACATAATAGGACAACACAACATGGAACTCAGAATGTAAAGACACATAATAGGACAACACAACATGGAACTCAGAATGTAAAGACACATAATAGGACAACACAACATGGAACTCAGAATGTAAAGACACATAATAGGACAACACAACATGGAACTCAGAATGTAAAGACACATAATAGGACAACACAACATGGAACTCAGAATGTAAAGACACATAATAGGACAACACAACATGGAACTCAGAATGTAAAGACACATAATAGGACAACACAACATGGAACTCAGAATGTAAAGACACATAATAGGACAACACAACATGGAACTCAGAATGTAAAGACACATAATAGGACAACACAACATGGAACTCAGAATGTAAAGACACATAATAGGACAACACAACATGGAACTCAGAATGTAAAGACACATAATAGGACAACACAACATGGAACTCAGAATGTAAAGACACATAATAGGACAACACAACATGGAACTCAGAATGTAAAGACACATAATAGGACAACACAACATGGAACTCAGAATGTAAAGACACATAATAGGACAACACAACATGGAACTCAGAATGTAAAGACACATAATAGGACAACACAACACGGAACTCAGAATGTAAAGACACATAATAGGACAACACAACATGGAACTCAGAATGTAAAGACACATAATAGGACAACACAACATGGAACTCAGAATGTAAAGACACATAATAGGACAACACAACATGGAACTCAGAATGTAAAGACACATAATAGGACAACACAACATGGAACTCAGAATGTAAAGACACATAATAGGACAACACAACATGGAACTCAGAATGTAAAGACACATAATAGGACAACACAACATGGAACTCAGAATGTAAAGACACATAATAGGACAACACAACATGGAACTCAGAATGTAAAGACACATAATAGGACAACACAACATGGAACTCAGAATGTAAAGACACATAATAGGACAACACAACATGGAACTCAGAATGTAAAGACACATAATAGGACAACACAACATGGAACTCAGAATGTAAAGACACATAATAGGACAACACAACATGGAACTCAGAATGTAAAGACACATAATAGGACAACACAACATGGAACTCAGAATGTAAAGACACATAATAGGACAACACAACATGGAACTCAGAATGTAAAGACACATAATAGGACAACACAACATGGAACTCAGAATGTAAAGACACATAATAGGACAACACAACATGGAACTCAGAATGTAAAGACACATAATAGGACAACACAACATGGAACTCAGAATGTAAAGACACATAATAGGACAACACAACATGGAACTCAGAATGTAAAGACACATAATAGGACAACACAACATGGAACTCAGAATGTAAAGACACATAATAGGACAACACAACATGGAACTCAGAATGTAAAGACACATAATAGGACAACACAACATGGAACTCAGAATGTAAAGACACATAATAGGACAACACAACATGGAACTCAGAATGTAAAGACACATAATAGGACAACACAACATGGAACTCAGAATGTAAAGACACATAATAGGACAACACAACATGGAACTCAGAATGTAAAGACACATAATAGGACAACACAACATGGAACTCAGAATGTAAAGACACATAATAGGACAACACAACATGGAACTCAGAATGTAAAGACACATAATAGGACAACACAACATGGAACTCAGAATGTAAAGACACATAATAGGACAACACAACATGGAACTCAGAATGTAAAGACACATAATAGGACAACACAACATGGAACTCAGAATGTAAAGACACATAATAGGACAAACAACATGGAACTCAGAATGTAAAGACACATAATAGGACAACACAACATGGAACTCAGAATGTAAAGACACATAATAGGACAACACAACACGGAACTCAGAAATGTAAAGACACATTAAATAGGACAACACAACATGGAACTCAGAATGTAAAGACGACATAATAGGACAACACAACATGGAACTCAGAATGTAAAGACACATAATAGGACAACACAACATGGAACTCAGAATGTAAAGACACATAATAGGACAACACAACATGGAACTCAGAATGTAAAGACACATACTAGGACAACACAACATGGAACTCAGAATGTAAAGACACATAATAGGACAACACAACATGGAACTCAGAATGTAAAGACACATAATAGGACAACACAACATGGAACTCAGAATGTAAAGACACATAATAGGACAACACAACATGGAACTCAGAATGTAAAGACACATAATAGGACAACACAACATGGAACTCAGAATGTAAAGACACATAATAGGACAACACAACATGGAACTCAGAATGTAAAGACACATAATAGGACAACACAACACGGAACTCAGAATGTAAAGACACATAATAGGACAACACAAACACGGAACTCAGAATGTAAAGACACATAATAGGACAACACAACATGGAACTCAGAATGTAAAGACACATAATAGACAACACAACACAGGAACTCAGAATGTAAAGACACATAATAGGACAACACAACATGGAACTCAGAATGTAAAGACACATAATAGGACAACACAACATGGAACTCAGAATGTAAAGACACATACTAGGACAACACAACATGGAACTCAGAATGTAAAGACACATAATAGGACAACACAACATGGAACTCAGAATGTAAAGACACATAATAGGACAACACAACATGGAACTCAGAATGTAAAGACACATAATAGGACAACACAACATGGAACTCAGAATGTAAAGACACATAATAGGACAACACAACATGGAACTCAGAATGTAAAGACACATAATAGGACAACACAACATGGAACTCAGAATGTAAAGACACATACTAGGACAACACAACATGGAACTCAGAATGTAAAGACACATAATAGGACAACACAAAAAAAACTAAAAAAAAATATGGTATCCTTGGCTACAGCCTTACACTTCCCATAAGGTTCTTATACTAGTATATATTTATAAATATCATTTGCTATTCATTGATAACTTGGTTTCTACACTGATCCAATCTTTGTTTTCTTTGAATAAATTTTCTGTTTCATTAAATCTTGTTTGATTTGATTCCTGTTTTTTAAGTACACATTAGATCAACAAGGTTTAAAAATTGACATGAGAGAAATAAACTTTGTCGACTAGAAAATTATTATATGTAATGGGTTCACATTAACCGGTTTAACCTTACCCCATTTTTATGCCTGTCCCAAACCAGACCATTTACTTTAATTCCTGTTTTTAAGTACACATTAGAACAACAAGGTTTAAAAATTGACATTAGAGAAATAAAATGTGTCGACTAGAAAATTGACCTGGTGTGCATGATCGATTTTCTTATCAGTTATATGTAATGGGATCCCATTAACCGGTTTAACCCAAACCAGGACCTTGATTTCCAATGTCATATGTCATGGTCTTTTTTTGTGTTCGGTGAGTTAAGGTGAGAGGTCATTTGTTCGTTTTGTTGATATTGATGATTTACTGACCATCACTATTTAAACTAAAGAAAAATAAAATGGCGTCAGAATTTCTTTTCATAATATAGTAAAACTTCGCTCAACAGTAATCTTGAATTAGCAGTCACCAGCTGTGTAAACAGCAAGTTATAAACCCTCCTGACCAGTTTTACTTGTTACATGTATTTTAACTCATTTCACCTCATTAACTCAGTCAGTTATTCAAAAGTATATTCCATCGTATTAGTTAACTCTTATTTAACGATCAGTTTTCATTCTAGACTTTTAAAAAAATCATCGGTAAATATCTTGTGAGATGTTCTCAATACATTGAACTAAATAAGCTATCATATTAATTGATCATTAATTATTTAACTATAAGTCACTACAAAGACATCGTAGCATTACAAAGTGACAGTCATTTCTTCCAATTCATTACCTTCAGATAATAGTAATACATGAATCATTACAGACCGGAAATGACAATCGAGATTGACTGATCTTGTTGAGACTGACTTGTCAAATGTGGTCATTTTCCCTTTGTCCCTTGTTGAGACTGACTTGTCAAATGTGGTCATTTTCCCTTTGTCCCAACTGTTACTGTAATCTTAAATAAAGTCACTTGTCAAATGTAGAAATTTTTCCTTTTCCCAACAATGACTGTTGAATACAATTTTGACTGTAGTTGAACAGACTATTTAGAAATCAGATAAATCATTTTCTTGAATTTTCCTGTCACACTAGTTTATAGAAACAATAGATTGACCTAAAAGATGCAAAAAAAATCTAATCTGCCCCTGCTTTGAACTTTTTTCAACAAGACATTTTGCTAATATTCTATGAAAAATTCGCAACTTTGTCGGTTTCTTGTAATAAATAAAATGTTTGACTTATTCCAGATAAAAAGGTGTACGTAAGGGACGGTTTTGGGTAGAAACGGTTTTGAATGGGTTACAGCAAATCCAGTCCTCGAAATGAAAATTTTTATTTACTGGTCCGAATCAAATTCTTGAATTTATTTTTTATATATACTTCTAGATAAAAACTGAAAAAATAAATGATTCGAACAAAGTTTTATTGGTCTTGGGTCGGAGGAAAGGTTCTTGTCGTGAGAAATGCAAATCCAATTTTTTTTTAATTGATGATAAGATACAAGAATATTGTTTTTATAAAATCTTATCTCCAGTTTGTTACTTCAGATCTATTTGATTTAAACATATTTTTTATTGATGAATTACATATTACATTTTTTTCACAATACAATATAACATAGGATTCAGAAACAAGCGTAACACTTATATTAATCGTTTCCTAGATCTATTTCAAGCCTTACCTACCAATTATAGACTTCCTAACAACAGAAAAACTTTTAAAAGGATGCCATGACAGAACATGATTATCATTATAAAGCTAATTAGTACCGTATAATATTATTATAAAAAATCGTCAACTCATTTTTCAATTAAAGAGCGATGTAATGGCTTGAGTCTTTGACAATCGATAAATAAAATACATCATTTTTCCATTAAATCTTTACTTTAGTCTTTCTTTGAAGTCCTATGTTAGATAAAACACCTTAGAATTCATATGAAGTAAATTACATTGTATTTAATTAACCCTTGGTGTTTTTTTAATTTCCAAATTTTATTAAATGCCATTTCTTCCATATTTTACATGAATTTTCTTTTTTCTTTTCTTATATCCACATCCTATCTGTTAAATCTTTGATGTCCTGTGTTAGATAAAAATACATAAGAATTCATATCAAGAATTAATTTCCACTTTTATTCAATTCCATTTATTTCCTATTTTACACGAGTTTTCTTTTTTCTTTTCTTCTCTGATATCAACATCCTGTCAGTTTAATTGTTGATGTCCTGTGTTAGATAAATACCTAAGAATTCATATGAAATAAACTCACATTGTATTTAACCCTAGGTGGGTTTTTAATTTCCGTTTTATTCAATGCCATTTCTTTCATAATTTACATGAATTTTATTTGATCTTTTCTTACATCCACATCCTGTCTGTTAAAGTTTTGTCCTAATTGATTTTTATTAAAGGAAAAAGCCATGGTCTTAACAAGTTAGCATGAAAATTTAAATGACAGTAGATAAAAGACTTTTGTGTTAATGAATGTTAAAAATAGTATACCATAAGGTAAAATTTTGTCGTTGAAGTTGCATGTAGCACCAAATAATGGGGATCGCCATTTTTCGTAACTCTTCAATGTGAGGAGACAAAAGGCATAATCCATTTTCGGATTATACCTGCAGTTAAAGCTCTTCCGAAAGAGCTGTGACGTCACACAAGTGGTATCATATATTATAGCAGCATTGATCAGTTGCAATTTTATCATTAAAAATTATGTAAATCGTAAAATAACGTCGTATATTTATCCTTTGATATTTACAAAATCAGCATTGGCGACAAAAAAGAAAAAGGATTGGTACACAGAAAACGAGTTAAAAGTGACAGTTATTTAACCTACGGCCAATCATGTAAAACATGGAATTATACGTAGATACCCCCCAACAATACAAATAAATTCATTTGTTTTATGAAAATGTAACATGAGATGGGAAATGTTAAGGAAAACAAATTAGGACGATATACAAATTGTTAACATTGTATTGCAGTTGATCTGATATTAAAAAATAACCAAAAGGGCTCGATGTTGGGAAGAGTCAGATACGTTATTTATTCAACTAACATGATCTGTCTCCGTGACGTCACATGAAGAGGTGTCATGACCTCTTACAATACGACAGGAAATTCCAAATATTTGTATTTCTAATTGGGTATATTAATGTTAATAAAGGTGTTTTTTGTTTAATAATTAGTTATTTACGAATAAAAAGTTACAATGTATTGAATTATAACAATTGTTCAACTGACTGGAGTTTTCCTTTAAGGTGCACTTACAACGACAAATTTTTTCTATCAAATTCGTTTCAAACTTTTTGTTTTTACCCGTCCAACTGTATCAAACACAAATATGACAGTATTAACACCTATCTACTCCCTTCCAATATTTGATAGGATCGTCAAACATGTTTGAATAAAAACGTAGATATAAAATTTAGTTCTCGTGACACATTTCTGGAATAACCTTCATCAGGTACGCTCTTCATCAGGTATGCTATGCTCTTCATCAGGTATGCTCAATGTCAAGATATTGGAAAGCCAAATAATTTTAAAATGTTTGGGAGCAAGAAAACCAAAGGGCTTAAAAAAACAGAATAGCCAAAAAAATGGGCTAAGGTTACCTATGTCTGAGGAAGGAGAACTTTAGGCTAAGGTTACCTATGTCTGAGGGAGGAGAACATTAGGCTAAGGTTACCTATGTCTGAGGGAGGAGAACATTAGGCTAAGGTTACCTATGTCTGAGGGAGGAGAACATTAGGCTAAGGTTACCTATGTCTGAGGGAGGAGAACTTTAGGCTAAGGTTACCTATGTCTGAGGGAGGAGAACATTAGGCTAAGGTTACCTATGTCTGAGGGAGGAGAACATTAGGCTAAGGTTACCTATGTCTGAGGGAGGAGAACATTAGGCTAAGGTTACCTATGTCTGAGGGAGGAGAACTTTAGGCTAAGGTTACCTATGTCTGAGGGAGGAGAACATTAGGCTAAGGTTACCTATGCCTGAGGGAGGAGAACATTAGGCTAAGGTTACCTATGTCTGAGGGAGGAGAACTTTAGGCTAAGGTTACCTATGTCTGAGGGAGGAGAACATTAGGCTAAGGTTACCTATGTCTGAGGGAGGAGAACATTAGGCTAAGGGTACCTATGTCTGAGGGAGGAGAACATTAGGCTAAGGTTACCTATGTCTGAGGGAGGAGAACATTAGGCTAAGGTTACCTATGTCTGAGGGAGGAGAACATTAGGCTAAGGTTACCTATGTCTG
This sequence comes from Bathymodiolus brooksi, assembly GCA_963680875.1. NCBI lineage: Eukaryota > Metazoa > Mollusca > Bivalvia > Mytilida > Modiolidae > Bathymodiolus > Bathymodiolus brooksi. Next base: position 83,652,198 of record OY804588.1, on the reverse strand, counting down.
AGAGAGGAGAACATTAGGCTAAGGTTACCTATGTCTGAGGGAGGAGAACATTAGGCTAAGGTTACCTATGTCTGAGGGAGGAGAACATTAGGCTAAGGTTACCTATGCCTGAGGGAGGAGAACATTAGGCTAAGGTTACCTATGTCTGAGGGAGGAGAACTTTAGGCTAAGGTTACCTATGTCTGAGGGAGGAGAACATTAGGCTAAGGTTACCTATGTCTGAGGGAGGAGAACATTAGGCTAAGGGTACCTATGTCTGAGGGAGGAGAACATTAGGCTAAGGTTACCTATGTCTGAGGGAGGAGAACATTAGGCTAAGGTTACCTATGTCTGAGGGAGGAGAACATTAGGCTAAGGTTACCTATGTCTGAGGGAGGAGAACATTAGGCTAAGGTTACCTATGTCTGAGGGAGGAGAACTTTAGGCTAAGGTTACCTATGTCTGAGGGAGGAGAACATTAGGCTAAGGTTACCTATGTCTGAGGGAGGAGAACTTTAGGCTAAGGTTACCTATGTCTGAGGGAGGAGAACATTAGGCTAAGGTTACCTATGTCTGAGGGAGGAGAACATTAGGCTAAGGTTACCTATGTCTGAGGGAGGAGAACATTAGGCTAAGGTTACCTATGTCTGAGAGAGGAGAACATTAGGCTAAGGTTACCTATGTCTGAGGGAGGAGAACATTAGGCTAAGGTTACCTATGTCTGAGGGAGGAGAACATTAGGCTAAGGTTACCTATGTCTGAGGGAGGAGAACTTTAGGCTAAGGTTACCTATGTCTGAGGGAGGAGAACTTTAGGCTAAGGTTACCTATGTCTGAGGGAGGAGAACATTAGGCTAAGGTTACCTATGTCTGAGGGAGGAGAACTTTAGGCTAAGGTTACCTATGTCTGAGGGAGGAGAACATTAGGCTAAGGTTACCTATGTCTGAGGTAGGAGAACTTTAGGCTAAGGTTACCTATGTCTGAGGGAGGAGAACATTAGGCTAAGGTTACCTATGTCTGAGGGAGGAGAACATTAGGCTAAGGTTACCTATGTCTGAGGGAGGAGAACATTAGGCTAAGGTTACCTATGTCTGAGGGAGGAGAACATTAGGCTAAGGTTACCTATGTCTGAGGGAGGAGAACATTAGGCTAAGGTTACCTATGTCTGAGGGAGGAGAACATTAGGCTAAGGTTACCTATGTCTGAGGGAGGAGAACATTAGGCTAAGGTTACCTATGTCTGAGGGAGGAGAACATTAGGCTAAGGTTACCTATGCCTGAGGGAGGAGAACCTTAGTTTTGATAAAAATTACATTATTTAGGAACTGTTAATTTCAATAATAAATATAGTTAATAAACAATGTCAGTGCTGAAACACTGAAGATATGTTTAGAGCTGTCAAATTTGTGTTTTGATGACCACCTGTCTTATGTGATCCTATTTCTATGTTCCCTTAGAAGATCACATAAGACAGGTTTAGACTGTACTCCATGAATAATTTCTATATATAACACTTGATAGACCTTCTATCAGAGGAATCATTTGACATATAAAACACTTAATTATACATTACATATTAATTAATCATTTTAAAACACTGTTAATTATACATTACATATTAATTAATCATTTATATTCATGAAATCATTAGTTTCTGTTCATAATAAACTTTTATTGGAAAGTTTGTCACTGTGGAAATGTTTTGAATTTTATTTCTTTTAATAAGAGTTTTAATTTTAATTTGTGTTTCATTGATTTCAAACCCATTGCATGTGGAATTTAAATACCTAATGAAACAGACTAGTGTTAGATGGGTTTATTACATAGGTGCCAGTCAATACTGAAATAAGAATTGGTATTTCACTTAATTTCACCTAGTGAAATTAGTAAAACAAAATATATATGTGGAACTGGTAAATTAGTCAGAAAAGATATGGATGTAAATCAACATGAGAGACTTTTCCACATTACACTTGGACACAAATTAAAGTAAAGGTACAACGCTTTTATTGCTGTTCTACATTTCACAGTCACTGTAGAGTCTTCAACAATGAGCAAAACTCATGTATCTTTTTTATGGTTTATTCTTTGGTGGTACATTAACATCTAATTGGGTCATGCCAGGTAACCTTTCATTCATCATTGATCGTCCAATCATAATGCAAGACAGTTAAATATATTGACCAATCAGACAACAGCATTTGGGGTGTACTCGGTTTTAAAAAGCATGCTCATTGCTGATTGGTCAGTTGAAAATATGAACCCTGACATAACATAGCAAGATCCAGATTCTTTTAATTGAGTAATATTAACTGCAATGTGATTTTTAAGTGTTTTCAGGGCAACTTACTATTTTTTTTACGGTAATACATGTAATAGCCTTTGTTTTGACATCATGATTCTGTAATTTCACACATCGATTAAAAATTGTATGTCTAGGAGTAAGAGAGTACAGCTTAACTGCACACTCATTGTATGGTTTGTGGAAATTGAAGACCCTACTGTGACTGAAATGTAGAACAGCAATAAAAGCACTAGTAGCACTGCTCCTTTAACTTAATTTGCATCTATGTGAAAAGTTGGACAGTTTCTCATGTTCATTTACATCCATATCCTTTCTTACTACAAGCTGCTCCTTTAACTTAATTTGCATCTATGTGGACAGTTTCTCATGTTCATTTACATCTATATCCTATCTTACTACAAGCCGTTCCTTTACTTTAATTTGTAGGCAAGTGTAAAGTTGGATAGTCTCATGTTTATTTTCATCCATATCCTTACTTACTACCTGTAATAACAGACTACCTGTATTTTGTATAAAAATAGCCTTTGTTTGACGCCATACTTCTGTAATTTCACCCACAGGTTTTTAAGTTTTATGACGGAGGAGAGAATAGGGTGTGTGCATACTTTTAACACCTTTTTCAGCAATTCTGTAAATTCACAAATCAATGCTAATCCAAGAATGTGGGCGAAAATGTGAAGTTGGAATAATGCGATCATCGCTGTTGTTAAAATAAAGTGCAGTTAATAAAATTATTAGTTGAAATATCATATTACCTGAGAAATGTACATTAATGTTATTGTTCTTTAATAATTCATTACATTTTTCATGCAAAGTTTTCAACTTTGATACACATTACCGACAGTGTGTATTGATATGTTTTAAGAGGTGTTTAATGAAGTGTGACTTGTGTTTAATCAGGTGCGGGAAAAAAATAGGCTAATGAAATAAGTGAATAATATCATCTGATGAATAGAATCATGGCTTGTTTTTAATTTTGTACTTACAGCACAGTCAGAGACATAGCATGATAAATAAATGTGATAGACATATCACTCATCTGGGTGATTCACTCATCTGGGTGATTTGGATATATCTTTTGTTCTTTAAAATTATCCTTAAAATTTTCCATCACCCAAAAGGCATATCAAGATAAGCAAATAGATTAAACAGACCAAGAGATATATCAGTATCACTAAGAAGAGTGATACGTCTATCACAGTGATTTATCATGCTATGTCTCTGACTACTGTGTCAGTATCACTAAGAAGAGTGATACGTCTATCACAGTGATTTATCACGCTATGTCTCTGTCTGTACTGTATCAGTATCACTAAGAAGAGTGATACGTCTATCACAGTGATTTATCACGCTATGTCTCTGACTACTGTGTCAGTATCACTAAGAAGAGTGATACGTCTATCACAGTGATTTATCACGCTATGTCTCTGACTGTACTGTATCAGTATCACTAAGAAGAGTGATACGTCTATCACAGTGATTTATCACACAGTGTTTCTGACTGTACTGTAACTTACAATAACATTTTTTTTAAATAACAGGCAAACTTCTTGTTTCCTCTCACTAATCAGTATGAAAACACATGAAACTCTTTTCAATTTTTATCATACAACGTCAAGCATTTTGTGGTCATATTATGTTATGGGTCTGTCATTATCATCTGTCTGTAGACAGAATGATTTCCGTGGATTAACTTTTGCAACCATATTATGCTGTTGTATTATGTATGTCGTCAATCTGAGACACAAACTGTTTTCCGTGCCATAACTTTTGTTCTAGTTGACCTATCCTGTTTGAATTTTAGCACAAGGATTCATGACTCAAACTAAATGTTGGGGATTATTTGGGGTATTGTAGCCATACCGATACTATTTCGAAGATAGACTCATCGGAAAGGAGGAGCCAACAGAAGTTGAATTCCCAAATTTGAACATTATTATTTTTCATACAATTGTAATGCAGTTTTTTGGAAAATGATCATCTTTATGGGTTATTTGATGGACCATAAAAAAAGTTTGCTAATTTATTTTAAAAAAACGACCCCAAATTCAGAAAAATTTCATATTTGGAAGGTATATAGAATTTTTATTTTTCATCCAATTTTGATACAGTTTGTTTCTTTGAATTGATTGCTCCGTGCGATTCCAGTAGTATGTTCACAAACTTCTTCTATCTGTTACAGTTTCGATTTCGAAGATAGACTCATCCGAAAGGAGCAAACAGAAGTCGAATTCCAAAATTTTAATATTATTATTTTCCGTACAATTTTAATACAGTTATTTACAAAATGTTCATCTTTATGGGTTATTGTTGGACCATAAAAAAATGTTTGCTATTTTATTTCAAAAGGAGATTTAAAAGGGGCCCAAATCCTGAAAGTTTTCAGATCTGGAAGGCATGTTTAACACTTGACAAATGTTCAAAATACAGCGAGTCTTGCAGATTACTTGTCCAACACCTTATTGTGTCTAGCAAAAATACTGCATCCACGCTTGCTTTTAATATACACATGTTCAACTTTCACTTGTCGTCATGCTGTTGTCATGTCATGTTTTGCTCTTTATTATCTATTGATTTATTGTGATCAGGGCTAACAGGTAGTATTCCAGCAGCTCTTTATTATCTATTGATTTATTGTGATCAGGGCTAACAGGTAGTATTCCAGCAGCTCTTTATTATCTATTGATTTAATGTGATCAGGGCTAACAGGTAGTATTCCAGCAGCTCTTTATTATCTATTGATTTATTGTGATCAGGGCTAACGGGTAGTATTCCAGCAGCTCTTTATTATCTATTGATTTATTGTGATCAGGGCTAACAGGTAGTATTCCAGCAGCTCTTTTATTATCTATTGATTTATTGTGATCAGGGCTAACAGGTAGTATTCCAGCAGCTCTTTATTATCTATTGATTTATTGTGATCAGGGCTAACAGGTAGTATTCCAGCAGCTCTTTATTATCTATTGATTTATTGTGATCAGGGCTAACGGGTAGTATTCCAGCAGCTCTTTATTATCTATTGATTTATTGTGATCAGGGCTAACAGGTAGTATTCCAGCAGCTCTTTATTATCTATTGATTTATTGTGATCAGGGCTAACAGGTAGTATTCCAGCAGATTTTACCTTTATAAGTTATGGTTTTTAACTTGAGCCCGGTATACACGATACAAGTTTTGCATCCAAGTCTCTATTCAAGAAAACTTGGATCAAGAAAACTTGAATTCAAGTTTGTGTATACACGATGCAAGAAATTTTTATGAATACACACAAGTTTTGGCGGGAGATACAACAAACAAAATGGCATTTTTGGAAGGAGAGGGGGGTGCTGCCCTTTGTATTGCATTATTATGTACAATTGTACTGCGAAGGAGATTAAGCTCCAGAAAGAGGTCAACATGGGCTCGTAAATGACTTCGAAGGCGACGATGGGATGTATTTCCATGAAGTCTATTAGATCTTCAATCATTTCATTAGTTTATGTAACTGTCTTTTTCCTGCATTTTGGATTTTCCTCTTTTCCCGCCATATTTGCACAACAGGTGTAGTTGTTATTATTTACATTCACAAATTGATGCTGATAAGGATTCTGTCTTCTGATTGGTCAATCTCCATCCAAGTTGAAAGAAAAATAGGATGCATTTCTATTCCATCCAAGTCCATTCAAGTTTTTTCATTCAAATTTCTTGTATGGTATACACGATCAAAAAACTTGAATGGGGACTTGGATGCAAAACTTGTATCGTGTATACCGGGCTTTAAGCTTGATTGCAGTAAAACTGGTGCAGCAGTTATTCATGACTTATCACCGGGTTTGTAACTAGATTAACACGACAGGTGTCACTAGTGGAGCAGGAACTGCTTACCCTTCTGCAGCAGCTGAGTTCACCCCCAGTTTTTAGTGGTGTTCATGTTATTCGATCTTTAGTTTTATGTGTATATTTTGTAGATCTTTGTTTGTTTTTGGCCATTGTGGTGTCTTGTCAGATTCTGATTACTCCTTTGGTTATCTTTAATCTCTTCTTAGCCCTTGTCAAATTGATGCGGTTGTATCATGCTGCCTTAGCCGATTTTGTCCATCTTTTTTAGACCCTTTAGTTATTTTGGTCTCAAAACCTTTTTTTATTATTTTCCTTTTCAATCTTTTGACTATGCGTGTACCTGAAGAAGATTATTCTAGAAACGAGTTGTTTTCACTCAGTTAGATATCTAAGCTTTTAATCTAGCAATAATCTGGTACCAAGGAAATCAATAATGTACACCTTAATGACTTCTCAGGTGACCTAGTTCTAAGACATGACCTTATACTGACATCATGTACTATGTTTATAGACAATCAACGGGGAGACAAATCAGACACAAACAGGAAAATTTATTTACAAATGTGAGGTTTGAATAATGCCATCTTGGTCACGTCACATTTTACAAGCTAATAAAGTATTTCACTTGATTGTTCGTTGATTAACGTCCAGCGGCAAATATTTCAAGCATATTCAGATCTAGAACCAGATAGATTATAATATCCAATCAAAAGAAATAGATATGACTTTTGACTGCTGCTGAAAAGGCACGGAGAGTTGGATAAGGACAAAAATTTAGGTTTTTTATAGCAACTACAATGCACTTATTTTTTTTTAACTCACCTGGCCAAAAGGCCAAGTGAGCTTTTGCCATCACTTGGCATCCATCGTCTGTTAAATTTTCACATTTGACCTTCATCTCTGAAATCACTTGGCCAAATGAACCAAAACTTGGTAGGAAGCATCTATGGAAGGTCCTCTATAAAGATTGCTCATTTTGTCCCTACCATGCTCATTTATCAATCATGGTGAATAAAAAATTGTTACATTTATCAAGTGTAGAATATTTATGCTACATATAGGATAACGGTACCCATGGTTCTGAAGGACAAGACATACATAATTGCTGATATCACAGCAAGTGAGTTTGGTAGGGGGAGCTGTGATAATATATTTTGAGACGTTAAAACTGGTGTTATTGTTTTTATCGGTAACGGCATGATGTGTTTGATGTCACATTGACGGATAATTTTCAGTATCAATGTCATTCCTATTGCTCGGTGAGATCAGAGAAAACTATGAATTATCAATAAATGCACTACAATATTATCAGGAGGATTTTTTTTATCTGTTATTTAACTGATTTCAGCTATTTTCCTCTGAAAAAAAATCCGAAACAGGGTCAGAACAGGTAAAAAATTGACCTTTTGAAAGGGGGTGTAGATGATTTCAGCTATTTTTCATTGATTTCAGTTATTTTATATTCTTACCAGAATCATCCCTGTAGGCTGTATTATACTCACATATATATGATATTGACATGAGGATCGTAAAATGTTTATTTTTGTGTTTTAGAATGATCTTCATAGAGTGATGATGAAAGCACACTCGGCTCTTGCTCAACAATTAATGATTTTATGTGCCACAATTTTATGCCTTGTTTTTACTAGGTAAGTACATATCAGTAATGATTTAGGTTTGGTTTATGGTATTTAACACCACTTTCGACAATATTTCAGTTATATCGTGGCGATCAGTTTTATTGGTGGAGTAAACCGGAGAAAACCACCGACCTGCCGCAAGTCACTGACAAACTTTATCACATAATGTTGTATCGAGTACACCTCGCCATGAGCGTGATTCTAACTCACAACTTTTAGTGGATCCAGCATATTGCTGTGTCCAGCATAGAGTGGGTCCAGAAAATTACTGTTTCCAGCATATTACTGTTTCTAGCACATTATAGTGTCCAAGATTTTACTGTGTCAAGCAAAATACTGTGTTAACAATTGCTTTTAATATACACTTGTCGACATGCTGCAGTTGTATCATGCTTTGCACTGTGTAACTCAATATTTGTTATGTAATTAACACAAATATAACATATTTGAACAATTACTTTATCTTTTTTTTCAGTGTTTGTGGTATTCAGCACCTTCAAAGGGGAGGTAATCAACAGTTTAATATTATTGATTCTATTTGGTTCGTGGTTGTGACATTTTCTACAGTAGGGTACGGAGATATTTACCCAGACATATGGGTTAGTCAGATGTATATGATCTGTATGATTGGAGCTGCCCTGATAGTACTACCTACTCAGGTAAGACATGTCTAATGGCTGACGAGAACTGTATCTGTGGTGAAATGGTTAGCGTGCACACCTTGACTATGGTAGAACATGGGTTTCAGCTCTTGTCACATCAAAGCAATAGTTTATGAAATATGCATTTGCTGCTTCTCTGATAAACACACAAAATTAAGGAGTTAGCGACTGGTTGGCTCTGAATAAGCATAATGTGTCAGAGTGGGGCGATATGTCTGTCCGCAGGCTGTTGTTTCAGTGAGCTATCACTATATAAAAATCCAAGTCATTCAATATTCAGTTTTCAGCTGAGGAGTCCTGTGAATAAAACATCATTTGTATATACTTGGTAAACTTCTCACTGAAGATATAATCACACTGTTTAGAATATTTAGTATCGGTAGTCATTATAGATGATTAAGCTTATTATTGATTATTGATAATGATTGATTAACTATTGATGATATTTTTTTTACTAACTATTGATAACACTTGTTTTACAGATAGAGAATCTAGGTTATACATGGTTAGAACGACAGAAACAAGGTGGGGCCTACAGTAGCCATCGAGCACAGACAGAAAAACATGTCGTAGTTGTAGCTACGCTGTTACAGTCAGATACAATCTTAGATTTTCTACATGAATTTTATGCTCATCCAGCTCTACAGGTACCAGTTTCTAGAATAGGCCTTTGTAATTACAATCAAACCTGACTAAGCCAAATCTTCTTGGGACCAGCTTTTGTTTTCAGAATAGACGTGTTTCGGTTTATTTAGGTTTAATTAACAAAGGTTTCCTACATTGGAATTTTATTCTAAGTTCAGTGTATGCAGGATTTCATGTTATCCAGCCTTTGGTTTATATATGTTTCACTATGCCATCTATCAAGTGATCTAATTTTCCCTGTACTAATATTATCACACATTCTTATATGATGTCTTGGGCCGTCGTGGTCATATGGTAGTTGGATTTACAACTTACCTATCAAATGTGAGCCTATCACCACTAAAGTTGTGAGTTCTAATTCCGTTCTTGGCAAGATGTAGTCCATACAACATTATGTGATCAAGATTGCCAGTGACTTTCAGCAGGTTTTTGGTTTTCTCCGGGTACTCCGATTTCCTCCACCAATAAAACTGACTGCCATGATATAGCTGAAATATTGTTGAAAGTAGCGTTAAACACCATAGCCACTAATATGATGTCCTTCACTGGCTATATAAACAATGTTGTGATGAAATTAATGTCAGAGTAATGTGTTAATGTAAATATAATATTTCTCAGAAACTATATATTCGATTGAAAATAAGCTTACATGAATAATCATTAGATTGGCTCCTAACAACACTTTATTTTTTTGTGCCAATTTGAACACCATCACAGGGCAAATTTTTCCATAGAACCTTTTGAGGAAAAATATTTAAATGTATTCTTATCTGACATCTCAAAACCATTTGACAGCAAACAGCTGGAATGTTCCAAAGACAGTAAAGATGGTCCTCTACAAAATGTGTGTTTTTTGAGTGATTGAGTGATTATTTTTTAATGCCAATTCAGCAATTTTTATACGCCCGTCTCAAGATAGCTGTGTGATTGGGTATGGCGGGTGGGCGTCCACACAGGTTCCCACACAATAACTTTAGTTCTGTTTATCAGATCTTTACCAAACTTAGCCAGTGATTCCCCTGTGGAAGGGGAAGAACCCTATTTATTTTGGGGTCAAAGGTCAAGGTCACCGTTACTATAAATAGAATTTTTGACAACAGGGTCATTTCCACATGATAACTTTAGTTCTGTTTATTGGATCTTTACCAAACTTGACCACATGATTGCCCTGTGGAAGGGGAAGAACCCTATTTATTTTGGGATCATTAGGTCAAAGGTCAAGGTCACCGTTACTATAAATAGAATTTTTTACCGTTTGATAATTTATATAGACGGGCTTTTGTGATGCACACATTTCTTGTTCAGCTATATCATGGCGAGAACAAGTTAATTTTCAGTGAGATGATGATGAGGTCCGCTTTGTACTAGACCAACATGCTGAGTTGGATTTTTATAGTGCTATCTCACTGAAACAACAGTCCACGGGTAGACATGTCTCTCCACTCTTGACACATAATTCTGATTCTGAATCAACCAGTCTTTGCCCTTTCTTTTTAATGCTGCATGCTTAGCAGAGAAGCAACAAATACCAATTTGATAATCTATGGTTTGACCTGACCGGGGCTTGAACCCACGATCTACCACACTCGAAGCGAGCACGCTAACTATTACGCCACCGATGCGGTTGTGTTTCGTGGTTTTTTTTTTGTGTCGATCAGAAATCAAAGATGGCTGCTACCATAAGACATAGTTTAATATAAGACCATGAAAATGAAAAAATATTATTACTCAGCACTTGAAATAGATTGAATGGAAACTGTACATAAACATGTTTTTCCATCGAAAACGACCTTCAATCTTTTTTTAATTTTATTTGCAGAGCTATTTTGTTGTTTTACTATCACCATGTGATTTAGATCCTACGATGAAGATGTTACTTCAGGCTCCTATCTGGTCACAAAGGGTTATCTACATTCAAGGATCAGCAGTTAAAGACACTGATCTAGCCAGGTGTAGGTAAGTGTTTAAAGAGGATAGGACTCAATGTCATTGTCAATGTTACTTCAGGCTCCTATCTGGTCACAAAGGGTTATCTACATTCAAGGATCAGCAGTTAAAGACACTGATCTAGCCAGGTGTAGGTAAGTGTTTAAAGAGGATAGGACTCAATGTCATTGTCAATGTTACTTCAGGCTCCTATCTGGTCACAAAGGGTTATCTACATTCAGGGATCAGCAGTTAAAGACACTGATCTAGCCAGGTGTAGGTAAGTGTTTAAAGAGGATAGGACTCAATGTCATTGTCAATGTTACTTCAGGCTCCTATCTGGTCACAAAGGGTTATCTACATTCAGGGATCAGCAGTTAAAGACACTGATCTAGCCAGGTGTAGGTAAGTGTTTAAAGAGGATAGGACTCAATGTCATTGTCAATGTTACTTCAGGCTCCTATCTGGTCACAAAGGGTTATCTACATTCAAGGATCAGCAGTTAAAGACACTGATCTAGCCAGGTGTAGGTAAGTGTTTAAAGAGGATAGGACTCAATGTCATTGTCAATGTTACTTCAGGCTCCTATCTGGTCACAAAGGGTTATCTACATTCAGGGATCAGCAGTTAAAGACACTGATCTAGCCAGGTGTAGGTAAGTGTTTAAAGAGGATAGGACTCAATGTCATTGTCAATGTTACTTCAGGCTCCTATCTGGTCACAAAGGGTTATCTACATTCAGGGATCAGCAGTTAAAGACACTGATCTAGCCAGGTGTAGGTAAGTGTTTAAAGAGGATAGGACTCAATGTCATTGTCAATGTTTCAATGAGGTCAAGATGAGGCTGAAATATTGCTAAGGTTAGTATTAAACACCAATCAATCAATCCAAATTTTTTGATTTTATTTTTTTTAGTCTGATTTTGACAAGGGTTGTTCTTTATATTTCTTATGAAAATTCCTGTCTGCATTTTTCAAGCAGATTTTTACCTAACTCTTTGGTGTCTGAAATAAAAAGGGTCAAGGGAGCCAAAAGGAACCAAATCCCAGAATGAATGCAATAATATTTGGCATGAAGCATCATTGCTATATGGAAATTCAAGACCTTATTGTCGTCTATATAGTTCAAATTCCGACGGTGTAAAGTTTAACACAGAGAGTAATATACATTTATCACCAGAGACTGTCATCATCATTAATTATTCACATTTTAATCATATCCTCCAGAAATGTTGAGCTAAATACCACCGTGGGAACAGAAAATAAAAAAATGTACAAATGTTACGCTAAATACCAACATTGGAAGCGAAAATAAAAAAATGTACAAATGTTACACTAAATACCAACATGGGAAGAGAAAATAAAAAAATGTACAAATGTTATACTAAATACCAACATGGGAAGCGAAAATAAAAAAATGTACAAATGTTACGCTAAATACCAACATGGGAAGCGAAAATAAAAAAATGTACAAATGTTACACTAAATACCAACATGGGAAGCGAAAATAAAAAAATGTACAAATGTTACACTAAATACCAACATGGGAAGCGAAATAAAAAAATGTACAAATGTTACACTAAATACCAACATGGGAAGCGAAAATAAAAAAATGTACAAATGTTACACTAAATACCAACATGGTAAGTGAAAATAAAAAAATGTACAAATGTTACACTAAATACCAACATGGGAAGCGAAAATAAAAAAATGTACAAATGTTATGCTAAATACCAACATGGGAAGTGAAAATAAAAAAATGTACAAATGTTACACTAAATACCAACATGGGAAGCGAAAATAAAAGAATGTACAAATGTTATACTAAATACCAACATGGGAAGTGAAAATAAAAAAATGTACAAATGTTATGCTAAATACCAACATGGTAAGCGAAAATAAAAGAATGTACAAATGTTACACTAAATACCAACATGGTAAGTGAAAATAAAAAAATGTACAAATGTTACACTAAATACCAACATGGGAAGCGAAAAAAAAAAAATGTACAAATGTTATGCTAAATACCAACATGGTAAGCGAAAATAAAAGAATGTACAAATGTTACACTAAATACCAACATGGGAAGTGAAAATAAAAAAATGTACAAATGTTACACTAAATACCAACATGGGAAGCGAAAATAAAAAAATGTACAAATGTTACACTAAATACCAACATGGGAAGCGAAAATAAAAAAATGTACAAATGTTATGCTAAATACCAACATGGTAAGCGAAAATAAAAGAATGTACAAATGTTACACTAAATACCAACATGGGAAGCGAAAATAAAAAAATGTACAAATGTTACACTAAATACCAACATGGGAAGTGAAAATAAAAAAATGTACAAATGTTATGCTAAATACCAACATGGTAAGCAAAAATAAAAGAATGTACAAATGTTACACTAAATACCAACATGGGAAGTGAAAATGAAAAAATGTACAAATGTTACACTAAATACGAACATGGGAAGTGAAAATAAAAAAATGTACAAATGTTATGCTAAATACCAACATGGGAAGCAGAAATGAAAAAATGTACAAATGTTACGCTAAATACCAACATGGGAAATGAAAATATAAAAATATACAAATGTTACACTAAATACCAACATGGGAAGCGAAAATATAAAAAATGGACATATGTTAAACTAAATACTAACATGGGAAGCGAAAATAAAAAAATGTACAAATGTTACACTAAATACCAACATGGGAAGCGAAAATAAAAAAATGTACAAATGTTACACTAAATACCAACATGGGAAGCGGAAATAAAAAAATGTACAAATGTTATGCTAAATACCAACATGGGAAGCAGAAATGAAAAAATGTACAAATGTTACACTAAATACCAACATGGGAAGCGAAAATAAAAAAATGTACAAATGTTACACTAAATACCAACATGGGAAGCGAAAATAAAAAAATGTACAAATGTTATGCTAAATACCAACATGGGAAGCGAAAATAAAAGAATGTACAAATGTTACACTAAATACCAACATGGGAAGTGAAAATAAAAAAATGTACAAATGTTACGCTAAATACCAACATGGGAAGTGAAAATGAAAAAATGTACAAATATTACACTAAATACCAACATGGGAAGTGAAAATAAAAAAAATGTACAAATGTTACGCTAAATACCAACATGGGAGGTAAAAATAAAAAAATGTACAAATGTTACACTAAATACCAACATGGGAAGCGAAAATAAAAAAATGTACAAATGTTACACTAAATACCAACATGGTAAGTGAAAATAAAAAAATGTACAAATGTTACACTAAATACCAACATGGGAAGCGAAAATAAAAAAATGTACAAATGTTATGCTAAATACCAACATGGGAAGTGAAAATAAAAAAATGTACAAATGTTACACTAAATACCAACATGGGAAGCGAAAATAAAAGAATGTACAAATGTTATACTAAATACCAACATGGGAAGTGAAAATAAAAAAATGTACAAATGTTATGCTAAATACCAACATGGTAAGCGAAAATAAAAGAATGTACAAATGTTACACTAAATACCAACATGGTAAGTGAAAATAAAAAAATGTACAAATGTTACACTAAATACCAACATGGGAAGCGAAAATAAAAAAATGTACAAATGTTATGCTAAATACCAACATGGTAAGCGAAAATAAAAGAATGTACAAATGTTACACTAAATACCAACATGGGAAGTGAAAATAAAAAAATGTACAAATGTTACACTAAATACCAACATGGGAAGCGAAAATAAAAAAATGTACAAATGTTACACTAAATACCAACATGGGAAGTGAAAATAAAAAAATGTACAAATGTTATGCTAAATACCAACATGGTAAGCGAAAATAAAAGAATGTACAAATGTTACACTAAATACCAACATGGTAAGTGAAAATAAAAAAATGTACAAATGTTACACTAAATACCAACATGGGAAGCGAAAATAAAAAAATGTACAAATGTTATGCTAAATACCAACATGGTAAGCGAAAATAAAAGAATGTACAAATGTTACACTAAATACCAACATGGGAAGTGAAAATAAAAAAATGTACAAATGTTACACTAAATACCAACATGGGAAGCGAAAATAAAAAAATGTACAAATGTTACACTAAATACCAACATTGGAAGCGAAAATAAAAAAATGTACAAATGTTATGCTAAATACCAACATGGTAAGCGAAAATAAAAGAATGTACAAATGTTACACTAAATACCAACATGGGAAGCGAAAATAAAAAAATGTACAAATGTTACACTAAATACCAACATGGGAAGTGAAAATAAAAAAATGTACAAATGTTGCAATAAATACCAACATGGAAAGTGAAAATAAAAAAATGTACAAATGTTACACTAAATACGAACATGGGAAGTGAAAATAAAAAAATGTACAAATGTTATGCTAAATACCAACATGGGAAGCAGAAATGAAAAAATGTACAAATGTTACGCTAAATACCAACATGGGAAATGAAAATATAAAAATATACAAATGTTACACTAAATACCAACATGGGAAGCGAAAATATAAAAAATGGACATATGTTAAACTAAATACTAACATGGGAAGCGAAAATAAAAAAATGTACAAATGTTACACTAAATACCAACATGGGAAGCGAAAATAAAAAAATGTACAAATGTTACACTAAATACCAACATGGGAAGCGGAAATAAAAAAATGTACAAATGTTATGCTAAATACCAACATGGGAAGCAGAAATGAAAAAATGTACAAATGTTACACTAAATACCAACATGGGAAGCGAAAATAAAAAAATGTACAAATGTTACACTAAATACCAACATGGGAAGCGAAAATAACAAAATGTACAAATGTTATGCTAAATACCAACATGGGAAGCGAAAATAAAAGAATGTACAAATGTTACACTAAATACCAACATGGGAAGTGAAAATAAAAAAATGTACAAATGTTACGCTAAATACCAACATGGGAAGTGAAAATGAAAAAATGTACAAATATTACACTAAATACCAACATGGGAAGTGAAAATAAAAAAAATGTACAAATGTTACGCTAAATACCAACATGGGAGGTAAAAATAAAAAAATGTACAAATGTTACACGAAATACCAACATGGGAAGCGAAAATAAAAAAATGTTCAAATGTTACGCTAAATACCAACATGGGAACAGAAAATAAAAAAATGTACAAATGTTACGCTAAATACCAACATGAGAAGTGAAAATAAAAAAATGTACAAATGTTACACTAAATACCAACATGGGAAGTGAAAATAAAAAAATTTACAAATGTTACACTAAATACCAACATGGGAAGTGAAAATAAAAAAATGTACAAATGTTACACTAAATACCAACATGGGAAGTGAAAATAAAAAAATATACACATGTTACGCTAAATACCAACATGGGAAGCGAAAATAAAAAAATGTACAAATGTTACGCTAAATACCAACATGGGAAGCGAAAATAAAAAAATGTACAAATGTTACGCTAAATACCAACATGGGAAGCGAAAATAAAAAAATGTACAAATGTTACGCTAAATACCAACATGGGAAGCGAAAATAAAAAAATGTACAAATGTTATGCTAAATACCAACATGGGAAGCAGAAATGAAAAAATGTACAAATGTTACGCTAAATACCAACATGGGAAATGAAAATATAAAAATATACAAATGTTACACTAAATACCAACATGGGAAGCGAAAATATAAAAAATGGACATATGTTAAACTAAATACTAACATGGGAAGCGAAAATAAAAAAATGTACAAATGTTACACTAAATACCAACATGGGAAGCGAAAATAAAAAAATGTACAAATGTTACACTAAATACCAACATGGGAAGCGGAAATAAAAAAATGTACAAATGTTATGCTAAATACCAACATGGGAAGCAGAAATGAAAAAATGTACAAATGTTACACTAAATACCAACATGGGAAGCGAAAATAAAAAAATGTACAAATGTTACACTAAATACCAACATGGGAAGCGAAAATAAAAAAATGTACAAATGTTATGCTAAATACCAACATGGGAAGCGAAAATAAAAGAATGTACAAATGTTACACTAAATACCAACATGGGAAGTGAAAATAAAAAAATGTACAAATGTTACGCTAAATACCAACATGGGAAGTGAAAATGAAAAAATGTACAAATATTACACTAAATACCAACATGGGAAGTGAAAATAAAAAAAATGTACAAATGTTACGCTAAATACCAACATGGGAGGTAAAAATAAAAAAATGTACAAATGTTACACGAAATACCAACATGGGAAGCGAAAATAAAAAAATGTTCAAATGTTACGCTAAATACCAACATGGGAACAGAAAATAAAAAAATGTACAAATGTTACGCTAAATACCAACATGAGAAGTGAAAATAAAAAAATGTACAAATGTTACACTAAATACCAACATGGGAAGTGAAAATAAAAAAATTTACAAATGTTACACTAAATACCAACATGGGAAGTGAAAATAAAAAAATGTACAAATGTTACACTAAATACCAACATGGGAAGTGAAAATAAAAAAATATACACATGTTACGCTAAATACCAACATGGGAAGCGAAAATAAAAAAATGTACAAATGTTACGCTAAATACCAACATGGGAAGCGTAAATAAAAAAATGTACAAATGTTACGCTAAATACCAACATGGGAAGCGAAAATAAAAAAATGTACAAATGTTACGCTAAATACCAACATGGGAAGCGAAAATAAAAAAATGTACAAATGTTACGCTAAATACCAACATGGTAAGCGAAAATAAAAAAATGTACAAACGGTACACTAAATACCAACATGGGAAGTGAAAATAAAAAAATGTACAAATGTTATGCTAAATACCAACATGGGAAGCAGAAATGAAAAAATGTACAAATGTTATGCTAAATACCAACATGGGAAGCGAAAATAAAAAAATTTACAAATGTTACACTAAATACCAACATGGGAAGTGAAAATAAAAAAATGTACAAATGTTACACTAAATACCAACATGGTAAGTGAAAATAAAAAAAATGTACAAATGTTACACTAAATACGAACATGGGAAGTGAAAATAAAAAAATGTACAAATGTTGCAATAAATACCAACATGGAAAGTGAAAATAAAAAAATGTACAAATGTTACACTAAATACGAACATGGGAAGTGAAAATAAAAAAATGTACAAATGTTATGCTAAATACCAACATGGGAAGCAGAAATGATAAAATGTACAAATGTTACGCTAAATACCAACATGGGAAATGAAAATATAAAAATATACAAATGTTACACTAAATACCAACATGGGAAGCGAAAATAAAAAAATGTACAAATGTCACACTAAATACCAACATGGGAAGTGAAAATAAAAAAATGTACAAATGTTACACTAAATACCAACATGGAAAGCGAAAATAAAAAAATGTACAAATGTTACACTAAATACCAACATGGGAAGTGAAAATAAAAAAATGTACAAATGTTATGCTAAATACCAACATGGGAAGCAGAAATGATAAAATGTACAAATGTTACGCTAAATACCAACATGGGAAATGAAAATATAAAAATATACAAATGTTACACTAAATACCAACATGGGAAGCGAAAATAAAAAAATGTACAAATGTCACACTAAATACCAACATGGGAAGTGAAAATAAAAAAATGTACAAATGTTACACTAAATACCAACATGGAAAGCGAAAATAAAAAAATGTACAAATGTTACACTAAATACCAACATGGGAAGTGAAAATAAAAAAATGTACAAATGTTACACTAAATACCAACAATGGGAAGTGAAAATAAAAAAATGTACAAATGTTACACTAAATACGAACATGGGAAGTGAAAATAAAAAAATGTACAAATGTTACACTAAATACCAACATGGGAAGTGAAAATAAAAAAATGTACAAATATTACACTAAATACCAACATGGGAAGTGAAAATAAAAAAATGTACAAATGTTACGCTAAATACCAACATGGGAGGTAAAAATAAAAAAATGTACAAATGTTACACTAAATACCAACATGGGAAGCGGAAATAAAAAAATGTACAAATTTTATGCTAAACACCAACATGGGAAGTGAAAATAAAAAAATGTACAAATGTTACACTAAATACCAACATGGGAAGCGAAAATAAAAAAATGTACAAATGTTACACTAAATACCAACATGGGAAGAGAAAATAAAAAAATGTACAAATGTTACACTAAATACGAACATGGAAAGTGAAAATAAAAAAATGTACAAATGTTACACTAAATACCAACATGGTAAGCGAAAATAAAAAAATGTACAAATGTTATGCTAAATACCAACATGGAAAGCGAAAATAAAAAAATGTACGAATGTTACACTAAATACCAACATGGTAAGTGAAAATAAAAAAATGTACAAATGTTACACTAAATACCAACATGGAAAGCGAAATTTTATGCTAAATACACTGTGGGAACAGAAAATAAAAAAAATATAGAAAGGTTAAACTAAATACCAACATGAGAAGTGAAAAGTAAATAAAAAATGTACAAATGTTGAACTAAATACCACCTTGGGAAGCAAAATTTAAAAAAATGTACTAATGAAGTTATGCTTGTTGGACATCCATTTTTATTTTCCATTCAGTAAATTGAATTTTCTTGAATCAGTCCATTTAAAATTCATTAAATGTTTTTGTTTATTGTTACAATAAAGATTAAGTTAGATTAATGTGTTTCATGACCTTTCTGTACTACCTGTATGTTTCTGATAATCAATTAATGGCTTCCGGCACATTATAAATACTGATTCTTTTGTTTCCAAATGATGATTTTAATAGTTCCTTTCAAATTTATTTTAATGTTATTTTCAGGGTTCAGGATGCTGAAGCCTGTTTTATTTTGGCTGCCAGGAATTATGCTGACAAAGCCGCTGCAGTAAGTTGAATATAGAGATTTTACATGAGAAAAAAATAAAAAAATAATTCTCGTTTTAATTTTGAAGCGTCAAAGCTTTTTGAAGATAGCAAAAGAAAAATGTGGAAGGTTTGAATGCTAATGGTTTGTTTAACTTCAGTCTGTTGATTTGTCATTATATCATTCTATTTTACAGAAGAAACAGGTTCTAACATTCAGCCAAAATGAAAATTTTCCACATGTGTCAGAAATATAGATTCTCCTTCAGTTGCCCGTGGGTTACGATATTTCTCCACTCAAGAGAGTTAAATTAAAAATTTTAACCACAAGCCATTAGGCGAGTGGTTAAAATTTTAAATTTAACTCTCGAGAGTGGAGAAATATCGTAACCCACATGGGCAACTGAAGGAGAATTTGTTTCCCCCATTATTTAACACGAACTTTATTTCAAAATCCGATTCAATTACCGATTTGACAACATGCGGGGAAAGGCATGAGACATTTTAATCCTCTAGAGGATTACAGATTTTTCCACCACTGGTTCAGCGGGGTTAAAATGCCGTAATAATGGGAGAAATTATATTTCTCTATTAGTTATCAGTCCTGAAAAGCTGGGATTTAAATGTAATAAGAGATGAATAGAAAACAAAAACTTTATCATAAAATCTGCTGACCAGTTTCCAGAGTATATTTTATATTACTAATATACTTAAGAGGTCTTGAATGTACAGGTCATGACAATGAATTCTATAGTAAAGTAATTTTCAAATTTTGTCATTTCATTTTAGGATCAACACACAATATTAAGATCTTGGGCCATTAAAGATTTTGCTCCTGACTGCCCTCAATATGTACAAATATTTAGACCAGAAAATAAGTTCCATGTCAAATTTGCAGGTGAGTTAATATCTATTATGAACGAGTAAGCAATATGTATACTATCCTAAAACACTTCTTTCTTTCAAAATAAGAAGAGAGTTTAAAAATAGTGAGGAGTTAGGATTATGATGTTTAACGCTGCCACTTTCAACAATACTTCAGTTATATCGTGGCAGTCTTTATTTAATGATGGTTAATAATTCTACCAATATCAACAAAACGAACAATCACCTCTGACCTCAAATCATCGACCATTTACCTAAAATATTTAGAACTAATAATAAGTTCCACATCAAATATGAGGGTTATTCCCTATTATGAATGAGTTTACATTATGTACATATATGATAGGCTCAGATGAGCGTCCGCACTCAAATTGGCGTCCACTGAGGTCATTTTCTCAAATCAGATTTAAGAATATTTTCAGATCGCGGTCCTTTCCAAATTCTCAGATCTATGGCCGATTTATTGGTTAGGGTTAGGCATACGTCAGTGGTGCATTGGACGTCAGTTTGAGAAAGGGAGAAACTGCCTTAGATTTGAGAGTTGGATGCCGATTTGAGAATTGAAAAAGGACAGATATCTGTGACGTAGAAATCAGACATGGAATTGGAGATTGGATATTGATTAGAGGCTAGACATTGCTCTGAGTCTTACATATATACCATCCTATAGATTATGTTTTCATATATATTCATTACTCATTATTCTGTGGTGAGTTCTTAAGTCTTCATACAATTTACATAAAATAACTTGGTTAATTCACAAATTCTAACTAGGAATGGTAAATTATTTTAAATTTATTTTCTCTGTCCAGGTAAAATATAATTTAGTCTACCTGTCAAATTGTGTGATACATATTTTATTGTCTGCTTAAGCTTGTTCTAGGCCAAAATGCTGGTATGAATTTTGGTAGCCATAATTCTGAGAAGTGACACAACCTGCACATCAGAAGACATTATAATTTCTTTCACAATTGACCTGTCCTTGCTCTTTTTTTTTTAATTGCATTTTGCCAATGGCAAATTACCAATTATATTGTTACTATCATTTTAATTCCCTATTCTGATGATCCATCAAAATTTTCACTTTTAAATATTCGCCTCGGGAGTACTCTGGGCAATTTGATCTATGGATTAAAATTGCTTCAGATTCCAATCTACCAACCAGTGTGACTGCCGCAGGTCATAATATTTTCTGATTGACTTTTTAGTATTCATTCTCATAAGGCCAAAGATAAAAATACCTGTGTTTCCTTTAATATTCTTGAAAAAAAAATGGAGTAGGTAGGCAAATCTTTTTATCGTTTTTTTAAATTTTATCTAGAACTATACAGGACAAGGATCTGGCTTTAACAGTGCTTGTCCAACAATAAAAATAAAAAATAAAAATGAGGTTCAGTGAGGTTAGCGGAAACTCTGTGTTTTTTGTTTTTGTTTATTGGCCTAAAACAATCGTTCGTTTAAAGTCAGTATTTGTGGGGATGTTTTATTAATTGTAATTTTGTTTTGAATGGACATTCATTATGACTGTCACAGAGCATAATAATTTATTAGGCTGAATATATGGGAAACAAATATTTCCCCTAATACCATAGGGACATTTGAACCTACAGTTAATAAACTATCATGGATGGTCTTAAAAAGTATTGTTCATTTCATATAATAATGCGATGCAAAATGGCCAATACTAAATATAATGTTTTCTGAAATGTGACATTGACTTCAGTAATATTTATTTCAAAAGATTCAAGGGAATGAGAATATGTTATAGATGAGAAAAACAATTTGAATTTCTTTAAAAAAAACCCAAAAAAAACCAGTTGCTCTGGATACCTAGTGGTGAGGTTAACACTAAAATGTGAATCTGCCTATCCCATCCGGAGCACCTGAGTTCACCTCAGGCTTTTAGTGGGGTTTGTGTTGTTCAATCTTTAATTTTCTGTGTAGTGTTATGTAGATCATTATGTGTCTCGATTTGTCCTATTTGGTATATTCAAACTTTTCTGGCCATCTCAATATCTATACATGTGTATGGCATCGATCACAACTTATGACAAAAAACAGTACAGTCAAACCTTTATGTGACCTTCCAAGGAAACATTGAAATATATATGGTCACATAAGACCTTTATGTGACCTTCCAAGGAAACATTGAAATATATATGGTCACATAAGACCTTTATGTGACCTTCCAAGGAAACATTGAAATATATATGGTCACATAAGACCTTTATGTGACCTTCCAAGGAAACATTGAAATATATATGGTCACATAAGACAGGACGACGCTAAGTACAGGTTTAATTAATATAAAATGTGCTATGAAGGGAAATTAAAATTAAGGTCACATAATACAAGTTATTACTTAATAGAGGTGGTCACAAAAGCAGGTTTGACTGTAACTTAATAGAGGTGGTCACAAAAGCAGGTTTGACTAATTAGATTTTCTACTTATTTTTTTCAGAACATGTAGTGTGTGAAGATGAGTTTAAATATGCCTTACTTGCCAATAATTGTTTGTGTGCAGCAACCTCTACACTAGTCACACTACTAATACATACATCTAGAGGACAGTAAGTAATGTAGAATATTGTCAATTGTTAATGTCGAGACAGACATTATCACTTTTAGATATGTTTTACTTGCCAATAATTGTTTGTGTGCAGTGACCTCTACACTAGTCACACTACTAATACATACATCTAGAGGACAGTAAGTAATGTAGAATATTGTCAATTGTTAATGTCGAGACAGACATTATGACTTTTAGATATGTTTTACTTACCAATAATTGTTTGTGTGCAGCGACCTCTACACTAGTCACACTACTAATACATACATCTAGAGGACAGTAAGTAATGTAGAATATTGTCAATTGTTAATGTCGAGACAGACATTATCACTTTTAGATATGTTTTACTTGCCAATAATTGTTTGTGTGCAGCGACCTCTACACTAGTCACACTACTAATACATACATCTAGAGGACAGTAAGTAATGTAGAATATTGTCAATTGTTAATGTCGAGACAGACATTATCACTTTTAGATATGTTTTACTTGCCAATAATTGTTTGTGTGCAGCGACCTCTACATTAGTCACACTACTAATACATACATCTAGAGGACAGTAAGTAATGTAGAATATCATCAGTTGTGAAGGTCCAGACAGACATTATCGCTAGTATTGCAATGAGTCCTATGGAGGTGAGCTGTCATACTAGTGATAATGTGTGCAGCAACCTCTACACTAGTTACCCTACTTATACATACATCTAGAGGACAGTAAGTATTATAGATATAGAATATTGTCAATTGTTAATGTCGAGACAGACATTATCACTTTTAGATATGTTTTACTTGCCAATAATTGTTTGTGTGCAGCGACCTCTACACTAGTCACATTACTAATACATACATCTAGAGGACAGTAAGTAATGTAGAATATTGTCAATTGTTAATGTCGAGACAGACATTATCACTTTTAGATATGTTTTACTTGCCAATAATTGTTTGTGTGCAGCGACCTCTACATTAGTCACACTACTAATACATACATCTAGAGGACAGTAAGTAATGTAGAATATCATCAGTTGTGAAGGTCCAGACAGACATTATCGCTAGTATTGCAATGAGTCTTATGGAGGTGAGCTGTCATACTAGTGATAATGTGTGCAGCAACCTCTACACTAGTTACCCTACTTATACATACATCTAGAGGACAGTAAGTATTATAGATATAGAATATTGTCAATTGTTAATGTCGAGACAGACATTATCACTTTTAGATATGTTTTACTTGCCAATAATTGTTTGTGTGCAGCGACCTCTACACTAGTCACATTACTAATACATACATCTAGAGGACAGTAAGTAATGTAGAATATCATCAGTTGTGAAGGTCCAGACAGACATTATCGCTAGTATTGCAATGAGTCCTATGGAGGTGAGCTGTCATACTAGTGATAATGTGTGCAGCAACCTCTACACTAGTTACCCTACTTATACATACATCTAGAGGACAGTAAATATTATAGATATAGAATATTGTCAATTGTTAATGTCGAGACAGACATTATCACTTTTAGATATGTTTTACTTGCCAATAATTGTTTGTGTGCAGTGACCTCTATACTAGTCACACTACTAATACATACATCTAGAGGACAGTAAGTAATGTAGAATATTGTCAATTGTTAATGTCGAGACAGACATTATCACTTTTAGATATGTTTTACTTGCCAATAATTGTTTGTGTGCAGCGACCTCTACATTAGTCACATTACTAATACATACATCTAGAGGACAGTAAGTAATGTAGAATATTGTCAATTGTTAATGTCGAGACAGACATTATCACTTTTAGATATGTTTTACTTGCCAATAATTGTTTGTGTGCAGCGACCTCTACATTAGTCACACTACTAATACATACATCTAGAGGACAGTAAGTAATGTAGAATATTGTCAATTGTTAATGTCGAGACAGACATTATCACTTTTATATATGTTTTACTTGCCAATAATTGTTTGTGTGCAGCGACCTCTACACTAGTCACACTACTAATACATACATCTAGAGGACAGTAAGTAATGTAGAATATTGTCAATTGTTAATGTCGAGACAGACATTATCACTTTTAGATATGTTTTACTTGCCAATAATTGTTTGTGTGCAGTGACCTCTACACTAGTCACACTACTAATACATACATCTAGAGGACAGTAAGTAATGTAGAATATTGTCAATTGTTAATGTCGAGACAGACATTATCACTTTTAGATATGTTTTACTTGCCAATAATTGTTTGTGTACAGTGACCTCTACACTAGTCACACTACTAATACATACATCTAGAGGACAGTAAGTAATATAGAATATTGTCAATTGTTAATGTCGAGACAGACATTATCACTTTTAGATATGCTTTACTTGCCAATAATTGTTTGTGCACAGCGACCTCTACATTAGTCACACTACTAATACATACATCTAGAGGACAGTAAGTAATGTAGAATATTGTCAATTGTTAATGTCGAGACAGACATTATCACTTTTAGATATGTTTTACTTGCCAATAATTGTTTGTGTGCAGCGACCTCTACACTAGTCACACTACTAATACATACATCTAGAGGACAGTAAGTAATGTAGAAAATTGTCAATTGTTAATGTCGAGACAGACATTATCACTTTTAGATATGCTTTACTTGCCAATAATTGTTTGTGTGCAGCGACCTCTACATTAGTCACACTACTAATACATACATCTAGAGGACAGTAAGTAATGTAGAATATTGTCAATTGTTAATGTCGAGACAGACATTATCACTTTTAGATATGTTTTACTTGCCAATAATTGTTTGTGTGCAGTGACCTCTACACTAGTCACACTACTAATACATACATCTAGAGGACAGTAAGTAATATAGAATATTGTCAATTGTTAATGTCGAGACAGACATTATCACTTTTAGATATGCTTTACTTGCCAATAATTGTTTGTGTGCAGCGACCTCTACACTAGTCACACTACTAATACATACATCTAGAGGACAGTAAGTAATGTAGAATATTGTCAATTGTTAATGTCGAGACAGACATTATCACTTTTAGATATGCTTTACTTGCCAATAATTGTTTGTGTGCAGCGACCTCTACACTAGTCACACTACTAATACATACATCTAGAGGACAGTAAGTAATATAGAATATTGTCAATTGTTAATGTCGAGACAGACATTATCACTTTTAGATATGTTTTACTTGCCAATAATTGTTTGTGTGCAGCGACCTCTACATTAGTCACATTACTAATACATACATCTAGAGGAAAGTAAGTAAATATAGATATAGAATATCATCAATTGTGAAGGTCGAGACAGACATTATCACTAGTATCACAGCGAGTCCAATAGGACAAGGTGTGATACTAGTGATAATGAATGTCTAGACCTTCACAACTGACGTTATTGTTTTTATCAGATACATCATAATTTGCTTGACATCACACTGACATAATTATCAGTATCACAGTGAATTGGTTGATACTGATAATATCACTGTGATATCAAAAACTGTATTAATTACTGATAATATCACTCTGTGATATCAAAGGAAAACTGTATTAATTACTGATAATATCACTCTGTGATATCAAAGGAAAACTGTATTAATTACTGATAATATCACTCTGTGATATCAAAGGAAAACTATTAATTACTGATAATATCACTCTGTGATATCAAAGGAAAACTATTAATTACTGATAATATCACTGTGATATCAAAGGAAAACTGTATTAATTACTAATAATATCACTCTGTGATATCAAAGGAAAACTGTATTAATTACTGATAATATCACTGATATCAAAGGAAAACTGTATTAATTACTGATAATATCACTCTGTGATATCAAAGGAAAACTGTATTAATTACTGATAAGACTAAATAGAGTGGGGTACTAAGTCTACTACAATTGTATCCCCTCTTGTATAAGGCCACCCAATTTGTAATGGAAAATTGTCCATATAAGAGGGGTGACCTCTTGAGGGAACAGGATTACTGGCATTTCACTATCTCAGTGCATCTGAAATCTGGCCTAATACAGTAATAGAGGGATGACCTCTCTTGAGGGTACAATTTTATAGTACAGTGCTCCCTCGTTAAACCGCCATCTTCTGTGCAGTCGGTAGTTTGGCGGTATAACGAGTTTGGCGATAAACTGAGGGACATTGAAAACCGGAAGTTATGTGATCATATGAAAAGATAAACTTTCAACTCGACTGACATTGTGACATGCATTTTGCACTTGTGCAAATACATAAGTATAAATAATACATGTTTAATAAATAAATAAATTAGAATAATTATATTCACATCGGAAATGTCCTGTACAGTTTGCAGATCTTTGTCAATGTTGACAAATTCTTGAACCGTCATTTGTAGCTCGGGACATCAAGGTCATTATAAACACGTGACAGCAACAGTTCATCTTCATTTGTGGGGTTATTAGAAGATCCCATTTAATTGTCAAATTATCGGCAATTTGTTATTATGTTAATTTTGGATTTTCCTTTGCATAGCTTATAATTACACGTTTTTGTTTGTCATCTAATTAATTACGCTTTCTCTTCAAGCACGACATTTTTATGACGACTAATTAAATTACAAATTTTACTCAGGATTAAAAGTACAAATGTAATCACTAGAAAAGTAAATACAGGTAATTATTCTAATCAAAACAACTGATCACCTGTTCTGACCCTCAACTATGAGATCAATGACCGTGTCCGATGACCAGTTTTGACATTCCATGATTACAGATCAATACACAGCTGTCAAAAGGTAATTGTGGGCGGTACTAACGGGGGAATTTGAATTGGTTTTACGACTTTTGTGTCTGAAAAGCTGTGGCGGATGGCGGTAGCTGAGTTTGGCAGTATAACAGGGTATTTGTAATGGGGGAAATCGGGACAGACGAGAATTTTGGCGATAGGCGAGTTTGGCGATAAAACGGGGGGGCGATAGACCGAGGGAGCACTGTATTTTATTATCTCCATGCATGTGGTATCTGTCCTGATAAGAGGGTGGCCTCTCTTGAGGGGACAAGTTTTCTAGCATTTTACTATCTTAGTGGATCTGAAATCTGGCCTTGTGAGAGATGTGTCCTCTCTTGAGAGATAAGTTTAGTAATTTATCATCTCAGTGCATCTGAAATCTGACCTTGTGAGAGATGTGGCTTCTCTTGAAGGATAAGTTTAGCAATTTATCATCTCAGTGCATTTGAAATCTGACCTGATAAGAGGGATGGGTTTTAGAGGGGTCTTATAAGAGGGGACTACTGTTATGCATACATCTAGAGGGCAGGAAATTGTCATACCTTTTGTTGTTTTTCTATCTTTGAATTTCTGTGGCATTTTGCACTGCAAATATTTCAATTAATAAATAATTTATAACCAGATGAGTTATACAGGTTAAGATGTCAGAGCTTCTACTTTTAAAACTAGTCAAACCCTGTCTTATGTGACCATCAAAGGGAACATTGAAATAGTGTTACATTAGAACGGTGGTCGCTAAATACAGGTTTAATTGATATGAAATGCACTGTGAAGGAAAATTAAAATTGGGATCATGTAATAGTTATTATTACCTAACAGAGGAGGTCACTAAAGCAGGTTTGACCTTATTTTTGATTTCTTATGTTTTTAGGGAAGGACAGACCTCTTCAGAAGAATGGCAGCAGTTGTATGGAGAACGTTCAGGAAATGAAATATATAGCATTAAATTAGAGGAGAGTACAAAGTTCTTCAGGGAATATGAAGGCAAAAGTTTTACATACGCTTCATTCCACGCTCATAGAAGGTAAAGCTGTATACATTTTACTGTTACTGTCATGTATTTATGTCTTGATGCTTTTAAGAATTTATAGATGATGGTTGTTATGTTCCATTTAATCTTATAAATCATGGTCAGTATGATGTTTTAACTCTATGGTATAATGTAATGAATATGAAGTTTAATAGTGAAAAGACTAAACAAAATCTTGAATGGCTTTCACACAGAATATTTTATTAAATCATATTTTATTGTCAAATATACACAATAGGATTGAACACAAGTTTTACAACATATAAATAAAGTTATCTCCAGAATATTTGACACTTCACAAAAAAATATATCTTGAGGAAAATGACAGAAAAGAAACTAATAATGCCACTAAAACCTAAAACAAATAAAAACAACACTCAGACAAGTCATGGTCCATTCATACTGGTTGTTTGGTTAAATTTCTTTGGATGACTTAAGTGCATGTATCCAGATAATTTGAAATAAAAAACTCTTCAACTTCGAAAATATGCTCTAACTTGAAAGACTGTTGATGTTTATTTTTTTTTATTCCAGGTTTGGTGTAAGCCTTATAGGCGTGCAACAGGAACTCCCAGATGCTACTATCCAGCTCAATCCTGGTCCGCGCCACATTATGAAAAAGTCAGACATTTGTTTTTATATGAATATAACCAAAGAAGAAAATACACAAACATTCCATGTGAATCATTCTGTAGAGGACATGACAGCTAAAGGTGACACTGTTAGTATGCCTGACACGACGAAACATTTCTCCAGAATGGGTTCGTCAGCATGTAACACGGGTGAGAAATTTATGTCAAATTTTGCACTCTTAAAAATCAACTATAGCTTCATTACGGCTTTGTCTGTGTGTGCCATAGGCGGGAAGTTTATGTCAAATATTGCATTCTAAAAACCATCCACAGCTTCATCATTTATATAGATTATTATAACCTACTACAGATCTGATTCAAACTATCCAATCATGATTGGCCAATATTTTGAGCAGGAGTTCAAAAATTGTACGCCAAAAGTTTTATGATCGTAAGGCCAAGTGACCTGTAATATTTTCTGAGGGTTTTGCTTTACTGCTTGTAGGTGAACACGTTAAGTGAAAGTTCACCTTGACCTAAAGTAAAATTGAGTCATGTCAGATTTAACCTACAATTTGAAGAAAAAAAAATGAACGCATGTTGCCAGTAGTGTAGTAAAAAATTTAGAGGCTAAAAATGGGGAATGCAAACAAATATCCAGTATGCCCATTGGTTGTATGGAAAATTAAATGTGTGCAAATAATTAATCAAAGAAAGTTTGTGAGCTTGCACCAGTTATTACAACACAGACTATCTTTAGTCACGACAACTGATTATGTTTAATACTGTATTCTGTTGATAGGGTCATCTTTAGAAAAATCAAGTGCAAGACAATCATCCCAGTCATCTCCAGCAGATATTGCCCGTGTACCAAGTAGACGACTTCATCTTGATCTTCCTAAAGGTTTAAATATCAGTAATTTACAAAAACGTCCCAGTATAGCCCCTGTACCAGCCATGTTAGAAGCTAATGATATTCGTATACAACTCTGTAGTTCTGATCTGGACTCGGATGATGAGGACGACCTTGTGTTTTCTGATGATGATAAAGACGGGGATGGATATCCTGAGTAAGTTATCTCCCCTTTTGCCATTACAATGGGTTTTTTATGCACCTGTCTTAGAAGGAACATTTTATGCTTGAATTAAATATATTTTATTATCTAAGAAAACTGGTAATTGGGAATCAAGCAAAAACAAAAATGGTATACCATTATGTGACAAAAACTCTAGTTCGTTTTGACCAAATTTCACACAAAAATTTCACAACCTGAGAGTTGAAGGAAGTATGGTAACTGTCGATTTTGATGATGTTGACTTTTGCTATTCCAGACGTATGAGATTTTATCCCATGAAATAGTTGTAAATGTGTTCAATGCTTTCTCAAGTTTGCTTTGACTGATTTTATTTAATCTTTACCAAATTATTAGGAATTCTGGTCTGAAGGTCTTACCACAATTTGTCATGTGTTAGTTTTGTTGTTCACGAGTTATGGGACTTTATATGGACATATCATGTGCATATGGCACAGCAGTTTTATTATATTTGGGAGTCATTATGAGGAGTTGTCTTATATCCAATACACACCTAAAGACATCATAATATTTTTGCATGTAACATTTTTTAATTGAAATACAGTGGAACTTGTGCAATGCGACACCTGAGTTTTCTGAGATCCTGTGACATCCGACAAAAATGTATGGTCCCAAAGTATTTTTGTTAACTAAAATAAAACCTGAGCATTCCGACATCCTGTGCAATCCAACACAATCCTAGGTGTGTCGAATTAGACAGGTTCCACTGTAGAAGAAATCATATGATACATTTGTATTATTAAAGGAAATCCACATAGCTATTTCAAGAGTGAAGAGTTATTTCCCTTTTGTATTGACATTAATTTTAATTTTAGTTACATCAGAGGATTTCCACCAGTAACACCTTTCATTGGTACCAGTCCAACACTGTGTCATCTGATGAAAGAGGAGAGAGAATTCTGCTGTCTGAAGATAAATACAGTGAGTGAGGAGACCTTTTATTAAGTGATGTTGTATTTCCCTCTATTGTCATAATTAGTTTGTCTTATACCAATACGGTTGTTTCGAATCATGTCAATTCTGACCACGTTCCGTCTTTTTCTTGTCTTAACGTCTGAACAAATCGGCAGACGACTTCCGATGTTTACGCTATTACTGTGACAACGTCAGCATATCATAGTCGTAGATGCGGTAGATTTTAAGTAATTGTAATATGGAGACGCGAAGGAAACCGCTGAATAAATACTGGTGTTCGGTACCCCACTATCTGTCTGATATCAGAAATATATACATAAAGGCAGATCGTTTTCCTTTGATGATGCTGACAGCCGCAAATAAAGAAAGAGAACAAATTTAATTTTAAAGAAGTATTTGTCTCTGCATTGAAGTCTTTGATACAAATAAAATAATTTAATTGATATCTGTCTTCTACAGAAAATGTTAAAAAAAAATTAAGTTGAGATCGAACGTTAAAACGGTACATATCGATTGGAGGTTTTTTTTTGTGTACATTGACACCAGAAGTTCAGTGCCAGGAGTTCCATCCAAATCATGTGATCTGGCGGACGAAAATAACAAAATTTTGACGGAATGGAAATGATTCGAAACAACCGTATTTCAACTGCATTGGTGGTGTAATGGTTAGCATGCTTGCCTTTGAGTGCAGTAGATCATGGGTTTGACCCCTGGTCGGGTCAAACCAAAAACTATAAAATTGGTATTTGCTGCTTCTCTGCTAAGCGTGTAGCTTTAATGAGTAAGAATGGTTTGCTCGGAATCTTGATAATGTGTCGGAGTGGAGCGACATATCTACCCGCAGACTGTTGTTTCATTGAACTAGCACTATAAAAATTCAACCAAGCGTGTTGGTTTAGTACAAAGAGGACCTCATCATCATTTCATTGAAAATTAACTTGTTCTCGCCATGATATAACTAAAACATTACTGACGTTAAACAACAATCACTCACTCACTTATATTTCTTTTATTCTTATCCCAAACTTTTATGTCTTGATAGATACAGGAGTTAATGTCTTGCAAACTTACCTGTCACACATGGCCATAGATAAGGTATTGTCATCACTTTGCATGCATTGTCCAATTGACATTTAGAAAGGTTCTTAAAATTGCAAAAAGAAAAATGCAGTGGAAATATTGTCAATGACATAGGACATAAATATCAGAGGATTGTGAAATCATGTAAAGAATTTTCAGCATATGATATAGGGTTATGATGTTTAACGCCACTGTCAACAATATTTCAGTTATATCATGGCAGTCAGTTTTATTAGTGGAGAATACCGGAGTACCAGGTGTAAACCACTGACCTGTCATAGGTCACTGACAAACTTTATCACATACTGTTGTATTTTGAGTACACCTCGCCATGAGCGGGATTCGAAATCACAAATTTAGTGGTGATATGCACTGATTGCAAGAATTAAATATGGCGACTCATTCACACTATTAAACTCTCAGTTAGACATGTCAGCTGTGGATTTGATGGCAAACATTAGCCGATGGAAAAAAATGTGTTGTGTAATAATTCCATTAGAATTATTCATGACCAACCGTATAGTTGATATGGCTTACACTACATAACAAATCACCACTAAAGTTGTGAGTTCAAACCCTGCTCAGATGAGGTGTACATTATATGATAAAGTTTGTCAGTGACTTGCGACAGGTCGGTGGTTTTATCCAGGTACTCCAGTTTTCTCCACCAATAAAACTGACCGCCACGTTATAACTGAAATATTGTTGAAAGTGGCATTAAACACCATAACCCTAACCCGACATATCAAATCAACGTAATCTGTTTTTATATTTCAGACATGTGAACACTGTACCTATAGCTATGCTAACGAGTATAACTGGCCTAATAGGGCTATAATACTGACAGCTGACAATGCCAGTAATGGAATATATAACTTTATAGTACCTCTACGATCTCATGCCAGACCTAAATCATCACTTAATCCTATTGTTTTACTTCTAGAGAAAGAGTAAGTTAATCTTGTATTTTTACCCTTACCTTATCTTTTCTTTCAAGGCTTTTTTTGTTACGATCCCTTATTGGTTATTTACAAATCAGAGTTAGCAACATGGTTGCCAAGGAAATTACTGACTTTGGTGTGACCTGAGTAATTTTATTCAAGCAAAGGCTTATCTCCCCTAGGCATAGGTGACTTCAGCTTATTTCTTCTCCTGTTTAGGCCTTTCGTTTACTTACCTGCAAACCCTTTAGATTATTTTGCTATGAGAGTACTTGACAAAGGTTATTCCAAATATATGTTCTGGACAATAATTAGAAACCTAAATTTTTATTATAAATTGTAAAATGAAGGTTAAAATACTGTCTGGAAAGCTGAGTTATCTGGATCAACATGACATCTGGTTTGCCAAAAAAAAAATTAAAAACGTAGATATCAAATTTAGTGCGCATGACACGTTTCTGGAATAACCTTCATCAGATACCCTCAAAATCGAAAGATTGGAAAGCCAACTAATTTAAAGTTTTGGGAGCAATAAAACCATAAGGTCTAAACAAGATATCCAAAATTGACTAAGGTTATTTTTGCCTGAGGGAGGAGAACCTTAGTTTATTCATGAAGGGTTCATATGACATCCTTGTTTCCTACTGCATCTGAGATGGCCATATTGAGATTTTACACTCTTGTCATCATTACACCTATACAATTTAACATGTGAATACTTGTAGCTTACTGACCACTAGCTAAGATGATAGAATCAGTTGGTTATAAGACCAGTTCACTAAGGACAAAAAAATCATAATATATTTGTATCTTACTTTGTAGACCTGATACAACATTCCTTGAAACTATCCGTCATTTTCCTATGGTTTACTGGATGAAGGGATCGATAGAGTGGTAACTATTAGTCTTTATTATCTATCACAACTGCATCGGTGGTATAATGGTTAGCATGCTCACCTCGAGTGCGGTAGATCGTGGGTTTGAACCCTGATCGGGTCAAACCGAAGACTGAAAAATTGGTATGTGTTGCTTCTCCGCTAAGCACGCAGCATTAAGTAGTAAGAGCAAAGATTGGTTGGCTCGGAATCAGGATAATGTATCCGAGTGGAGCGACATGTCTACCTGTGATCTGTTGTTTCAATGAGCTAGCACTATAAAAATCCAACTAAGTGTGTTGGTCTAGTACAAAGCAGACCTCATCATCATTTCATTGAAAATTACTTGTTCTCGCCATGATAAATTGCTGAGTTGACATTAAAAAACAATCACTCTTTCACTCACTCACTCACTCACTCTATCACGCTAGTCGTCGAGGGCATGAAGTTTTACCCATGTCAGTACATCCATCGTACATGCTGCATTTGGATTCCATTCAAAAACTCAATCAAGTTCCACTAACACAAATTATTTGAAATTTATACACAAGGTCAAGGATCTTAAAAGGAAGACCAGATTCGATTTCGAACATTTTTCCGTTCTTGAGTTATGCCCCTTGTTTGCCGAAAAATACCTGTTTATACTTTAGCTGGAAGCAGGGGCATTCGTGTTTTATGAACACATTCATCTCATTAGACATTATGAATTAAGGATAGATTTCATTTCAAATATTAAGATCAAATGTTGCTATAAATAGTGTCCATCAAAGAAATTGATTTGTGTTACTCATTTAAAAGTTGGTAAATTTCTTTATCCAGAATTAGTATTAATCATATTTTTAGCCCCCAAAAAATGAGAATTTTGAGAATTACATTTCAAGACTTGAATATTTGATATTTGTTAAATTTTATAATTTTTTCATGAATATTTAATGGGATTATATATTATTACTAAAGTATTTCTATTTTTGGATGAAAACAAGCTTTTAATGACAAAAATTAGGAAATTTGAGAATTATAATGAGAAACTTATATGCAATTTGTATGACATTTGAATATATAAAGAAAATTGTTGAAGTTATTTGAACAAAATTTCATAACAATATTCCTTGGATGGTTCTCATTTACATTATACAGTGAAACCTGTCTAAATAAAACCTCCTTGGGACCCTTTTTGTGTTCATAATAGACAGGTGCTTGGTTTATACAGGTTAAATAATCAAAGATTTCTTTCATTGTGTCTTTATTTAAAGATTCATATATACAATATTTTGTTTTATTCTGGGTCTGTTTAGACAGGTTTTTAACTGTAGTATGAAATGCAATATATGATCAACAGAGTTTACAGTGAAATGTGAAATGCTTTTTTTTCATAAAATAATCCTGTGTACATTGTTAGGAGTACATGAAACTCAATCATGCAGAAATGCACTGGACAGCTCTGTACTCATGAATTGCTGTATTAGGAAATTTATATCATTAAGTTCTAAAACAGACTTTGGAATGAACAACTCTGAAAATATTAAACATAATTTTATAATCATTGTCATCAGTTTGTCATAGATTTATATGTTTGCTAAATCTGAAATTGTTACCAAAACTATTTATTTGTCGTCAATAGTTCTGAAAGTGTTTTCAAAATATTTCTTTGGCTCCTAAATCATGATTAGGGATGTTATTTTCTGTTTAAAGAATTTAGTTTGGCAAGATTCATACACAAAGAAACCTCAATTATGAGGTTGTTTGATGAGTTTTTTTATACAAATTTTGCAATCGATTAGCACAGTTATATTAAATTAAGGTCACTATATAAAGAAGCCTAATATAGATGAGACTGTTTGATGAGTTAATAATAAAGTATTTCAATACAAATTTCGTAATCGATTTTCAGTTAAAATTCTATTTTTTAAGGTATCTCTATCCATTCTCTAGTTTCAACACTATTCTTGATCTTAATCTGATATGATTGGATGCTAATTTAGTAACATTTGATCATGTTTACAATCAATTATCTTTAAGAAGTTATTCTTACCTAGAGCACGAATCCTATCAAAATCAGCAGCTATTGATTTTTTTATATGTTTAATGAGAATATCCTAATTGGTACGTAGTTATTGTTAGATTTCCACTTCTCAGTCATCTTTAAAGATTTTATGAGGTTTTTTTTATATTGTCAGTTCGATTTCTATAATTATCAGAGATGAAGGTTTTCCTCTGATTAGCTGATTTCCTCTTTTTTAAACAAAATATTTGGAAATAAAATGTTTCAAGCCGCTAGGAAAGGTGGGTACTTAGCACTATATAGGGGGTTTCCTCTTTCTTCTCTGCAATATCTACCTTTGGGAGGGGGGGGATCTATTAATTTCTAATTTCAGCTAAAAATTTCTATATTTCCTATATATATTTATTTTTTATCTCAATAATACAAGACAGACTGTATATTCTGAAATTATTTTGTACACTTTTTAGCTCACTTGACCCTTTGGGTCAGGTGAGCTATTGCCATCACTTGGCGTCCGCCGTCGTCGTCCGTCGTACGTCGTAAACCTTTTCAAAAATCTTCTCCTCTGAAAGTACTAGACCAATGAAAACCAAACTTGGTCTGAATCATCACTAGGGTGTCTAGTTTCAAAATTGTGTCCGGTGATGCTGTGCACCAACCAACATGGCCGCTGTTACTAAAAATAGAACATATGGTAAAATTGCAGGTTTTGGGTAATAACTCAAAAACTGTTAATAATATCAAAAATCTGACATGGGGTAAAAATGATCAGCACATCAAGATCTACCTACCCTGCAATTTTGAAGTAAATCTGATTACCCATCTTGGAGTTATTGCCCTTTTTTCATCAAATTTGTAAAATTTTAATACTTTTCGTCTTATATTTCAAAAACTATAAGAGATAAAGGTTAACTTTAAATTGCAAAAATGTGCGGCATATCAACATCTACCCACCCTGCAATTTTGAAGTAAATCTCATTACCCATTTTGGAGTTATTTCCCTTTTTTCATCAAATTTTCAAAATTTTAATACTTTTCGTCCTTTATTTCAAAAACTATAAAAGACAGATGGTAAGTTGAAACTGCAAACATGTTCAGCATGTCAAGATCTACCTACCCTGCAATTTTGAAGTAAATTTGATTATCCATCTTGGAGTTATTGCCCTTTTTTCATAAATTTTTTTTTATTTTAATACTTTTCGTCTTATATTTCAAAAACTATTTAGAGATAAATGTTAAGTTTAAATTGCAAAAATGTGCAGCATGTCAAGATCTACCTACCCTGCAATTTTGAAGTAAATCCCATTACCCATTTTGACCGATTATGCAAATTAGAAAAAAGGGGGGATGAAATTTTTAAAAAATCTTCTCCTCTGAAACTACTGAGCCAATCTCAACCAAACTTTGCTGAAATGATCCTTGGGTAGTCCCCTTTCAAAATTGTGTCCGTCAGTGCCGTCCTGTATCCAAGATGGCTGCCATTACTAAAAATAGAAATTTCTTCAAATGGCCAAAACTGCTCTATTTTAAGCCAGAAAGTGCCCAAATTTGAACTGTATAAGCATAATGATGAGCTTTTTAACATTTATTACAGGATTTTTTATGAACTTCGAACTTTTGCCTATTTTGACCGATTATGCAAATTAGAAAAAAGGGGGGATGAAATTTTAAAAAAATCTTCTCCTCTGAAACTACTGAGCCAATCTCAACCAAACTTTGCTGAAATGATTCTTGGGTGGTCCTCTTCCAAACTTGTGTCCGGCATTTCAGAACACCGACCAAGATGGCCGCCACAGCCGAACTTAATTTAACATAGGACCCTATTGGAAATTCCCATAAAAATCTTCTTGTCTGAAACCATTTGCTCAATAAGAACAAAATTTTGATGAAATAGTCATTGGATGGTTCTCTTCCAAAAATGTGTCCGGCGGTTCGGCCCTTCGATCAATTTTTTTTTTTTAATTTTAATACTTTTCGTGTTAAATTTCAAAAACTATAAGAGATAGATGTTAAGTTTAAATTGCAAATATGTGCACCATGTCGAGATATACCTACCCTGCAATTTTGAAGTAAATCCCATTACCCATTTTGGAGTTATTGCCCTTTTTTCATCAAAATGTTCTCAATTTTAATACTATCATCTTATTTCTCAAAAACTATTAGAGATAGAGGGAAAGTTTAAACTGCAAAAATGTTCAGCATGTCAAGATCTACAAAAAAAATTCCCACAGTTAAAAATGTGCGACAACTGTGTGAAGAGTTATTCCTCTTGAAATGCATTTTTTTGTTGACTCCCTGCTTTTGGGTACTCAAATAATCAAAGGGAAGCAACTCTATTACAAAATGTGAAGTAGGAAAAGCTAAATTTTGAGAATCATTGACATATATGTTTATTTACAGCAATTTTGATAACTTACATTAAAGGGGGAACCCCTGCCCAAATTGTTTTGTAGAAGGGGTCTGCAATGACGAAGGCTACATTTGTTAATTTTTTTTACCGAAGTTATCAAGTTTTATTGACTGATGTTGTTATTATACCCAGGTGAGCTATACAGGCTCCTGGGAGCCTCTAGTTAATGATTGAATTACACTGTTGGTGATATTGTGAATATTTGTTTATATTTTGACAGTATTCATTTAGAATTATTTTGAAAATAATAACAAACAAAATAAGTTGTACATTGAGACTTATACCATCTTGTATTATTTTCAATGTTTGAAAACAGTTTTTAAAAAAGTACAATTTTAGATTTCTGCTTTTCAATCTTTTTTAAACAAATTTGATTAATTATATTTATTTTGTACACTTTATTTTGAGGGCATCAATGTATAACAGTCCTCACAATGAGCACCGGTCCTCCAGCCCAAGACCAGTAAAACTTTGTTTGGACCAGTAAATTTTTCAGTATTTATTTAGATATCTATAAAAAATAAATAAAAATTTTCATTTCGAGGACTGGTACAACCCAACCTTGTTATTTCAAACAAGGATAACAGGAAGGTAAGGATATGCAGGGTTCGACATTAACGGTTGTCCGATTGCCCGGGGCAAGTGAAATGCATCTTCGGGCAACTGAAAACGGCACCCAACTTGTCCGATCGGGCAAGTGAAAATAATTCTGTGATATGTTCAATTCCTGAAGAGCAAAATGATTAATATTGAATTATTCAGTGTTGGAAGTCGCGGCGAATTTTACCTAAACATCGCGTCGTATGTATCGTGTATTTTACGCCATTTTGTTTTATTTTGTTGACTACGGAATTCCCATTTCTCAAATAAAGATCGTGTTATTTATATTAACACTGCATCAACATCGTATTTATTTATATTAATGCTGCATCAGCATCGTATTTATTTTTGCCGGCCAATGAAAAGCTAGAGTTATTTGCGGTGTTCTAATTTTAGAAAATTATCCCTGATGTGTATTGCCTTTGCATCATAATATTGAAAGCGTGATAGAATACTGGAATAAAAATTCAAACAAACTATACAGTCGTTGTCAGTCTATGATAAGGAACATTTATACTTAAATTTTCTAACAAAAATATTTCAGAAATCCTCATCAATCACCCGTATTTATAAAACTGTCATATTCCCGCAAATTGATAGGTACGTCTACTCAATATCTCAGACTCAGTCCCAGAATTTGGTGCCAATATGGCACAAGTAACCCTCAGGAAATTTTTCAGTGGGGTTCCTCAGAAAAGGAAATCGGATGGTGAACACATTTGTACACACATTTTTTCACGTGAATGAGAATCTAGAAAGGTTTCCACATGTTGATAATATATTATCGAACGATCAAAGCGTGCTTTTGGGGATCTAGAAACTTTTGTAACAGGTGAACTTTAGTCACGTGCCGAGTCGACAGTATTTGAACATCCGAAGGCTTGGGGCTCGGCTTGGGTGATATAAAGGTTACTAAAAAAAGATCAATTGAAGTGTACAAAATAAATTGGTAAACAAAAACGGCAGTTTAAAAGAATTATGGCTTGTATGAATCTTTTCTCGGAACAAGATCGATGAGAAACTAAAATATTTTTGATCTACACTTACCACGAAAAAACATCGAATGAAACTGACAAGTCATTATTTTGCAAAACATTGAAACACAGACGTTTAAATACACACTCTTTATTTTGTCCTTAGACATCACTTTGTGTTAGACATATTTACACAGGAAATTGTAATCAAAACAAGCATGACTATATAATCATAACTTACTGCAATTATGAATACGAGTATTTTAATTATATAGCCAAATGATGCACTTAGTTACACTATGCCCACATCATAAGGTGTAAATAATTAATATGAGGGGTTATTCTACTCTATGAACGGTCATTGTAGATTGCATAGTTCTGCACTACATGCATATATGGCACTTAAGAATTCGGGCTAGTAGTTTACAGTTTCGGGCAAGTAAAATCAATATGGCACTTGCCCGAATGGACAAGTTGGTCAAAAAGTTAATGTCGAACCCTGATATGGTCCATTCATATAAATGTCAGCTAAATTGGCTTTCATAAATTAAGTGCATTTGTAATCGGCTAATGTTATCTAAAATAATAGGTCACAACGATCTAGAACTGTAGTTATACTGTTAAAAGCATTGTTATTTTTAGTCACAGGAAGTTTGAAATCCGTCAGTCCACTTCAATTTCCTGCCACCTTCATCCAAATTTGATTTTGACAAATCCAAAGAGCTTGCTGAAAGAT
Source organism: Bathymodiolus brooksi (assembly GCA_963680875.1). NCBI lineage: Eukaryota > Metazoa > Mollusca > Bivalvia > Mytilida > Modiolidae > Bathymodiolus > Bathymodiolus brooksi. The sequence continues at coordinate 83,610,836 of OY804588.1, read as the reverse complement.
CTCGCCTAATAATCCTGTTAACAAAGGCCAAAAAACAAAATGGTGTGAATAAAGTATTAATTAAGATACAAATCGAAAGAGCTTGCTCAGATGTCTGACCTAATAATTCTGCTAACAAAAACAAAATGGTGTGAATAAAGTATTAATTAAGACTCATTATAATAAAGACAAAAGATAGATTTCAGATTATAATGATTGATATTGTTTTCAGCCTTGAAGATCTTCTTAAAGCTGGTATAAACTTAGCAGATAACGTCGTCATTGTAAATAAAGAGACATCTAATTCTAAAGAAGACGAATTCTTAGCAGACTGTAATACAATTGTCGCTGTTCAAACTATATTCAGGTAAAAATCTTCACTAAGTGATAAATTTCTTTTGAGTAAATTGATTATTTTGAAAGTAACTATAATATAAGCAGTTGAATACATAGATACTCTGACAAGCATTTTATGCCAAAAGCTGTGTGACATTTCTAGTCTTTATTGATGGATGTTGATTACCATATTATGGTGATATTATAGTTTAAATATAGATTTAAAGTACACCTGATCTTAATTCGAGTTTGTATGATAATTGTAATGATGATTCATTATATAACAAGCCTGTATTCTTTGTCAAGAAGAATTTGAAGATACCAAAGGGGTAATCAGAATCCGTATATCGAAGTTGAACAGACAACACAATGGCCAAAAGAAAAAGTACAAAAGGACAAACAACGATCTACAAGACATACATATAAAACTAAAGATCTAGTAACACGAACCCCACTAAAAACCGGGGGTGAACTCAGATGCTCCTGAAGAGTGAGCAGTTCCTGCTCCACTAGTGACACCTGTCATGTTAATCTAATTACAAACCTGGTGATAAGTACACCTGATCTTAGTTGTAGTTTGTATGATAATTGTAATGATGATTCATTATATAACAAGCCTGTATTCTTTATCAACCATACAATCATAGTCAGAACGACCCCTACTGATTTATAGGACAAAATATCCTGTCTTGACTTGAAGCCAATATATTTGATTATAAATAATGTTTTGGTTTTTTTTACTTTTTAGATTGTTTCCTAGTGCCAATATTATAACAGAACTATCACAGTCCTCTAACATGAGGTTTATGCAGTTCAGACCTAATGATCAGTACTCATTCACTCTTGCCAAACTAGAAAAGGTATTAGCATAATGACATTATTTTGAGTTTTTATTTCGAAGTTCGGTGTAGACAGGTTTCACTATAATTACAAGTGTACAGTCCATATATACTTTCACTGAAAAGACATGATGAAATTGTTTTAGTTGGAATAGACCATTTACACATTCCTTGGTTGATTCTGAAATGATGCCTTTTTTGAAGGAGTTATTTCCCTTGTATCAGGCAGAATGATACCTGTTCCATGCAAACCTAGGATAAGTTTGAAAAATTTTAATATAATTTTCTTATAGAATGTAGATATTGGAGCCTAGTAAAAAAAATCAGAGGATGATTTTATTGCAAGTAGAATATTTTACAATTGTTTGAAAGTTTTTGTTGTTGATGCAAATAATGAACAAAATGTATGTTACAGTGACCTTCCAAGAGAACATTATGAGTTCGAATCCAACTACCATACGATCACAACCACAACAGATCCTAAGACAATGAAGTTTGCTTATAATGTTTAATGAATTATTGCTAAAAAGAATAGCACTATACTTCTATTAAACATGATGAAACCTATAATCCAGTTCTTGTTATATTGTAGAAGGAGAAAGGGAGAGGATCCAACTTATCTTACATGTTTAGGATACCATTTGCTGCCGGTAATGTGTTCAGTGCCAGTATGTTAGATACCATATTATATCAGGTAATTATATCAGATTAGCTCAAACTCCATCCAAGATGGCCACCGTTACTAAAGTTAGAATAGTCTATAAATGTTTAGGATACCATTTGCTGCCGGTAATGTGTTCAGTGCCAGTATGTTAGATACCATATTATATCAGGTAATTATATCAGATTAGCTCAAACTCCATCCAAGATGGCCACCGTTACTAAAGTTAGAATAGTCTATAAATGTTTAGGATACCATTTGCTGCCGGTAATGTGTTCAGTGCCAGTATGTTAGATACCATATTATATCAGGTAATTATATCAGATTAGCTCAAACTCCATCCAAGATGGCCACCGTTACTAAAGTTAGAATAGTCTATAAATGTTTAGGATACCATTTGCTGCCGGTAATGTGTTCAGTGCCAGTATGTTAGATACCATATTATATCAGGTAATTATATCAGATTAGCTCAAACTCCATCCAAGATGGCCACCGTTACTAAAGTTAGAATAGTCTATAAATGTTTAGGATACCATTTGCTGCCGGTAATGTGTTCAGTGCCAGTATGTTAGATACCATATTATATCAGGTAATTATATCAGATTAGCTCAAACTCCATCCAAGATGGCCACCGTTACTAAAGTTAGAATAGTCTATAAATGTTTAGGATACCATTTGCTGCTGGTAATGTGTTCAGTGCCAGTATGTTAGATACCATATTATATCAGGTAATTATATCAGATTAGCTCAAACTCCATCCAAGATGGCCACCGTTACTAAAGTTAGAATAGTCTATAAATGTTTAGGATACCATTTGCTGCTGGTAATGTGTTCAGTGCCAGTATTTTAGATACCATATTATATCCTGTGTTAGCGGTAGACAAAAAATGTCAATAGCCAAAGTGGCTAATCACCATTTTTTTTCCTAGCCACATTTGCATGTGATTAGCCACACATCTGAAATCGACACAAATGAACAAACACTCATTTGAAATTGTGTAACACTTTATTCAACTTAGGTTTTTTAACTTTGGTATCAGCTTTACTTTTCTTAACTATGGGATTTGTAAAAAATGACAAAAGTGTCCCTTGCCGTTTTCTAGGATTAGAATCTGTCTCTGATTCATTCGAGACCATAACAAGGTCAGATTCGTCCTTGTCGGCCATGTGGTAAACATTAAAAGTAAAAAGAAAATCGCTATCGGAAACAGATTTTTGTATCTGGAACTGAAATGTTTTTAACGTAAATAATTTTCCGGAAATGACTTAAAAAGACCCATCTTTATGTTCGGTTGTGAATATTACTTTTATTTACATCTTGTCAGTTGAACGTTTATTCAAATACACGTGTACTGGTTTGAAATTTAACAAAGATTTTTTCGAGTACCGTAAATATTTCATTCGCCAAAGTGGTGATCGCAACTGAATTTTTATTAGCCACATCTGAAACTTAATCGCCCATGGCGAGTGTGGCGACCTTTAGCGCTAACACAGATATCAAGTAATTATATCAGATTAGCTCCAACTCCATCCAAGATGGCCACCGTTACTAAAAATAGAATAGTCGATGCATGTTTAGGATACCATTTGCTGCCGGTAATGTGTTTAGTGCCAGTATGTTAGATACCATATTATATCAAGTAATTATATCAGATTAGTTTGATTCCCATCCAAGATGGCCACCGTTAATAAAAATAGAAATTTCTTGAATTGTACAAACCAGCCTTATTTGAAACCAAAAGATAATCAAATATTAACTGTAAGAGAATGGTTAGCAGCTCCTTAATAAATAATCTGTTTGTTTGTTTATGTTTTTTTGGTCAATTTGACATTTTGCAGAATATGGAAATAAATCACATTTAAGCAACAACAAAAATTTAATTGATTTCTTTAAAATTAATCGGTAAATTTGAGCTAAACTTGACTGTGATAGTCTTTTGATGATCCTCATTCTAATATATATCCAGTTGATTCGAACTTCATCCAAGATGGCTGTCATTACTAAAAATAGAACATTATTGAATTGGCCAAATCTGCCTTATTTGAAGCTGAAATCTGCTCAAATTTTAACTGTAAGAGCATGGTAAAGATCTTTTTAACATACATGTATATGATGTGTTTTTTCGTAATTTTACACTTTTGTTGATTATTGTCAGATTGTGGAAATAAGACCTATTTTTAAGGTTTCTTCAGGTGTTATATACATATTTTTATTACTTTTTTTAAGGCATTTGTGAAGCCATATGTAATCACATTTACAAGATTGTTATTAGGAATAGATCAAGCTGTTGGATCAGGACATTTAGCATGTGTAAGTATTATTTTGTCATGTTTATTTCTAAGCACCCAATATTAAGGAGTAAGAACAAAGGCTGGTTGGTTCAAAATCAGGATAATGAGTCCCAGTGGAGCGACATGTTTATTCACAGACTGTTGTTTCAGTGAATTAACACTATAAAAACCTAACTAAGCGTACATATCGAGTACAAAGCGGACATTATCATCATCTCATAAAAAGGTATCTTGTTCTCGCCATGATATGGCTGAAAATTGTTCACTTTGTGTTAAACAACAATCATTCACTCAATTTCTTATATTTTATTAAATGTATGTGTGATTTAGAATTGTAATTTGATATTGTACAAGTTCAAAAATTTAATGTGTTGCATATCAGTTAGAAAATTACCATACGTCAATCAAAGATTTTAGTGTTGGATATTCAAGAAAATTACCATACGTCAATCAAAGATTTTAGCATCAGATATTCAAGAAAATTATCATACATCAATCAAGGATTTTAGTGTCAGATATTTAAGAAAATTACCATACATCAATCAACGATTTTAGTGTCAAGATAATTAATCAAATTACCATACGTCAATCAAAGATTTTAGTGTCAGATATTTCTTTTGTTGGCTTCTCTAAATAAAAACTCAGTTTGAGAGGAAACAGCAAAAATTGTCAATTGAATTGAAGAAAAAGGTTTAGAAACATATCAATTAAAATATTTTGTTATGTTTGAAATAGATGAAAATAAAGAAGGAAGATCTATGGATAAGGACATATGGTAGATTATATCAGAAGTTCTGTTCTACAACATGTGAAATACCTATAGCTATATACAGAACACAGTTACAAAGTAGTGGAGAAAAAACACCTGTAAGTTCAGGAATTTCAATAAGTTTTTATATTGGAAAAAATGGGGGAATATTAGGATTTTCAGATTTCGTCATTGATTGTAAAATATTTATTTTTTTTACTATTAATTTTTTTTTGGTCAAATGTTTTGTATATTACTTGCCATGGAAATAAATTTAAAAATACAGAATTCTTTCTATTTTAATTTGTCATTTACCAATACTTTTCATAATTTTAAAAACTGCTAGAATTAAATAAATAAGAAAATACCAACCTTTAACATAATCATTATATTACTTAATTCTTTATTTTGTAAGATAATTTGCTTCTATATTTGCTCAATGTAAAAATGATCTTAATTGTTTTGTTTGTTATTAAATGATAATCAATTCTTGTATGTATATGCCATATTTACACACATATCAAGCTTTTTTTTTGCTATACATGTTTATTTACAACCTATTGTAGTATATTCTGACAATCTAAAAATAGATGTTTGTTGTATCTTTTATTTATTAATTTGCTTGGTGATACATTAACATCTAATGACATCCTGTTTGAGGTCATGTCAGGGGTTATATTTTCAAACGACCATTCAGCAATTAGGCTACATTTTAAAACTGAGTACATGCCAAGAACCGTTGTCTGATTGGTCAATTTGCAAAAATATATTTTACTGTCTTGCATATGATTGGACAGTCAAAGATGAATGTTAAATCACTTGTATGAAAGATAACCTGACATGACCCCAAATGGCATGTTGTTAGATGTTGGCATATCGCCAAAGAAGAAAACGTTAAAAAAAAAGATACATTAAACATCTTATTTTAATTAGTTATTTATGCTGATAGCTTTAGTTTTGTTTCTACTCTATTTAGAGCTCAACATTCGCAGGCCGCGATCAGTCTGCACTCAACTTAGCATTTAGAAACTCAGTTGTAAGTAAAATCCTTTTATTTGTTTTGGCTATTTATAGATTTTGTATTTCCCCACTTTCTGTTTTGCTATTGTAGAAAAGCACATAAATGAAACAACATATAAAAATAGAAAGGGATGATAATTTATGAATAATAAATTTAGAATGATAAAAATAGGTCGTTACAGGACTCCCCCTTTCTGTGTTGTTTAGTGAAGCATGAAATTCCTAAATTCTTTACTTTTTACATTTTTCTTGTTATCTTTCTTATTTCTTATAAATTTGTTAAATCAGTTTGAATTAGATACTTCATTAATGCAGGGCCATCATAACAGCATAATAGGCCCCCGGGCAAAGCGGTGCACTGGGACCCCCTACCTACACAACCACTCACAGGAATAAATAATGTAAATAGTTGATAAATTTAAACATATGTTTATTGTATTTGTACTTCCAACAAATTCAGTGTTTAAACATTAAAAAACATGCTGTATACAACATACATAGATTAGCATGGACCCCTATGGTTGTGGAGCCCCCGGGCAACTGCCCAGCGTGCCCATGTGTTAAGACGGCACTGCCTTAATGAGATTGTTAGTTTAAGAATAATTTATTTTAAGATACCTAGATACATGTACTACATTATTAGATTGTTAGTCACATAATTTATGTGATTAATATGAAATATGAATTGATATTTCATTTATTTAATTTTACATGTTTGATAAGCGCTGTTTTCATTATACATACATGTATGTATTTTGTAAGAAAGAATATGGATGTAAATGAACAAACTTGGGTAAAAACTAAAAGGTACAAGAACAGTATTTTTTTGTTGATGTTCTTCATCTCGTGTTTACTGTGAGGTCTTCAATGCTCAGCTGTTGACAGAATTTTTAACCATTATTCATATACATATGAGGAAAGTACCAGGATACATACATGAAATAAATATCTCCAGTTAATCAGCAATTTATGCAAATAAAATTTTATATTGTTGTAGTTTTTAATATTACATGTCATGTCTTGCATTTAAAACAAGACATTTTTGGATTGCTTGACACAAAAAAATTGCTACATATTTGGAAATATTATCAGGGATACCGCATTGAAACCAAAATTTGAATTTTTGAGATCAGATGCCATTGGTTAATGCCCAATTGTTTACAGCCTTTACAACCAATCAATTGTTTTGCTGTGAATGAGATGAGAAAGTCCCAAAAATGTTTTATTAAATGGCAAATTACATCATAGCAACAACAAAAAACCCAAATTATGAGTATTTTATTAATAATATATTTTTTCATAAAGTTTTGAGTAAGATTATTACATGTTAATGTTGTAGTGATACATGGAATGTTGTTAATTATTTTTCTTTAGAAAAGAAGAAGACCAGATCCAACGAAGTCACATCCAGAAGTAGGCCAACCACTTCTATATATATAGCATGATATCTAGGCCAAACACATTTTATCTATATATATATATATAGCATGTTGTAGATCTTCTTTCTTTCACTCTTTTTTCTAGCTTTAGAAAACTCAATTTGATCTACTTTTAAAGTTGACTTATCATCAAAACTTAGTTTATATGACATAAAACTCATTGCATTGGTAACTTTAACCTATATAGCTATCCTGTTTAGGCCCTTTGGTTTACTTGCCACCAATTTTTTTTTTTAATTATTTGGCTTTCCAATTTGGGTAATTGGTTCGTTGTTGTTCTGATAATTGAATGACAAGAGAAATTATTTTGTACAAACTATCTTATTTTTACCAAGAAATTCAGACTGCTGTTTGAAAACCAAGAGGCAATTATAAAAAAAAATAAAATAAAGAAGACTGGTGGTTACATCGTCCATCCAAGCTCTAGTATGAGGCCTTTGTGTCACAACCACCATTACAAAATGAGAAATTTGAAGTGGTACTTACTGGTGATCAATTGCTCTTCCTGTTTATTATTAATAAAATAACCAAGACTAGTCATGATATACCTGAAAATAAGACCTAATCATTAAATTCAATGAAAAGTCTCTTTGAAATTGTCTGCCCCTACCAATATTCTTGAGTTGTCTGCTCCTACAAATACTTTTGAGTTGTCTGCCCCTACCAGTACGTTTGAGTTGTCTGCCCTTACCAATATGTTCTCCGTTGTATATATAGTCAATCCTTTTATTTCATGTTTTGCTTTTATGCCATTTATTAACTTAGAAAGAGCAAATACAGTTTAAAAATAATGAAGTTGACTTTAATTTGAAATTGATGTTAAACTTTAAAAGTTAGATAAAGTTGAAGTAGACCTTTACACAAAACTCAGACATTTATTGTTGATGTATGATTGTTTTACATAGCTGATGATGTTGCTGTATATCTCAAAACTAAAATAAGGCTCTCTGTTCTAAATGGGAAAACTTTAGACAGATCGTCACAGATCCTTCTAGGATAAAATTTTGATGAATCCCAACTAAAACAACTTAAACAAGTGCATTCTTTGTTATTTTTTAAGTCCCAAACATAAACGATGAGTCCAGGACTCACCCTACACATGTTGCAAGTATATCTGATTGTTTCCATAAATTTTGACTTTTTGTTCTAAACAGGAAAACATTAGAGGGATAGTTTCCCTAAATTTTGGCATTCTATTCTAAAATGTAAAAGGATCGAGGGATCGTTTCTCTAAATTTTTGCATTCTATTCTAAACTGGAAAACTTTAGAGGGATCATTTCCTTAAATGACTATAGGTTTGGGTTCTTATCATGACAACCAATGACTACAAAATTTGTATTTGCTGCGTCTGCGATGAGAACACATGATCAAGGAGTAAGATCATAGACTGGTTCATTTTCGCTAGCCAAGGGTTACGATCCGCTGGCGCTCTACTCATCTAGAGTGGATCGTAACCCTTGGCTAGCGAAGATGAGACTGGTTTGGTCAGTGTCAAGATAATATGACCTAGTAGAGCAACATATCTACATATGGAGGACTATTGTCTTAGAGAGCTAGCACTATAACATTTTGGTTTAATACTAAGTGCAGGCATCATCATCATCTCATTAAAAAATATAACATGTTCACACCATATATTTATTCCTCAAAATTATTCGCTTGGTGTTTAAACAACTCCCATGCACTCACTCGCTGTACACATGATCTGAACTTGTACAGAACCTTAACATTCCTCAACACCACAATAACACCATTTTATGAACTCTTCACGTCAATATCATACATTATTTATTTTTACTTAGTATTTGGTACAATTACTGTGCCTCACCTAGCAACTTATATCTTCATGGAGTATTCATATTGCCCTGACCAGTTTAACTTACTGGTCAAACACTAGGAACTTTTATGCTTCTGTTCTCTCCAATCTCAGATTTGCAGTTGATCAACCAATTTTTCAATTTCCAATTCAATCAGTAAAATTAGTATTGGAATATCTAGAAGTTGAAAAAGGGTTATAATAACAATAATTATTTGAACAAGATTTAACACTTTTGTTAATTTTTAAAAACTGACTTTAAACATTTAACGACTGTTTTAAGTTAATAATAGAATTGATTTATACAGCAACTTTTTGAATGGTTCATAATTACACATTTTTTTTTATAAATGCTTGATAATTTTTTGGTATTTAGATATTTCTTTATATTATATTTAAAGAATGTTTTATGCTAGAATTATATATTCAAAATTAGCTTTTATTAATATTTCTGTAACCAAGGAACCTTCACTTCTATAAAATATGTGATTGTTTTTCAGGATTATTGTGTTTAATGCCACTTTCAACAATATTTCAGTTATAAAGTGCCACTTTCAACAATATTTCAGTTATAAAGTGGCGGTCAGTATAATTATTGGAGGCAACCAGAGTACCTGAAGAAAACAACCGATCTATCACAAGTCACTGACAAATTAACTGTTTCACATAATGTTGTGTTGAGTACACCTTGCCATGAGTCGGATTCGAACTCACAACTTTAGTGATGATAGGCATTGATTGCATAGGTAGTTTTTAATCCAACTACCATACGACCACGATGGCCCCGATTTTTTTCATACATATGTTATTGTTTTGTGCCGATCTTTTTACTAGAGTTAGCTATGTCTCTTTAGATAATTACATCTCAATTCTTCTTTTTATACCAGTATAATACATCTGAATGGAGCACAACAATACTACAAAGTAGATACAAAAGATTATAACAAAATGACACTAAAACAATACAGCAGTTTTATAAGGTCATCACTTCTACAATGCAAAAATGACTTTTTAGTAAAAAGTGATATAAATGTAAATGAAAATGAGAGAAAATAACAGGACTTTTATTATTGTTCTACATTATAAGTACACATGTGTGTGTTCTATGATATAATATGTTCTACATTATAAGTACACATGTGTGTGTTCTATGATATATGTTCTACATTATAAGTACACATGTGTGTGTTCTATGATATATGTTCTACATTATAGGTACATGTGTGTGTTCTATGATATATGTTCTACATTATAGGTACACATGTGTGTGTTCTATGATATATGTTCTACATTATAAGTACACATGTGTGTGTTCTATGATATATGTTCTACATTATAGGTACACATGTGTGTGTTCTATGATATATGTTCTACATTATAAGTACACATGTGTGTGTTCTATGATATATGTTCTACATTATAAGTACACATGTGTGTGTTCTATGATATATGTTCTACATTATAGGTACACATGTGTGTTCTATGTTATAAGTACACATGTGTGTGTTCTATGATATATGTTCTACATTATAGGTACACATGTGTGTGTTCTATGATATATGTTCTACATTATAAGTACACGTGTGTGTTCTATGATATATGTTCTACATTATAAGTACACATGTGTGTGTTCTATGATATATGTTCTACATTATAGGTACACATGTGTGTGTTCTATGATATATGTTCTACATTATAGGTACACATGTGTGTGTTCTATGATATATGTTCTACATTATAGGTACACATGTGTGTGTTCTATGATATATGTTCTACATTATAGGTACACATGTATGTGTTCTATGATATATGTTCTACATTATAGGTACACATGTGTGTGTTCTATGATATATGTTCTACATTATAAGTACACATGTGTGTGTTCTATGATATATGTTCTACATTATAGGTACACATGTGTGTGTTCTATGATATATGTTCTACATTATAGGTACATATGTGTGTGTTCTATGATATATGTTCTACATTATAGGTACACATGTGTGTGTTCTATGATATATGTTCTACATTATAGGTACACATGTGTGTGTTCTATGATATATGTTCTACATTATAGGTACACATGTGTGTGTTCTATGATATATGTTCTACATTATAGGTACACATGTGTGTGTTCTATGATATATGTTCTACATTATAAGTACACGTGTGTGTTCTATGATATATGTTCTACATTATAGGTACACATGTGTGTGTTCTATGATATATGTTCTACATTATAGGTACACATGTGTGTATTCTATGATATATGTTCTACATTATAGGTACACATGTGTGTTCTATGATATATGTTCTACATTATAGGTACACATGTGTGTATTCTATGATATATGTTCTACATTATAAGTACACATGTGTGTGTTCTATGATATATGTTCTACATTATAAATACACATGTGTGTGTTCTATGATATATGTTCTACATTATAAGTACACATGTGTGTGTTCTATGATATATGTTCTACATTATAGGTACACATGTGTGTGTTCTATGATATATGTTCTACATTATAGGTACACATGTGTGTGTTCTATGATATATGTTCTACATTATAAGTACACATGTGTGTGTTCTATGATATATGTTCTACATTATAAGTACACATGTGTGTGTTCTATGATATATGTTCTACATTATAAGTACACATGTGTGTGTTCTATGATATATTTATTGTTTTTTTAAGTGTGTTTCTATTGCACCTTTACTATTTTTAACTTTTATAGAGTTTTTTTTACATTTTATATTAGATTTGTGGTTCAGTATCTTTTTTCGACAATCCAGTATACCGTATAAGGATGGTCGTTAGCTATTGTTTAAACATATACATATATTTATAACCCTTAGTTCTAAACTATCCTTGGAAGTTTTAATGTTTATGACTTTCAATAACTACATATACATAAGATATATTTGTGCTAGTTAGAATAGCCAAATACCTGTAATAGCATGTATCAGTTTACATTTTAAAGAATGCATGAACTGAACTGCATGGTTTGATTAGTAAAGTTAATTATAGAATTAGATTGTACTTGAGTAGAAATACATGATTTTACAACATGGCTGAAAAAATATTTTTGATGTTTTAATAAAAGGCAAGGAAGTATTATCTATAGAAATGTATCTTCTATACAGGTACATGGTCTTATGGTTATAAAATTTTCAAGTATGAATTTTACACTTGTATTTGAAAATTATCCAATCAGAACGTCATATCCAAAAATACAGCATTCTGATTGGACGATTTTGGAGGATGTGTATAAAACTTGTACTCAAAAAAGTTTTATGACTGTGACACCTATTCACCAATGAGATTCTTGCTCAACTCGAAACAAAGTTTAGTCAACATGTACCTTAGACAATTTACTCACTGATACTCAATAACTCAAGTATCCTTTATCACTTAATCAGGTTCTCATGATATAGGTCAAAGTAAACATTAGACTAATTCAGAAACAGAACATCCATGTACATTTGATACTCTATAAAATTCAAATTGACCAATCATGAACATTGGAATGGAAGTTTACCCATAATGCATTTCTTTATCTATCTGTCCATTGACATTCAATTATCAAACAATGTAATTAAGGTTTTTCTTGTGTTTCAGTTTAATTTCTATAAATCCTAAGGGGGTGGGGAGGGGGGTGTTTCTTGTCTTTTCATATACAATAATAATACAGTGTTTGATGTCCTGATATTTTCTAAGGAAGCATCTTAGTGATAATGTAAAAATTTTATATCTTGTAGTCCTTGACTTCTACAGAATTTTCGTACTTGCTTTTATTGTTAAGGCATCTGAGATATTCTCTTTTTTAAGTTTTCGACTTTATGTTCGGCAAATTAAATAAAAGATTTTTCTCTTTAATGAATTGTGTTTGATTTACGATATTGAACTTTTGAATGATGGACAATGCATGCATCTTATAATGATTATTTGTAAATAATTGATGTTCCTGTAGCGCAGTCTGCTGCGCTTGAGCTTATTGAATAAAGTTGAAAGTTGAAGTTGAATTAATCTCATTTCCATTCTATTGGTTAAATAATATGTATTTTCCTTAGGTGTCTTTAAGTCTGATTGATTTAGACAGTGATGAGGAAGAAGGGAGATGTCACATGACACCAGAGAGACATGAGATTTGTCAAATGGTACGCTGTCGTATGCAAAGTCTTAAACAACCTCTCAGTGATTATGGTAAGTACTTAGTAATATAGGCTATTATTAGTAATTTATGCAGTTAACCTTTGACCTCATTTAGGGATAAAATAAGTATAACAGACTAACTCTGATACTGAAGATTATTGTTCAGTGTGATATATGCTGTTATATTTATGTTAATCAACATTATATCAGCATGTCAACCACATGGTGTAATGGTTAGCATGCTCGAGTCGAGTGTGGTAGATCGTAGTTTCGAGCCCGGCCAGGTCAAATCAAAGACAATAACATTGGTATTTGGTTCTTCTGCGCTAAGCACACATCATTTAATGACTAATATAAATGACTGGTTGGCTTGGAATCAATGTTACTTGGATTATCCTCAACATTTTATATGATTTTGTTTCTTTTGAAATTTCAACATGGATGCTTTTGTCAATTATGTACATGTTATGTATTCTGATTGGCTTTTAACTAAAGACACTGTCACAAGATGCAATTTATTTGTCTAATTTTTTAAGGATTCTGCAACTGCAGCACATGTACCATAAGTTGAATGGCCAAGTGTTCACACATTCTGACTTTCCATTAATTCAATAAAACACCAACCGATTTTGAAATGATGTTTCTTTCGTGCTCGTGCAATACGATTTTTGCTAAAAGCGTCTCATAAGTAAAAATCTGATGGAAAATGGTAGCATGTGACTACACGTTAACATTTTTTTTATGTTTCAGATGCAGCAAGTGATAAAAGGAATACTATATCTTACGTGATAATTAACCCAAGTTATGACTTACGCTTGAAGGAGGATGACATTATGTAAGTTTTATCTTATACTAAATAAAAAGAAATAGAAAAAATTGTAAAAATGAAAATTAATAAAAATTGTAAAAAATGAAAATTAATAAAAAAAAAATTGTCATGCCAGGCATGCGCCGGAAAGTAACCTTCATCAAGTTGAAGATTTTCCGTAATGAAAGAAGAAGAAGAAGTTGTTTTACGAATAGCCACATTTAATTAAAATTAGCATTTGTGGTGACGTAGGAAATGTAACAATAACGAGGAGAGAAAAAAAACAACATACCACTTCAAGTACATTAATACATAATGCTGGTAATAAAAGCATAGATGTCAGAAAGTTATATCCAGTTCACCTCACCAAGGGAGGTAATCAAGCTCACAAACATCTATCACATAAAGTTATATCCAGTTCACCTCACCAAGGGAGGTAATCAAGCTCACAAACATCTATCACATAAAGTTATATCCAGTTCACCTTACCAAGGGAGGTAATCAAGCTCACAAACATCTATCACATAAAGTTATATCCAGTTCACCTCACCAAGGGAGGTAATCAAGCTCAAACATCTATCACATAAAGTTATATCCAGTTCACCTCACCAAGGGAGGTAATCAAGCTCACAAACATCTATCACATAAAGTTATATCCAGTTCACCTTACCAAGGGAGGTAATCAAGCTCACAAACATCTATCACATAAAGTTATATCCAGTTCACCTCACCAAGGGAGGTAATCAAGCTCAAACATCTATCACATAAAGTTATATCCAGTTCACCTCACCAAGGGAGGTAATCAAGTTCACAAACATCTATCACGTAAAGTTGTATCAAGTTCATTGCGATATGGGTGTAAATTAAACTGTCAACTTTTACATGATAGTAGATGTAAATCCTAATAGCTTATTATCGTATCCATGACTACCCCTTCCAGGCTTGAATGAAATCACCATATTGTGTCTGATTACAGTATAAGAAAGTCTTTTCTTTGCATTTACTTAACACCTCTATATTTTATTATTTGTACAGATATCTTGTAAAACCAAGTTCATTATCACCACAGCCATCTCCATTAATTGACGAGAGGAAAAAGATGCAGTCACAACCGAGGGAGGAACCGACAGGGGCAGATAACTCTGATATAGAAGCTACGACAAGTCATTTTATGAAGGACAGTCGATCAGAAGACGTGGGCATTGATACACCATCAAATGGTTCCCTGCCAGGCAACAATAATGTATGTTTACACTCTATCATTTTACGTGTAGGGGAGGGAGTTCAGGTTATGGTGTTTAATGCCACTTTCAACAATATTTCAGTTATATCGTGGAGAAAACCACCAACATGTCGCAAGTCACTGACAAACTTTATCACATAATGTTGTATCGACTACACCTCGTCTGAGCGGGATTCAAACTTGCCACACTATCATCATTTTATGTAGGGGAGGAAAAGTTTAAAGTTACCAAAGGGATATAAAACCTGTAAATCAAAGGACAGATGATACAATGGCCAAATGAAAAAAAGGACAAAAAGAGGAATAATGATCCACTAAACACTACTAAAAATGATGGGGATGAACTCAAGTGCTCTTGAAAGGTAAATAGTTCCTGCTGCACTGGTGGCATCCGTCATCTTACTCTTGTTAATAATCTAGTTATAAGTTATAAAAGAGGAAATGTTGACGGGATTGCCACTACGACAAACGGAACATATCCATGATCAATGTGTGACGCAAGACAATCCATGTCACGATTTCCTTCTCGAAACTTTGGAAGTGATGACTTCAACAACCATCCATGGGGTACAATTTATTTCTACCTGCATTATTGGAGAAGTCTTTTTATTTGTTGTAAGTTGTAACTCTTATGACTTACGATTAAAATTAGTTTATACATATACATAAGTGTAATTTTAGACTTACGATTTACGATAAATTTAGTGAAACGGTCGTCTGATTCCTATCTCCTCCATTTCTTGTTGCTATCATAACATTGGCCCATAGACCAATACCAGTACCACCTATTTACCCACATAATTTATGTTTGTTTTGTCATGAATATAGCTGATCAATGTTTCTTCCTTAATAACTTGACTGCTCCTTTAGAAATTTTAACACAATGATTCTTGTTTTGTTTTTTTTGTTTTTTATCTTGTTGTATTTTACATGGTTTATGGTTTATGGTGTTTAATGCTACTTTCAACAATATAACGTGGCGGTCAGTTTTATTGGTGGAGGAAACCGGAGTATCCGGAGAAAACCACCAACCTGTCGCAAGTCACTGACAAACTTTATCACATAATGTTGTATCAAGTACACCTCACCTGAGCAGGATTCGAACTCACAACATTAGTGGTGATAGACACTGATTGCGCAGGTAGTTGGAAGGCGAACTACCATACGATCACGACCATGACGGCCCCTTACATGTAATTATATAAGCTACATTTTGTTGTTTAGAATATAATTTTGTTGTCTTCTCTTTTAGATCCCTATAGTGTTTGTAGATGATAGTGATGACAATGAGACACACTCGCCTGCCTCACAGCAACCAAGATTTCATCTAGGCAACGAGCAACATATTCCATCGAAAATAAAAACCTTCCGAAACAGAAAAAAGGGATCCGTACCAGATCTGTATACTGATCACAATGAATTCCATAAAGAGCCTCTTACAAGTAAAAAGTCGGCGCCCGAATTACGAGGAGGGGGACTTAAAGGAACAGTTGTGTGAAAATACCATCCTTTTGTTTTGGCAATTATGAGTCACAAGTCACTGATCGTCACCTAGCTTTTCAGCTGTTAATTGAAAACTTCCCAGAATTCAGTAGAGTCATGGAGGATATATGACGGAGGAAATATACCGTAAGACGGACAAAGTGAAAATGTAGGAACATTTTCTTGTTTGATGTTGATAGATTGAAAAGAGCAGGCATTTTAAAAAGTTGACATGCAAGCATTGTGTAACAAAGAAAAACAAGAGTTCAAATATACATTTGTTAGATGATATATATCTACACATACAATTATGGAGTGAAATTATGTGAGATATATGTATGAATCTGAAATATTTATATGAAGGGAATTTTAAAAGGATCAAAAAGTCATTTTTGCATCTTAAAAAAGATATTTTCCAGTGAAAATATTTGCTAGCATTGTGATCAGACAATAATTTTGGTTGCATACAAAACATTTACAACTTTGTGAAGTAGCAATAAGGATGGTTTTTGCTTCTTTTTTTTGCTTCTTTTTTTTTTTTCACAAAAGTCGGGTGAGATTTTTGTATCTATTAGCATCCATATGTCATCTGCTGTCATTAAAATTGCTTAACTAAAAGAAAATAATGTTAGCAGGGATTATCATTTGGAAGAGAAGATTCAGCTTTCTATAAATAAAGTGTATCCTCCCTGGGAGGGGTTAGTAAGAAGTTTAAATGGAGGATTAAGTAAATATTTTTTTAGATCTTCTCAAGAACCAGAATTAGAAGTGCTGCAATATTTGTTGTTCGCATTATTGTTGATTTAGATTTGTACAAAGGTTCCATGGTCAGTAGGTAAGGTCTGAGCCTTTGTGTTCAAATAGGCTCAATGGAGAAGATTAAAAAAAATCTTTAGAACTAGCAATTAAATTCTATTTTGTACCAATAAAGGTCATGTGGTCTATTGAGTACAAGTCCTCGGACATCAAAATTTTAAAATATACTTTACCAGATGAGCAATATAGGCTTATGTGAACCTCTTGTTCTTTTTTTCTTTCTTTTTTTTTTCTATAACTATTGCTTGTAGTCTATTATTTGTTTATACATGTACAATGTACCCTACATTTTATTAGTTAGATTCTATATGTGAACAAAATATTTACAGAAATGTTTCTGACAAAGTGATGCTGGTGGCCATCTTGATCTTTGTCATATTTATATATTTATTTTTCTTTGCTATATGTTTTTTTTCTTTATTGCAGATGAGAATACATATTACATGGAAAAAAAAACGTTGTCATTGTCATTACATTTCATATTTTAGTCTTCATCTCACAAACCAGTGTCCAACTAACAATAGGCTTGACTAGAATGTTACATAGATGACCTTCTTTGATCTTAACACCATTCTTATAATTGATCATATTATATAATATTATTATTTGTTTTAGCATTCACTGGGAATTAGAAGAACCATGTAGATTTTGCACAGTCAAAGGCCACTGTTTATATAGGGGCATTATAGTAAGTCAGATTAGTGGTTCCTATGTAGTGGGAAGCCGTCTTGTGATCGTATGGTAGTTGGATTTACAACTACCTATGCAATTAGTGCCTATCACCATTAAAGTTTTGAGTTTGAACCCCGTTTGTGGCGAGGTGTATTCAATATAACATTATGTGATAAAGTTTGTGAGTGACTTGCGACAGGTCAGGGGTTTTCTCCGGGTACTCCAGTTTCTTCCATCAGTAACACTGACCTCCATGATATAACTGAAATATTGTTGAAAGTGGCATTAAACACCATAAACCAACCGAATCAACCTATGTGATGGACTGTAATCTAGTCAGAATTAAGCTTTTTTTCCTGTACTTTTTTATTTAGGGTTGTAAACTGGTTTATGAATCAAACAGGGATGCAGTTCATTCTTATTGTTCTTACTAAGCTCAACCTTTCTTTGTTTCATTTTATTGGTAATCTATACATTTTTTCTTTGATCTCAACGACAGATATTTACAGTATCAGAATTTCATCATTCAGTGTGACTTTAGAAATCATTATGACATCACTTATAAAAGCAATAACATCTCTACATACAATATCACTAGTATTACAGCTCATCCATCAGACTCTCTGTGATACCAGTGATAATGTCTGTCTCGATCTTCATAACTACAATTATTCTATATATACATTTTGGATATTTTTTCATTTATAACCGGTATGCATTTTTCAAATAATATATATTGGATTTTTAGTCCGTTATTCGTCCCTTTATTCACCCGTTATTATGTCTGAAATGTAATTGTGTTCCTTGATCTGGATTTGAAAACCATTTTAAACAATATATATATATCCATAATTATGTTAAGATGGAGTGTTGAATGTATCGTCGAGTTATTTATTAACATTTCATTTTTTTCATTGCTGAGATTAATTTTTTCCCTAAGGAAATCAAGATGCCATTTTCATATTTTAAAAATGTCATGTTTATTTTGCAAACACCAGAGTTGTGCCCCTTTTGGCTAAAACTTGCAGCAGTCTGCTTTACAGCATAGTCAGGTAAAATGTTTTCTTTGAACCAAATTTATTAACAATGTTAAGCTTTTAAATGACTTTGACAATCATTTTTTTCTGTCATTTTTGTAATAATTTTTATACCTTTTCTACCAAGGATTTTTCTATTAATGTGTTTAAAATATAGCTCTCAACCAGATGATCAATTGCAAGTTCCATAGAATCTCAGTCTCATTTTTCATTGTTCTTCCAAAACCAGGAAAGACATCTGTGTATCCACACATTTTTGTTTTTTATATTAAAATTTACACTTGTTTACACGTTTGTAATTTATACACAACAACATAGCTATATTTCATATCATAACATGGCGCCATCTTACTATAAAGCTCAAAATAGTCATTATTCTTGCACAAGAAATAATACCATAAAAATAAATGGTCTTGTTTTTTAATTTTTTTATTTGAGGTGAGAGGTATTTCATCATTTTGGCAGTTGAAATTTTACACTTGTTAAAATTATTTGAACCTAGTCAGTGTAACACAGTTCTTTCAACTAATAATTTGTTTTATTATCAGTTTTATATGTACATTAATTTGCATTTTATGCCATCAATAATGTTTAATATACATGTTTATTATTTACCAATTTTTTTTTTTTTTTTTGTGGAGTGCAATATTTGTTTTCTTTGTTTTATTGTTTATTTTTGACAATTTGTTATTTATTTGTTAATTTTGTTGTTTACCAATATTCGTAACCTTTTATGGTTCATCGATTTATGTATTTATTTATTGATACATACATTTGATTATAGTCCGTTTGACTTCTATAAATTTGCAGGTAAAATTTCCTAAAAATCCAGTTTTCAACAAACATAATTCTAGATGTATATTAATAATAATAAATTTTAAGTATGCAAAACAAGGAAACGCAGAAAAAGCTACATGCGCCGTGTATGAAGTTTTAAAACTAGGTAGACTTCACAACCTCTTAATTAAATGTCAGTTGAACCTTTTTGATAAAATGGTAAAACCTGTGTTATTATACGGTTGTGAAATATGGGGGTATGGGTAATAATGATATTTTGGAAAGGGTACATCTAAAATTTTGTAAATTATTGTTAAATTTAAAGACATCGACCCCCTCTTACATGGTTTATGGAGAACTTGGAAAATACCCCATAGAAATAGATGTTAAAGTGAGAATTATTTCATTCTGGACAAAATTATGTTGTGGTAAAGAATCAAAATTATCAGCTATTATGTACAAATTGTGTTTCCAAATATCAGTTGAGGATAGATGTAATTTTCTGTGATTGAATAAAATTAGCAATATATTGAACGAATGCGGCATGTCTAATATCTGCAATATGCAAACCTTTCTAAATTCTACTTGGTTAATACACACTGTAAAACTTAAACTTAGAGATCAATTTGAACAAACTTGGCATTCATTGATAGATGATTCACCAAAGGCTAATAATTATAAGCTTTTTAAAACATCCTTCCAAATGGAAGACTATTTTGAACTCCTGGAACACAAAAAAGCCATTGATTTCTGCAGATTTAGAACCCCAAATCATAAGTTACCAATTGAGCAGGGTAGGTGGGATAATATTGATAGAAATAATCAAATATGCTTTCTGTGTAATAGTGATATCGGAGATGAATTCCATTATATTTTAGTGTCAATATTTTAAACCTAGTCGAAAATTATTACTATCAAAGTATTATAACAATCATTTGAATGTATTAAAATTCAGAAATCTTATAACTTCAAAAAACAACACTGTACAAGTTACCAAATTATGCAAATTCATAAAGGTATTTTGCGATCCAGGCTGAAATATACCAACCATTATTTATCTGATGTACTTGTAATTATTGTAAATACTAACTAAAATGTACTTCTCTATACCTATGTATATGATGGTTTGTTGAGAAATAAAGATATATATGATATATACGAATTCTGACAATTAATTTCAACATTTTTGGTCCATTATTAAAAAGGTTACCCATTAGGTCTCTATGTAAATTATATTTTCTGAAGTGTAATAATGGACAACAAAAATTTGAAATTAATTGTCAGTTGGTATATATCATATATTAATATACATCTAGAAAAAAAAAAAGTGTTGATTTAAAAACTGGATTTTTAAGAAATTTTTTCCGGACATTTATAGAAGTCAAACCGACTATAATAGATATTTATTTATCCAATTTTTGTACATGAGCTTCCTTGAAAATACCAGAGATCTTTTATATGTTTCTTGAAATCCTTATTTCTTCTAAATGTTCACAGGTCGTACACTTGTAAGTAAATAAAAGGTGGTTTTTTTCTTGACCTTTGCCCTTTTATGGTTCAAGGCTTGTTGTTTTAAATAGAGTTGTTGTGCAGTGGCAATTTTTTTTTTATTGACGCAAATTTTAAAATAAAAAATGGTTTGTCTGGTTGTTACAGATTTTATTCATACTTGCCAACTTTTGAAAATCTCCACGAGTTATTTTTTTTTTACATTCTGCGATTTCCTTTGTTGCCATATTAGCATTCATTGTTTTCTGTGATATATATGAATACATTTTTACATTTCCCTATTCTATACAAAAAAAGAGAGATGTATTAAACCTGCCTCCTACCAAAAACTGTAATTAGCATTTCCAACTATTTTGAGACATTATTGTGTTTGTGAATGAATAGGAAATAAAATTTAATTAAAATTTTATCTGGAGTTATTTCCCTTGATTTGAGTTTCAGGAAAATTAGATATCCACAATGTAATGTACTATAGGATGAAAGACATTTTGTTTGATTGAAGAAGACTGTATTATGTATTGTACGAGTTAGACCTATAAGAATTCTTATATCAGCTTTGTATTATTTAAAATGGCTACCAAATGGCACTTTATTTACTTGTAAAGAACACTGTCTAACTACTTTGACCTATTTAAGATTTTGTTGTATATCGAGATTATTTTTATGAAATAAAAATATGTTGATCATGAATCTTTCTTACACTTCAACTACTCCAGTCTCATGTTTAAAATGTTACTTTTACCTGTAACATGAATGCATTCTTTTCCTTTCATCTTTTTATGGTTTATATACCAGAATGTAAGTAACAGCTAAGAACCAATAATACACGCAGTTACCAGATATTGCACACTTTAAATCTGAGCTGTAGTTTTATTACTCTTAGAGAGCCGTGCAATAATCAACAACCTAGATGTGATATTGCATGGTTTCATGTTACAAATCATTTATACCAGTTTTCTTTTTAAAAGGAACCGCATCGGTGGCCTAGTGGTTAGTGTGCTCGCCTCGAGTGCAGTAGATTTTGGGTATGAGTCAAACCAAAGACTATACAATTGGTATTTGTTGCTTCTCCGCTAAGCACGCAGCATTAAGGAGAAAGAGCAAAGACTGGTTGGCTTGGAATCAATAATGTGTCCGAGTGGAGCGGACTGTTGTTTCAGTGAGCTAGCACTAGAAAAATCCACCTAAACATGTTGGTCTAGTACAAAGATGACATCATCATCTCATTGAACAGCTATTTGTTCTCATAATGATTATAGCTTAAAAATTCAAATATGTATACTGCTGTAGGAGAAATTCTATGGAAAATTGTTTTAAATTACAACAGTGATGCTTCCTAAAGTACAAAGGTTAGGTAAATCAAAGACACGATTGTAACTACTCCAACAATAGTTCAGTTATATCGTGGCAGTCAGTTTTATTGGTGGAGGAAACCGGAGAAAACCACCAACCTGCCACAAGTCGCTGACAAACTTTATCACATAATGTTGTATCGAGTACACCTCGCCATGAGTGGGATTCCAACTCACAACTTTAGTGGTGATGGGCACTGATTACATAGGTAACTGCCATACGACCATGACATCCCCTATATAAGTATTGAACTTGTTCTCCTCCTGAATATAGCTGAAATACTATTCGATGAACGTTGGGCAATAGTCAATCAATCAATCTTATGATAGGCACAGGTTGTTGTAAATCCAACTACCATACCCTAGAGTACAATGAATTGTTAAATAAATTAGAGCTTATCAAGAACAACACAGTTCTTTCTTCTGTCATTTTATTTCTCTTTACCAATCACTCATGTATATATTACATAATTTAATAACAATTAACTACACAAAAACAAAGTCAAACCTTCACATACCAATCATCCTTCACATTTCATGATTTCACATTTTGGTTATGTGAACACCCACCCACTCACTCACTGTTGGATAATTCTATAAATAGTTTATTAAAGAGAATTCATTTGATAAATCTATTTACATATTTGCCCTATAATACAATGTACTGTTTATTCATCCATCAAATACACATTACTAACCATCTATATATAGATGTCATGGCCGTTTAAGAGTAGTATAATAGACAATTCTTTACATATTATTTCATTCAAAAATGTGAATCATCCAAAATGTGAATCGCTCAAAATGTGAAACCAAGAAATTAGAAATTGTGAATGTGAAAACAGAGATCAACAAAGATGCATGAAAATAATTTCAATAAAAACAAAACAATATTTGAAAAATATAAACATTTAGTAAGTACGGTTTTGACAAGCTCTAAATAAATTTTTACTTAGCAACCAAATTTGTTATTTTTTACTTTCATATTTTATCAATGACGTTTTTCTCTCAAGTTCAAAATTTTACTTGTAGCCTGTCAAAGTAGCATGTTGCTATAATCTTGCAGTAATATGATTCATTCTTTCAAAATTTAAGACTTTTTCAAGTCTTAAGCTTTAACCATCAATATTTAGATTCAAAACATGACACAAGTTTATACTACATTTTTAATCTACCATATCTGTTCAACAATGAATATGAGATGCAAAAAGAACAATCTGACAATCTATATATACATTGTACTATGGTAACCCAATCCAAAATGTTAATGAAAATTCTGTTTACATGCATAAAAATGACATTGCACTTTTATGAATTTTTGTTATTTTAATAAATATATGATTATTTATGGTTGAAGATGCACTCAAAACTATTGAATGTAAACACATGTAACAAGCAAAATAAATAGTTATGTCCCTTTGTGGACTTTAAAGAATGTAAACAATTCATATGTACAAAATAAAAATAAAAATTGTTATCGTTTTGTGAACATTCATATTATCTAAAATATTAAAGTAGGAAGATAAACCAAATAATCACAGTAAAAGTTGAGGAAATTGGAAAAAAATAAAAATATAATTTCAGGCCCTACAGCAAAAAGTGGTGGCTAATGAATACACATGGTGGAAATGCCCCATATCTACTGATACAGCTTAGTGGTAAGGGCAGCCAGAGTTCCCAGTAAGGGGGAAACGATTCACCGTATGTACCGAAATCATGATTATTTTGGGGACGGTTCGGTTCACGATACGTGGAGGCCGCTTACGATACAAACGATATGATGCTCATTTTTTGAAAAAAAAGTAGTGTTGAACTTCCGTTTTCTTCTTTTGGTGATCATTTAATTAATATTTTGAGAAAAGTGAATCGATTAATTTACGCTTTTAAAATTAATTAATCAAATATCAAATATTTATAATTTCCGCTAGTACGTAAGCGGCCTCATATTAAAAAAAAAACATGGCAGCGCCCATGTCAACCAGCATGGACTTCAAGGATTAGTTAGTTTCCTATAAAACGTATTAAGATACGTATCGTAATACATATCAAATATCGCGATACGTATCGCTTGTGGAAAAAGTGTATCGTTACACCCCTAGTTCCCAGAGAAAAGTACTGAGCCTTGACCAATGGCTTTAGGCTGTACCATATCTACAAGGTAGACCAATGAGCCCCTTAACAAGACTAACAAACATTCAATAATCACTAAATAAATAGAGCATTTGTCAACATCAGACACATACAATATTGAATTATAAATAGATATTCTTATCTTATATACATCATTCCTAATTCAATTAAAATACATGTATGTTAAATATGAATGGCTCCATTGATATTTGACACAACTGGATAAACTTTCGTCAAGGTAAAATTTAGTATTTTCTCAGGCTTTTCCTTAACAGGATTGTAGAATCTTCGAACAACTTCGTAGTTTGTTTTTTTTCTTCAAAATTTTAAAACATATTTTCAAATCATATATTTATAAATATCTTAATAACGTCCTTGAAGATGGTTGAGCTATTTAAAATGGTAGACAAGAAAATGTGATGAACCAATGGTTTAATGTTTCCTTAATTCGTTATAAACACACTGAGCTTGCATTGTCCACAATTAGTTTTGGCAGTTGCTTTATAATATGGATGGTATAAACAGTGTCGTCTGCTATTATTTCACAAAACCTTGTACACCACATGAAAATATATATATTCAGCGTCATTTTGAATAAGTTTTATCATTCACTATTGAACATAGTTCATTTTCAAAGACGAACTGTAAGATTTTATGACATTGAACGAAACGCAATTTTCACTTGGAAGAATTTACCTGCTGCATTTTCATTGGTTAATTTAATGTTCACCTTGATGTAAGGTTAAATCAAGTCGTATCAGATACTAATGGGGGGGGGGGGGTGTAGTTTATTTAACATACGATCTTAATCAGATAACATCGTTTCTTTCAAATCACAATAAAATAGGTATCACATTCAACAAATTGTACGTTACAATAACGTCCACCATTCACTATTACATCTTTGCCAGCCAAGAGTTTTCGATCCGCCTTCCCTCCTCTACACCCTGCAGCCAGATTTTGAATTACGAAATTACAGCTAAGGCTGCCAAAGGTGAAGATGAGGGGAGGCAGATTAAAAACCCTTGGCTAGTAAAGATGACAGCATTAAATTAACCAAGGTAAAAGGTATATACATACACTGAATACGATTTTTTAAACCACAAAAGTAACGAGGGAAAAACAATAGACCCTTTCACGATAACTACAGTTCTGCATTCATCTGGGACATTTGTGAGTGGTAATAATACTCTTTCCCATAAAATGACATCGTAGTATAATTAAATGCATTTATAACATCACAATATTTCTGTGAAATCATCATTTTTTCACTCATAAATGTTCCGGATGAATGTAGGACAGCAGTTATTGTGAAAGGGTTTATGGTAGTACTTTTTTAACTATTTCAGGTGGAATTAAGATATACCCTCCGCTCCCCACATCTGTCCAACCTATTTCCATAACCAAAACATTACTGATTGTTCCGACCAAAAATGAAAGGGACCCTCCTCTCTTCACCAGTAAGCTGCTGATAAAATTTCAAAACATTCTGAGAAACATTACTCAAGATATCATACGACATATCAAGTCCAATAACTCTGGAACGACAAAAGTGAAAATTGTCAAAAATGAAAGGGATCCTCCTCTCTTCACCGGTAAGCTGCTGATAAAATTTCAAAACATTCCGAGAAACACTACTCAAGTTATCATACGACATAGGGTAAAAATCCCATTGTCTGTCATATCAAGTTCAATAACTCTGGAACGGCAAAAGTGAAAGTCGTCAAAAATGAAAGGGGTCCTCCTCTCTTCACCTGTAAACAGCTGATAAAATTTTAAAAGATTCTAAGAGACACAACTCAAGTTATCGTACGACATAGGATTTGTCTACAGACGGACGGACATGCTGAAACCAGTATACCCCCCCTACAACTTCGTTGCTGGGGGTATAAAAAGTGATCGCCCAAACATGTCTGTACCGGACAGTTTCTCTCATTAATAATATCATTCTGAACTGTACAACAAAAGGACAAAAAAGTCATCTCAGTAAAAAAATATTTGGCATCTTAAATTTCCATATCTGAAAGACTTTTCTTGGAACAAAAAAATACAGTCAAACCTGCCTTAAAGGGCACCTCTACATAACAAATCACTTTCTATAAAGGGCACCTCTACATAACAAATCACTGTCTATAAAGGGCAGTCTCATTTTTCCCCATTGATGAATAGTACATATAATTTGAACCTGTATATAAAGGGCACCTGCTCATAAAGGTCACACTTTCATGTTCCCTTGAGTGGCCTTTACATACAGGTTTGACTGGCCTTTATATACAGGTTAGACTGTGTATCAAGACATCAGAAATATGACAATACAATTAAACTTGTCTTAAAGAACACCCCTATATAACAAACCACTGTCTATAAAGGACTGCTTTATTTTCAACACATCATAATTAATGTATGGTATATTACCTGTATATACAGGGATGATTTTGGATAGACAATAAAATATTTGAAAATCAATGAAAATAGCTGAAACCATTTACAACCCCTTTCAAAAATGTCATTTTTTTACCTGTTCTGACTGCGTCCTGCAATTACAGAAAAATAGCAGAAATCATTTAAATAACTGAAAAAAAAATCATCCTTGTATATAAAGGGTGTTTGGCCATAAAGGGCACTTCACTAGGTTCCTCTCTCTGTGCCATTTATACCATTATATACAGGTTTGGCTACATGAAAAATGTTTATTTTTTACATTAGAAATCAACTAAAAATAGAGCTTAAAACACAAGTACATTTAAATAAAATAAGCAAAGCAAATTTTGATTTTTTTCAAATACAAATTCAAAGATAGAAAAATGAGGATTTTCAATCAAAATGAAGCTAAAAACACTTGCATTGTACAAATAACGAGACGAAACGCCATATAAACTACACATTAGTTTTACGTTACAAAAAAAACTGCACAACAATAGATTTTAATAAAAAGGAAATAATATACATAGGAATGTTTAGAGATTTTATATTTCATTATTGATATACATTGTATATATAAAGTAGAATATTTTATATATTTTTTTCTAGCCAATAGCTAGTATTGTATATGTAGATTATTTGTATGGCACATTCAGGGCTTTTCAATAATTTTTCAAGTGTACCAGTACTTCACTAGTTACAGGAGGCACTTTTTATTAAAATTGTTACAATTTTCATGAATATCTTATACAACACAATTCTTGTCGATTACTGTCTGTACAGGTATATTAATTTAAACATTTATGGGTTTTTGAAGAAAGACGTGTTTTGTGTTGCCTGTTCCCAATTGACACACAAAATGACAAAGTTCAAAAAGGGGCTATAATTCGGAAGTGGGGAAAACTATCAATTTCAAGGAAAATAAAATAAGAGTCAGCTACTTTCATTTATTACATTTAAGAAATAATCTAGGCTAAGTCAAAATAATACCAAACCACATACAAGTGATGACTGATCCACAGTGATGACAATTCCCTCACATAGACCTTTGGTCCATGTAAGCTTAAAAAAAAACTGATAATCCCAAATCCCTACATCGTCTAAAATATCAAGCTGATCATGTATGCAAATGTACATGTATGACTAGTCAATGTATCAAGAGATCAGAAAGATTTACTATATTATAATGAGGTGGTGGGAGACAAAATGTCTGTTGGGATGTGGGAAATATACAATCTGAGCTGATGGGCGAAATATTGTATCTAATCTAAAAATGCAATTTTTAATGATTGCAAAAATAGCTTAAACACTTTTTCTATCCAATCAAATATGCATTTAATATTTTTTCTACTATGATTTGAATATAATTTATAATGCCAACTACCCATAATTCCATAAAATCGGTAAAATTCCACATGAAATAAAGAAAAATGGCGACAATATATGTTACTAAGATACCTCACTGGTAAAATATATTTTTTATTTCTGTCAAATTGACTTCATTTTCTGTTTAACTATATTGATCATGCAACACACGTTCGAGCGTTTAGATGGTAATGCATAATATCTAAACTTGCCGTCTAAAATCTTTATTATGTATCATATATTATCAATCAGGATGTGCTTCGATTTCCATGACAACCAAATTGGACCTGCTCCATAAAATCATCAGGTAATATTTATACTCGATATAAATTCTGCCAGTATAGCTTTACAGCTTGACGAGTTGTATATTTTTCTTTGACCAAACTTTCACAATCTTGTATATTTCCCGAACAAAACTTTCATAATTTCCACCGACAAAAATTTCACGATTAAGGTATTTCCACAACAAAAATTTCATCTGTATATTTTCCCTGACAAAACTTGCTCAATCTGTGTACTTCATCGACAAAACTTTCCCATTATGTGTATTTTCACGACAAAAATTACATAATCTGTATGTTTTCCCCGACAAAACTTTCCCAATTTGACTTTTTTCATAATCTGTATATTTTTCTCATTCACCCAATCTGTTTTTATCACAGGCAAAATAATATCAGTCAGATATATTTTAACATTTCAAATTTATAAATTAACATACAAAGCACCTGTCGTATGAAAATATGAATCTATGACCCATATATTAATCTTGTAGTACTCATAAACAATGATGTTTTTTTTAGAATCACAATACAAATACATAAAATCTAAAAATAAATGTTTTTCAAGACTTGGGATAGACACGACGCTGGTTGTATCTTTTAAGTCCTGGTTGAGACGTGGTATTTGTAGTTGACTGTGTCATCTGTGATGGGTTAAACAACATAGGCATAGAAGGGGGTCCAGACGATGGTGGGGGCATCTCTGTAGATTCTCGCTGAAATAATAAAAAGAAAATTACAAATCATCGAATGCATTGTGATTGGTTGGTTGGTTTATGGTGTTAAACGTCACTTTCAAAAATATTTCAGTTATATCGTGGTACTCAGATTTATTGGTGGAGGAAACCGGAGTGCCCAGAGAAAACTACAGACCTGCCGCAAGTCACTGACAACTTGATCACATAATGTTGTATCGAGTACACCTCGCCTGAGCGGGGTTCGGACTCACAATGTTAGTGGTGATAGGCACTGATTGCATAGGTAGTTTTAATTCCATCTACCATACGATCACGACCACTATGGTTCCTGCACGTGATACATTATATAAATATTACATAGATAAAAGAAACATGGTATTTAAACAAATAGTTTTACCACTTAAATCAAGTGCTTAAATGGGAATAATTTAATGAGCGAGTGAGTGATTGTTGCTGAACGCCAAATGAGTTGTTTATTGTTTTTGTTTATGATGTTGAACGCCACTTTCAACAATATCTAAAGTAATATCGTGGTGGTCAGTTTTATTGGTGGAGAAGACCACCGACTTTATCACATAATGTTGTATCGCCTGCGCTGGATTCGAACGCACAACTTTAATGGTGATAGGTTCTGATTGCATAGGTAGTTATAAATCCAACTATCATACGATTATGACTATGACGGCCCCTGCCAAATGAGCAATTATTTAGCTATATCATGGAAAAAATAAGTTAAACTCAATGAAATTATGATGATGATGTCTGCTTTGTACTAGACCATCATGCTGAGTTGGATTTTCATAGTGCTAGCACACTGAAACAACAAATTTCAATTTTGACAAATCGCTTTGACTAGACCAGTGCCCAAAACCCATGACCTCCCACACTTGATGCAAACGAGATTATGTTACACCACCGATGAAGTCAGAATAATTGAATGACACAACTAGTTGACTAATTTATTCTTTATGTCAATGCTTGGAAATATTTCCGTCATAACATGGCAATAAAACTGACAACCACAATATAACTGAAATATTGTTAAAAGTGGTGCTAAACACCATAGCCCTAACCTATATCATGGCATATATCATCATCACCATCAGTTCATTATTTCATGTCAAATATTACTGATTTTGTATAGAGGAGAATCGTAGCAGGTTTCTTTTTGTTTGTTTATATGTGTATTGCCATTGTAAATCCAATTATCAGGAGGGGGAATGGGGATCAAATTAACTACTTTAACCCTGTCATCTGTCTTGGTAATAATAAATCAGTGCAATTTATCATTTCAAGCCTGACAGCTGGTTAGTTGATATATAACAAAAAAAATAATAAGACTGTTGGAATTAGATAATTTGAACAACAAAAATTGAAACAATGTTATGAACTGTGAATGTGCTACCGATACCCATGTAGTAGTTCATGGCAGAAATAAAACTGGTGTTTTCACATTTACATGAATGACCCTAATTTTATTTTGGCAACTTTTACATGTACATTTTGTAATTAAATTTAAAAAATCTCTTTTTAAAAACTAAACTTTTAAATATTGATGAGGTTTGAAAGCTTTGTATCCATAATTTATTTCTGTTCATGAAACTAAACAGATTATATAAGCGTGCAGACACAATTTTATACAAACAACAATTCTTCCATTACCTGCATATACTGTTGAATTTCACGTGATAATGAACTCGTAGAACTACTTTGTGAAATCTGGAAAATGCCATTTATTTTTACCGATATTTACTACTTCATGCAAATATATACTATCTGTGACATGACATTTGAGATTTAATGTAAACACTGATGAAATTTTTGAAATGAAGACAAGGATTTTCTTATGATTTTATTCTATATTGCTTTTATTTATATTTAGCAGCAAAACACTGGCTACTGACATCTTCTAATATATTATAAAATATATATATATATATATATATACATCTGAAAATTAAACCAAACAGTGTTAGAATTAGATTTTAGAGCTGTCAAATTTTTGTTCTTCACTCGACGGGATTTGAACCCACACCATTGATACACTGCAGCACCATTCGCTTAGCCTTACGTCCGGCGCCCTAGACCACTCAACCACATCCACTCCATATATATATACAAAAAACTCTAGATTAATTTCCGAACGTTGCGACCTTCCTCAGTGGATGTTTATTACATATATATGAAAAACAAACAACATGACGTTACAAAGGAGATAAAAGAGTTTGCGACGTTGATTTCGTGGAATTTTGTTTATGAAAAGTCAATGTCGATCCAATTTTGTGTTCAGGCCTAATCTAGAGTTTTTTGTGTAAATTATTTAGAGACTTTAAATATATATATCCTCTAAGCTGTCTCCATCATTCCAACTAAAACATTTTGCAAAACAACAAAAACAGGCTGGCTAATTTTATTTAATTACAGAATTGCTCTTACCTCCCCTGAATCAATTCTTTGGTCACTAGGTGGCATGTTAGATTGAGCAGTATCTATTTCTTTTTGACTAGAATCTGTAGCATCATTGCCATGACCTACAAAATTTCAACATTGACCCAAATAAATTCAAGATACTGAATTAACATTGACCCAATTAAATTCAGGATACTGAATTTATTTATTAAAATTGCTGTATATCGCAACAATTCACCATTTCAGCAAACTAATGAAATCTATTTCCATACAAAAAATGTTAATTAACATTACACCGATGGATTTGCTTTCGATTGGTAACAGCAATTTTAGCAAATAACATTATTTTGATGTATGGATATTCAAGAATGCAGTGTCATGTTCTTTTTTGTGTTCCATGGTTTGAGGTGAGAGGTGGTTGTCCATTTTGTTGATATTGGTGGAATTGTTGACAATTTCAGTTATAAACTTTCTTTTCATAAACTTAATTTATAAAATATCATACTTGGGTTAAATATTGCAGGTGATGATGCTGACGATGGCATTACATTAAATATATCTGACGGGACCGAGGCTGTTCCTCCCGATGTCTTAGGGTTCATCACATCCACGTACTGTGTTCTAGCACCTGTCAAAAGAAAACAAACTTATTCTTAGTAAACAATTCTGCCTCCACTTTTTGGGGGTCACACAATCAAATTCACAACTATTCACACATTAAAAATGCATTAAAGGGATATTAAAGCTCGTTTTAACATATATTTTTTCAACTCGTGACGAAGGTTGTTTTTTTTCAATTTAATTGTAAAAACAATCCAAAAATACTTTGCACGCCCATATAATCCCTAATATCTTTAAAATATCACTTAAAAGGGTCGAAATGAATTTTTGGCCAGGAAGCAAAAATTCAATTAATGGAAAAACTGCAAGATATGATAGAATTATCAACGAATTATGTCACTTTTACAAAGTTTCATTGATAAAAACCGGGTTAATGTTTCATAAATATCATTTATTGAACCAATTGCAAGTTTTCACGAGATACAAAAAATTACCAAAATGAGCTTTAATATCCCTTTAAGTATTTATTTACATTCTAGTTCTAATAGGTGTAGACATTCCAAAAAGAAATAATATTAAAACTCTGACCTTTGACCTTTCAAATTACAATTTATGTTGTTTTGTCATACAACTTTGACCTTTCAATTTACAATTTATGTTGTTTTGTCATATGACTTTTGACCTTTCAAATTATATTTTATGATGACATGTGACCTTTAACCTTTCAAATTAGTTTATGCTATGACATGTGACCTTTGACCTTTCAAATTATTTTATGCTATGACATGTGACCTTTGACCTTTCAAATTACAATTTATATTGTCATATGACCTCTGACCTTTCAAATTATGCTATGGCATGTGACCTTTGACCTTTCAAATTACAATTTATGTTGTCATATAACCTCTGACCTATCAAATTACAATTTATATGTTGTTCTGTCCATAAGTATGGCTCAAAATCTTTTTGTTTACAATGAAAGATTAATACAATTATTATTAATGTTTTCAGCAATATTTCAGCTATATCATGGTCATCAATTTTATTAGTGAAAGAAAGCACAGTATCAAGGGAAAACCAACAATCTTTATAAAACACATAATAAAATGAAATTCAAACAATACCATTGTCGCAGAAGTTCCAAAATCTAATTGAAATATTGTGGAAACGGAAGCAAAATCAATACCTCAAACGTACATATACATGACTGTTCAATTTCATAAGGTAGAAAGGTTCAAATATTGAAAGATCAACAGGCAGAATTAGCATTATATTATTATGCCTTCACTACCTAGGTTAAGGGTCAAATAAAGGCTACCTCCTACCCTTCTACAATATTATTAATACTGAGCCTCTCGAAGGATCATATAGACATAACACATAACACCTGTCTTGAGTTGTGACCATCCATTTTACCACTAAAATATGTTTTTTTAAGACAGGTTATCTCTCAAACGAGGGTTAATCTACATAGTTTATGAAGATTTTTGACATAATAAAGTGGCCTCCATAAAGAGGGAGAGATCTTTCAAGACAGGGTTCACTGTACTTTGCACATCTTGAAGGATACTACAATTAACCTCATTACAAAAAAACATATTATATAAAACCCTTATAGACAAATTATCTCTTTTTAAAAATGTTAAATGCAGGCCTTTCAATAAAGGTCGGTCTCTTTTATCCACTCAAAATGGTAATTGACACAATCTTTCTCAAGCCTCTAATACAGGGCTTTCAATATTTTTCAAGTCTACCAGTACTTCACTATTTACAGGCAGTACTTTTTTTTTTTTAATTGAACATTTTTCATGAATATCTTCTGCAACACTCTTTGAAATTAGGAGGTATCAATTACCATTTTAAGTGGGTACAAGTACCTGGTACCGTCTCTAACTAAAAGGCCTGCCACTATACTCTTTATAGAGCATTCTACCCTCAACCTATTTCTATATACAAACTAAACCCTATGATAAGGGAGCATATATATTGAATTAAATTTTTATTTATTTATTTTTATTTTTGTTCAATTCAATGATCTTATATAAATTTGCACCACAAAAAAAGACATTACCCATTGAAGTCAGAATTTTCATTGAATTATGACTAGTAAAATTAGGATTACGGTTTAACTATGACAATGTTAAGTCCTGATTTTTACTTCCACCTGCAACCATATCCATCACCAGTTTATCAAACCCCCACTTAAGCTATCCCGACTACAGGTCTGCCAATACTATTTAATCTGAGATTTTAGTGAGTAAGTAAAGGAGTGATTGTTGTTGTTAACGAGCAATTTTTCAGCATATTATTTATGGCGAGAACAAGTCATAGATCGGTGAGATGATGATAATGCCCTCCCTGTGCTATATTAACAAGGGCAACGCAAAGCGTGGCGTATACCCTCGCCTAAAAATTAGACCCTGTGACCTTGACCTTTGACCTTGAAAATCAATAGGGTTCCAGACTCTCCTAAGGACTATGTATGTACCAAGTTTGGTCAAAATCCATTGAAGGATGTTGATTCTAGAGTGTTCACAAGGATGTTATGCAGTAAAAATTTGACCTGGTGACATTGACCTATGACCTTGAAAATCAATAGGGTTCCAGACTCTTCTAAGGTCTAAGTATGTACCAAGTTTGGTCAAAATCCATTGAAGGATCTTGATTCTAGAGTGTTCACAAGGATGTTATGTGGTAAACATTTGACCCTGTGACCTTGACCTTTGACCTGAAAACCAATAGGGCTCCAGACTCCTAAGGACTAAGTATGTACCAAGTTTGGTCAAAATCCATTGAAGGATATTGATCCTAGAGTGTTCACAAGGATGTTATGGAAGGAAGGACGGACAGTAGCGCTACTATATCCCTTCGCAACTTCGTTGGCGAGGGGATAACAAGCTTAGTTAGATTTTTATTGTGCTAGCTAACTGAAACAAACAGTCAAACAGCCTAACAGTCCTAAAAAACTCATGAAAAAAAGTTCACGGAAATAGATACAGTCAAACCTGTATTAAGAGGTTACCCTTGGAACAATGAAAAAATGGCCTTATAAGACAGGTGACCACTTAAAAGAGGTTCAATTAATATGAAATTTTCTATGACAGGACAAGAAAAAGGTGATCTTTTAATACAGGTGACTGCTTAATAGAGGTGATTGCATGGGCAGGGTTTGACTATTTGCAGATTTACAACTTGATTCAAAAATTCTTTTCTTATACATTTTTATAGAGTTATTTCCCTTTAATACAGGCAAAAAAAAGTCTCTTTGCATTCAAAGTTTAATGAATATAACACTTATTTTTGTACATAATTTTCCTGTGGAAACAACGTGTGAATTTTCGCTTTGCTACAAAATAATCCTTTTTAACAAGGTAGAAATATCAAGAAATAATAAGAAAATTAAATTCAAATTCTTTTTCCTTTCCATTGTAATTGTAACGCTATAAAACATGCATAAAACTGTTTAATTTTAGAATAAAATTGGGAATGTTTCAAAAATTTATTAGTATTTTGAAAATGAATATAATTTTGGATAATCACACCAAAATCCCCATTGGGAATGTTTCAAAGATCTATTGGTATTTTGAAAATTAATATAATTTTGGATAATCACAACAAAATCCCCATTTTCTAGCTAACTACATGTTATACAATGAATGCTCCCTTAATTCTACATGTTATACAATGAATGCTCCCTTAGCTTTGCATGCAGAAAAAATGTAAAGGAAACAAACCAATAGAATCTACAAAGAAATTAATACAAAACAATGAATTTTTTTTAAATAATATTTATTTCTGATGTTATATTGTATATTTATAAATGAGTTGTCATGGAGACAAAAAAACCAAATCTTTAATTTATTAAAAATAAGGTTCATCTCCTACAACCCATAGATTATTAATGATAGTATGCATAGGCTAGAAATTGTTAGAATAATTTTTTTCTAGTTGATAACATAAAACATTGTAACAGGACTATCAATGAACATTCAACCAAGTTTGGCTTCACTTGGTCCAATGCTTTTTGAGGGTTAGGGTTATGGTGTTTAACACCACTTTTAACAATATTTCAGTTACATTGTGCTTTTTTGGAGAAAATTTTACAGACAAAGGTTGAAAAGTAACAACAAAATATTTCATATGGCCTTTATATCAAAAATACAAAAGACAAAAAAATACCAAAGCGTCAAAACAATTCCTCAACAGGAATATACATACCTCTGCCTCTTGGTCTGCCATATCTGTTCCCTGATGGAGGCCCCATAGCTGGTGTTGATGATGAGGAAGAAGGTAAGTGTGCTGTAAAATTAGAAGATAAATTGCAAGTCATTATCACATAATGTTGTATCAAGTACACCTCGTCATGAGCGGTTTGATTGGAATGCACAATGTTAGTGGTGATAGGCACTGATTGCATATTTAGTTAGAATTAGAAGATAAATTGCTTGGATTTTACAATCTATCAGCATTAGGGGTTAGGGTAAAGGTTATGGTGTTTAACGTCACTTTCAACAATATTTCAGTTATATTGAGGTGGTCAGTTTAGTTGGTGGAGGAAACTGAAGTGCCCAGAGAAAACCAGTCCTTCCGCAAGTCATTGACAAACTTCATCACATAATGTTGTATCGAGTACACCTCACCTGAGTAGAATGCAAATTCACAAAGTATAGGCACTGATTGCATAGGTAGTTGTAAATCCAACTTCCAATCGATCACATGTTTACCAGTGGACTGTTATTTCAGTGAGCTTACACTATAAAAATCCAATTAAGTGTGTTGGTCTAGTGCAAAGGAACATTATCATCATTGTAACTTGTAGCAAAAAAATTGCTCATTTGACTTTAAACAATCACTCACTCAATATAATTTGTTTAATGTCTTGTTGTGTAAATGTATTGTATTGTAAAACTGGAAAAATAATGATCATAATATTGATTGATTTTCATACTCCAAACTATGAATGGTTTAAAGCAGATTCTTTATTTTTCTATTTTATTGATTCATCATTTTATTTA
This sequence comes from Bathymodiolus brooksi, assembly GCA_963680875.1. Taxonomy (NCBI): domain Eukaryota; kingdom Metazoa; phylum Mollusca; class Bivalvia; order Mytilida; family Modiolidae; genus Bathymodiolus; species Bathymodiolus brooksi. The sequence continues at coordinate 83,572,969 of OY804588.1, read as the reverse complement.
TTTTTCTGTGTAACATTTGTGAACTTAAAAGAGTTCTAAGTGAAACAAAACCCTTGCATCAATATATAAATATATACATTACTATTTTCTTTCATCGCACAAATCATTTCCCTGCTCAACTGCAGGCTAGAGGCAATTTCACACTCAGTTAACAGCCAAAAAAGCACTGTTCTTTACATCCATACCCTTCCTTACTAATCCATGTTTGAAGAAACTGCATGATATGGGACCTTACACTTCTTGAGAAAAAAATATATTAATTCTATCTCCATTTATTTGTCTTTCATCTTCGTTGGTTGCCGATTGTATTTGGGGCCGTCGTGGTCGTGATCGTATGGTAGTTGGATTTAAAACTGTCGGTGGTTTTCCCGGGTACTCTGGTTTCCTCCACCAATAAAACTTACCACCAAGATATAACTGAAACACTGTTGAAAGTGGCGTTAAACACCATAATTCAAATCAAACCAAACCCGATTGCGTTTATCTCAAATTGAAAGTTTGACTTCTATAGCAGTCTTTTTTGTTTGTGGCAGCATGAAACAAAAGAAACATAAAAATTTACCTGGAGTAGATCCTGAGGACAAGTCCATGTCTTTAGGAGGGGGTGCAGGTGGTTTTTCATCTTCTACATCACCATCCTGATTAGTCCATTTCTTTTTGACAGGGTCCCATACAATCTATAAATAAATATACATTCAAACAATAAATAACTATGTCAAACCAGAAATAAAATTTGTGGCATATAAGGTCATTTAATAAAGCATATTTTCTCACAAGGTCAAGGTCATCTGTTGTTTTCACCATGTAGTGAGTTAACTGTGTATAAATGCTCTTTTTTTTCTAAGATATTTGTTTTTGACTAGATTGTATATTAATACATAAGCAATCAAAAAGTTTATTTGAATCAACAGAAAGAACCATGAAATGAGGTGTGCATTATATATGAATGTATATACTATCACTGGGTCAACACTGTTAGTCCCCAAAGGCATCCTCCTCCCGGTAGTCAGTGTTTCCGCACAGACACAATTTATTAGATATATTTATGTCTGAAAATTTACAGTTCCTAAATAATGTAAGATATTAAAACTAATAGGTATAGGTATAGCCTTATCTCTAATAGGTATAGGTATAGCCTTATCTGATTTTGGATATCCTGTTTAGGCCCCTTTTGCTGACTCGCTAACAAAGAAATAATTGGCTTTCTGATCTTTTGACTATGAGCGTACCATGAAGGTTATATCATAAAGGTGTCATTCGTACTAAATTAAATACAGTAACACCAGTATGAAGAGGTCACCTTTGGGAAAAAGAAAAAGTGGTCTTTTAAGACAGATTAACTTTTAAAAGAGGTTCAATTCACATAAAAAAAATTATGACAGAACAAGAAACAAGTGACCTTTTAATACAGGTGACTGCTTAATAGAGGTGACTGCATGGAGGTTCAATTCTTATGAAATTTTCTATGACAGGACAATAAACAAGTGACCTTTTAATACAGGTGACTGCTTAATAGAGGTGACTGCTTAATAGAGGTGACTGCATGGAGGTTCAATTCTTATGAAATTTTCTATGACAGAACAATAAACAAGTGACCTTTTAATACAGGTGACTGCTTAATAGAGGTGACTGCTTAATAGAGGTGACTGCATGGAGGTTCAATTCTTATGAAATTTTCTATGACAGGACAATAAACAAGTGACTGATTAATAGAGGTGACTGCTTAATAGAGGTGACTGCATGGAGGTTCAATTCTTACGAAATTTTCTATGACAGGACAAGAAACAAGTGACCTTTTAATACAGGTGACTACATGGGTATGTTTGACTGTATCTACTTTAGCTAACTTACAGTGGGATCTTTGTCATCTGGTAATTTCATCTCATTTTTTGACTTTGACATCAGTTTACTAAATACACCACCAAACCATCCTTTACTCTGTAAATTACAAATAAAATTATGTCATTCATCCATTGCATGTTCTTAAATCCCTCTTTCACAGTTTTTCATCTAGTAAAGGGTTAGGGTTAGGGTTATGGTGTTTAATGCCACTTTCAACAATATTTCAGCTATACTGTGGCGGTCAATTTTATTGGTGGAGGAAACCAGAGTACCCGGAGAAAACCACCGACCTGTCGCAAGTCAGTGACAAACTTTATTGCATAATGTTGAATCAAGTACACCTCGCCTAAGCGGGGTTCGAACTCAAAAAACTTTAGTGGTGATAACCACTGATTGCATAGGTAGTTGTAAATCCAACTACCATATGAACACGACCATGACGGCCCCTAATAGGTTTCCTACAGAAAACTATCAAGCATTCATGTGATACCTGGAAATCTTTATCTCATAAGGTAACATCTGAGGTAAAGGACAATTGTTAATAATACTATAACTAATTGATGAGTTTCATTATCAAAAATATGTCACAAATGACCAAATAACACAGTAACTCACGAATGCGTGCAGTGCATGAGTGAGTTACAACGTTATTTGGTCATGAGTGACATATTTTTGATAATGAAACTCGTCAATTAGTTATAGTATTTATTATATAGATAAAAAAAAATGTTTCGAATCGTTTTAATATAAAATGAGTTTAATTGCACTATATTACGTGTGTAGCGTAGGGATATACTATAATGTGTATCGCTTCAAAAAAACATGGCGTCACCCACCCACGACAATAAAATAATTAAAATTCTTACCTTGAAATATTATTTTAGTTAAATTTGATCCAAATTGAAGCGTACACGAAGCCAAATAACGTCTAATTTTTACGTTTCAAACTGGAAGTCTTCATATGACGTCGACAACGAAATGGCGCGAAATATAGCGAGAGTGAAATAAAAATGGTAATTTCACTAGTGAAATTATCGTTTTTATTTAACTCGGAAATCACAGTATTTCATCGATATCTATATAATAAAATTATTTAATTCAAGAAACTATCTCAAAATGAATATTTTGATACTCTTATTAACATTTTCAAGGGGACATAACTCTAGTGAGCATAAATATCCTGAAAACCTTGTGACAAGCAAGAAATAAGGATAATACACATGAAAAATAGAAAGCTTACATACTTGGATAATACATTAAGTGTAACATTAATGCTAACTGTACATGACTATATACGTACCTGTGATAATACATTAAGTGTAACATTAATGCATACTGTACATGACTATATACGGTACCTGTGATAATACATTAAGTGTAACATTAATGCATACTGTACATGACTATATACGGTACCTGTGATAATACATTAAGTGTAACATTAATGCTAACTGTACATGACTAACTACGGTACATGTGTATTTGTAACATTAATGCTAACTGTACATGACTATATACGGTACATGTGTATTTGTAACATTAATGCTAACTGTACATGACTATATATGGTACCTGTGTATTTGTAACATTAATGCTAACTGTACATGACTATATATGGTACCTGTGTATTTGTAACATTAATGCTAACTGTACATGACTATATACGGTACCTGTGTATTTGCAACATTAATGCTAACTGTACATGACTATATACGGTACATGTGTATTTGTAACATTAATGCTAACTGTACATGACTATATACGGTACCTGTGTATTTGCAACATTAATGCTAACTGTACATGACTATATACGGTACCTGTGTATTTGCAACATTAATGCTAACTGTACATGACTATATACGGTACCTGTGTATTTGCAACATTAATGCTAACTGTACATGACTATATACGGTACCTGTGTATTTGTAACATTAATGCTAACTGTACATGACTATATACGGTACCTGTGTATTTGCAACATTAATGCTAACTGTACATGACTATATACGGTACCTGTGTATTTGTAACATTAATGCTAACTGTACATGACTATATACAGTATCTGTGTATTTGTAACATTAATGCTAACTGTACATGACTATATACGGTACCTGTGTATTTGTAACATTAATGCTAACTGTACATGACTATATACGGTACCTGTGTATTTGTAACATTAATGCTAACTGTACATGACTATATACGGTACCTGTGTATTTGTAACATTAATGCTAACTGTACATGACTATATACGGTACCTGTGTATTTGTAACATTAATGCTAACTGTACATGACTATATACGGTACCTGTGTATTTGCAACATTAATGCTAACTGTACATGACTATATACGGTACCTGTGTATTTGTAACATTAATGCTAACTGTACATGACTATATACAGTATCTGTGTATTTGTAACATTAATGCTAACTGTACATGACTATATACAGTACCTGTGAATTTTTCTTGTCATCTTTCTTTTCCTCTGGTTTTATTTCTGTCTTATTAGAATCTGAAGATTTTGGAGCGTTCACCTGACTACTTTCTGACTCCGTTCTCTTCCGTAATCTTGGTGGAACAATTCTCTAAAGAGAAAATAATTAAATTCTATATTTTTTATAAAAATGTGCTATAAATGAAATGGGTTCTCTTTATAAATGTACCAATTACAGTCTAATAGGACACATTTAAAATAAATGACAACTCTGGAAATTCAATTCAATTTCAAGTTGACAAAATGGAACAATTTATCCATAGTATATGGATGCCCCCGCTTTCAACTAAAATAAACATGGGCATAACTACAGAACCGAAAAAATGGTACACTCCCAACTTGGTCTTCTTTTTTTGATCTTGTGTATAAATTTCAAATGATTTGCTTAAGTTACTGAGCAGAAACCAAGTGTGGGAAGTACAGACGTACGTACAGAAATGTGTAAAACTTAATGCCCCTGATGCCCAAAAAACCTTTACTTTCAAAATACATCGATCTACATCAACTTGATACCTTAAAAAAAACAATGGAAATACAATTTCATGGCATTAACTCTTTTTCAAAGTTTTCAGCAATTTCATTTATTTATTATGTGTAGATAATAACAGTAATAAATATTATTTGGTTCGTCTTTACCTCCAGTTGTTTGTAGGAGGGCGCATGTCTTATTTACGTAATTTGTGTTCGTTTGCATATAGTGTGGTCCAACACATATTGTGTTGTGTTATTGTTTTGTTTTTCTTCGCCCTGTGTACCCTATGTTGCCAGTTTCTCTGGATTGTCCTTTTTCGATTGCCCCTTCGGTTTTCTCTTACGTTTATTTAAACATAATAGAGGTAGGTACCTGTTGATTTGTAGCTGCCCCAAAGTAGTCAAAGTCACTTTTTTGTGACTGGTTCAATGATTCTTCATCATCTGTATCAGCATGAGTACTCATGGTGCCTCCTGATGATATACTATGTCTCTGTTCTGACTGGATCCCCGTCTGGTTGTACATACTGAAATCATTCTGTGGTGTATAATTTGTGGTGGTTGTCTCCCCTGAAATAAGGATCAATTTATTTATCTTGTGTCTTCAGAAGAATATCGCAAGAGTAATCTCCCTTTACAAGGCCATCTCACCAAAGGCTACCCCTCTTATCAGGCCAGATTTCAGATCCTAGTAAATTGTCCCCCTCAAGAGATACCTCCCTTCTTACAAGACTAGATTTCAGATGTGCAGATCCTAGTAAATTATCCCCCTCAAGAAAGGCCATCCCTCTTATAAAACTAGATTTCAAATGCCCAGATCCTAGTAAATTGTCCCCCTCAAGAGAGGCCACCCTTCTTATAAGACAACTTTTTCACTACAGACAGGGTGACCCTATAAGAGGGGGGGACTATTGTATATTAAAAATAATAGAACGATGCTTTGATTGCTGTTCTTCATCCAACAGTCAGAATCAAGTCTCCAACATGAAGTATAACCTGTGAATTAAACTTTAGTCCTCACTTACGAGTTGAAGAGTGAGCTATAAACACATTGATATGGTCATTGTTTCTATATTAAGTGTGCAGACTTCTCTCACAATAAACAATATGTATGTACATTGTCATTAAAAACAGAATTTATTTGTACTCACTATGAAACAGATAAGCTTGTCAAAGACTCGCCTTATTCCCTGTTTTTAAATTTCCTTACAAATAAAGTATATATTTTCCGACAATATACAAATATTGCATAAACATATACATTTTAAAATCTTTCTTTTACCAGTTAGATTTTCTGTGTTATAACCTTGATTTTGATTGGCTGTTTCTGGTACTGTCTGAAGGTCATGATGTTGATATTGAAAACCTTTTAAATGACAAATATATAAAACAGAATTAAAATATGATTCTGAATTACAATATAAAATTGGTATGAATAAAGGAACAAATATTATCTACTGTTTAATCTGTAAGGAATAAATATTGTAATATTTTTTTCCGTTGGAATAGATCTCATTTCATAGTTATGGCAGAAATTCTATCTCATCACATATTATTAATTAACCCTGATGTTTTGCTTCCATGAGCATCTAAGAAAATTTGACTTACCACCAAGTTTGTAACTAGAGTAACATTACAGATGCCACTAAGGAGCAGGAACTGCTTACCCTTCCGGAGCACCTGAGTTCATTCCCAAATTTTGAACTCCATGTGTTCAATTTTAGCAGCTACATTGTATATCATGGCCAGAACAAGTTACTTTAGATGAGATGATATTGATTTCTTATCAGAGAAGCAGCTAATACTAATCTTATAGTCTTTGGTTTGACCTGGTCAGAGATCAAACTCACAGTCTAACCACCTCAAGGGTAGAATACCAATCTTATAGTCTGGTTTGACCTGGTCAGAGATCAAACCCACAGTCTAACCACCTCAAGGGTAGAATACCAATCTTATAGTCTTTGGTTTGACCTGGTCAGAGATCAAACCCACAGTCTAACCACCTCAAGGGTAGAATACCAATCTTATAGTCTTTGGTTTGACCTGGTCAGAGATCAAACCCACAGTCTAACCACCTCAAGGGTAGAATACCAATCTTATAGTCTTTGGTTTGACCTGGTCAGAGATCAAACCCACAGTCTAACCACCTCAAGGGTAGAATACCAATCTTATAGTCTTTGGTTTGACCTGGTCAGAGATCAAACCCACAGTCTAACCACCTCAAGGGTAGAATACCAATCTTATAGTCTTTGGTTTGACCTGGTCAGAGATCAAACCCACAGTCTAACCACCTCAAGGGTAGAATACCAATCTTATAGTCTTTGGTTTGACCTGGTCAGAGATCAAACCCACAGTCTAACCACCTCAAGGGTAGAATACCAATCTTATAGTCTTTGGTTTGACCTGGTCAGAGATCAAACCCACAGTTTAACCACCTCAAGGGTAGAATACCAATCTTATAGTCTTTGGTTTGACCTGGTCAGAGATCAAACCCACAGTCTAACCACCTCAAGGGTAGAATACCAATCTTATAGTCTTTGGTTTGACCTGGTCAGAGATCAAACCCACAGTTTAACCACCTCAAGGGTAGAATACCAATCTTATAGTCTTTGGTTTGACCTGGTCAGAGATCAAACCCACAGTCTAACCACCTCAAGGGTAGAATACCAATCTTATAGTCTTTGGTTTGACCTGGTCAGAGATCAAACCCACAGTTTAACCACCTCAAGGGTAGAATACCAATCTTATAGTCTTTGGTTTGACCTGGTCAGAGATCAAACCCACAGTCTAACCACCTCAAGGGTAGAATACCAATCTTATAGTCTTTGGTTTGACCTGGTCAGAGATCAAACCCACAGTTTAACCACCTCAAGGGTAGAATACCAATCTTATAGTCTTTGGTTTGACCTGGTCAGAGATCAAACCCACAGTCTAACCACCTCAAGGGTAGAATACCAATCTTATAGTCTTTGGTTTGACCTGGTCAGAGATCAAACCCACAGTCTAACCACCTCAAGGGTAGAATACCAATCTTATAGTCTTTGGTTTGACCTGGTCAGAGATCAAACCCACAGTCTAACCACCTCAAGGGTAGAATACCAATCTTATAGTCTTTGGTTTGACCTGGTCAGAGATCAAACCCACAGTCTAACCACCTCAAGGGTAGAATACCAATCTTATAGTCTTTGGTTTGACCTGGCCAGAGATCAAACCCACAGTCTAACCACCTCAAGGGTAGAATACCAATCTTATAGTCTTTGGTTTGACCTGGCCAGAGATCAAACCCACAGTCTAACCACCTCAAGGGTAGAATACCAATCTTATAGTCTTTGGTTTGACCTGGCCAGAGATCAAACCACAGTCTAACCACCTCAAGGGTAGAATACCAATCTTATAGTCTTTGGTTTGACCTGGCCAGAGATCAAACCCACAGTCTAACCACCTCAAGGGTAGAATACCAATCTTATAGTCTTTGGTTTGACCTGGCCAGAGATCAAACCCACAGTCTAACCACCTCAAGGGTAGAATACCAATCTTATAGTCTTTGGTTTGACCTGGTCAGAGATCAAACCCACAGTCTAACCACCTCAAGGGTAGAATACCAATCTTATAGTCTTTGGTTTGACCTGGTCAGAGATCAAACCCACAGTCTAACCACCTCAAGGGTAGAATACCAATCTTATAGTCTTTGGTTTGACCTGGTCAGAGATCAAACCCACAGTCTAACCACCTCAAGGGTAGAATACCAATCTTATAGTCTTTGGTTTGACCTGGTCAGAGATCAAACCCACAGTCTAACCACCTCAAGGGTAGAATACCAATCTTATAGTCTTTGGTTTGACCTGGTCAGAGATCAAACCCACAGTCTAACCACCTCAAGGGTAGAATACCAATCTTATAGTCTTTGGTTTGAGCTGGTCAGAGATCAAACCCACAGTCTAACCACCTCAAGGGTAGAATACCAATCTTATAGTCTTTGGTTTGACCTGGTCAGAGATCAAACCCACAGTCTAACCACCTCAAGGGTAGAATACTAATCTTATAGTCTTTGGTTTGACCTGGTCAGAGATCAAACCCACAGTTTAACCACCTCAAGGGTAGAATACCAATCTTATAGTCTTTGGTTTGACCTGGCCAGAGATCAAACCCACAGTTTAACCACCTCAAGGGTAGAATACTAATCTTATAGTCTTTGGTTTGACCTGGTCAGAGATCAAACCCACAGTCTAACCACCTCAAGGGTATATACCAATCTTATAGTCTTTTGTTTGACCTGGTCAGAGATCAAACCCACAGTCTAACCACCTCAAGGGTAGAATACCAATCTTATAGTCTTTGGTTTGACCTGGTCAGAGATCAAACCCACAGTCTAACCACCTCAAGGGTAGAATACCAATCTTATAGTCTTTGGTTTGACCTGGTCAGAGATCAAACCCACAGTCTAACCACCTCAAGGGTAGAATACCAATCTTATAGTCCTTGGTTTGACCTGGTCAGAGATCAAACCCAGTTTAACCACCTCAAGGGTAGAATACCAATCTTATAGTCTTTGGTTTGACCTGGTCAGAGATCAAACCCACAGTTTAACCACCTCAAGGGTAGAATACCAATCTTATAGTCTTTGGTTTGACCTGGTCAGAGATCAAACCCACAGTTTAACCACCTCAAGGGTAGAATACCAATCTTATAGTCTTTGGTTTGACCTAGTCAGAGATCAAACCCACAGTTTAACCACCTCAAGGGTAGAATACCAATCTTATAGTCTTTGGTTTGACCTGGTCAGAGATCAAACCCACAGTCTAACCACCTCAAGGGTAGAATACCAATCTTATAGTCTTTGGTTTGACCTGGTCAGAGATCAAACCCACAGTCTAACCACCTCAAGGTTATAATACCAATCTTATAGTCTTTGGTTTGACCTGGTCAGAGATCAAACCCACAGTCTAACCACCTCAAGGTTATAATACCAATCGTATAGTCTTTGGTTTTACCTGGTCAGAGATCAAACCCACAGTCTAACCACCTCAAGGGTAGAATACCAATCTTATAGTCTTTGGTTTGACCTGGTCAGAGATCAAACCCACAGTCTAACCACCTCAAGGGTATATACCAATCTTATAGTCTTTTGTTTGACCTGGTCAGAGATCAAACCCACAGTCTAACCACCTCAAGGGTAGAATACCAATCTTATAGTCTTTGGTTTGACCTGGCCAGAGATCAAACCCACAGTCTAACCACCTCAAGGGTAGAATACCAATCTTATAGTCTTTGGTTTGACCTGGTCAGAGATCAAACCCACAGTCTAACCACCTCAAGGGTAGAATACCAATCTTATAGTCTTTGGTTTGACCTGGCCAGAGATCAAACCCACAGTTTAACCACCTCAAGGGTAGAATACTAATCTTATAGTCTTTGGTTTGACCTGGTCAGAGATCAAACCCACAGTCTAACCACCTCAAGGGTATATACCAATCTTATAGTCTTTTGTTTGACCTGGTCAGAGATCAAACCCACAGTCTAACCACCTCAAGGGTAGAATACCAATCTTATAGTCTTTGGTTTGACCTGGTCAGAGATCAAACCCACAGTCTAACCACCTCAAGGGTAGAATACCAATCTTATAGTCTTTGGTTTGACCTGGTCAGAGATCAAACCCACAGTCTAACCACCTCAAGGGTAGAATACCAATCTTATAGTCCTTGGTTTGACCTGGTCAGAGATCAAACCCAGTTTAACCACCTCAAGGGTAGAATACCAATCTTATAGTCTTTGGTTTGACCTGGTCAGAGATCAAACCCACAGTTTAACCACCTCAAGGGTAGAATACCAATCTTATAGTCTTTGGTTTGACCTGGTCAGAGATCAAACCCACAGTTTAACCACCTCAAGGGTAGAATACCAATCTTATAGTCTTTGGTTTGACCTGGTCAGAGATCAAACCCACAGTTTAACCACCTCAAGGGTAGAATACCAATCTTATAGTCTTTGGTTTGACCTGGTCAGAGATCAAACCCACAGTCTAACCACCTCAAGGGTAGAATACCAATCTTATAGTCTTTGGTTTGACCTGGTCAGAGATCAAACCCACAGTCTAACCACCTCAAGGTTATAATACCAATCTTATAGTCTTTGGTTTGACCTGGTCAGAGATCAAACCCAGTCTAACCACCTCAAGGTTATAATACCAATCTTATAGTCTTTGGTTTGACCTGGCCAGAGATCAAACCCACAGTCTAACCACCTCAAGGTTATAATACCAATCGTATAGTCTTTGGTTTGACCTGGTCAGAGATCAAACCCACAGTCTAACCACCTCAAGGGTAGAATACCAATCTTATAGTCTTTGGTTTGACCTGGTCAGAGATCAAACCCACAGTCTAACCACCTCAAGGGTATATACCAATCTTATAGTCTTTTGTTTGACCTGGTCAGAGATCAAACCCACAGTCTAACCACCTCAAGGGTAGAATACCAATCTTATAGTCTTTGGTTTGACCTGGCCAGAGATCAAACCCACAGTCTAACCACCTCAAGGGTAGAATACCAATCTTATAGTCTTTGGTTTGACCTGGTCAGAGATCAAACCCACAGTCTAACCACCTCAAGGGTAGAATACCAATCTTATAGTCTTTGGTTTGACCTGGCCAGAGATCAAACCCACAGTCTAACCACCTCAAGGGTAGAATACCAATCTTATAGTCTTTGGTTTGACCTGGTCAGAGATCAAACCCACAGTCTAACCACCTCAAGGGTAGAATACCAATCTTATAGTCTTTGGTTTGACCTGGTCAGAGATCAAACCCACAGTTTAACCACCTCAAGGGTAGAATACCAATCTTATAGTCTTTGGTTTGACCTGGTCAGAGATCAAACCCACAGTCTAACCACCTCAAGGGTAGAATACCAATCTTATAGTCTTTGGTTTGACCTGGCCAGAGATCAAACCCACAGTCTAACCACCTCAAGGGTAGAATACCAATCTTATAGTCTTTGGTTTGACCTGGTCAGAGATCAAACCCACAGTTTAACCACCTCAAGGGTAGAATACTAATCTTATAGTCTTTGGTTTGACCTGGTCAGAGATCAAACCCACAGTCTAAGCAATTACTCCACCTAGGCAGCTTTTTTTCTCAATATAAATAAGCATTAATCGATTTAGTGTGGCCTTTAAACAGTGTCATTTTATTGTAGATTCAAACAATCATGGGGCCGTCGTGGTCGTGATCGAATGGTAGTTGGATTTACAACTACCTGTGCAATCAGTGCCTATGACCACTAACTTTGTGAGTTTCAATCCTGCTCAGGCGAGGTGTACTTGATACAACATTATGTGATAAAGTTTGTCAGTAACTTGAGGCAGGACGGTGGTTTTCTCTGGGTACTCCGGTTTCCTCCACCAATAAAACTGACTTGAGGCTGGTCAGTCAGTTGTTTTCTCCAGGTGTTCACAGTTTCCTCCACCAATCAAAATTTGACAGCTACAATATAACTGAAATATTGTTGAAAGTGGCTTTAAAACACCATAACCCTAACCCTTTACAATCATAAATGATGAACAGATAATGAATTATAAAACTAACCTGCTTGTCCATCTTGTGCATAGTGTTGCTGATGCTGCTGCTGCTCACTAAGTGGATCCTGATACATTTGTCCTTGATTAGTGTAACCTTGACCTTGATCTGTGTATCCTTGACCTTGAGGTGCATAACCTTGACCTTGATCAAAAGGTTGTTGAATTTGACCATTCTGATAACCTTGATCAGGTGGATGAGCCTGATCCACATTATAACCCTGAGTCTGTGACTGGTCTCCAAGTTGACTTTGTTCATGTACAGTATCAGTCGTGAACTGATTGTGAGGCAGATTGTTTGCGTTTCCATGGTGATACTGATTTTGATCATTTGTATACACTTGATTTTGAATCTGGTCTGTATTATATACTTGGTTAAATAATGGCTGATTATGTCCATGTGGTAAAGGACTATCTGTACTTCCAGTATAACTTCCAGGCTGTATACCTGCCATGTCTGTCAACCCAGCTACCTCACCACTAGCACTGCTTGATCTGGTACCAAGAAAACAGTACGGGGTAGCACTCCCTGATAAGGGTTGAATAGAACCATCCTGGAAAGTAAACATGGTTCTACTTCTAGATTACCATAAACAGCCTTATATTACCCACATTTGTATATTATCCACACCCCTTTTGGCTCCCAAAATCTCTGGAGGAAAAACATAGCTTGTGTATATAATCCGCATCAACTTTTAACCCAATCGGACCCGAGGACAAATGTGTGAATAAAGCTTAAAATTTGGCAAGAAAAAAGTGCAATATTGTTATTTTTGTCAATGTGATGTTTGATAATCTTTTACAATTTTGGGTCAATTCCTGTTCAATTTGTCAGGCCATGGACGTGAACAAATTCATGAGACAAAAATCAAACAAGAAAGTGATGATATATTAATAACCTGGACATGTACACAAAGGTAAAAAATTAATATACTAAAAACACAAGATGTGTAAAGAAAATGAAAATTACAAACACTTTTACTTTGATTGTAAATCTATACAAATAAATATTTGCTTAATTCAACTATTATTATTGCTCCCAAAATGCGTTTAATTATTTCGAATTACAATCTTTCGATTCGAGCATACCTGATGAATGTTATTCCAGAAAACGCTGTGCAGATTAAATTTGATATCTACGTTTTTAATACGAATAAGAGTCTTCTTGTACCCGATCCATGTAGAGAATACAGTTAGGAATGTAAATAGCACGGAAAAGAGAACACGCTTGAAAATTATTGGAATGCTTGTTTCTGCTTTTTTCAGTGAAATTTTAGTTCTTTTAGACTTTTCAACATTGCAGGACAAACACAATATACATAAATTTTCTGTAAAAATAATTTTTTCATTAGCACTCGCTGCAAAACAAGCCAGAAAAAGGTTGAAATGTGTTATTTTTCAAGGGAGACAAACCTCAAAACCTTGATTAATTCTCTGTAAATGTTGTAACCACATGGGGTCCTCGCTATCTTCACCAACCTGTTGTTTTTCTGGGTCAAATTTCTTTAGTCGATTGGCAAGCTGTAAAACAAAATAAGGGGTTATGGTGTTTAATGCTACTTTCAACAATATTTCAGTTATATCGTGGCAGTCAGTATTATTGGTGGAGGAAACCGAAAAACACGGAGAAAACCACTGACCTGCCCTAAGACAAGAAATGTCGCTCAACTCGGACATATAATCCTGGTTCAGAGCCAAACAGCCTTTGCTCTTACTCATTATTGCTGCAAGTTTAGCGGAGAAACAACAAATATGGCATATAATTGAGTAATATTGTTGCAATTATTTTCTTTAATTTCCAACTACATTCAAATCTGTCTTAAAGGGCACCTCTATATAACAAATCACTGTCTATAAAGGGCAGCCTCATTTTTCCCATTAATGAATAGTGTATATAATTTTAACCTGTATTTAAAGGGCAACTGCTCATAAAGGTCATATTTTCCGGTTCCCCCGAGTGCCCTTTATATACAGGTTTCCCTAAGTGCCCTTTATATACAGGTTTCCCTGAGTGCCCTTTATATACAGGTTTCCCTGTATTACAATTTGTGTCTTTATGCTCTGAGTTCCGTGTTATGATGTCTGTTATGATTTCCACATAAAAGCGATGTTCGATTTGTCTTTACCTCCAGTTGTTTGTAGGAGGGCTCATGTCTTATTTACGTTATTTTTGTTTGTTTGCGGATAGTGGTGTCCAACACGTCTTGTGTTGTGTTTTTGTTTTGTTTTTCTTCTTCCAATAAAGTTCATCCCTCGGTGATCACGAGTATTATCGAACTTGTATATTTCTTCGTCTTGTGTACCCTATGTTGCCAGTTTCTCTAGATTGACCATTTTTGATTGCCCCTTTGGGATTCTCTAAAATTTATTTACAAATGATAATATTACCCTGACTTACCTCATACACAAGTTTAACTAGAGTAGGTTGAAAGACTGTAGGTGATATATTTATACATTTGGCAATAACTTCACAGTACTCTATTGCCTGTAACAGAAAAAAATATTCATAGTTAGATTAAATTTTTGAGAAAAAAAAATAGGAAATAAAATTCTATACGGGGGAAACGATTCACCGTATGTACCGAAATCGCGATTATTTTGGGGACGGTTCGGTTCACGATACGTGGAGGCCGCTTACGATACAAACGATATGATGCTCATTTTTTGAGAAAAAAAGTAGTGTTGAACTTCCGTTTTCTTCTTTTGGTGATCATTTAATTAATATTTTGAGAAAAGTGAATTGATTAAAAAAATTAATTAATCAAATATCAAATATTCATCAGTTCTGCTAGTACGTAAGCGACCTCATATAAAAAAAAAACATGGCAGCGCCCATGTCGACCAGCATGGACTTCAAGGAATAGTTAGTTTCCTATAAAACGTATCGTGATACGTATCGTAATACATATCCAATATCGCGATACGTATTGCTTGTAAAGAGTACCACTCAACTACAGGCTAGGAGAAGCTTGTACCACTCAACTACAGGCTAGGAGAAGCTTGTACCACTCAACTACAGGCTAGGAGAAGCTTGTACCACTCAACTGTAGGCTAGGAGAAGCTTCACACTCATTTTAGGGTATGAGTTATACTCATTAATGAAGACCCTACCATGACTGTCAAATGTAGAACAGCAATAAAATAGCTGTTCCTTTCCTTTAATTTATGTCTAAGTGTAAAGGTGGATCGTCTCATGTTCATTTACATCGACATTCTCATTAATCAACTAAAGTTCAATACAACAATATGGATAAAATTGATTAAATTATGAAAAGAAAGGTTAAACACTGGTTGTCAAAATGAACAATGCCCTCTAACCATCACTCACTGAACACAAATAAAGATCATAGCATATGACATTGGAAATCCAGTTAGTATTGAAGGTATTGACATACTTTATCACTAGTATTACAGCTTTCCTATCGAATTCACTGTAATACTAGAGATAAAGGCTGTCTCAAGTTTCAGAGTTGCCGTTATCCTATATGTATTACCTGTTGAGCAAATCCATTTTCTGCCATTCTACATGCGTACAAAAACTTGAAATACTGAAAATACAAAGTTGATATATATATTATATATATAGCAAAGAATCAACAGAAACTTGTTTTGCTGGAAAAAATCAAAAGCATGCCCCCATTTAACTACTTCCAAGTTTTCTTCTTTAGATTTTTTTACCTAATGCCTTTTGAAAATTTCCGTCCCTCTAATTTGTGCACTACTGATGTGTCCTGCCACCAACTTTTGGTCAAAGTTTGTTTGCTATATCTGTCCAGGCTTACCTCCCCTGGTAAGCATGATATAGCTTAAAAAAATTTGAACGTGACAATAATCATCAATAACCCTCATCATCCCTCTAATTTGCATGATGAATATTCAGTATTCAAATACTGAAAATTATTGGTCTGTTAAAACATATTATGACGTAACCTTCAGTTTTGAAGGTCTCAACAAAATTTATCAATAGCATGTGTTTATCGAACTTGCTGCGATACAAGTAATGTCTGTCTCGATCTTTATAACTGCTGTTATTCTATATGTAATGAGAATCATACCTGTAAATTAGGTGAATAGAACGACGGGTTGCCTAGAGACATGGCATATTCGTAAACTTCTGAACATTGCATAGCTTCATTGGTTGCAAATTCTGACAATGGAAAACTATGATTTGACCCTATCAGCACCATCTTTGATGTCTTTTTATGATAAGATCCAAATCCAGCCTGTGCCATCAGATAACAGAAATGACTAGCATGGAGGAATCCTCTAGATGCTGAAATAAAAACAGAAACAAATTAAACTACTTTTCCCTATAACGGTTTGAAGGGTTTATAAATAAGACAAAAAATATGGATCAACAGATTTGATTGGTTGGTTTATGGTGCTTAATGCCACTTTCAACAATATTTCAGTCATATCGTGGCGGTCAGTTTTATTGGTGGAGGACACCGGAGTACCCGTAGAAAACCACTGACCTGCTGTGAGTCACTGACAGATTTGAGAAAATTGCATACAACAATTATGTGACAAGATTAAAAGTTGAATCAAGAGCTGACAATTACAACTACCTGTGCAATCAGTGCCTATCTCCACTAAACGTTGTGGGTTTGAATCCCGCTAATGGCGAGGTGTACTCGATACAACATTATGTGATAAAGTTTGTCAGCGTCCTGCGACTGGTCTGTGATTTTCTCTGGTTTTCACCACCAATAAAACTGACTGCCACGATATAACTGAAATATTGTTGAAAGTGGCCTTAAAACACCATAACCCTAACCCTAACCCTAACCCCTAACAATTACTGAAAATTATTAAGATAAGAAAATATAAAAGAAATTTATTACAAAAACTAATATTAGCTTATTCATACATTTGTCCTGTTCTTAGCATGTTTAACCAGTTGGTTAGATTTTCCTAATATTTTTAAAAACCATGGTGGTTAAATTTCTGCATGAGAATTCCTGCCAATTTCCTTTCAACAGTCATTAATGAAGGAAATGAACAACCTAAAAATATTTTTGACGTTTTGGCAATAGTAGAAACAAATTCTCCTTCAGCTACGAGTGGATTACATTATCTCTCCACTTTCAATAGTGACAAGAAGAGAAATATCATAATCCACTGGTAGGAGGAGAATCTATATATGTCATGGCTCAAACCAAAGATCTACCATACTCGAGGCGAGCACGCTAACCATTAAATCACTGATTAGGTTAAATAATAATCATATGATCTACCTAAAGTGTCCCCCATGGTCATGATACATTTCCTGTCTAAATCAGCCCTGTGTGTTTGGTTAGACAACACCATAGCTAAATGTGGTCTCCAATCTCCCCATCTCTCATCAGTGATACACTATAATATAAAATAAAAGTAATATCAGCCCTCCCCATCTCTCATCAGTGATACACTATAATATAAAATAAAAGTAATATCAGCCCTCCCCATCTCTCATCAGTGATACACTATAATATAAAATAAAAGTAATATCAGCCCTCCCCATCTCTCATCAGTGATACACTATAATATAAAATATAAGTAATATCAGCCCTGTGTGTCTGGTTAGACAACACCATAGCTAAATGTGGTCTCCAATCTCCCCACCTCTCATCAGTGATACACTATAATATAAAATAAAAGTAATATCAGCCCTGTAAATTATAATTGTTTGTCAATATGCATGTGCAAATTAAAATATATCAGGAGTTTTATCATGGTATTATTTATATAGCCAATGAAGGATATTTCAATATAATTTTCTGCATTGTTGTTGTTTTTTCTGTATTTACAGGGACATTTTTATTTATTTTTACATGAAGTATTTTGTCCTCCTGCAGTTGTATGGGATGCAAAGCACTTTGAAATTCTTTCGAGTTTGACACCATCTTTACATGCATAGCAACGTTAAGACTCACCGTGACGTAATGTAACAAGCAAGGTTCATGGTTTTTTTGTATGCACAGGTCATTGACCAATAAACAGTTCACATTATTTTCAAGCCTGGGATAATGTAAATTACTTACCGAGACGGCAGCCGGCTGTCTACCCGACATAAGCTGGTACAATGTTTGTAGAGGATCATTCATTTTCATAGCACTGTTGGCAAACCTAAAATAAAAATAAAGTAATTATGATCATGTCTATCAATAAGGCTTCAATGGTCACCTGTTTGGGATAAATTGTTTTTACTAATATTAAAGAAACCAGGATAATGTACAGGTATTCAATGTTTTTTTAACTAATAGATGTACTGATTTCAATAAAAAAAAATATTATGAATTAAAAAAAATTTTAACAGACACTAAATTATGACCAATAATTTATAATTTTGTAGGAAAATAAAATATATATGAAACATAAAAAAAATACAAAAGTAATTATAAAGGGATCTAGGACAAAAGCCCCCCAGACAAAAGCCCCCTGACAAAAAGCCCCATATAATGATGAAAAGTAAAAGTTAATGTTTTTTTGTTATATACATTTTTTTATATTGATAGTGATATTAGATATATTAAAGTATAAAGGGAAAAAAATTAAAAATTAATTTAAAAAAATTTAATACTTATAGAAAAACATTTCTTCACATTTTGTTTATTATTATTAACATTTATATTTATAAAGTGTAAATTACAAAAGAAAAACTGATAATTTGTTTATAAATTAAAGTTAATTTTTGAATTATTCATAATTAAAGTCAATACATTTCATTTTTTTCTGTGTCATTGTTCAACTGTTTGGATTTGTAAAATTTTCTTTGTATTTTCTAACATAATTCATGATTTTTTTGTACCTCTGTATTTTAATTCCTTGTCTGTATACTGTAAAAATATTTATATCTTTGTGTTTTTGCACAACTGCCTATGTAACCATTGCCTATCATCACTGATGTGAGTATGAACCTCGATCAGGGAGATGTGTACAACATTATGTGATAAAGATAATTAAAAAAATAACTTTAATTTATAAACAAATTATCAGTTTTTCTTTTGTAATTTACACTTTAAATAAATACAAATGTTAATAATAATAAACAAAATGTGAAGAAATTTTTTTCTATAAGTATTAATTTTTTTTAATTAATTTTTAAATTTTTTTCCTTTATATACTTTAATATATCTAATATCACCATCAATATAAAAAAATGTATAAAAAAAAACACATTTTACTTTTCATCATTATTGGGGGGCTTTTTGTCAGAGGGCTTTTGTCCTAGGGGGGTTTTTGTCTGGGTTTTTTTTTGTCCTGTTCCCATTATAAAGTTGTATTGGTCAACTGATAATCTTACTTTGTCATAACATTGGCATGTGCTTTGGAGTCCATCTTACTGGCTAAAAATAAAGCATGACCCCACAGACTATTCTTCATGGCCCATTCTAGAGCATCCTATAAATAGAAAACAAAGATGTTTATTGATTGGTTGGTTGGTTGGTTTATTGATTGATAACTTTATAACATGATGTTTTATTTATATACATGAATTTGCACATGCAGCGTGATTGGTTGATTGATTTTGACGGTTTACGCTAATTCTAGCAGTATTTCAGTGTGGTGTCACATGTAGCGTGATTGATTTTGACCGTATATGCTAATTTTAGCAGTATTTCAGTGTGGCGTCACATTTAGCGTGACTGGTTGATTGATTTTGACGGCGTAGGCTAATTTTAGCAGTATTTCAGTGTGGCGTCACATTTAGCGTGACTGGTTGATTGATTTTGACGGCTTACGCTAATTTTAGCAGTATTTCAGTGTGGCGTCACATGTAGCGTGTTCTCAGTCCTTCATTTGGAGTCTGAACTTCTGCCCAATGTGGAAATATTGATTTATTCCAAATTGACAAAAATGAATGAAAAGTTCGAACTGCAGGACCATGTACTTGATAAAAAAATCAAAAGAAATGTACATGTACATGTACAATATTTCACTGTATATATTTTTTTAGCTTAGACAGGTTTCACTATATATATTTTTGACGATTTAAAATATTTGAACACTTGCCTTCTTTCTTCCATATAACAAAAGATGTCTGAATCTGTCCGTAATTTCCTCTCGTGACCTTTGACCTCTGTTAATGACGGATCTATCCATGGTAACGGTTGACGCTTCGTTAGTTTCGTCTAAGTCCATGTCTATATTATCCATACTATTAGAAATCTTCATTCCCATCAGGCTGTATTCTACCGTTGTAGGTTCATGACCTTCTAACAATAAATCGGCTATATCAGTTCCTACAATCATCTGTAAGAGAAAAAAACAGTCATTTCATGTTGAAAACTATTAAGAAATTAATTGCAGCTGTTGATTGCTATTCCATTAAAGGGTTTAACCCTGGCATTGTTTTGTGTCTGTCCCAAGTTAAGAGTTAGCTTTTCATGATCTTTGTCAGTATTTTTCTGTTCTTAGGAGTTTGAGGTTTGCCAGCAGATCTTCTTGTTTTTAGTTTGGTTGGTTTGGTTTATTGTGCTTAATGCCACTTTTGACAATATTTCAGTTATATCGTGGCGGTCAGTTTTATTGGTGGAGGAAACCGGAGTACCCGGAGACAGCCACCAACATGGTGCAAGTCACTGACAAACTTTATCACATAATGTTGTATCGTGTACGCCTCGCCATGAACGGGGTTCGAACTCACAACTTTAGTAGTGATAGGCACTGATTGTACAGGTAGTTGTAAATCCAACTACCATGTGATCACGACCACGACGGCCCCCTCTTGTTTTTAGGAATTAGAGCTGTGACAGAGTATTGGTTCTAATAAACGGTTGTTGATATTATCAGCCGTTAATTCATTGTTTAAATCTTATTACTTAGTATGTCCTGGTTCATGTAATGAATGAATCACTGTATTTGTTTAGTGATTCTTCAACATACAATGGTAACCAGCCTAAATCAGTACCATGATTTCTATTTTGTGTACAGTCATTTGAGATGAGATGTAGTTGCTTGCTTTGTTGCCGATTGAATTGTTTACCATCACTGTTTTAAACTTTCTTTTCACAAGTGGTGCAAAGAAGAAATTTTGATTTTCTTCAAGTGAAATTTAAAAGTAGTCTGTGTAATGATATACAGCCTCATAACACAGTACCAGCTTTTGAATTTTCATTCCTAATGTAAAAATCTTTGATGCAAATATTACAATGAGTGAGTGAGTGATTGTTGTTTAGTGCCAACTCAGCAATTTTTATGCTATTGAAAGAATTTTATTGCAAAAAAAAAAACCATCCATGTGATCCAAAAAATATTCAGGTGTTGTTCACAATTTCCGTGACTCTAAGGATTTTTTCTCTCTATCCAATAACACAATAACTCCTTCTAAAATACCATTAAACTTACTCCATTTTGCTTTATCAAAAGCTCTAATAATTTCCATATAAGTTCTGCAGAGTCTCGATCAGTCATATTGATATTTTCAGAACACGCTTTGGACCGCTGCTGACAGAATGACAACACATCATTCTTATGGGTGTCACCTCTACAAGAAAGACAAACATAATTATATAGGAAAACTATGCATCAAACATTACAATAAAAACGTTTAACAATTATTTTTTTTAAGAATTGGACGCTTTCATCAATTAACAAGAAAGAACAATGACGTAAAAGAACATGAGAGAGGTTAGGGTTATGGTGTTTAATGACGCTTTCAACAATATTACAGCTTTATTGGTGGAGGAAACCAGGGTACCCAGAGAAAACCACTGACCTGTTGCAGGTCACTCACAAACTTTATCACATAATATTGTATCGAGTACACCTTGCCTGAGTGGGATTTGAACTCACAATGTTAGTGGTGATAGGCACTGATTGCATAGGTAATTATAAATCCAACTACCATAAGATCACGACAGACCCCGAACATGAGAGACTATCCAACATTACACTTAGACCCAAACTTGTTGATTGCATCTTTTTTAAGATCATTGTGCAGCATGTTCGTTTAGTGGATCATGCGGTAGCTGGGAAAGAAACGATAAAATTGTTCAAGCTGTTCAGAAGTCTCCCAGATTTTCCCTCACTTAGCCCTTAAAACTGAGAGCGAAGTCATGTCACCCTGTTTTTACAAAATACAATGACCCTGTGCGAGTAAAGACAAATCAAATAAATCAAATAACAAACCTAACAAGAGGCCCAGGGAAACATTTCAGTTCCTCTACTTCTGGTCTATCCTCTAGCATAGTACTAATATCATGAATTTCCACGGTGGCTGTTTGTCCTTCCTTAGGCCTATTTGGCATCACTTTAATCAGATGTCCACCAGGTCCAAACCTAGCACATATATGGGGTATAGTATATTTCTCTGGGGTCATTCTTCCTGTTGGCTCAGCTATTACATATAATAAAAATAATCATAATATCTCACATTCTCACATATTATAAATTAATACGATTGGTTTAATAAAATAGCACTACGTGACATTTTTTTATTCGAGTATTTTTTCAAATTCTCAACTGCCGTGACATAACCCGCTATTACCAGGGAAATAACCCTATCCATTCCGTCATGGGGAATAATGATTACGTCATTAGTCATCTGCAGAAAAAATGGGTGCATAATATCAAGTTTGGTTTATGGAGTTTCAAATGTTTGTTTCAGTATTATAAAACATTTACGGCCTAGTTAGGAGCTGGATATCCACCTCCTAACAAGGCTGTAAGTATATATTATTACATAATGATTTTAAATACATAATTCTATTGGCTAAGAACCTGTTATGTGACATTCTGTTAATTCAAATATTGTTTGATTAAAAACTGATATTAACTCGTTCATGGTAAGGTCTACTGGATACAATATTGTGTGATAAAAGTTCGTCAGTGACTTACGCCAGATCGGTGGTTTTTTCCAGATACTCCGGTTTCCTCCACCAATAAAACTGACTGCCACGATATAACTGAAATATTGTTGAAAGTGGCATAAAACACCATAAACCAATCATATTAACTCCTATTCACCTTCACTTTCTATTATGTGGCCAAATGAGCAATTTTTTCAGCCATATCATGGAGAAAACAAGTTACATTCAATGATGTCTGTTTTGCAGTAGACCAACATGTTTAATTGGATTTTCATAGTGCTAGCTTACTGAAAAATAAAGTTTACAGGTAGACCTGTCGCTCCACTAAACCAACCAGCCTTTGCTATTTCTCCTTAATGCTGAGTGATTAACAGAGAAGCAACAAATACCAATTTCGGTCTTTGGTTTGACCTGACCAGGGCTTGTACCCATGATCTACCCCACTCGAGGCGAGCACGCTAACCATTACACCATCAATGTACTTCCCATGGTAATGTCATCCAGCTGAAAATGTACAATTTATAAATGGAAAAGTATTTGGCCACAAAGAAATGCAAGTAGATACATGTAGTTTAAAACTTACGCTCCCTATAACTGTTATTGTAGTAATCTTCGTAACCATAGTAATAAGGGTCATAATGTCCTCTGTGATAATCGTCAGGGTAACCTTGTCTGCTTGATGTTCTAGAGCCTTTATTATAACCATCCCTAATAATAAAAATTATAATTTTACATTCATTACCACAGTAAAGTTTTAAAAAAAACATTAAAAGATATACAATCAAACCTGTCTAAACCGAACCCTGAATAAACTGGAATCCTGATAGGTTGGTTTATGGTGTTTAACACCACTTTCAATAATATTTCAGTTATATCGTGGCGGGAATCCTGTATAAACCGAAAGTACCAATGTAGAAATTTTTTGCTAATTTAACCTGCATAAACCGAACACCTGTCTATTTCGAACACAAAAGTTGGTCCAAAGGAGGTTCAGTTTAGACAGGTTTAACTGTAATTACATAAATACCCATGAAATATCATTTTATTTCACAGCGTAACTTCACAATTGAAAATATTATTCCATAACCGTCAATGGACAAACATGTTCATTTTTTAAATGTCTTATAAACACAAATAAAATTCAATGTAATAAACAGCTTAAATACTTTTGAATTCAGGGGTCCGTTGTTGAACTTGTGATTAAACTAATCATAATTCATATGATTAGCCCTAATTACATAATGAATTCCTAATCCCATACTTAGCTAATGCAATGATTAAATTTTGTTGCTGAACTCTTTTTTAATCAATGTATTAACTAATCATATTTAATCATTGAATTAGCTAATTATGTGATTAGGAATTAATAATGTAATTTAGGCTAATCAGATGATTAGTTTAATCACACGTTCAACAACGGACCCCAGTATATAAAAAATAAATCACGAGTAACGATGATAACTCACTCTTGCGTTAAAGTGCATTCGTAAATTAATGCGTTGTTCAGTTACTCACGATTTATTTTCGATATTCAAAATGCAGTGAATAATTATACTATAATTATTTTTTGTAAATAATAATTATTTTACCATAAAAGTGAGTGAGTGATTGATTGTTGTTTAACACCAACTGAGCAATGTTTCAGCCATATCATGGAGAGAACAAGTTAATTTTCAATGAGATTCAGTCCACGGGTAGACATGTCGCTCCACTCTGACACATTGTCCTGATTCCGAGCCAACCAGCCTTTGCTCTATCTCCCTTATGCTGCATGCTTAGCGGAGAAGCAACAAATACCAATTTGATAGTCTTTGTTTTGACCCGATCGGGTATATTACCATAAAAGTATTAAGTATTATTCTTATGATATCACACCTGACCCCTAGATTATAAATAAGGTTGAAAAAAAAACATATACCACAGATAAATGTACATGTAGTACCAAAATACACTGTTAATATTAAGATAATTTGTCTGAATAACAGACTTCCTTATAAAATAACATGTGAACATTTTCAATAAACATAAAATTCAATATTTGTAATTTTTATTAGAAAAAAATATCGACAAGAAAGCTAAGCTAGAATACACTACTGTTTAGTCTGTTAGTATAATAAAAAGGCTTAATACTGTATTATAAAGCTTTTCTATGGATATTGTAATTAACTCTTTAACTTGAAAAATCAGTAATCCTTTAAAACACAGGAAATAATATGGAAGAACTGATCTACAATACCAAATAAGAGTGAAACCTGTCTAAACTGAACCTCCATTGTATTTGGAATAGACAGGTGTTTGTTTTATACAGGCTAAATTAATTTCCTACATTGAGACTTCATTTAAAGTTTGTTTCATGCTGGTTTCCAGTTTAATCAGGGTTCAATTTAGACAGGTTTCACTGAATTTGGCTTCACATAACAATTTTTAAATATCAGGTTTCACATAGCAATTTCCAAATATTAGATTTCACATAACAATTTCTAAATAGTGGGTGTCACATAACAATTTCCAAATATTACGTTTCACATAACAATTTCCAAATATTAGGTGTCAGTACCGTGTCACATAACAATTTCCAAATATCAGGTTTCACATGTGACATAACAATTTCTATAAATATTAGGTTTCACATAACAATTTCCGAATATTAGGTTTCACATAACAATTTCCAAACATCTGGTTTCACATAATAACAACCTACAATTTGGTAATCAGTATTTAATAAGAAGAAGTCTATTAATTTCCATGTAATAGAACCTATTTAATTTCATTGTTTGGAAACTTCGTGCTTGCTGAAGTGTTTAAAAACGGCAAATTGACCTGAGAAATAATGTACAAAAAAAATCAATACCCATCAAACAATAGTCACTTGCTTCGAAAAAATCAATTTAGAACCATAAAGGTAAATAAATTCTAAAATTTCATTAACTTTTTTTTTAAACATCACATCTTCTGATCGAAAAAAAAACTTCAGTCGGCACTTCCTTAAGACAAATATTGAGAACACTTACGGCTGGTCACCAGAATCTGATAACGATCCCGGCGTGTGGACACGCGAATCACTTCTTTGACTGTATGCGTCGTCTTGGCGATATTGGTCGTAATACCTACAATAACATGCATATGGGACACATGCGTCATTCTTCAATGCTTTTAATAAATTTTTATGCAATTCAGTTATGTGTTTAAATCAAATTAATCTCAGGTTTACAAATTCAAATTTATCAATCTGATTAAAATCACATCTCTCATTTCCTCATCTTTACTGATGTCACGGTATGGCAGATCTGAAGAGACCCCATTAGAGGTCACATGAGAGTATTACTAAATTGCTTTGCATACTACAGTACAAGCAATCTGATTGGCTGAAAAAGGTAATAACCATAATCATCATATCATTACATATTCATGACAAAAGGTCACTCACATGTGACCCATAATGGGGGTTTCTCAGATCTCCTACATAGCGAGCGACAAGTGAGAAATCTGATTTTAATCAGATTGACAAAGTCATGATAATATTCTTGTTTCTACACTCCACATTAAGAGATATATGTTCAGGCCTTTCAATAAGAGGTGGTACCAGGTACTTTTACCTGCCTAAAATGGTCTTTGGTACCTCCTGATTTTAAAGAGTGTTGTATAAGATATTCATGACAATTGTTCAAATTCTAATCAAAAAGTAAATAGTGAAGTACTGGTAGATTTGAAAAATATTGAAAGCCCTGTATGTTTAACTTTATATACTGATAAAAGATCTACTTTCAGTAAACTTCAAAGTTGCACGACATGCGTTTGCCATGAATATCTTATATTTAACATTGGTACTGATGTTAAATTAAACCATATCCATTTTATCATTATTATTTTCTCTATAAAAAGAAATTAAATAAAATTTCTAAGGACAATATATTTTAATAATTTTTACTTCCAATTTCAATCTGTAACTGACAATTCAACCATTAACCCCACCCCCCTCCCCCACCCCTAAATGTAATCCATGCTTTGATAAAATATCATGGTTGTCAATCAAACAGATAGATATTGTACATTAGAACAAATTGTGGATATACTTTATTTATCCATCCAAAGAGTATTCCTAAGAGAAAACAATATATTAACATATTTTTTACAAGGCCATGACATATCCTGCCTTAAGAAGAAGAAATATTCAGAAAAAGATGGTATTTCAGTGAATGCTAGATTTAAACGCCAGATGCAAACACAATATAAAATAACAGACAAAAGGCATTGAAAAAAAATCTCACTATTGTAAACATATATTTCTACAATGAAAAGAAAATTAGACTCTGTATTGCGGTGGTGTATCATTTTAGACTTGTGCTCATGTGATCAAATACATGGTTTAAATGAAATGATTTTTCTCACATTAAAAATAACTTTCTATGTGTCACTGATTAATAGGATTAGAAAATGATAATTTTATTTATTTATAAACAAAATTGACTTAGATCGAGTTTCCTGTTTATTATTTTATTAGTAGGTTAAAAATAGGATATATATTGATTCTATATTTTACCACCCTCAAATAAAAAAACAGGGTAAAATAATGTCCATATTTTAAATTATGGAATGGTCAACAAATCTAAAGTTTGTTAGGTTATCATGTATTTATCATTTTATACAATTTTCAGCCATATGGTGACTAGTACCAGTGTTACTGAGAAAGGAAAGCCAGAACGGTTATAACTGGCTGGTGAAACTCCTGATCTTGGATAGTTGTCTGGAAACCTTTACACACAGGAGGGTAATATGACTTGAATCCTACGGCATATTATTTTATCATGAGCGGGGTTCGAACTCACAACTTTAATGGTAATAGGCACTGATTGTACAGGTAGTTGTAAATCCAACTACCATACAATATTGAGTTTTAGAGTATTGTCTTTGTTCCAAATAGATATACAGTCAAGCCTGCTTTAGTGACCACCTCTATTAAGCAATAACCTGTATTATGTGACCTTAATTTTTTTTCCCTTTCATAGTGCATTTCATATCAATTAAACCTGTATTAAGTGACCACCTGTCTTATGTGACCATATTTCACTGTTCCCTTGGAAGGTCACATAAGACAGGTTTAACTGTACATGTAATATTTTCTGTAGAATGTAATTAGGAAGAGGAGTAGGGTATAATGGTGATTGTTCACAGAAAAATTACAATATTCAACAAGTTCAAAATGGATTAGCATGTATTTAGTCTTTAAACTAGCCATTAGTAAGTAATTCAAAATGTACATCTACTGAGAAAATTATTTCTTTTAGAAAAATCACAATAGCTTTGTTATTAAAGCCTAAACATTCCCTCGCTACAATGAGAAATAAGTACTATATATACCATAGATCTTACGAATTAACTTATTTAAGCCAACAAATCCGAAGGATGAGTTGGTTTAAATAAGTTCATGAGTAAGATCCATGGTTTGTAACAGAAATGACATGATTGACAGATCTATGACGTCAAAATCATGGAATAACAGATCCTACGACGTCAAAATCATGGAATAACAGACCTATGACGTCAAAATCATGGAATAACATCAAGATCTTCATGTTAGACCATGGTTTGTAAAAGTTCACTATTTTTAAATTAATTATTGCATAAAAACATCAAAGGAAAAATGCATATTTATGTTACAATTAACAATAAGCTTAAGAGATCTTTGTCAACCTTTGGAAATGACAGGGATAAAACTTAACAGGGGGCCCAGTAGTAGTCCAAAACCACTCACATTTGGTCAAGACTCTATAAAATATTTAGACAGTATGCCCAGCTGGTTACTGAAATTCTGGACCACAAAAATTCTTGCTGGGCTACGTACTACCCGTAATATTGTAATTTTATAGAGCCGAGTTGGCAACTGCTGCAAAAATGCTAAGTTTTCTCCCTGAAATGTCAGATTTTAATTAGGAAGATCTCCTTGGATAACAGTTAAGGTGTATAATATAAAAATAGGATACTGAAAGCGAACCCGAAATGGGCGAAATACTTAGATAGTAACAGTTTTCTACCTCCCTGTTGATAGACATGTCAAAGATAGAGGGTTGAGGTTAGGGTATGTTGTTAAACGTCACTTTCAACAATATTTCAGTAATATCGTGATGATAAGTATTATTGGTGGAGGAAGCCGGAATAGCCGGAGAAAACCACCAACCTGTCACAAGTCACTAACAAACTTTATCACATAATGCTGCATCGAGTACACCTTGCCTGTGCAGGATTCAAACTCCCAACGTTAGTGGTGATAGGCACTGATTGCATAGGTAGTTTTAAATCCAACTACCATACGATCACGACCACGATGGCCCCTAAAAATAGCAACATGTGGTTTTTTTTTAAATTAGCTTATCCTCTAATTCGAAATAACTTATCTAGCTTATATTATAAAAATATAACTCACTTAAACAAAAATTAATGTGTTTTCATCAGAAATATCTCATGCAATGTCATCTAACATCAATATATTACATTCTTTCCCCCCAATAGATGCAGATTTTTAAGATGCTGAATTTAAAATTTGCTTTAAAACATTTAAAATTTTGCAAACAAAGCAAAATATTAAATTAGCCAAAAAAAACGTAAAACATGCAAAATTAACTAAAAAAGCAGTTATTTTGAAAATGCAACTACCGGTAATCGTGCAAATTCTAGAATATTATAAAATAAGAACTAACTATGTGGATAAGCATGAAACAAAAACAATAAATGAAAAAAGCAGGAAGTTTATACAAGGAAGACAACTCTTGGTTCTTACCCTGCATTTTGCCATGTATAATCATAACGTGACATTCTGTCATAACTGAAAATTTAAATCTTTTTGTGCAAAATGTGTTATGAAGGTAAACATTTTAAATATTGGTATATGTACTGGTAATATACAAAGATTGCACTGTATGATAAAGCACTTCTTTCTATGTTTTGAGTATATAACTAATATTTATTCCACAGTTTTCCTAGTTAAATGGTTAAACAATCAACACGAAACGTGAGAATTTTTAACCGTTTAACTCAGAAAACCTTGGTATAAATGATTTGTAGCATGAAGCCATGAAATATCACATCTAGATCATTGATTATTGCACGGCTCTCTGCGAGTAATAAAACTACAGCCCAGATTTAAAGTGTGCAATATCTCGTATCTGTGTGTATTATTTCATAGTTCTTAGCTGTAACTTACATTCTGCTATACATAAAAAGATGAAAGGAAAATAATGCATTCATATTACAATGTATGATAGAGCACTTCTTTCTATTTTTTCAGTATATAACAATAGATATTTGCAAAAAAGCCATAGCATAGTATACTATAATACTGTTCATGGTGAGTAAATTTTTGGTTTCGTAACTTACAATCTAATTACAAATAGACGCTAAATGGATTTTTTTTCAATAGAAATTGGCGACACACTAACATCTAACGAAATACCATAAGGGGTCACATCATGATTCATATTTCAACCCAATAATCAGCGATGAGCCCATCAGTAATAAAACAAACCACACACTAAGAGCTGTTTTTCGAATGGTCAAAATATTTAACTGTCTTGCGCATGATTGGACGGTCAAAGTTGAATGAAAGGTTAACTGACGGGCTGTTGTTTGCTATTTATGTATCGCAAAAAAATCTTTTAAAAATATGTAATTTAAACATGTAGCGTTAATTTAATAGACTGCATAAAACATAACTTGAATAGGATTCTTAAATAATTGTTGCCCAGTTTAAAGAAAAATTAACAAATGAAATTTGTGAACATGATTGGACTACCAGTACATACAGAAAGACAACTTATCTCCCTTTGATACCAGAATGTTTGAAAAACCACTGAACCATGAAATCTCAAATATATATATGTATGTGTATGTATACAAGTTACAGTTTCCAATACATCATGTACATTGAATATGATACCAGTTTATAAATTATTTTTTCTAGTATAATATTATTGTGTTATTAAACATGTAATAAAATAGTGAATCATGCATGATGTACATACAACACGAAGAGGTTAAAATTAGACGTTTGTTGAAGCTTATTTGATATTTCACTATTCACATTCAGAAAGCTTTCTACTATTTTTTTTAAACGACTCTGCTATTCAAAACATAAATATCACTTTTTAGATGCTTGAGCTATATGACCTCTGGCATTACCCAAATTGAACTATGACCCATTTCATTTAGCCTGTTGATTACGGAGAAGAAAATTGAAATTTAACAGTTGGCGAATGACACAGAGTTATGACAATTGCTCGCATTACCTTTTGGTCAGGTGAACTAAAAAGATCCAACAAGTGTCTAATCTTAATTAAACTGATCGGAATTCTTTTTTTTTTTTAGTCTTGTGACATTTTTTATATATAAAATAAAATAAGTTTTGCAAGCTTTTCTTAAATGTCCTATATATGTTAAACACTTACTTATCTTGCTGGTATTGTCCACTGTAGTATTCGTCGTAATAAGCCTTACTGTAACGACTATCACCATAATAATCGGCATAACGTGGATCATAATAGGCACCATATTGTCTACCGTTACCATAGTAATCATAATAACCTACAAAATATTCATTTTAAATATAGTTTAACTCTGCCACTTTTATATCAAAGTGCCTGTACAAAGCCAGGATACAGATCAAGAGACCCAATATCTAAAGACCACATGTTTTCATAGTTTTTAGACAAAGGCTCACTTTCCTACCTGTTTCTAAAGCTTGTACAAAAAAACGTTATATTTTTGACAATGTATATTGTGTTTATCCTGCAATACCAAAAAGTCCAAAACAACTGTCAAATTGCCTGAAAAGAGCTGAAACAAGCGTCGTTCTAATCGTTTTCAATGGTGTCATTTGTTAGGTCAGCACTTATACTGGTACCGTTTCTTTCTGTCACTCTTCATGAATCATGTACCAGAAATGCTTTATTAGGTCCGTGACTAAATAACACTGAAGTTTATTTGACCCCCTTTATTAGTACTCAAAATCACACAATTGCGGGATAAATATATATATATTTTGTATATGTATATAATGGAATCTTAAATGAGCTACCTATGCCATCAATTAAAACACTGAAAATGATTTCTCATTTTATAAATAATCTCAATTATATATACAACAGTCAAACCTGCTTTAGTGGCCACCTCTATTAAGCAATAACTTGTATTATGTCACCTTAATTTCCTTCATATTCAATTTCATACTAATTAAACCTGTATTAAGCAACCCCCTGTCGTATGTGACTATATTTCAATTTTTCCTTCCAAGGTTACATCAGACAGGTTTGACATACTGTATTTCAAAAATCTTAATTACTATAAAACACCTCAATTAAGCACTTAAAATGATTATTTAAGAATACAATGCATGTTTACAGAACATTTGAAAACTTAGGTAAAATTTTGGTTTTTCATACAAATACATCATCGAATCCATTATAATCCATCAGCTTACAAATATTACTGACAATACTCATCAATCACACAATATATTTAACATCTTTCATTATTGTTTTACATGATGAAACAGAAAGTAGACAGGAATCTATTTTTACCTTTTTAGTTTACATAAGATAACCATGGTAAAAGAAAGTAAATGCCTAGACGGAATTCAATTCTTACCTTTTTATTTTGCATAATGTAACCATGGTAACAGAAAGTAGACGGAATTCTATTTTTACCTTTTTAGTTTACATAAGGTAAACATGGTAACAGAAATAAAAAGTAGACGGAAAATTATATATTTTTACCATTTTATTTTACACAAGATAACCATGGTAACAGAGAGTAGACAGAAATTTATTTTTACCTTTTTGACCATATCTATCATGGTAGTAGGCATCTCGGTCGTTTCGTGCTTTCTCCTTGGACTGATCTTGATGTGATGGCACTCTGTCATCAACTACAACAGATTGAAAGAACAATGTACAAAAATGTACTTGATCCAAGTTTACAGACATACAGACATACAGATACTACTGATTTTATCAGAGATACGTGGATGATAAAGTGCTCACTGATCAAAAAGAAGAAACCCCCTAATATACAGTACCATTAAACCTTCATTTTCTAGCTATTTGGACCAAGTTTGACACATTTTATTTCCAAATATTTTGCTTGCTAAAAAGAGGAAATCTGTTGATCGGATGGTTGATTGATTGATTGATTGGTGTTTAACGTCCAGCGAGCAATTTTTCAGCTATATTCAGGATGAGAACATTTAAAAATTTAAACGCCATGGGACTCGAAACAAGGAAAGGTGATGGGTAGGGACGGATAATTTAGCCAGTGCAACAGGTCTCCTATGGACCACTCATCATTAGCATAATGCTCATAATGAGCTGTTACACTGGGTTCTTTAACATGCGAAGAGGGTGGCAATCTCTCAACACGGGACCTCGGTTTTATTTACGTCTCATCCGAAGGACGGGTCGGTTGTGAATTTATACATCCCGCACAACCGACGGACGTCCCTTCAAGCCAAAGAAGCTCTCAGTCCCATTTCTATACCCCGGGGTTGACATTTCAAAGCTAACAACAACCTACAGTCAGAGGAAAGACAAGTTCAAGTCAGAACATGCTCTGACTTACATTGTATGCACGTTCTTTTGTGTACAATTTCATAGTGGTGTCCTACAACCATATGAGTAATATGGTTGGTGAATTATAAGAAGCAGGAACTGCTTTACCCTTCGCGAGCCCCTGGGTTTACCCCTGGTTTTTATGGGGGATCTGTATTACTCATTTTATTTTTTTTTGTGTGTTGTGTTTTTTTTTTTTCTTTATCCTATGCTTTGTGTGCCCAATGTTGCTGATGTCTCTGAATCGTCCATTCTAGATTGTCCTTCGGTGATGTCTCTGAATCGTCCATTCTTGATTGCCCTTCGGTGATGTCTCTGAATCGTCCATTCTTGATTGTCCTTCGGTGATGTCTCTGAATCGTCCATTCTTGATTGTCCTTCGGTGATGTCTCTGAATCGTCCATTCTTGATTGCCCTTCGGTGATGTCTCTGAATCGTCCATTCTTGATTGTCCTTCGGTGATGTCTCTGAATCGTCCATTCTTGATTGTCCTTCGGTGATGTCTCTGAATCGTCCATTCTTGATTGTCCTTCGGTGATGTCTCTGAATCGTCCATTCTTGATTGCCCTTCGGTGATGTCTCTGAATCGTCCATTCTTGATTGTCCTTCGGTGATGTCTCTGAATCGTCCATTCTTGATTGTCCTTCGGTGATGTCTCTGAATCGTCCATTCTTGACTGCCCTTCGGTGATGTCTCTGAATCGTCCATTCTTGATTGCCCTTCGGTGATGTCTCTGAATCGTCCATTCTTGATTGCCCTTCGGTGATGTCTCTGAATCGTCCATTCTTGATTGCCCTTCGGTGATGTCTCTGAATCGTCCATTCTTGATTGCCCTTCGGTGATGTCTCTGAATCGTCCATTCTTGATTGCCCTTCGGTGATGTCTCTGAATCGTCCATTCTTGATTGCCCTTCGGTGATGTCTCTGAATCGTCCATTCTTGATTGTCCTTCGGTGATGTCTCTGAATCGTCCATTCTTGATTGCCCTTCGGTGATGTCTCTGAATCGTCCATTCTTGATTGTCCTTCGGTGATGTCTCTGAATCGTCCATTCTTGATTGTCCTTCGGTGATGTCTCTGAATCGTCCATTCTTGATTGCCCTTCGGTGATGTCTCTGAATCGTCCATTCTTGATTGTCCTTCGGTGATGTCTCTGAATCGTCCATTCTTGATTGTCCTTCGGTGATGTCTCTGAATCGTCCATTCTTGATTGCCCTTCGGTGATGTCTCTGAATCGTCCATTCTTGATTGCCCTTCGGTGATGTCTCTGAATCGTCCATTCTTGATTGCCCTTCGGTGATGTCTCTGAATTGTCCATTCTAGATTGCCCTTCGGTGATGTCTCTGAATTGTCCATTCTTGATTGCCTTTCGGTGATGTCTCTGAATTGTCCATTCTTGATTGCCCTTCGGTGATGTCTCTGAATTGTCCATTCTTGATTGCCCTTCGCCTTTGGTTTTCTGAATTTCTTTAACACTTACTTTAATTTATACAGGAAGTGAAAATCATAAAAGTCAGAACAGAAATTGATCACCATCGGTATTTTTAACTGCTCTATAATAAGTTTGCTATATTGCTTAATGGTTCATCTTCTCAATTATGTAAGCTTGCCAGGGTGCATGGTCAATAAATTTGGATACATGACTTTGAAGATGAACCCCTCAGGGAATATGTATATATGATATTGTCATTACTCAATTTTTTTTCCAAACCGTTCTGGAAATGAAGTTATCTTTCTATAATTCTTCATCAAAAAGGAATCAACTGGCTTCTTACAAATGTATATATATATACATTCGCAAGGCTTGATTTAACCTTAGGGATAACAGTTATACTTGGAAATATCAGATACGTTTTTTTACTTCAAGATGACATAATTATATAAGTCAGACTATGTTAGAGTAGAAAAAAATTTGACATAACATTAACAGTCATCAATTTCTTAATACAAAAAATGTATCTCATTCAATGTAGTAAATTAAATCCCAAATAAACATATACTTACTAGCAGACTGTCTTGATCTAGGTCGTTCATAACGTTCATCATTATAATATGGATCCCTTGATCTATCCTGTCTTTGTTTTTCGTAGTAAGCATCGTAATATTTATCACGGTCATAATCTCTATCTCTATCTCGATAATCCCTACTGTCCCTCTGCCGATCGTCTCTGTAAGCTGGATTCCTGTCATCCCTTACTGGTCCCCTGTTATTTCTATCATCTTTATATGGTCTATCACGATTATTTTCATATACATGTAGTCTCTCTCTATCTTCCATTCGCTTAGTCATTTCTATTTCTCGATCGATTGACGAATTTCTTTCATGTCGATCCTTTTGTGTATTTTCTCGTCTATTGACATCCTGTGTTGTTGTTTTTGATTTTGCGACATCTTTCTCTGGTGAATTTTCTCTAGACAAGTGATCAGTCATTGTCGTTATTAAATTTTCAACAGGGGAGAGAACTTCTCTTGTTTCAACCCTGTGTTTCTGTTCCAAGACACCAATAATTGGGGTTGTAGATTGAAGTGGTGCTGCGGGAGCAAGCAGAATGTTTGTTTTTGGAACAATATCATTATTTGCCCATAAAGAGGTTGCAGGGGAAACGTTTTCCTTCTTTCTGCGTTCAACAACTTTCTGATATGCTTCACGTTCAAGACGACGGCTTGGTGTACTACGACCAGGAGTCGTCCTACCACTCGACGGCTTCGTTGGAGTGGTTCTACCTGTTGGTGGCCTGGTGGGAGTTATCCTGCCACTTCCAGGGTTTCTAACAGAGCTTGAAGTAATAGGTGAACGAGGTCGTTTCTCATCTTTCCCACGATATGATGAATATTTGTTGTAGTCAACCCTTGAATCTTGTTGTCTTTCTGATGTCGACTGCATCATCGATCTAAAAGGTCGATCAGCTTTCATTGGTCCGATCTTTCTATCAGCTCCTCCTACTTTTCTTTCTATATTATCATTCTCTTTTTGCATATGATCAGATTTATGACTACCGGTAAGTCTTTGATCAGAATGTAGCGGAACATTTTCATCATCAAAAGAATTACTTGACTGTGACATATTTCTGCGTCTTGGGGGCTGAAATGGACTTTCTTTTCTAGGCATTATCGGACTCTGAGATGGAGGATTCTTGGATTCTTCAGGAACTGCTGGTATTGGACTTGGAAATCCGCCTTCAGCAACACTGACGTCAAGTTTCAGTTCATCATTCTTTGATGTTGGAGTTGTCTCCCCTTTTTCACCACTTTGTGTCAAATTTGACGTAGGAACACTTTTTGCACTATTTTGACCACCACCAGACCGATTCCCTTTTCTAAACGGATTAGACTCTGTAGATATAGATCCTGTTGGTGGTGGCATTGTCGGTGGCCCTTGACCTAGTGATGAAGATGGTTGGGAATCACCATGTTTTTGTGGCGGAACACCACTTCTTGGTGGCATAGGTGATGAAGAATGTTTTGGTATCAACATTGAGGGTGGAGAACTTTCTTCTTGCTTCTTGTCAGACTGGTGTGTAACTTCACCATCAGGGGTTCCAGATGGTGAAATATTCGTAGACCCAATAAAGAAATGAACATTTGAACTACTATCTGCTGAACCTTGTCGACTGTGGTTGCTTGGGGCCAGTAAATTGTGGGCAGATGGAACCATCTCCCAGTCGTCTGATGTCTGTGAATTCACCGGAGAATCTTTTGAAGTCTTAGAAGGATTGCCATCAACAGATGATGCTTGCCCGTCCACCGCAGAATGATTAACATCCCCTGATTTTACACTGTTTTCTGATTTTTCCTGAACTGATAAATGTTCCATTTGATTTTCAATATTTAATTGACTATCTTCACCAGTTAATTGTGTACTAGAGCTATTTAAAGTTACTAAACTTTCACCACTAATTTCCGTTTGTAGAGGTGGTTGTAATATCAAATGATTATGGTCCAATTCAGAAGAGAGACCTGAACTGTCGTGAGTAGAAATGTCAGAAGAAGGTATACTGTTTTCATTTATCATTGGCGGAACACTATCGTTACCTATATTTTCTGTATAATCGCTATTTTTAATATTTTCACTATTATTTGTAATACACTCTTGATTTTCATCATAATTTGACTGAGGATTTGTTTCTTCATTAAACTGAGCTTCTGTTGCTGCCGATGATGATGGCTGCTCAGCTAAGCTACCATTCCAATTTTGTTGATATCCATCACAATTGTTCCACTGATTATTCAGACCATACTGCTGGTTATAATGTTGAATAGGCTGACCTTGAGGGTCAAATTGTTGAATAGCTTGACCTTGTGGGTCATATTGTTGAATAGCTTGACCTTGTGGGTCATATTGTTGAATAGGTTGATCTTGTGGGTCATATTGTGGAATTGGTTGACATTGTGGGCCATACTGTTGAATAGGTTGACATTGTGGGCCATACTGTTGAATAGGTTGACTTTGTGGGTCATATTGTTGAATAGGTTGACCTTGTGGGTCATACTGTTGAATAGGTTGACTTTGTGGGTCATATTGTTGAATAGGTTGACCTTGTGGGTCATATTGTTGAATAGGTTGACCTTGTGGGTCATTTTGTTGAATAAACTGACCCTGATTGTAGGACTGTTGTATCCCTGGGTTTAAGTTATAGAACTGTTGCGACTCTCCAAATTGTTGAGCCTGGTATTCATTTTGGTCGTGACTTTCACCCGTGTTCTGAACTGTGCCATCATCGTTCATCACATTATTGTATTGTCCATATTGATTGTTTGTTTCCCATCCAGTATTATTCCAACTGGATGGGTGTGTCACATTACCACCATCTGTTGATGGTATCTGTCCATTCTGTAAAGAAGTATTTTCCTGAGGATTAAACAATTTAACATTCCCAGTGTCTTTTGTAGCAGGTTGGAAATTCCATGGGGTAGATGTGCTCATACTGTAAAATAAAATAAGATTTCTATTCCACTTTATTCTAGGAAGGTTAGGGTCACTCTCAACAATATTTCAGCTATATCGTGGCGGTCAGTTTTTATTGGTGTAGGAAACCGGAGTACAGTACATGGAAAAAACCACTGACCTGCCGCAAGTCACTGACAAACTTTATCACATAATGTTGTATCGAGTACACCTTGCCATGAGCAGGATTCAAACTCACAACTTTAGTAGTAGTGATAGGCACTTATGGCACATGTAGTTGTAAATCCAACTAGTACCATACCATCACGACGGCCCCTTACACTGTCTATGCAAATCGAAGATATACATGCAGAGCTCCAGATAACGTTTCTTAAATTGGGTTTTTAAGTCACCTGTTTAGCATTTCCATTGGGTGATCTATTTTTTAAATGCTTTACTTCAAAAATTTTCACTCACCAGAATAAGATTCAATTGGGTATGTTACCCACCATGAATAAATTGAATTGGGTCTTTTACTCTCTGTACATGACATGCATTGTTTTTTGTTGCAGGTATATCAGGCATTGAAAATGTATACATCCAGTTTTATTCTCCTCATGTACATTGTACTGTATTCTTTAAATATTTTTCATTGGTGTAGATGATACGTACATGTAAAGAAAAAATCCTGAGAGGGGGTCTTGTCCTGCATTCCCGTTAAAATAAATAGACTATCCTGTTATGTCGAGTTACTGCAGAAAACTGGGAGTTGGGGGCACCATCATGTCCCCACACACTACTGATTTTAATACCCTTGGAAGCAGCTGATATGCATTCTGTGCATTGCAAATATGGAATACCGTTTTTCTCTACTTTACATAGCCATGGAAATTTTTCTTTCCAAGTGACAAAAATTTTGTCTGTGACTGAATGTTTCCGTTTCGTTGAATTATTGTCAGTCTTTACTGCCCCTTTCAAAATATCGTCAATGATTTCTGTTGCAACAATTTTACTATGAGTATGATTTACAGCATTTTCAATCAGTGTATCTAAAATTTGTGTAACCATTGCTTTTGAATTTGTCTTTAAATAATTAGCGATAGAATAATTCGCCCGTAAAGGGGCTTTCTTTCTCCCTCGATGATTCATAATAATAGACTGAAACCGCTACCAAATTAATTTCAACGCAAACAAGACTAAATTCTAGCAGGGAACCGGAATTTATTTCCTCCAAATTCTGAGGAGCACCTTAAGTGGAGTGAAAATTTGGAACTCCTCGTACCCTTAGATAGAAGTAACGGATCCCATCAGATCTATATATCGGCAAACCTTGGGAGATTTGTAATCTTACGAGTGTTGACGAGTGAAAGAGAAAGCAAAATGTCACGCAACAGAAATCATACGATATGCTTTAACTACACAACTACATAAAAATGAATGAGTGAAGTAAGCACTCATTAAACGAAGAATTGTGTTATATCTGGATGGAATTGGGTTCAACAACGCAAAGGAAATAGAAAAATTGGGTTTTTGTTCATTTTATTTGCATAATCACGCAAAAATGCAGCTTATCTGGAGCTCTGTACATGTACTCTGGCCTGTATGGGTGCAAATATATGAAGTCATGTCTTTTCTATCCAAAGTTTACACAAAAAAGATGTCATATAGACAGTTGGCTGATTTTAAGCTTATGCTTTTTCTACTCAAATTAAGTTATTAGTGCAACCAAACAATTTTTTTTATAATATAAAGTTTATGATTTAATAATGAAAACAGAAGTCTTGAATGCCTATCATACTAGGCCATTCCATTTTTAGTGCTTAACACCACTTTCAACAATATTTCAGTTATATCGTGGTGGTCAGTTTTATTGATGGAGGAAACAAGTGTACCTGGAGAAAACCACCGACCTGTCGAAATTTGGGAAACAAAAAATTGTTACATGTTCCTGGGGTGTCCATAATTGTATAGACATTTCATTTTGGTCTAACCGAAAGTCTTATGATATTATGACTACATTGTAGCTTAGGCCAAAAAAACAAATATGTGTGTTTACGGTCACCCGACCGACCCTAATTTTTGCTAGCGACCCTATGAATTTTTACACAGAATTCAGATAACCATTTTTGTTGTTTAACCAGCAGCAATGTTTTATTTATTCAACTGCTAGCTTTTTGTCGAAACTGAGAGCAAAGAAGGTAGAAAAACTGCATAATTCGTCATTTTACCGGAAATTTCAAAAATGAAATACCGGAATTGGATTCCGGAACCGGGAACGACTATTTCCGGTTTTGCCGATAATAATAAAAAAAAAAAAAAAATGAATCCCGACCGACCGACCCCAGATTTTTTTGACATGTGACAGTAAACACACATATATTTTTTTTTGGCCTTATCTATCACATCTGCTCTTAACAACATATTATTTTCATCTGACATCCGACAGCTGAGCAGTTAAATCACAAGTACTTGAGGACAGGACCCTGTCTGGTATCCCTCAATGCCCCTCCTACCTCATTACTATAAAAAGATGTTTTATTAACAATATATATACCCATGTACAGTATGTCTTTATTTAATACATATGTTTACTATACACGTCCAAATCACTATATAAAATTAGCAACCTTGTGGTTTTTACATAGTGATTTGGACGTGCATACGTAAGGTACCTGGCCAAATCGCCCCACTGCAAATTCACCCCCGTCAATATCGCCCCCACATTTATCAAAATCGCCCCCACATTAATCAAAATCACCCCAACATTTAAAAAAAAAATAATAAGTTATTATTATTATTATCAGTTTTGACAACGAAAAAATTACAGTACATGTAATCATTACAGTACATGTAATCGGAAACATTGTTTAATTTTTGTTAACATCAATTTCTGACATATAATGACGTGTTGTATCACTTGTGAATGTATGTTGTGTTTATATACTTAATGGTTTATGGTAATAAAGAATTGAATAATAAAAAGTCTGTCTGTAATAATTAATGTCTTCTTTTAATCAAGCATTTCTTTGTAAAGTATAGATGCACTGTTTGTGTAATAATTAATTAGCAGCCTGATTAGTTTTTTTTTGCTTTGATGTTATTCCAATCGGAAGCACATTCAAGGAGACCCAAGCCAATGATACATATTCTTGATATTGCAATAAAAACTTGTTGCGAGGCCATAAGCTTGCCCAAGCTGGTAATGAAATTATATAAACTGCTACCATCATGACTGGCATTAAACACAGTGGCCAGTGACTGCATAGACTGCAAGCAGATAGTAAGACCCTGACAAGAAGCTATACAATCGAGGCTCAAACACACGATCTACCACACTCGAGAGGAGCACGCTAACCATTTTAAACGCTACGTAAAAATAAAACGTAGTTCACCTTCAGAAATATTTTCTATAGTAAACATATGTATTAAATAAAGACATACTGTACATGGGTATATATATTGTTAATAAAACATGTTTTTATAGTAATGAGGTAGGAAGGGCATTGAGGGGTACCAGATTATGATAGGGACCTGCGAGTTTAATAACTGGGACCAACTCAAATTGGGTATACTACAGATATTTACCCTAGGAAAATACAACTGGCAAATTAACT
The DNA here is from genome assembly GCA_963680875.1 of Bathymodiolus brooksi. Classification (NCBI taxonomy): domain Eukaryota; kingdom Metazoa; phylum Mollusca; class Bivalvia; order Mytilida; family Modiolidae; genus Bathymodiolus; species Bathymodiolus brooksi. The sequence continues at coordinate 83,530,706 of OY804588.1, read as the reverse complement.
TGTTTTTACATGAAGTATAAAAACACAACTATACATGTATGCTATGTTATATGGAAACAAAATATAAACATTGACAGAAAATATGGTAAAAAAAACAGATGATCATAATTTTCTGGAAGACAATCAATTTACCTTTTTAAATTCATTCATGAAATAAAATATCACAGTAAATTTGAATATGTTAAAGCAAGTTATAATGTTCGATCCAAATTTTAAAACGCTAAAATATGTCCTCAGTCACGAGAAAGCTGCTTTAAATGTCTACATTTGATCGCTGCCATATTGCTTTCAGTGGTTACGTGTGATATTCATGCGCACTTTTGTTCCGCATGTTAAATTTTGAAATCTAGGACAGTGTTAAGTATTTTCAGTACTTTATGTATCGTTGATCAAAGAGGTGGTTGTTAATTGTATTTTCTTACTTCTAATTTTGTCAAATCACTGATTATTGTTGGGTGGTCAGAACCGGAAGTACATGTTTTTGTTTTAGACACCGGAAGTCATACAAATTTCCACGTCAGCTTCTACAGATCATAACAAATCATATGGATGTCCGAAAGAAATAGACATATTTAACTAAACATTGTCAAAATGGTGTTGATGACAATGATAGCACGTGTTGCGGATGCATTACCGCTGGCGGCATCAATGCAGGAAGATGAACAGGTTTCTGAACTATTCAATAATATTGCTTTTAATTTTATAGCTAAAATTAGTAAAATCTATGTCTGGTGTCTGCGTTCTCTGTGTCGACCTTTCGAAAGTCAGTTAAAATGTATGAGAAATTGTAATTACTCACCATATCTTATGGATTCACAGGTTTTTTTTACCATTAATTCAGTACAACTTAAAAGTTAAAATTAAATCTAAGAATAATTTCTCTGTCAAAGACTGATGGAGTGATGCCCCATGTCCATGACCATGTTTTGACAAAAATTGATTCTAACTTAAGATATCACAATCTGACCCCACCCTTGCTCCCCTTGGCTGATATATTCGGGCCTTGGAGATCTAAGGAAACCCCATAAAACGATTCCAAACAACTATCGTAGTATCGAGTGATCTTTTGGCTTTGACCTTTGTACCATCAAATGAAAAATTAGTGATTGTGAGACTAAAACCACAGGATCTTGATGCTTTATCATTAAAATAGATGTTGTAGGGTACAAAAAGGGCCCCGTCCCAAATATATATATGGGACGGGACCCTTTTTGTACCCTACATCTATTTTATTGATAAAACATCAAGCTCCTGTGCTAAAACTAAAAGTGTTACTAAGCAGATTTGCATACTACAATACAGTCCTAGACATGGCGTGATCGACGTATCGCTCTACTAAGTGATACTGGTACAGTACGCACAGAGGTTTTTAGCACGAAATCACCTTGGTCAGTGTTTTTTCGTGATGAAATGGCAGTGATATGTCATAAAATCTCTGTAAAATGTCGGTGAAATCACTGAAACTTTCACCGCGAAAATATACAAATTAGGGCCTAAATGTCTGAAATTTTTTAATTGTCGGTGACAACACCGCAGCGAAAATCAAATCTCGGCGTAAAAGGATTTTCTGTCTTTTGTTGGCATTTTGAACTGAGTCTAAGAGTATTTATGCATCATGCTAAATAGTCTATGAAAAAAAATCCACGTAAATTTTCTGAAGGGTCTTTGCTTTTAAAAATGACCTGGCAAAAAGGTACAATTTCAATTTTTATTGCAGAAATTGAATAAGATGGCCTATATAAATGCGAGGTTTAATTATTGCGACACGCCAAGTAAAGAAAAAAAATTGATGTAAATTTTTATCTAAACGTGCGTTTTCGTATTTGTATGTCATTAATCCCCTTGCAAGCCACGTGTCATGTTTACCTTTAATTAAGGTGGATACACATTTCCCTTTGTACACACATTTTTCACATGTTGGTAATATATTATCGATCAAAGCGTGCTTTTGGGGATCTAGAAACTTTTGTAACAGGTCACGTGCCGAGTCGACAGTAATTGAACATCCGAAGGCGTGGGGCTCGGCTTGGGTGATATAAAGGTTAATGAAATTTCAAAGAAAGATTAATTGAAGTGTACAAAATAAGGAACCAACCATTTAACTTTTGTATGTTTTATCCTCCCAAGCCATTTTTTTTTTCATGAAAAACAAATTTGATTTCTTTTCTAAACATGAAAGTGGGTTTTTTTTGGGGGTTTTTTTCTTCAAATTTTACCAAAGTCAATCCCATTGAAAATTGCAATGTCATGGTTAGATTATCAGTTATTTGCATCATTTAGGTAAAGTCTCTCTAAAATTTGATGATAAAAACATGCCCCACCCTTTCTTAACATTTGAAGCGATAACAAAATGACTCAAATCAAATCAACTCAACTACACCAGTTCAGAAGCCACAAATTAACTCGTGATACCAAGCTTGCATTCTAAAGATCAAGTTTATTGTAATTAAAAAATAATACAATACAAGGTTATAAATGGTAATGATCACATAATACTGAATGTTTGTACATTGTTTTCTTAACATAATAGATTAAAACAAAAGCAAATATCAGAATTAAAGAACGAAAAAATGACAGCTTGTACACCTGAAAAAGGAAATAATTATTTGTTATGAATTATTCATATTATCAAAAATGACAGTTTTATATACAAATCTCAAGAACATACAAATGTACAAATAAAGGTTAATATCCCATTTCTTTATTTTGCAGCGTCTAATCGTCGATGTTGGTGTTTTGGCTGTGTTTTATAGTAAATCACTGACAACACCGTGTTCGATTTTTCTTGGGCATTTTGTGGTGTCAACAACGACTTTTTTTTTAATTTCGCCAATATTTTCTTGATTTCACTTGGCATTAAGCAGCAACCATTCACTCACTTGAAGATACAATACAGTCAGAAACATAGCGTGATAAATCACTGATAGACGCATCACTCATCTTGGTGATTTGGATATATCTTTTGTTCTATTAAATATATCTTCAAAATTTCTTTGACCTTTAGAGTGTTACTTATTATCACCCAAAAGACATATCAAAATTAGTAAATAAATTAAACAGACCAAAAAATAAATCAGTATCCATAGTGTCTATCACAGTGATTTATCATGGCATGTCCATGACTGTACTGTACCAAAGGGGAAGTCAGAAGCAGTAAATTGTATGACAGACAATACAATGACCAAACGAAAAGTCAGAAAAATACAAACAATAGTAGACAAAACTTTACACAGAAAACTAATAATTGAGCAACACAAATCCCACTAAAAACATGGGTCGAACTCGCATGCTCCTGAAGCAGAAGGGATATATCTGGTATATATTGATATGAAAAATACAAATATTGAAATATTGTTTTATTTATTTTAGGCAGGCAGGAGTTTAATGGATTATCAGTCTCAAGCAAAACAACTTTTTCGTAAAATTTCAACAGACCCTCATCCCCCTGGAAGATGTAGTTTAGAATCTGGACCGTTTATTTTTCAGTAAGTACAATTTGTATATATAGAGATATTTTACACACAATAGGTTAATAATAAGGCCTTAAATAAAATGTTACTTGTTTGCTGTTTATACTGTACATGTAACTATTCCAAAAAACTGGGTAGCCATCGTGGTCATATGGTAGTTGGATTTACAACTACATGTATCTATGTAATCGGTACCTATCACCACTAATCTTGTGAGTTCGAATCCCACTCAGACGAAACAACATTATGTGATAAAGTTTGTCAGTGACTTACGACAGGTCAGTGGTTTCCTCCACCAATAAAACTGACCGCCACGATATAACTGAAATATTGTTCAAAGTGGCGCTAAACACCATAATACAACCAATCCAAAAAACTGTACTAAGATATTGTCCATATATATCTTAGCGGGTGTATGAATTAGATATTGAATCTGTCAGGAGCAATTTATACATGTTTGCCTGGAAACAAGAAAAAAACCTTTAACATTTATATCGTCAAGAGGGAAAATCATGGTCACAACTGTTTTGTGGTTGACATCTATTTATCTGCCTATAAACCACTAAGGTTGTAAATTTGATTACTTCCCTTTATATGATTAATCTCTTTATGATCAAGTTACATGTGACAGGTCGGTAGTTTTTCTCCGGTTATTGCAGTTTTCTTTGCCATTAAAACTAACTTCTACAATATCCTTTTTTTCATCCATTTTCGATGGTGTCAATTTTCGTGGATAGGCAAAAACATTTGAATTTGTGATTTTGATACTTGAAAATGACCTCTATTGTTATTTACATGTACAATAAAAATGTATGCCTTACCTTGTGCAAAACAATTTTGTTGTTTCACTGAATTATCAAAAACCATGTATTAGTACATGTATATTCAACGAATAAAAATGAATTCACTGTAATTGAAATATTGTTGAAAGTAGCACAAACCACACATAAACCAATGTATCTGAATCATACAATAAGATTCTTGTGTTGAAAACCATATTGGTAGTGTAATGGTTAGCATTCTTGCCTTGTGTTTGGTAGGTCAAACTAAAGACTATAAAATTAATATTGGATATTTGCTGCATCTCCGCTAAGCAGGCAGCATTAAGGAGAAAGAGCGAAGATTGGTTGGCTCGGAATCAGGGTAATTTGTCAGAGTGAAATGACATGTCTACCCACAGACTGTTATTTCAGTGAGCTAGCACTATAAAAATCTTAACTAAGTGTGTTGGTCTAGTACAAAGAAGACATCTTCTCATCAAATGTAGCTTGTTCTCGCCATGATATGGCTGAAAAATTGCTCATTTGGGTTCAAATAACAACCACTTACTCACTTACATAAACCCATGTATCATCCAATAAGATTCTCACGTTGCAAATCAGAAGTAAAAAACAAAAATACCACCCTGTCGGAATATAGTTCCAAAATCCTATAGAAAAATCATTGGCAGAGGCAAAATTGATACCCTTAACACACAAATACGTGACCGCTGAAAGCAGCGCTAATCAGACATAAACCAATGTATCATCCAGTAAAATTGTCATGTTGAAAATCAGAAGTAAAATGATAAATGTATTTTAATAATTTTTTTATTTCATTTCAGTTACATTATAGAGAGAGGTGTTTGTTATTTAATATTATGTGATAAAAGCTTTTCTAAGAGATTAGCATTCCAGTACCTAGAAGATTTACAGACAGAATTCTCATCACAGTATAGTACTAGGGTAGAAACAGTGTCTAGACCATACAGTTTTATAGAATTTGGTAGATGTGCTTTCTTTGTCATGTATTTTGCTATATTGTAAATTGTAGGGCGAGGGTGTTGATAACTTGTGCCCAATCCTATTGCTTATATTAGAGCAGGAGAAGTATTGGTCGTTGTCATATTGTACCTGTGCAATCATTGCCTATATCACCACTAATGTTGTGAATTCAAATCCCGCTCAGGCGAGGTGTACTCGATACAACGTTATGTGATGAAGTTTGTCAGTGACTTGCGGCAGTTCAGTGGTTTTCTACGGTTTCCTCCACCAATAAAACTGGCCGTCACGATATAGCTGGAATATTGTTGAAAATACCAGGCATTCAACACCATAACCCTAACCCTATATTAGAGCAATAAAATATGTTTAATTCAAAATTTATTCAATTTCTTCAGTAAAGTAAAACAAAGGTGTTTCAACCTGTTGGAGGGCCACGATGGTCTAGTGGTTTAGGGGATTAATTATTTGTACTAACCACTTTCTAGCAATAAAATATGTTTAATTCAATTTCTTCAGTAAAGTAAAACAAAGGTGTTTCAACCTGTTGGAGGGCCACGATGGTCTAGTGGTTTAGGGGATTGATTATTTGTACTAACCACTTTCCATTCAAACCGCATCGATGGTGTAATTGTTAGTGCTCTCGCCTCTGTTGGAAAGTAACTGGATTTGATTGGTGTTCTCAAGAAGAGGAAACATTTGATTGGTTATCTCAGACAGAGTAAGAGCTTTATTGGTGTTTTCAGGGAGCGCAAACAAAATTATTGGCATTTTGCAGGCAATAGGATCTTCAGTGATGAACACGGTCTTAAAGAAAGTGTTAAATGGAAGACATCTTTAATTTATTTTAACTTAGTCAGGTTATTCTTTAAATTCCACGATCAAACAAACATTTATTTAACAAAATTTTCACATATTTTTTATCAGCAAATTTGAACTTCTGTTATTTTTATTTTTTCAGATACTTATATTCAGAAAACTAGAAAATCTTATATGGATTCTAGGGCAAGAAAAAATTTGAATAATATTAATACAGAGCTGCAAGATGTTCATCGGATAATGGTGCAAAACATAGATGATGTTTTACAACGAGGAGAAACATTATCTGGTACAGCTTTTTAAAAAAGTTTTCAGGGTTATATTTTTCATTATTTTATTTTATACATGTATTAGTAAAAAAAGGTATGGATGTAAATCAGGGCTTTCAATATTTTTCAAGTCTACCAGTACTTCATTATTTACAGGCAGTACTTTTTATTAAAATTTGAACAATGTTCATGAATATCTTATACAACACTCTTTAAAATCAGGAGGTACCAAAGACCATTTTAGATGTGTAAAAGTAGCTGGTACCACCTCCTATTTGAAAGGCCTGTGTAAATGAACATGAGTGAATATCCAATTTTACACTTGGACACAAATTAAAGTAAAGGATATCTATATTAAAGACACAATTATACAAAGATGCCCCTAACAAGCATTTTAATGATATTCAAGGAAGATTCGCTTTGAAAAGGGTTTTTCTAGCATATTTAAATGATTTATTTTAATAACACTCAGATAAATTTGTAAAGTGCCCTCACCACTAGCACCAAATGTTTGTCAATTTGCCTATTATCTATCTGAAATTCAAGTTGACCACCACTGCAAGACAAAAGTTTTAATATACATGTAGGAACCTATGAGCTCGGAATCAGGATAATGTGTCCGAGTGGGGCGACATGTCTATCCGCTGTCTGTTAGCTACCACTATAAAAATCCAACTAAGCGTGTTGGTCTAGTACAAAGCGGACCTCATCATCATCTCATTGAAAATTAACTTGTCCTCAGAAACTGCAATTTTTTTTAACCCAATCAGTGATAAATTACCATATGAGCTATTGCCATCTTTTGTCCCTGAAGTAAAACCAGTTTTGGTCCATGCTATATTCATACATTGAGGGTGTTTGGTATTTTATTTACAGTATATATACATAAAAAAGATTATTTTTTAGCATTGTATATCTATTCTAATTTTTTGTTCTATTTTCAGCATTAGATTCAAAAGCAAGCAATTTGTCATCAATTTCACAGAAGTACAAAAAGGACACTACATACTTGAATTTACGATCGTCATATGCCAAAATAGCTGCCATAGTGATCGTTGTTATTGTATTTTTGTTATTTATTAGATTTTGGGGGTGAAAATAATCATAGGATGTAAACATTATTTAATATTTTAAGTCAATCTTTGGACAGTGTATAAATACATGACATTCTTCCTCATATTAGAATGTGAAAGACACAGAAACATTGAGCAATGATAATTTATTTAATGGCATAATTCCATTGGTTATTTTGTGACGTATTATTTTCCATCATTACAAGATGTAATTGGCAATCATCAATTGTTTTTGTAATGGTCCATCTAACAGCTACAATATACAGTCAAGCCTGTCCATGCGGTCACCTCTATTAAGTCAAGCCTGTCCATGCGGTCACCTCTATTAAGCAGTCACCTGTATTAAAAGGTCACATTTTTCTTGTCCTGTCATAGAGAATTTCATATAAACTTTACCTCTATTAAGAGGTCACTTGTTTTAGTAGGCCACTTTTTCTTTACCCCAAATGTGACCTCTTAATACAGGTTTGACTGTATATATTTAGAGGTATTTTTCAGCAGTGTTATTTTATAGATGGTGCATGAGTTATGTCCCTTGATTTATATTGATACAAGAAACAATGACATGGTAAACTTACATATTTTTGTAAGAGAAAAATATTGGTTGTAAATCTGATATTATATTATTATATTTTTTTAGTCTAATTTAATTTACATATGCTATATGTACTGATTTTAATATTGATGCTATATGAGACATAGGAAAAAATACATGTGTATCTAGATCTGCTAACCTAACATTCTGGGGGGAAAATAGGGTAGGTAGGTAGGCTAGCAAAACTTATTATTTTATTTCCCGCTCCCCCCTAGGTTATACAAGACAAACAAAAACATTAGGGTAAACACTAATATTAGAAATAGTTGGGTTAACGGAAATACATTTTTGGGGTTTTTTGTTTGTGTTTTTTAAATAGTATGTCAAAAATTATGATCTATTAACATACGACACCACTTGCGTTAAGGTCAGCTTTAGATTAACCAATGAAAACAAAGCTAGCAAAATCATCCATCGGCACACATTGAACCTGTAGGGTGAAATAAAGCTTTATACATGTTCTAGTCATGTTAATATTCAATTGTTAGAGTTAGGGGTTATGGTGTTTAACACCACTTTCAACAATTTTACAGTTATATCGTGAGTTTGTTTTATTGGTGGAGGAAACTGGAAAAATCAACCGACCTGCCACAAATCACTGACAAAGTTTATCACACAAAGTTGTATCGAGTACACCTCACCATGAGCTGGATTTGAAACTCACAACTTTAGTGGTGATAGGCACTGATTGCACAGGTAGTTGTAAATTCAACTACTATGCGATCACGACCATGACAGCCCCATAGTAAATTGTCATTTTTATTGCAACTAGACATGCAGGTGCATGAAAGGTTTTGAGTTTTAAATGTTGTCAGACTGAAAAAGTGTGTTTTTGGTGAAATCTGCATACTTCCAGTTGAGAAAACAGTCAGCATGTACTAATCTAGTCTCAAAGTATGGTCAAGAGATGTTTTAACTTGATCAATATATTAATTATATATTGTAAAAAACAAAATTCTGTAAGTTTGAAATTTTCTTATAACCATAATCATTATATTCATTCAGAAAATAGTTCAGTTGTCCAGATTTGCCTTCGCTTGTAATACCGCCAACATGGCTTACCATAAAAAAAAATGTGCAGTCCAATAGGTGTTAGTATAACTAGGAAGCACGCTATTTCAAATGAATGTTTGGAATGCATGTTCAACTTACATTGACAAGGATGATTTTTTTCAGTTGTTATATTGATTTCAGCTATTTTCCTCTGCAGAGAAATTGCTGAAAATTGATGGACTCGGTCGGAACAGGTCAAAAATGGACCGTTTGAAAGGGGGTGTAGATGGTTTCAGCTATTTTTCATTGATTTTCAGTTATTTTATTTTCTAACCAGAACGGCAGAAGCATCACTGCATTGATTTCAATTTCAGTTTTCCATAACACCTCTCTGACATTATATCATTCATATTACAAAATAAATTGATATCTTATAAATTATTTTGTTTATATTCTTCCATATTAAAGTGGAGCTCATTATTTAATAGAACCGATCGAATTGAAGGAAATTTATTACTGTATTTTACAAACAGATTGAAGGCATTTTTGTTTTTTAAGAGATTTCTTGAATTTTAAACCCGACAAAATATACAATAAATAATAAATAGTTTGTTTAGATTTTTTCATTGTACAAAAATGTATCGGAAGCTAAGACAATGAAATTAGTATTTTCTGCTTCTCCGCTTAGGAATAAGAGTAATACTACCTCAAAATCAGGATAATGTTTCCTCGTGCAGTGTAATGTGGAATATTTCAATGCGGCTAGCACTACTAAAAATCCAACTAAGTGGTGTTGGTCTAGTATAAAGCTGACATCTTCTTCCAATAGAGTTCATCCCTCAGTGGTCCTGAGTATTATAGAAGTTGTGCTATGTACATTCGCTGACAAGGAGGCATGTGATTAAAAGCACTTTTCAAAAATGTAATATTTACAGTTAAAAATATGATGTGAATGTCTGTCTACACATGTACATGAGCCAGCTCCACCTTGAAAACTTCAAGTGTGGAAACACTGATTAACTCTGCTGGCAAGCTATTCCATGTTTGGGTCGCTGAAGAGAAGTATGGGTTTTGGTGGCTCTGTATTCTCGAGAATGGTATTTTGAATTTTTGGTCATGGCCTCTTGTTGTTCTGGTGGTTGCAGAAGTAAGGCAATTTGAGATGGTATGGCTATAAGGTGGTGGATTATTCTGTACATCATTACCATTTTTGTGTTGGTTCTTCTTTGCCTGGAACAACTGTTTATAGTTCTTCTCAAGAAGGCACACAGGTGGCATTTGACTTCTTGGTGATGTTATCATCATTTCATTGAATGTATCTTCTTCTCGCTATGATATAGCTGAAAAATTGCTCATTTGGCTTTGCACAACAATTACTCGGTTTGTATCAAGCTTGTACGTCTGTGCTGAATGGAAAATCAAGATGGTCAAAACTGGAACTAGAGTACAAAATGCAAGCAGTAAGGAAAATGTAGAACAAATCTTCATTCCAAGCACTATTGAACCTCCGCAGGGTCTAATCTAAGTTACTTGGCACCCTTTTTGGGGAAGTAATAATTTCACCAAGAGAGGCGGTTCGGACCCATAAAAAGGTACCGGGTCGTTTCGCCACGAATCCCGTTCAACCCCCTGAGTCGTTTCGCCCCTATTCCCGTTCGCCTCGGGTCGTTTCGCCCTCATTTATTAATAGTGCTTTAAAAAATGAAATATGGAAAAAGTGGCGGGGTTATAAACTTTTGATTAATGTTTTAGTAGTATTGATTTTTCTATTGGATTTTGGAACTGTTCCAACAATGTGGTTCATATAATATCTAGTATAAATTTTTCAGTATCTATTGGGTCAATTTTTATCCTTTTAAGTTGAGAGATCCTAATAAATCAGGGGTGCTGACATATATATACTAGGGTGACATACATATATGAGCTGAGAACCATTGTGTTAATTTATAGTGGTCTACTTTTGTCATCATGCAAGAAAATAATTTATACATAAGAAACTTGTATTAGAAACTCGTGTATATATAGGGGGTAAATCAACGTCTGATGACATATATCCTTAAATAAACTATGTATTTGGTTTATTGCATGGAGACAAGGGGACACAACATTTCATATGTTTGTATTGAAAATGTATGTACAAATAATGTCTTTGTCTGTGCTGTTGTGTAATGTCTGTGTTTGTTATGTATATATTTTGAAAATGTCTAAAAAAAATAATAGTAAAAAAAAAAAAGAGGACCTTACATCAGTAGTAAAATGTGAGGACTGGCTCATGTCGTTCCATCCAGACAAAACCTCAGTCCTTCAGGTAACAACTAAACAAAACTCAATAAAATCTGACAATACACTTCACCAACATGTACTGTATAAAAGAATCATCCACAAAATATCTCGGAGTAACAATTCAAACAGACTTGAAATGGAACAAGCATGTCAATAACATCACAGAATCAGCCACACAAAAGTTAAATTTTATTATGAAAATCTTAAAGAGTAAATTCAAAAAGAGTAAAAGAAAGACCTTACACACCACTCGTAAAAACAAAGCTAGAATATTCGAATAATAAAGTAATTTTATTGAAAATAAATAAGTAAAAAAAAAATTCAAAAAGGGGGAGTAGTACTGAATTCCCTGACATGAGCGCCTGTGACCCGTAGAAGATATAGGAGAATGATTCGTGATTTTTTTTTTGGCTGTCATGTGATGTTAGATCATTGATTATTAAGCTTTACCCTTTTAATTTTAAGGGGCTTAAAATATTGCTAAGCTATCAATATTACGTACTTCACCGTTGTTACCTCGTACGTAATTTACTGGTATATTCCTGATAAGTTTATGATGACATAAACACGAATTTCTACCTATAATCATGTAATAAATTGTACTGATAAGAGAGATGAAACAGTTACAAGGAGGAACATGTATTTTTGAAATGCTTTTTGTGGAAATATAATATATAATACACAATTTATATAGCGCTATATATAATAGATAACAAATTACTCTAAGCGCTTAACATAGTTAAAAAAGAACAAAGACTAAAAATTTACATACAAAGTGAAAATTACATAAACCTATAAAACTTACCAGAAACGAAACATGAAGCAATAAAACTAAAATTATAAAAGAGGAAGAAAATGATATCGAAGCTCTTAACTAAAAGTGATAAAAGTATGAAATATGTTTAAAACAACGCGTCTATAATTAAAAATGAAAAAAAAAAAATTCCACCAAGAATAAAAACATACGTGACTCATAAGAAAATAAAAATACATCGTTACTGCACAGCATCAACTAGATAAAATCAACATAGGCAAGTCTAAACAGATATGTTTTCAGTTGTTTCTTGAAAATTCCCATTGATTGTTCATGTCGGATGCTGCTTGGGAGATTGTTCCACAGTGCAGATGCTGCCCTGTCAAATTGCCTCTCACCGAATGTCTTTGTGCGCACTCTAGGTTTTGATAGCAGCATGAAATTTTCCGAGCGAAGTGATCTTGTTGGAACATGAATTGTTAACGATTCCTGAAGATAAACAGGAGCACGCTCAGTCAGAACTTTGAAAGTGTATAAAAGTAACTTGTACTGACACCTGTATTTAATCGGAAGCCAGTGTAAAGCCATTAGCTCGGGTGTAATATGGTCGTACTTTCTTTTGCGGGTGATAAGTCTCGCCGCAGTGTTCTGGACCCTTTGAAGTTTCGAAAGCACATTGTTGTTGATACCATAAAGAATAGCGTTTCCATAGTCCATACGAGATGTAACCAGAGTTGCAACTAGTGTCTTACATGCGCTTTCTGTTAAGTACGGTCTAATACGTCCTATAGTGCGAATTTGGGCAAAACACGATTTGTCCAGAGCACTTACGTGTTTTTCCATGTTTAATGCCTTGTCAAAATGTACACCAAGGTTTTTAACAAAGGGAGCATCGCTGACAACACAACCGTCGAATTATAATTGGCAGTTTCTGAAATCGCTAAGCCGATGTTTAGGTGCAAACACTATCAGTTCTGTCTTATCTTCATTTAATTTCAACATGTTTGATTTCATCCATGCGCTTATCTCCGAGAGACATGGCTCTAAACGTCCAGTAACATCACTCCAATCGTCCGGCGGTTTGATGACAAAATACAACTGCGTGTCATCAGCATAACAGTGATAGCATAAGTCATGCCTTGAACAGATAGCGCCAATGGGCTTAGAGAAAATACAGTACATCTTTGGTCCAAGCACCGACCCTTGCGGTACACCATATTTCAACTCCATGCTGTTCGATTTAACAGGTCCGATAGCAACACTTTGCGATCTTCCATGCAAATAAGACTTGATCCATAAAAGAGCGTCTCCGTCTATTCCAAATGAATGTTGTAGTCGGTTGAAGAGTATATCATGGTCAATAACGTCGAACGCTGCGGACAGATCTGTAGTTGTTTGATTGTTTAAGAAAACTATGGGGCAGGAGGTTGTAAGGGGTGGAATTGGGCCACATTCTTTGAAAAGTGGATTATGTGGGGCAAGACTATGTTTTTGCCCTCCCTCTCCACACTGTTTTGGGCAAAAATGTTAAGAAAATTTTAGCTGAATTGTTAGCATGGAAGCAAAAAAAATTTTAAAAAAGTATTGTCCAGCTAACTAAGGATATAAGGATATACATATATAATGTATATGTTTAGTTGTGTTTTTTTTTTTTTTTTTGCTTTACAATTTTTAAAACTTATTCCCTCTGTCCGGTCCACTCATACACCGCTGTACTATAGAGTGGAAAACAGAGTCTACATACAACTTGGGGTTTTTAACATGGCCAAATCCATGTACACACACTATACCTGATTATATCAGAGACGAGAACGAAGTATTCATAACGGGAGGAGAGAAAAACAAAGATACTGTTTTCATACATTTTAATTATTGGAAGCGCCAACTATCTTGTAGTCAGTTAACTACGAGCATTCACTAACCCTGTTATTGTACTGTCCATGTGACCAACATAATCTACCATCCTAGCTTGTAGTCAGTTAACTACGAGCATTCACTAACCCTGTTATTGTACTGTCCGTGTGACCAACATAATCTACCTTCCTAGCTTGTAGTCAGTTAACTACGAGCATTCACTAACCCTGTTATTGTACTGTCCATGTGACCAACATAATCTACCTTCCTAGCTTGTAGTCAGTTAACTACGAGCATTCACTAACCCTGTTATTGTACTGTCCATGTGACCAACATAATCTACCTTCCTAGCTTGTAGTCAGTTAACTACGAGCATTCACTAACCCTGTTATTGTACTGTCCATGTGACCAACATAATCTACCATCCTAACTTGTAGTCAGTTAACTACGAGCATTCACTAACCCTGTTATTGTACTGTCCGTGTGACCAACATAATCTACCTTCCTAGCTTGTAGTCAGTTAACTACGAGCATTCACTGACCCTGTTATTGTACTGTCCGTGTGACCAACATAATCTACCTTCCTAGCTTGTAGTCAGTTAACTACGAGCATTCACTAACCCTGTTATTGTACTGTCCGTGTGACCAACATAATCTACCATCCTAGCTTGTAGTCAGTTAACTACGAGCATTCACTAACCCTGTTATTGTACTGTCCGTGTGACCAACATAATCTACCATCCTAGCTTGTAGTCAGTTAACTACGAGCATTCACTAACCCCGTTATTGTACTGTCCGTGTGACCAACATAATCTACCATCCTAGCTTGTAGTCAGTTAACTACGAGCATTCACTAACCCTGTTATTGTACTGTCCGTGTGACCAACATAATCTACCTTCCTAGCTTGTAGTCAGTTAACTACGAGCATTCACTGACCCTGTTATTGTACTGTCCGTGTGACCAACATAATCTACCATCCTAGCTTGTAGTCAGTTAACTACGAGCATTCACTAACCCTGTTATTGTACTGTCCGTGTGACCAACATAATCTACCTTCCTAGCTTGTAGTCAGTTAACTACGAGCATTCACTGACCCTGTTATTGTACTGTCCGTGTGACCAACATAATCTACCTTCCTAGCTTGTAGTCAGTTAACTACGAGCATTCACTGACCCTGTTATTGTACTGTCCGTGTGACCAACATAATCTACCATCCTAGCTTGTAGTCAGTTAACTACGAGCATTCACTAACCCTGTTATTGTACTGTCCGTGTGACCAACATAATCTACCTTCCTAGTTAGTGGTCAGTTAACTACGAGCATTCACTGACCCTGTTATTGTACTGTCCGTGTGACCAACATAATCTACCTTGCTAGCTTGTAGTCAGTTAACTACGAGCATTCACTAACCCTGTTATTGTACTGTCAATGTGATCAACATAATCTACCTTCCTAGCTAGTAGTCAGTTAACTACGAGCATTCACTGACCCTGTTATTGTACTGTCCGTGTGACCAACATAATCTACCTTCCTAGCTTGTAGTCAGTTAACTACGAGCATTCACTGACCTAGATACGATAACGTAACCCTCAGTCCGCTTTTGCTCCCAGCGAGGGTTACGAATCGGTCCCATTCAACGTATGGGAGCAGCGCCCGGAGTGATTCACACCGGGCGTTTTTTTGTCCTATTTCCGTTGTAAGTGGTTGGAAAAATTAACGGGGGTGATAGATAAATATATTTAGGTAAACCTTGAGGTGTTAAGTAAACGCTGCATCAATCCATAGTAGACTTATATCCATCTGAAAATTTGAATGCATGAAATCTTCTTTCTGTCCAACATTTTGTTTACAAGTTGCTATTTCACGTGCACTTGCCTCGTTTTGGAGATATCCTTATTTGGATCAATTGTAGTAAAACATCATAGTAACATTTTTCATATTTGGCATTCAGAACCATATATGGATAGGCTCCGCCCATCACGAGACCATACGTAAGGTACCATGGCGGACAAGAAACAATTTTTGAATACTAAATCGATCGTGAAGGTAGAAACAGGTATTGTAACACTTATTTCGTATCGCCATTACTTAAAAATTGTAGGGAATTTTAATAAGTTATGACCAGATATGCAAAAAGAAAGTTGAAATATTCACTTAACGAAAATTTTAATTTGCTCCCATACGTTGAATGGGACCGATTCGTAACTCTAACTGGAGCACAAGCGGAATGAGGGTTACGTAATCGTATCTATCACTGACCCTGTTATTGTACTGTCCATGTGACCAACATAATCTACCTTCCTAGCTTGTAGTCAGTTAACTACATTTGTACGAGTATTCACTGACCCTGTTATTGCACTGTCCATGTTTATGTTGTCGTTCATATTTGTGACGGTGAGTGTTCTTTTTGAGTGGAACCGACTCTGTGGAGTTTGTTTTTTATTATTTGTTTGTATATGTACTGTTGTTGGAGAGCAGGGAGTTGCAATCCCATTAATCGCTTTGACCCCGACACATGTGTCAGGGGCGTAGCTGAGGTTTAGTAGTGTGCACGCCATAATTCTTGAGAGGGGGAGGGGGTCTGGGATTTTTTTTGAAGTGATGCAAAATGGTGCGATCTGGGGCCATTTCAAGGTTTCATATAACATAGAATCAGGCACTATGTTAATGACTTTGATAGACAAGAATTTCTTAAATTTATCCAAAATCTGCCCTTCGTGTCTTAGCAGATACGAGCACCTCCATTGCTTTGTACAAGTCCACTTCAAAATCTCGGTTAATATATGCATCAATCCAAGGGAAGATAGCCTGTCATTCTTCATGGTCGACCTAACATAAGTTTTCAAACGTCTCAGTACACTAAATGGCATTTCAGCAGTAGCGCTTGCTACTGGCATAGTTAACAAAACACATAGTTTTATCAATATTGTATCTATAGAAGGATAGAGAATTGGATTTACAGAATCAAGTGTGGTACAAAGTGTTGTTGGCAAATCATTACGTTTAGTAATGACCCAGTGGGTTCGCCATCTGGCTACTTCTCTCCTGAAATCCTCTAATGACAAAATCTTCTCTTGGAGTCGTTTTCAGAGGCTGTCATGTCCTTTGGCGTTCGTTTGTACATTCCCGGTTTGGTTCACGCGCTGCTTCAATCGAACAATGACCGAGTAGCTTACATTGAATCGTTCAGCCGTCTGTCTGTATGACATACCACCAATTACCATTCCAGCCGCTTGCCATCTTTCTACATCTGACAGTTTTCGACCTGTCATGTTGAAATAAAGTTTAGAAAATTCAAAGTTTTACTTGTACTGCACGTGCAGGTACCGATTTGAAAACCCCGCCAAATTTGAGTTTTGCAAAGGTACAGGTGAACTTATAAAACCCTGTTTCGTCGTTCTTTAATTAATCGACCGATACAAAATTACAGGTACCATGAAAGAATATTATATGTTATTCAGCTATCAGACAGGGTTTTCAGAAATCGGTGATTACCTAGTTATCGTTTGTGGACGCTAGGTGGCGTTACTATCGTCCGCCATTAAGAAAGTGTAACAATCGGTTGTTTACACTAGTTACGATTAATCAGTATTCATAATTGGATTAGATAAACACGCTTCAGTTGATATTTTATGGCTTATTCCCGTGATTTTGGCCGAATATTTCGAAATATGGATTATAGAATCGAACTTAAACGGTTATTGTTTAAATTGTTCAGAATCACAAAGTTCAGGACCAGGTCGGACAAATCTATACGGTCATCAATATTATCAAAATTAAAGAATTAGCCATTTTGCCAGATATGGGATAACAGATCGATCTGTAGCTATTCAGATTTTAACCTTGCTTATGTGTCAGAATTCCAATACAAAACAGGGTACGCAAAAAAAACCGGTCGGTATGGAAACCCTCAAAACATATTTTGTACAAAAGAACTAAGTTCCCTTCGAATATTGTCTTCACTTCACAAAGCCACAAAGTCGCATATTTTTATGATGTAGGGAGCACTTATGCAATTGACCAAAAAATAAATCATTTGCACAATGATAGAGTAGCAAATTTGTGGAGGAATAATGTTCCTTCCGTATGCGATAGAGGATAACATAGAAAGGAAAAAAAAACAGTTAAATGTTGTCTTAAATGAAAGTTTAAATACTATAAACAAAGGAAACAGGAACAAAGTGAGCAGTGTAGGAATTATTGTTTTTCATGTAGAAGCCGCATAAAATAATTAACAATTTACAAAGAGGTACCACATTTCTGTAGATAAATCTTGATTCTGTAAGAAGTAAAAAGGAACGACATGATGTCCTGCAACAAAATTCGGCGATTTTTTTTTCTTTTAGTTTTTTGTCATTATAATTCAGTTATTTAATAAAGGATTCATGTAAAAAGGCAGTAATTAAGACGAGTGCTGGAGTATAATGGCCACAGCGAAAAAATTAAATGTTTGCGTGAACTGGATATGGCAAGATGAAGAGGCAGACCGCCGGTTACAGTAATTGGCAAGCCTGTGCTCTACTGGTAACAGTAGAAGCGAGAATAATCCTCCCGGTACCGTGATAACACACGGGCAAGAGAGATAACGGGTACTCGAACCCCGATACGTGAGCAAATATTTTAACCTCAAACTCTCCGGTTTTTACGCAGAAGTTCAATAATATAACCTAAGGATCCGAACTGGTATCAATTCAATCACCGGTCTGTCTGGTGAACAGAGAAGACCATAGAAACTCTGTGGTAACACAGAAGAAAAAACATCAAAATATAAGCTGACGCACATTTTGGGATACCGACATGTCCCGTCATCATCTTGCCATATCCCGCCAACGCACTCAAAGAAGCTGTGACATTTTTATTAATCAATTAGTAAAAAAAAAAAAAAATATTAAAATTACAAAGAATTGAGATAGGCAAATAACAATACAATTTTGGTGTACATAAATAAATGTACAGTCTCATATTAAATCAATTGACATTCTAAACTAGGATGTGATTATTCATAAAAACTTCGGCGAATGTCCTTTTCCACAGATCGAGTTCTTCGTTTAAAAGCGAAAATAAAAAGTCACTTTACATAATACCGACTGATGCGAGAACAAATTAAATGGCATGTGTTCTAGTCACTTAAAATGAAATTGTCCTTTTATCAACAACCAAGGGCCTGTTCGGACGACTGTATGATGGCTTTTTACGTAGTCTCTGTTCAATTTCCAAGTTCGTCCATTAATTGCCAAGCATCTTTCATCGGTATTTCTCATACATGTACCAGCGCCAACAATCAATACCTGAAAAATTCACAAAAACAGCAGCAGAAAAAGAGAAGGTTTTGGGGAGGTAACGGGGAAGGTGGTGGGTGTTTCAAAAATATCAGCCGGCAACTACATGCAGGAGCGGTATAATCACGTGATACATGTAACGAGGCAAAATAAGGGGGAAAAGATGCAGACGTTAGGGGTGCAGAAAGGGGGGATTGTAAACTAAAATAAATACTCCTTCACTTTGATTAAATCTGTTTATCTGAATAAGATAAACACACATATATTTTTATCATTTTTAACCCTTTGTGGGAAGGGGGTAGAGTTTAACTGTCATATTGCAAATCAAATACATTTAAGAATCAACCCAATACATAAATTAATTTTTTGTGTTTTAGTGATGTCTTTGCTATAACTTGTTATGCAATACACAGTTAACTATCAGTTATAATGATAGTTATCTTTCTACAATATGAATTTAACACCTTTGTTGCAAAATGACACGACTGTCTATTCCCCTAAGTGCCAAACCCGGGAAGCATCGCATCGCTGTTGACACGGTGGACCTTCAGCAGACAACAAGTCTAGAAAGTGCTACCACTTCCTTAACACGTCAATATTAAAATTTAATTAATCTTCAAAAACATATAAAATTAAAGAATAAATCAATATAAAACTATGAAATCCTAGCAAAGAAATTTAAAAAAGAAGACAAATGGGGTGAAAAAAGCCCGTCCGGTTCACGTATCTGAAACCTGGGAGCAAATAGTTATATTAGGTTCCTCATGAAACTTTTTTTTCAGATAAAGAAATTCAGATATTCAGATGTTTTAATTTGATAAAACTTAAATTCCTTTTCATCTTCACTACAGATCCCTATAAAGAAATTGACCGACAAAAAGTTTTAATTAGTTTTACAATTTAACAAACAAAAAATAAATAAAATAAAACAGAATTGAAAAATGCACCTTAAGATGTCACATTCAAAGTTAAGTTCTTTCATATAAGTTAAGCACACTTTTCATCATTATTACTTCACTTTAAATCGTATAGTAGTAATTTCAAAAAGCGTATATTATAATTTATATATTTACTTTTTAATTTCATACATGCATGCAGTTTGTTATCAAGTAGGATGTGTACTGATTTTGTATGAGGAAAATAACGGTAATTAAAAAAAAAATACATACCAGGTAATTTATTTGTTGTCATATCATTGTCATTATATATCCGTTTACAAATCACTTCACAGCAGGTATTATCATTGAAATTCAAGCCGAAATAACAGTATATTGTGACACCTGTACTAGAGAAACCATACATTAGCGTATCGATAAACCCCGAGAACATAAGATTTTTACACTTTACTAATGGCGGACACACTAGGAAGTCGATAATGGCCGCGTCTATGTTTTTAAGAATAAAAAGGTCTATAATGTGACATTCCCGGGTTAGGATCTATATTCCCTGGCCAATCAAAAATGGACAATCCAGAGAAACTGGCAACATAGGCTACACAAGACGAAGAAGACATGAAAAATAAATACGCAACACAATATGCATTGGACACCACAATACGCAAAGAAAACACAAATAACGTTAATAGTAAGTAATGTTAGCATTACGTCAATTGATGGCAAAAACTTCACATCTTCTGAAAACCTCCTCGGTGGTGCAATTCTTAGTGTTCATTCCTCGAGAGAGGTAGATGCTGAATTTGGGTGCTGGTGGAGTCAAATCAACTACTAAAAATTTGGCATTTGCTGAGTTTGTTAAAGAATAGACTGGTTCGCTAGGAATGAGAATAATGTGTCCGAAGGGAGCGACTTATCTACCGGTGGACTGTTGTTTCAATGAGCTCGCACTATAAAAATACTAGACTAAGCGTGTCGGACTAGTACAAAGCAGACATCATCATCATCTCATTAAAATTTAACTTGTTCTCGTCATGATATAGTTGAACAATTGCTCATTTGGCGTTAAACAATAATCACTCACTCTAGTACTTGTAAATTGTCTGGTACAATTTTATTTTATTAAACCTAACAAGTGTGGACACAGAAATGTGCTGTCCAAAGGCAAGTGTGGATGTCAATATTTCATATTATTAACTTAAAAAAAAAAAAATCCTGGACACAGGGTCCTGGATTTTTTTTAATAAAAAACTACTCCTGGATTATTATTTTTGCTTAAAATCCGGTCCTGTGTTTTTATTTCAAATTTTCCCAAGGGATATAAAATTGTATCATTAATAATAAATTAATAAATAATAAATTCAGATTTTCTATTCAAAATAAATTTCATTTACAAAACCACTGATATTTGTTCAATTTTTAACGCTGATTTAAGCATTAGTCGCAACAATTTTATATTTTTCTCTTTAAACTGTCGAAACATAACATTTATTTAAAGTGTAAAATTCACTAATAAAATTCACCCCCCCTTTTTTTTTCTTGTTTAAATCAATGATCAACAATATTCCAGAATCAAACAAATGAATAAATATAACATAGATTTCTTTTACATGCATCTTATTACCATGCGGTGTCAGTGTGTTTTAAATTGGTCATCCAATCAGGACGCTCATTATTCTTGTCCAAGATAAAAATACATCGCTAAAATTACCTGTGAGAAAGTCGCCGTCCAAACTCAAATCAATACCTGTGGATGTTTCCCCACTTCAACTCGTAAAATTCCCCCCCCCCCCCCCCCTCCTTTCCCCTTTTTTCTTGTTTAAATCAATGATCAACAATATTCCAGAATCAAACAAATGAATAAATATAACAGATTTCTTATACATGCATCTTTTTACCATGCAGAGTCAGTGTGTTTTAAATTGGTCATCCAATCAGGACGCTCATTATTCTTGTCCAAGATAAAAATACATCGCTAAAGTAAATTTACCTGTGGTTTCAGAGTAGAAGATTTTTAGAAATCTAACATAAAAATTCCCCACTTCAACTCGTAAATTTACATAGAAATCGGAGATATTTCGTCATAAAACTTCACACATGGTTTTGTCTATCATATTTCTTGAAGACAAACATAAAATTGTATAGCATTTATCAATATTTTATGAGTATCAACAGTTTTTTCAACACCGTATCTGTTTCTCGATACAGCCGCCCGATTACAGTGACCCGTGACCCAGATTAGCAGATCCCAGCAGTTTTTCCTGAATAAGGTTGTTTAAAGAGTGGTTATCATATTGGGTCTAGCCATACATGTCTAAAATGACATTTACTAAAGCCATTTAATTTCTTGTAAATATTGTTTTTAAAATGGACTCAAATTAATCAGCTACTGTAAAAGATTAATATTGACAGACTTATAACATTAAAACACATTGTCCTAGGCTATAAACATTTTGATAAAAACTGTTTGGATTTTAATTATTTCTTGACAGTTATTGGAATCTCTATATATAAATCTTATTATGTATCCGAACAAAAAACTAAAAATATTAACGTTTATAATTTATTTAAGCATAAATATAACACACGAATTAAAGATAAAATGTCATTGTTATGGAATATGATATATATATATACAACGTCTGAAAAACCAGTCAACGATCAATCTTACGGGGTGTTGGATCGTTACGGTATAACGATACTATACAAGTAAAACAATTATAAACGTCTAAAATGGTTTGTAAAACAACACCAAGTACACAAAACAAAGTGATAAAGAATTAAACACTTCGTTGAATGACAAAATTTTCGTCCCACCGAGGGACTTTATCAATGTCTAATTAAATAAAATCTCGAAACAATATAGCGACTTTTCAAATTTCAAAAAAAGTTTTTGACGGTCCATGTACGGCACAAAAGAACCAGAAGATGCACATATGAAACTACATGCATAAAAGAATGGAAATCCTACATATAAATTAATAAAAGTACAATAACAATAATATAAATATACAATAGGGCTACACATTTAAATAAATGTTAAATTAGAAATAAAAATAAATATAAAAATGAGACATTATTGGTAAATGTATCAAATAGCACTGTCAAAATATTGTTGAAAACGGTATAATACCCAAACTCATTCAAAAAAACGGCCCGCCACAGTCTGGAATATATACTTTGGGCCAATAGAGCAAACTGTATGTCCTAATACGACTGGAGGAGATCAACACGAATAGGAGTCAAGAGAGGATATTACTTTTTCTCATTGATTCCATTCGGTGATAAGGTCTTAAGTTTTCTAATCCAGAAGCTTTCCCTTTCCTGTCTGCTTTTATCATCCCACTTGGAGTTATGGTCAATTATGGTGACCTTCAGTTTGCCAAAAGAATCATGGTGGCCCGTCGATCTGAGATGTCTGCTGAGTGGAAGGTCAGGTTTGCAATTTGCATCGCTTCTGTGGCCATTCAAGCGTTTACTAAGTTGTTGTTTAGTTTCTCCGATGTATTGAAGACCACAAATTGCACATTCCAGGAGGTAGATAATATTTTCTGTCTTGCAGTTGGCATTGCAGTATATGATGAATTTTTCTCCTGTATGTGTGCTGCTGAATTTGTGCGTGCATTGGATGTTTTTGCACGTCATACATCGTCTCGAATCACATTTTTGACACTGACCATTGTAGGCAGATCGAGGGGAGATGTCAGCTCTCACCAAGATGTCTTTCAAACTTTTGGGTTTCCTGAAGGCCAAGACGGGTGGTTCTTTGAAGATTTTACACAGTTCTGGGTGTTTTTGTAATGTTGACCAGTGCTCATATATATATAATCAATGGACATTTTGAGAGGAGCTTGGCCTCTCATTATATATGTAACAAATGTTTGAATAAAATATTATTGTGTTGCTACAACCGGCTATCTGGACAACAGATGCTATCGGGAACTCAGATCATATCTACGTCACACAGAATGACAGGTAGGAATTTCTTTGACGTTTTTCTTCCATTTTATCTCCTTTTTGGATTTTAAATTTATGTCTGATTTGTTGCACTACAAATGAGAAATTTGCATACCAAATATGACAGTATAGGTTTTAATATTTAGTAAGTTTTCAATCAATGAAGATATAATTTGACATTTTCAACAGAGAATTCTTCAGAACATTAATGTTTTCTCTAAAATTTTAAAAGAAAGCACAAGTTTCTATCATATACATGAAAAATATAGTGTTTCTTCTACCTTCCTGTACAACGGGAACTCGAAGTGTTATGTAGTAAGAATATTATACGTAATTTCATTCCAATGGTCAAAATGTTTTGGCTATCTGGTACAGCAGATCGGGTTATCATGTACATCAGATCAGTGGAGTTAAATGGCAATCGGGAACATGAAAAAAATTAAAAGAAATTCCATTGTTAATTAACTTTGTTTCTCTCATTATTGTACATTATTCATACCGCTCCTCCCTGGCTGCTCCTGACACTTGTAGAAAAATCATTTGTTTCCCGATTTGACACTAAAAAGTCTCGTGAAATTTTTCATGTTCCCGAATGCCATTTAACTCCACTGATCTGATGAAATTGATCAAAAATGAAATATTACAAAATTTCTAAATATCCTAATTCAATCAAATCTTTTTAAAAGAAATAATTTTCCAGTTATTTCTCAGTTTATCCACGTCAAAGACATTTCCAAAGTCAATGACAATGGAAATCAATACAAGCAAAAGTTAATACTATGGTATTGGACAAAAAAATATTTTTTTAATGGGCTTCATAGCTTCGAAAATATATTTTTACTTCGGAACAATCTCAATGTTTTGAAATTTAAAAACAACCATTAGCCATGAATTTCAATATTTGAATTATTCTAAACACTAATGGCTCAACTTATTACAGGATAAACCAGAAATAAGAATTCATGTCACTGTTGTTCCCGATTGCCAACATCTGCTGTCGGTGATCGTCAGTTTCAAAATAATCTGCTGTCCCCGATAGCCAAAACATTTTGACCATTGGAATGAAATTACGTATAATATTCTTACTACATAACACTTCGAGTTCCCGTTGTACAGGAAGGTAGAAGGAACACTATACTTTTCATGTATATGATAGAAAATTGTGCTTTCTTTTGAAATTTTAGAGAAAAAGTTAATGTTCTGAATAATTCTCTGTTGAAAATGTCAAATTATATCTTCATTGATTGAAAACTTACTAAATATTAAAACCTATACTGTCATATTTGGTATGCAAATTTCTCATTTGTAGTGCAACAAATCAGACATAAATTTAAAATCCAAAAAGTAGATAAAATGGAAGAAAAATGTTAAAAAATTCCTACCTGTCATTCCGTGTGAGGTAGATATGATCTGAGTTCCCGATAGCATCTGTTGTCCAGACAGCCAGTTGTAGGGTGTGATAGTACAGAGGCAAATAATTTGATTTAAATAACATTGGTAAATTACGTTTACAAAATTTACAGGTGGGTGATTACAGGTAAGATATTTTCTTTCTTTAATAAAAACATAAATATCAAATTTAGTGCACATGACATGTTTATTTAGTAACCTTCATCATGTATGCTCAAAGTCAAAAGGCTGAAAAAACA
Organism: Bathymodiolus brooksi; assembly: GCA_963680875.1. Classification (NCBI taxonomy): domain Eukaryota; kingdom Metazoa; phylum Mollusca; class Bivalvia; order Mytilida; family Modiolidae; genus Bathymodiolus; species Bathymodiolus brooksi. Next base: position 83,505,057 of record OY804588.1, on the reverse strand, counting down.
ATTAATTTTAAATTATGAAAGAATAGTTTAAAGAGTGATGGTCAACAATTCCATTAATATCAACAAAACGAATACTCATATCTCACCTTAACTCACTGAACACAAAAATACCACATTTCGTTGGAGATCCAGGTACTATCTTGGGACAGGCATACAAATATGGCGGGGTTAAATCTATTAATGGGATCCCAACCCTCCTCTCATCTGTATTAAATGTTAGAGGGCTAAAGATTGAAATATTACACGTAGAACTGTTTTGTTTTGTAATCTCCAGCGATTTTTTTTTATAAAGGGGGGGGGTAAAATATTCGCGAGCAGTTAAGACTCACTCACTGTGCTGTTGGTGGGGGCCGTGTTGCTATTTTTAGTGTTTTGTTTTGTGTTTAACGTTGTTTGTCTGCGCCCTGTGTCTACTGTACCCAATGAAGCCAATTTCTCTGGATGTTCCATTCTTGATTGCCGCTTCGGTATTCTCTAACGTTTATTCATAAACTGTAAACTGAATAAATTCATAAAGCATATACTAATATAATGAACAAATTAATTATTTTAATCTAAATTTAAGTATTAAATCAGTTTCAATGTTGCATATATGCTTTTCTTAAAATAAATTCTGGCAATATCCCAAATACTAAGAATAATATCATTCTTCATAAAACAGATAATGTCACCTCAAAAGTTTTCCTTTTCCTCAAGTTACACATCAAATGAGCTACTTCCTGGTCACGTCTCGTGTTTGTCACGAGTACCTAAGGTATATATACGATTTGTAATATAACCTGATTTCCTTGTTACTTGATGCTTCATACAAAGTTTCATACAAACAACAAAAAATATGTTATTGAATACTCTTCAAAGCCACGTTTGCATATTTAGTTGATCTAAATTTTTGATGGTGTGATTCTTCTCTTAATTTAAATTCTACATTATCGACTTTTCTAATTTTTCTATATATACACTTCGACAAAAAGTTAAGAACCACCCAGTATTTTTTTTAAGATGAAAGAAGTTGAACACGAAATGCTGTTTTGGTAATATTTCATTATGGATTAGATCATGGGCTACAATTTGAGTCGTATTTGAAGCTGATTAAGAAATCAAATTGTTGGTTATTACAAATGGAAAAAGGGGGATAACATGAACATTCTAAAACTTCAAAAATGTTTTATTTTGTTATTCTTTTTCAACAATTTACGAAAACGAACGAGCCATAATTTTTTCGAAAACTTTTGAATGAAGACGGAAGCACATTTAATTAGTAGCCAAAGCTACCGCACTCCACGATCTAGGATACGAGGCCTCTCTTGTGGGAATCGCCGCCATTCTTCCACATTTGCGCTTGTTAATTCAGCAATATTTTGACATTGCGGATTAGTTGGTTCACCGTCAATCAACAGGGGCGTAGCTGAGGCTTAATAGTGTACACGCCATAATTCTTGAGAGGGGGAGGGGGTTTGGGATTTTTTTTTGAAGAGATGCAAAATGGTGCGATCTGGGGCCATTTCAAGGTTTCATATAATATAGAATCAAGCACTATTTTAATGACTTTGATAGACAAGAATTTCTTAAAATTGTCCAAAATCTGCCCTTCGTGTCTTAGCAGATACGAACACCTCCATTGCTTTGTACAAGTCCACTTCAAAATCTCGGTTAATATATGCATCAATCCAAGGGAAGATAGCCTGTCATTCTTCATGGTCGACCTAACATAAGTTTTCAAACGTCTCAGTACACTAAATGGCATTTCAGCAGTAGCGCTTGCTACTGGCATAGTTAACAAAACACATAGTTTTATCAACATTGTATCTATAGAAGGATAGAGTACTGGATTTACAGAATCAAGTGTGGTACATAGTGTTGTTGGCAAATCATTACGTTTAGTAATGACCCAGTGGGTTCGCCATCTGGCTACTTCTCTCCTGAAATCCTCCAATGACAAATAAATGTCAGCCTAATATGCCTCGTATATTGTTGCAACATGATCATCAGTTAATTTGTCTACAGCACGGGGCAGTAGATGCTGTGCATGGAGGCGGTTTTCCGATTTAAGGAGACGTGATTCAAGTTCGTAATCAAATTGTCCAAAAATGGATAGTGCAAAGAAATTCGCCAATACTGTTTTTGCGTTTCGGCGGGATGATTGACTCTGGTAGTCGGTCTACCACATCGCCTCGGCATACTATCAGATACACCACATATATCAAAAGATTTGGCTAAGCTAAGTGCAGAATTAAACCGATTCGTCCTGTCGTTCAGCTCTTAGCATTTCAATCACGGTCTTCGATTCTTTGATTGCTTCAAGAAGGTCACATTCGTTATCTTGGAGGAATGTTGACAGATAAACAGTGCTATGTAAAATATGTTACGCTACTACCAAAGCTATGATAAACTGAAACCGCATGATGGATGCAAGGAACTTTGTCATCGCCTTGGTTTTGTAAGCGTTCTAACGCATGGACCACAACTGGATATCGACCTCTTAATGGTATACAATGCGTCCGCTCGACTTGTCCATCACATAACTACCATACAAAAGTAACACGTATGCCTTATTAGCGATATATTCATTATACTGTTAAAATTAACAATACATTTTTTTTAACCTGCCGATGTGCGCGCCATGGCGTGACAGCGTATATGCAGCTACGCCTCTGTATGTGCAACTGTCGCAACAATTACCTGGATTTCCCGTGGTTAATTGATTTGAATTGATTTATTGTGTTTAATGCCACTTTCAGCAATATTTCAACTATATCATGGCGACCAGTTTTAGTGGTGGAAGAAGCCGGAGTACCCGGAGAGAACCACCAACCATGGGCAAGCAACTGGTAAACTTTATCACTTGCGGCTGCGAGTCGAGTGCACCCTTTTTGTAATTTACAAAGCCGGGCGCGAACCCACGCCGTATTGGTGATAGGCTTGTATGAGTTGTGAGGTAATCCAACTTCCTAACGCATTGAGCCACCCGGGTCCCGATTTCCCGTGGTGATGTGTACTCTATGTGACTTTCTATGATTAAACTAGTTGCTTTGTTGTTATCTTTTGCTAATGCAGTATCATTTTATATAATTAGAAGAAAACTGACTACCACCATGTAACTAAAATATCGTTGAAAGTAGTGTTAAACAACATTAACCATATCATATACCTCAATGGTGGTCTCATACCATAGATTACTTTCCTTTTTATACTACCGGTACATGTAAATTAACCATTGATGTCTGATGTGGCCAATAATTATTATTAGTATAAGTATTTAGTATATTTTATGGGCAGTTTTGTTCATTGTAGCGTATAATATTTATACTTTTTATTTTTTAATGTCATTGTTTATGAATCACTGTAATGACTTTGCCCCTTGTGGGCCCTTTATTAGACAATAAAAATTCTTATTCTTATTCTTATAATACTACTGAACCTACATACAAAGATTTATTGTTTTCATATTCTGGGGGGAGGGGGGGGGGGGGGGGGGGGTGAAAAAAAGAAAAATAGCAAAATTCAGAATGTTTTTTTAGGGGAGCGTCGTGATCGTACGATAGTTGGATTTACAACTAAATGTGCAATCAGTGCCTATCACCACTAAAGTTATGAGTTCGAACCCCGTTCATGACGAGGTGTACTAGATGCAACATTATATAATAAAGTTTGTCAGTGACTTGCGACAGGTCGGTGGTTTTCACCGGGTACTCCGGTTTCCTCCACCAATAAAATTGACCGCCACTATATAGCTGAAATATTGTTAAAAATGGCATTAAACACCATAAGCCAAACAAAACCAGACCATAGATTACTTTCCTTTTTATAATACTACGCGAAGATTTATTTTTTTTACATTTTATGTTTAAAAAGAAAAAAAAATTCAGAATGGTAAACTACAATATTAATGAGATTTCACATGATCAGCTCAAAATTTGCCGATGTAAACTGCAGTACTGCTGGTAACCTGAAACGAACTTCAATACAGTATTGATAAAGATATTTATGTGCAGTTCTCGATCGAAATAACTCATTTTAATTTCGAATGATGGTCTTAATTAAATTTTTTTTATCAATAAATATTGATTTTTAAAATTCACAATTAAAGTATCGTTCAATTAAAAATATGAGATTAAAATTACATTTATTTTTATGACCTTTGAATGAATAATCTTATTTGCATAAATACATATTTAATTTATCGGTAAATAACTCTTCAAAAAATAATGATATAGGACAAAGTAACTTTGCAGATTAATTTTTTACACTAAAGACATTTTGGGTAGGATTAGCGAGTTAATCCAGATATATTGGGATTAGTACTAATCCTCGTTTGTAGTCCACACTTTAAATCATTTCCTTCACAACAAAGTTTTGAATGTAGAGGGATATATTGTTATCTATTTTATTCCACGTAGAGATACGATACACATAAAATATGATCTAAGTGGAAAATCGTAAGTACATTTTTGATATTTATTTGATACACCATCACATAAAATATGATATTAGTGGAGAACCGTAAGTACTTTTTGATATCTGTTTGATACAACATAGAGATACGATAGATATCAAATATGATATTAGTGGAGAACCGTAAGTACTTTTGATACGATAGACATAAAATATGATATTAGTGGAGAACCGTAAGTACTATTTTGATATCTGTTTGATACAACATAGAGATACGATAGATATCAAATATGATATTAGTGGAGAACCGTAAGTACTATTTTGATATCTGTTTGATACAACATAGAGATACGATAGATATCAAATATGATATTAGTGGAGAACCGTAAGTACTTTTTGATATGCATGATCTTTTATCAATAAAAAAGGGAATTAGAAATTATTATATACAATGTAAAAAAGACTTACCTACAGCTAGATCAATCAAGGTTTCTAAAATCTAATGATCAAGTAAAGATTGTTTTACATTGTGTACAAAATTCTTTTTTTCTTCAAATCAATCAATGTTTTTATTTCAAGTGGGTAACGTATTTGGAGATTTCTACACCTCCCTTCACGCTAAAGACCTCTATTGTAGACGAATTGTAGTCGCTACAAAAAAATTTCCTAAATTTTTCGTCCCTATTCAACTCGTCCTGGATATAGCAGAAATACTGCTCGTTGGACGTTAAGCTATATAACAAACCAATCAATCAATCAATCAATCAATCAATCAATCAATCAATCAATCAATCAATCAATCAATCAATCAATCAATCAATCAATCAATCAATCAATCAATCAATCAATCAATCAATCAATCAATCAATCAATCAATCAATCAATCAATCAATCAATCAATCAATCAATCAATCAATCAATCAATCAATCAATCAATCAATCAATCAATCAATCAATCAATCAATCAATCAATCAATCAATCAATCAATCGATTAACCTATGTAGATTAAATTATAGAAAAACTGAAAAGGTCGATACAACAGATATCTCAGAGAAATCTAGAAAATAATTTCAGGAGGAATATTGCACCATTACTCTTGGTAAGGGAACGACCACTTAATTTTTTTTCTTGGGGAGGGGGGTATTGTTTTTTCTGAAGAAAAAAAAATTTCTGTCGCCAAAATTTATAGAAAATAACTGATTGACATGATTGATGTAAACAATAAGTAATTTGACCCTGCAGTTTTTAATGAAATTTTGAAATTTTTCCTGAGTAAAATTTGAAATACAATATATATACATGTATACTGATTTTTTTTTATATCAATGTAAAAAAAGAAGAAACAATCTTATTTTTGTTTTGTGTGTGAAGAAAGTAAGCTTAAGGAAAACACTTAGTCACCCTCACTAACATTTTAAATTAATTATTATAGGGTTCTGGTTATGGTGTTTAACGCCACTTTCAACAATATTTCAGTTATATCGTGGCGGTCAGTTTTATTGATAGAGGAAAGCGGAGTACCAGGAGAAAACCACCGACTGCGCAAGTCACTGACAAACTTTAATGTTGTATCGAGTACCCAACGTTAGTGGTGATAGGCGTATTATACGATCACGACCACAACGGCCCTCTGAATTATGTGTATCCCACTATATAATAAAATACTTATATATAATATACGAATGCAGGTAAACTTCATTTTTTATGCTGCACTCAACACTTTTATTTGCAGGCAATACGATTTAATAAAAAAAAAAAAGATATTAAAATTTTATTTTTTTAAACAATGCTAATGCCATTTTAAACGAATTAAAAGACATGATTAACAAGTGAATTCAAAGTATTGAAAAATTTATCCAGTATGTAGGTGCATGCTTAAGATATTTTTTTTTAATTAAGAAGAGTTTAAGAGGTCATCATTCTCATAACTAGCCTTGAGGAGAATAATTATATTATAATAATAATTAATCTATTGTTAGAGATTTAGACCAAATAAATAGATAGTCTTTCTCTTTTTAACAAACATTACTATTATATTCGAGTATATTCACAGGTCAAAGGTCTTTCTGCACTAAACTATTTCTCAGTAATTTTCATTTAAAAAACCATTTTCAATATAATTCTCCGATTTCTTATCGGATTTTCGTCATTTTTTTACGGTTAATCAGAGATTATACCTACATTTTCATATAATTTTGTGAATTTTTATTTGTACGCATTTATGAATTAAACACAATGCCCTCCAGACAGTTACAACAAAAGCTTTTTTCTGTTTTAATATTGGGTAATTTTGAGTTGCGGAATGGGAAAGGTGCTCAGTCACATTTGGAACCAAAAACGATATTTTCATGGCAAATTTGGTATTAATGTATGTCATTACACGCTTAAAATGACTATCACCACAAACATATACAGAATCAATAATAAAAATCTGTTCGAGCTTGTTTATATCTGTATTGCCGTTGAAGATCCATCCAATTATCAAGAGGCGAGGGTTGGGATTCCATTAAACGGTTCAACCCTGCCACTTTGTTGTGTCTGTCCCAAGCCAGGGCCTGGATTTCCAACAGCCGTGGTCGTTTTATGTTCAATAATTTGAGGTGACAGATGATTGTTCGTTTGTCGATATTGATGGAATTTTTGTCCATCACAGTTTAAATATCTAATTTAATGCGCACAACATTCCTTTATAATTCCAGCAAATGACGTCATGACGATGTCACCTTAATCTATGGTGTCATTTGAAATATGTAGTATAAAGAATGACGTCATGAAGATGTCACCTTAATCTATGGTGTCATTTACGTCACCGAATATGGTACTGCTTTGACAACTATTTTACCTATTTTGTTTCTGTATTTAAATACTGTTATAGTGACAGCCGGAACCTTTGAACCGTAATGAGAGCGGGAGGTTTGGCGCTTTAAAATCTGATTCAATCCACCATTTCTTTAGAAATGCCTGTACCAAGTCAGGGTCATTACGGTTTTCACAGTTTTCCGGTTGTTGACTGATTTTGTCTGTTTATATAATTTTGAGTTTTGACTTTCCCTTTGTAAGATTGTTCGGAGTTCGGTAATTTTGTTATTACCCTTATTTGAATTATGTAATATTCCAACGAATGACATCATGAAGAGGTCACCTTAATCAATGGTGTCATATGAAATATGCATTACCAGTGCACGTTCCGTGGTTGTCTGAACGATGGCTTATGTCTGCCTGTTTTAGTAATAACTACATTTCCGATTGCTATTTTATACATCGTTACAAGTCGAGCATCTTTACGCTCACGTGACATGTACTATAATGTATTCCTTTATATAGTTCTTTGACTCCAAAATTTGAAAGGAACATTTGGAAATAGCGAAAAAGTATGGAACAGAATATATCATTTATGTCCAGTGAATAATTATGTAAATTTCTTACCTTTGTCAATTAGGTATATTAAGCATAATATCACAATTCAGTCGTTTCTCCGTTCATTACTTGTCAACAGTTTTTTCCCCAACAAGATTAACCGGCATGACGGGTGTCACTAGTGGAGCAGAAACTGCTGACCATTCCGGAGCACCTGAAATTACCTCCGGTTTTTGTGGGATTCGTGTTGCTCAACTTTTAGTTTTCGGTGTTGTATTTTGTCGACAAATGTTTGTCTTTTTTCCATCCCTTTCTGGTGACCATTATATGGTCTTGTCCTTCGTTCTACGGCTTCTGATTACCTGTTTGATTCCTTTCGAACTTTTCTTCGTTAATAATCTAGTTTTTCATCATCATTGGGGGAGGGGGGCGGGGGGGAGAAATGTTCACTAAAATTTTATTTTCACTAAACTAGGATTTTATCTTTTGCTCATTTTCATTATTATTTATATTTCTTAGATTTCAGACTAAATGCTAATAGTGATATAATCAGGATTCAGATTAAGACAGTATTTCGGTTTATCAAGGGTTTGGTTTAGACATTCTAATGCAAAGTCAATATCAACAAATGCTAGCATTGTTAGTTTTCATTTAGGTGTTGATGACGGCAATATCATTATTTTTAATCCTATTCTCTATCGAATTTCGTACAGGAATTTCAAATATTGTTTTTAACCAACTGATTCTCTCTTCTTCTTAGATAGTTGTCAGTTAACTGTGAAGCATTCATTGACCCTGCTATTGTGCAGTCCATGTTTATGTTGTCACTCATTTGTGTTATACTGTGTGTGGGTTTTTTTTATTGGAAGCGAATCTGTGCAGGTTTTTTGATTGGAAGCCAATCTGTGCAGGTCTTTTTTATTGGAAGCGAATCTGTGCAGGTTTCTTTTGATTGGAAGCGAATCTGTGCAGGTTTTTTGATTGGAAGCGAATCTGTGCAGGTTTTTTGATTGGAAGCGAATCTGTGCAGGTTTTTTGATTGGAAGCGAATCTGTGCAGGTTTTTTGATTGGAAGCGAATCTGTGCAGGTTTTTTGATTGGAAGCGAATCTGTGCAGGTTTTTTGATTGGAAGCGAATCTGTGCAGGGTTTTTTTTTAAATTTATTTGTTTATATTTGTATTGTGGTTTGAGATATAATTTTCATAGAGAAATCCCATTTACCGGTTTAACCCCGCCATATCTTTGTGTCTGTACCCAAAGCGATATGTCGAGGTAAGTTTTGTGTTCAATGGTTTGAGGTGAGATGTGGTTGTTCGATTTGTTAATATTGGTGAAATTGAACATTGACCATCACTGTTTAAACTTTATACTAACAAGACGTTTTAAGAAAAATGTAAATCGATGTAGAAAAACAAACAGATATGGCCAAAAATAAAAAAGGAGACAAACAATAATCAAGTAAACAAACAAAGAATTACTAATTGATGTTCTTTGACAAATTTGCTACTGTTGAGAGAAAAATTATACATTGATCACGGTAATAAATGTTTAGGCTTGTTAGTAGATAATGTTGGATTTAGGGACTTGTTACTAGACGGTGTCAGTTTCAATGAGTTGCTAGTAAGTAATTTTGTTTTTATGAGTTTGTTTTTTTATAAATAAATGTTGCTTTTATGGGTTTGTATGAGGAAAGGGTGGTTGTATTGTCTTGCTAGCAGGCACTGTTGTTTTTGAGGGCTTGCTAGTAGGCAATGTTGTTTTTGAGGGCTTGCTAGCAGGCAATGCTGTTTTTGAGGGTTTGTTAGCAGGTAATGTTATTTTTGAGGGATTGCTAGCAGGAAATGTTGTTTTTGAGGGCTTGCTAGCAGGCAATGTTGTTTTTGAGGGCTTGCTAGCTGGCAATGTTGTTTTTGAGGGCTTGCTAGCAGGCAATGTTGTTTTTGAGGGCTTGCTAGCAGGCAATGTTGTTTTTGAGGGCTTGTTAGCGGGCAATGTTGTTTTTGAGGGCTTGCTAGCTGGCAATGTTGTTTTTGAGGACTTGCTAGCAGGAAATGTTGTTTTTGAAGGTTTGCTAGCGGGCAATGTTGTTTTTGAGGGCTTGCTAGCAGGCAATGTTGTTTTTGAAGGCTTGCTAGCAGGCAATGTTGTTTTTGAGGGCTTGCTAGCAGGAAATGTTGTTTTTGAGGGCTTGCTAGCAGTCAATGTTGTTTTTGAGGGCTTGCTAGCAGGAAATGTTGGTTTTATGGGCTTGCTAGTGGGTAATGTTAGTTTTATAGGCTTGCTAGTAGGCAATGTTGTTTTTGAGGGCTTGCTAGCAGGCAATGTTGGTTTTATGGGCTTGCTAGTGGGTAATGTTAGTTTTATAGGCTTGCTAGTAGGCAATGTTGTTTTTATTTGCTTGCTAGTAGGTATTGTTGGTCTAATATATTTTGCTACTTTCTGGTTTGGTGTTCTGAAATATTTTGTATGCTATTGATTTCCAGTTCTTTGACATTTAATTGAAAAATGAAGATTGTGAGATTTTCACCTATCACCATCAAAGTTATGGATTCTATTCCCGCCTTGACCAGGGATACTCGACACAACTTTATGTGGTAACATTTGTGACTTCCGGTTGTTCTTGTGGTTTCCCCCAGGCATGCTAGTTTCGTCTAACAATAAAACACTGACCACAAGGATATAACTTTAATAAATGTTGAAATTGACGTAACCCATGACTACAACAATGTAAGAATGTGTAAATCTGACTTCCTTTGTGTCTCATTAAGTTACTATTTGGATATACAATGTATATGTTTAGTCATTGTAAATGAGTGGGTGATTATTGTTTAACGCCAAATGAGCAATTCATCAACCATTTTATCATGGCGAGAACAAGTTAAATTTCAATGATGATGATACTTTGTACTAGACCAACACACTGAGTAAATTGAATTTTTACAGTGCTAGCTCACTGAGAACAACTGTGCGCGGGTAAACTTGCCGCTTTACCCGGGCATATTATTCTGATTCCAAGCCAACCATTATTTGGTCTTACTCTTTAGTGCTGTTTCCTAGACAACACACAGAGTTAATTGGATTTTTATAGTGCTAGCTCACTGGAACAAAATTTCGCGGATAGACATGTCTCCCCACTCGGACACATTATCCTGATCCCGAGCCAACCAGTCTTTGCTCTTTCTTCTTAGCGGAGATACAACAAATACAAATGTTATACGTCTTTGGTTTGTCCCGATAGGGGCTCTAACCCACGATCTACTGCTCTCGAGGCGATGCAGTTTGTTTAGTTTAGTTATTGTACAGTCTTTTGGCCAAAGCTATGATGCATATATGCAAAGTATCAAATACATTATTTTGTATTAAGGTTTTTGTTATATTCTCATTCGTTATACTTTATATACATTTTCTCATTCATTTCAGAATAACTTGGGACATCTAAAGATGGCGTTGTTGATGTTGAGAACGCACGATCTTTCATGGCAAGATCACGTGGCCAACATTGAATTCATGGTTAATCCGGTTCACAATCAACTATTATTGAATAAACATAAGACTTTAGCATCAAAATGTGATCAAATAAAAAAATCTTATGACAGCGAAATGAAAACAAAACAGAAAAATCATATTATTGATATTCGAATGATGGAAAGAAAGAAACGCGCGTTACAAATCCGAAAGTCCGAAATACGGTCAAGTAAAGGCAGCAGAGATTTTTCGAGAACGGATGCAGTACCTCGTTCTGGAAATAACAATATTCCAAAAACAAACATAGTAAGAGGCCAGTCAGCTCCACCAAATGTTTCTTCAACTTTTATGACAGAAGTCGACGCATCCCCTCGAGACGCAGACGAAGCAGACGATAACTCATTGTTTGCTTCGCCTATGCCTCGAGCAAAGACGATAAATGTTTGGTACAGTGCAGCTAGTACACACGAAGGAATACAGAGACCAATGACACAATCCTCCATCAAGTCGTCTGCTCGAAAAAAATCAGTTCGATTTGACGATCGGTCGACGCTGTTAGGTTCTGAACACCTTAAGAAAGACGATATACATTACAAGGTCAAGTTATTTTTAGATGCACAGAAAGACTTCAATGCACGACCCTTGTCGTATATGGGTCGTTACACGGAGAATGTGGGTCGAGTTTCGGTTCAAAGGTCTACTCTTGCAGCAAAACGATACAACAACACCAAATTGGACACGACAACTCTCGTTAACGTGTTTGATGATCTCTGCCAAAACAGAACTTTGGACAATTTCAAAAGATTATCAGCATTAGCAAATCGTGTAAAAACAAACCATAAACTTGCTCGCAATACCTCAGTCGTTCCAGCAATGGGGACACTTAAGTCTGTTCGTCGTTTCAAGGAAATTATTCAACATGACGATGCAATTACCGCCAATTGACAAAATTATTCTACATGGCGATGCAATAACCGCACATTGACGAAATTATTCAACATGGCGATGCAATAACCGCACATTGACGAAATTATTCTACATGGCGATGCAATAACCGCACATTGACGAAATTATTCAACATGGCGATGCAATAACCGCCAATTGACGAAATTATTCAACATGGCGATGCAGTAACCGCCAATTTACGAAATTATTCAACATGGCGATGCAATAACCGCCAATTGACGAAATTATTCAACATGGCGATGCAATAACCGCCAATTGACGAAATTATTCAACATGGCGATGCAATAACCGCCAATTGACGAAATTATTCAGCATGGCGATGCAATAACCACCAATTGACGATGTGCGATGACAAATCCTGCAACTTCACTATATGAACAAAGAAGTGTTGAATAAATCTCACCCCATTTTTTTTATACAATTGTTTGAGAGACCTATTATAAATGAACCCTAAAGCAAGTTGTATTTTGTAACATATTTGTTAAAATCCTACATTTTGATATACAGTCAAACCTGCCCAAGTGGTCACCTCTATTTAGCGGTCACCTGTATTAAAAATCGCATTGTTTGTCCTGCCATAGAAAATTTCATATTAATTGAAACTCTTTTATAATGTCACCCGTTTTATAAGACCATTTTTTCTTCGTCCCAAATGTGACCTCTTAATACAGGTTTGACTGTATGTGACCTTCACTAATACCATAGTCATTTCCGCGTTTTCATCCATATTTAGATTGTATTAGTATTTTTAAGAGTTTTTGCTATGAATTACCCCCCCCCCCCCCCGCCCCATTAGAAAAGAATTATGGTTGATGTTTGATATTTTAATATCCTATTGTCAATGTATGTGAATCTGTATGATTGAATGATATAACAAAAACTATTTAGATAGAATCAAGATGGTATTTGTATTTTGTTTCAAATTTGGATTTACAATATCAGGGGCGTATCAGCAGGGCCGGATCTAGATGAAGACAGGCCCTAGGCTATTCTAAAAATGAGGCCCCTCCCAAAGCTACCACCCTTGCGACTAGAGGAAGACGGAAGAGTATTTTAAACAAAATTCAGTGAAGCCGATTAAATGCATAAAAAGCATGGGATCAGTAGGTGTGCTCAGTAGCGGTAATTAGGCCAGCGGCTCTCTTTACGGCTGTTGGAAGAACATTTCGTGCGCCACAATGTTGAAACAAATGTGATGTCTGATAACACCTTATTAGCTCACTGGATCCAAAGGATTATGTGATCATGTATAACCATCACTTGGCGTCGATCGTCGTCCGTAAACTTGTTCATTTTAATCTTCTTCTCTGAAACCACCACGCCAATTGGAACCAACTTGGTAGGAATGCCCAGTAGATGGTCCCCTACATACATGTAGTTTATGCTTAATGCTGATCAGAAGTACATAAAAGAAACAAGAGGCCCAAAGAGTATACATTATTTATTATTAATTTGTTTTTTATGAGGATTTTTTTTATGCATTCCTTAAGAAACTCCCTTTCAGAGACATGCATAACGTCTTTATATAAAACAATATTTGAACTTTTTAAATTTTCATTCAATTTTAATGCATTTTTGTTGGCAAAGTGTTCATCTTTATAAGTTATTGATGGACCATAATTTTGCTTTAACTATTTAATTTCAAAAAGGGTCTCAAATTAGACATTTCGCATATTTGAAAGGTTTATAGTATTTTTTTACTTTTTGTTTACGTGATTTTGTTGTTGAACGAATTGTATTGAGAGCTTTCGGCAGTATGTCGACGGATTTCCTCTATCTTTTACGGTTTCCGAGATAATCTTGACCGAAAGAGACCGAAAAGTGCAAATTTCCAAAATTTTAAAACTTTTTCATCCAATTTGAATGTAGTTTTTGCAAGTGTTATTGGTGGGTCATAAAAATGTGCTATTTCATTCCAAAAAGGGACACAAATTGCGAAATTTTGCATATTTGAGAGTTACATGTATATAGAATTTTAATTTTGTATTCAATTTTGATGGGTTTTTTGTTATTGTTGAATGGATTGTGTTAAATGCTTTCGGTAATATGTCAAAAGTTCCCTCTGTCTTTTACTGAACAACGCCCCTTTTTTTAAATTTTTATATATTGAAATCCAATTTTAACGGGTTAAAATTGAACATCGGATCTAATGTAAAAATGAATATAATATTTGTTCTTAAAATCTAGACTTTATTGAACATTGAACACAAACTTGAATATGAACAATCAGGTAATCAGTTGAGCCTCTAGTGTTTTCAGCTTATCTGTCTCATTGCTTTCCTGGAAGGACATAATCATTACAGAAATCAATGCTAGTGTCAAGTTAGTGGCTTAAGACAGTATTAGTCTGAAATGGATTGCAAGGAAAATTACAGAAGGATTGTTTAGAGACTACAATGCGCTATGACAGCATGTGTAAGGTCTATGACAAATTGACAATGTCAAAAACAAAATCATACACCTTGATGATGAGGCCCTAGGCTTCAGCCTATCAAGCCTATAGGTAAATCTGGCTCTGTATATATATTATTCTTGGTCCCCATACATTTATAAGTCGTTTCCTATACGTCTGTCAATATATGCATTCTTCATTAAACATATACATGATACGACCCGAACATATTATGTTGGTTGGTTTATGGTGTTTAACGCCACTTTCAACAATATTTCAGCTATATCATGGCGGTCAGTTTTATTGGTGGAGGAAACCAGAGTACCCGGAGACAACCACCGACCTGTCGCAAGTCTCTGACAAACTTTATAATGTTGTATCGAGTACACCTCGCCATGAACGGGGTTCGAACTCACAACTTTAGTGGTAATAGGCACAGATTGCATAGGTAAATGCTGCATAACATTTGCTTTGTGAAATTGGAGGGGGTCATGTTCAGTGCGCACACTCCACATTCGTGCCCGAGTAAAACCACAGACCGCCGTCTCTTGATATGAAGTACACGTTCACGTAAGATAAATAATATCTACGATATATCTAATATATCATTGTTTGTCTTATTGTCATTTTTCTTTTTGCCATTGTATTTCCTGTCCTGCGTGATTTACGACTTCTGATTACCTCTTTGGTATCTTTTCTTACAAAGGTTTTGTCATTAGGAAAAAACTTAAAATGTAGGAGTATTTAAGAAATAAATCATGGAAGCCACACTGTGTTGGGAGGTTTAACATGGATTGGCAAATATTAGTATTTTATCCCGAACCAGAAGCGAGGGATAACATTTACTAATATCCGCCAATCCATGTTAAAACTCAAAACACATTCTGGCTTCCGTGATTTATTTCGATTCTGATATGTCTAAGTGTACAAATACGGTAGTATACTTTGATTGGAAGACGGTAATTTATATTTACGTTTGCGGAAAATGTCATACACAATTTATGCTGCCAATGGAAAAGTCAGTCACATTCACCGGTGCATGTGCTAATGAGATTATAGCGAATCGATAACTCGCTCGTTTGTTAACAAAGCGAACGAAGGAGGTTATGTTAGAATTTTACTTAATATCTAAGTACGGAGGTATACTGTCTAGTCGTGACACTTTTTATATATGCGTGAGAAACAATATCCACTGTTTTATTTCACTTGTCTTTTTCCATGTTTTCCATCAAATAATTCAAATTAAAAACTACAATATTTCTTTTATCTCTTCTACACACATCATCTACATTGTATGGCACTGTTAAAAGTATAACAAGAGAGTAAGATATGGTCTTATAGTCAGATAAAATAATATAACCGACTGTTTTGTTTCCCCTTACTTTTGTTCTTTTCTCCTCTGGTTCATTCATCAGTATTCAAATATTCAATTCGAATTTAATTTGACATTTGATTTGAGTAGCGCTTGAAAAAACTTTCAATGGTTGATTTAATCCTTTTGCGGTTAGAGCTTAAGCGGGTAATAAATGTAGTCCTCTCTTTAAAAATAAGAACCGTTAATTTTGCATATTTCAATGGAAATTTGTCCTGGAGTATCAAATGTTGCCGGTCAATAGAAACTATATATTCTTAATAGATTTGTCCTCCAAAATTTGCAGTTACTCTAAACTGATTTTATTGTCAAAAATAACATAGACCATAATAAAAAATGAATAAAACATATAGAATAAACTTATAAAGTCTTCTCCGATGGACATACAACGTACAAACATAGACAATATACTATATATTCTACCGTGACATCTGCTCGGTCACGCAATAAAGTCGGTCACTTGTTTAGATTTACAATACTCCCGCAGCACGAGACCAATGACGTCATTCTGTATATTCATAGCGTACATAAACACAGAGGGAATTCTTTTCAACGTCAAAATTACAAGATGAGATTAAAACAGAGAAGTTTGAATTGAATAAATTCCATGCAAGTAAAAAGGATCCCTTTTACTAATGTCTTTTTTTCCTGATCATTATGCTTGTTAAATATGTTTCCATCGATGGTATTCCCCAAGCATTTGTATTTTTCCGGTTTGTTGACATAATCGTCATCACAGTTCATGGCCGTTTCTGGAATGTAGGTCAAGCAAATTGTATTTTAAAATACTTTGAAAATATGATGATTGATCATTCACATTCCACCATTTTCTAGAAAATGGCCGATTTTACCGGGAAAATACATGTAAGTGCTCTCCATTAGTCACAAAATGGCAGATTATTTTGCATTTCCACTGCTGCTTTAATAACAAATATACTTCTTACTTCTTGGGGTAATGAAATGAAATTCACAGAGAAGATAGAAAAAGAATTAATTTACAGCAATAATCAAAATTTATAGCATAAATTGAACAGAGAATAAAATTAAACCCGACAGAAAAATGATATTATCTGGGTAAAAAAAACCTGTCATTATTACAAATAGCATCAACAACACTGTATTGTTACCACTCTGTGATAATAAATGTGATTAAAATAAATTGAAATCAGATCATTAATTGTTTTACAAAAAATATGGCAGAATGTAGTCAGTCTAATAGATTGTATTGACAAAAGCAAAAACACCAAATTCACTGGATTAAATACTTTATTATATGGGTAAGCAAGTATAATATTTGCATCAAACAATTAATTTTTGATACTTCAATTTCAAACTATTTAAAAAAAACATCCTTTGAAATTATTCAGACAAAACAATTACACTGAAAAAGCTAAAATACTGTACTTTCTTAATCTGGTTTACTTTTTAAGTTTGGTTGGCCTATGACAAAATCATGTGCTTTATTGACCTTTGACCGACTTTATGTGACGTAATAGGACGCCATTTGGAAAAAAAGTAGTAAACAAATATGGGTCAGTGTGTTATCACAGTATGGGTACCTGTGCGACGCAACTGACGTGTTTACGTAAAGTTCGTGGGCACGTTACCGTTTCTGATCATCGACTGTCAAAAACGGAAGGGTTCAATGTAAGTTTTTATGTTTATATGTGGTAGTAAACATTGCTAATGAAGACAAAAAATTATAGATACCCGCTGATATAATACCTTTATACGCCAGGAAAATTGAAAACATATCTGTTGAACGGAAATATCCTTTTTTTACACTTAAACTTGATTTTGATGTTGCGTAAACATTGACACCATTAGTGTTTTTTCGCTTCTTTGTACAACCAATTATCACCACACAAAGTCATGTCTCGTTCCAATTTACATTTTTTGTATAAATATAATCTTAATCAAAGATTCATTGTCTGGAAATTAAACAATACTAATGTTGATTGGAAAAATACGGCCACAGTATTAAATTGCGTGAGCGCGAGATGGCAAGATGAAGAAGACAGACCGCCGATTTCGATATTTTGGGCTAGCCCGTGCTTCGCAGGTGACAGCGAAAGCTACAATCCTCTATGGAACTTAGAGAGATCTACAGGACACGTTCCCCATACGATCGCAAATATTTACTATCCCGAACTCTCTGGTTATTTCAAAGATTCCAAACCAAGTTCCGAATCGGTACCGATTCAGGAACCCACCCCTCTGGTATGCAAAGAAGACCCCCGTTTACGAACATGAAAATACAAATCCCTGTGGTACCACAGGAGAAAATAATCAAAATATGAGCTCACGTAAAATGTGGGGACCGACGTGTCCCGTCTTCATCTTGCCATATCCCGCCAACGATGTGTCCAAAACTGTGACAATTTTATTAAGTCATATAATACAGTACAAATGTATATACAATAATTATAAACTATAAGATATTAAATGAAAATATTTGTCAAATGCAATTTAAAATTGAAACTATATTTCCTTATAAAAGTCTTTATATAAGCTTTTGACAAAGTTCCTTAAATATGTCCAGCTTCTGATGTTCGATTGAGTCAAAAAGAAAATCAACTTATTTCAATATACAATTATATATAACGATAAGAATAGAAAATCTAAAATTTGAAAAACACTTAATACTCTCCACAGTGTCAGTTATCTCTCCGGCTGATGTTCGATTGAGTCAAAAAGAAAATCAACGTATTTCAATAATACAATTATATATAACGATAAGAATAGAAAATCTAAAATTTGAAAAACACTTAATACTCTCCACAGTGTCAGTTATCTCTCCGGCGTGGAACGCCCTTGTGAATAAAGTTCTCCATTGGTTTTCCCTAAATGTCCATTGTGTTGGGCTCTAGTCCATGTCAGCGACAAATCTGAAATATTAACAAAACAGCAGCAGAACCTGGTCCATTATTGCAGCAAAGGGGATAAGGAGTTGGAGGGGCGGTGGGTGGGATTTTTTTGTTGACAATGTGCCTGTTGTCGAAAATTGGATGCTGGGAATGTGTGACGTCGCAGATTGTATAAATGACGTTCGCGATCCGGATTTCCGATTTCCAAAATTCTAAAACTTAAGTTAAGACTAAGTTCACTTTTATTAAATCCGTTTATCCTTTAACGATAAACTTAATTAATCAAAGATTCATTGTCTGGAAATTAAACAATACTAATGTTGATTGGAAAAATACGGCCACAGTATTAAATTGCGTGAGCGCGAGATGGCAAGATGAAGAAGACAGACCGCCGATTTCGATATTTTGGGCTAGCCCGTGCTTCGCAGGTGACAGCGAAA
Source organism: Bathymodiolus brooksi (assembly GCA_963680875.1). Taxonomy (NCBI): domain Eukaryota; kingdom Metazoa; phylum Mollusca; class Bivalvia; order Mytilida; family Modiolidae; genus Bathymodiolus; species Bathymodiolus brooksi. The sequence goes on along the minus strand of OY804588.1, from coordinate 83,485,804 downwards.
GCTACAATCCTCTATGGAACTTAGAGAGATCTACAGGACACGTTCCCCATACGATCGCAAATATTTACTATCCCGAACTCTCTGGTTATTTCAAAGAGTCCAAACCAAGTTCCGAATCGGTACCGATTCAGGAACCGACCCCTCTGGTATGCAAAGAAGGCCCCCGTTTACGAACATGAAAATACAAATCCCTGTGGTACCACAGGAGAAAATAATCAAAATATGAGCTCACGTAAAATGTGGGGACCGACGTGTCCCGTCTTCATCTTGCCATATCCCGCCAAATGAGTGGGGTAAGCCCTACTCACCGCCACGCAACCACCCTGTTTTAGTTTAACGTTAGTGAAGAGTCAACATCCTCCTCCTTGTGTTCGATTCGATTTAAGCTTGAATTGGAGGGAAAACAAGAGAACCTCCAGAGGAAATAAAATGTTCGAGGGCGCCCTGAATATTGTTTAGATAGATTTCTGTTCCTGAATTGGACAGATGTGTGCCGTCGTTACGATAAAGAATTACTTCTCTGGCACGAAGGTTACAGTGCCTTATGGCGCACCCTCCTATACTTATTACTTGGTTTCTTACCAAGATGTTCACTCGTTTACGAGTTTTTTCAATAGATTTGCCATTGTTGGCATTGTGCCAGTATCGTCTTTGCAATATATCGGACCATACAATAAGCGTATTTGGCATTAAGGCGTGTATACGAAGAATGTCGCATATTATGTTTGCTGCTAGTTGCCAGCCTTTAACGGTGCCAAGATCGTTTGACCCAAGCTGTATAACAACAAATTTCGGAGGAGGATGTCTTCTCAAAAGAAACTCAATCTTTGGAATGAATTCCTTCCAAACCATACCCCTTTTCCCGAACCAAAACCCTTGAAAACCTACATTATGGAGACCAAGATGACGTCCCCCTTGTCTTGAAACCACTTCTTTACCAGCCCAATATACTATACTCGATCCCAATATCCAAATAGAGCGGGAACCTATAATATAAATGAAATCGTGCGAGATATTTAATAAATAATTCAGATATCTAATCGTATGTATTTCGTATAAGCATCGGACGTCCAACGCCCCCATTTTTTTTATTACGTCGTCATGAATACCAAAACGTTTAGCCTCTGTTGCGGCCCCTATTCTGAAAGAATGTGGTCGAAAATGTCCTTTGACTTCACAAAATGACAAGGCCCTTTGTAAGACGATTGAAAATTGATATCGCGTTAGATCTGATCCGTCAAAGTGCAAATAAAGATTAGAGTCGAGTGCATGTTGTCGGACTTCCAAATAACCCTTAAGAAGGTGTACCGGACATATGGAGTTATCGGTTTGACTACAAATAATCAATGTGGTACTATGTGAGTGTTGATCTGTTTTGGAACTACGTATCATTAAATGTAAGTCAACGGAGTCTTGTTTGTGGACAAGTTTTATGTCGGATATGTGAATGACGTGCTTCCCGGCTCGACCTTTACTTTGACTAGTTATTTCACCAACGCGGAGAAGTCCGAAAAAACACAAACTGAACGCGCTTGCGAACATAGTGGATTCATATACTGACGTACAAACAAAGGGGAGCGATTGAATTAATCGTTTTAATAAATTCATTGAGACTGGTAGACGCAAGTCAGCTTTCGGGGAGTTTTTCCGTTTTGAACCCTCGAGTATTTTGGTAACCAAAAACGATTTCGTATTGTCCGTGTGACCATTTAATTTATGCATTGTACTTATACCGGAAATGTAAGTAGTAATAGTACTGGCTGACAAGCCTGTGTGAGACATGTATGCAATGTAGAATAACAAATCATATAGAGGGGCGGGCCAAGTATCTTGTAAATTATACAATTTGCGAAATGATTGAAAAGATTCGACTGCCGTTTTGTACGTTTTCCACGTAGAATCTGCCATTGAAGCGTTCACCAATGAATCAATTTCAGTTGTTAAAGTTTCCAGAGATGGTCTGGTATTTCGGTGCCTCGTTGGTCTGCCTCTGGACAAAGGTTCCGGAAACGCTGCCAATCACAACGAGATAAAGAATCAGCAATTTTATTTGAAATTCCAGAAATATGTAAAGCTTTGATCATAATATTATATTGTAAGGTTGACAAAACAAGATGCCTTACAAGGGACATAACTCTAACAGATTTTGAAGACTTTTTATTAATAATGTGAACCACAGATTGGTTGTCTATGTTAAAAATAATTTTCTTGTTTTTTAACTGTTCCCCCCAGATACACAGTGCAACAACAACCGGAAATAACTCGAGAAATATAATGTCCTTAAGAATGCCCATTTCTTCCCATAATTTTGGCCAGCATTTTTGCGCCCATTTTCCTTGAAAATAAATACCAAACCCTCTGTTTTGACCACCAGCGCTGTCGGTGAACAATTCTAGGGTTTCATTTGAAGCCCATGCATTATCAGTGATAACGGTTACCCCATTATATTCTGACAAAAAGGTTAACCAGACTTTAATATCTTCTCGCATTGATTTTGACACGCGAATTCTGTGATGAGGTTTTCTTATATTACATGTCGCATCAATAAGCCTCCTGCAACACGCCCTACCCGGTGACACGACTTGACACGCGAAATTAAGTAACCCTATTAAGGATTGTAATTGTCGTAATGTGACCTTTTTGGACTGGACGAATAATTCGAGAGTATGCTTCAATTCAACGAGTTTTTCGTTTGGCAGCCGCAGTTCCATCGCTAAAGTGTCGAACTCAATGCCTAGGAATGTTAAGATTTCTGTCGGCTCTACAGTTTTATCTTCGGCTACAGGAACCCCCCATAATTTACATATATCCCGAAAAGTTTGTAATGTGAATTGACATTTCGGGCTATCAGCTTCTGCGCCAAAGAGAAAATCATCCAAATAGTGCAAAATATCTTTATTACCAGTCTTTTGCTCCGTAAACCAGTGTAATGCTGTTGAAAAATTTTCGAAGAGTGAGCAACTTATCGAAGCACCAAATGAGAGGCATTTATCAAAGTAGAATTTGTTATCGAAAGAAAAACCTAGTTGGTCGAAGTCAGATGGGGAGACTCTGAGTAATCGAAATGCACTCTTAATGTCAGTTTTTGCCAACTTCCCCCCTTTACCTATTCTGTTGATCATGTCTATGGCATCGTCAATGCCTGAATATCTTACGGTGCAAAACTCTGGATCAATGAAATCATTGACCGAATACTGGGTTGGGTATGAAAGATTATGGATCAGTCGAAAATCGCCGTTCTTCTTTCTTACGAGAAAAATTGGAGATACCCTAAAGGTAGGCATCGGAAGGTAATCGAATGGGCCAGCCACTCTGCCTAGATCAATTTCTTTAAATATCTTTTCCCGTACTAAATCTGGGTTTTCCGAAACACTTCTCGAATTTTTTGACTGAACTGGTAACCTAGGTCCATTGTATTGTAATTTAAATCCATGGTTTAGCCCCTGAATTAATTCTGTTTTTACATTCCCGAACGGGTAAAAAGACAAAGATTTCTCAACCTCGTGCACACAAATAGGGGAGCTACCAAGTGAATAAAGGTACGAGTTATTTGTTATTACAGAACTTGAAGGGATGGTCCCCTGCGCAATTTGAACATTTGTGTGCATATCTACACTTTTGTCCGTATGAACATTTACCTTTGTTGAAGTTCCAGCAGGATCGAAATCCACGCTGGGTGTTGCCTTTTTGGCTTTGAGGGGTTTTCCCCCTTTTGAAGTCTGCAAGAAAGGGCTCGTTTTTGCTCTCTAACTTCTGGCTCACATTTGTATTGTCAAGGTGTGCGTATTTAGCAGGGGTGGAGACGTGTAAAAGCCATAGCTCCATATCGATGTCACCCCATGGAGTGTGAGGATATCTAGCTTTGCGAAGACGATATTGTTCGTCATATGCGGCCCAACCCGTACCTGATCCCCGTGAGGCCGCAAGACGTACATTAAACATGTATTTCAGATATTCCTGGCCTTTGTTAGGCCATTTTTCGAGCATAACACCCATGAATATCATAAAGGCCGATGTCCATACATGTATGTTGGAAATTGCTGCGATTTTTGGCTGTGTGACTGTCAACTGACCACCCTTTATGGAAAGGTCGCCGCTAAATTGAGAGTCAGTTGCGAGCTCTCGGACCGACTTTAGGAGTACATACAAATCAATATATTCCCCTGCCCAAATTTTTTCCTTAATTTTTAATGGAATGTGAGCGCTAATCGGGTCAGTGAAACTAGGTGTAAATGTTGGCATTTGGCTCTCATGTACAACACCCATTCCCATCAAACCCCGAGAATCCCCAGAAAACTCTAAATTTGTACCTTGTTGTAACGTACCATTGGACTAGCTGTGTGGATCTGCAGTATACTGTGCTCTGGTACACAGGGGTTAGGTGCATCCGAGAAAAAAAATACTATATAATACTACAAGGGGGCGAACTCACTTGCTCCCATTTTTTTAAGTCGTCGTGTTAAATTGATCGTAACTTCGGAACGCCTTAATATTTTCAAAAAATGTTTCCACCAGTCGAAAGTCAAGTAATTTTCCTTTCCAAAGAGACCCCAATTGTTAGTGTAGGCCTCCGAACTGCTGAGGTATCATACACGAACCAAAACAAAACGGCGTGAAAATCCGAAGTCGTACAAACGCTGGGATGACCACTTCCCATCTGTGTACAGACTTTCCCATGCGTAAACGAGTCATTTTGACTAGCTAAATACTTTCATCCATTCAAATTATGATAAAATTGCTTACCTTACGTCAATTTATATGTCCTTTAAGTCTGTTTTTGAAAGAAATCCCATTTGCATCCTTGACAAACGCCATAGACGTGAAAATTGAGAGAGTTCTAACGGGCTTTTTGATTGGCTGAACAATCTGTTTTTGAAAATATTAAGGCGTTCCGAAGTTACGATCAATTTAACACGACGACTTAAAAAAATGGGAGCAAGTGAGTTCGCCCCCTTGTAATATTATATAGTATTTTTTATTTTTTATTTTTTTTTTCGGACGCACCTATCCCCTGTGCTCTGGTACTGATAGGCGCCATGGAGACATCATTTTGCATGCTCGGTTGTGAAACGGCTGCCCTTTGGTAAATCAATTCATGGTCTGTATTTTGTGCTGGGTTCACTGGACGAGTCTCGGTGCCACTAACTTGTGTGTGGCGAAGGGTTTCGCTTGAACTTTCCGCACTGATGTGGCCATGTGTCCGTGCATCATGCATGGTCTGAGTGTGTGAAGGGTTTCTTCCGGGCCATCCTGATGTAGACGGTGTCGGTGCGTTCATGCTCGTGTCATTCTGACGATTGTTACCATCATTGTGTGTTTGTATGTCGGTAAAAGTTCTGGTGTTACTACGTGATACCACTGGAGGCACGTTGTAGCTATCTGTTTCTTGTCTCTGCTGTCTGTTTGAAGTTTGTTGGCGTGTTGGTCCCGATCCTTGTGTCATCTGTGATTTTGCAGATTGTTTCCTCTGCCTTTTTGGAGGTTTCATTTCGTTGATGGTGGTGGATTCAAATCGATTTAAATTTGTTTTGTAATTTTTTTTTTGTTGACAATGTCGCCTGTTGTCGAAAAGTGGATGCTGGGAATGCGTGACGTCGCAGATTGTATAAATGACGTTCGCGATCCGGAGACAATCCGGTTTTCGGATTTCCAAAATTCTAAAACTTAAGTTAAGACTAAGTTCACTTTTATTAAATCCGTTTATCCTTTAACGATAAACTTAATTATCATTTCCAATGACTGTGGGCATCTAAATGTGTAAAATGTGTTCGTATTACGTATTCCTAGCCCACAGTGTAACATTAAAATGCCCGCAGTCATTGTAAATGATAAGATTATAATTATGCAAAAAAATGTAAATTGAAACAAGACATGACTGTGTGGTGATAATTGGTTGTACAAAGAAGCTTCTCTGAAAAAATCAGGGTCGTCCTTGCTGAATTCAGCGAGAAAACAATGATGTCAATGTTTACGCAACATCAAAATCAAGTTTAAGTGTAAAAAAAGGATATTTCCGTTCAACAGATATGTTTTCAATTTTCCTGGCGTATAAAGGTATTATATCAGCGGGTGTCTGTAATTTTTTGTCTCATCAGCAATGTTTACTACCACATATAAACATAAAAACTTACATTGAACCCTTCCGGTTTTGACAGTCGATGATCGGAAACGGTAACGTGCCCACAAACTTTACGTAAACACGTCAGTTGCGTCGCACAGGTACCCATACTGTGATTATTATCGATCTTTTTTCCATGGAACTTTACACATGTGAGCAAGAATAGATGAGGAACATAATTAAAAAGAAAAAAATGTTTACTTTTCAAACATGAAAGAAATAATCAAACATTATCCAATGACTGACCGACTTATTGTCAGACGAGGATACATATTATGAAAGTAGAGGATACATATTATGAAAGAAACCCATAATAAAAATTGACATAGCAGAATAAGAACGGTCCATGATAAAGATGAAAGTACAATTTCGTTTGTTTGGCCATTGTGGTCAAGATGTAAACTCACGATCATAATCTAGTCGAGTCTAAAATAAAATTTTGAACTAACATGCAAACATGGCCAGCTTTAGATGAAGAGAGGCCCTATGCTATTCTACTTGCGAGACACCTCCCAAATCCCCACTATTGTGACTAGAGGAAGATACAAGAGTATTTTACACAAAATTCAATGAAGCCGAGGATGATGACGGATGCTTTAAATTCCGCAATTCACAATTCCTCAATCTAAAGAAAATTAGCCACGACATTGAACAAATTTGATGTCTGACAACACCTTGTTTTTTCAACTTACATTTGTATCTATCTCACTGCTTTTATGGAAGGACAAAATTAACATATATATGTATTGCCATTTTAATATGATAGAACATTTCGCTTGGAGTATCGAGTCCCAGTAAAGACCACGAGCATTGAAAACCGTTCGGTGATTTGATGCAAAGTTTGACAAAATTATTGTCAGTGACAGTGGTTATAACAACATATTAAGAATAAACTGGTAAAACGTGCTAAAGTGGGTCACGGGTCACTGTGAGTAGCATGTGTAGTCACGTGACTTGTCTTATTGTAATCGGGCGGCTGTACCGAGAAACTGATACGGTGTTGAAAAAACCGTTGATACTCATAAAATATTGATAAATGCAATACAATTTTGTGTTTGTCTTCAAGAAATTTGATAGACAAAACCATGTGTGAAGTTTTATGACGAAATATCTCCGATTTCTATGTAAATTTACGAGTTGAAGTGGTGAAACACCCACATGTAATTTTAGCGATGTATTTTTTATCTTGGACAAGAATAATGAGCGTCCTGATTGGATGACCGATTTAAAACACACTGACTCCGCATGGTTTAGCAAGGTTACTCAGGTCAATAGTTTATAAATATACAAGATTACAAGATTACAAGATTTTATTGGTCCAAATTAAAGGGCCCACGAAGGGGCCGGGCATATAAACTCTTGACATTTCCAGCTTTCCAACCATGTAAGTATTTTTGCTCTACGGCGAGGAAAAGCATATTACTGAGTGAATTAAAGGTTAAAATGTTATTATTTTTTAAATATAATTATTTTCTAAAAAGAAAAACAGCTATAAATGTGTTCTTTGGTTCATATAGGAAAGGAAAATACCGGACTTTTAACATTGAAACGGAACCATCTTACGCGGAAACCCACCCGAAAACACCTACCCCCACTTGAATTTGATGAATGTTACAGCCACCATTTTCTTGATATGATAATGTAAAACAAAAAGATGCATGTAAAAGAAATCTATGTTATATTTATTCATTTGTTTGATTCTGGAATATTGTTGATCATTGATTTAAACAAGAAAAAAAGGGGGGGATTTTATTTGTGAATTTTACAGTTAAATAAATGTTATGTTTCGACAGTTTAAAGAGAAAAATAAAAATTGTTGCGACTAAAGCTTAAATCAGCCTTAAAAATTGAACAAATATCAGTGGTTTTGTAAATGAGATTTATTTTAAATAGAAAATCTGAATTTATTATTTATTAATTTATTATTAATGATACAATTTTATATCCCTTGGGAGGGGGAGGGGGGTTATGATGAAAATTTGAAATAAAAACACAGGACCGGACTTTAAGCAAAAATAATGATCCAGGATTAGTTTTTTTTATTAAAAAAATCCAGGACCCCTGTGTCCATGAATTTCTTTTTTTAAAGTTACAAGTGTGGACACAGAATTGTATTGTCCTAAAGGCAAGTGTGGATGTCAATATTTCATATTATTAACTTTAAAAAAAAAAAATTCATGGACACAGGGGTCCTGGATTTTTTTAATAAAAAACTAATCCTGGATTTTTATTTTTGCTTAAAGTCCGGTCCTGTGTTTTTATTTCAAATTTTCATCATAGCCCCCCTCCCCCTCCCCCTTCCAAGGGATATAAAATTGTATCATTAATAATAGATTAATAAATAATAAATTCAGATTTTCTATTTAAAATAAATCTCATTTACAAAACCACTGATATTTGTTCAATTTTTAACGCTGATTTCAGCTTTAGTCGCAACAATTTTTTATTTTTCTCTTTAAACTGTCGAAACATAACATTTATTTAACTGTAAAATTCACTAATAAAATTCACCCCCCCCTTTTTTTCTTCTTGTTTAAATCAATGATCAACAATATTCCAGAATCAAACAAATGAATAAATATAACATAGATTTCTTTTACATGCATCTTTTTACCATGCAGTGTCAGTGTGTTTTAAATTGGTCATCCAATCAGGTAGTCTGGTACCCGTGACCCCTCGGATTTTTTTGTTTGATATCGGGGTCAGGTAACGGCTGAATCCATGTTTTTAATGGCGGCCGCCATAGCGTACAGATATTCCCATCTCAGCAAAGGAAATGATGCACAGCATTGAATGAAAGCGTGTCTTAAGTGGGTAATTGGCACAGTTCAGATCAGATACATTTGTTTGTCCCTTTTAGTTATTTTAGAGGTTGAAGACATCACGCGGAAATGTACTTTTGGTCACATTACACAAAAAAAAAGGGGGGGGGGGGGGGGGGGTGTTATCACGACACACCATCTCCAGCGCTCCATTTCTCCAATCTAAACAATGTCTGAACCCGAAAATGTTTTTAAAACAAATAAAAACATATTGAAATATCCTCCCAGTGTAACCAAACTGTATGACACGTCTGTTTTATCTCAATAATTACTACCTTGTCAATGTACTTAGGAAAGTACAACTTCACAACTTGTCTCCATTGTCTTAACTTGTACATGTGCCCCACAATAATGTCTACAACTTGTCTCCATTGTCTTAACTTGTACATGTGCCCCACAATAATGTGTGCAATCCTTTACATCTATTATTGGTTGCAGTATGATATAAAGAAGGAAAATGTCAAAAATAAATATCTTCTACAGTAAAAAAAAGTTACAAGGTACTAGGTGTCACAAATCTGTCATCTTTTTAGAATGGTGCATGACTCATTGTCCTATAAAATGAGTTTGTCCAACACCCAAGCTTTTCTTGAGTGATAGACAGGGTACACCGCTTCCATATTTAGGCCCTGTTCCTCTCTGATAGAAGTAAAAGGAGATATGGGGTAAATGTCGATGAGAAAACGACCCATAACCATCGGAATTAATACTGCAATCAAATACAAAAATGAGGCTAATGACAGCAGTTTTAATTGATGAACATGTTCATGAAAAGGTATTTAATGACAGAATTGCTGAGCTGCTTGCCTTATTTGTGATCAAAGAAAGTGCATTATACTTTGAGGGGCTACTATTATTTTAATTTGCATATTTCTTTTTTATTTTGCTTGCTTTTAATTAATTTGTTTTTGTTTTATGTTTTGCTTTGCAGTTAGCACAATCCAGTTTGATGTTTGGATCTTAGATACATGCTATGACAATAGTTTCATGCTTATGATACTTGCTTCTGTTTATTTGCAATTACATTTGTATGGTCCTATTGTCAATAAAAGTCATCAGAAAAAGGAAATTCTTATTCAAACCTAGTTAACACAGCCTGAGGAGGATACCAACATGAATGAACCACTCATTGAAGTTTTAAGGTGAAATTCAGCACAGGATAGAGGATATAAACATAATAAAGGACTTCAATCAATTCTGTAAACTTTGAATCAATGTTCTTGCTTATTCAAAGTGACCGACATACTGTAAATTCAGAAATTATTGAGATGTTTCATTATTGCGGAAAATGCAACTGAACTTAAAACTCGTATTTTAGAAGCATTTGTATCATTTTGCACTAGAGATCTTTGAGTTTTGCATTAATTAAAAATCGCAATCCGGGCTGATTAAATTTTCTTAGATCGCAGTAATAAATGAACGCATTAATTTCCGATTTTACAGTATATCATCATGAATTACATGGATGTAGTGTTGATTGACATTTCGTAATGAATACTGCTTAAGCAGGTGCTATGACCCGTCTTGAACTAAATATGAAGTATGATGATTTCCTCATTGTCAAAGACCTCATGTTGACTGCAAGATGAAAAATAACAATTATATCATTGTTCTATTGCTTTGTTTTACTCATTATAAATTGGGGATTTTGCCTCATGTACATTTACTCTATATCCTTTCATTGTGTACTTGTTACAATATCTCCGTAGCAAACCTCATTGACAAGGAGAGTATTACATTGTATGTGTGAATGTATGAAAATAGGATACATGTATTTATGATATTTTATGCATTGTACATGTATGTGTTATTTGGTTGTCATAATAATAAATAAAGAAACTAATAATAGAAACTCAGCACAATTAGCAAATAACAAATAAAGTATTGCCAAAAAAACATAGCACATTGAAAGTTTACTATATCCTATTCCCTTTTTATACGACCCCAAAACAATTTTTGAGGTTGTAAAATGGTATGGCGTTGTCATTGTTATCGTCTGTAGAAATTTAGTTTCTGTATGATAACTTCAGTTTTAGTTGACTATTAAACCCTTATGCAATTTTTACTCAATGTTCCTTTTTAGAAACTTAATGTTTTCAAACTTTGAAAAGTGTCTTATAGATACACCCTTCTCCTTAAAGCCAAATGGCATTCAAGGAAAGCATGAAATAAAGGTCAAGGTCACCTAATAATCAGTATTTCAATGTCCAATGTTTAATACAAAGTTTAACCAAATTAACCAAGAATGTGGATAATTAGATGATGAATGTTAGAAATATGACCATCCTTTTCAACCAAATACTATTTCTTGAAGCTGAGAAAAAGATCTAACCATGCAACATAGAGAGTGAAATTGGCACAATTTTTAGCTGTACTGTCCAAGTGTTATTCCTTAACTCATCTTTCATGTTGAGTATTTAAAGTAATCAGGATATTTAATGTAAATAAATAAGATTAACTGATATACATTTTTATGCTGAATCCACCTTAAATCTAGGCTATAAATATTACAATGTATATCTTTCAACATATTTTATCCACTATCCTGTGCTGAATTTCACCTTAAAACTTCAATGAGTGGTTCATTCGTGTTGGTATCCTCATCAGGCTGTGTTAACTAGGTTTGAATAAGAATTTCCTTTTTCTGATGACTTTTATTGACAATAGGACCATACAAATGTAATTGCAAATAAACAGAAGCAAGTATCATAAGCATGAAACTATTGTCATAGCATGTATCTAAGATCCAAACATCAAACTGGATTGTGCTAACTGCAAAGCAAAACATAAAACAAAAACAAATTAATTAAAAGCAAGCAAAATAAAAAAGAAATATGCAAATTAAAATAATAGTAGCCCCTCAAAGTATAATGCACTTTCTTTGATCACAAATAAGGCAAGCAGCTCAGCAATTCTGTCATTAAATACCTTTTCATGAACATGTTCATCAATTAAAACTGTTGTCATTAGCCTCATTTTTGTATTTGATTGCAGTATTAATTCCGATGGTTATGGGTCGTTTTCTCATCGACATTTACCCCATATCTCCTTTTACTTCTATCAGAGAGGAACAGGGCCTAAATATGGAAGCGGTGTACCCTGTCTATCACTCAAGAAAAGCTTGGGTGTTGGACAAACTCATTTTATAGGACAATGAGTCATGCACCATTCTAAAAAGATGATGACAGATTTGTGACACCTAGTACCTTGTAACTTTTTTTTACTGTAGAAGATATTTATTTTTGACATTTTCCTTCTTTATATCATACTGCAACCAATAATAGATGTAAAGGATTGCACACATTATTGTGGGGCACATGTACAAGTTAAGACAATGGAGACAAGTTGTGAAGTTGTACTTTCCTAAGTACATTGACAAGGTAGTAATTATTGAGATAAAACAGACGTGTCATACAGTTTGGTTACACTGGGAGGATATTTCAATATGTTTTTATTTGTTTTAAAAACATTTTCGGGTTCAGACATTGTTTAGATTGGAGAAATGGAGCGCTGGAGATGGTGTGTCGTGATAACACCCCCCCCCCTTTTTTTTGTGTGTAATGTGACCAAAAGTACATTTCCGCGTGATGTCTTCAACCTCTAAAATAACTAAAAGGGACAAACAAATGTATCTGATCTGAACTGTGCCAATTACCCACTTAAGACACGCTTTCATTCAATGCTGTGCATCATTTCCTTTGCTGAGATGGGAATATCTGTACGCTATGGCGGCCGCCATTAAAAACATGGATTCAGCCGTTACCTGACCCCGATATCAAACAAAAAAATCCGAGGGGTCACGGGTACCAGACTACCAATCAGGACGCTCATTATTCTTGTCCAAGATAAAAATACATCGCTAAAATTACCTGTGAGAAAGTCGCCGTCCAAACTCAAATCAATACCTGTGGATGTTTCCCCACTTCAACTCGTAAATCTACATAGAAATCGGAGATATTTCGTCATAAAACTTCACACATGGTTTTGTCTATCATATGTCTTGAAGACAAACATAAAATTTTATTGCATTTATCAATATTGTATGAGTATCAACAGTTTCTTCAACACCGTATCTGTTTCTCTATACAGCCGCAACTTCAACTCGTAAATTTACATAGAAATCGGAGATATTTCGTCATAAAACTTCACACATGGTTTTGTCTATCATATTTCTTGAAGACAAACATAAAATTTTATAGCATTTATCAATATTTTATGAGTATCAACAGTTTTTTCAACACCGTATCTGTTTCTCGATACAGCCGCCCGATTACAGTGACCCGTGACCCATATTAGCACATCTCAGCAGTTTTTTTTATTAATAAGGTTGTTTAAATAATTGAAATATTGACATCCACACTTGCCTTTTGGACAGCACATTTCTGTGTCCACACTTGCCCTCAGGCAACACTTGTTTGATTAAGAATAAAATGCATTTCCCAAAGTATTTATACATGTGATTTGTATCTACACTCACGGGTCAAAAGTATTTCCCCACTAAGATATTTCCCTATATATTTCATATAAAACCACTTATTTTCATACCATTATCATGAAGTCACTCCTTAGCCGATTTTCATGAAATTTTCACCTTTAATAGTAGAATTATTAGAGTTTATTTTAATATTTTCATGTAATTTTTTCGAACTTTTATTTACAAGCATTTAAGATTTAAACACAAATGTAAATTCTTGACGTCACAATTTTATATGATTTTATATAGTAAGATTTGGTGAAAAAATTAAACTTTATTTTTAAATCAATTCTTAAGGGAAAGCAGAAATAATATTATTTGAATTATGCGAAGAAGAAACTATATTTATTTCTGCATTTAATGCTGAAAATTTAATGAAAATCAGATAAGGAATGACTTCAAGAGAATGTTTTGAAAATAAATGGTTTTATATGAAATATATAGGGAAATATCTCTTAGTGGGGAAATATACTTTTGGCCCCTGGTTTTCTCCGGTTACTCCTGTTTCCTCCCCCAATATAACTGACCGCAACGATATAACTGTAATATTGTTGAAAGTGGCGTTAAACACCATAACTCTACCGTACCGTATCCATCTAAGGTAAATACGTTCATAACTCGGAAATGGTTAAAAGACATACCGGTATTTGAATCCGACCTGTGTATTGTAGTTTTTCAATTAATTAAAGGACATAACTGCAGAATCATCTTCGCTAGCCAAGGGTTACGATTTGGGTCCCCCTTCTCTCCGAATCGTAACCCTTGGTTAGCGAAGATGCTGCAGAATAGAACAATTTCAGAAGTTTTTTTACAGTGTTAATTTGAGCATGTATACATTTCTTTCCAATCACTACCGTATTTAACAATAACATCTTACGTCCTTTCAGAAAAGTTTGAAGATACCAAACGGGTAATCAGAAGCTGTAAATCGAAGGACAGACAATAAAATGGTCAAAATAAGGACAAAGGGACAACCAATGATCTTCCAAATACTACACAGGAAACTAACTATTGAGCAACAGGAACTCCACTAAAACTGGCTCATTCATTAATTTTTTGGTGTTTAACGCCACTTTCAGCAATATTTCAGCTATATTATGGCGACCAGTTTTAGTGGTGGAAGATGCCGGGCGCGAACCAACGCCGTATTGGTGATAGGCTTGTATGAGTTGTTAGGTAATCCAACTACCTAACTCATTGAGCCACCCGGGCCCTCCACTAAAACTGGGATGAACTCATGGAGGTCAAAAATACAAGCCTATCACCAATACGGCGCGCCCGGCTTTGTAAATTACAAAAAGGTGCACTCGACTAGCAACCGCAAGTGATAAAGTTTACCAGTTGCTTGTCCATGATCAGTGGTTCTCTTCGGGTACTCCGGCTTCTTCCACCACTAAAACTGGTTGCCATAATATAGCTGAAGTATTGTTAAACAACAAAAATCAATCAATCATTCTAATTTATGTTTTCTAATGTGATTTTGATTTGCGTAACCCCCAATAACAGTTGAAATAAACTGACATCATAGGTCTATGCAGTTTATTATAGCTAAACATATCTAGTATTAAAATGCAATTAAATGAATAAAAATTAATCTGTATAACTACATACATTATAATTTATAACCATAACAATTAACATCTATATACATGTACATGATATATACAATATTATAGAGCGACCATTTAACTTTTAGGGGAGTATTTTTTTTTCTGTATATAAAAACTGTCGTCAAATTTTAGAAAAAAAATTGATTGACCCGGAAAAAAATTAAAATCTGACTGCAGTTTTCAACGAGAAATGTTTGGTAGCATTTGAAGAAAGTATTTCCGGCTTGGGGGAAATATAGCCCCGTAAAAGTAATAAATGGTTAGTCTATTACAACCTTTGTGTAAACAATCAACAACCAATGAGTCCGACAAGACGAGTTTGAAGATACCAAAAGGGTAATCAGAATCCGTATATCGAAGAAGAACAGACAACACAATGGCCAAAAGAAAAAGGACAAAAGGACAAACAACGATCTACAAAACATACACATAAAACTAAAGATCGAGTAACACGAACCCCACTAAAAACCCTGGGTGAACTCGGGTGCTCCGGAATGGTAAGCAGTTCCTACTCCACTATTAGCACCCGTCGTGTTTATTTAGTTATAAATCACCCATCTAATAAGAGGCCCAACTACAACTTGCTTCATTTAACTATTGTTTCTATTCGATCAAAATCAATCTTATCTGTTTTATAGATATTGTTGTGTAATATCTTATGATGTCACCATTTTGAACCTCACTTTCACGGCACATCAAAGTTGGGAAGTCAGATTCTAATAACAATCGTAACTACTCGGCCATTCTCGCTACCCTGCAAATAACCTCTTACGTACATACACAGGCACTTGTTTCATTAAACAAATATAGGAGGGGGCATATATTTTTTGAATGAAACAAGTGTCTGTGCGTACATAGTAGAAATTCTTCTTAAATTGTTTGCCGGAAGTTAAGTTGAGTTAAGCCGCACAAAAATATAGACCACGAAAATCCAATATGGAAGATATATTAAGTAAAATCTAATCATGCAAAACTAATTAAGACTTTAATTTAAATATAGAAATTTGCTTAAAATATAACTTTATCAAACTTTCATATAACTGACATGTGAAAAGTAGTGCGATTTATACGCCTAATGCATACGAGGTTATTTGCAGGGTAGCGAGAATGGCCGAGTAGTTACGATTGATTCTAATAAGTGTGAATTATAATAAACGTTAGAGAAAACCGAATGGGCAGCCAAGAATGGACAATCCAGAGTCACAGAAAACATTGGGCACAAGACACAAAATAATGACGAAAACAACAACACAGAAAACTAAAAATTTTAGCAACATGGACCCCACCAAAAACGGGGGTGAAATTATGTGCTCACGAAGGTTAATCAGTTAATCATGTAATTTTGTTGATCTTTATATACATCTTTGAGGAAATAACGTTCAGGGGACTTTTTTTTTTAAACAGAACACGTGACATTTTGTATCTGATTTACAGTGAAGGGGCGTTCAATTCAAATCTCGTCCTTGCAGACTCTTTTGAATATTGACACGCCCCTTCACTGTAAATCCGATACAAATTATCACTTGTTCTGTAATTATAACATACATTATATCGTCATAAAGCTTACATACTCTCACTCAAACGGCAAAATTAAAAAACTTTGATTGACGTCGCAAGATACAAGTCCCTTATTGAACAAAGTTACTCGTGCACCATCAGATATTTTGATAGGCCAGACTCATTCTGCGAACTCGTCACATGGCCTACCAAAATATCTGATGATACACTCGCCTTTTTGTTCAATAAATGTAACATACCCTGTACTAATGTTGTGTTAAGTTTATTATTATAAGCAGGTATTATGCATTTATAAAGGCATTTGGAAATGTGCGCGAAACTCTTTATGCAAATCTAATTAAACATTACAATATACAATGTACACATGAAGTAATTTTACAAACCACGATCACTTGCATGTCACTAAATAGCCGTTTGTGGTATCAGACGCACCGGTATTTATTTCTGAGAATTCAGAAATAACTTCAATCAGTCCGTAATGTTGTAAGGCAAAGAACATTAGCATACCCATATGACTCTCAAAAACGGATGTTTTATCGCGGATAATAAGAAGAATTATTCCATAAAGTTATAATTGTTAAATTCTCGGTCAATAATTCAACGTCTACATAACTACACATTTGTCATCCTTCTCTTGAGGAGGAGGAGGGGCGGGTGGTTGTGGTCTTCCTCGACCTCCAATATTTGGACGCTGAGCGGCCGCCGTCATCTTACCAGCAAGCGAACGCAATTCCCGCTCCACATTTTTCATTGGTTCAAAGTAACAATGTTCCAACCATATTTTCCGATAGCATAAGATCTTAACAATGCGTGTAACTTGACCGCCTACGATGATTTCCTCTGTTATAACAAAACGGTGCTGCACGGTGTCCAATTTGTAGAATTTGTTCATATCATTGCCGCACATTTCGTCATCTTGGAAAAGGCATTTGTTGATAAGCTCGTCCGGGGAAAATTTGACAACAAGCATCAAAAGCAAGTCTCTTTCCTCCTCGTTCAATTCCCGATATTTAGAATAATTCCTGAGCTTTTTTATTTTGTCTGGACTTGCGGTACGGTTCATGTCCATTGCATAGCATATACTATCAAAATAATACATCAGTTTGGCAATGGGTTTCTCTGGAACTTCCACATCTCGACCAAATTCGTTAACGTCGACTTCTGTCTTGTTGAGCGCCAGGGCCGTTGCCATTGTTTAAATCAGTTACTTAGCTAGTATTATAGAAATTCGTGATGGAATTCAGTGGTTACTACTGTATAACTGCGTACTTCATATTTACCTTCCTGTATGGAACAGGTAACAATATTTATAATGCATTCAGAGATGAAAGTTGATTTGTTTACTATTTTTGATTATTTTCTTATCTCTTCATTTTCTTTTATACAAAGGGGCAGAATTTAAGTGCTTACATATGTAAAACTGACTTTACACTGAATTAAGGATTTTAGTTTTGCTTTAATTGAGTCTATTTTTAACTGTATCAGTGACCTGGAAGTTAGTATTTATAACTTCTGTAATAAAAAATTACTCCCGGTAGTGACGTAAGTTGTCATTTTATTCAAATAAAAATAAAATATGGTAAAAGCTTCGCAATAAACATCAGTTGAGTCCCAGGGTGCTAATATACACTCCCACTCCTTATCTGATGTTGAAAGGACTTTGCAATTGTCACTTTTAAAATATCTTATGCGGAACGTATACTCCATTCCGCATATAATTTTTATTTTAGTTTTAAATTTGGACGGAAATGGAAAATGGCAACAGTGGCTGAAAATTCAGCACCAAAGGTTTTATTTATTTGTCAGCTACTGAGCTAGTTTGAAAATAATTCTTTAATTTGTGTATAAAGTATACATTACAAAGTCATGCTCATATCCCAAATGCAAAGAAATATGTTCATTTAAGAATGTTCTAAGCAAATAAACACGACCACATCTGGCACAAGTACGCGACGCTTTCGAGACGTTTCGGCCACACTCCGGTTCGGCCATAGTACGTTTCGGCTATAGTTTATATTTAATAAGTATGGATGAAGAAACTGAGTGTCGTAGTCTGTACTTTAGTATGGATTATTAGGAGATTTTTTTTAATTAATCATGGTAATACACATCACATATTCATTGATTGGCGTCGAGATCACAGGCACTTGGGTCCAGGATATTTGTTTTCTTCAATTTTATCAATAAAATGTGCATCTACAAAGTATATGAACCCGTTTGACATGCTTCATTGTGAAATAAACGCCTTTATGAACTATGCCCCATTTTCCTAATATCTTCCTAATACAATGTATGTGAAATAAACGCCTTTATGAACTATGCCCCATTTTCCTAATATCTTCCTAATACAATGTATAGAGTAGATACATTGTATTAGGAAGATAGTAGGAAAATGGGACATAGTTCATAAAGGCATTTATTTCACAACGAAGCATGTCAAACGGGTTCATATATGTTGTAGATGCACATTTTATTGATAAAATCCTGGACCCAAGTGCCTGTGGTCGAGATGACTGACCATTTATTTACTTTGTTATTTTCGTACTTTTGTATGAAGAAATTGAGTGTCATAGTCTGTAGTCGTAGTCAGTATGGATTCTTGGAGGAATAAAATGGTTTAGAAAATTAAAATTCCGAAATTTCATGATTAATATAAAAAAAATTATTATATAGAAATAGAAATAAGTTTATTAACCAAATCAGGGCCCCATTATTCTTCTTCTCTCAATTGCCGTGATTTTCAGATCTGCAAATCGCCGCGATTGGGAAAAGAAAAGAAGAACAATGATAATATTTGCTAAAATATATCGTTTTAAATGTTATTTTTTTTGTAATAAAGTACAGAAAATGATGATTAATTCCAGATTTTCATATAGGTAACACTCAAAACCAAGGACGTATATAAAGTCAAAACTAAGTAAATCGTAGATTATGACTTCTTTTCTTCGTGTCGATCTGCAAATGGCAGCGATTGGGAAAAGAAGAACAATGATAATGTTTGTTAAATAATTTTGTTTTTAAAATAAAGTACTGAAAATGGTTATTTAAATCTAGATTTTTCTTTATTACATCTTTATTAAGGCATTAATTTTAATTAAATTTGAACATAATGCATAAAATTATGTATTTTATCACATTTTTTAAACAAATATAAAAAAAAATAGTTTTTATACGAAATATCGGCAATATAAGTTTTCCAAGTTAGTAAAAGTTGTAACCTGGGCCAAGACGAAATTTTCAGTTAATCAATGATTGCACCTTTATTTCTTCTTTAACATTCTTGAAATTTTGTAAAAACATACCTCAATACAACAACAACAAATATATTTTATCAATTTAAAAAAAAAGTTTTCTTTTTTCTCCACGATGCAATATTAATATATTAAGATTTGTAAACAAAGGACAGGTAACTGGGTGTACAGGTAAATATTGAAGAGTTCGCCAGTATCAATTTCGGATACTACCCAGCTCTGCAAACTATAGCAAAAAATTTACAATGGATTAAAAATTCTTAATTTAACTAAACTATATTTTATAAAGAATTAAAAAATAAAATTTTTGCAAAGAAATTAACCATAAAAATTAATTAAACTAATAAACATATTGTTTTTCTTATTTTTTTTAAAATATCAATATCTTCTTTTTTATATTAATTAAGGTTTAAAAATTATAACAAAAAAATTTAAATGGATTACAAATTCTTAATTTAACTAAACTATATTTTGTAAAGAGTTTAAAAATAATTTTTTTGCAAAGAAATTAACCAAAAAAAATGAATTAAACATATATTGATGAAAAATATAAAAATCATCTCATTCAAGCTTTTTGTAAGTCCAGCAATTGGTACCGTTTTCGAGAAAACATCCATCAACTATGATAAAGTCCAGCTATGATAATGTCCGACACTAAGTATTGTTTTTTGCACACAAAGTCTTTAAGGAGTGGAGCTACAGTTGCTGCAGGTAAATGATAAACTACCAGAAAAAGTGTTCGAGTTGTTGCTGGGAACACAACCGTAATGGTACCAAGCAGAACATCTATCACAACATACCATATCTTCAAACAAATTCGGCAAATTACACTCTTTTTCTATTGAAAAGTTCACACTTGTGTTTTTCAAACTTAAAACTTTAGTTCTTGTTGACTTCGTCTTAGGGAATGGTGAAAACTGTTGGCTTTCTTAATCAGATGATCACGCATAGTGTAAGTGTCAAAATTCACATTGTCTTGAAATATTATATTTTTACAAGTAATTTTGCAAGAATTAAGACGTATGTACATTTTGTAAACTGATTCAAAACAATTTATCACTTCCAGCCCAGGTTACAACTGTTATCAGAATCTAAAATGCTCCCATAAATGGGATAATGACAAAAGAGAACATTACCATTGAATTTAAAATATTTTTTACATTTCTTTAATACTGAAAAATGTTCATTCTGAATATTGTGAAGTTTTAACGAGAAATAAAGGTGTAATCAATGATTAATTGAAAATTTTGCCTTGGCCCGGGTTACAACTTTTACTAACTTCGAAAACTTATATTGCCGATATTTCGTATAAAAACTATTTTTTTCTATATTTGTTTAAAAAATGTGATAAGATACATAATTTTATGCATTATGTTCAAATTTTATTAAAATGAATGCCTTAATAAAGATGTAATAAAGAAAATACAAATTTGGGCCCGGGTTTTTGGAACCGGACCCGGGTTACCACTTTTACTAACCACCTATTAAAACACTATCTGAATGCCCGATATTTGAAGAAAAAAAAATTCCAACGAAACCATTATAGCCACAGGAATGTTTAATAGAGGGTTTGTGAAAGATTGCTACTTTCACTCCAATGTCACATCTAACAACATCCTGCATAGGATCACGTCAGGGCTCATATTTTAAACAGACCAAAAAGCGATGAGCCTACAATTTAATTTAACCGGGTGCACACTAAGAGTTGTTGTCCGATTGATAAATTAACTGTCTTACATATGATTGGACGAACACAGATGAATGAAAGGCTACATGACATTACAACAAACATCTAATTACAGTCCTCGAAATGAAAATTTGAATTTACTGGTTCTAATGAAATTCTTGAATTTATTTTTATATAGTTCTAAATAAAAGTTGAAAAATTTAATGGTCCGAAAAAAGTTGTACTGGTCTTCAGGGATCGAATTTAACATTTTTTTACACAAGAAAAAAATAGCCAGTACAAATTTTTTCCACTAGCTAAATTAAATTACTGCTAGCTAAAATTTTGAAATCAAAATTTAATGGTTATTGGACATTATAACATTGATTATGCAAGTCTGGCAAGAATATATTAGAATTTAGGCAAGACATTAGCTTTCAAAAGAGCATCATGAATAAAATATTTCCATCCTAATATTTTTTTTACTTTATTTTTCATTTTGAACCTGTTTTTTTTTCTCCAAATTGTCCCATATTAAAATGAAATTGTTTTAAACATATTTTATTCACAACTAAATGAATAGGATTGAGCAACAGGCTATGCCTATACAAACTCTCTCCTTTTACATGTACAAGGCATATATTCAGTATATATAACAATTATATCAATAAGGGACCGACCATTTAACTTGAAGAGGGGGGTAATGGTTTTTTGTTTCATTCAGAAAATTTCTTTCGGACAACACAATAGTTAGAATATTTATTTTTTTTTGTCGCGCAAAGCACGAAATTTTTTTCAAGATTTTAACATTAGGTTATATGACAAAAACTCGGAATCAGATTATTTTTTTTTCCTCCACCAAAATCAGAATATTTTTTTCAGCAACATTGGGAATCAGAATATTTTTTTTTAGAAAAAAACCCTTCAAGTTAAATGGTCGTTCCCTAATATAAGATAATTATGTTCCTTCAATACATGTAATTGTGAACACCATTAATATTTCATATATATAATAAATTTACAAGTGAAGTGAAATTTGTAGACTTTCTAAATATTTTAAATAGTTAAACATACAAGAAGTTAAAGAAAAATAAAATAACACAAAATAAATGTATAATGGGAGGAATGCAATTGAAAAAAGAAGCATCTTAAATGAAGCGATGAGTCAATTATGAACTTGTGTACAGCTTGAAATATTTCTGTATTTAGATCATATGAAAATGATCTATTTCCATGTAATAATAAATCTATATTAATGTCAATATTATTATTATTTGGTATTAATGTCTGTATGGAATCTAATAAGATAAATCTTAAGTTATTAAATTTAGGACAGATAAGCAAAAAATGGTTGTTATCTTCTAATGAACCACTACAGTTTGGACAGTTAGTAATATCAGATAAAAAATCATTAAATAAATGTGCCTTCAGGTTACTAGCCTCATTTCTTAATTGACAATGAATTATATTAAACTTCCTTATTCCAAAATTATAATGAGCATTGGTGTCCCAAGTTTTATAGAAGTGTGTCAATCTATTTTTAAAGATATTTAAACTTGGAGATTCAGTAATAGTGAGGGGCAAAGTATTCCAGTCTTATAGTGAAAGGGATAAAACTATTATAAAAAGAACTTGTTCTGGAAAATGGTGGATGGAATGTATTATTTTCATTTCTTAAGTTATATCCTGATTGTTTAGGTAGATATGGTTGAACCAACTCATAAAGGTATGCAGGTGCTAACCCATTTAGTATTTTATAAAATATTATTAGTTTGTGTTTGTTCCGTCTATTTTCTAGTGTTTCCCACCCCAATTCGTGGTATAGTTTTTGTCAGGAGGAATTACATCTAAGACCGGTTATAATTCGACCAGCTTCTATTTGTACACTTTCCAATAAATCAGATTCCTTTTTTGTGCAGTTACCCCATACTACATTGCCATATTCTAAAACGGGTCTAATAAATGCAAAATATATACGTATAAGGGAATATCTATCTAATAAATGTTTAACTTGTCTAAGTAAAAGTAAACGAGAGCATGCTTTTTAGCTCACCTGGCCATAGGCCATGTGAGCTTTTGTCATGGGTAAGCGTCCGTCCGTTAGTTTTTCACATTTAAATCTTCTTCTCTGAAACCGCTGAACAGAAATCAGCCAAACTTGCCAGAAATGTTCACTGGATGGTCCTCTACCAGATTTGTGTTTTTGGTGCTGATTTGAAATCCAACATGGCTGCCAGGGTCCATAATGTGTTCTCATTGGCTGAAATTTTAAAAATTTTCTTGTCAGAAACCACTAAGTCGATTGAATTTTGACTTTGCAGGAATGATCATTGGGTGGTCCTGTACTAAATTTGTGAATCGTTTGCTGATCGGAAATTCAAGATGGCCGCCATGACTCGACTTAGTTTAACATTGGACCCTATGGGAATTTCACATTTTCATCTTTTTTTCTGAAACCACAAAACAGATTTGAACCAAACTTGGCAGAAATGTTCATTGGATGGTCATATACAAGATTTTTGTTTTTGGCGCTGATCGGAAATCCAACATGGCTGCCAGGGCCCATAATGTGTTCTGATTGGTTGACATTTTAAAAATCTTCTTGTTAGAAACCACTAAGCCAATTGAATTGTGACTTTGCAGGAATGATCATTGGGTGGTCCTGTACTAAAATTGTGAATTGTTTGCCGATCGGAAATTCAAGATGGCCACCATGACTCGACTTAGTTTAACATTGGACCCTATGGGAATTTCACATTTTCATCTTTTTTTCTGAAACCACAAAACAGATTTGAATCAAACTTGGCAGAAATATTCATTGGATGGTCATATACAAGATTTTTGTTTTTGGCGCTGATCGGAAATCCAACATGGCTGCCAGGGCCCATAATGTGTTCTGATTGGTCGAAATTTTAAAAATCTTCTTGTTAGAAACCACTAAGCCAATTGAATTGTGACTTTGCAGGAATGATCATTGGGTGGTCCTGTACTAAACTTGTGATTCGTTTGCCGATCGGAAATTCAAGATGGCCGCCATGACTCGACTTAGTTTAACATTGGACCCTATGGGAATTTCACATTTTCATCTTTTTTTCTGAAACCACAAAACAGATTTGAACCAAATTTGGCAGAAATGTTCATTGGATGGTCATATACAAGATTTGTGTTTGGTGCTGATCGGAAATCCAACATGGCTGCCAGGGCCTATAATGTGTTCTGATTGGTCGAAATTTTAAAAATCTTCTTGTTAGAAACCACTAAGCCAATTGAATTGTGACTTTGCAGGAATGATCATTGGGTGGTCCTGTACTAAAATTGTGAATCGTTTGCCGATCGGAAATTCAAGATGGCCGCCATGACTCGATTTAATTTTAACATAGGACCCTATGGAAAAAATGTTTAAAAGTCTTCTCCTCTGAAACCAGTAAGTCAGTTTTAAGCAAACATGGGATGAATGGTCCTTAGGTGGTCAACTTTCAAAATTATGTCCTGTGACCCCGACCTCCATCCAAGATGGCAACCATCAGCGAACATAGTTTTAACATAGGACCCTATGGGAAATATATTTAAAAATCTTCTTCTCTGAAACCAGTAAGCCAATTTAAAGCAAACATGGCATGGATGGTCCTTAAGTGGTCAATTTTCAAAATTGTGTCCAGTGACCCTGACCTCCATCCAAGATGGCCACCTTCAGCAGACATACTGTAGTTTTAACATAGGACCCTATGGGAAAAATGTTTTAAAATCTTCTCCTCTGAAACTAGTAAGCCAATATAGCAAACATGTCATCGATGGTCCTTAGGTGGTCAACTTCCAAAATTGTGTTCAGTGATCCCGATCTCGGTTCAAAATGGCCGCCGTCAGCAGACATAGTTTTAACATAGGACCCTATGGGAAAATTGTTTAAAAGTCTTCTCTTCTGAAACCAGTCAGCCAATTTAAAGCAAACATGGCATGGATGGTCCTTGGGTAGTATACTTTCAAAATTGTGTCTGGTGACCACGACCTCCATCCAAGATGGCTGCCATGAGCAGACATAGTTTTAACATAGAACCCTATGGCAGTATGGGATTTGAATAGTAACTTAGATGTATTCAGCATGCAGACATTCTTAAGAGGACTTATTTATGTCAGGTGAGCGATACAGGCTCACCTGAGCCTCTAGTTTATAAATATCATCTATATGTTTTTTCCATGTAGCCGATGATTGAAATGTTATTCCAAGATGACTGATTATCTGTTTCATCAATTTCATCTCCATTTAGTCCAAAATATACAGGTGGGTGCTCCCTGTCCCTTCTACTAAATACAATATTTTTTGTTTTTTGAGGATTAAATTGAATTGCCCATTTTTTTAGCCCAGTTGAAAATAACATTCAAGTCTTCCGTCAGAGAAGTTGCTGCTGCAGCATGATCATTTTCTACTACTACAAATAAGGAAGTATCATCTGCAAAAAGCCGGATGTCATTATTTATATCATTCACAATATCATTAATATAAACAAGGAAAAGGAAAGGACCCAACACAGGACCTTGGGGAACACCTGCTTTAATACCCTTAAGAGTTGAAGAGAAACCTTCCGAGACAACTTTTTGTTGTCGATCTGAGAGGTAACTTTCAATCCATGATATTAATTGTTTGTTAACTGCAGTCAGCTTAAGTTTGAAAAGAAGGCCTTTATGCCAAACTTTGTCAAAGGCCTTGGAAACATCACAAAAAACAAATCTTACATCCCTCCCCCTATCCATATTACTAATAATATTATGATATATTTCAATCAGTTGATTAACAGTTGAGTCATTTGGTTGAAAGCCAGATTGACACTTTGACAAGATATTATTTGTTTTCATATAATTAAATAAGTGTTTAAATATAATGTTTTCCATAATTTTACATACTATGCTGGTTACTGATATAGGGCGATAGTTTTGGGGTGAATGTGGATTACCTTTACCTTTAAAAATTGGACTTACATGAGCTATCTTCCATAAGAGAGGAACCTGTTTTATTGAAAGAGACATGTTAAAAATTTTTGTTAGTGGTTTAGAAATTGAATAAGCAATATCTTTTAGTAATCTAGGACTGACACCATCAGGGCCAGCTGGTTTATTTACATTTAAAACTTTTAACTGGTCTAAAATTTCCTGTTCTGTTATGATAAATTCATTCAAATGACATGGCAGAAATAACTGGTTCATTATCAATATTAGCTATATTAGAAAAGTGAGTATTTAGAATTTCAACTTTATTAGAAGGGTGAATAAAAATTTGGCCATCATGTTCCAAAAATGGGGGTGGATCTCTGGCTTTAGTTATATTTGATATGGATTTAGCAATTCTCCACCATTTCCCAGGAGGAATATCCTTGTTTAAAAGCTCAGAGGTAAGTTTATTTTTATATTCGTCCTTTGCTTTTCTCACTAAATCAATAACTTCATTCCTGATTTCTTTAAATTTTTTCCAATGATCAGGGTTGTTTGTAGTTTTAGCTTTATAATGAATTCTGTTACGTTGTCTGATCTTGTTTCTAATTTTATTATTCATGAATGGTTTATCATTTGGTCGAACTGCAATAGTCTTGGTAGGTATATATTTTTTAACAGCATCATCTAAAATTTTAAGAAAATTAGAATACACATCATTAATATTATCAGAATTGAAAACTAGATCATCCCAATTTGTAATATTCAGTTCATCAACAAGCCCTTCAATGTCGGCAGCATTATAATTTCTTATTTGCCTTTTAAAGGAGTGTTGTTTAAAGGTTTTAAATGAAATTTCAGCTAAGACAGGAGCATGGGTACTGCATACTGGAGTAAGGACATCCACTGAGTTAATCAAATTTTTTCGGTTAGTTATACATAGATCAATACAAGTTCCTGTCTCAGTAGTAAAGTTTGTGGCTTCAAATACTACATTTTCCAAATTTAAACGATTTAATATCTTTTTAAAATAGTTACTGGAGTTTGACAACATGTCACAATTATAGTCGCCAACTAAAAAAAGTGGTAAATCAGAATCAAGAGCTTTATCTACAGACTCACAGAATAACTCCCATTTATGTAAATTAGAATTTGGAGGCCTATATATAACACCAACTAAAAATTTGTCATTATTACTATTTTGGATTTCGACCCAAAGTATTTCTAAATTATTAACTGATAGATCAGTACGTACTTTGTAATATAAACTATTCTTCACATATATAGTCACACCTCCACCATGCCTATTTCTATCTAGTCTAACTGGATTTTGGAAGCTCTTTAATTTTATTTTATCATTATCAATAGATTTATCAAGATGTGATTCAGATATACAAATAACATCATACTCTTGAAATTCATGTTCAATCAGATCTAATTTAGGTAGTAAACTACATACATTATTGTGTATTATTTTTATATTTTTTTTATTATTCAATTGTGGACCTGGATTAGACTCAATACCAGCTATAGGTAGGGCATATTTTATAACATAACTAGAAACAATACCAAACTTAGAAATGGGTAGCACAGTAACCATCATACATATTACAGCATTATATTCTAATAGCATAATTAATTAATCAAAACTATCATAATTCATAATAATGACATATTCCAGATTAAATAAAATAATAAACCATTGAAACACAAAATAGTTGTGTACACTTATAAACAAGACACTCACAATATAAGAATCGCTTCTGAAAAAACATTCATCATCAGACAAGACATATTTACATAAGAAAAAATATATATACATGTGGGTTAATTCTGAATTTGTCAACAAAAAACAAATTTTGCAGATAGGGAAAAAAAGAAAAGAAAAGAAGTAGATGAATTTGAAGAGAAATTGATGTTCACAGTTAACTTTAATTTAATTCAGCCTATAATGAATTAAATGCCTGTGATGTTTAAAGTTTCAACATATAAAGTGTTATACCATTCTGAGTCACTGGTATGCAAGAGGTCTAAATAAATTATAAATGTACATGTACAACACAAACACGAATTGATTCTTTGAATTTTCACTCATATTTCCAATTTCATGGTCTTGCTGTTCAGTTCATTAAACTATATATATCAGTTTAGATTTAAAGTTTAAATAAAGGGTCACCCCAAGAGGAGAAACATTATGGATATACATTATTGTATACCCACAAGAGACAAAATATGTCATTATACCCATAGAGTATAGGAATAAATGAGAAGTAACCCAATCTTATTTGTTACATGAGTGGATCATAAAATAGAATACATGTACATGTAATGCGAGTTAAGTAAACTTAATTTTGTATACATTAAACCTTACTTAGTCTACACAATTAAACGTACATTTTATTTCAGACATATTTTTAATATATAGCTACAGAATATATGAGAAAACCCAATTAACTCCTGTACACTGCAGAAACATTCTTATTGTGTTAAAAAAACAAACACAACCAAGTGGCATTAAAAAAGAAAAAAAAACACAAGAAAGGAAGTATTTACACCAATTAGCAGTACACTTTTGCTTAGCCTGCATGAATAAAAGTATTTCAGCGATATGAAAATGCAGCTGCACATATACAAAAAGTTCAATGGATCCGGACTCCATGTTAGAACTGAAATGATCAATATTATCAGGGCTCACGTTGGAGGGCGATTCGGGCGAAGAAGTCGCCTTGTGGCTGCTCACTTCGCTTTGTACTAGTGCCAAAAGAGAAGTGGAAGTCGCCCTGTGATTTTACCAAGTCGCTTTGCTAATTTTAACTGTTAAAAAACATCGGTATATTTTTACTACAAAATTTCCGTTTTTAAAACCGCCATTGTAAAGGGACGTAATCGAAACAGTTACGAATATAAAACCTGTACTACGGATCCGAACTTAAAATAACGTCGGTATTGTTTCATTTCATTTATTTGGGGTTTGATGGCGGCAATCCAAAGGGATTGTTAACTTTGTGGATATGATTAGTTTCTTAATTAATATCAATCAGTGATTAAAGAGAAGCAATGTAAATAATATACACTCATTAAAATTTGATTAAATAATTAGCAATTTCACAGCTTGTGTTGGTTTTTTTTGGTATATATTTATCTTATCTAATGTTTTGTCATTTTATCTATGTGTGACTTGTTTGAAAAAATGCTGATGTCAAAATAAATTTTATTTATTTATTATTTATTGGACAATAGTTGACTATCATATATGTGCCTTTATCATCTGTGACTGTGCAAGACAAAACAAAGAATCTGAAAAGGGTTTACTTAATACAAACAAACAAAAAACAAATAAAAGGTCATATGCAAATCAGAGAGATGATATGCCAACAAAAACAAGAAATTAAACAACTACTGAATATACCTTAATGCATAACAAGTACATTATAACATACGAATGCCACGATAATGCCCCGCGAATGTGAAAAGTGGTACAATTAATTATAGAAATATTTTGACTTCTCCCTGTACTCTCACCACTTCTCCCTGTTGTCTCTCACTTCTCTTTTGTCAGCACCTGAAAGAGAAGTCACTTCTCCCTCTGATTTCAAAGTAGTGGGAGCCCTGTATTATTGAACAAATCTGAAAAGAGTATGTGAAAAAATTAACAACAACTTGGAAACCTAGAGAGTAAATCTACTATATTATCCATAAATTATGGATATATACACATCATATTATGTAGACAGAGTATGTTCCAAGTACATTGTACTTCCTGTCATTCTCTAACATACCTACAGAATAACTGGGACCTGTTGGCAAGTATTGTATATATACGTAACAACACCTGTTTATCCCCATAATATAGAACCTTGCATATGCATAGTTTTGTTCAATGACAAATGGAGACCAACACATGTTTATGATGTACAAGAGTCATAAGTCATTCTCAAACTCTGTGGGATAATCAGCAACACACAGTAAGAATATTACTTCGGTAAGAAAAAAGGGTAAAGCTACTATATTGGGGATCAAATGTCCATTCATATTGGTCATTTTATAGATTTTTGTGTCCGTTTGTGACTTGTAAAATATGGTTCAGTTCAGTAAGAAATAATTTTACAATGTCAATGGACTGATTGTCCAGCCACAGTACAGTCAGAGACACAACGTGACAAATCACTGTGACAGACGTATCACTCCTAGTGACACCGATAAATCCCTGCTAAAATGAAATGGTTGTTGTTCCCTTATTTATTATACTAAAGGACATTTCACTGGCTTTTAAATTTTTAGTTGCTTCAGCTGCACAAATTCACGATTAAGTTGAGCCAAAGATAATTTATTTTTAGATCATCAGTGTGCTTCCTGCTTAAAACTTCAAATTAAAACGTAAATCTTCCAAAAAAAGTGATCACATTGAGACATTTATATTTATTATAATATAAAATCGTCTTTGGTTATATGTTTACTTTTAACATCACAGGCATCCAATCAGTATTTACAGAAAGGGCAACCCATGTGTCAAATTGTAAAACCTTTTCCCATTTTTAGCTCACCTTGCCAAAGGCAATGTGAGCTTTTGCCATCACTTGGCGTCCGTCGTCCGTTAACTTTTCCCATTTTAATCTTCTCCTCTGAAACCTCTTGGCCAAATGAAGTGAAACTTGGTAGGAAGCATCTATGGAAGGTCCTCTCTAAAGATTGCTCATTTTGTCCTGATCTATTAACAAAAATGGCCACACAGGCAATTCTTGTTTCTGATTGGCCGATTTTTTAAAAATCTTCTCTTCCGAAAACACTTGTTTAAATGAACCGAATCTTGGTAGGAAGCATCTATGGAAGGTTCTCTATAAAGATTGCTCATTTCATCCTGATCCGTTAGCAAACATGGCCACCACAGGCAATTCTTGTTTCTGATTGGTTCATTTCTAAAAAAAAAATCTTCCATTGTAGTAAACTGTTAAAAGGGAGATAACTCTTGCATTAAGCTGTTAAAAGAAAGATAACTTGCCATTATCTCCCTTAGAAGTTAACTAATGCTGATATAGTGTAACATGTTTATACTATACATTACATGTAGGTATTTACATTTTAATATTCTTTTTAGCTGACCGTGCCAAAGGCAATGTGGGCTTTTGGCATCACTTGACGTCCGTCGTTTGTTGTCTGTCATCTGTTAACTTTTCACATTTTAATCTTCTCCTCTGAAACCCATCAGCCAAATGAACTGAAACTTAGTAGGAAGCATCTATGGAAGGTCCCCTCTAAAGAGTGCACATTTTGTTATGATCCATTACCAAACATGGCCCTCCACAGGCAATTCTTGTTTCTGATTGGCAATTTTTTTTAAATCTCCTCTTCTGAAACCGCTGGGCCATATTAACCGAAACATGGCAGGAAGCATCTATGGAATGTCCTTTATGAAGATTGCTCATTTCGTCTGGATCGGTTAACAAACATGGCCACTATGGCATCTATGGGCAGTCCTCTATAAAGATTGCTCATTTCGTCCCGATCCATTACCAAACATGGCCACCACAGGCAATTCTTGTTTCTGATTGGCCAATTTTTAAAATCTTCTCCTCTGAAACCGCTTGGCCAAATGAACCGAAACTTGGTAGGAAGCATCTATGGGCAGTCCTCTATAAATAATGCTCATTTTGTCCCGATCCATTAACAAACATGGCTGCCACAGGCAATTCTTTTTTCTGATTGGTTGATTTCTAAAAATCTTCTCTGAAACCGCTTGGGCAAATTATCCGAAACTTGGTAGGAAGCGTCTATGGAAGGTTCTCTATGAAGATTGCTCATTTCGTATCGATCCGTTAACAAACATGGCCACCACAGGCTATTCTTGTTTCTGATTGGCTGATTTTTAAAATTCTTCTCCTCTAAAACTGTTTGGCCAAATGAACCGAAACTTGGCAGGAAGCATCTATGGAAGGTCCTCTATTATGATTGCTCATTTCATCCCGATGAGTTAGTAAACATGGCCGCCACAGACAATTCTTGTTTCTGATTGATTGATTTCTAAAAAATCTTCTCCTCTGAAACCACTTTGCCAAATGAACCGAAACTTGGTAGGATGCATCTATGGGCAATCCTCTATAAAGATTGCTCATTTCGTCCCGATCCATCAACAAATATGGCTGCCACAGGCAATTCTTGTTTCTAATTGGTTGATTTCTAAAAATCTTCTTCTCTGGAACAGCTTGGCCAAATGGACCGAAACGTTGTAGGAAGCATCTATGGAAGGTTCTCTATAAACATTGCTCATTTCGTTCCGATCCGTTAACAAACATGGCCGCCACAAGCAATTCTTGTTTCAGATTGGTCGATTTCTAAAAATCTTCTTCTCTGTCTCTGAAATTGCTTTGCCAAATGAACTGAAATTTTGGTGGGAAGCACCTATGGAAGGTACTGTAGTAAGTTTCCTCAAAGCAGAATGAAAGATGAGCGAC
Source organism: Bathymodiolus brooksi (assembly GCA_963680875.1). Lineage (NCBI taxonomy): Eukaryota > Metazoa > Mollusca > Bivalvia > Mytilida > Modiolidae > Bathymodiolus > Bathymodiolus brooksi. The sequence goes on along the minus strand of OY804588.1, from coordinate 83,452,973 downwards.
ACAGGCTCAGCCCCTAGTTTTTTTTTACAGTTTTCACAGAAAACACTTACACATTTAATGTTATTATTGGAGTCTGTATTGTCTTTAATGTCATCATTTGTCTTCCCTCTTTAGCTCACCTGGCCAAAGGCCATGTGAGGTTTTGCCATCACTTGGCGTCCGTCGTACGTCGTAAACTTTCACATTTAAATCTTCTCCTCTGAAAACCCTGAACCAAATTAAACCAAACCTGGCAGGGATGGTCCTTGGGTGGGTCTCTTTCAAAATTGTGTCCGACAGACCCGCCCTCCATTCAAGATGGCTGCTGTTACTAAAAATAGAAATTTCTTCAATTGTCCATTGCTGCTTTATTATAAATCAAAATGAGCTTAAATTTTAACTGCAGTTACATGGCAAGGAGTAGTTTAACAAATATTCCAGATTTTTCTGTGAAATTTTTCTTTCAGCCGATTTATACCGATTATGCAAATTAGGCATATTTTGATAAAAGATCACATTTAAATCTTTTCCTCTGAAACCACTGAACCAAATTAAACCAAACCTGGCAGGGATGATCCTTGGGTGGGCCCCTTTCAAAATTGTATCCCTGCAGCTACATGGCAATGAGTAGTTTAACATATACTCTGGGTTTTTCTGTGAGATTTTTTCAGCCAGTTTATTCCGTTTAGGAATATTATGAAATAAAAATCACATCAAAATCTTTTGCTCAGAAATTTGAGTTGAAATGATCTTTGGGTGGCCCACTTTCAAAATTATGTGTAACACCCCCATTTTCTATCAACTTTAGATGTCAAATTGAAAACCAGGTGAGCGATTACAGGCTCCTGGGAGCCTCTAGTTTGTTGTTTACACTGAAGAAATCGGTAATTTGGTGCATGGTTTCACTTTGACACATGCATAATTAATGAAGGTCATGAAAGCATAATGCAGTTGAATGTCATACAAACTCTTTAACTGCATGGATAAAACATTAAAGCGTCTATTAGACATAAATTTTACAGTCACAGTCACTTAAATGTTTTTGACAACTACGATTTTATACACAAAACTGAAAGTAGGAAAATTTAGCACACTCACATTTTTTTTCGAGTTCTCTGGCTTTTACTTGCTAATTTTAATTTTTACTCGCATTTAGCGAGTATTTCCCATTAAATTCGATCCCTGGTCTTGGGTCAGAGTACCGGTGCTTATCGTGAGGACTGTCAAATTTTAATTAGATTGGATTTCTCCACAATTTATTCCTAAAACATGCAAATAATGAAATAGTTGTGATTTAATTGATTATTATTATTATTAATTTTTTATTATTGACAGGATGTTTTATCAGAAGTCAGATTATTCCTTCAAGGTGTCAGTCGTGAGAGACAAGTCAGTCGTCATACGTTGACAAAGTCTGCCCTCTACCTACTACAGACATTACCAGTAGCTAGACATGCTGTGTTGGAATACCTTTGTAATGTTTTTGAAGAGTCAGTTCAAGTTCATATGAGACAGATGCAGTTTAATGAATATAATCGGGATGATATAGGTTTGTACATTGTATTGTATACAGGGGGCGTTGTTGTGATCGTATGGTAGTTTGATTTAATACAACTACCTACATGCAATCAGTGCCTTTCACCAATAACGATGTGAGTTCGAATCCAGCTCATGGCAAAGTGTACTCAATACAACATTATGGGATATTGTTACTTATGACAGGTTTCCTCCACCAATAAAACTGACCACCTCAATATAACTGAAATATTGTTGAAAGTAGCGTTAAATACCATACCCCCTTTCTCTTTCTAAAACTCATACAAATAGCTTTTATATTTTCCAACAATATGAATATATTTGATCAGTTTGTGCCAAATACCACTAGCCCTATGCCCCAGTGTAGTGAAAATTGTTTCAGGCTAGTGAAAAATTGCATAACATTTTCTTAATCAAATGGAAAACAATTCTTCTAAAATGCATTTTGGGCTCATTTGTCAAAAGATTGTTTGGCACAGACTGTTGTATATGTCTCTGTCTGTACTTTATATTATGTGTGTCCGTTTTTTGTATGGAGGACACCAGAGTACCAGGAGAAAACCAATTACTATCATCTCTTTAACTGATTGGTCAACTCTATCACTTAGGGTTGATTCAAGTGCACCATGTGTGTAGTCCAACTCATAAATCTCAGTCGTGACAATACGGTCATAGTTAATAAACATTCAGCTAATGTTACTATCAGGATAATGTTTCATTTTTATTTTCCTTTCAAATTTAATGATGTTTTTATTTTGACTCGGAACTTGTTGTACCTTTTTCCAAATTGTTAATTCAATAATGTAATATTTGAAGAAATATTATACCTATCTGTGAACACAATGTATATTTGAAAGTTTGTAACACACAGGGCTATCCAAACCAGGCGAAGTGAACGAAATTTTTACCCTGTATCAACTGAAGTCTCCCTCCCTTGACTCCAAAGAAATATTAATGTGCCTGGTTTCTTTTTGCAAGTAGCTCCTTTCTTGTAAGTTTGTCAGTGACTTGAGACAGGTCAGTGGTTTTCTCCGGCCCGGAGTCCGGGTCCTCTGGTTTCCTCCACCAATAAAACTGACCGCCACGATATAACTGAAATATTGTTGAAAGTGGCATTAAACTCCATCAAACAGACCTTTCTTGTAAATAGTCTTTGTTTTATGGTAAATCTGATTGACAAAGGAAAGCAATTGTAATCAATGTTAAAATGCATGAGAATCAGAGAAAAAGGTTTTATTCAAGCAATAAAAAAAGTTTTATTTCTCGAGACAAAAGAATCGGGGCAATCTTCTAAATTTGTACCTGATTAATCCTATTTCAGTAATATTATTGTTACCTATGTTATTGCAGGAGAATCCAATGTTAACCTAGATGCTGTCATACAAGATTCATGTGGAGTGTTATTTAACTTCATCAAATCTAACCCTGCAGCATGGGCACGTTTTATTTCTGGAGTAAGTATAATGGGATAATTTTTTGAAAAGATTAGCTCATTGTATAATGCAATCATTGTGTACTTAACTGTTTTATCATATACTTGTAGTTGATAAAGCTGTAATCAAACTTTGAGTTTTGTTTAGAATAATAAGAGGAGTCATGTATATTTCACCCAGTTTGACAAGTTTATGAATTGCTTCCGGAATGTTATTACATGTCTTTCCGTCAATGTCCGGAAATTCACTTCGTGAATTTCCGGAAAACTGTGTTTACAGACATGGCGGATTCAACTGTTTTATAAAATATTTGCACTGAAAATTATTAGCAACCAATTTCTCTCTTATGATATTCAAAGTGCTTAAAAAACGTACATTTATTGGATTTGTATATTAAATCAATAATTTTCTTGTTCTATAACTATGTATTTAATTCTAGCCAAAATGACTAAACATTTTGATATAATGTACAAATCAATTATTTCATCTGTTGAAGTATATGATAAACATATCATAACATGTCATTTTTCATATCATATCCTTTATCAGCCCTCGTTCATATAAATTATCATCCCTTGAGCCTATCGGCTCTCGGGCTGATAAAGGGTATGATATGAAAAATGCCATGTAATAATTTATATTTATTGAATATTTGCACAGAAAATTATTAACTGCCAATTTTCTCTCTTATGATATTGAAAGTGCTAAAAAAAAGTGTATTTATTGGATTTACATATTAAACAATATATTTTTTGTTCTACAACTATGTACATGTATTTAATTCTAGCCAAAAATGACTAAACATTTTGGTACAAATCAGTTATTTTCTCTATTGAAGTATACTATATGATAAACAGATCATAACATGTCATTTTTCATATCATACCCTTTATCAGCCCTCGTTCATATATCATCCCTTGAGCCTATCGGCTCTCGGGCTGATATCATAACCTAGGGCTGATAAAGGGTATGATATGAAAAATGCCATATAATAATCTATATATAATGCAAAAATAAAATGGTATGTGAAAATTTAGTAGTATTATTTAACTTGATCAAATCTAACCCTGTAGTATGGGCCCCTTTCATTTCTGGAGTAAGTATGACAGGATAATTATTGTTTAAAGATTGGTTCACTGTATAAATTAATGCAAAATAAATATGGCGTGTGAAAATTTTTGCAGTGTTATTTAACTTGATCAAATCTAACCCTGCAGCTTGGGTCTCTTTCATTTCTGGAGGGTGTATAACAGCAACACAAATTTTTATAAAGTTTTTGGTTTACTGTATAATGTAATATTTTCATGTCATATTTATTTTGCAGTTCAATTAATGCTTGGCATAAAACATCGTTGTAATGATACATTTGTATAAAAATTTAAACTTGTACAAATCAAGGACCCAGTATATATTTAGGTTCCTAAATTTATCATAACCTGTAATGAGGAAGCATATTTAAAATGTTTTAAAAATATTTTTCAGCTGTATTTTGAATGGTCCAAGGTCTGTGGGTTGGGATGGGTTATGTTCTAAAGTCACTAAATTTTCAGAAAAAAAAAATCATTTGTCTCTTCTCTTTTATTTTAACAGTGGTCTTTGGAACTCCTTGGACATTTAAGTAGTAAATACTCAACACACAGAGGAGTTCCACATGCTGGGTCATTGAATGAGCTGCTACAGTTATGGATGACGTGTAAACCAACCAAGTCTCTGATAGAAGTTGCCACTGAGTGTTTTGCCGCCATGTAAGAAAACAATTATCAATGATACTTTGAATTTATTTTTTGTTCGTTGAGAATATGCTAATTATTGTGGTTTTCGTTGGTTCAATCAAACTGTGAAATTTAGAACACAAAGAAAGACATGAATAATAATAAGAGTTTTAAGTCATTTGCAAGTATCAAAACCATATTCAAATGTCAATGAACATCTCAGTTTCGGCCAGTTCATGAAAATAGACACCAACGAAATAAATAAACCCACAGTAAATTTACCAGATACCTTGTTGTGATACAGTAGTCCCCTTCTTATAAGGCCACCCCCCCTCTTATAATGCCACCCCCTCTTATAAGGCCACCCCCCTCTTATAATGCCACCCCTCCTCTTATAAGGCCACCCCCTCTTATAAGGCTACCCCCCTCTTATAAGGCCACCCCTTCTGCAATGAAAAAGTGGTTTTATAAGAGGGGTGACCTCTATTGATGAAGGGGGACAATTGAGTAATATTTTACTATTTTGATGCATTTGAAATCTAGATTGAAAACAGGGATGTCCTTTAGTAGATGTGCCCTTATAAGGTATAAGAATACGATTATCAAGGCTAACTTACCACAGAGTGTTTTGCAACCATCCAAGAATACATTTATTAATAATTCTTAAACATTTTTCATTTTAAATCGTGACAATTTCCTTGTTGCACATTAGTTACTCATTACTTGACAGATTCTAATTAAATTTAGTATGAATATTTATTTAAATAATATCTCAGTGAAGTTTGAAAATAGAAAATGTTCTACAAGTATTGTTGTGAATTATGCCCCTTAAAGATATCATACACATGCCAAATAGAATTGATAGTGCACTAACATATACATTCCTCAACAGATTAGATCATGGCATCAGTTTTATTACTGTCCACTGACCGTATGTCCTGCATTTGGTTTCTGCTCAATAACTGAAGTTATCCTTAAGCAAAGAATTTGTAATTTATACCCATGTTTACTAAGCTGGAAGTGGGGGACATCCTGGTCTAATGGACACATCCTGCCATTTTTTGATTTAAAAGAAAGAAAAAAAAACTCAATTAGGTCTTGGATCGACAATTCTTTCTACAATTGTTTCTTCATATGATTCCTTATTCCAGTTGAGTACGATTCTATACATAGAACATTATACAGATTTTTTTTTTTTTTTAGGGTAAAGGGAGCTCCAGAAGTTTGTGTAGACTCACTGTTAGAGGCTTCTGTTAAATACAGTCCACATTTTGACTGGGTTGTTGCTCATATTGGGTAAGTTTATTTGGTAAGGGAGTGAGTGAGCAAGCGATTGTTGTTTAACGCCAAGTGAGAAATTGTTTAGCCATATCATGTCGAGAAATATAATATACTCTCATTAATTAGTTTTGCGAGAATGGATTTCTCCGAGCAATGTCACGTCGAAGGTGAAGCGTGAGATATGAGATGCAATGAGAAGTCCGTTTTCAGCAAAACATATAAACGATAGTATATTTATTGAGGATTTGGTAACGTGACATCAATATCAAGTCATACAGTTGATCAAAGTAACAGCTTTATGTTCAATATGTAGCCAAAATTAACTAAATTAGATTTTGGAGCATAACGTCGCGAGCTTTGACGTCATATTATCCCCCGTTTTGAAAATTATAGCAACATTTAATTGGTTAAATGGCTAGTTACACCCGGTAATATGACCTAGCAACACCCGGGAATATGGTTTTTTTTATGCCCGGGGTTTTAACCAATCAAAAGTGGTTATAATTTTCAAGTCTGGGTTAAAAAGTCATATTAGAAAACAGCGATATTATGTTAATATCAGACTAGCTTATTGATAATAGATGTTATCAAAGATCAAAGGGAAAATATACAAATCATAGATAACAAGTAATATTTTGATATATTATACTTTACGTTTTTATTTTCCCTATTTGTCTTTGTTAGCACAGCCGGTCAATATAACGTTATATGGACCGGGACTGGACTGCCTCGTTTTCGATTCAGTTCCGGAATGGTACCTGCATTATTATTTTAGATAAAAAGTATAATATAGCAAATAGTTCATGTCACTTCGGGTTATATGGCAGTATATGGACCCGTCCGTCACCAAAAAAAAATTATATGGACCTCAGAAGCTTCGGTCCATATAATATTTTTTTGGTGACGGACCGGTCCATATACTGCCATATGACCCTCAGTGCCATGAACTATTTGCTATGTATTATCATAATGTCCTCTATGTACTAGACCAACACACTTAGTTGGATTTTTATAGTGTTATCTCACTGAATCAGCATGTAGGTAGACAAGTCGCTCCACTCGGACACATTATCCGGAACCCAAGCCAACCACCAATCTTTCCCATACTCCTAAGTGAGTCCTTAATACTGTGTGTGAGTGGAGAAACAGCTAATACTAATTTCATAATCTTTGGTTTGACGTGAGCGGCGCTCGAACCCACGATGTACCACACTGTTGCGAGTAATAAACATATAATGCCTCACAACCTTTCTTAGGGGGAGGGAATTCTTCCTTTAAGGGGCTTTAGTGGATACATTTATTACAGTAAATCATGTCTATTGTGTCTATCCATGTGTATAGAATGGAAATATAACTTTTTCTAAAATCAGATGAAATTATTTGTTCTTGTACATTGTTTTGACTTTCAATCCACTTGATCACCATGGAAAACTTAATAGATGGAAAATTGTGTGAACACATCAGTTCAAGAAATATATGGATTAGGACTAGGTTGTACAAACCTCAATTAAATTTAAGTGTCAAGCCTTAAGTGTAAATTAATTTCATGTACATTTTAAGTAATTTTAAGCATCAATTAAGTTTTAATTGAGACTTAAATTTAATAAGGGTTTGTGCAACCCATTCCTGGATGTTTATATTCAGATCTGGCCTTAATGAAATATCGGCCAATCAAAAAGTATATTTAGTTTTTCTCTAAATGAAACGAAAATCACAAATAAGGACATCAAGTAGTAACATTTCTGCCAAGTGAATTCTGAGAAATAAGGATTGAAATGTAAAAAACTAATGGATGCAGATGACATATTTCAGATACACAACTATGACAGTGGCTTTGGGCCAGGTTAGCTAACAAAATTTTATGGAATATGCCAGTTAAGTTGTCGAATTCCATTCAGACGAGGTGTACTTGATACAATATTATGTGATAATGTTTGTCAGTGACTAGCGGCAGGATGGTGATTCTCTCCAGGTACTCCAGTGTACTCCATCAATAAAACTGACCGTCACGATATAACTGAAGTATTGTTGAAAGTGGCGTTAAACACATAAACCCTAACCCAATTAAGTTTGGATGCTGAGCTGTATGAGGTTGTACAATAAACCATTTGTTTTGACCGTATTATCTTTTTTGGTGTTTTAGACTATTATTTATTTGATGTAATTGTAGGTCATGTTTTCCTAACACTATCATAACGAGAGTTTTGATGAGCGGTTTAAAAGATTATTATCAATATGGCAACAAGCCAGATGGTCACACTTATTCTGATGAAAAAGTTCCCAAAATGGAGTCTGCTGTAGGAATTTTAGGACATCTAGCCTCAAAACATGGACAAGATATCAGAAAGGCATTGATGAAATTATTTGAGGTATGTGTTAAAAACTTAAATGCACCATTTCAAGTTAATTCCTTTTTCTCGTGTGGCGAAAACAAACTCATGTACTAGTTCTATATAATTGATGAACAGAATTGTTAAAACCTAGAAGGAACATTTCAAGTTAAATCCATTTTTTTTCTTGTGGCAAAGGCAAACTCCACTACTAGTTCTGTTTATTTCTCTATCTCGGTCAAAGTTCAATTAGCAGTTGTGAGTTTGCTTCCCTGAGAAGGCTTTACCTCGATATAACTTTATGTTTTTCTGGACATGCGGCACAGGTCTGTGGTTTTCTGGTGTATATTGCAGTTTTCCTCCTCCAATTAAACTGACTGCTACGTTATGCATGTACATGTAACTGAAATAATTCCAGCCTCTATACTTATGAAAAGAAAGTTTAAACAGTGATGGTCAACAATTCCACCAATATCAACAAAACAATCACCTCTCACATGAACTCAATGAATATTGAAAACACAACAACATTTGACCTTAGAAATGCAGGTCCTGATTTGCACAGGTACGAAAATGTGGCAGGATTTAACTGGTTGATGGGATCCTAACTCTCCCCTCCTGATAACTGGATCTCCAATGACAATACATATATAAACAAATGATCAAAACCTGCACAGATTTGTATTAAATTGAAAACACGAAACCTATATTTTAATTTTATTTTTGTAGTGAAGTTTGTATTTTTATTTGATTTTTGTAGGGAAGTTAGATAGTGAGATGATATGTACAACAGTCCCGTTTCTACTCAAGTTAGCCTCTATGTCACCAATGTTACTAAATATACTTATTTTTGTAGGGAAGTTTGACAACAGATAGTGAGATGATATGTATGACAACAGTCCCGTTTCTACTCAAGTTAGCCTTGATGTCACCAATGTTACTAAATATACTTATTTTTGTAGGGAAGTTTGACTACAGATAGTGAGATGATATGTATGACAACAGTCCTGTTTCTACTCAAGTTAGCCTCTATGTCACCAATTTTACTAAATATACTTATTTTTGTAGGGAAGTTTGACTACAGATAGTGAGATGATACGTATGACTACAGTCCTGTTTCTACTCAAGTTAGCCTCTATGTCGCCAATGTTACTAAATATACTTATTTTTGTAGGGAAGTTTGACTACAGATAGTGAGATGATACGTATGACTACAGTCCTGTTTCTACTCAAGTTAGCCTCGATGTCACCAATGTTACTAAATATACTTATTTTTGTAGGGAAGTTTGACTACAGATAGTGAGATGATACGTATGACTACAGTCCTGTTTCTACTCAAGTTAGCCTCGATGTCACCAATGTTACTAAATATACTTATTTTTGTAGGGAAGTTTGACTACAGATAGTGAGATGATACGTATGACTACAGTCCTGTTTCTACTCAAGTTAGCCTCGATGTCGCCAATGTTACTAAAAAACTTATTTTTGTAGGGAAGTTTGACTACAGATAGTGAGATGATACGTATGACAACAGTCCTGTTTCTACTCAAGTTAGCCTCGATGTCACCAATGTTACTAAATATACTTATTTTTGTAGGGAAGTTTGACTACAGATAGTGAGATGATACGTATGACTACAGTCCTGTTTCTACTCAAGTTAGCCTCGATGTCACCAATGTTACTAAATATACTTATTTTTGTAGGGAAGTTTGACTACAGATAGTGAGATGATACGTATGATTACAGTCCTGTTTCTACTCAAGTTAGCCTCGATGTCACCAATGTTACTAGATATACTTATTTTTGTAGGGAAGTTTGACTACAGATAGTGAGATGATACGTATGACTACAGTCCTGTTTCTACTCAAGTTAGCCTCGATGTCACCAATGTTACTAAATATACTTATTTTTGTAGGGAAGTTTGACTACAGATAGTGAGATGATACGTATGACAACAGTCCTATTTCTACTCAAGTTAGCCTCGATGTCGCCAATGTTACTAAATATACTTATTTTTGTAGGGAAGTTTGACTACAGATAGTGAGATGATACGTATGACAACAGTCCTGTTTCTACTCAAGTTAGCCTCTATGTCACCAATGTTACTAAATATACTTATTTTTGTAGGGAAGTTTGACTACAGATAGTGAGATGATACGTATGACAACAGTGCCGTTTCTACTCAAGTTAGCCTCGATGTCGCCAATGTTACTGAATATTCTTACCACAGATCTGATCATCTCATGTATGTTATATATATAAAATTCCTATGAAAATCGTCTCAAATAAGTGACAACCATACATTTTATCTATCCCAAAAGAATTTCAGGATGCATTAAATATTTTTTTATACCAATGTCTGAACATTCAACCCAACAGTGTTACAATTAGATTTTAGCTGACACTTTGTTTTGTTCTTCCCTGAGCAAGATCGAACCTGCAGCACCAATTCTCTTAACATAATGACAAACTATTTAGCCCCCTCTGACAAATCCTGTACATACAGTGTCGCAACATGTCAAAAGTATTTTGTGTGAGGCTTAGAAACAAACAGAAATGGGAAGTTCATTAATCATTTCTTGTTTGTTTCAATTGTTGTACAAAATCAAATTGATACTAGTGACAATGTATATCCTGCAATCTTGTATATCAGTGTGAAAAATGAAATAATCAGGATGAACACAAAATAAATATATTGAGAGGTAAGGGTTACAGTGTTTAACACCACTTTCAACAATATTTCAGTTATATCGTGGCAATTAGTATTATTAATGGAGAAAATCGAAATACGCAGAAAAACCACCAGCCTGCTGCAAGTCGCAGACAAACTTGATTACATAATGTTGTATCGAGTACACCATGCCATAAACGGAGTTCGATCTCACGAATTTAGTGGTGATAGGGATTGATTTGTACAGGTAGTTGTAAATCCAACTACCATACGATCAAGACCACGATGGCCCTATAAATAAATACATTAATGTTTAAAATATAAATTATCTGCAAATTCTGTAAAATCGACCAGAAAAGATCCTGAAAGTCTCGTTTTTCTACCTGTATCTAAAAAAAAATTATTTTCCGACAATGTACACGTACTGCATACAGGTAGTATTCTTTTTTTCCCTATATTTAAGCATTTTAATTTTACTTTGTTATGCTAATTTTAGAGACAGAACCTATTTATCATTAAATGTTGGAGAAATTGTATGCACGGTCAAAACTCCAAATTAGAGGGTAGTACCCAGTTTACAATTTTGTGCAATTTTATTATTCTATTGTTCAATAAACATAATAAACAAATAAACTTTTCCCCGCCATATCAACTGTCAATCAATCATTTCTGATCACGTTGTTGTAATCACTTCAACAGGCTTCAATGTGTTTACAATACCATTTTATAATGGTTGCTATTCAGTGTGAACATGTAACATTAATCGTGAATTAGATTTGATCTAAACATATGCATGGTAACGGAACAAGTTTTTTTGGATTCGTTTGAATATTAACGCCGCAAACAAGACAAATCTGGAACATCAAATTTGCTGGGGTTTTTTGGGTGCACACCGGCACACGGAATGAGAATTAAGAATTTACATTTAACATCCTCTGTCAAATAGTATTAACATACAACTACAAATATATGTTACCAGGGCATGAAAAACTTGTACAAATCCTTGTATGTGATTGTGAAAGTTTAATCTCTCATGAATTTATGATTTACCAGCCTTTGTTCTTTATTTTATTCATAATGAATGATTTTGTCACTTGTCCATCGGATAAACGTGTAAACATTATTGTCAAGAAGAGTTTGAAGATATCAAAGGGGTGTACAGGAAGCATGTACAATGATCATTATGTTATTAATTTTTTTAAAACAAATATGACATATTTCAGATAATAGAAGAAAATATCAGTCAGTTTTACCATTGATTAAAGGTTGTCATTTTTTTGTATACTTTCAGTAACCCCAAGTGTGATGAATCAGCTAAATACTATTTTATCGCCATGGAAAAATACAAATCATCAAGAATATGAAAGGTAAGCCAGAATAAACCTCCAAATAAGAGACCTATTCAGGGCTCGCCAAACCAGACGAAGTGGACGAAATTCTTGTTCTATATCAGCTGAAGTCGCCTTGTTTTTTTTTGCAAGCTGCTCCTTTCTTGCAAATAATTTCGGTTTTAAGGTAAAACTGATTGACAAAGCAGTTGTTATTAATGTGAAAATACATAAGAATGAGAGAAAAGCAATAAAGAAGTTTTAATTTATTGCGACAAAATTTCTAACTTCTAAATTTGTACTGACGAAATTCCGGGTGAAAATTAAATCACAAATCTAAAAATATACAAAAAGACGCTACCTGTACCAAATTGTTTGTTGAATTTTTTGCAAGTGTGATGAGCCCTACTTATTAGTAAGTGAGAGACTATTCAACTTTACTCTTAGACATATATTAAAGTAAAGGAACAGTGCTTTTAATTTTGTTCTACATTTCCAGTGGGATCTTACAGGGCTTTCAATGTTTTTCAAGTGTACCAGTACTTCACTATTCACTATTAAACAACACTCTTTAAAATCAGGAGGTACCAAAGATTATTTTAGGTGGGTAAAAGTACCTGGTACCACCCCTTACTGAAAGGCCTGGGTCCTAGATAATGAACATAACTCATACCCTCAAATGAGTTTGAAACATCCCCTAGCCTGAGGTTGAGGGGTACTCTTTACTTCTGGTCATCTCATCGTTTTGTAGCTGTGGAACCATAGCCCTTTATGGTCCCTTTTTTTTTTTGGCAGACCATAGTCCTATGGCGCTATGATCCGCCAAAAAAAAAGAAAAAAGGACCATAAAGGGCTACGGTTCAGCAGCTAATCGTTTTGATGTTACTTTTTTTTGTGATTTGTTCATTTTTAAAGAAAAGCATAGGCAGATGTTAATACAAAAACATGACATGTATATACAGTATTACACAGACAAAAGACAGTTAGTTTTGATATTACTTAGAATTTTATTACTTTAAGCATATTTTATTGTCATACAAAACAAGACAAATGGATAAGACACAAGTTGTAACCTTATGAAGTCTTCTCCGGTACATATATAAACATTAGCAAAATGACAATATATTACAAATACAGATAATATGAATAACTACTACAGCAAAAACTGAAGATAACATAACAGAACAAAAACAGTTCTATTGGTTGGAATATAAGAGTCAGTTTTGTATAATACTTATCTTTAAACACAAATACGGAAATGTATATACAAGGTCGTTGTCGTCTGATGTATATTCAATATATAAATTTAGCGGAATTTAGTAGAATTTTATTACCCAGATGCCGGAAGCAAGAAATCAAAATATGGGTGAAGTAATGTTACATATCATTGTGCCAAATATCACATGAATATTACAAGGTTATCAATACAGACAAAATATAGCTGTAGGGTTTAGTTTCATGATATATTTTTAATGGGCTACAGGCAATACAGTAGGTTGTGGTGCTTTTTGTATGTCCTTTTAGTCTGCAAATCACGAAAGAATATTGGGACAGTTTCATTAATGCTATGATAAGCTGATGCACAGTTTATTGGGCCTTTGTCATAAAAATATTTTATCCTTCAGAAAGTTTTCAAATACCTCTTTAGTATCTTTAAGCGTTCCTTAGAAATGTTTTTTTCCTGTGTTCGCGATCTATTTTATATACAGGAAATATTAGGTTGGGTATTATATATATATATCCATACTGACTGGTTTGTTGTATAAAGAATTTGATTATCACATTATTTACTTATAACTAAAAAAATCATATCAAACATTGCTAAATATCATTTTTCTGTGAATGTTATTGTGCTTTTAGATGGAGAATTGGGTAAAGATCATTTTAAGCCAAACATTTAGATTAAAACAGTTTTAATTTATATTTTTAATGTTCCTCTTATTGGGAATAATCTTGTAGGTGTAAGGGTTAGTCATCTTGAATGCCAAAGATCACTGTATTGATCCTAAGTTGGGGTTTCGGGAGTTTATGGTGTTTAATGTCACTTTCAACAATATTTCAATTTTATCGTGGTGGTCAGTTTTATTGCTGGAGGAAACGTGAGTACCCGGAGAAAAGCACCGACCTGTTGCAAGTTACTGACGAACGTTATCACATAATGTTGTATCAAGTACACCTCGCCATGAACGGGGTTCGAACTCACAACTTTAGTAGTGATACAACTACCATACCATCATGACCACGATGGCCCCTGATCCTAAATTGATTCAAACAAGATACCATAGAATTGGTATCTAGTGATTCACTACTAAGCATGCAGCAGAGTACAAGTTAGTGTTAGACAATCAGTTGAGATTACCAACCAATTATCTATTACTAGTTGAGATTACCAACCGATTATCTATTACTAGTTGAGATTACCAACCAATTATCTATTACTAGTTGAGATTACCAACCGATTATCTATTACTAGTTGAGATTACCAACCGATTATCTATTACTATTGGTTGACAGCAACCGGTTATAATCATTTTATAATAACTTTTTCTGTTTTCCTATCAAATGGATTGGTTGATTGGTGTTTTTTTAACACCAACTTTAGCAATACCCCATGCCCAGCCACATTGTGGCCTGAACAAATTTTATATATTAAACATCTACAAGACCCTAAGAAATATAAGATACTCGTCTATAGAACAAACGGACCACAAATTAAAAGAAACCTTAAAAGGATAAAACCATATATTTATAGAACTATATTATCTAACTATGTTTCTGTATAAAAATTAATTTCTTTAAAAATTTCAAAATTGTGTCGTCTGCCACATTTGTAAATAAATCCATAAATCAAGAATTTTGCCAACTTGTACATGTCTTACATGTATTCCATATCATGGCAGAGATTTAGTTGTTCATCTTTGATGTTTTGTTCACTTCTTTTCATATTTTAGTTTTTTTCTTTTAGATTATGGTTACCAATTAAGACAGTGATTCAATGAGAGATCAGATTGAACATATTTTGTCTTCCAATTACAATAATGAAGCTAAAAAAAAAATTTAATTCCAATGGTATCACATCATTCACATGGTTATTTCCAATTCCTATAATAAATACATATCTGTATCAAAATTTGAATTCAAAATAAGTCCTATCTGGTCTCCGAGTGATATATTGTTTAATGTTTAATTTTGTTTCCACTAACTCAAGCTGAACTTGTTGCTGTTTGATATTTGTTGCCAATTGTTGGCTCAAGTTAATGGTGTATTTCCAACTGATGAGTCCTGAATACACTGTATAGGTCACTAACATTAATAGGACGAAACACATTAAATAATATTTACTGTAATTTACAATCGGAATTTGATGCAACAAAGCACTTGTTTGTAGATTCATGATGAAGTGCGGAAAAGCAAAATCATTTTACTACATGGGAAATAAAATAAAATATTGATTGAAAAAACAAAGACAAATTTCACAAAAGTCAAAACTCAAGGACACCCTGACATCAAGGAAACAAGCACTTGTCATGTTAAAATAATGTACAATGCTGACAAATGCCTGGTTCACTTGGGGCCTTCGTGGTCGTGACCGTATGGTAGTAGATGTAAACAACACATCTATAACTTCCTTTTATATTCATTATTTGCAGGACCGTTGTGGTCTTGATCACCACTAATGTTGTGAGTTCAAACCCCGCTCAGGCGAGGTGTACTCGATACAACATTGTTTGTCAGTGACTTGCAGCAGGTCTGTGGTTTTCTCCGGATACTCCGGTTTCCTCCACCAATAAAACTGACCGCCATGATATAACTGGAATATTGTTGAAAGTGGTGTTAAACACCATAAACCTATACCTGAAGTGTACACCACCATTGGAGTTTTTAGAGATGACTATTTTTGAATGGATAAATAGTACGGCTATCACACAAAATATCTGAAAACAGCTTAATGGATCAATAATCGTACATATAATTGATTTAAATGTAAAGATAATTCATTGTTAGATAAGATTATACATTCTTAATATATTTGCCAACCCCAAATTTTTATGAATCTGAATTTTTCCTTCACTCTCAACTTCATAGTCAAATTTCCAATATGGTGATAATCACCTTGTTAATCAGGCATGATTGACTTTTGATTGTTATTGGCATCTTCAGCCATTTTCGTTACAATTTCGTATACTGCACATGTAAAATCCAAGCCGTAAACGGGTTGGAAGTGGATATGTTAAAAATCCGGAAACGGCAGTGATAATCGATTTGAAAGTATCCCCACTGATTATCGACATCGCTGAGCTAAACCAATTGATTTCCGACGTTTTCCGATCATCGAGACACCACATGTAAGAACAATGACAGGTTGGCATGAAGTCAAGTCACATAGTGTAACATTTTGACATTATACACACACTATTAAATGACAATCACTCCCTCATTCTTCTTATTGAAGTTCAAATATATTTCTGAAGTCATTGGATTGGAAAGTAGAGAAATCTATCCAGGTACCTGTCAAGTACATTAATGTAACCTACAAGACCTTAATTGTACATGACTTGTAACATATGAATACATGATTTATATATTTTTTTATTTTCAGTTTTCTGTTGTTAGTTGTACATTTAGTTATACAAAGTGATATTGGAGCTTACCAAGTTTTGAAATTCTTTCTGAGAGCTGCAATCCCTACAGGTAAATATTAGTTGTACATTTAGTTATACAAAGTGATATTGGAGCTTACCAAGTTTTGAAATTCTTTCTGAGAACTGCCATCCCTACAGGTAAATACAAAGAAATATACAAAAAATAAAAGAAAATAGTTTGGCTTTCTTGTACAGTAAAACAGTATACTCTGACTAAATTAAACATTATCCTATTAATGTTCAAGCAAAAATACAATTGAATGTTATGTTGATTTCGATTAGCTTGCAATTTTTTTTAACAAATATAATATTATAATATAATTTTTTTCTGAATTCTTGCTTGTTATTAATCTGTTCAATCGTCCAAACTTCTCTTGATGTAGTACCCTGTTACACTCAACTGATTACTCAGGGCCTCCAATTTTACTTCTAAATAGTGTTTGAGTTATCCTGGTTAAACTAAAAAGATTTTACGAATGAAGCGAATGATAATTTTGAGCTGTACATGGAGACAGATAATCCAATTTTACGATATTGAGTTTGAGCTGTTGTCGTGTCAAACCAAAGACTAAAATTGGTATTTGTGGCTTTTCCACTAAGCACAGAGTATTAAAGAGTATGAGCTGGTTGGGATAGAATCAGAATGTGTGAGTGGATCAACATATATACCTGTGGATTGGTTACTAGCACTATAACAATCCAGCTAAGCGTGTTGGTCTAGTACAAAGCGAACATCATCTCATCAAAATGTAACTTGTTTTCGCTGTGATATGGCTGAAAAATTACTCATTTGGCATTAATTCACAATCACCATAGATGCCAACCATTATGATTTTTCCGTAATTTTTACGAATTTCGGGCCAAAGTTACGGTGTTACGGTCAACAGTCTACTTGTTACGGATTTTCGATTATTGCCAGCCCGGAACCGTTCACCATTTAAATATCATTGTGATAATTTAGACGCTTCATTGTACTATCTATAGTAGAAAACAATGATATTTAAATAGTGAACGGTTCCGGGCTGGCAATAATCGAATATCCATTTCTTGTTCGATCCCGAGTAGTTAATGAACACAGCACGTTTTTTGTCAATTTCACGATGTCTGAGGGAACAAGTGAAGCTTCTGCAGCGAAGAAAAGGAAACTGGGACAACGAATATTGTATTAAGTTCCCTTGCCTTATGAAATAGACATGGGAACATTATGGCCTATTACAAATATTGCAAACAAGACTTTTCCATTCAGCACGGTGGTTGGGATGATTGTCGGCACCAGAATGTAGTACGATTATGGTAAAATTTTATGAAATATTATGATTACTGAAAAAAATCACAAATTACTGACATCTCAATATTTTCTTACTGATTGCACCAAAAAGGGGTTGGCATCTATGAATCACTCACTCACTCATTATATATCTAGGTTCTGATACAGAGATGCTACATGAAGACATACAGGATACATGCTCATTCCTAATTGTAAGTAATTCTAATATGATTTCCTTCTTTTACTATAAAATGATTTTGTGATATAATTCCTGATATATTTTTTCTCGCACATGCTTATTGTAAGACAAATTATGGACATTATTCCTGACTGTGGTGCATACAAACATAAAAATGTTCAGTTTTGTTTCTTTGCATATTATTTTTTCCGGAAAAAAAAACCTGATTATATGTCGTCTTTTTTGTGTTCCAATAATTTGAAGTGAGGTGTGGTTTTTCACTTAGTAGATATCGGTCATTTTGTGGAATTGTTGATCACTAATTAAACTTTCATTTCATAATAATCTTCTTAGAGTATAATTAATTCATTAGTTACCCCAAAAAATTCTTCTGAAGTATAGAAAAGTGTGGGACTATGCATCGTGGCTGTGATTGTATGATAGTTAGATTTACAACTACCTGTGTAATCAGTGCCTATCACCACTAACGTTGCGAGTTTGAATCCCGCTCAGGCGAGTTGTGTTTGATACAGCATTATGTGGTAAAGATTTCAGTGGCTTGCGGCAGGTTGGTGGTTTTCTCTGGGTACTCCGGTTTCCTCCACCAATAAAACTGACCACCACGATATAAGTGAAATATTGTTGAAAGTGGTGTTAAATACCATAAACCAAACCAACATGTACATCATTTTGTGCAAAAAAGTATAGAAAAGTGTCGGAAGCAAAATTGACTTCTTATATTTTGTTTTAGGATCAATTATTACGTGAGGTACAGAGTGCTGTTTACCACAGACAAAACAATGGTATGGTGGAAGTCCCCTTTTTGGCCTCACTGACCCCTAAGGTCAAGGAACTTACCAGGATGTTACTAGAAAGTGATGGCATGGTGTAAGTCTAGATTACATACAAGATAAGTTATCAGTGGATAATAAACTCTAGTTCTTAAAATTACCCCTGAAGGAAACTTCAGGATAAAGATCCTTGCCAACTGTTCTGTTTTTGGCGAAATCGTTCCGATTTTTACTTCTGTTATTTCACATTGCAGATTTTTCGTCAATTGTGCTTTCAGTTTTTCTCTTTTGAATCTATTTAAGAAATACTCATAGATCGTTGTTTTATATTACAGCCAAACCTGTATTAAGCGGTCACCTTTAGGACAAAGAAAAAGTGGCCTTATTAGACAGGTGACCTCATAAAAGAGGTTCAATTCATAGGAATTTTTGTGTGAAAGGACAAGAAAAGGATGACCTTTTAATACAGGTGACTACATAATAGAGGTGACCGCATGGGCAGGTTTGACTGTATATTGATATTTGTTGCTTCTCCGCTAAGTAAGCAGCTCTAAGAAATAATAGCAAAGACTGGTTGGCTTGGAATCGAAATAATGTGTCCGAGTGGAGTGACATGTCGTGACCCGCAGACTGTTGTTTCAATAATGAGCTAGCACTATTAAAATGCCATTAAGCCTGTAGGTCTAGTATAAAGCAGACATCATCATCATTATCTGATCTAAATACGACTTTTACTTGTAAAGATATAGTTGAAAATTGCTCTTTTGGCATTAATTACCAATTAATCAATTTATCAACCCTGTTATGTTTTTTTCCCCCAGATCATTATGGTTGATGAAGCTGTTATCCTACGTAGCTTTGTACAGTGGGGAAGATTGTACATCAGAAATATTAGTCTGTATCATATCTGAGGCTACAAATCACAGACAGGTTTGTATATTGAATTTAGAATAAAATGATAACAAAAATGATATGACATTATTTTTAATGATACAGAGTTATTTCCCTTATGATATTATTTTTAATTTCCTTTTATTTTTTTTGGAACTAAAATAAGATTGAGGCTTTGTTAAATGCTAACTCAGATTTCCTTGTTTTTAGATTATTTAAAATTGAGCATATTGTTGCATTGATACATCCCTAGAAATTATCAAATTTAAATTTGCTTAAATTAAGTCAAATTTTCAAATTGTGTGTTTTCAGATAAATATATGTATACACGTAGGATAGATTATTAAAGTAATTTTGCCATTACTATCATTTTATTGGTAATTTGAAAAAAAAAATTCTTTGATCGGACCGAATAACTTGTCTATTTGTATTTCAATTGCAAATGTACATATTGGTGTATATTTATTTTCAATTGATATCCTAAAATTTTCGAAAAAGATATGTATTGGATACTTTTATACAGTTAATTGTTTATACCATACTGCAGAATATATTTTCAAATTTATAAACTTATGAAATAAAAATTATCTGCTACCTTTTACTTGTTTACAAAAAAAAATAGATACAATATCTGTATACAAGTATATACAACATATAGTAAAATGAATAAGTAAAGCACAGATATTTACATATAAATTAATTTTAGAGTCACATGTCATTTTATTCGTGTTTTGATTGGTTTAAAAAGTTGAGGTTATTTGTCATTGTACGGAATATAAAATAAACGTTGTTCTCAGGGCGTCGTGTGCCGTTGTCAACGGGTGATTTTCTTTAAATGAGGCACCTTTGGGGTTATTTAAATTTATTTCCGATTATTTGCCTTATTTTGAAAAAATAAATCTATTTTTCAATATCATAACAAAAAAAGTTTGAATTGATTTATAAGGATTGATCGAAATTTTTTGTTCGGTTTATTCGAAATAACCTCAATAAGATTGTACACACCCTTGCAAAACCCTTACACGGTGTGTACAACCTGATTGAGGTTATTTCTTCATGAACCGAACAAAATTTGCAATCAATCCTTAAATATTCAGTAACATCCACTGGAAACTATGCAATATATGTATGCCGACTTACATAATTTTGCTCACAATCACATACAGACTCCCTGTCTAATTCAACTGTTTACTAAATTGCCATCAAATGTCATTATAGACAAGTTTGACATCACAAAAAAGCATTCCTAACAAAATTAGGATTTTTTGTCTTAGGCCAGATGGATCAGGACAAGACCTGATTAAATTTAATTATTGCTGGATCTATTGTATGACATACAAATTAATTCAACATCACTGTAACCCTTTTTTGCATACCCAGTAACCCATTTCCGTTCAAGAGTTAAAAGTTAATTTTTTATTCTATTAATGAACACAAATAACCCATTTGGATTTTAGGCATTACAATTTACATAATATACATGTACAGACAAGAAAAATAAAGCATACATGACTACATAAAAAAAATACAATAACATGAACTGCAATTATGACTGTGATGAGTTTCCCTCTCTCAGTTCTAATGACTGTCTTATGAAAGACGTAACAGTCCTAATTTGATCGGGTGTTGACGGGTTAAGTATTTTTGTTAGTTTCTCTTCATGGTTTAATTCAAGAAAATTTGAATATATATTTTGAAAGTATTGGTATAATATGTTTCGATTATTGGTATTTCTCTTGCATTCAAAGAAAAAATAAAATTCATCTTCCAAGACATTGCAAATCGCACACATAGTCTTTGGTCCCTTGGTATTTTGAGAATAATAGGTAGACAATTCCTGTTTAGAAAATGTGGGAGTTTATCAGCAGCACAAAACCTCCACAAAAGAGGAAAATAAAAGTTCATACTGCCACAAGTGTTTAAAAAGCCTGTATTACCTGAATAGATGGGGTTTTAAAATGAATAATTATTCATTCTTGTCCAAATGTTTTGATTTTTCTTTCACATCATCTTGACCCCTAAAAATTTTGTTGGACGCGAGAAATTAAGTCAGTAACCCAGCTGGCCCCTAGTAAAAAATAGTTAAATTTTATCCCTGATCCACATGGTTGAATGCTGATTGTAAGTTTGAAAGTATCTCATTTATATGCAAACTCAGTTGATCAGTGTCCAATGTTAAGATTGTGAGAACAGATAACAGTATGCAGACATTTTTGTTTTAAAAATGAAAAAATGTCCAGATACTGTCACAATGTGTCTCTTAAAAGCAGACATGTTTTCACTCGAGGAAGAACATGTTACGAAATCCATGCAGGGTTTGTCAAGTGCCTGTGGAAACACTGTTTTGTTCAAATACAAAATGTAGTTACACTGACAGATTTATCATCACGATATCCAGAGTCGCAAAATGAAGCTGGTTCTTGACGTGACTTATCATGAGAATTTGTCAAAGTGAAAGTCTCGTAAAAACAGACTTTTTAACACTCATTATCATGGACATTGATATAAATGTATCCATCTAATTAAAGCAAGTCTACAGACACTGCAATCTTAGCAGTACTAAGCGTTTAAAATATCGTATTCTGATTTTTAGCTCACCTGGCCTTTAGGCCAGGTGAGCTATTGTCATCACTTTTCGTCCGTCGTCTGTCGTTCGTCCGTCGTCCGTCTGTCAGCATTTCACATTTTAATCTTCTCCTCAGAAACCACAGGACCAATTGCAACCAAACTTTGGTGGAATGGTCCTTGGATGGCCCCCTTTCAAAATTGTGTCCGGTGATCCAGACTTCCAACCAAGATGGCCACCAAGCTAAAAATAGAAAAAAGGGGGGATGAAATTTTAATTGTCCATTGCTGCTTTAGTGTAAGTCAAAATGAGCTCAAATTTTAACTGCAGCTACATGGCAAGGAGTAGTTTAACATATATTCCGGGTTTTTCTGTGAAATTTTTCTTTCAGCCGATATATACCGATTATGCAAATTAGGCATATTTTGATAAAAGATCACATTTAAATCTTCTCCTCTGAAACCGTTGAACCAAATTAAACCAAACCTGGCAGGGATGGTCCCTGGGTGGGTCCCTTTCAAAATTGTGTCCGACAGCCCCGCCCTCCATTCAAGATGGCCACTGTCACTAAAAATAGAAATTTCTTCAAATGGACAAAACTGCTCTATTTTAAGCCAGAATGTGCCCAAATTTGAACTGTGTAAGCATAATGATGAGCTTTTTAGCATATATTACAGGATTTTTTATGAACTTTGAACTTTTGCCGATTTTGACCGATTATGCAAATTAGAAAAAAGGGGGGATGAAATTTAAAAAAAATCTTCTCCTCGGAAACTACTGAGCCAATATCAACCAAACTTTGTTGAAATGATTCTTGGATGGCCCCCTTCCAAAATTGTGTCCGGTGATCCCGACTTCCAACCAAGATGGCCGCCAAGCTAAAAATAGAAAAAAGGGGGGATGACATTTTAATTGTCCATTGCTGCTTTAGTGTAAGTCAAAATGAGCTCAAATTTTAACTGCAGCTACATGGCAAGGAGTAGTTTAACATATATTCCGGGTTTTTCTGTGAAATTTTTCTTTCAGCCGATATATACCGATTATGCAAATTAGGCATATTTTGATAAAAGATCACATTTAAATCTTCTCCTCTGAAACCGTTGAACCAAATTAAACCAAACCTGGCAGGGATGGTCCCTGGGTGGGTCCCTTTCAAAATTGTGTCCGACAGCCCCGCCCTCTATTCAAGATGGCCGCTGTCACTAAAAATAGAAATTTCTTCAAATGGACAAAACTGCTCTATTTTAAGCCAGAATGTGCCCAAATTTGAACTGTGTAAGCATAATGATGAGCTTTTTAGCATATATTACAGGATTTTTTATGAACTTTGAACTTTTGCCGATTTTGACCGATTATGCAAATTAGAAAAAAGGGGGGATGAAATTTAAAAAAAATCTTCTCCTCGGAAACTACTGAGCCAATATCAACCAAACTTTGTTGAAATGATTCTTGGATGGCCCCCTTCCAAAATTGTGTCCGTTGATCCCGACTTCCAACCAAGATGGCCGCCAAGCTAAAAATAGAAAAAAGGGGGGATGAAATTTTAATTGTCCATTGCTGCTTTAGTGTAAGTCAAAATGAGCTCAAATTTTAACTGCAGCTACATGGCAAGGAGTAGTTTAACATATATTCCGGGTTTTTCTGTGAAATTTTTCTTTCAGCCGATATATACCGATTATGCAAATTAGGCATATTTTGATAAAAGATCACATTTAAATCTTCTTCTCTGAAACCGCTGAACCAAATTAAACCAAACCTGGCAGGGATGGTCCCTGGGTGGTACCCTTTCAAATTTGTGTCCGACAGCCCCGCCCTCCATTCAAGATGGCCACTGTTACTAAAAATAGAAATTTCTTCAATTGTCCATTGCTGCTTTAGTATAAGTCAAAATGAGCTCAAATTTGAACTGCAGCTACATGGCAAGGAGTAGTTTAGAATATGTTCGGGTTTTTTTTTTTTTTTTTTCTTTCAGCCGATTTATACCGATTATGCAAATTAGGCATATTTTGATAAAAGATCACATTTAAATCTTCTCCTCTGAAACCGCTGAACCAAATTTGTGTCTGGTGGTCCCGCCCTCTGACCAAGATGGCTGCACAGCTGTACTTAGTTTAACATAGGACCCTATGGGAAATTCACATAAAAACCATCTTGTCTGGAACCAGTAGCTCAATTAAAACCAAACTTAGATGGAATAGTCATTGGATGGTCCTCTTCCAAAATGGTGTCCGGCAGTTGCGCTCTCCCGCCAAGATGGCCACCACAGTGCAGTTGCGTTGTTATTGAAAGCAGCTTTGATCCAGGTGAGCGATTACAGGCTCCTGGGAGCCTCTGGTTTTAAATGACCTATTACAAAATTTCCCAATTTGGTTTAAAAAAAAATCCCAATTCTGTGTAGGGGACCCATTTTAAAATAGATGGAATCATCCCTGCATCAAACACATTTCACCATTACTAATGAAATAATAATGGCAGTTTTGAAGGTCTCGACATGCTTTATCACTAGTATTACAGCTTGTCCTATCAGAATCGCTTAAATACTAGCGGTTATGTCTGTATACACCTTCACAACTGTCATTATTTTATATTTAATAACATGTACCAATATAATGCAACTAACTTCACCACAATATGGTTGGTTTATGGTGTTTAATGCCACTTTAAACAATATTTCAGTTATATTGTGGCTGTACACCTCAATATGAGTCAAAGTGATATAACTACATAACCATATTATGAGTCACAATGACATTTCAGAAAAAAACTAGTTTTACCACAAAAAAAAGTCACAATGACACAAAGCTGAAGGTTCTTCTGTGTAATCTTATAGCTCTCTAGATTTTGACTAATTCTTTGTATCATGTTGTAACTCTCTAGATTTTGACTAATTTTTTGTGTCATTCTGTAGCTCTCTAGATGTTTGGACTAATTCTTTGTATCATTCTGTAGCTCTCTAGATGTTTGGACTAATTCTTTGTATCATTCTGTAGCTCTCTAGATGTTTGGACTAATTCTTTGTATCATTCTGTAGCTCTCTAGATGTTTGGACTAATTCTTTGTATCATGTTGTAGCTCTCTAGATGTTTGGACTAATTCTTTGTATCATTCTGTAGCTCTCTAGATGTTTGGACTAATTCTTTGTATCATGTTGTAGCTCTCTAGATGTTTGGACTAATTCTTTGTATCATGTTGTAGCTCTCTAGATGTTTGGACTAATTCTTTGTATCTTTCTGTAGCTCTCTAGATGTTTGGACTAATTCTTTGTATCATGTTGTAGCTCTCTAGATGTTTGGACTAATTCTTTGTGTCATTCTGTAGCTCTCTAGATGTTTGGACTAATTCTTTGTATCATTCTGTAGCTCTCTATATGTTTGGACTAATTCTTTGTATCATGTTGTAGCTCTCTAGATGTTTGGACTAATTCTTTGTGTCATTCTGTAGCTCTCTAGATGTTTGGACTAATTCTTTGTGTCATTCTGTAGCTCTCTAGATGTTTGGACTAATTCTTTGTATCATGTTGTAGCTCTCTAGATGTTTGGACTAATTCTTTGTGTCATTCTGTAGCTCTCTAGATGTTTGGACTAATTCTTTGTATCATGTTGTAGCTCTCTAGATGTTTGGACTAATTCTTTGTATCATGTTGTAGCTCTCTAGATGTTTGGACTAATTCTTTGTATCATTTTGTAGCTCTCTAGATGTTTGGATTTACAAAGTACAGTAGAAGTCAAACTAGGTGATGTTTTACCATCTACAGTACAGAAGTTAATAGACATAATATATACTCACCAATTGGATAATCTCAGACAGTTGCTAGGCAACCTGTTATCACTTGTCCAATGGGAAAGTACCTCACAAGTTGCTAAGGAGTACAGGTATAAGTATTGATAAGAGTAATCTAAGAAAAATGTAATCACAATGCGGCATCGAGTCCAATAAAAGTTTTCAATGTAATAAATTTATTTGTGAGGTAATATTATTATAGAAAGTGCCTGTATTAAAATACAGTCTCCAGAAAGGAGAGGCAGTGGGTTGCCAAGTGACATGTTATAAAGTATGCATTGCGAAAGACACATTATTTGCGTCTGGTGGTTCATTTCATTTTCTAATAGGTTTAACGATTGGCTTGGCTTCATAATTTTCATCTCCATTCAAAATTGCAAACATAGTTTTATTTTGTTTACTTTAGCAGACGACAAAAGAAAGCATGAGTTATGTACCTTATAGAAATTGTACAATACAAAAAAATATATGGACATTTCGTAATGTTCAATACCGATAAAATATGACTTCTTGTTGTGCAATGCAAAAAAAATAGTGTATGGTCACATGTCATAGATAAACTTTTCTCATTGGATAAACATTATAGCCGTAATATCGTTTTATTATGCCAACCAAGCAATTTATGCAAAAAAAAGACAACACCAAGAAAAATGTTTTCATTTCAAAGTTATCCATTGCTTCATGTTTAACTTTGTGAATCTTGTGGCTTTGCTCTTATAGATAGCATTTGTCACTAGTTTTTATAACCATGAGTGAATAAACATCATGATCTATTTGAAATAGTGTATGAATCCATATTTTCTCATTCCTATTATTTTTTATTCATTATACTTAGATACATGTTAAAATGCATCAGCTATGAAAATTATATCATCTCTTAACTGGGTTTTTATTTACATTATTTCAGGTCTTTGTACCAGTTTTGTATTCATCGGAAATGGGAATCTTTTCTTCCTTTGTTATCACATAATGACCTTGACATTTGTGTTATCATACTGAAAGTGATCAACATTGTCAAGATACCAACAACATTATCAAGTGCTACAACTCTTGTCTTCTGTTCTTCTATAACAGAATTATTCTTCAGAATTTTGGAATCAGAAGGTAAAAATATCTTGGGACAATATTTCTCCTTACAATGAAACCTGTTTAAGACGAAACCTGTTTAAGGCAAAACCTGTTTAAGATGAAACCTATTTAAGACAAAACCTGTTTAAACCGATCTTTAAATAAAGTTTTAATGTGGGAAATCTCTGTTAATTTAACATGTTTATACAGGAATCCATTTCATTAAGGGTTCAGTTTAGACAGATTTTCACTGTAGTTTCATCTTTTTTTATTGATATCGTGGATAAATGAATAATGAAAAATTTGTTGACATTTAAATTCATGGTTTTGATACTTACTCATAACTTCTATTGTTACATATGCCTTTCATGATTCACTAATTTTCGTGGTTTGAGGATGCCAATGAAAACGCAAAAATTGGTTTTCAGCGAATAAAGATCAATTGATGGTAACTATGTTTGCGGCAATGACATCTCCGAGAGATAAAGACAAATTTCAGTAACAGTACAGAAGATATTACACTAAATAATGTGAGATATTGATTTTGCAAGGATCACAATTTGATACACAATATATAAATATTGTGGAAAAAAATATGGAATTTATATTTGTACAAACTTTAGAAACAGGTAGAAAAGTGAGCTTTGGCAAGATTTTATGCTGTTTCACAGCGAGTGAAAATAAATTTTAATTTTGTAAAAATTGTGTAAACGTATATTGTGTTTATCCCGCAATGTCAAAAAAGTCGAAAACAACTGTAAAATTTTGTTAAAAATCAGAAACCAGCGTCGTTCTAAACGTTTTCAAGAATGTCGTCTAATTTCTCCACGCTTATACTGTTACCGTTTCTTACTGTTTGCTCTACATGAATCAGGTACCAGTCAAAACTTTATTAGGTATATGACTAAATAACGCTGAAGTTTATCTGACCTTCATAAGTTCTTAAAATCACATGATTGCAGGATAAATATCATTATATTTATCATTTTTACAGATTCAAAGTCTGCATTTGAAATGGTAAATGTGTGTAAGAAGTGTGTGAAGCAACTCAACAACAACAGTTATGTACAGTGTGTCATACTTAGATTTATAATAGAAGCTTTATTTACTCAGGTATTCAGAGTTACAAAATTGCCAGATAATTTTCAGATGCGCAAGCATTCATGCCCGTGCCGGTTTCATATTAAGAGTTACAATTATATTTATTTCGTATCAGCTCTAAATTCGACTTTTCCATTGGTGTAGACATGGTCATGTGTAATGCATCAATCTGCGTTAAAGAAATTCACCAGTCATTAACATGATAATGCCCACGCTCAAGGTTTTAAGAGTTGTGTCCCTTTTTTAAAACACAATGGAGATCATGCAGTTGTCAATGTAAACCAACATTGTACTAAAATGAGCAAAAGTTATTTAAAAAGTATTGTTTCCTTCAATGAAATACAAATAATAAGTTACTTATGTATAGCGCAATATCATGATAGATAGACTGCCCTTGAGACAGTAGTATTGACTTCCACACTGATAATGCCCTCGCCTGCGGCTGAGGCATTATCAATGATTCAGTCAATACTACTGTTCCTTGGGCAGTCTGTAAATCACGATAATGCCCTATACATAAGTAACTATTATATGAATAGTATAACGGCAGTTATCCAAGTCAAGAGAGAAATTATCACAGATCTTCTAAACTGACTTCATTATTTTTATAGGTAACATCATAGTGTGTTTGACATCACACTGACAGATCATTTTCTTGACATCACACTGACAGATAATTTTCAGTATCAGAGTCAGTTCATTGATACAGATAATATCACTCTGTGAGATCTAAGGAAAAATAATCAAATTACTGATATCATTTATACAGCCATTTTTCAGCTATATCATGACTACCAGACTTAGCTAGGTTTGGCTGGTTTATAATGTTTGACGCCACTTTCAACAGTATTTCAGTTGTATCGTGGCGGTCAGTATTATTGGTGGAGGAAACCGAAGTACCCGAAGTAACCTGTCCCAAGTCACTGACAAACTTTATCACATAATGTTGTATCGAGTAGACCTTGCCATGAACGGGGTTCGAACTCACAACATTAGTGGTGATAGGCACTGATTGCATAGGTAGTTGTAAATCCAACTACCATACAATCACGACCACAATGGTCTCTAACTACGGAGGAAAGCCCAGACAGATAAAACAAACTGACCAGTGAAACTCCCTGAACTTGAGTAGATTTCTGGAAACTTTAATAATTGAGGTGGGTTGTTAGAGCACAAGCCTATGTCAGACGTGTCAGGCTTGTGATTAAAAGTCAAGAACCTTAAGCTCTGAGCCATCCAGGTCACACACAGATAATATGATAGCCAATTGGAATTATTGGTATTAAATAACTGTATTAAGTGAATCATTACGGACAAGATTTGACAATTCGTATCTACTGATTTAAATAACCTATCACCTTTCTTATTGGTCATTTTTCCTTTAACCCAATGGTGACCAGTGAATAAAAGTGGTCGGTCAAGGTCAATAGCTTTGAGGTCACTTCATCTAAAATAGAAGGGGAATTCTACTGTTATCAGACACCTACATTAGACATAAATATGGTGTACAAACCTCCTACATAGGGTAGGTGTCATGGTTGTGGTGTTTAACGCCACTTTCAACAATATTTCAGTTATATCGTGGCAGTCAGTTTTATTGGTGGAGGAAACCGGAATACCCAGAGAAAACCTTCGACCTGTTGCAAGTCACTGACAAACTTTATCACATAATGTTGTATCAAGTACATCACTGAGCGAGATTCGAACTCACAACTTCAGTGGTGATAGGCATTTATTACATAGGTAGTTGTTGATCCAACTACCATACGATCACGATCACGACAGCCCCCCTACATAAATACTATAGTTCTTTGTTTTGTTAACAACACATAAAAGTTCTTACTTTTTTTTATAGGAAATTTCTTTTTTGTTTGGTGCTAAGATTGATCCATCTACACTGACATCAAAAGAAGATAAATATGTTAATTTAAATGAAGAGAACAGAAAACAGGGTTTGACCATGACCTTACCAAGGTCAAACTCAAGTGTGTTTCATGCTGGGGTCATAGGAAAAGGGTTGAAACCAAGGAGACATATTGAAGTTCTAAAACAGGTAACATATATTACTTAGTTTGAAATGTGAACACACTTTAATTCAATCTTATTAAAATTCTTTTTTTAACTTTTTTCTTAGCAATACTCTCACACATTATTAGTTTAGTGTATTGCCAAAAAATATTAAAATGTGCAACAAACATATAATTTTTTAAAAATTGGCTTTAATTTTTTTGATTTTTTTTTTGCAATACACTTGCATATTGTAATAGTTTATTGCAAGCAAAAAAAAATTAAAAGAAATACAACAAATACCTAATTTTAATTAAATTGGCTTAAATTTAAAAAGAAAAGGTTTTTTTGGGTGATAAACTAACACATCTTTAGTGTATCACCACAATTTTGTTATTTGAAAAATACAACAAACATCTAATTTTAATTAAATTGTCATTAATTTTTATTTTAATTTTATGCTAAAACATTGTAAGTGTTTCACCAATTTTGTGTAAAAGATAACACAAACATCTAATATTAATTAGATTGGCTTTAGGGTCATACAAGTACAATGATTATACATTGATGATTATTACATAACAGTTGAATTTAATGGGCATAATATTTTGTGATGCGGCAGGAATATTTCATTCTCTACTGTAAGGAATATTCAAATATTCCATGAAAACAAATAACAGTCACTTGGTACCCAATTCATGTAGAATGGTGAGAAATGGCAACAGTGAAGTGTGGACATGAAGAAAGATGATTTTATTGAAAATTATTGGAACAACGCTTGTTTTTGCACTTTTCAGTCAAATATGGCAGTTTCTTTGGACTTTTTGACATTGTAGGATAAACAAAATATACCTAAATAATGGGTAATAATAACACACAGCATTAAGGAGTAAGAGCAAAGACTGGTTGGTTCGGGATCAGGATAATGTGCTCGCTGCAAAATAAGCCAAAGAATCTTGTTTTTAACATTCGCTTTTCCACCAGTTCCTAAAGCTTGTACAAATAAAATTCTACATTTTCCAACAATGTACATTTATTATATATGTATACAGATCTTACATGTCTTTGTAGTTAAGGGGCCTTCGTGGCCATGATCGTATGGTAGTTGGATTTACAACTACCTGTACAATCAGTGCCTATCACCACTAAAGTTGTGAGTTCAAACCCCGTTCATGGCAAGGTGTACTCCATACAACATTATGTTATAAATTTGTTCAGTGATTAAAAATTTTAACACATCCTGAAATTGGAGTCAATTTTTTTTCAGGGCCAGGTTGTTAGGAACAAGCAATGTCTTCTGGAGGTTTTAAAGTCTTGTTCAACAGCCCCACACATTCCTGAAGAGGCACACACACCCATGGAGACCGATAATAACATGCTGCCCATGAAAAAAATACACACAGCATTATCAACTGATTTGTGTAGAATGATAGGAAGTCTGATCACGGAACTGGCTACTCCAGATGTGTTGTATAACAATAGATTTTGGCCTGAAGAAGAATCTATTAGGATAACTGTAGAAAGGTACTGTTTGTTTAGAGATTAAGGGGTTAAAGGTTATGATTTGACCAATATGATGGCTCAGTTGTATTGTATTGAAACATAGTTTGGCCTTATGAAGAATCCATCAGGATAACAGTAGAAAGGTACTGTTTGTTTAGAGATTAAGGGGTTAAAGGTTATGGTTTGACCAATGGGAAAGCTCATTTATATTGTTTAGCAATACATTTTGGCCTGAAGAAGAATCCATCAGGTTAATAGTAGAGAGGTACTGTTTGTTGGGAGATTATGGGTTAAAGGTTATGACTTAGCCAATAGGATGGCTCAGTTTTATTGGATAACAACAAACTTTGGCATGAAGAAGAATCCATCAGGATAACTGTAGAAAAGTACTGTTTGTTTAGAGATTAAGGGGTTAAAGGTTATGATTTAGCCAATAAGATGGCTCAGTTTTATTGTATAACAACAGATTTTGGCCTGAAGAAGAATCCATTAGGATAACAGTAGAAAGGTGGAGATTAAAGGGTTAAAGGTTATGATTTGACCAATAGGATGACTCATTTATATTGTATAACAACAAACCTTTGCCTGCTGAATTATCCATCAAAACTACAGTTTGTCTTAAAGTAATATGAAAGGCAAATATCGTGAATTTTTTTATTAAATATTTTCACTTAATAGGTCACTTAATTTTAACTAAAATCAACTGCATAACATTAAAAATCCGCTAAAAAGCAGATTTTAAGAGCAAATTGCAAAATATTTGACAGCAGATAATTCTGTTTTCCAGTACAGTAATGCAAATGATATGTGCGTGACACAAGATTTGAATTCTTTCGGGGAGATTATCGCTCATGCGCAATGTTCAGTTGATGAAAAAATATATATATTTTCCGTGTGTACCACATAAGAATAATTGCAAAAAAAAATTGGTTCACACGACATGATACAGACGTATTCCTCAATAATCATTGTCAGGAATGTGTGCGTGCTTACCTCAGTATTCACGAGGTCATGATCGGCAATCATCGGACCAAAACTTTTCTTCACAAGATTATGATCGGCAATCATCGGAACAAAACAACCGAAAGTTAATCAGTCTCCACAATAATGCCGAGGACGATAAACATGCACACGGATTTGCAGATTTCTAGTTGTTGGGAACATATTTCGACTTGAAACATGCATGAATAGTTTAGTAAAGGTACCGCCGTATTCCATATTGAATTTTCATGGTGTAATATTACTTTAAGATTAAATTGTTATGAGTTACCATCGAATCAATACAGAAAATTTGTATGAAAAAGAGGCTAAATGGGACCCAAATTCTGAAATTTTGTATATTTTGAAGATATATACAATTATATTTTTATCTAATATTGATGCTTTTTTTTCTTTTTGAATTTATTGTTTATTGTGCTTTAGATAGTATTCATGTGGATTACTTCTATCAGTTATGGTTTATTGTGCTTTAGATAGTATTCATGTGGATTACTTCTATCAGTTATTGTTTATTGTGCTTTAGATAGTATTCATGTGGATTACTTCTATCAGTTATTGTTTATTGTGCTTTAGATAGTATTCATGTGGATTACTTCTATCAGTTATTGTTTATTGTGCTTTAGATAGTATTCATGTGGATTACTTCTATCAGTTATGGTTTATTGTGCTTTAGATAGTATTCATGTGGATTACTTCTATCAGTTATGGTTTATTGTGCTTTAGATAGTATTCATGTGGATTACTTCTATCAGTTATGGTTTATTGTGCTTTAGATAGTATTCATGTGGATTACTTCTATCAGTTATGGTTTATTGTGCTTTAGATAGTATTCATGTGGATTACTTCTATCAGTTATGGTTTATTGTGCTTTAGATAGTATTCATGTGGATTACTTCTATCAGTTATGGTTTATTGTGCTTTAGATAGTATTCATGTGGATTACTTCTATCAGTTATGGTTTATTGTGCTTTAGATAGTATTCATGTGAATTACTTCTATCAGTTATGGTTTATTGTGCTTTAGATAGTATTCATGTGGATTACTTCTATCAGTTATGGTTTTGAGTTAAACTTGATTGCAGTAAAACTGGTGCATGAGGAAGTCCTTGTGAACTTGCTGTGGTTGTATCATGTTGCACCCAGCATAGGGCCTTTATTATCACTCATATGGAGGCTAGGGGCTGTCTCTTTCTTACTTTGTGGTACAAGTTCTGCTAATAATTAAAGAATTAATGCTGATTGAGGGGCTTGTTTGTTTTTTGTAATATTGGAGAACTTGTTGACCATCACTGTTTAAACCTTCTTTTCATAATTTTATCATCTTTGTCATTCCTGCAGTGAGGACATATCTCCCAGTGCTTATGATGTATTAGTATAAACATATTTTATTAATTAATTCAATATTACACATTATGATAATACACATATAAATTATATAGACATTTAAATTAATCAATAGGATTTGCGGGAAACAAGTGGTTATACTTATATTAATCCGTATCCCTGCTGTTATCTGGTGTTCAAGGTTTAATTAGTATCGAAAGGTAGAAGTGTATTGAGAATTAATCGAGTGTTAATCAGTCATTGTCAATGTTATTTGGTGTGCTTTAGTAAGAAAAAAAAATAAAAAGAAACAAACAAACGAAGTGCAAAGGTGCAAGTGCTTTTTTTTTTTTAACATGTTTAAATTGTGTGAATATGGTTAAGAGGTGAATCGTTATGATGTATTGATGTTATATTTAGAACAGATGTGACCATCAAATCTGTCTTTTACAACTTTTTCCAACATAAATAAGAGGTGTTTGTTTTGTTGATATTGATAGAGTTATTGACCTTGACTGTTTAACTTTCTTTTCATATGGTATTGATGTACAGCAATAACAACACTTTTCCTAACCATTTGATCTTTTCGTGACTTCATTTAATTTTATTTTTTATTTATTTTTATTTCAAGAGATCTGTTTGTTTAGAAGATATTTGACGACAATGCTGTGTTATGGGATCATTTAATATTATTGTTTATTTATTTTCAGAGATCTTTTTGTTTGGAAAATATTTGACGACAATGCTGTGTTATGGGACATTTTAGAACTGTATTCATCAAGTAAGTAAAAGTAAGCTGATGAAGGTCATTCCAGATGCACCTCGTGTATATTAAATTGGATGTCTGTTTTTATTGATTATGAATCAGATTCAACAAATATATCAGAACAGAAAGTGATTTCGAGAATGACAAGAGAAATTATTTTTTTTATGTCAAAAACCAAATTGTAGAAGTTTCAAGTGTTTGTATCAAATGTGAGAGAAGGGGGTCCACCAAGGGACCAGGTCTAATACATTTTATTCCAATAACTGTGTGGTTTCAAAAAAGAGTGAATGAGTGATTGCTATTTAACACCAAATGAGAGATTTTTCAGCTATATCATGGTAAGAACAAGTTACATTCGATGAAATGATGATGAAGTTTGCTTTGTACTAGACCAACACGCTTTATTTTATTTTTATATCGATAGCTAACTGACACAACAGATTGCGGATAGATATGTCGCTTCAATCTGAACCATTATCTTGATTCCGAGCCAACCCGTCATTGCTCTTACTCCTTATTGCTGCGTGCTTAGCAGAGAAGCAGCAAATATCTATTTTATAGTTGTTGGTTTGACCCTAACGGGGCTCAAACCCACAATCTACCGCGCTTGAGGCAAGCATGCTAACCATTACACCACTGATACGATTTTCAAAAAAGAAGATTGAAATGAAAGTGATTATGTGACAATTTTATTTATAAAATAGGATAGAGTTAAAGCAAGAAAAACTGAAATATTGTTGAAATGATGTTATTAATATTGCATTACACAAAAAGTCCAAAAATAACTACCACATGTAACACTAAAAATTTTCAATTTATGTTTTCAACTGGTAACGATAGACATTTTTGTTTGGATAACTCCTAAGCGAAAGGTATGTAAAACAAAAATAACAAAATTTACCCTCACGAAATCATGTGTACAATATACACCCATAACCTAACCTTACTACAGACCCTCACCTAACATTTTTCCAATTATCGTTTTTTGTATTAAACTATTGTTATTTTGTACAGGTTCATTGGCTATGTGTAGATGTTCCCCAGTGTTAAAATCTATCACAGCTTCATTAATGAATCATTTTGAGAGTTCTAGACAAAAACAAGCCAGTCATTCACCAAGACAAATGGAGGCATCCTGTAGGCTTGTTAGATGTCTTTCTAAGGTATTATTGATAGTATCTCAAGATATACGAAATTGTTAAACCATAAAATGACATTCAAATAATTTATTAAATAGGTTTAGCAATAAATAAAGTTCCCAGGGATGGCACTGAAAAGAGGGTGCCAACCTATAGAAGGAATTTTAACATTTTTCATTCATTTTTATTCCGAGCAGTAGTTTTGGTTACCCACACATAGATTAAATTTTTCAAGTGCCATGTTTGTTTAACAGGAACAGCCAGTTACATACAAAATCAATTTTCTATGCATTTAAGTTGTTATATACTCACTTATTTAAATCACATTTATGTATGATTAATTATTTTTATTGTAGAGTCGTCTCTTGCCTGCTCCATTGAAATTTATATCAGAGTTATTTCCCTTGGTAACTTCCTATGAAGCCTACCTACTTCTGGTTGAAATGTGGAAATACATAAAGGTAGGTTTTTCTGCAATGAGTGAGTGATTGTTGTATTAAGGTAGGGTGCTTTTGCAATGATCAGGTTCATAAGAATAAGTGAGTGAGTGATTGTTGTTTTAATGTCAACTGATATAGATATAGATATAGAAAACTTTATTTTAAGTCGGGTTTACAGTGTAACATTACAAACATAAGCTGTGTAGAGCTTTTTGTCGACATAAAAACAGTAACAACACATACATTTAAAAACATATAAATACACATGCATGACATATAGCATAAGACAACAGTTGAAGCATTAGCAAGATGCACATACATATATAAGCATAGCATAAGGAAAGCAAAATTGCATGCAACATTTAAGCACTAAAAATTTGACTAATAAGCACATACAAAGCAAAAATAAAAATAAATAAAGCAAGACTAAAAGCTAAAAAAAATCTGAAAGCACTCAACAATTGTATTGGGGTATCAAAGTTATATGAAAAGAAGGTTTAAATAATTGCACCAATATTAAAACTACAGATATGTTAGATTTGTTTGAATTTTTTTAATGAAAAACCCCCCAGCAACAATGTAATGTATACTGTGACATCATAATCAACTGTGAGGTGTTTGTAATAAGAGGTAGCTGTCCTTCACATTGTGTTTGAGGTAATATTCTGCACGACAGGAATAGAACTTGGTTTCCTAGATTTGAACAATTGTCTTAAGAAACCACTCACAATATCTTGTATCCTCTTTGTATTATTTTATACTATTTTAACAGGGATGATTCTTTTCAGCTATTTCAGCAAAATTGTTTTCCGAAAGTTGCTGGACATGGTCAGAACAGGTAAAAAATGACCATTTTGAAAAGGGGTGTAGATGGTTTCAGCTGTTTTTCATTGATTTCAGTTATTTTATTTTCTAACCAGAATCATCCCTGTTTTAATGATAAGATTGATTTTCATTTCAGGAAAACCCACCAACAGAAGATCCAGAGGAAGTATGCAGAAGAGGTAGGGTTTAACTGAGTTAAAATATACATAACCACTCATCTAATCTGACATAGCCACTCATCTGACCAATAAAACATCAAAATACTAACCACAACAACAGCAGCCATTTTCATCTTGCAAATTAAATATCCAGAACACAAACACAACATCAGGAACAACTCTCATCTGGCCAAGTTCTATTCCAGAAAAAGCAACCGCATCGAAGGTGTAATAGTTAGCATGCTCGCCTTGAGTGGGGTTGATTGTGGGTTCAAACCCCTTTCGGGTCGAACCAAAGACTGTAAAATTGGCATTTGTTGCTTCTCTGCTAGGTACACAGCATTCAGGAGTAAGAGCAAAGACTAGTTGGCTCTGAATCAGTATAACGTGACAGAGTGGAGCAACATGTCTTACTGCAGACTATTGTTTCAGTCAGTTAGCACTATCAAAATATAATTAAGCTTGCTGATCTAGTACAAAGTGGACATCATCATCTTCTTGTTGAAATGTAATTTCTTCTCTCCATGATATAACTGAAGAAAAAAAATGCTCACATGGAACACGACATTGACTCGCTCGCTCTCTAATGAAGTCCAAATTGCTTAATCTAAATGTCCAAAAATAAATTGGTTTTGTTTGGTTTATGGTGTTTAATGCCACTTTCAACAATATTTCAGTTATTTCGTGGTGGTCAGTTTTATTGGTGGAGGAAACCGGAGTACCCTTACAAAAAATATATTGTAAATAATCAAAATGAAAAATATCTTAATTGTAATGTTTTATTATTTTTTTCTATAGCTTGTGAACCACGTCATACTACCATCATTAGATCTATACTACATAAAGACATTGACAGAATGGGACATATATACTCCAGATTTTTTCATGAAACAATGCCATCATAATTGATAAAAAAAAATTAAATGATTTAATAAATGTGTACATTTATATAGAATGCAACTTACATGATATATACAACACATAGGAGTTGTAAACATGGAGTAAACACGAAAGAATATCTTATCTTGTGTGAGAGGGTTAAATATAAAGGAGCAGCACTTTTATTGCTTGCTCTTTATCTGATGGTTAAGGTTAATGTTGTTTAATGCCACTTTCAACAATATTTCAGTTACATCGTGGCGGTCAGTTTTATTGGTGGAGGAAACCGGAGAAGACCACTGACTTACCGCAAGTTACTGGCAAACTTGATCACATAATGTTGTATTGAGTACACCTTGCCTGAGCGGAGTTCAAACTCACAATGTTAGTGGTGATAGGCACTGATTGCATAGGTAGTTGTAAATCCAACTCCCATACGATCACGACCATGATGTTCCATGGTTAATTTTTGATGTCAGATTTTTTTTGGGATACAGTTTAACATGGGACCAAATGTGAAAATGAATAAAATATTTTTTCTAAAAAAGTTAGATTTTATTGAGCAGAAGATATGAATGAATAACCTGGTTAGCAATGCAGGCTCAGGTGAGCTTCAAATTTATAACATGTTTTTGAAACATTAGTGGGTCCGCAGGAAGAATGACAGTATTGAACTACCTGGAACAAACAGATAAATAGAGAGCAGGCTATTTGTGTGGCCTGTGTAGCTGAGGCCACAAATAGGGATCACTATTCATCATCATCTGCATCGTTACTGTCTGTGTCAGCACCAATTTTCCCTTAATCTGAAATTCCTCCTTAACCAAGTGACAGAAAACACGAAAAGTAAACATCTAGATGATATGAAGTTGTGGATCTGATATTTTATTATTTTCAACACTTTGATTTCTGGGTTTCCCAGAATTTAACAGGTATTTTCAATATAGTACAGTTGGGAGTAATAATACTCCCAGGGTACAGATAGGTACACATCTATAATCCACAATTCCTCATAGACCTCACTACAGATGCTGACAAAATTTGCATGTTTTTTTTTAAAAAGAACATGAACTTGCGCTTCTGCTACTTTATTATTTTCTCACTTTGAATTCTTGGGTTTCCAATAGCCAAAAGTGAATTTCACTGTGGTACATAGTGGTACACATATATGCTATCGTTGATTGTTTTGCAAGAATTTCTCAGAGCAATCTCACATCAAGGAGAAACCTGAGATAGGAGATGTGATGAGAAGTCCATTTCGAGCAAGATATGTTTAGCAAGATATGTTTATCAAGGATTTGTTGAGATGACGTCAGTGACATCATTATAGCCTCACATTAAAAAAATGGCAATATTATGTT
The DNA here is from genome assembly GCA_963680875.1 of Bathymodiolus brooksi. Taxonomy (NCBI): domain Eukaryota; kingdom Metazoa; phylum Mollusca; class Bivalvia; order Mytilida; family Modiolidae; genus Bathymodiolus; species Bathymodiolus brooksi. The sequence continues at coordinate 83,413,019 of OY804588.1, read as the reverse complement.
ATACAGAAATTATCGTGTGTAAAGATAAAAGGGAAAATGTAGAAATCATTGATAAATATCTCTAATGTGCATCTCCTGATCACAGACCAGATTACTCAACAGAAACCAGCGAAATCATTGATAAACATCTCTAATGTGCATCTCCTCACAGACCAGACTACTCGACAGAAACCAGCGAAATCATTGATAAACATCTCTAATGTGCATCTCCTCACAGACCAGACTACTCAACAGAAACCAGCGAAATCATTGATAAACATCTCTAATGTGCATCTCCTCACAGACCAGACTACTCGACAGAAACCAGCGAAATCATTGATAAACATCTCTAATGTGCATCTCCTCACAGACCAGACTACTCGAGAGTAACCAGCGAAATCATTGATAAACATCTCTAATGTGCATCTCCTCACAGACCAGACTACTCGACAGAAACCAGCGAAATCATTGATAAACATCTCTAATGTGCATCTCCTCACAGACCAGACTACTCAACAGAAACCAGCGAAATCATTGATAAACATCTCTAATGTGCATCTCCTCACAGACCAGACTACTCGACAGAAACCAGCGAAATCATTGATAAACATCTCTAATGTGCATCTCCTCACAGACCAGACTACTCAACAGAAACCAGCGAAATCATTGATAAACATCTCTAATGTGCATCTCCTCACAGACCAGACTACTCGACAGAAACCAACGAAATCATTGATAAACATCTCTAATGTGCATCTCCTCACAGACCAGACTACTCGACAGAAACCAGCGAAATCGTTGATAAACATCTCTAATGTGCATCTCCTCACAGACCAGACTACTCGACAGAAACCAGCGAAATCATTGATAAACATCTCTAATGTGCATCTCCTCACAGACCAGACTACTCGACAGAAACCAGCGAAATCATTGATAAACATCTCTAATGTGCATCTCCTCACAGACCAGACTACTCGACAGAAACCAGCGAAATCATTGATAAACATCTCTAATGTGCATCTCCTCACAGACCAGACTACTCGACAGAAACCAACGAAATCATTGATAAACATCTCTAATGTGCATCTCCTCACAGACCAGACTACTCAACAGAAACCAGCGAAATCATTGATAAACATCTCTAATGTGCATCTCCTCACAGACCAGACTACTCGACAGAAACCAGCGAAATCATTGATAAACATCTCTAATGTGCATCTCCTCACAGACCAGACTACTCGACAGAAACCAGCGAAATCATTGATAAACATCTCTAATGTGCATCTCCTTACAGACCAGACTACTCGACAGAAACCAGCGAAATCATTGATAAACATCTCTAATGTGCATCTCCTCACAGACCAGACTACTCAACAGAAACCAGCGAAATCATTGATAAACATCTCTAATGTGCATCTCCTCACAGACCAGACTACTCAACAGAAACCAGCGAAATCAGTGATAAACATCTCTAATGTGCATCTCCTCACAGACCAGATTACTCGACAGAAACCAGCAAAATCATTGATAAACATCTCTAATGTGCATCTCCTCACAGACCAGACTACTCAACAGAAACCAGCGAAATCATTGATAAACATCTCTAATGTGCATCTCCTGATCACAGACCAGACTACTCAACAGAAACCAGCGAAATCATTGATAAACATCTCTAATGTGCATCTCCTCACAGACCAGATTACTCAACAGAAACCAGCGAAATCATTGATAAACATCTCTAATGTGCATCTCCTGATCACAGACCAGATTACTCAACAGAAACCAGCGAAATCATTGATAAACATCTCTAATGTGCATCTCCTCACAGACCAGACTACTCAACAGAAACCAGCGAAATCATTGATAAACATCTCTAATGTGCATCTCCTCACAGACCAGACTACTCGACAGAAACCAGCGAAATCATTGATAAACATCTCTAATGTGCATCTCCTCACAGACCAGACTACTCAACAGAAACCAGCGAAATCATTGATAAACATCTCTAATGTGCATCTCCTCACAGACCAGACTACTCGACAGAAACCAGCGAAATCATTGATAAACATCTCTAATGTGCATCTCCTCACAGACCAGACTACTCAACAGAAACCAGCGAAATCATTGATAAACATCTCTAATGTGCATCTCCTCACAGACCAGACTACTCGACAGAAACCAGCGAAATCATTGATAAACATCTCTAATGTGCATCTCCTCACAGACCAGACTACTCGACAGAAACCAGCGAAATCATTGATAAACATCTCTAATGTGCATCTCCTCACAGACCAGACTACTCGACAGAAACCAGCGAAATCATTGATAAACATCTCTAATGTGCATCTCCTCACAGACCAGATTACTCGACAGAAACCAGCGAAATCATTGATAAACATCTCTAATGTGCATCTCCTCACAGACCAGACTACTCGACAGAAACCAGCGAAATCATTGATAAACATCTCTAATGTGCATCTCCTCACAGACCAGACTACTCAACAGAAACCAGCGAAATCATTGATAAACATCTCTAATGTGCATCTCCTCACAGACCAGACTACTCGACAGAAACCAGCGAAATCATTGATAAACATCTCTAATGTGCATCTCCTCACAGACCAGACTACTCGACAGAAACCAGCGAAATCATTGATAAACATCTCTAATGTGCATCTCCTCACAGACCAGACTACTCGACAGAAACCAGCGAAATCATAGATAAACATCTCTAATGTGCACATCCTCACAGACCAGACTACTCAACAGAAACCAGCGAAATCATTGATAAACATCTCTAATGTGCATCTCCTCACAGACCAGACTACTCAACAGAAACCAGCGAAATCAGTGATAAACATCTCTAATGTGCATCTCCTCACAGACCAGATTACTCGACAGAAACCAGCAAAATCATTGATAAACATCTCTAATGTGCATCTCCTCACAGACCAGACTACTCAACAGAAACCAGCGAAATCATTGATAAACATCTCTAATGTGCATCTCCTGATCACAGACCAGACTACTCAACAGAAACCAGCGAAATCATTGATAAACATCTCTAATGTGCATCTCCTCACAGACCAGATTACTCAACAGAAACCAGCGAAATCATTGATAAACATCTCTAATGTGCATCTCCTCACAGACCAGATTACTCAACAGAAACCAGCGAAATCATTGATAAACATCTCTAATGTGCATCTCCTCACAGACCAGACTACTCGACAGAAACCAGCGAAATCATTGATAAACATCTTTAATGTGCATCTCCTCACAGACCAGACTACTCAACAGAAACCAGCGAAATCATTGATAAACATCTCTAATGTGCATCTCCTCACAGAACAGACTACTGGACAGAAACCAGCGAAATCATTGATAAACATCTCTAATGTGCATCTCCTCACAGACCAGACTACTCGACAGAAACCAGCGAAATCATTGATAAACATCTCTAATGTGCATCTCCTCACAGACCAGACTACTCGACAGAAACCAGCGAAATCATTGATAAACATCTCTAATGTGCATCTCCTCACAGACCAGACTACTCGACAGAAACCAGCGAAATCATAGATAAACATCTCTAATGTGCATCTCCTCACAGACCAGACTACTCAACAGAAACCAGCGAAATCATTGATAAACATCTCTAATGTGCATCTCCTCACAGACCAGACTACTCAACAGAAACCAGCGAAATCAGTGATAAACATCTCTAATGTGCATCTCCTCACAGACCAGATTACTCGACAGAAACCAGCAAAATCATTGATAAACATCTCTAATGTGCATCTCCTCACAGACCAGACTACTCAACAGAAACCAGCGAAATCATTGATAAACATCTCTAATGTGCATCTCCTGATCACAGACCAGACTACTTAACAGAAACCAGCGAAATCATTGATAAACATCTCTAATGTGCATCTCCTCACAGACCAGATTACTCAACAGAAACCAGCGAAATCATTGATAAACATCTCTAATGTGCATCTCCTCACAGACCAGATTACTCAACAGAAACCAGCGAAATCATTGATAAACATCTCTAATGTGCATCTCCTGATCACAGACCAGATTACTCAACAGAAACCAGCGAAATCATTGATAAACATCTCTAATGTGCATCTCCTCACAGACCAGATTACTCAACAGAAACCAGCGAAATCATTGATAAACATCTCTAATGTGCATCTCCTGATCACAGACCAGACTACTCAACAGAAACCAGCGAAATCATTGATAAACATCTATAATGTGCATCTCCTGATCACAAACCAGATTACTCAACAGAAACCAGCGAAATCATTGATAAACATCTCTAATGTGCATCTCCTCACAGACCAGATTACTCAACAGAAACCAGCGAAATCATTGATAAACATCTCTAATGTGCATCTTCTGATCACAGACCAGACTACTCAACAGAAACCAGCGAAATCATTGATAAACATCTCTAATGTGCATCTCCTCACAGACCAGATTACTCAACAGAAACCAGCGAAATCATTGATAAACATCTCTAATGTGCATCTCCTCACAGACCAGATTACTCAACAGAAACCAGCGAAATCATTGATAAACATCTCTAATGTGCATCTCCTGATCACAGACCAGACTACTCAACAGAAACCAGCGAAATCATTGATAAACATCTCTAATGTGCATCTCCTCACAGACCAGATTACTCAACAGAAACCAGCGAAATCATTGATAAACATCTCTAATGTGCATCTCCTGATCACAGACCAGACTACTCAACAGAAACCAGCGAAATCATTGATAAACATCTCTAATGTGCATCTCCTCACAGACCAGATTACTCAACAGAAACCAGCGAAATCATTGATAAACATCTCTAATGTGCATCTCCTGATCACAGACCAGATTACTCAACAGAAACCAGCGAAATCATTGATAAACATCTCTAATGTGCATCTCCTCACAGACCAGATTACTCAACAGAAACCAGCGAAATCATTGATAAACATCTCTAATGTGCATCTCCTCACAGACCAGACTACTCGACAGAAACCAGCGAAATCATTGATAAACATCTCTAATGTGCATCTCCTCACAGACCAGACTACTCAACAGAAACCAGCGAAATCATTGATAAACATCTCTAATGTGCATCTCCTCACAGACCAGACTACTCGACAGAAACCAGCGAAATCATTGATAAACATCTCTAATGTGCATCTCCTCACAGACCAGACTACTCAACAGAAACCAGCGAAATCATTGATAAACATCTCTAATGTGCATCTCCTCACAGACCAGACTACTCGACAGAAACCAGCGAAATCATTGATAAACATCTCTAATGTGCATCTCCTCACAGACCAGACTACTCGACAGAAACCAGCGAAATCATTGATAAACATCTCTAATGTGCATCTCCTCACAGACCAGACTACTCGACAGAAACCAGCGAAATCATTGATAAACATCTCTAATGTGCATCTCCTCACAGACCAGATTACTCGACAGAAACCAGCGAAATCATTGATAAACATCTCTAATGTGCATCTCCTCACAGACCAGACTACTCGACAGAAACCAGCGAAATCATTGATAAACATCTCTAATGTGCATCTCCTCACAGACCAGACTACTCAACAGAAACCAGCGAAATCATTGATAAACATCTCTAATGTGCATCTCCTCACAGACCAGACTACTCGACAGAAACCAGCGAAATCATTGATAAACATCTCTAATGTGCATCTCCTCACAGACCAGACTACTCGACAGAAACCAGCGAAATCATTGATAAACATCTCTAATGTGCATCTCCTCACAGACCAGACTACTCGACAGAAACCAGCGAAATCATTGATAAACATCTCTAATGTGCATCTCCTCACAGACCAGACTACTCGACAGAAACCAGCGAAATCATAGATAAACATCTCTAATGTGCACATCCTCACAGACCAGACTACTCAACAGAAACCAGCGAAATCATTGATAAACATCTCTAATGTGCATCTCCTCACAGACCAGACTACTCAACAGAAACCAGCGAAATCAGTGATAAACATCTCTAATGTGCATCTCCTCACAGACCAGATTACTCGACAGAAACCAGCAAAATCATTGATAAACATCTCTAATGTGCATCTCCTCACAGACCAGACTACTCAACAGAAACCAGCGAAATCATTGATAAACATCTCTAATGTGCATCTCCTGATCACAGACCAGACTACTCAACAGAAACCAGCGAAATCATTGATAAACATCTCTAATGTGCATCTCCTCACAGACCAGATTACTCAACAGAAACCAGCGAAATCATTGATAAACATCTCTAATGTGCATCTCCTCACAGACCAGATTACTCAACAGAAACCAGCGAAATCATTGATAAACATCTCTAATGTGCATCTCCTCACAGACCAGACTACTCGACAGAAACCAGCGAAATCATTGATAAACATCTTTAATGTGCATCTCCTCACAGACCAGACTACTCAACAGAAACCAGCGAAATCATTGATAAACATCTCTAATGTGCATCTCCTCACAGACCAGACTACTCGACAGAAACCAGCGAAATCATTGATAAACATCTCTAATGTGCATCTCCTCACAGACCAGACTACTCGACAGAAACCAGCGAAATCATTGATAAACATCTCTAATGTGCATCTCCTCACAGACCAGACTACTCGACAGAAACCAGCGAAATCATTGATAAACATCTCTAATGTGCATCTCCTCACAGACCAGACTACTCGACAGAAACCAGCGAAATCATAGATAAACATCTCTAATGTGCATCTCCTCACAGACCAGACTACTCAACAGAAACCAGCGAAATCATTGATAAACATCTCTAATGTGCATCTCCTCACAGACCAGACTACTCAACAGAAACCAGCGAAATCAGTGATAAACATCTCTAATGTGCATCTCCTCACAGACCAGATTACTCGACAGAAACCAGCAAAATCATTGATAAACATCTCTAATGTGCATCTCCTCACAGACCAGACTACTCAACAGAAACCAGCGAAATCATTGATAAACATCTCTAATGTGCATCTCCTGATCACAGACCAGACTACTTAACAGAAACCAGCGAAATCATTGATAAACATCTCTAATGTGCATCTCCTCACAGACCAGATTACTCAACAGAAACCAGCGAAATCATTGATAAACATCTCTAATGTGCATCTCCTCACAGACCAGATTACTCAACAGAAACCAGCGAAATCATTGATAAACATCTCTAATGTGCATCTCCTGATCACAGACCAGATTACTCAACAGAAACCAGCGAAATCATTGATAAACATCTCTAATGTGCATCTCCTCACAGACCAGATTACTCAACAGAAACCAGCGAAATCATTGATAAACATCTCTAATGTGCATCTCCTGATCACAGACCAGACTACTCAACAGAAACCAGCGAAATCATAGATAAACATCTCTAATGTGCATCTCCTCACAGACCAGACTACTCAACAGAAACCAGCGAAATCATTGATAAACATCTCTAATGTGCATCTCCTCACAGACCAGACTACTCAACAGAAACCAGCGAAATCAGTGATAAACATCTCTAATGTGCATCTCCTCACAGACCAGATTACTCGACAGAAACCAGCAAAATCATTGATAAACATCTCTAATGTGCATCTCCTCACAGACCAGACTACTCAACAGAAACCAGCGAAATCATTGATAAACATCTCTAATGTGCATCTCCTGATCACAGACCAGACTACTTAACAGAAACCAGCGAAATCATTGATAAACATCTCTAATGTGCATCTCCTCACAGACCAGATTACTCAACAGAAACCAGCGAAATCATTGATAAACATCTCTAATGTGCATCTCCTGATCACAGACCAGACTACTCAACAGAAACCAGCGAAATCATTGATAAACATCTCTAATGTGCATCTCCTGATCACAGACCAGATTACTCAACAGAAACCAGCGAAATCATTGATAAACATCTCTAATGTGCATCTCCTCACAGACCAGATTACTCAACAGAAACCAGCGAAATCATTGATAAACATCTCTAATGTGCATCTTCTGATCACAGACCAGACTACTCAACAGAAACCAGCGAAATCATTGATAAACATCTCTAATGTGCATCTCCTCACAGACCAGATTACTCAACAGAAACCAGCGAAATCATTGATAAACATCTCTAATGTGCATCTCCTCACAGACCAGATTACTCAACAGAAACCAGCGAAATCATTGATAAACATCTCTAATGTGCATCTCCTGATCACAGACCAGACTACTCAACAGAAACCAGCGAAATCATTGATAAACATCTCTAATGTGCATCTCCTCACAGACCAGATTACTCAACAGAAACCAGCGAAATCATTGATAAACATCTCTAATGTGCATCTCCTCACAGACCAGATTACTCAACAGAAACCAGCGAAATCATTGATAAACATCTCTAATGTGCATCTCCTGATCACAGACCAGATTACTCAACAGAAACCAGCGAAATCATTGATAAACATCTCTAATGTGCATCTCCTCACAGACCAGATTACTCAACAGAAACCAGCGAAATCATTGATAAACATCTCTAATGTGCATCTCCTCACAGACCAGATTACTCGACAGAAACCAGCGAAATCATTGATAAACATCTCTAATGTGCATCTCTTCACAGACCAGACTACTCGACAGAAACCAGCGAAATCATTGATAAACATCTCTAATGTGCATCTCCTCACAGACCAGACTACTCGACAGAAACCAGCGAAATCATAGATAAACATCTCTAATGTGCATCTCCTCACAGACCAGACTACTCAACAGAAACCAGCGAAATCATTGATAAACATCTCTAATGTGCATCTCCTCACAGACCAGACTACTCAACAGAAACCAGCGAAATCATTGATAAACATCTCTAATGTGCATCTCCTCACAGACCAGACTACTCGACAGAAACCAGCGAAATCATTGATAAACATCTCTAATGTGCATCTCCTCACAGACCAGACTACTCGACAGAAACCAGCGAAATCATTGATAAACATCTCTAATGTGCATCTCCTCACAGACCAGACTACTCGACAGAAACCAGCGAAATCATTGATAAACATCTCTAATGTGCATCTCCTCACAGACCAGACTACTCGACAGAAACCAGCGAAATCATAGATAAACATCTCTAATGTGCATCTCCTCACAGACCAGACTACTCAACAGAAACCAGCGAAATCATTGATAAACATCTCTAATGTGCATCTCCTCACAGACCAGACTACTCAACAGAAACCAGCGAAATCAGTGATAAACATCTCTAATGTGCATCTCCTCACAGACCAGATTACTCGACAGAAACCAGCAAAATCATTGATAAACATCTCTAATGTGCATCTCCTCACAGACCAGACTACTCAACAGAAACCAGCGAAATCATTGATAAACATCTCTAATGTGCATCTCCTGATCACAGACCAGACTACTTAACAGAAACCAGCGAAATCATTGATAAACATCTCTAATGTGCATCTCCTCACAGACCAGATTACTCAACAGAAACCAGCGAAATCATTGATAAACATCTCTAATGTGCATCTCCTCACAGACCAGATTACTCAACAGAAACCAGCGAAATCATTGATAAACATCTCTAATGTGCATCTCCTGATCACAGACCAGATTACTCAACAGAAACCAGCGAAATCATTGATAAACATCTCTAATGTGCATCTCCTCACAGACCAGATTACTCAACAGAAACCAGCGAAATCATTGATAAACATCTCTAATGTGCATCTCCTGATCACAGACCAGACTACTCAACAGAAACCAGCGAAATCATAGATAAACATCTCTAATGTGCATCTCCTCACAGACCAGACTACTCAACAGAAACCAGCGAAATCATTGATAAACATCTCTAATGTGCATCTCCTCACAGACCAGACTACTCAACAGAAACCAGCGAAATCAGTGATAAACATCTCTAATGTGCATCTCCTCACAGACCAGATTACTCGACAGAAACCAGCAAAATCATTGATAAACATCTCTAATGTGCATCTCCTCACAGACCAGACTACTCAACAGAAACCAGCGAAATCATTGATAAACATCTCTAATGTGCATCTCCTGATCACAGACCAGACTACTTAACAGAAACCAGCGAAATCATTGATAAACATCTCTAATGTGCATCTCCTCACAGACCAGATTACTCAACAGAAACCAGCGAAATCATTGATAAACATCTCTAATGTGCATCTCCTCACAGACCAGATTACTCAACAGAAACCAGCGAAATCATTGATAAACATCTCTAATGTGCATCTCCTGATCACAGACCAGATTACTCAACAGAAACCAGCGAAATCATTGATAAACATCTCTAATGTGCATCTCCTCACAGACCAGATTACTCAACAGAAACCAGCGAAATCATTGATAAACATCTCTAATGTGCATCTCCTGATCACAGACCAGACTACTCAACAGAAACCAGCGAAATCATTGATAAACATCTCTAATGTGCATCTCCTGATCACAGACCAGATTACTCAACAGAAACCAGCGAAATCATTGATAAACATCTCTAATGTGCATCTCCTCACAGACCAGATTACTCAACAGAAACCAGCGAAATCATTGATAAACATCTCTAATGTGCATCTTCTGATCACAGACCAGACTACTCAACAGAAACCAGCGAAATCATTGATAAACATCTCTAATGTGCATCTCCTCACAGACCAGATTACTCAACAGAAACCAGCGAAATCATTGATAAACATCTCTAATGTGCATCTCCTCACAGACCAGATTACTCAACAGAAACCAGCGAAATCATTGATAAACATCTCTAATGTGCATCTCCTGATCACAGACCAGACTACTCAACAGAAACCAGCGAAATCATTGATAAACATCTCTAATGTGCATCTCCTCACAGACCAGATTACTCAACAGAAACCAGCGAAATCATTGATAAACATCTCTAATGTGCATCTCCTCACAGACCAGATTACTCAACAGAAACCAGCGAAATCATTGATAAACATCTCTAATGTGCATCTCCTGATCACAGACCAGATTACTCAACAGAAACCAGCGAAATCATTGATAAACATCTCTAATGTGCATCTCCTCACAGACCAGATTACTCAACAGAAACCAGCGAAATCATTGATAAACATCTCTAATGTGCATCTCCTCACAGACCAGATTACTCGACAGAAACCAGCGAAATCATTGATAAACATCTCTAATGTGCATCTCTTCACAGACCAGACTACTCGACAGAAACCAGCGAAATCATTGATAAACATCTCTAATGTGCATCTCCTCACAGACCAGACTACTCGACAGAAACCAGCGAAATCATAGATAAACATCTCTAATGTGCATCTCCTCACAGACCAGACTACTCAACAGAAACCAGCGAAATCATTGATAAACATCTCTAATGTGCATCTCCTCACAGACCAGACTACTCAACAGAAACCAGCGAAATCATTGATAAACATCTCTAATGTGCATCTCCTCACAGACCAGATTACTCGACAGAAACCAGCAAAATCATTGATAAACATCTCTAATGTGCATCTCCTCACAGACCAGACTACTCGACAGAAACCAGCGAAATCATTGATAAACATCTCTAATGTGCATCTCCTCACAGACCAGACTACTCGATAGAAACCAGCGAAATCATTGATAAACATCTCTAATGTGCATCTCCTGATCACAGACCAGACTACTCAACAGAAACCAGCGAAATCATTGATAAACATCTCTAATGTGCATCTCCTCACAGACCAGACTACTCGATAGAAACCAGCGAAATCATTGATAAACATCTCTAATGTGCATCTCCTGATCACAGACCAGACTACTCAACAGAAACCAGCGAAATCAAGCAAAATTGGTAAAGTGTAAAATCAAACTTGGCCTGTCTGTTTTATATACCTTTGGTATTTCAACCAAAGATGAAGAACTGGATCTACCTCCACTCTACTGGTTAGCTAAACTGCATTAATATCCTTACAGTGTTGTATTGATGGGTCTGTAAAGTGTTTCATGATACTTCTTTCAATATCTGTTCTATTGATGGTTAAAAAAACCGGGCTTCAGATTTACACCCAATAACGGTATGAATCATATCTAGAACATGAAACAATTCTAATAAAAAGATCTGTCAGAGTACATACAGTCAGGTCACCATCATGCAATGACATTAAACATCTGACTTATCTACCCTTTACTCACCTATTCCCCACTCTAAATTAAAAGACGTATCAAAACATATGTACTTATTATACTTCATATTTCTTCCATCCAAAATAAAAGAATGACCAACCTAGATACAAATACCTTGTTTTAGGAAGGGACAAGTCTTATTTTGTTATAAAACACTTATTTTAAAAAGAGTTCAAATGAAACTTAACATTCTCAAAATGATCGCAGTTTTTTTTATTGACAAAGAAAGTAATAGACTCAAAGACAATCGACACTTTCAAGAGCCAATTGAACAATCATTGGAAAAATTTGGAGATAAATTTTTCACCAGATATCTACCAACCGGGAGATGGAATCAAATTATTAAGAAGGGTCCAAGTGGTTGAATAGCCCATAGTCCAGACCTCGGAAACAGGTAAAACAGGTAAAGACAGCATATTTGTTATGTTCGGAGGACATTTTTCACCAGACAATCGGCATACTTATGGGTACAAATTGTACTCCAATTCTCGTCTACTTGTGACTCTTTTCGTATACATATATATATGAAAAGATGCTAGCTCGACCCTCTATAAAATATAGACTGGCCTTTCACTAAATAATGAAAGTTTGGTGACTGATGATGATCGCATTGATAAACGCGTTCGCCTTAATTGTGGTAGATAGTGGGTTGGGGCCCCGCTCTGATCAAAATTGGCATTTGCTGCTTCTCTCACAACTAAGGAGCAGGAGCAAAGACTGGTTGGCTCGGAATCAGAATAATGTGTCAAAGTGGAGCGACATTTTCTACCAGCTGACTGTTATTTCAGGGAGTTAGCACTATAAAGATTCAATTAAGCCTGATATTCTAGCACAAAGCGGATATCGTCATTATTTCATTGCATGTAACTTGTTTTCGCCGACATGATATAGCTGTACATTTGCTCATTTGGCGTCAACAACACTCGCTCGTTCACTTTATCCTTTGAAATGGAAATTTAAGACAACACAGACTCTGCTTTATTCCTTGACCTACAATTAGAAATTGACAGCGAGGGCCAGTTAAGGGACCGACCATTTAACTTGAAAGGGGGGGGGGGTATGGTTTTTTGTTTCGTTCAGAAAAAAATTGTTGGACAACACAAGAGTTATAATATTTATTTTTTTGTCTCGCGAAGCGCGAAATTTGTTTCCAGAATTTAACATTAGGTTATATGACAAAAACTCTGAATCAGATTATTTTTTTTTCCTCCACCAAAATCAGAATATTTTTTTCAGCAACATTGGGAATCAGAATATTTTTTTAGAAAAAAACCATAACCCCCCCTTCAAGTTAAATGGTCGTTCCCTAACAACGAAGCTTACGAAAAAGACGGATGATTTCATTTTTCTCATTGTTAAATTTCCATTATATGTAACGATATTTCAGCAGCATCTGAATATGAAGTTGATACATATTCCAGATCTTCTGTTTCCTACTAGGATTTCCTCGACAGAGGGTCCTTCTTCGCCAAATCTTTTCCGTCCATATGTACAACCTCCGTTCGGAGCGTTTCCCTCCACCATCCTAATTATAACTTAATTCAGACCGATAATAAAAGCAGCTGTTGACGGATGACAGTATTAAAAATATAAAATCTTATTCATTAAAAATGGTTGCAGTTCAATTCAACTGTTAATTATATGTACATTATAAAGAGTAAAATGTAAAATAACAGAGACCATCAACGTGACGTATTTAAAACTAGTTACATCATTATTGTACATTCTGGTCAAGCGTGGAATATCCCACATATCCGTAGTAGCTATTGCTTCACTATTAGTATGGTGATCTTTGACTTTACAATATTAAGATAGTGAATAAGTAGGGTTGGTGTAGGATATTCCACAATTTGTATTTTGGTAAGCATAATAAGGGAGACAAATCCTATAAGTTTGTTGGAGATTTTAATATAGGTAAGTCCTAATAAATCGGGGATTGTGATACCCTTTTGTTTACAAAACCAAAACAGCACGTCATATTAGAATTTGATTTTTTTTTACATGGGAATGAAAATACAAGATTTTATTTCACAAAAACAAAACAAAGTTGCTATTATTTAAATCCGGTGTCGTAAAATTTTTAGCTACCCATGAAAATTAGCTACCTCAAATTTCCGGTAGCTAATTTTCATACGGCGGAGCATAATAATTAGATACCTATGAAAATTAGCTACTTGAAGCATAAACTTATAGGATTTGTCTCCCTTATTATGTTTACCAAAATACAGATTGTGTATTTCCAATGGAGAGACAAAATGAAAAACTGCATGTACATAAACAGGAAAAGAATTACTGATTGACAAAGAGAGACATATAGATCTCAGGGGCGGATCCAGGGGGGTGGGGGGGGGGGGGGTGCCCACCCCCCTAAAATTGGAAAAAATATGATTTTTTTGGCGTAAAATCGTGATTTTTCACACGAAATACCCCAAAAATGTTCGTGCCTGCCTCCGCTCGGCGCATTTTTTTTAAGTGCGCCCCCCCCCTCCCTAGCTTGAAATCCTGGATCTGTACACAATATAAAATAAAATAAACAATAGATATTAGTGGTGTTCATAGTTGAAAAACAAAATGCTACCTATATGGCTGTATAGCATGTGATTAAGTTACAAACTATCTTTTTTCAATTTACCATTGCAATGTATCATTTTTACAGCTATTAAAAAATAGATTGGTGGACTATATATGGTAGAATTTAATATTTATGTGATGTTCAAACTATGCAAATTATTCTTTAACTTAATAAGATCATATATGATAATTATTAATCACACTTTTATTATTGCTAACCGTGTTACCCTCTTGAAATAAAGAAATTAACTCATTTACTTACTTATTGACACTATCTTCTGAATTCAAGAAATAAATAAAATCATGTTCCATATATATTTAATAATGAAAGTTGGGAACTTTATTTATTACAATATTAAAGAACTGGTAGCTATTAGATTAATTTCAATTCGAAACTGAAACTATTTGCACACTCTTGATGACAATTTCTTATTTGGATTTTGTAAAAATAGAACCCTAAATCATAAATTTCCAACAGAATGTGGAAGATGGCAAAATATGTGTACAGAACATGGTTTGACCCGATCGGGACTCGAACCCACGATCTACCGCATTCGTGGCGAGCACGCTAACGATTACACTACCGATGAGAGTCTTTGGTGAGCATTTCTGGTCTGTTTCTCAGCGAATACATATATTGTCCAGGGGCGGATCCAGGATTTCAAGTTAGGGGGGGTAAATTTTTAAAAATTGCGCCGAGCGGAGGGAGGCGCGAAAAATTTTGGGGTATTTCGTGTGAAAAATCACTATTTTATGCCATACAATCTTATTTTTTCAAATTTTAGGGGGGGGGGGGGGCGCCCAATGCGCGCCCCCTGGATCCGCCCCTGTTGTCTACATAAATGACAATAGATAACGTAACAATACAAAATACATTGCGCAACGCACGGTCAACTTTTCGCGCTTTCACAATCCTTCGGCAGAAGACATATGAAAAGCGACTTTTTGAGTACATGTATATAAACAAATTCATATTTCAAAACAAAGATTATCAACTGGTATTTGTTGCTTATAATGCAAAGCACGCAGAATTAAGGAGAAAGAGCAAAGACTGGTTGCTTCGGAATCAGGATAATGTGTCAGAGTGGAGCGACATGTATATCCGCTGACTGTTGTTTCCGTTAGCTAACACTATAAAAAAAAACTAAGCGTGTTGGTCTAGAAAAAAGCGGACATCATCATCATCTCATTAACTTGGTCTCGCCATGATATAGCTATAAAATTGCTGAGTTGGCGTTAAAAAACAATCGCTCACTAAAGCTGTTACGTACAGTTTTTATATTTCCCCGACAATGTACGTATATTGTGTTTATTCTGCAATGTCTTATAGTTAAAAAAAAACAACTGGCAAATTGTCTAAAAAGAGCAGAAACAGACATCGTTCTAAGCGTTTTAGACGTCCGCGCTCATAGTGTAAGTTTCTCGGCGTCGCTCGACATGAATCAGTTACCAGAAAAACTATATCTTGGTCAAAATCTTAAGCAATATGTGATGAAAGAAGCTGTTATATATAAAATCCTTAGGTACAGACAAAACAGATGTCACACCAATGAGGAGCGATGGACAGATCACAGCTGACACAAAGCAAAAATCCAACATCCCCAACAGTGTCAGTCCGTATTCACTGTAGAATCACAAGACAACATCCCCGACTGCACCAAAACCCACATCATAAAAACAGCACTCCCAATATCTCTACCAGGTGTAAAAGAAACTCCTACATAACATCAATACCCATAGATTTTGTGCTCCCAAAACTATTAAATTATTTGGCTTTCCAATCTTTTGATCTTGAGCTACCTGATGAAGGTTATTCCAGAAACGTTCATGTGCACTAAATTTGATATCTACGTTTTTATTACCTCTTTTT
This sequence comes from Bathymodiolus brooksi, assembly GCA_963680875.1. Classification (NCBI taxonomy): domain Eukaryota; kingdom Metazoa; phylum Mollusca; class Bivalvia; order Mytilida; family Modiolidae; genus Bathymodiolus; species Bathymodiolus brooksi. The sequence goes on along the minus strand of OY804588.1, from coordinate 83,396,338 downwards.
AGCAATGTAGCTATCTGAATGTTTTCTTTGAAAACAAGATACACTCATTGTTTAATATGATAGATACAAAATGTATGTAAAATTTCCAGGTAAATTAGTTACCTGTATCTCTTATGAAAATTATGTGTACAGAACTAAGTCAGATTGATAAAAGGTGCATTCATGTTGGGTTTTTGTCTTTCTTTTTGATATTTTTGATTGGTTTGTTTTGTTTTGTATTTGTTTGTTTTTGATAACAGATTAATATCTAATTTTATTTCTGTTTTTTTTTTCTGTTTTGAGGATATAACTTCAGAAGGGCCTACAATTTTATACATCTTGGAATAACAGTAGTACTTTAGGGTGCTTGTATCCTAATTTCTTATGTACATGTATCTCTATTCTTTATCAATAAATGTTTAGAGGTTTGTGTTTGTATTGAATCTGGGCCTTGACGGGAGAGAGGTTTAAAGAGCTGCCTACACCTCATTTATCTTTCACTGCACTGTTCATCACTTGGATGATGTACTCAACCTTTAGAAAGTAGATTGCCAGACGCTGGTACAACATATGAAAATGTCTGTAATGTCATTGAATATAGCTCAAATAAATATTTTGCATCATGCTGGTATGTTTTGTAAGTACAGATACTTGTATCACACATACTTGCCAATTTAATAATTAAATAACAGCCATATATACATGATAATATCTCACACACAAAGTATCTTAACACAAGTTATTTCTTAAAGATTTTATTGAAAAACTCAGACAGGCATGGTGGAACATTAGCATACATATAATACAATACAATATATAGACTAGAGGCTCAGTAGGTTGAGAATATTTTTTAGAAATCAACCAATCAGCAACAAGAATTGCCTGTGGTGGACATGTTTGTTAACGGATCGAGACGAAATGAGCATTCTTTATAGAGAGCCTTCCATAGCTGCTACCTATCAAGTTTCGGTTCATTTTGCCAAGCGGTTTCAGAGGAGAAGATGTTTTATGAATCGACCAATCAGCAACACGAATTGCCTGTGCTGGCCATGTTTGTTAACACATCCAAAATGAGCAATCTTTATAGAGGGTCTTCCATAGATGCTACCTACCACGTTTCGGTTCATTTGGCCAAGTGGTTTCGGAGTAGAAGATTTTTAGGGAATCTACCAATCAGCAACACGAATTGCCTGTGCTGGCCATGTTTGTTAACGGATCCAAATGAGCAATCTTTATAGAGGGCCTTCCATAGATGCTACCTACCACGTTTCGGTTCATTTGGCCAAACAGTTTCAGAGTAGAAGATGTTTTAGGAATCGACCAATCAGCAACAAGAATTGCCTGTGCTGGCCATGTTTGTTAACGGATCCCAAATGAGCAATCTTTATAGAGGGCCTTCCATAGATGCTACCTACCACGTTTCGGTTCATTTGGCCAAACAGTTTCAGAGTAGAAGATGTTTTAGGAATCGACCAATCAGCAACAAGAATTGCCTGTGCTGGCCATGTTTGTTAACGGATCCCAAATGAGCAATCTTTATAGAGGGCCTTCCATAGATGCTACCTACCACGTTTCGGTTCATTTGGCGAAACAGTTTCAGAGTAGAAGATGTTTTAGGAATCGACCAATCAGCAACAAGAATTGCCTGTGCCGACCATGTTTGTTAAGGGATCAGGACTAAATGAGCAATCTTTACAGAGGGCCTTCCATAGATGCTTCCTACCAAATTAGGTTTTTTTTAGGAATCGACCAATCAGCATTAAGAACTGCCTGTGGCGGCCATGTTTGCTACGAATTGAGCCGAAATGAACAATCTTTATAGAGGACCTTCCATATATGCTTCCTACCCAGTTTCAATTCATTTGGCCAAGCGGTTTCAGAGATTTTTAGAAATTGACCAACCAGAAACAATAACTGCCTATGGCTATTCGATTTCAGAGGTGAAGATTTTTTAGAAATCAACCAATCAGCAATAAGAATTGCCTATGGTGGCCATGTTTGTTAATGGATCATGACGAAATGAAAAATCTTTATAGAGAACCTTGCATAGATGCTTCCTATTAAGCTTCAGTTCATTGAGCTAAGGGGTTTCAGAGCAGAAGATTAAAATGTGAAAAGTTTACAGACGGACGACGGATCAAATGATCGCAATAGCTCACGTTCCCTTTGACAACGTCTGCTCAAAAACTTTGATGAATACCAGAGTACAACACAAATTCTAACACGACGTCCTTCTTACGCTTTGTAGACAAAAAAGGAATTTGTCACATGATTTAAATGGAAAAGACTGCAATTTGTAGGGGAAAAAATTTTCTAAATCGAACTTAAAGCAAACAAATTTATATTTGATTTGGTTGGAGATACCGGTATGTATAATTAAGACAGGAAGTTTTCAAAGGAATTTAATGAATAAAAACTACCTACAAATTTGGTTTCATTCAACTACTTTTATCTCGGAAACTACAAAAAACTAAGTCAAATCTATTTAAAAAATCCAGCAGTAAATTTCATATTCCTCCCAAACTCCAATTGACCAAGTGGTTTCAGAGAAGTTTAAATGCAAGAGTTTACAGATGACAGACGCAAAGTGACGACAATATCTCACACGAGTTGATGATGACCATGCACACCAAATAATGACATTTCACACAACCCTTTGTGTACATCATTTAAATGAACAAATGTCACAAATGAAGCGATAGTCTTCTTGGTTTACTTCGTTGAATGTTTTCTGAATGGTGGTACACTGGAAATGCTGCCACCAATGACAAGATTCACACTGGACCTGAAACATAAACAAAAGATTATGGGCAGGTAGCTAATTTTCATGGACCATGAAACGAAGGAATGCGAGGTAGCTATTTTTTATGGGCAGGTAGCTAATTTTCATGGACCATGAAACGAAGGAATGAGAGGTAGCTATTTTTTATGGGCAGGTAGCTAATTTTCATGGACCATGAAACGAAGGAATGCGAGGTAGCTAATTTTCATGGGCAGGTAGCTAATTTTCATGAACCATGAAACGAAGGAATGCGAGGTAGCTAATTTTTATGGGCAGGTAGCTAATTTTCATGGACCATGAAACGAAGGAATGAGAGGTAGCTAATTTTTATGGGCAGGTAGCTAATTTTCATGGACCATGAAACGAAGGAATGCGAGGTAGCTAATTTTCATGGACAGGTAGCTAATTTTCATGGACCATGAAACGAAGGAATGAGAGGTAGCTAATTTTCATGGGCAGGTAGCTAATTTTCATGGACCATGAAACGAAGGAATGCGAGGTAGCTAATTTTCATGGGCAGGTAGCTAATTTTCATGGACCATGAAACGAAGGAATGAGAGGTAGCTAATTTTTATAGGCAGGTAGCTAATTTTCATGGACCATGAAACGAAGGAATGAGAGGTAGCTAATTTTTATGGGCAGGTAGCTAATTTTCATGGACCATGAAACGAAGGAATGCGAGGTAGCTAATTTTCATGGGCAGGTAGCTAATTTTCATGGACCATGAAACGAAGGAATGAGAGGTAGCTAATTTTCATGGGCAGGTAGCTAATTTTCATGGATCATGAAACGAAGGAATGAGAGGTAGCTAATTTTTATGGGCAGGTAGCTAATTTTCATGGACCATGAAACGAAGGAATGCGAGGTAGCTAATTTTCATGGGCACGTAGCTAATTTTCATGGACCATGAAACGAAGGAATGAGAGGTAGCTAATTTTCATGGTCAAACTTCTGATGCTTATGCTTATGTTTGAATGGTGCCGGGTAGTTTATTTTCATGGAACACGTCATGACTCCTATTCCATGAAATGAAGAAAGGTCGAGTAGCTAATTTTCATGGACAAGCTTCAGATGCTTATGCTCATGTTTGAACGGTGCAAGGTAGTTTATTTTCATGGATAACACTTTGAAACCTATGTCATACACTGGACAGATGCAAGGTAGCTTATATTCATGGAAAACTTCACGACTTCTATCCCATGTAATGAAGAAATTATGCTGACTAGTCTCTGCCTTTATTCTTTTACGCCATGTGCCAATATAAATTGCATAGTTTTTGGTTTGATCAGATCGTTGATCGAAACCACGATCTACTGCACATGGTGCGAGTACTCGTAACTATTTCACCACAGGAGCGTTATTGCTTGTTATAACAAAGCATCTTATTTCTTTGGAATGGATATAGTATAAACATAGTTTATTAATTAATTCAATATTACACATTATGATAATACACATATAAATGGAATAGATATACACATTTTTGTATATATGCAAAGCAGAAAATGCATTATGTACAGATAAATAATATGGTGATTGATATATAGAAACTTGTTCATGTCACTATAAATATATAATTTTTTAAAAATATTATTAGACTTGAATTTATTTATATTATATATATATATAACCCCGCGGGAACCCCGGTGTATAGAAATGGGACCGAGAGCTTCTTCGGCTTGAAGGGGCGTCCGTCGGTTGTGCGGGATGTATAAATTCACAACCAACCCGTCCTTCGGACGAGACGTAAATAAAACCGAGGTCCCGTGTTGAGAGATTGCCATCCTCTTCGCACGTTAAAGAACCCAGTATGCTCAGGATGAGACCTGTTGCACTGGCTAAATTATTCGTCCCTACCCATACACCTTTCCTTGTTTCGAGTCCCGTGGCGTTTAAATTTTTAAATGTTCTCGTCCTGAATATAGCTGAAAAATTGCTCGCTGGACGTTAAACACCAACCAAGCAATCAATCAATCAATCAACCAATCAATCATATATTTTATATCGAAATAACTTATTTTCATCCAGATTTTGCTCCATGTAACAAGGATTTATATATATATATATAAATCCTTGGTGTAAATGAATGAATAGGAGTTTGCTATCAATTTCTTGGATAAATCTATCTAATTAAATAGATTTCCTCGCCTACATCCACCCCCCTTTTTTCGTTCAAAAATACTAATTACCAAGAATCTATCAAAACATGGTAAAAGGGGAATAACTGGCATAGTACTTTTAATGTATTGTTAAGGTAGCTAATTTTCATGGCTATCATTTGGAACACCTTTGTGGTTTACGAAAATCTAGTTCCGAACGTCAAAAAGTAGCTAATAATTATGGTAGCTAATAATTATAGGACACCGGGAGCAAGAACTTTTAATTTTAGTACCGCACATTGATAGTAGGGTTAAAATTATTGATAACGAAAGGCCGGGAGCAAGTACACACATAATCTTGAAAATTAATGTAATGATATGTATTTACTTTGTATTGATTTGAACACAGGCGCATGGGGCATGGATTTCGTTTCCTCCTCCCCCCTTTTCTCTAATACCCCCCCTTTTTTCAAAATTTTCATATAAATCATTCCTTTTTCAAAATTTTCATAATCATTCGTTTTTTCTTCATTTGACAATATCAGTAGACGTCTTACATCATGAATAATACGTGTATTCTGCGTCCACAGTTTTTCGACTGATACAGTATAAGAGAGAAGGTAAGCAACTCCATTTTCATATTTCGCGCCATATCGCTCACCTCGGTTGGGAAACCCCCGTGTTTTTTACACTTTTTACCTTGTCTACATATGGCACTGTCGTATCAAACTGTTTCTAAGACACTTACCTAATTGCCCATGTTCGAATTTCAGTCTGTACGTCGATCTTTTCCAAGAAATCTCGCCGAGAATAGCGAGGCAGCTTCGTTTCTAGGTCAAACTACATCATATGAGACGGAAGTGCAAGAACGGGAACCCTGGGATTTTTACGAATGGATTACCTGCAATGAAAAACCCAGATGCGCTCCGAATATTTTTTCCATAATGTTTTGGCGGGAAATATAAACCGCTGAAAAAGCATAACAGCAGACGGATTATTTCGTAAAAATGGCACAACGACCATCTGAATATGGAAACATTGAAATAATTTGATGGTAAATAACTGTTCAAAAAGAAATTCAAACTGAGAAATAGATGATTGAATGGTTAGAACTGAAGTCAAAATTTCAATGAAAAAGAAATATTCAGCTTGCCTCTACTTCAAATTATTAAAATCATACCCAAACAAATACATATACAACTAAAAAAAAAAAAAAAATGAATAAATAAATAAATAAATTAATAAAAAAAAACAAAGGAAGAAGAAGCTGAGAACAGCTATTGAATAGGACTATGGCATTTTACCCCCTTCCTCAATAAAAGGGCTCCCAACTGATAAAAATGTGTAAAGAAATGTTTATAATGTCATTAATGAGGTGTAGAGGTATAGAGGACGACCATTCAATATTTAGGGGATGTCTTTCTTTTTTTCCTTAACCAGAAATATTTTGCCACGAAACAAGAATTTATTTTTATATGAACAAATTTAAATGTTATTTTTATTCAAATTAAAAGAAAAAAGTTGCATCTTTCAGGTCACTATATTTTTTCTATTAAGATAAGATAAGATACTTTTATTTACCAATTATGGGCCCACGAGGGGCATGAATATTCACATATATAATTATTTAAGCATAACATATGTTTAACAAAGACAAAGATACAATAACATATATTTATAACATGTCATTTATATGCTCCGTGTGGTTGATATGTTTTAATACATCCAGCTATGATATATGTATCATATAAGGGAACGACCATTTAACTTGAAGGGGGGTTATGGTTTTTTTCTAAAAAAATATTCTGATTCCCAATGTTGCTGAAAAAAATATTCTGATTTTGGTGGAGGAAAAAAATAATAATCGGATTCAGAGTTTTTGTCATATAGCCTAATGTTAAATTCTGGAAAAAAAATTCGCGCTTAGCGCGACAAAAAAAATAAATATTCGAACTCTTGTGTTGTCCGAAAAAAAAATTCTGCACGAAACAAAAAACCATAACCCTCCCTTCAAGTTAAATGGTCGGTTCCTAAATACGATGAAAAATAAATAGATAGAGCCGACTATGTGTATCCTACCCGTGTCTGAAGCAGAGAGGCAAACACAATGATAACATTTCTGCAGGAGACACCAGGTGACGGTGCTAAAAGGATGATAGTCGAGTCTATTAAATTCGAGGCCTTTTTTTTACAAACAAAAATATGCCCCACCCTCCAAAAGTTAAATGGTCAAATATCGAATATAGTATTAAATTATTTTTTTTCCGAGAGAGGTAAGAGAGTCGTCAATTTATACACAAAATTCCTGAATTGTGGACATTTGTTTGATCCTTTTGTACTTGACAAAATGTGGTTACTGTTCAAAGAAGAGTTTGAAGATACCAAAGGGGTAATCAGAATCCGTATATCGAAGAAGAACAGACAACACAATAGCCAAAAGAAAAAGGACAAAGAACGATCTATTAAACATACACATAAACGTGCAAATAAAATACATGCATTGCTTTTTATTGCACATTTTCATTAGCTTCAACCTCAGGACTACACACCAAACCTCGCAATCCCAATCAATGCAAGTTTGGACCCATTTGAGACCCCGAAGCCCATTGCACACCTCGCTAAATTTGCTTAATGCTCTGCATTTAAATCATGGGCATAGTAGGGCATCCCCAGCACTTTGGTAAGTGGGTGAGGAAAAAGGGGGGACTACTTCACTTGTTATGGCAGAAATTTAATTAGCTACTGGATTTTCAGCATGAAAGCAAAAACAAAATGTTAAGTTGCCAGCCTCTGTGTTTGTTTGTTTTTATTTATTTGCGAGTTATTTTTGCAAGCTTTCACCCCTCATGTCAACTCCAAATGACCTACGTCCCCCCCCCCCCCCACGCCCCTCCTTCCGATTCATTTCTAAAGCTTGATCTTCGCATCCGTAGCCCTTTGCTACTCCACTGCATATGCATAATGCACAGAAAACATCGGATTGGACGAATAGCAGTCGAGCTATCAGAGATTTAAAAAGTCGAAATTTCAAGATTATAATGTTGATTTTTTTTTTATTAAAAATGTTAAGATTTTTTTTTTATAAATAATCAATGTCATAATATTTCTACTTGTAGATCCATCATGGAAACAATTTGTGATCCATGTTCAGAAAAAAACAAAAGGCTTGTTGCTGAAAAATATTGTTTGGACTGTGAAGAAAAGCTATGCACAGAATGCGCTGAATGGCATCTGCGTTGTAAGGTATTTAGATCTCATCATGTAATTGATTTGCCGTCGGTGGGATCAGGAATACCACCATCTTCTAAAATAAACTGTGAAATACACACAGACGTCCAGATTGATTATTTCTGTAGTCAACACGATGTTGTATGCTGTAGAGCTTGTCTCTCGGATAGTCATAGATCTTGTGAGTCTGTTTTCCCTTTAAACTCTGCTTCAAAGGACGTCAAAAATTCATCTTTACTTTCCGATACGTTAAAAGAACAAGATAATATGACTGAAACATTGTCGAAAATGTCAGAGAATCGAGACGAGAATAGAAAATTACTGAAACAGAAGAAGTCATTGATAATAAAACAAATCAGTGCAGCTAAATCAAAAGTTCTAAAATATCTAGATGACATTGAAGAAAGATTGATAACTGAAGTAGGGTCTGTACAGGAAAAAAATGAGGAGAAAATAAACAGAGAAAAACATGAAATTTGTCAATTAACATCGATTTTAAAAGACAATAAACAAGAACTAGAATTCCTAAAAGACCATGGCTCTAATAATCAGCTATTTTTAACTTTACGAAAACAAATAACAATCATCCAGAAAACAGAAAACAAGATTCATGACATGACGTCTGCTATTAATGAAATTGACATGGAGTTTGAAGAAATTAAGAATGTCAACATTGAAACAATCGGATCACTGTCACAAATTACTCGACCTTGTCCTATTAAATATAAATCAATGAACGTACAACATCAACAGGTACAACAAGATAGAAGACAAACACTGACCGAATTCATAAAAGAAGGTGAAGTTAATCAAATAATATATGGCAAACAATACGGTTTAACAGACATGGCTGTCACTTCTGACAACAAATTACTACTTTGTAATGGTTATTCATCTCATGTATGTATATACAAGGATTACAAAACCTATGAAGATAAATTATCGTTTACCAGTCAACCTATGTGTATTACTGTAGTACCATGTACAGATAAAGCAGTAGTTACTCTTCCATTTGACTTCTCCATACAATTTATCAACACCACTAACAATACAAAGGACAACAAGATAAAGATAGAAGAAGAGTGTTACGGTGTCACTGTTGGAAAGGACAAAATTTACATCGGTGGACGTAATAAAGTTTTAATTTTAAATACAGATGGATCTCGTGTAAGAGAGATAACAACTGATGGTGGTGTTAATTATTACTTATTGTATAATGAAAGGAATGATCAGTTGTTGTTAAGACAGGACGGCACGAGATTGTGTTGTATCAATTTAGATGGCCACGTTATATATAGATACGACATATCAGGAAACCGTGGACTGGCTGTGGATCAACAAGATCATGTATACATAAGTGGATATGATTCAAATGACATACACAGGTTGTCACCAGATGGAACATTCCGTGATATAGTATTAAGTGAACATGATGGTGTTGACGGACCACTGGGTATAACATTTAACAATGACTTTACAAAACTGTTCATTTTAAATAGAGGTAAGACTGTATTAGTTTATAGTTGTAAATGAAGGATTTTTATAATTTGTTGATGAAGGATATTTATATTTTGTTGATGAAGGATTTTTATATTTGGTTGATGAAGGATTTTTATATTTTGACTTTTTTTTTGTTGATGAAGGATTTTTATATTTGGTTGATGAAGGATTTTTATATTTTGACTTTTTTTTTGTTGATGAAGGATTTTTATATTTTATTGATGAAGGATTTTTAGCTCACCTGGCCTTTAGGCCAGGTGAGCTATTGTCATCACTTTTCGTCCGTCGTCTGTCGTCCGTCGTCCGTCCGTCAACATTTCACATTTTAATCTTCTCCTCAGAAACCACTGGACCAATTGCAACCAAACTTTGGTGGAATGGTCCTTGGATGGCCCCCTTTCAAAACTGTGTCCGGTGATCCCGACTTCCAACCAAGATGGCCGCCAAGCTAAAAATAGAAAAAAGGGGGATGAAATTTTAATTGTCCATTGCTGCTTTAGTGTAAGTCAAAATGAGCTCAAATTTTAACTGCAGCTACATGGCAAGGAGTAGTTTAGCATATATTCCGGGTTTTTCTGTGAAATTTTTCTTTCAGCCGATATATACCGATTATGCAAATTAGGCATATTTTGATAAAAGATCACATTTAAATCTTCTCCTCTAAAACCGCTGAACCAAATTAAACAAAACCTGGCAGGGATGGTCCCTGGGTGGGTCCGTTTCAAAATTGTGTCCGACAGTCCCGCCTTCCATTCAAGATGGCCGCTGTTACTAAAAATAGAAATTTCTTCAAATGGCCAAAATTGCTCTATTTTAAGCCAGAATGTTCCCAAATTTGAACTGTGTAAGCATAATGATGAGCTTTTTAGCATATATTACAGGATTTGTTATGAACTTTGAACTTTTGCCGATTTTGACCGATTATGCAAATTAGAAAAAAGGGGGGATGAAATTTAAAAAAAATCTTCTCCTCGGAAACTACTGAGCCAATATCAACCAAATTTTGCTGAAATGATTCTTGGATGGCCCCCTTCCAAAATTGTGTCCGTTGATCCCAACTTCCAACCAAGAAGGCCGCCAAGCTCAAAATAGAAAAAAGGGGGATGAAATTTTAATTGTCCATTGCTGCTTTAGTGTAAGTCAAAATGAGCTGAAATTGTAACTGCAGCTACATGGCAAGGAATAATTTAACATATATTCCGGGTTTTTCTGTGAAATTTTTCTTTCAGCCGATATATACCGATTATGCAAATTAGGCATATTTTGATAAAAGATCACATTTAAATCTTCTCCTCTGAAACCGCATAACCAAATTAAACCAAACCTGGCAGGGATGGTCCCTGGGTGGGTCCCTTTCAAAATTGTGTCCGACAGCCCCACCCTCCATTCAAGATGGCCGCTGTCACTAAAAATAGAAATTTCTTCAAATGGCCAAAACTGCTCTATTTTAATCCAGAATGTGCCCAAATTTGAACTGTATAAGCATAATGATGAGGTTTTCAGCATGTATGACAAGATTTTTTATGAACTTTGAACTTTTGCCGATTTTGACCGATTATGCAAATTAGAAAAAAGGGGGGATGAAAGAGGGAGAGGCGCTAAGGTGCAAAATTGGCCCCACATTATATTAAAAAATAATGCTCGACATAGAATAAAAACAATTTACTAATTTAATTGTTAGATAAACAAATTTTCAAAAAATATAACTTTCCGTGAAATTGGGTGCGTTATGACGTCATAATGACATCATAATTAGACGGATAATGCTAAAAATGGACTACAAACGACATATTTAATGTACATTTTAGCTATTTTATATACCTCCACAGTCTTCCACCAACACCAAATTGAGCAGCTGTTTTGAGTATAGATGGTTAATGATTATATCAAAATTATTTGTTGGTGGAGGATTGTGGAGGTTGTTAAATATTAATTTATTTATAACCGCAGCCAGACCCTTAAAATCAATAGTTTCACTCTTCTGATTGTATATATGAGACCATTATATACACAATCTGTACATTTCATGATTCATTTCAAGTAATGAAATTCATCAGTAAATAACTTATGTTTCTGTAAATAATTGTATTTATTTTAAATACAGTTTATGTACATTGAAACCAAGAGAAAAACTCAGTGAATTTTGCCCGCGATATTTGGACGGTTTTCGAAGAAATTAAGCACCAGTCGTGCACCAGAAAAATATTTTACCAGATTATTAAAATAAATAAAACACAAATACTGTTAAAGTATTTTTTTGGTTTTGTTATATTTCTTGAAAAATGACGGGAAAATGTTCAAATATTGCAAGCGCTTAGAGACGTTTTGGTATTTGAGAAGCAATCTTTGCCGTAAAAAACGATGGTATGTCGGCACATAACAGTTATATACAAATGTAAGATAAAAATAAAATAAACACCACTTCATCCAAAATAGGTTTTTTTTCATAAGCCCCCGGTGATTGATTATATATTTTCTTCCGGGATACTGAAATAGTTATTACTACAGGGATACGGAGGTAGCCGTTCAATGGTCTATCGATGCTACTTCTAAAATGAAGTAAAATAGCTTGATCCAAAAGGAGTAGATATGGGCACAATCCAACAGATAGCTCTCACATACACATGCACTACATACACAAACGTTTGATCCATCATTTGTCCATTGGAGGTTAGGTGTTTAACACCACTTTCAAAAATATTTCATTTACTACTTTTGTGGCTGAAATTGGAATACCCAGAGAAATCCACAAACCTGTCGCAAGTCACTGACAAACTTTATCACATAATGTTTTATCGAGTACACCTCGCCATGAATGGGGTTCAAACTCTCAACTTAAGTGGTGATAGGCAATGATTGCACAGGTAGTTGTAAATTCAACTACCATACGACCACGACGGCTCACGTTCAGTTAAGATGAAAGGTAATTGTTTTATTGATATTGATGGAATTTATGATTATCACTATTTATAAACTTTCTTTTCATATCAATCAATGAAAAGAATTGGTTTGCTGAAAGTATGTTTTTTGTTGGGGTTCATTGGATGGAATTTGTATCTCATGTGAAGTTCCGTCGATTGCAGACACAACGTTAGGCATATCAGAACAATACCTTTTCTTTTGCCATCAGACTGGGATGGTTGGCCACTGAATTCACATAACATTTTCATAAATTTTATAAAGTTTCCCCTTTTGCGTCCAAATTAAACTTTTAACTTCTATCAGGTCCATTCTCTTAAATCAACCTCCAATGGACAAATGATGGATCATAAGTTGGTGTATGTAGTGCATTGAAAATGCGTTCTGTCATGTGCATAAGTTATTGTTTGCATGATTGACAGACAATATTCATCATATTGTTTTCTAGCTTCTGAACTGTCGATCGAGAAAAAAAAATATTCTAGACAGGCAGCAAATAGCCAGTCAATGGGGTTTGTAATTAATATTTCGCATGCACAATAGCGACCCCACACCACAAGGTGTGGAAAATAGAAATATTCTTCTGTGGTTTAAATGCGTATTAACTGCATTACATGTAAACTGTATGATTCTGTTTGATAAAGTCCTTTAACTAGAACAGGAACAAAATGTTCACTTGAGTGAAATAGTATTGTAATAAAAGATCGTGAACGTGATGTACAAGTGTTAAAGAATGTCCAGGTATATTTTAAATGGGGTTGAAACAAGTCACCATTTGATATTAATTCGGTTGTATTTCATTTTGACGATTCTAATTACGGAAGACGACCACAACCATATTGTTTTTGATTGGATTATTATTATAGCTGTATAATAATGTATAATATCCTATTATTATTAGAATCCTAACATGACTGCGAATTTGACATAAATAAAATAACAAATGGCTTTCACTAGGAAAACGCCGACTTTATGTGAAAGGTACACCAGACAGCTATGAGGAACGAATCTAATACATCCCTTAGCGCGGGATGTAAAGGACACACTCCTTACACGTGAAAGACAACTTTCAGCAGATTCTGATAGCAACAGTTTATTAGGAGTGTTGTTGTTGGTTTGTCACAAAGCAAAATAATATCTACCATCTCCTCTTTTTCTAGTGACAATCAAAACAATCATACATAGACTCATGGCAGCGACAAACATTTTACCTACACGATTAATCATATGGTTGTAAACTTGTTCTCGTCATAAATATATATGAAATACTTGATTGTAAAACAATTATCTATCGACAACCACTTTCTATGGGATATCTGATTCCAAGGCTTGTTATCAGTTTATCAAAAAAACTAAAATAATTCTCACAGGGTCCTTGCTAAAATCGTTACACATTAAACATTTTGCTTCACACCATTTCCCAAAATATTTCCATATTATAAAAAAAGCGGTCTTTAAATATTGGACATTTTTTTTTATAGATTTGTGATGGTTGTCCGTAAAAATGAACTGGAATATATCATCGCATTGGTTGTCGTTAAGAATAAAGTACGGTTAAAAAAGTGTTTAAACAAATTTCAAATAAGACAAAGTTCTATTGTCCAAATAAATCTAGCTATTACTCTATTACTTCGTTAAGATTAATACCAAAATTTCTGAATAGATGCCCCAGGGACGGATCCAGGGGGTTCCACCCGGCACCCGGCGCCCCCCCCCCTCCCCGCTCGGCGCAATTTTTTTAAGTCCGCCCCCCCCCCCCCCCCCCCTAACTTGAAATCCTGGATCCGCCCCTGATATTAACCTCAATATGTACATTATCAATGTCATAGCAGACGATGAATCCAAAATTGGTCTGTATGAGATTTTAGGTGACGAAAAAATGAATTACGAAAAACTACAATTTGAACGTGAAATAATAGATGTGGTACGTAGTTCTTATATTTAAAGATGACATTTTTAGATCAGATTTCATGAGATCATTCATGCAATTTCAGCATCATAATATAACCTCTGACCAATTAAGCGATCAAAATAATGAGAAATGTTATCACGTGAAACAAACCGTCGAAAATGGGTGACGTTGTGACATTACTATTCGTTCACTTTAATTTCATAATACAGTTTCGGAACATGTTTTTATTCCTGAAATCATCCACATTGCATATTATGTCAAATGTATGCTGTGTTTATTGAGTTTTATTATGCTTTGTTTTTGTTTTTGTTTTTTTAATGATATGCATTATAATACAATGATACGTATGTTCTGTATAATGAAAACAATGACGTTCGTTGCTTTTCAGTACCTGAATTTGTCGATCCGCTGTGAGGAATTAGATACACATATTAAGTAACTGTATTTATTTCTGAAAAGCACATATTGTGAATACATTTTTGAGAAATTTTTATCGACATCTGAGGTGGGGCCGATTTTGGCCCTTATAGCTCCCAGTCCTTTAAAAAAATCTTCTCCTCGGAAACTACTGAGCCAATATCAACCAAATTTTGCTGAAATGATTCTTGGATGGCCCCCTTCCAAAATTGTGTCCGTTGATCCCGACTTCCAACCAAGATGGCCGCCAAGCTCAAAATAGAAAAAAGGGGGATGAAATTTTAATTGTCCATTGCTGCTTTAGTGTAAGTCAAAATGAGCTGAAATTTTAACTGCAGCTACATGGCAAGAAGTAGTTTAGCATATATTCCGGGTTTTTCTGTGAAATTTTTCTTTCAGCCGATATATACCGATTATGCAAATTAGGCATATTTTGATAAAAGATCACATTTAAATCTTCTCCTCTGAAACCGCTGACCCAAATTAAACCAAACCCGGTAGGGATGGTCCCTGGGTGGTTCCCTTTCAAAATTGTGTCCGACAGCCCCGCCTTCCATTCAAGATGGCTGCTGTTACTAAAAATAGAAATTTCTTCAATTGTCCATTGCTGCTTTAGTATAAGTCAAAATGAGCTCAAATTTGAACTGCAGCTACATGGCAAGGAGTAGTTTAGCATATGTTCGGGGTTTTTTTTTGAAATTTTTCTTTCAGCCGATTTATACCGATTATGCAAAGTAGGCATATTTTGATAAAAGATCCCATTTAAATCTTCTCCTCTGAAACCGCTGAACCAAATTTGTGTCTGGTGGTCCCGCCCTCTGACCAAGATGGCTGCACAGCTGTACTTAGTTTAACATAGGACCCTATGGGAAATTCACATAAAAACCATCTTGTCTGGAACCAGTAGCTCAATTAAAACCAAACTTTGATGGAATAGTCATTGGATGGTCCTCTTCCAAAATGGTGTCCGGCAGTTGCGCTCTCCCGCCAAGATGGCCGCCACAGTGCAGTTGCGTTGTTATTGAAAGCAGCTTTGATCCAGGTGAGCGATTACAGGCTCATGGGAGCCTCTGGTTATATTTTGAGGACATGAATGATATTGACAAGTCACATGATTGGAAGATGACAACATTTTATGAAACAAACAAATCAAAATTTAATCATACAAACCATGTGATATAACATTTAACAATGACTAACAAAACTGTTAATTATAAGTAGAAATAAGACTGTATTAATTTATATTTTGTAGATGATGGATTTTTATATTTTGTAAATAAAATATTTTTTGTTTATTTTGTGGACAAGATGGTATTGACAAGTCACAAACCACTGATATAATATTTAACAATGACTTACAAAACTGTTAATTATAAGTAGAAATAATTATATATTAATTAGTTGATAGCTTTAAATGAAGATTGTTTTTTATTTTGTGATAACAATATGTTTCCTCATGTGTATGTATTGTAGATAAAAGTAGTAAAATATAGATCTAATTAATTTTACTGGATAATTTTAAATTGAATTGCATTAATTATTGGAGTATAAAGTATGCTAATTAAAGGATTATTGCTAACATTGTACATTTTGAGGTGAAGCTTGGAACTTTTGCTCATTTACATTTAAGTACCTGTACCAAACCACCAAAATACTAGTAGTTGATTTGGGAATTGCTCCCAAAGTGTAGTGAGTTTTTTTTTTACATTTTATCACAACATTTGGATCATTTACAACAGTTGGAAAATTTAGAACATTCCGCTCATTTATATGGACAATTAACAACCGTTGGATGTTTTACAACATTTGGACAATATACAACAATTTGGTCATGTACAATATTTGAACTATTTAGATTAACAATAGTGTGATCATTTACAACATTTGGACAATTTACAACATTTGGACCATTCACAACATTTGGACAATTTACAACATTTGAACTATTAACAATATTTAGACCATTCACAATATTTGGACCATTCACAACCATTGGACTATTAACAATATTGTGATCATTTAAAACATTTGGATCATTCACAATATTTGGACAATTTACAACATTTGGATCATTACAATATTTGGACAATGTATAACATGTTTTTATAGAATATTGCATACATACAATTTATATATAAAGTATATCCTGTACAATGTGTCTATTTATAGCATATCAAATACACATTTATTATAAGTCCAATACATAACAGATATATCATGGCAATCGGAAACACACACATTTTTTTTTGGCCTAAAATTAAATAAAAATAAAATTCTAGATAATATATATTAAGGGTTTATGGTATTTAACGCCACTTTCAACAATATTTTAATTATATCGTGGCGATCAGTTTTATTGCTGACAGAGTTCCCAGAGAAAACAACAGACCTGTCGCAAGTCACTGACAAACTTTATCACATAATGTTGTATCGAGTACACCTCGACATAAATTACTTGCTGTTCCATATAATGTTCATCCTTAACAGCTTAACCTCATATTTTGCCTTATTAATAAAATGAGGGAAATTACATTTACAAGACATTATCAATACTGAGATCACTATGATAGTTTGATATTAAATCAGTTCCTATCACCACTAAAGTTGTGCGTTCGATTCCCGCTTTTGGCGAGGTGTACTCTATACATCTTTATCATGTTTATGTTATCAAGTTTTAGAGATTTATTGCAGATCAGTGGTTTTATCGATATTCCGGTTTCCTTCACCATATTGAACCACCATCTCATAGGTAACATATTGCTACAAGTGATGTTAAGCACTAATTAATCTAGCGATTTTAAATTAATAATGATCTTATGTGTATAAATTGTTAATGGTGGTTGTTAGTTAAACCTGATTATTCAGAAACAACACACACATAATTTTTACAATTTGTACGCACATAGAGAAAAAACATAGCAATTTTCTTAATCACCTGGCGTCTGTTGTCCGTTTATCATTTTCGTCAACACTTTATCTAACCTAATTATAAAGAATCATGGAAGTTGTCGCTCACATTAACCTCTCTTTGTCATTGATGGCCTTTTCAAATTTTAATGTTCTAATCAAAATCGCTGACACAGAATATTTACATTCTCACTTTTCAAATGTCTGGATTGATGCGAATCAACACTGAAATAAGATCCTGATGGACTCCCATGTCAAATATAAACTTTAGTACATTGTAAGAATATTTCTTCTTGCATCAAGTTTTTAGCTCACCTTCCCAATGGAAATGTCAGCTTTTGCCATCACTTGGCATCCGTCGTCCGTTAACTTTTCACATATTAATGTTCTCCTCCAAAACCGCTTGTCCAAATGAACAGAAACTTAGTAGCTATAGGAATCATCTATGGATGGTCTTCTATTAAAATTTCTCATTTTGTCTTGATCAGTTAAAAAACATGGCCACCACAGACAATTCTTGTTTCTGATTGGTTAATTTCTTAAAATTCTTCTCCTCTGAAACTCAGTTGCCAAATGAACAAAAATTTGGTAGGAAGCACCTATGGAAAGTTCTGTTTAAGGTTTCCTCAAAACAGAATGAAAAGTGAGCAACAAAGTGTTTTAGCTCCCCGACAGTGGCAGTTTTTAACATAGGAGCCTATTGAGAAATGAATAACAGCTTTTCTTAAGAAGAGTTTCAAGATACCAAAACCGAAAGGGGTAATACGAATCCGTAAATCGAAGGACAGACAACACAATGGCAAAAAAGGACAAAAGGACAAACAATGATCTACAAAGCATACAAATAAAACTAAAGATCGTGTAACACAAACCCCACTAAAAACCGGGACTGAACTTGGGTGCTCGAGAAAGGTAAGCCGTTCCTGCTCCACTAGTGGTACTCGTGTTAATCTGATTACAAATCCGGTGATAGTTCATGAATGAAGAAAGGACCGGTGTCATATGGTATTTTGACCCCCCCCCCCCTCATTTCTAATCAAGAGATAGGCAGGGGGTAAAAATACCATGGGTAGGGGGGTAAAAATACCATGGATAGGGGGGGTCGATGTACCATGGGTAGGGGATCAAAATACCATGGGTAGGGGGTCAGAATACCATGGATAGGGGGGTCGATATACCATCAGTAGGGGGTTGATATACCATGAGTAGGGGGGTCAAGATACAATGGGTAGGGGGTTGCTATACCATGGGTAGGAGGGTCGATTAGCTGCAATAATGTAGCTCCTGTGACAAACTTGTGTCTCGGCAGAGCTACAACGCGGTCCCATTCGTCACAATGGAGCAAAAAAAAAGTTGCAGTTGAAACATAAAAACTCACTATTTACGCTTCAAACATTTCATTATTACTATTACTGATGATCCCAGTCCTTGTTAAATCGGTTTGGCTGAGAAATATATGCTTTTCAAAGGTAGCAACAACCTTGTTCAAATTTATCGATCGTTTTCCATAACCGGAAACTACGGAAGGCGGAGCTTTTCTAAATATGGTATTTCTTACTACACGCTGATGTAAACATTCACGTCTCAAATCGCCAAATATGGTATCGACATCCAAATAGTGAGGCCGGAAATGACGAAATTCAAAATGTTCAGAGAGTTTAGTAAACATGGATTTTTATTTTGTGGGAATTACATTCTAAAATACTGGTAGGTGATAAAAACTGGACAAAAGAAAGGTTATGACTTATTATTGATAAATGCAGGCGTCAGAAACTCTGTAAGCGAGCGCAAAAAATCTCGGCGGCTGCTCCATTACGTGTAATGGCATCCCGTTATAACCCTTGCGAGTAAGCGAGCATTTAGGGTTTTATTATTAGAACTAGTGTTTTATCTACGGTATGTCCTTTTAATAGTATCTTCAATTACATATATTTCTTTTCGATAACCGCTTTCTGCATCGGTGGTGTAATAGTTAGCGTGCTCGCCTCGAGTGTGGTAGATCGTGTGTTCGAGCCCCGATCGGATCAAACCAAAGACTATACAATTGGTATTTGTTGCTTCTTCGCTAAGCACGCAGCGTTATAGGAGAAACCGCGGTCTTGTTTCAGTGACATAACACTTTAAAAATCCAACAAAGCGTGCTGGTCTAGTACAAAGCGGACCTCGTTGAAAAATAACTTGTTCGCGACATGATATAGCAAAGAAATTGCCGAGTTGGCGTGAAGCAACAATCACTCACACACTTCAAATTTTAAAAATACCTTCTTAGTTTGGCTTTCAAACAGTTTGGCCTTGGGCACACGCCCTCATACCTGATGAAGGTTATACCAGAAACGTGTCGTGTGCACTAAATATGATACCTACGTTGTGGCATTCTCTATCCAGAGTTGTCGTTCCTGCTACGCTACACAACATCTCTGTCAAGGCTCATTTTACAAGATTTTTGTAAAATTTAGAAACAGTAAAAAAAATGTACTTAAAATTGTTTTAATTATTGTAAATATCAATAAAGATGAAAATAAATCACTCATTTCAAATCAATTCTCTCTTAAAAATGACCCCCCCCCCCCCCCCCCCCATTTCTCGGAGAACTATTTTGCGGAGGTAAAACTTTATAAGTTAAAAACGATCACAAATCATTTTTAAGAGAGAATTTATTTGAAATGAGTGATTTATTTTCATCTTTATTGATATTTACAATAATTAAAACAATTTTTAGTACATTTTTTTACTGTTTCTAAATTTTACAAAAATCTTGTAAAATGGGCGTTGACAGAGATGGAGTGTAGCGTAGCAGGAACGACAACTCTGGATAGAGAATGACGTTGTGGATGTCATTATTCGTTAACAAATAGGAATATTGTGTTGGGCAATTAGTACATATTATCCGCATTAATTTGGATATTTTTTCCCGTGATGAATGGTAATAAAATGACTTGGTTGGTATCTAGTTACAAAACAATCACGTGACATTTACCTGTTTAGGATAATATTTCAGTTACATCTTACATTTCAAGTGAATTTCCACTCGGCAATTTCGAAACTATGTTAAATACCTGATTATTTCCTGTCATTTCACATCATCACTTAAGATTTTCGCCTGAAACAAAAATAAGATCCTTTTTTGAGAGATAAAACATCAGCAATTTTTTTCCTCAAATTTAACCAAAACTCACTGTCAGACAATTATTTTTTTTAATCTTTCATGTCAATTTACTTTTTTTTTTATTTTTTATAAAATTTGGCGACAGCATTAAAAAAAAACATACCCCCCCCCTCCCCCAAAAAAAGTTAAATGATAGGTCCGTTATAATATCAATGTTCCATTTCGACTTATGAACCTGAATTTTCGAACACAAATTTACATTTTGGATTTATTTACGATTTTTATTTACAAAAGGCGAAGAATAAAATGATACATCAAAAAGAGACACAGATTCATTTCTTGTTAAAAAAAAATCATAGATTTATTGGCAGAAAAGGCTAATATCAGATTAATACGAAATTTTATTTTCTGTCCACATGCACTATCACAATATTGAACACAGAACAATAAACATGATGTATTGTATATAGACCATTCCTATGGTGTCGCGGGTTCTATGGTTCTGTGTTATTTCAATCAATTTCCGCAGCCATATTTTTAATTTAATTACCACGGTACCATAGGACGTTGATATATCCTTACAAACTATAGCTTATGAATATACTTGTTTTCACAGATGAACGGGAATTATGGAATGTATGTTCCAAGCAAAACTAATCATGTAATTCATTTTCAGAACGTCCATTGTATATCGAATTTACAACACATATTGATTGATTGATTGATTGATTGATTGATTGATTGATTGATTGATTGATTGATTGATTGGTGTTTAACACCAATTTTACAACACCTATTAATAGGTCTGATGATGAACATATTCCGTATCTCGACACAATATCTTTTGGTGTGTCGTTAAACGGTTTAAAAAAAAAACTGTTTCCAAAATGGCGTGTGTAAATAAGCACAGTGACATAGTCCTCGATAATGTCTGCACAATTGTTCCATAGCAGCGGTACATCTGTACCAAGTGTTTTTCGAATCGACAAAATGTTCCCGAAAATTTGTATGTCCCTGTTATAAAGCATTTTACTCCAGAATCACTACTTATAATTAAAAAAAACGAACATGATAATTACAAGCTTAAATTTCATTTTGAGGAAAATTTCACAGTATTTCCGCACTCGTTATAACTGCTACTTGTTAGACAATATTTCCTTCCTCTATACAACTGCTATTTGTTAGACAATATTTCCTTCCTCTATACAACTGCTACTTGTTAGACAATATTTCCTTCCTCTATACAACTGCTACTTGTTAGACAATATTTCCTTCCTCTATACAACTGCTACTTGTTAGACAATATTTCCTTCCTCTATACAACTGCTACTTGTTAGACAATATTTCCTTCCTCTATACAACTGCTACTTGTTAGACAATATTTCCTCCCTCTATACAACTGCTACTTGTTAGACAATATTTCCTTCCTCTATACAACTGCTACTTGTTAGACAATATTTCCTTCCTCTATACAACTGCTACTTGTTAGACAATATTTCCTCCCTCTATACAACTGCTACTTGTTGGACAATATTTCCTTCCTCTATACAACTGCTACTTGTTAGACAATATTTCCTTCCTCTATACAACTGCTACTTGTTAGACAATATTTCCTTCCTCTATACAACTGCTACTTGTTAGACAATATTTCCTCCCTCTATACAATTGCTACTTGTTAGACAATATTTCCTTCCTGTATACAACTGCTACTTGTTAGACAATATTTCCTTCCTCTATACAACTGCTACTTGTTACACAATATTTCCTTCCTGTTACAACTGCTACTTGTTAGACAATATTTCCTTCCTCTATACAACTGTTACTTGTTAGACAATATTTCCTCC
This sequence comes from Bathymodiolus brooksi, assembly GCA_963680875.1. Taxonomy (NCBI): domain Eukaryota; kingdom Metazoa; phylum Mollusca; class Bivalvia; order Mytilida; family Modiolidae; genus Bathymodiolus; species Bathymodiolus brooksi. The sequence continues at coordinate 83,373,645 of OY804588.1, read as the reverse complement.
CTCTATACAACTGCTACTTGTTAGACAATATTTCCTTCCTCTATACAACTGCTACTTGTTAGACAATATTTCCTTCCTCTATACAACTGCTACTTGTTAGACAATATTTCCTCCCTCTATACAACTGCTACTTGTTAGACAATATTTCCTTCCTCTATACAACTGCTACTTGTTAGACAATATTTCCTTCCTCTATACAACTGCTACTTGTTGGAAGGTAATCGTATGTAGATGTATATTAATTAATACATGGGATTGACGTTTTTATAAGCGCTGTCAAAATATATCGTAATTGCCTTCTTTAAAATGTGCGTATAATGATATTTATATGATATCTAGGTTTCACGTTGCTTTGATATTCATATTAAGCCTCTTTATTGAAGCTTGTGAAAATGCTAGTTATACCGAAATTTGTCCACTCCATTTTTAACTTGATCTGTTAATTCTCAGAATCTGAGTAAGTAGAATTTGCATAAATTGTTAAACAGTATTTTTCTCATTGATTATCTAGGGGGGGAGTCTCTGCTTCTGTAATATTTGACCCCAAGCTACGCCCGTGACATATATCCCTATATCTCATTAAACCCGACATTGTTTTTTGTCAATTGCTATCGTAAAACAGTAATTTATAAGAATAGTGTTATTATTATATTATGGGTCTCGTTGATTTTTTTTAAGAATCTACAGTTGGAGTGTATTCTCCATTGCTTATTTTAATCACAGGGGCTCGTGGCACGGACTCACCACCCCCGTTTTTTCTAACTTTCTGTTTACAAATTTATTTTCAATAAAATTTCTTTATTTCTTTATTATTTCATCTCTTTTTCCTTATTTTAACTTGTTCGTGTCAATATTCATACAATCTTATGTTAACATCAAATTGCATGTGTCGACCCTAGATACTAATAATTATTAGTATCTATATAGGGTCGACACCACAGGCACTTGTTTCCGGCTATATCATGGTGAGAACAAGTTAGTTTTCATTGAGATGATGATGAGATCCGCTTTGTTCTAGACCAACACGCTGAGTTGGATTTTCATAGTGCTAGCTCACTGAAACAACAGTCCGCGGGTAGACATGTCGCTCCACTCTGACACATTATTCTGATTCCGAGCCAACCAGTCTTTGTTCTTACTCCTTAATGCTGCGTGCTTAGGGGAGAAGCCCACAAATACCAACTTCATAATCTTTGGTTTAACCCGACCGGGGCTCGAGGCACTCGAGGCGAGCACGCTCACCATTACACCACCGATGCCGCCTCTTTACTATTGACGTTTACGTGGTAAAGATATATACATTTCGCGGATTTTAAAGTTGATGCCTGTTCTAGGCCAATCAAGGCATTATCACAATCGAAACAATTTATTTTTGTGATTAATCAGTGGCGGATTTTAAGTTTATGCCGGTTTTAGACCAATCAAGGCATTATCACAATTGAAACAATCTATTGTTATGATTAATCAGTGGCGTAGCTTCAATTGAGACAACAGAGGCAGTTTCCTTAGTAAAAAAAACAACGACAAAATTAGGCGTTTCATTTGTTTTTTAGTATTAAGCAAATTCGTCATGCTCAGAGGTAATGTTAATTCAAATTTGTCCTATATTTTAATTCAAATATGCCATAACTGCTCGTTTAAAAACGAAAAAAAAAGTGTTGCATTACTTAACATGTCGGTGGCTTCCCAGACCCACCTGCCTCGGTAATATTTGACCCCATGCTACGCCTGCGGCCTTTCTTGGAAGTTTTAAAGGGTCGCTGTGCCTATAGTCGTATGGTAGTTGGATATACCTCTTATACCTATGAATGAGTTTTAAATCTCAGTTTGTAGTTTTGCCGGAAAAAAAAACTATGAGATCGGTTTGCCTTAGAAAACAGAGAATCACATTTTTGAGTGTAAATTTTAAATATAAGACAGACAGTACAAACAAATATAATTCAATCACAGACAAGACACAATAGTACACGACACATCCACTATCCATGTACATATTAAATCGAAAAAAAAAGAATGATACATATCCAGTCGTTTGCCATTTGCAGTTCCCTCCCTTTACACTACGTACGGAGCCTGTATGCAAGTCTGCCACGAAGAATACGATGTGCTTTGCGCTCTAGGGGTCATATATCAAAGTACTGAAGAATTCCGGTAAGTAAAATATTCTTTTATTACTTAACAATTGGATTTTTTAAATGCTAATGTGATTTAATGCATAGCGAAACGTCAGCCATTTTGCGAACCCATTCATGGCAAACGACTGGATATGTACTGTACTCTGTTCTATAAAATTAAAAAACCCAAAAAATACAACACTCGGAACAGTTCCCAAATCCAACAAGAAAAGCGTAGAAAAAGGGAAATTAATACACCTAACACAAATACAATACCACTCACTCACTTTATTGGCTTGGGACAGACACTTCAATAAAAAGTGGCGGGGTTAAGCTAGTTGAATTTTATTTTTTGTCAATACACCAACATCTACCGACATTCTGTATGGTGTCATGTCAGGTAGTCAATACGCTAACATCTACCGACATTCTGTATGGTGTCATGTCAGGTAGTCAATACACTAACATCTACCGACATTCTGTATGGTGTCATGTCAGGTAGTCAATACACTAACATCTACCGACATTCTGTATGGTGTCATGTCAGGTAGTCAATACACTAACATCTACCGACATTCTGTATGGTGTCATGTCAGGTAGTCAATACACTAACATCTACCGACATTCTGTATGGGGTCATGTCAGGTAGTCAATACACTAACATCTACCGACATTCTGTACGGTGTCATGTCAGGTAGTCAATACACTAACATCTACCGACATTCTGTATGGGGTATTGTCAGGTAGTCAATACACTAACATCTACCGACATTCTGTATGGTGTCATGTCAGGTAGTCAATACACTAACATCTACCGACATTCTGTATGGTGTCATGTCAGGTAGTCAATACACTAACATCTACCGACATTCTGTATGGTGTCATATCAGGTAGTCAATACACTAACATCTACCGACATTCTGTATGGTGTCATGTCAGGTAGTCAATACACTAACATTCTGTATGGTGTCATGTCAGGTAGTCAATACACTTTCATCTACCGACATTCTGTATGGGGTCATGTCAGGTAGTCAATACGCTAACAGCTACCGACATTCTGTATGGTGTCATGTCAGATAGTCAATACACTAACATCTACAGACATTCTGTATGGGGTCATGTCAGGTAGTCAATACACTAACATCTATCGACATTCTGTATGGTGTCATGTCAGGTAGTCAATACACTAACATCTACCGACATTCTGTATGGTGTCATGTCAGGTAGTCAATACGCTAACATCTACCGACATTCTGTATGGTGTCATGTCAGGTAGTCAATACACTAACATCTACCGACATTCTGTATGGTGTCATGTCAGGTAGTCAATACACTAACATCTACCGACATTCTGTATGGTGTCATGTCAGGTAGTCAATACACTAACATCTACCGACATTCTGTATGGTGTCATATCAGGTAGTCAATACACTAACATCTACCGACATTCTGTATGGTGTCATGTCAGGTAGTCAATACACTAGCATCTACTGACATTCTGTATGGTGTCATGTCAGGTAGTCAATACACTAACATCTACCGACATTCTGTATGGTGTCATGTCAGGTAACCTTTCATCCATCTTTATAGCATCTACCGACATTCTGTATGGTGTCATATCAGGTAGTCAATACACGAACATCTACCGACATTCTGTATGGTGTCATGTCAGGTAGTCAATACACTAACATTCTGTATGGTGTCATGTCAGGTAGTCAATACACTTTCATCTACCGACATTCTGTATGGGGTCATGTCAGGTAGTCAATACGCTAACAGCTACCGACATTCTGTATGGTGTCATGTCAGATAGTCAATACACTAACATCTACCGACATTCTGTATGGTGTCATGTCAGGTAGTCAATACACTAACATCTACCGACATTCTGTATGGTGTCATGTCAGATAGTCAATACACTAACATCTACAGACATTCTGTATGGGGTCATGTCAGGTAGTCAATACACTAACATCTATCGACATTCTGTATGGTGTCATGTCAGGTAGTCAATACACTAACATCTACCGACATTCTGTATGGTGTCATGTCAGGTAGTCAATACGCTAACATCTACCGACATTCTGTATGGTGTCATGTCAGGTAGTCAATACACTAACATCTACCGACATTCTGTATGGTGTCATGTCAGGTAGTCAATACACTAACATCTACCGACATTCTGTATGGTGTCATGTCAGGTAGTCAATACACTAACATCTACCGACATTCTGTATGGTGTCATATCAGGTAGTCAATACACTAACATCTACCGACATTCTGTATGGTGTCATGTCAGGTAGTCAATACACTAGCATCTACTGACATTCTGTATGGTGTCATGTCAGGTAGTCAATACACTAACATCTACCGACATTCTGTATGGTGTCATGTCAGGTAGTCAATACGCTAACATCTACCGACATTCTGTATGGTGTCATGTCAGGTAGTCAATACACTAACATCTACCGACATTCTGTATGGTGTCATGTCAGGTAGTCAATACACTAACATCTACCGACATTCTGTATGGTGCCATGTCAGGTAGTCAATACACTAACATCTACCGACATTATGTATGGTGTCATGTCAGGTAGTCAATACACTAACATCTATCGACATTCTGTATGGGGTCATGTCAGGTAACCTTTCATCCATCTTTATAACATCTACTGACATTCTGTATGGGGTCATGTCAGGTAACCTTTCATCCATCTTTATAACATCTACTGACATTCTGTATGGGGTCATGTCAGGTAACCTTTCATTCATCTTTATAACATCTATCGACATTCTGTATGGGGTCATGTCAGGTAACCTTTCATCCATCTTTATAACATCTACTGACATTCTGTATGGGGTCATGTCAGGTAACCTTTCATTCATCTTTATAACATCTATCGACATTCTGTATGGGGTCATGTCAGGTAACCTTTCATCCATCTTTATAACATCTACTGACATTCTGTATGGGGTCATGTCAGGTAACCTTTCATCCATCTTTATAACATCTACTGACATTCTGTATGGGGTCATGTCAGGTAACCTTTCATCCATCTTTATAACATCTACTGACATTCTGTATGGGGTCATGTCAGGTAACCTTTCATTCATCTTTATAACATCTATCGACATTCTGTATGGGGTCATGTCAGGTAACCTTTCATCCATCTTTATAACATCTACTGACATTCTGTATGGGGTCATGTCAGGTAACCTTTCATCCATCTTTATAACATCTACTGACATTCTGTATGGGGTCATGTCAGGTAACCTTTCATTCATCTTTACTGAAAGGTCCACTCATTTGCAAAATATATTGACCAATCGGACAACATCTCTCAGCTTGTGATCGTGATCGTGATCGTATGGTAGTTGGATTTACAACTACCAGTGCAATCAGTGCCTATCACTACTAAAGTTGTGAATTCGAATCCCACTCATGGCGAGGTGTACTCGATGCAACATTATGTGATACAGTTATCAGTGATTTACTGCAGGTCGTAGGTTTTCACCGTATACTCCTGTTTCCTCCACCAATAAAACTTACCTCCACGGTATAACTGAAAAATAAAACCCAATAAACCTTAACCCTCTCTCAGCTTTTTAATGGGTTTTGAATACCTCAAGGTTTGGGAGGCTGTATATGGGATGCACTTAGATTCAACAAACATCTAATGTTTTGTTATATTTTATTGGAATTTAAGCGCAAGAATGAAACAGAAAATAAAAAAGACAATCCCTTAATTTACGATATTGGATTTGCGTCATGCATAACATGGTGTAGAAGAGAACGACCATTTAACTTGTTTTTTTACAACAATTTATGTCGCCATATTTTATAGACAAATATTGACATGAAAGATAATGCTAAAACATTAATATTCTGACCCTGCAGTTTTCAACGAAAATTTTTGGTCAAAATTTGATTCTAATACCGATTTTTCATGTAAAATATTTGTTTCGCGTGAACAGAAATTTCCTTGCACGGCAGAAAACAGTCCTCCTTAAAAAAATTAAAATGGTTGATCCCCGATGTTCCGTTTTAACCAGAGTATTAATTCTGATACATTTTGAATGTTCAAATCATCAGGTCATATCAAAGTACTAACAATACTGATTTGTCAGACCTCCAACAAACATATCTATTGATACGCAGATATAACAATGGTCGCAAGCAATCATTATGTCACAAAATCAGGATATACATTGCAATTATACATATTTGGCTAATTATCTTTTCGGCATATAACACGCGTCGTGCGCACTAAATCAGATATCTACGTTTTCATTACAAAACCACATGGAACTGACCCAAAATAGGCCATCATGTAATCAGATTGTTGAATCGAACATATTGTCTGGTTATAAATGGAAAGAATAGTGTTATACGTCAAATAAGATACATTTGTCAGATATAGTTTAAAAGATTTTTGGTGTCCTTTGTGTTATTAGTCAAAACCGGCTACAAATTCCCTTTTCATCACTGCAGTAACTGGATGTATAAAACAGCTATACACTAATAGTCGACAATATATAGACAATAATAACAATACGAACCATTCCTACTCTCTCCATTTTCAGCCGCATCGGTGATGTATTGGTTAGCGTGCTTGCTTTGCGTTTGAGCGCCTTTCGTCAACTTCTAGAACTGGATGCAGGGGTGCAATTTTTTTAAGTGCTCCCCCCTAACTTGAATTCCTGGATCCGCCCCTGGGATGTATAAAACAAAGTAATACACTAAGTGGTTGTTAATATAGCCAACCATAGCAATACGAACCATTCCTCTTTTCAACTTCAGCCGTATCGGTGGTGTAATGGTTGTCGTGCTCGTCTTGAGTTCGAATCCCGTTCGAGTCAATTCAAAGACTATAACATTGGTGTTTGCTGCTTCACTGTTAAGCACACGAACTGTTGTTTCGGTGAGCTAGCATGGTATTAAATTCCAAGCAATCGTGTTCGTCTGGGACAAAGCGGACATCGTCATCTCATAGAAATATAACTTATTCTCGCCATGTTATGGCTGAAATATTGGTCACTTGGTGTTAAACAATAATCACTCACTCTGTCCAACATCAATCTTTCAAACGCACGACAACGAAAGAAGCAGATGGGAATGTAGGTCCTGGATTTGGACAGTCTAAATAAAAAAAAAAAAATTTATGTGATGTTAATCCGGTTAATAGGCTAACATCCCAACTCCGTCTTGATATCTAGATTCCCAACCGCGAACAAACAATATTAAACAACAATAAAAGAAAAATCCAATGATTCGCTTCAACACAAAAGAACACAAAATACAAGAGAAATGATGACACCATAAACGTGGACATTACAAAAGTAGAAATATTTTGCACCATTATCAGTAGACATTTTTATCCCGTGCTCACAAAGTGTCGGTGGTACAGTTTTGCGACACATGACCCTTGCATCGGGACGATTGTATATTTCTACCCACATTTACCGAAATGTTCAGTATTATCAACAAATTATTTTTTTTTGTCCTAAGAGTGGTGGTTTTTAACCAACATATGTTTACCTTCCTATCTAGTAGTCAATTAAGTAACTACGAATATTCATATAGTGATTGTTATTGTGCTGTCCATGTTTATGTTGTCATTCATGTTTGTTATAGTATGTGATCTTTTTGATTGGAAACTAATCTGTGCAGATTTTTATCGTTTGTTTATATGTGTATTGCCATTGGAGATCCAGTTATCAAGAGGTGAGGGTCGTGATCCAATTAATCGGTTTAAACCCGCCACATGTTTGTGCTTGTCCCAAGCCTGGACCTGGATTTCCAACAGTCCAGTGAGTTAATAAAGGACGAAGTCCTTTTAACTGCAGGCTGTACGATTGTTCCTCCTATGCATCTATTTATAACCAAATATCTTTTCACCGGAAGTTTTAAAAATAGATCAATTGATATTTAGAAACGCAAAAAATATATATTTCAATGAAAAATGCCCATTTCTTTAATTATTTACTCTATGCAAAATCGAAATAAACTTGAAATAAAATTCTAATTAAAAAATCTCTTTCTACGAGATTCTCGGCGGAAGAGCAGCGTAGGTAAAATGAACGGAACAGCCATAAGTCAAAGAGAGATAACTCCAGCCAAATAATTAAAAAAAAACTTTAAAAAGTACTTGGAAAAAAAATAATACATTCCCTTCTCACCCCTCCCTCTTAAAATTATAGGACTTGGTCCTTCAAACAGGTTGTCCCTGTCTCATATTATGGGAGGTAATTGTTCGTTTTGTTGATATTGGTGTAATGTTGACCGTAGTTAAACTTTCTTTTTATAAGCAATTAAAAATCAAAATCTGGATATGAAAGTCCAATTGTAATTAAACAAAATCAAAGACTACATTAACGCTCCACAATAGTTTATGTTTGTCTACTGGTCCAAGGATGTTTGAATTTGAAAACTTACATAATTTTGCCATTTATCCTGCACTTGTTCTTTTTGAACAAGCAAATTGTATCGACTGGATAAATTTTTGTAATACTGACCGAAATTTAACTTTTTCTGGTACTCTTTCCACATATTACCTGTTGAGCTTTGCGAACCTAATTGTAAATCCAGTTCACTTTCTGTTGACAGAAAATATCAAAATTTATTATCTAATTCAAAATATAAACGTCAATGAATTAATGTGATTTTTCTGCAGGATAAACACAATATTAATGGCAGTGTCTTAAAATATTCGGCATAAAACTGGAGAAAGGCTCTGTGAACCTCGTCTTTATCCCAGTTTTTAAACCTCATACTTTATATTTTAAAGCACTGCACTAATATTGTCTATTAAAAAGGGAAATAATATATATATATCATTTATCATCCCGAGGCATGAATCCCGTGCTCACAAAAAGTTCGTGGTACACTTTTTGGACACGTGACCCTCACATCGGGACGATCGAATATTTGTACCAACATTTGACCAAATTTTTATTATTATTGACAAATTGTAGGAAAATCCGGACAATTTGAACACTTTAAGGATAATGCAACCATCTGATTACCCCTAAGGGCCTTTGGTATCTTCAAACTCTTCTTTCGCACGGGGTTTTATTATGTGCCGAATCAAAATAAAGTTTTCTTATCTTATCTTATATAAGTTGACCATTTATTGACAAACAGTATTACATGTCTTAGACTCGCTTTAAATGGCTGGATCGTGATAGGATCGTGCTAGAAGTACATCAAAAACATTTCTCTCCTATCTTAAGACAATTACCCTAAATCTTAGATGTCAACTATTGACTTCATCTATGATAAAATTTCTGGCATAAATTTAAGATTTAAAGTGATTTTAATTTAGAACAATAGGTGTCGAGTTGTTTGTTGATTAATTGATAATATTTTATTGCTGACGGCGAAGAATGTTTTAGAACATGAGTATTGTAAATTTACAAAGGTTGTGAATCAGATAAAATTGCGATTAAAAAAATGACCCATTCAAGGCTGTATGCACTGTTTTTGTTTGTTTGTTTGTTTGTTTTTTAATTATTATATAATATTGAATACCAAGGACACGTTCATTAAATATAAATACCACGGTCACGTTCATTAAATAATAATACGAAATAAATATTTCTTCTTAAATGTACGGTATGATCATATGGCCGCGGTCGTATGATAGTTAGATTTAAATCTGCCCATACAAACCACATCGATGGTGTCATGTTTAGCGTGTGGTAGATCGTGGGTTCGATCCCCGGTCCGGTTAAACCAATGACTGTTAAATTGGTATTTGTTTCTTCTCTGCTAAGCACGCAGTATTAAGGAGTAAGAGCAACGACTGGTTAGCTATCGTGTGCGCGACATGGAACGACTTATCTATTTACAGATTGTTGTTTCAGTGAGGTAGCACTATAAAATCCAACTGAGTGCGTTGGTGTCACCTAAATGTAATTGAAGACGAGGAACACTTCTTCTTTCATTGCCAAAAAAAAATCGAATTATTAAGAAAGGAATTTTTAACCCAGATTGAAAATTTGTACCCAAAATTGATGGGAAATAATCATATTCAAAATCTCGATTTTTTTTTTATCTTCTTCATGTCTTATGCAACTTGCTGCCCCTTTCATTCATAAAGTCATTAGCACTGAGGAGAGTGGACTCAATATAGCTGTATAATTATTATGTTTGTTTTAATGTATGATTGATTTGTATGTTCATGTTTGTATATGTATATATATCCATGTTTGTATGTTTGTTGTATGCCATCAATCCTATAAGGGTATACAATAGCATTACTAAAGTATATAACAAAGTGGACTTCATTATTATCATCTCATTGACATGTAACTTGCTATCGTCATGATATAACTGACAAAAATGTTCATTTGTCGTTAAACACCACTCAACCACTATCTTCCTATGCAATAATATAGTATTATTACGTGATGTTTTTCATATTGGCCTAGTTATAGGTCCGAGGCCTGCTGTATTGGCCTGAGGCGCAGCCGAACGCCAATACAGCAAACCGAGGACCTATAACTAGGCCAACATGAAAAACATCACGTAATGATACCTTTATTAATTAACCAGTCCAATATCTCTCGGGATTTTTCCTTGCAATTGTCGAAATGTCTAGCAGATTCCGATCTAGTTGTTATTGGACTGACTGGAATTGGGCCAATACGGAAAATATCCGTATTGGACTGGTTTTTGCCGTATTGGCCCAATGAATGTTTTTATATTGTATTGGCAGATTTGATCATATAAAGGCTATTATTACGTGATGTTTTTCATATTGGCCTAGTTATAGGTCCGAGGCCTGCTGTATTGGCCTGAGGCGCAGCCGAAGCCCAATACAGCAAACTGAGGAGGCCAATACAGCAGGCCTCGGACCTATAACTAGGCCAATATGAAAAACATCACGTAATGATACCTTTATTAATTAACCAGTCCAATATCTTTCGGGACTTTTCCTTGCGAATGTCGAAACGTCTAGCGGGTTCCGGTCTAGCTGTTATTGGACTGAATGGAATCGGGCCAATACGAAAAATATTATACGAAGCTGCATGGACGCGGCCGAGACACACATTCATGTCATTAAGGGGACGACCATTTAACTTTTAGGATGGTTTTTTTCTGATTTATTATGTGGTGAAATTTTAAAGAAACAAAATAAATTGACACGAAAGATGCAAAAATATCATTAATCCGGCCCTACAGTTCTTAACGAGAAATTTATGATAAAAATTTGAAGGGAAATTACTGATTTTTTTTATGTCCAAAAAATAAAAATCTTATTTTTGTTTCCTGTGAAAAAATATATCGCTGTGGGGGAAATGATTAGTTTTCTGTGTAGTGTTTTGTAGATCAGTGATTGTCCTTTTTCTTTTGGTCATTGTATTGCATGCCCTTGCGCTTGGGGATCTTAAAACTCTTCTTGCATAATATTAACGTTGCGGTGGCGTAATGGTTTAGCACACATGACTGCCGATAACAACATCGTGAGATCAATATTTTATTCTTACTTATTACAATAAAGTATGGAAAAACAAACAATATATTTGATAATGTATAATTCATCTAATATAGTATATATAGCGATATAACGTGCATGTTTTAACATAGTAGACGGATGTAAGGTTTGATTTACATATTCGGTATTTTCTTTATAATGGTCCTTTTGTTATCCTTACTAATAATTTCATTGATATAGTCTATCGTTTATGAGTCAGTGCTAAATGTGTAGTATTAATTGGAATTTTAGTGGTATGATTTTACTTTAATGAGTCATGACCGATAATACATTATTACCAAGCATTCTATAATCTATCACGTTTTACTTTTCTCAACAAAAAAAGTTTGAAGATACCGTAATTATAAATTACCGTCTTCCAATCAAAGTATACTACCGTATTTGTACCCTTAGACATATCAGAATCGAAATAAATCATGGAAGCCAGAATGTGTTTTGAGTTTTAACATGGATTGGCGGATATTAGTAAATTGTATTCCTCGCTTCTGGCTCGGGATAAAATACTATTCTCTGATGTTCTCGTGGCAAGTAGAATTTTGATTGGCTAAAAAGGTACTTTTAAGAGCTGTTCTCTGTAAAAATCTAAAATTTCTGAAGGATGGTTCTGGGTGAGGTAATAGATTCCAAAGATTTTTGTGTTATGACACTCTTTTTAAGTGGTGGTTATGAGAATAACAAAATTTTTACATTTTTGTACTCCGTTGCTATGGAAACCGAAAACCCCAATTTATTGGGCCAAATTTCAGCCCAAAATCCTCATAATTGACCATTTTCATGTTTGTATTTTAGAAAAGCTAGACTAAACACAGCTCAAATGCCAACATAATATTCATAATACTGGAATTGGGCCAATACGGAAAATATCCGTATTGGACTGGTTTTTGCCGTATTGGCCCAATGAATGTTTTTATATTGTATTGGAAGATTTGATCATATAAAGGCTAATAAATCAAAGTTAATTAACAATTGTCTGTATTATTTTCTAAACACATGGCGGGGCGTACTCGATACAACGTTACGTGATTAGATTTGTCATTGGCTTCCGGGATTTTTTTTTTTTTTTTGGTATACTACGCTTAGCTGGATTTTTACATTGCCTAGCTAACTAAAACAACAGTCCGTAGGTAGACATGTCACTATATTCGGAAATATTTCATGTATTTGTAAACAGTGCCGATGCACTCACACAAACATTAACGTTTATGTACAGTTTGTTAGTACATCGGCATCGTTTACACGTGCACGAACTCGTGAAAATATTCGCTTAATCCCATAATAACGGTTTAAGCTTGTCACCTATCAATCGGATAGAATTAAAGGTGTTCCAAACTCTATACTCGATCAAATGTCAACTGTTTTATTATTAATATTAGTACAAGTACACGCACAATTAAGGTTCGCTAGTACACGTGGACTTTTTCTTATTCCTTATTCAATGTTACGCATTCCCTATTCGATGTCGAATAAGTAGCGGATTAGTTATTTCTTATTCAATGTCGAAGAAGTAACCAGTTACTTATTTCACATTGAATCGGGAGGGGGCGGGGGGGGAGGGGGGGGGGGGGGGTAAGGAATGGGTAACTAATAACTTAATGCAACAGTATAACAAGACAAGAGTAGTAAAAACCGACTTAAATGATGTAATAAAAGAACACTTAAAACAATAAACACCAACTGTGTTGTTGTACATCCTTTATACGTATGATTGATTGGGTTAAGGTTTATATAATGCTTAGTGCCACTTTCAACAATATTTCAGTTATATTGTGGCGGTTTATACGTATGAGATACGTTGTAGTGCATTCTTTATACGTATGATTGATTGGGTTAAGGTTTATAGTGTTTAGCGCCACTTTCAACAATATTTCAGTTATATTGTGGCGGTTTATACATATGAGATACGTTGTCAACACCAATAGCATGTCAAAAGTCAATAAATTATAATGCTGTCAAAATATTTACAAAATAAATACAATTTTTAATACCTCGTATAAGACGTTTTATTGTAAATTTAAATATTAATTTAAAGAATACTATCTCAAAAGAAAACACGGTCATGATTTCTCTAAACAATAAATATATTTTAACTATATAAAAGATAAGACTCTTATAAGATCATCGCTAAATAATTGAGTCCAAATATCTATCTATAACCTAAGTCCGTCCTTTAACTGTTTGTCTTATAAAGGTAGCTATGACATGATCATTCAGAAGCTGAATACCGAATCATTCAAAAAAAGAACAGTACATAAAAAAATAGAACAATGGCCTAGCTTTGCCTGATATACCATAAAAAGAGGTTAAGCTTACTTTCTTACACAAATGGTACATGTCTAATTACTACAAAAGGGTTAATGCTTACTTACTGCAAAAAAGGATGTATGTTTACCTTTGCCGGTTTAACACCGCCACCGTGACATTTGTGTGCCTGTCACAAGCCAGGGCATAGATTTCCCACGTCATGTGTCGTGGTCCTTTTGTATTCAGAGGTTTGAGATGAGTGGTGATGTTTTTATTGGTGGAATTGTTGGCCATCACTGTTTAAACTTTCTTTTCATATTTTTTTGCAAAAGGGATACATGCCTACTTTAATACAATACGTAATGTAATTCCACAAAAAGTGTATGCATACTTTACTGCAAAATGGTATATGTATATCCAAATCTTTCTGTATCTGAGATAATTCGTTAACAACCAAACTATCCTTAATTCGCCACTGACCCAACTGATATCGTCTGCCAAATGAATGTACCCATGCCCCGGCTTAATCAGCCACTGACTACCGGTGTCGTCTGCCAAATGCATGTATCAATGTCCATAATTCACCACTGACACGCGTATGGCTGGTGCCGTCTGCCAATTACATGTATCAATGTCCATAATTCGCCACTGACACTGCTGGTGTCGTCTGCTAAATACATGTACCCATGTCCATAATCCGCCACTGACATCTGCCGTCGTCTGCCAGATACATATGTCCATAATCCGCCACTGACACTGAGCCACTGGTGTCATCTGCCAAATTTATACATATACCCATGTCCATAATCCGCTACTGACATCTGCTGTCGTCTGCCAGATACATATATACCCATGTCCGTAATCCGCCACTGACATCTGCTGTCGTCTGCCAAATATATGTACCCATGTCCATAATCCGCCACTGACACTGAGCCACTGGTGTCGTCTGCTAAATACATGTATCAATGTTTCGTTTTTTCAGTTGTTTATGTTACGTGACATTCTTATTGAAAATTAAATACCAAAAAACTGTAATAAATAAAAGAATTTGATGTTCACCGTTACTAGTCACCCCAAGGTTTAAGTAAAGAGTAAGTGAAAGTCTATTAACGATTTTAAGGAGACAAAATCTTAAATTTGGTAGTTTAAACAATGAACTAAGCAAATTTAAAGATATTTGTCTTATCATTGTTTATCGAGACAGCATGGGGTAGGAAAATATAAAAACATATCAAATATTCACGTGTCTTCCTCGATTGTAAACTGATAGAACTGACGGAGCGAATTTGATTGAATTTATCATTATCTGTAAATATTAAGTTTTATTTTATCTTGTGCTTAGGAACAATTAGCAACAGGGGGTAATTACCGATCAGAAGAGGCCAAATTTGGGGATCTGACCCCCACAAAGAAGAAAAAGACGATGATTAATTAAATACATATATGTTAACATGGAAAATGCGAAATTACAGTCAATCGTTTGTCATCTTCGCTAGCCAAGGGTTACGATCCGCTTTACTCGAGTAGAGCGAATCGTAACCCTTGGCTAGCGAAGATGTCGTTTTGTATGCACGTGGTATATATTTTCCAAATTAACCATCAAAAATGCGTGTTTTTTTAAATTTACGCATTGTTTAAATTAAAATGCATCAAATACGTATTACATGCATTGTATTTAAACACCAATTTAATTAGTTCCCGGGACCGTCGTGGTCGTGATTGTATGGTAGTTGGATTTATAACTACCTAAATGTGTATGCAATCAGTGCCTATCTCCACTAACGTTTTGAGCTCGAATCCTTCTCAAGCGAGGTGTACTCAATACAACATTATGGGATAAAGTTTGTCAATGTCGATAATATCCTCCGTGTACTCCGGTTTCCTCCACCAATACAACTGACCACCACGATACATTTGTGTATATAACAAAAATATTGTTGAAAGGGGGGTTAAAACACTACAACCCTAACCATAATTAGTGCCCCCCAGAACAGTTATTAAAAACAGAACTGATACTTTATCGTATTCGAAATAATAATTCTATATTACTTATTTTTGTCTTTATTAAACCGTAAAGTATTTTAATTCTGAAGAAAAATATATACTTATCTATCTTTAATCTAATTTAAATTGAATAGATAAATATTACTTATAACTGTTGATCCGTACAACATAACATTTGTTGCATTGACTGGTTTACCTCCGCCACGTTAATTACAATTATTGTGTCCGAATTATCGTCATAATCTTCTAAAGTCAGGTCAACAATAATTATGGATTATGATCTTGTATTTGTGTATTAGTAGTTAAATTATCTATAATCAAATTATACCTGATGCGTAAATTTACCTTTTGTTTAAATAACTGGAACTGGGGGTATATATTAAAGGTATACAGATACGAAAGAACGTGACATAATATACACTGAGCTGCGTCAAGTAGGTAGCAATTAACAATACATCTTTAAATCCGAAAATTTTGCTGCAGCAAAGATGAACGGCGGAAAAGGAGACAATTTTCATGTGACACATAATTACATTTTAGAAAATGATGTGAGATATATGTACAGTGGGAGCCCGTTGAGCATGATGTACAGGAATCCAGATTATCCAAATTTCGATATGTTGCGTTTGAAACGTGAAAGCACGCAATTCCGAAGAACTATTTTACAAAATAACAGAAGTGATACATTTTTAGTGCCAAGAAACCCAGCTTTGAGATCTTTTTCCCGGCATACTATCAATGGCATGGTAACCAGAATTAATCGAGCAACCATAGCTAGAGTAGGAATCTCTGACGAAAATTTAGACAAACTTAGATGCAAAGAAGATGTGATGGAACCGGATAAATCTGGATTTGCATCTTACCGGAAATTGCCGAAGGCAGAGGTGGACAAGATCGTAGAACGGCTTCTGAAAGAGAAGACTGTAATGAGCTCAATGAAGGAATACAAAGCGCCCTTACCACTTATGCATGGATTGTCGACGACTTATACAAAATTGGCAAATTCTAAGGCATTGAACGGTCTTGTGTCCGTTAGAGTGTAATGGAACGACCTGATTACTTGCAATATGTAAGTACATTTAATGCAATTTGTGTCATAATCAATGAGCCCCATGAGACTTTTTAAGAGGCCGTCATGGTATCGATCGTGTGGTAGTTGGATTTACAAACTAGTATACCTATGCAATCTGCTCATCAAGGTCTAACGTCGTGTCACTAGCGGAGCAGGAACTGAATACCCGTCTAGATCACATGGATTCACCCTGTTTTTATTCAGTTTTCTTTGTAGTAGTTTGTAGATCATTGTCTGTTCTGTTGTCGTTTTTATTTTTACCATTGTCTGTCCCTCTTCGTTTACCCCTTTAGTATCTTCTAACTTTTCTTGCGAGTTCGATTCTCGCTCGTTGAGGTTAAATATTTTTGAAAGTGGGATGAAAACACCGGTAACGCCTTTTTTCTTCAATAAAGGGTCTCCAATTTTCTTAAGATACCGTGTAATGAACATGCAAGTATCAATGACACCCATCATCATTTTGATAAACAAATTAAATCTAGCACAAATGAAGACCACCACACGCTCCCGGGTCTTGTTTTTTATATAGGCTGCAATGAGGAAAAACAACAAAAGCAGCCGGTATTCTCAAGACTCAGAATTTGAAATGCGATATTGTATTCGATGCGAAGTGAAGATTCAGCTTATTTCATTGTTTTAATGATATTTTTGTAACATGAAAGCATTCTTTTCCTTGGATCTTTTTCTGGTTTATATACCCGAAATGTAAGCATCAGTTAAGAACTATGAAAGAATACACTCAGATACAAGATATTGCACACTTTAAATCTGGGCTGTAATTTAATTACTCTCACTCTCAGAAAGACGTGCAATAATCAACGACCTAGATATTATATTGCATGACTTAATGTTACACATCATTTATACCACGCATCAGGTGCTCTAAGAAAAGATTGAAGATACTAAAGGGGGTAATCAGGGTCCGTAAATCGAAGGACAGACAAAGCAATGGCCAAAAGAAAAAAGACAAAAGAATAAGCAACGATCTACAAAACATTACACAGAAAACTACGAGCACCACGAACCCCATTAAAAAACGGACATAGACTCAGGTGCTCCGGAAGGGTAGGCATTTCCTGCTGGGAATTTATAACGATCTGACCATAGAAATCTGCAACCATGGGTAATGTCTTGAACCCTTAACACCTGAGGTGGACATCGGTCGGTGTACACCTGCAATTAAGGATTATACACCTTAAACACAGTAATCTGTGCATATGACATTATTTTACAATTAACATGGGAAGTAAGTAAAATAAAAAAGAAAGAAAGTGAGTAATTGTTGCTTAACCTCTAGTGGCCAATTTTTCAGCAATATCACGACGAGAACAAGTTACATTCGACGAGATGACGATGATGTCCGCTTTGTACTAGACCAATGCGCCTAGTTTGATTTGTATAGTGCTAGGTCACTGAATTAAGAATCCATGTGTAGACTTTTCGCTACATTCGGACATATTATCCTGATTCCGAGCCAACCAGTCTTTGCTTTAACTTCCAAATATAGCATGCTTAGTAGAAAGGCAGGAAATACAAATTTTATAGTCGTTGGTCTGACACGACCGGGGCCCCAGCCTACTATCTACCGCACTCAAGACGAGTACTCTTATCATCACCGATGTGGTTTATCATAAAAAAAAGAATTATTGCAAACTCGTTAAAATACTAAATGGAGGCAACGTATCTCAACATTATAACAATGGATAGACTTCAATAGGAAAGATTTGTTTTATACAAAACAGTAAATGCTGAAATAGTTTGATTATTTTGTTTACAATGTAAGTTTAAAGGTATCCACCTTTATCATATTAAGACATCGACACAACCAACATAATATGTGAAGCATAAATCATTAAATAGTCAATGTTTAAACATTCTTTTTATTGTAGAATCTTTCTTTTACGTCTTGAACCTCCCAAGAGTTGTGACGTCAAAGGTCAAGGACGTTTTTACCTATGTGGAGTTTCCGTCATATGATTCCATTTAAAACATTGAGACTCGGCCATATTGAATGGACTTTATTTTTTTTTGTAATTTGACATTTTCTTTCGTATCCACAGAACACGCAATACACAGCTGCTATAAAATCTGATCTAGTTTGACGACTTCGTTCACAGAAGATTATGTTTTGTATAGAAAGCAGAAAATAGGGATTACGATTCAAGGGATGTAATGGGTAGTGACATTAAATCGTTTCCATAGTGATATCCTGTTTTTGTGATTTGCATTGTAACTTTTATATTTGTATATTTTTGTATCGTTTCATAACATTTTACATAACAATACAATAAATTTATATAAGTCTTGTTTTAAATCTAGAGGTTTAGGTTTATGGAGTTTAACGCCACTTTCAACAATATTTCAGTTATATCGTGTCAGTCAATTCTATTGTTGGAGGAAACTAGCGAGCTGTCGCAATTCACTGACAACCTTTAGCACATTATGTTGTATCTAGTACACCTCGCCATGAACGGGGTTCGAACTCACAACTTCAGTGGTGATAGGCAAAAATTGCACATGTAGTTGTAAATCCAAAAACCATATGATCACGAACACGACGTCCTCAATTCTATAGAGAACATTCATATTATAACATTTAATGATCATAGTATAAGATGAATGATGATAATGGCGTGGGACAGGCACAACAATGTGGCTAGGTTAAACCGGTTAATGGGTCCCCACATAGTAATATGTATATTATATACATGTACTAGGCCTAGTGTTGGTCTGGTGCTAGTAACTTCAAAATTTAGCAAAACGCTTGATATATCAAGTCAGCGGGACCAATAATTTGACTTCGGAATATCAGAGGATTCGGGTTATCTGGAATTAATCTAAATGTAATATACGAAGAAAGTTTGTAGATAACAAAGGTAATCAGTAGCCGTCAGCAGGATTTTTGTTTATTCTCGAGTGTCTCTGTTTGTCACGAAAACAATGAGTTTTCCAAAGAAGAATCAGAAATCGTACATCGACGGACAGACAGACAATACAATGGCCGAAAGAAAAAGGAGAAAAAGATAAAAACCAACTTTACACAGAAAAATAAAGATTGAGCAACATGCACCAACCCCACCTAAAGCCTGTGTTGAACTCGGTCGCTTCGAAAGGGTAAGCAGTTTTTGTTCCCGTCGTGTTACTGGTAAACGACACGAACATGCTCTGATATGGAAGTAATGTTGTAATCCAGTATACAACCAAACCTGTACATGTATATAAAGGCAGTGCCGGATTTAGGACAAATGAGGCCTTGTGCTAGTTAAGTTATGAGGCCACTTACTTGGGCCCTGAAGCGGAGGTAGACCCGGTAGTCCTACACAGGCTGTCAGGCATACATGCTCAGGAAATTTAGGAGTAGTTAAAATATTACGTTATACACATGTATTAGGTCAGACAAATTTAAAATTGCACCACTTAAGTAAAAATCCATCGTAAAAAACTTTTTTGGCAGGAAAATGGGCTACCATGGCCAACGGGGCCCTGTGCTTAAGCACACCTAAGCACAATGGTAAATCCGGCACTGTATAAAAGGCACTCATGGGAACCTGCAAATGTGCCCTTTATATACAGGTTATAATTATATGCAGTATTCATTGATGGGAAAATGAGGCTTCCCTTTAAATAGACAATGATTTGTTATATAGAGGTTCCCTTCAAGCAGGGTTGACTGTAAGTAGATAAATACTAATAACATAAATGAAATATGAAACCCCTACAAAACAAACGAGAGTAAAGACGAACAGAACATCTTCGTAGCGGACAGCACAACACGGAACTAAAAATGTTAAAACATCTACTGGGACAAAAGAACAACATGAACCACGCAGGAACTCGGGTGTTACTTTAGAAAAGTGATACCAATGTGATAATTAGAAGCTGTTAATCGAAGGACAGACAACACAATGGCCAAAAGAAAAAAGACAAAAGGACAAACAATGATCTACAAAACACTAAATAGAAAACTAAAGATTGAGAAACACGAACTCCACAATAAAAATCGGGGTGTTTGGGAAGGATTAGCAGTTCCTGCTCCCCTAGGTGTCATGGTAATTGTCATCATGTGTATGTTCATTTTGCACGCACGTCCATCACTCATCTATCAAATAGCTCATCCGCCTGTCCGCACTTATCAACTCACTCACACACTATTGACAACATTTTTCCATAAGTTTTATTTTATTGCACAAGGTTTAGGAAACAGGAAATTAGAAAAGGATCATCAGACTAACTTTCCTGCAATGCAATAATCACATAAGTCATGATGTGTTATGTCGAATTACAACCAGTCAAAATACATGATTGAAGCTTACAATCGTCTTCAATTTAGAGGTTTGGTTTATGATGTTTAACGCCACTTTCAACAATATTTCAGTTATATAAGGGCGATCAGTTTTATTGGTGGAGGAAACCGGAGAAAACCACCGATCTGTCGCAAGTCACTGACAAACTATATCACATAATGTTGTATCGAATACACATCGCCTGAGCTGGTTTCGAACTCACAGCTGTAGTGGTGATAGGCACTGATTGCATATCCGGTATGTAGTTATTAACTACCATACGATCACGACGCTCCCTCTTCGATTTAGAGTCCAATCAAACCAAATTTCACATGATTAAATGTTAGATGGTCTCAGTGCCGGATTTACCATTGTGCTTAAGCACAGGGCCCCGTTGGCCAGGGATGGTCCATCTTCCTGCCAAAAAAAATATTTTACGATGGATTTTTGCTTGTGGTGCAATTTGACGCAGTGTACATGTCTGACCTAATATAAAGTAATATTTTAACTATTCCTATATTTCCTGAGCATGTATGCCTGACTACCGGGTCTACCTCCTTCAGGGCCCAAGAAAGGGACCTCATAATTTAACTAGCACAGGGCCTCATTTGTCCTAAATCCGGCACTGGATGGTCTCGATAATAAGTAGAGTTCAATCAAACACGTGAATGATTAATGATACCCACTAACATTTGATCATGTGAGATTTGGTTTCATTGTTGTATAGGAGACTTAGATGGTGTAGTATTAATATATGTAAACTACAAAGTATATACATATAGCACTTGAAATTGAAAAGTCCTCATCATGGCTGGGTAGACCATTACCAATGTCCGTGTTTCAACTTTTAACATACACAATGATGACGGTATTTGTAAGATTACTAGTTTGTTTTCTTGTTGATCACCTATCATCTGGGAAGTACTATTCTGTACACCTAATAACATCAAAATGACATAGATGTCTAGATATTATTAGTTACACTGTGTAACGACTAATGTTTTCCATATTAGGACAATTAATTTATCATCATATTGAATCCATACAACCATGTATCTTACTTACTTTCTTTATCTCATCTTTCAGTTTTCCATGGGATTTGTCATGGTTTTGTCTCCATATTTCACCTCCGACTCCATTTGTTTTCATATGAAGTCAAAAGTGTAAGGGAGATAATTCGAATTGACTTAATAAAATATTGCACTGAAATTTATTAGGACATTATCAACCAATCATATTGCGAGATTTAACCTAAAATCAGGATAAAGTGTTTTACAACAGTAGTAAAGACTACCACTCTGCTACTCTCATTTTAGGTTTAGGCTTATGGTGTTTAACTCCACTTTCAAACAATATACTACTCATTTTAGGGTGGGAGATATATTGTTACTGTGAAATGTAGAACAGCAATAAAATTGATATTCCTTTTTTTAAATTCATGTTCTAAGTGTAAAGTTGGATAATCTCTCATATTCATTTACATTAATATCCTTTCTTACTAAATATAGCACTTTAAATTGAATATTGGTCATCATGACTTGGGTGGCCATTACCAATGCATGTTTTACAATTTATTACAGACATGTTCCCTGAAGTAACTATTAGAGCCTCCTCTCCTATGTTTTTTGTCCAATTAGTGCATAATATATATTGTAAAATTTTGTAAATGATGATTTTACCAGCTGTGTTATATGGTGGCCTGATAACAGGGGATTACATACTGTACATGGAGTAGGACAGTAGGACAGACATACCTTTTCAATTAATCTGTTTGTGTTCTGCAACATTACAGCATGTTATTTATAAATTTATATATTTCATTGGTCTTGTTTTGTTTATCTAGATTGAGCGATTGTTGTGTTTAACGATTGTTGTGTTTAACGCCAAGTGAACAATATTTCAGATATATCACAGGGAGAACATGTTACATTTCGATTAGATGATGAAAGATGTTTACTTTGATCTAGACTGACACACTTAGTTTATTCTGATTGAAAACTAGACAAAAACACTTATGTATGGCAATTGGCCAATAGGTAGCAAAACAGAACACCATTTTGTTTTAACAATACTATATTTTATATAATTCATTTAGCATTACTGCCTGCAATACTATGACTTTTATGAAAGCATTTCAAATAACAATGTAATTTATTATTAACAGTAAAACCTGTCTAAGTTGAACGCTTGTGACACCACAGTTTTGTTCAGAATAGACAGGTAAAATTTGTAGATATTTGTAATATTTAACAAATTAGAAAATTAAATACCTTGTTTCATTCATATAAAAAATAATTACAAGTTGGTGATATTTTCTCAGAAAGTTGAAAAGGTAAAAAATAAGATTAAATTTACCAAAAGACAAAATAATTACAAATAGAGAAGTTACAATACTTAAAGAATACTCAATACAATTATTGTTAATAACTCAACTTGTCTTAATTAACATATTTAAAAAGAAGTGAATTAAATTTTTTTTCATTTTAAGTCCCACGACTATTTTTTATGACATATATTGATGTTATACCATAGACAGGAAAAATGTAAGTATTTGGTAAATAAAAATAAAAATTTACAATTTTTACATCTATAACAAAAAAAATAAAAAATAATAAAATAATTACAACACATAAAACAGTTCTTTATTAAAAAAACATACAATTGATAAAAGTAAAATATTTTCACAACACAAATGAGGGAGCCTTTAGTTTCGTTCACACATTAAATTGACATAAAAAGTCTCAAAATATATGCCATTTAAAATAAATGTTTTACTTTTTTCAGTAGAATACAGAATTCCTGCATATTTTTTTTTTACCTTGGACCTTCATTTAGTAGACCATTTTGAACTGTTAAAATTCTTCAAGGGTATTAAAAGCATCCTTTTGAGAATAAATTAAAAAGTTGAATGAAATTACTCCTAATTCTGTGACTCATTTTATTGAAGAAACAACTCGCTTTGTTCATGAAACTTACAGGTACAAATTTGCCTTAAATTTAAAAGCACAAGTTTTTTTTCCCATGTACATCTTACTTACTACCAAAATACATGTGTGAACCAAAAACAAAGGCATATAAATTATACCAGTAACTATTTATTACAGCCATATTAACTGTAAATATTTGGATATGATATGAATATTAGATGAGGTAATTATTTAAATACAAACAAACAATTCTTTATTAAAACAAAATACATTATATATGTTAGTGTATATAAATACAGTCAAACATGCTTGAGTGACCCCCTCTATAACCAATAACTTATTATTGTGACCTTAATTTTAATATCCCTTCACAGTGCATTTCATATTAATCAAATCTGTACTTAGCGACCACCTGTTTTACGTGATCCTATTTCAATGTTCCCCTGGAAGGTCACATAAGAGAGGTTTGACTGTAACATGAGTGATGTGTAACATGTATTTGTGTGTGTTTATGTGGCTACCTATCTATATAAGATCTGTTTAACTACATCTGTGACAGCCCTGGGTTATGATACCCCTCCCTTGCTCTTCACCCTTGGGAGCGTTAGGTGGATTTTCGTAGTTACAATGTGAAGATTTTAATTTGATGCAGCAATGGCTGCTACCAAGAAGAATGTGTGATATAACAAATAACACATGTTTTGTAGGAAAAATGTAAACATAAAATGGCTGCCATGAGAGACTGTGTGTTATAATGACACATGCATATGCTTTGTAGGGAAAATGTAAACATAAAATGGCTGCCATGAGAGACTGTGTGTTATAATGACACATGCATATGCTTTGTAGGGAAAATGTAAACATGAAATGGCTGCCATGAGAGACTGTGTGTTATAATGACACATGCATATGCTTTGTAGGGAAAATGTAAACATAAAATGGCTGCCATGAGAGACTGTGTGTTATAATGACACATGCATATGCTTTGTAGGGAAAATGTAAATATAAAATGGCTGCCATGAGAGACTGTGTGTTATAATGACACATGCATATGCTTTGTAGGGAAAATGTAAACATAAAATGGCTGCCATGAGAGACTGTGTGTTATAATGACACATGCATATGCTTTGTAGGGAAAATGTAAACATAAAATGGCTGCCATGAGAGACTGTGTGTTATAATGACACATGCATATGCTTTGTAGGGAAAATGTAAATATACATGTGTAGTCTTTGCCATGGGAAACTGCCCAGAAAGACAGAACAATTTTTGGGGACACATTTAGTGTTTTCCGTCAACATATATTAACTTGAGATGAGATGAATGCATTGCACTGGTTGACTGTAAATGATATCATGATAAGGGACATACAAGGAAGCATGCAGGAATTAAGAAATTCCAGCTAACCCTGCCAAGGATGAAGACGAGGGGGGGGGAGATCATAACCCTTCGCTAGCGAAGATGGTTTAACTATTTCCAACAACAATTTTAATTTGAATAAAAACAAATGAGAGCTTCTATATGTAGATATATTAATTGTTATTCGTACTAAAATTACATCACAATCACAACAATCATGGGTGGAGGAGTGGGCACTATTTTTTATTCAGTGATATTCTAGCACCATTTTTTTCAGATTGTCGAAATTTGGTTTTCACAACATTCAATTTAGAAAATTCAGTATATCACTGACTTAAACGATATGGTAATTATGAAACAAACACTATCACCTCCCCTTCTAAATCAATTATGCCACAAATATTGAACAAATTGTACCACTGCAGTAATAGTATGTGCAGAAATTCAGGTACCAGGATTTTTTTGTTAGTCAACTATAAAACACCAAGCTACCAGTCCTATTCAGAATATGCATTCAAATACACGTAATTTCTGTGTTCTACACATGTGAAATTAGCTTTAATCAGAACAAAATACATGTGTGTTACACTAAAGAAAACCAGTTTTCAGTTTTTTAAGAAAAAAAGTCCAGAGATTATAAAAATGTGTCTGTAAAATTAGATTTTTTTGCAACATAAAAATCATCAATAATATGGCAGTATAAAAATGGCAAAATTAAATCTAAACAAGCAAATATTAAAATGGATACATAAAAAGTCTCAAAATAGAATTAAAAAAAGATTAATTGTCTCTAATTGAATTGATAATCAATGTTATTATGCAACTTTCAATTGCATTAAGCTAGCCACCTTATATACCACAAAAAGCATATATAAGTAGCCTTAATATAGCACCTTATATATATCCTACTAGTTTATTGTGAAAGCATTGTAAAGCATTTCTATTTTAATCCAGTTCACCTTTTTGTTTTGGAGTTTTTTCCAAAATATTAGAGTTATCTCCCTTATCGATAGGTCACAATAATGAAAAATATATTAACTTTTAATATAAAACCATATTTATTCGTCTATAATCCAAATAAAGTATCAAAGTTGTGTAAAATAATTAAGGTCCAACAGAAATTTTTTCAAATAATTTCCAATCAGATCTAAGAAGAATTATTCAGGAGTACGAGAATTTGCTTTGAAGTAACCCACTGGTGTTGAGTGAAGAGTATTGGAGCGTGATCAGCAGTGGGCTACTGAAAATTATGTACAATATACATATTTTTAAGGGATGTTAAATTTGCATTGTTTATTTTTATAGGTGAAGGGAGATAACTCAGAATAGATTCTACTACTAGTAGTTGATTATGACATTTATTCACTAGACATAATTTTACTATTGAGAATGGAGAAATTTCGGCACCCACTGGTAGCGGAATGAGAATCTGTTTCTCCATGACAAAAATATCAAAAATATTTTAAGTTGTTAATTTCTGTCCTTTGTCAGTTCACCTTGCTTGTCTGATCAAAAAATGTTTGTGGCACAGGATTTTTTTTTTTTTTTATTAATTTAACAAAAAGGAAATGTGTCTCCATTTTTCTAAGTATATAAATAATTTAAAAAATCAATAATCCATGACCTTCAGAAAAATGTATAATTAGTGTGAAAATAAAAAAAGCCAAACATATTCAAATGCCTTTCCTGCAGAATAACAAAATCTTACATATACCAAAATAACCCACTGTACAAAAATAATCTTTAAACAAGCTTAAAGACGTATCTTTTCCCCTGATTGTAAGGTTCAGTCAGACAACGTTACCATATCACTATACCACACAAAATATCTTGCGTCTTTGAAAAAAAAAGCCATTGCCCTAATAAAAATTCTATATATATCTATAAAAATATTGCTGCGTTAAATGTGTTTATTCCACTACACACGATTGAAAAAACCATTTACAATGCTTTCCATTCTGAATAATTAGTTGTGTCCTCTCGTGTAATGTTAGATACAATAGAATTGGGCTTTTTGTTCCTGTTAATAAGTAACACGGCACTAGACAAATAACCTCCTGTTGTTCTGATCTCTGAAAACCCAACCTTGTGTTTGGGATATGTTATCTTCTCATCCAATATCTGTCAAAATAAAAAGTGTACATTTTTGAATAACATGTAAGTTGATAGTCTATATATAGGTCAAGAAATATTTGACCCTATAATGCATTAATATATTAAGCGTAGGGTATGCAGGACATGAAGTCGTTTTAACGATTTTTTTCCAATTTCCCTGTTAAAATATACTTTCAGTTAGGTTGTGTGAATGGACGTTATGTAAAAATATTAGTAGAAGAGTGTCTGTTCACAGTAGCTTGACGTTTTATCTAGCGAAATAATAGAGAAAAATCTGTATAAAATCTATACAATATAGTAGCTTGATGTTTTATCTAGCGAAATAATAGAGATTTTATACAGATTTTTCTGTTCATTCATCAAAGAACCAACAAAACAAGACAATTATGGCCTTTGTTGTGGAATTGAATTTACACATTGTATATAAAATGTTATATTGGCAAGAAAAAATAAGCAAAATATTAAAATATGGTGCAATAAATTAGTAAATGTGAACCTTTGATCTCTTATTATTGAAATTAATTTATCTTATTTCTGTAGATGGAAAAATTACAGGTAATAATAAAAAAAAGTATTTTGTACAGTGAAACTTGTCTAAACTGAACCCTGAATAAAACAGAATTCTATATAAACTGAACTATACAAAAAGTCCAAATGTGGAAATTATTTTTGTTAATATAACAAGTATAAACCATACACCTGTGTATTGTGGACACACAAGTTTGTCCCTATGAGGTTCTGTTTAGAAAATTAGACATGTTTCAATGTAATAAACATAAAATATTTTCTCTATTGCAAATATTAATATTACAAGCATAACAATTATTGTGTTAAAATCAAGACATCAGCAACAAATATATACATTGCATAAATAACAGAAATTTTAAAACCTGAAATTATATTAGAAACAATGTACACAATGTAAATCATGTTAATTCATGCTGTTAGTTAACAAAATGGAAATACATTTAAACCCAATTTGTTTAAAGTCGTGACATCTCTTACAGCTTGTTCCCCTTTACAGATATGTTGTAGCATGGGAAATCTGAAGAAACCACATTATTGGTCACATGCAAGTGACCCTATGTCATGAATATCTAATGATATGATAAATACAGGTTGTGACCTTTTTAGACCAATCGCACTGCTCATAGCAAATAAAGCAGTGACCCTATGTCATGAATATTTAATGATATAATAATTATAGGTTGTGGCCTTTTTACAACCAATCGGATTGGTCATAGCAAATAAAGCAGTTTCATTTTAAATTATAACGCTTTCATAATCACATAAGAGCAAATTTCATTCGACGGCAACCAACATGAAGGATCACTCGCATATGACCCGTAATGGCGTTTCTTCAGATCTCCTACGCCACAACATATCAGTAAAGGGGAACAAGAGAGAGATGTGATTTTAATCAGATTAAAATAAACCATATCACAACTTGAACCATCACCAAATTATCTCCCTTTATATTTTGATAACGTACAGATAAAAATAATCAACAAATCTATTCACAAAACAACTGAATTTTATTATCGCAATCTAGTTTAAATTACAAAATGTATTCTGTGGGGAAGCAAAAGCTAAAAGATAGGCAAGCGTAATAGTGAACTGTAACAAAAGTCTCTCAAACTAATCCCTGTTAAGACCCCTTGAAGATCCCCAACACAAGAACAAAACTAAACATTCAGACCTACCATAATTTAAAACCTCAAGTTCACTTGACTTGCGACCTCAGACAGGCCTCTCAAAGTTGACGACAACTTTATGCATCAGAGAAAAAAGTTAGTAATTTTCAAAATGTTGTTTTGGAGACTTAATATAGTCTGTCGGTTCATTGTAAACAGTAATTGTTAACTAAATTTACCCATAATACTTTATAGTTTAGATGATTCCGCTCAATTTGTCTGTTCATTCAGATTTTGACGAAACAAGGTGTGACTGTCAATTTATTAGTTAATTACAGACTGTTTGCACATTTCTAACTTTGATTCTAAAATTATGCTTTACAGGAGTTATTCCCCCTTAAGGCAAGTAAAAGGGTCCCCTTTCATGCAAGTTCAATAAAAATAACATATTTTTTTCACATAATCATTTCAAATTTAAATGTTGTAACAACTTGTGAATTTTCATTTTTACAATAAAATTACCCTCTTGATTTTTTTTTGCAAGGTTCAAATATCTACTCAAATTTGTTGCCCTTTCCATTTCTCTTGCTTGACCGGATACGATTTTGTTCGTCGTAAAGGAAATATATAATTTTATAATGAAATGGGGAATGTGCAAAATAATTTTTTAGTCAATTTTAAAAACCCTGGGTTTACATATATACTGGCAAAACACATAAATAGCTAACACACTGTACAACTCAGAAGTGTTAAGGACACCTGCTAAATACATGTATGCATATGCTTTTTCAATTAAAACACAAACATAGCATATCTCGACAAATACACATTTATTGAAATATAAAATCAAAGGCATCATTCAAATCCAAAACTGAAAACAAAAAATAAAATAAACAGGCAAATAAAAATGAAAATAATCAAATTTTAAAAAACGGCAGTTTAAAGCTGACTGAACATCCATTCATTTCAAGACATGCAAAAAATAATCACCAAAAATTTGAATACTACCTTCACGGCAAGGTGGAAATGATCTTTCGATAAAGGGAATTTCCCAATACCAATAAAACACTGCTGATCATATTTCCACCTGATTTTGTAAGTTCTTTAAGAACCACCTCGTGATGCAAGCCACATTCTAATTTATCTTGAATAGCCTGTGATATAGAGAGACATGCTAAAACTATAATGATAATTATCTCCCTTTTAGGAGCAATACCAATCATCTCCCTTTTAGGAGCAACACCAATTATCTCCCTTTTAGGAGCAACACCAATTATCTCCCTTTTAGGAGCAGTACCAATTATCTCCCTTTTAGAAGCAATACCAATTATCTCCCTTTTATGAGCAATAAAAATTATCCCTTTTAGGAGCAATAAAAATTATCTCCCTTTTAGGAACAATAAAAATCATCTCTCTTTTAGGAGTAATACCTTTAATTAATAACAAAGCAATTCAAACATCACTCAGTCGTGATTTTTGACAAGGTCGATAAGTGAGCTGAGAGTCAAGCATAAATATTTTGAACTTTTGAACACAGATGTACTTTATTCCTGTCGTGTGCATTTAAAAATAATATTGCTACATTACAGCAAATCTTTGTATGTTCTAGTTGTCCTAAAATCTTCAAATAAGATCAATATGATAAATGGAAGAAAATTAAGTACTTTCATTTGAAAGAGACTTAATATCACTACTTGCTTGACGATCAAAAAAATATTCAAGGAATATTTAGCAAATTAATGTCTAGATATATATATATAAATATACTGATATTCTAAAAATAGTTTATGGAAATTGAATGACCAAATTGTAAAAGCAACCAAAAAATAATGTATTTTGTGCAATTAACTTTTGTTAACAAATGAAATACTGGTATACATGTATATCAGAATATCTGTATATTTGTTTCTTCAATTTTTATGATGTTTATTATATATATATATTTCCATGAAATGAGAGTCATTTTTTCTCATACAACTACAAGTAGGTATTCATATTTTTAATAATTTGTTTTTCTCAATTTAGGGGTATCAATTATGCCTCTTTCTACAAATCAATCTTTAGCATTTTGGAATTGATCTGTATGGTATTAAATTTGGAATTGATACAACAGTATGGTATTAACTGTTTTTCACTTTATTTCCAAGAAATGATGTTGATGTCAATTATCAATTAGCATTGTGTTTTTCTTTAAATTCTCAAATTTCAACTTCTTAGATAAAATAAATAAACTTATTATTTTATTATTATTATCATACAGGAAGAATTTTACCAATTTAAAAAAATAAAAATCCCTCCAGCCATTAAACATGTTAAATGTGTAATCAATTACATGATTCCAATGTGTATATAGATTAAGGCAATTTGTCAGAACAACATCTCGTCAGTTTCTGAGTGATTGATTATGTCACTTTCTGTCAGATAAAAAGTTTGTTTTAAGTAGTTAAACATAATATTTACAATATTAATAATCAGTTAAATTAAGAAATATTTGATCTTTAATTTGATAAAAAATTAAATAAGGAATAAAACTTTGCCTCAAGGGTAATTTACTAGTCAAGACATGTACATACATGTATATGTCAAAATTGTTTAATAAGCTTCCAACTTGAAGAGTAAAATAAGCATAAGCCAGCTTAAATAAGTTACAGCTATTTATTTTCATATATGTTAGATATCTATATATCAGAATTAAAGGAACAACATTTTTTCTTCATTTATGTCGCCAAATTTTATAGAAACGAAAAAATTGACATGAAAACTGGAGATAATCAATAATCATTTCAAAATGAGATATTTATTTATAATGTGATTTTTGTTGCACATGAAAAAAAATTCAGGGGGAAAAAGTCATAGACTCCCTAAAAGTTAAACAATCTGTACTTAAATATAGTTACAACCTAAACTACAGGAAGAATGTAACTATTTATAGAAATGTTTAAAACAAATGATTCAGCATTAATCTTAACAAACCAATGAAAAATCATGTGCATGTATGTAAACAACTGTGTAAATATGTGTGATGTGGATACCAGTACAGTACTTACTACTAACAAGGTGTTCCCATTGAAAATCACTCTGGCTGATGATCTTCACAGTAGTGCCACTGTGAATGTTGGGGAAATAAATACTAACTAGTCAAACCTGTATATAAAGGCAACCTGAAAATGTGGCCTTTGTCAACAGTTGTCCTTTATATAAAGGTTAAAATTATATGCACTATTCATTAATGGGAAAAATGAGACTGCCCTTTATAGACAGGTTTAACTGTAATTACATCTTGTATTTTGTATATAAATACACGTAAGGGGTTCATAAATGTAAGTGTCATATCTTAAAAACACCAGCAATCACCGTGGTAACACGGTATTCTACTGTGATTCACTGAAGTCAAACCAGTGTTTTATAACAAAAATACCTTATTTGAAATGTACATAAGTCCTGGTAAAAATAATTCATCCAAGTGAAAAAGGTGTAATTTTTTCTATGCATTAAATATCTGACGAACAATTATCAAATTAAATATAAAGTATATATGTATACATACACTATAACTTTTTTCTCCAATTTCATCTCTACTTCTGTGAATCAGTCTCCCATTAACATACAACATGTTAGCAGCATCGTCACTTTCTAATCGTAAAATACGGTATTTGTATTGAGCTAGATTCTTCATTTGCTGAAAAAATAAAAATATTGTCATACAATGTAATTATAAAAATTATCTATACATTTTATGCTGTCAATAAAAATGTAGATATCTAATTTAGTGTGCATCGCACATTTCTGAAAAAAACCAACAGGTACGCTCATAGTAAATTAGTTATTGACCTTCTCCACTTTTGAAAAGTTCCGACCACCAGACTGGACATTCACTTTACGAATTACATCAGTACTTGTCTGTGCACATTATTATTTAATAAATATAATGATGAATAGGTTTTTAACATTCCTGACTACCTATTGGTCTTTCATGGCCGATAATAAATATGATAAAAAAAAATTACACATAAATATCTAATTGAAAACATTTTTCAGGAAATACATGTACATGTGTTACAACATTTCTGTATTTATTTTACCTTGAAAGTAGCAGCTGCTTCTTCACTGTTACCAACAGCAATGATGTCCCATCCTGCCATGCTAACCATTGACTTGAGCCTTCGTGACGCTGGCACATTGATAGGTGTTACATTATATTCTGGGAATGCATCTACGACAGCTTGAGCACCCTTCTCGTTTGTTCTTCTACCAGTCCCAATTCCAACAAATATTTCTTTACCTAAAATTATATCACATTTATGATTATCTGACTCTCTGGGATACTAGTGAAAATGTCTGCCCGACCTTCACAATTGCCGTTTTAATATTCTATACATATATCTAATGTACATGTCAATTCTAGTGTATTCTTTGTAAAAAATGGTGAGTCCCAAAGACAAGTGATGAGTCCAGGATTTGCCTAGACAAGTTGGAAGTATCTCTGCTAATATCATGCATGTTCCACTAATAAAAACGTTATATGACAGCAGAGATATGTATACTTTCAACTTGATTGGGTGAGTCCTGGATTCATCACTTGTTTTTTTAGACAAAGAATGTACTAGTGGTACTCATGAATTCGTGGTTTGGATTCATCAAAATTTTATCCTATGAGGACTCAAGACCTCTGTGACACAGTGTTTTTGGGGTGTTGATACTTAAAATACTGCATTCAGAAAACACCAACCCAGTTTGTGCCAAAAATATTTCGATAAACAAGCCTGAAATGCATTTTTTATATTTGATTAAACAAACTTTATGGAATTTTTACTAGCCCGAACCAATTTTTACAAGACAGGAACTTAAGGTTAGTGTTTTATGGTGCAGACTGCCAGCAACCAATCATTGTTTTTCCAACCGGAACACCTTTTTGTACTGTACTCTGTGTAGATGTAAATCCAATGTCTACATGATTGCAGAGAGGAGTGAACAAAGCTGAAGGTAATTAGGGAACGACCATTTAACTTGAAGGGGGGGGGGGGGGGGTGGGGGGTTATGGTTTTTTATCTAAAAATATTTTCTGATTCCCAATGTTGCTGAAAATTTTTTTTTGTCATATAACCTAATGTGGAATTCTGGAAAAAAATATATATTCAAACTCTCGTGTGGTCCGAAACAAAAAACCATAACCCCCCCCCTTCAAGTTAAATGGTCGGTCCTTTATATAATGGTATCAGATAACATCTTGTGTTAAGTATCAAATATTTACCTGTAAACAAGACGTCTCCCCCTTCTATAATTGCATCAGGATCTTTTATATCTACGGTTGTCATCTTCATTTGATTCTGTAGGTACCTTCTGATTTCACTGACCTGCATACGAAATTTAAGAGTTATTCATATTACCCTGGTATTCATAAAGAGTGAGTGATTGTTGTTTAATACCAAATGAGCTTTTCAGTTATATCCTGGCAAGAACAAGTTACGTCTTAATGAGATTATTATGCCCCCTTTGTACTAGACAAACACTCTTAGCTGGATTTTGATGTACAATTTAGCTCATTGGAACAACAGTCTGTCTGTAAACATGTCTATACACTTGGACACATTATCCAGAATCTGTGTTAATGCAACCAGTCTTCACTCTGCATGCTAAGTATAGAAGCTGCAAATACCAATTTCATAGTCTTGGCCAGTTTGGTTTGACTCGACTGATCTCCCAGCACTCAAAAAGGAACCATCAACTGGTTCAATTGGAAATTGTATTAATATTTTCATGCTCATATATCACAAATACAGTACAGGACAAATACAGTGTCAATGTTACTAGATGATAAATAACATTTGTAAAGTGTACACTTCTATACATAAGGCTAAGGTTATGTAAGCACTGCATGACCATCTCACCTTTATCTTTTACAAAGCAAGAGGGATATAATCCCATTATTGAGGACATTGCATATATAAGCTCTACTGTTATACTAATCTCATTGAGATTTGGCTTTCATTGAAGCCCACGGCCAAATACTGAAATAGTTCTGAGAGCCAGAACTCAACGGGATTACTGATACGATAACGTAACCCTCAGTCCGCTTTTGCTCCCAGCGAGGGTTACGAATCGGTCCCATTCAACGTATGGGAGCAGCACCCGGAGTGATTCACACCGGGCGGTTTTTTGTCCTAATTCCGTTATAAGTGGTTGGAAAAATTAACGGGGGTGAAAGATAAATATATTTAGGTAAACCTTGAGGTGTTAAGTAAACGCTGCATCAATCCATGGTAGACTTATATCCATCTGAAAATTTGAATGCATGAAATCTTCTTTCTGTCCGACATTTTGTTTACAAGTTGCTATTTCACATGCACTTGCCTCGTTTTGGAGATATCCTTATTTGGATCAATCGTAGTAAAAATTAATAGTAAAGTTTTTCATATTTGGCATTCAGATCCATATATGGATAGGCTCCGCCCATCACGAGAGTATACGTAAGGTGCCATGGCGGACAAGAAATAATTTTCAAATACTAAATCGATTGTGAAGGTAGAAACGCTTTCGAGACGTTTCGGCCACACTCCGGTTCGGCCATAGTACGTTTCGGCCATAGTCGTTTCGGCCATAGTTTATATTTAATAAGTATGGATGAAGAAACTGAGTGTCGTAGTCTGTACTTTAGTATGGATTATTAGGGGATTTTTTTTTAATTAATCATGGTAATACACATCACATATTCATTGATTGGCGTCGAGATGACTGACCATTTATTTACTTTGTTATTTTCATAAGTATGAATGAAAAAATCGAATGTCGTAGTCTGTACTTTTTAGTATCGATTCTTAGGGGAATTATTTTTATAGTAATCGTGGTAATTACACATACGCATATCATATTGGCGTCTAGATGACTGACCATTTATTTATTTTGTTATTTTCGTACTTTTGTATGAAGAAACTGAGTGTCGTAGTCTGTAGTCGTAGTCAGTATGGATTCTTGGAGGAATAAAATGGTCTAAAAAATTAAAATTCCGAAATTTCATGATTAATATAAAAAAAATTATTATATAGAAATAGAAATGTTTATTAACCAAATCAGGGCCCCATTATTCTTCTTCTCTCAATCGCCGCGATTGGGAAAAGAAAAGAAGAACAATGATAAATAAATAAATAAGTTTTATTTAAAGTCGAAGCATGTGCAACAATAATGATAATATTTGCTCAAATATATCGTTTTAAATATTAATTTTTTTGTAATAAAGTACAGAAAATGATGATTAATTCCAGATTTTCATATAGGTAACACTCAAAACCAAGGACGTATATAAAGTAAAAACTAAGTAAATCGTAGATTATGACTTCTTTTCTTCGTGTCGATCTGCAAATGGCAGCGATTGGGAAAAGAAGAACAATGATAATATTTGTTAAATAATTTTTTTTTAAATAAAGTACTGAAAATGGTTATTAAATCTAGATTTATAAGACTTAAAACTATGTAAAACGTAGATTTTGTTTTCTTCTCTTCATGTGGACCTGCACATCACCGCGATTGGGAAAAGAAGAATAGTGATAATATTTATTTGCTAAAATATATCGTTTTTCTCAATTTTTTTATTTCTTTTTGTATTCAATATGATTATTAATGCATAATATTGTTATAAATAACACATAAAACAACATAAATAATACTATGGTCGAAACGTCTTTATAAAGTGTGGCCGAACTGGTACTATGGCCGAAACGACTATGGACGAACTGGTACTATGGCCGAAACGTCCTGTACCCGTAGAAACAGGTATTGTAACACTTATTTCGTATCGCCATTACTTAAAAATTGTAGGGAATAATAAGTTATGGCCAGATATGCAAAAAGAGAGTTGAAATATTCAGTTAACGAAAATTTTAATTTGCTCCCATACGTTGAATGGGACCGATTCGTAACTCTAAGTCTAACTGGAGCACAAGCGGAATGAGGGTTACGTTATCGTATCTAATTTATTATTACCTCTCCTTGTCGAGTTTTACTGCCTGGTCGTGTAATAAGGGCAGTATTACCGATAGCTACAACACAATCATCAACAAAGGGACATTGGGGATATTCTTCCGCTCCGTCAAGTTCGATCGTTCGAACATCACATTTCTTCAAAGTATCAACAAGATCTTTGTGTTCCTGACGAGCTCTGTCCATGTCAATTTCTGCCTTATCGTCAGATTTTCTAGCACTGCTTTGAAAACTATCTGGAATTCTTACTAAAATAGCAAAATTATACTCAAAAGCGTTGCATTCATATTTGTTGGACATTCTCTTTGCTTGTTTGTTAACAGTAACCTCGCCTTGTTTTCTTCAATATTAACTCGGAAGTGAATAAGCTTCCGGTTGTAAACATCGCCAAAGGGTAGGTGCGTCCTCCAATAACACAACAATTTTGATTGGATAAAAACTGCTATCCTTATTTTACCACTACTAAACCATTATTAAGTTAATTTTTACAGCAAAAACTACAAAAGGCAAACTTGGATAATTTTAAATGTCAAAACAAATTTCAGAAAAGCTGAGAGATAGCAATATACAGCTAGCAAAAAATACATGTCAAATTTCCCACAGGTGCTCGTAGACAGGACCCCATATGGTACCCCATGTCGTGGTACCGCCCACCAATTTATTTTCGTTTATGTTCTTATTTCTGATATATTTCGCTTGGAAAATATATGGGAATACTGACAGAGAGGTTTTCTGACACGTCCAGGTCGACTGATGTATACATAGCAAAATATATCAGAAATAAGAAAATAAACGAAAATAAATTGGTGGGCGGTACCACGACATGGAGTACCATATGGGGTCCTGTCCACGATCACTAGTTCTAATAATAAAACCCTAAATGCTCGCTTACTCGCAAGGGTTATAACGGGATGCCTGCATTTATCAATAATAAGACATAACCTTTCCTTTTGTCCATTATTATTACAAGTTTTTATCACCTACCAGTATTTTAGAATGTAATTCCCACAAAATAAAAATCTTATCTCTGAACATTTTGAATTTCGTCATTTCCGGCCTCACTATTTGGATGTCGATACCATATTTGGCGATTTAGGCGTGAATGTATGTAGTAATAAATACCATATTTAGAAAAGCTCCGCCTTCCGTAGTTTCCGGTTATGGAAAACGATCGATAAATTTGAACAAGATTGTTGCTACCTTTGAAAAGCATATATTTCTCAGCCAAACCGATTTAACAAGGACTGGGATCATCAGTAATAGTTATAATGAAATGTTTGAAGCGTAAATAGTGAGTTTTTATGTTTCAACTGCAACTTTTTTTTTGCTCCATTGTGACGATAATAATACTCTATAATAGTGAAATTTGGTTTATGGAAGAATATTTCTCAGTTTTTAAAGCCAAGAACAGAGCTAGGATCCATGGAGCTAGCTGTGATATTTTATCATTGATAGACAGATTTAGCACGGAGAAGGTCCATCATAAATTTTGTAAATCAGTTTTAGGAATAAAGAAAACTTTCAGCAACATTGCTGCAAAATCAGAGCTAGGTCGATTGCCACTTGACACGTTTATAAAGACTCAAGTTATATTGTATTTTAGCAGAATTAACTGTAAAGAAATAAATCTCCTAGTCAGTCAAGAGGCTTTTAAATTAAATAAAACTGTGTCCCAAGATTGTATATACACATGGTATACCTTTGTCAGGGAAATATTGGCCGAGTTTGATATAAATGAGGAAGATCTTTTTGTTTTAGATAAACCTTTTAAACTTATTAAAAATCCGATTAAGAATTCAACTAAACGTGTTGTTAAAGAAAAATATGATCAAATTGTACTTGAAAAACTTTCAAACTTAGATGAAAATTCAAAGCTTTTTCTTTACAATAAACGTAAAAATGAAATTAAGTTACTGAGAGGATTACATGTCCACACTGAAAATTTTTAATAGTCGTAAAATCTTAACTAAGTTCCGTTTAAGCGACCACAAGTTAGAAATAGAAATTGGTCGGTATAAGAAAGTTCCAAGAGAACAAAGAATTTGTAAAGCTTGCAAAGTATTGGATGATGAGAAACATTTTTTCCTGCATTGTCACACAGGTACTTGTGGACAGGACCCTATGTTGCTCCCTTTTTTTTGTTTTTTTGTTTTTAAGATGTTGCCCCCCCCCCCCCCCTTTTTTTTTTAATTTTTTTTTTTTAACATCGACTCTTTGTCATATAAACAACATTTTGCAACTTTCTATGTATCACTGTATGACATATATACAATAAATACAATCAAACAGTAGTTTCTATCCATGCCGGGTTTCTGACAAGATATAGAAAGTTGCCAAAATGTTGTTTATATGACAGAGAGTCGATGTTAAAAAAAAAAAGAAAAAAAAAAAGGGGGGGGGGGGGGGGGGGGGGGGGGGCAACATCTTAAAAAAAAAAAAGAAAAAAAAAAGGGAGCAATATAGGGTCCTGTCCACAAGTACCTTGTCATATTAATTATAATATTCGAAACAGTCTGATACAAGAAATTGAAAACTATTATCCTGATTTCAATCAGCTTGACTCAATCGCTAAACTTAAAATTATTTTAAATCCCAGTCAAGATTTCTTGTCCAACGTTGTCGACTATATAAAGCAATCTATGGAGTTTCGAAAATAGGGTCCACATTGGTCAGTTATCTGTGTGTATATATATATATATATATATATACATGTATTAAGTATATATCTGTGTATCTGTGTATATATATATATATAATATACTTTATTTCCTGTGACTGTATAATGAATTCTTCATTATCCTATACAATATATTAAAAATTGCTGAGTTAGATTGCTGTCAAATTATAATATTAAAGTATATATGTACCATCTACACACGCTTATACACATGTCTTACGTCTATCCCTAGATTTTCCTTACGAGACAAGGTAACACTACGACTATTGAAGCTCCTTTTATAGGGAGTGGATGTAGTCGAGTGGTCTAGGGCGCTGGACGTAAAAGGCTAAGCGAATGGTGCTGCAGTGTATCAATGGTGTGGGTTCAAATCCCGTCGAGGGAAGAACAAAAATTTGACAGCTCTAAAATCTAATTCTAACACTGTTTGGTTTAATTTTCAGACGTATATATATATATATATTAAGTATATATGTACCATCTACACACGCTTTTACACAGTCATGTCTTAAGTGTATCCCTAGATTTGCCTTACGAGAAAAAGTAACACTACGATTATTGAAGCTCATTTTAAAGGGGGTGAATGTAGTCGAGTGGTCTAGGGCGCTGGACGTAAAAGGCTAAGCGAATGGTGCTGCAGTGTAACAATGGTGTGGGTTCAAATCCCGTCGAGGGAAGAACAAAAATTTGACAGCTCTGTTTGGTTTAATTTTCAGACGTGTATATATATATATATATAAATTTAAACTTGATTTGAATTCTTACTGTATGTTGTTGTATGTCTTATGTTGTTGTCAACTTGTCATTATTTGTTGTAAGTTGCACAGCCCGTCAGGGTTTCTTGTTTTGCAATAAAGTTATTATTATTATATTTAAAGAGTAAAGTAATTCAATATTTCATATAAAACATGATTAAAAAAAGATATTACCAAGCAATTTCTTAATTGATTTCCATGAAATTTTGAATTTAATTTTCAGCATTTAAAGAAATAAAGATAGTTTTTTTCATTTTACAATTGTCATTTTCCTAAAACACAACGTTTTTCCCACCAAATATGTAATCATGGAAAACTGGCAAGAATTTACATATAAATTTATATCAAGCATAGTTCGAAAAATTATATATATTGCTAAAGTTGGCGTAAAACATCAATCAATCAATTGAAAATATATGAATATATTATAAACTGTGATTAATTATGCATTTTAAAGTAGAAAATTTTAAGAAAATCGAATAAGATATGACTTCTGGAGAATATTTTGAAAATAAGTGGTTTTACTTTAAACTGTGATTAATTATGCATTTTAAAGGTGAAAATTTTAAGAAAATCGAATAAGATATGACTTCAGGGCCCGGTTGTTCAACTTGATGTTAAATTAACCATATGGTTATATTTAACCATTGGTTAAAGATTTAACCATGGGTTAGTAAACCAAGGGTTAAAAATTAGTTTTTCAACTTCATTTAACCACTTGGTTAAATAACCATTTGGTTAAAATTTAACCAACAAATAACTGCAGGTTTAATATTTAACCAAGAACAATGTGAAATCTTACTTGAGGAATATAACTTATATGTCATTGTCTAAAGGTTATTTGTCCTATATTAAGAGTCTTAGTTGCTTAATAACATTAAAAGCAATGTTAATAAGGCGTGTTTAGTGCATCATAATACACTAAAGGTGTGTTATTTAGGTGACAATAACTTCTTATAACTCATTAAGCTACTTTTAATTAAATCTTCTTATTGTCTTACAATTTCAAGGACTGTTAATTTTCATTATGTAAGTTAGCCTAAGAATATTTTCTTTAGTTTCCAACATCTCATTAAAATTGGGTCCATGCATACACGTGTATGTCAAAAGTCTGTTTCTCTCTCTGATTTTAACGTGTGAATTTCTTTTTATTTCAATTAACATGCAAAAAGTTTTTCATGAATAACAATTAAGAAAAAATATAACCTCCTTTTCAGTATGAAATGAGTGGTTGAGGAATGTTCATGATGTCATAGAGGTACCTCATGCTATTTTTGAAGTTTTATAATTTTGTTTTTCCAACGTAATTGTACGAGCAGCGTATTTTCTGATTGACTTTTCGTCAATATTGATTTTTGATAACCAATGGTTAAATATTTTAACAGAGCCCCTATACCGTGGTTAAATATTAATCAGTTTTGCCATGCTTTAACCTGTAGTTAAATTTAACCATAAGTTGAACAACGCATTGCATGCTTTGGTTAAATTTTAACCATAGGTTATCATTTTTAACCATTGGTTAAAATTTAACTACAAGTTGAACAACCGGGCCCTGGAGAATATTTTGAAAATAAGTGGTTTTACTATGCTTAAATTTTAAATAATGTTAATAAAATAGTACTAGTGGACCTCACATGTTGTCATCGGAAAAACTTGTGCAGTTCGTTGTACATTTTGCTAACTTAAGAAAGTGGACCCGATATCTGCATAAAACTTTGTTCATTTTTAATCAATCAATCAATCAATCAATCAATCAATCAATCAATCAATCAATCAATCAATCAATCAATCAATCAATCAATCAATCAATCAATCAATCACTAATCAATCAATCAATCAATCAATCAATCAATCAATTTGTCTATGGTAAATTATTGATGTGTATAGTACACCTCGCCATGAGCGGAATTTGAACTCACAACTTTAGTGGTGATAGACACTGATTGCATAGGTAGTTGTAAATCCAACTGCCATACGATCACGACCAAGACGGTTCTCTGTCAACTTTGATATTGTTTTGGTTCATGAATGTAGGTACTAATAGCGTAAGCAGTTGTAAATTAGCTGATTTTTGCTATTTCTACAATAGATTGATTTCTATCATCAGGAAGTTTGCCAAGCCTAGTACTAAAGTAATTTGGTCGGCAATTGTTTTACGATCGACATAGAGTATGACTATTATAATGCAGGTTTGGATGGTCATTGAGTTTGTGAGATTAAGATACTAATAATCGTATATAGGTGTTAAGACGGGTTCTTTTATCCAAAATGTGGGCATCAATAAAAACTAAAACTGGGTGCAACTTGTATTTTAAAACCAAAAACTACTGATACTGAGCCACCACTCTACAATGAAATTATCTTCTATACTCTTGGACACTCAAAATTAAAACTGACAGAACATTAAAAGTAAACCAGATATAAGATAACACATTTGCCAGTCTCTGTCTTTCAACAATTTGCTATGTACAAGCATCTAAATTCTAATAAAAATGTCATAAAACTGTCACTATTAGAAGACCACAGATGTTAATTAATGTCCTTCAATCCTGAAAAGTAATTTTATTGAACAATTAAACTAATTAATGTTTCTGCATCAAAATAGTCAATTTAACACCTCCCTTCTCAAGAGGAAATTTATCGGTAAAGCGTGAAATTTTCGATATGAATAAAAGATTAAAAAGTGGCTCAGTAAGAATTTACAATTTTCTCATAAAAACAATTATGCATAAAGCTTAACCGGGCCATGTGCGCAATGTCTATTACATGGTAAACACGTGATGTAAACAAACTCCAACACTGGTAATATAGAATCAGCTGATCAATTTTAATCCATGAATGAAAATAATAAATCCACTGAATAATTAATGACAAATATATTGTGATAATAAATTCACTTTAGCATTTCTCTTTAAAAACACCTATTTCCCAAAACAAGTGAATTATACTCGAAACATCCCATCTGCATTTTTGTTACTAGCACCACTGCGGTAATTAATTTTGAAGTCATACTGTTGTAGAAGAAGAGCCCATCGTAATAATCGCTGATTTTTGTCCTTCATTTTTGTTAACCAAGTTAGCGGATTGTGATCAGTTTCAATTGTAAACTTTTGCCCTGACAGATAGTAATTCAAGGATTCAGTACTCCAAACGATTGCAAGACACTCCTTTTCAACAACTGAATAATTTCTTTCTCTTGGAAGTAATTTGCGGCTAAGAAATGCGATCGGGTGTTCCCCATTTTCAAATTTTTGACTAAGTACTGCTCCTATTGCAAAATCAGATGCGTCAGTTTGTAAAATAAATGGTCTATGAACATCTGGGTTTCTAAGCACTGGCGCATGAATCATAGCATTCTTCAATGCTTTAAATGCTGTTACTTCGTTGTCTGTCCAAACAATTTGATTTGGTTTACTCTTTTGTAGAAGATCAGTCAAAGGCTGAGCAATAGCCGAAAAGTCTCTGATGTAGTTTCTGTAGTATCCTACAAGTCCTAGAAATGAGCGTAAACCCTTTTTGTTGATAGGTAATGGAAAATCAACCATTGCCTGTACCTTCTTTGGATCTGGTTTAACAATGCCATTTCCAACTATATGACCCAAACAATGCACTTCTTCAAATGCAAGGTCATACTTTGATGGACGAACAGTTAAATTGGCCTCCCGTAAACGACCAAATACATTTCTCAAATGATTCAAGTGTTCATCAAATGTATCGCTGAATATTATAAGATCATCAAAATACGTAACTACATTCTGCAAATCTCCAACTACTTTATCTATCAATCTAGCAAATGTTGAAGGTGATGTTTTCATGCCAAATGGCATCACGGTAAATTCGTACTGTCCAAATGGTGTTATAAATGCAGATTTTGCACGAGACTGC
This sequence comes from Bathymodiolus brooksi, assembly GCA_963680875.1. Lineage (NCBI taxonomy): Eukaryota > Metazoa > Mollusca > Bivalvia > Mytilida > Modiolidae > Bathymodiolus > Bathymodiolus brooksi. The sequence goes on along the minus strand of OY804588.1, from coordinate 83,329,105 downwards.
TCATGGAGTTCGCACTGCCAAAATCCCTTAGAAAGATCGACACGGCTCAGATAATTTGAGTCACCAAGCTTCTGAATAATTTCGTCTATACGAGGTATTGGATAACCATCGGATTGTGTAATGTCATTTAACTTTCTATAATCCACACAAAGTCTGATTGAACCATCATTTTTGTCAATAAGCACAATTGGACTACTCCATGGACTTTTAGAAGGTACAATGTGTCCATCTTTTAGCATTTGGTTTAAAAGTTTCTTTACTTCGTCACGGCGAGCATAAGGTATTCTATAAGGCCTCAGCGAAATCGGTGTTTCTGATGTTGTTTTGATTTCATGTTTTATGTCAGTACGACCAGGCTGTGAGGTAAGAATGTCGGAAAATTCTTCACATAATGTCCATAATGATTGTCTCTGGTATTTATTAAGTGTTGTGCCTATTGTAACATCCCTATATGTTTCAGTATCATCTGGTATTGTCATATCCGGTAACATATCTGACACAGACTCATGTTCAACGAAAATGTTCATTACACTATTCCTATTATATCTCTTCAGAAAGTTGATATGATAGGTAACTAAGCCTCGGCGTGCTCCTACATTTACTTGATAGTTCACATCTGATAATTTCCTGACTATTCGAAACGGACCTTTCCATGTAGCAGTCATCTTTGAACTCTCAGTTGGCAAAAGTACTAATACTTCATCACCAGGCGAAAAATGGCGCTTTCTAGTGTTTCTGTCATACCAGGCTTTCATTTTCGACTGTTTGTCAGTAAGATTTTTACCTACAATGTCTCTCATTTCAGACAAGCGCTCCCTAACATTAATGACATGTTCAATAACGGACTTCTCAACATCTTCTTCTCCTGTCATTGCTAATTTCAATATCTCTGTTGGTCCTCTAACTGGCCACCCATATAACAGTTCAAACGGAGAAAATCCTGTCTCCTCATGTGGCGTCTCTCTATAAGCAAACAGTGCATATGGCAGCATTTCGTCCCAATCCTTTTCGTATGTAATACATAGTTTCTTGAGAACTTTCTTCAAAGTTCCATTGTAGCGTTCACATTTTCCATTAGACTGGGGTCTATACGGACTTGTCGTAATACCCTTAACATCTAACATCTCATACAACTGTTTTAATAACGTGCTTGTGAAATTGCTACCTTGATCGCTTAAAATTACTCTAGCCACACCTACTCGGCTAAATAATTGAACTAAAGATTGAGCTATGCGCTCCGCTTCTATACTTGGAAGTGGGAAAGCTTCTGGATACCTTGTACCTTCATCAATAACTGTCAAAATATACTTATTTCCCTTCTTAGTTCGACTTAAACGGAACAACTATATCAATAACTATTTTGCTAAATGGCTCTCTAATGATTGGCGTTTTCACCGTTGGTACTTTAACATTATCCCTTTTTGATGTCCTCTGACATATATCACAACTACGACAGTGTCTTGTCACATCTGCAGACACCCGGCCAATAAAAAGACTGAAGTACCCTCTGTTTACATTTTCCTGGTCCTAAGTGACCTGACATTGGACGATCATGTGCTAACTCTAGCACAGCCTTTAACAACTTTGGTAAAACAATCTGGTTCCCCCTTTTATAACCATCTTTTGACTCCCATTTTCTCTTCAAAACATTGTTCTCATAATAAAATGCAAATTTAACATCTTTTGACTCGTCCACGTTATTCAAAGCCTTAAGTCTACAATTACTTAGAGTAGGGTCCTCCCTTTGGAGCCTCGACAATGTTTCAACATTAACATTAGACAAATGTTCTAACCCTATACTCTCACCTTGTTCTGGCAGCTCATTAACATCCCCACTATCAATATCCTCCTGGATTTCTTCGTCCGGTTCCGAAAAATCAATTAGATCCACGTCTTCATTTAAATCTTGGGAATGTACCTCACATTCCACCATTTCATTCTCAATCTCTTCATTTTGCTTGCTCTTGGACCTCGTTACTACATACGTTTTAGATTTCCCCAAAATATCCATACCTAACAGAGCATCAGCAGCTAAGTTCGCAACTAATCCTACAGTTGCATGTCCCTTAAAGTACGGCGTATCTAAATTGACAACGGCCATCTTTGCTGTAAAGGGTTGACCCACAGCAGTATACAGAGTAATCCTCTGACCTTCAATTATATTACTTGAATCTACATATTCTTCACGGATCAAAGTCATTTCAGCACCGGTATCCTTTACAAATAGGATCTCACACCCATTCACTTGTCCACAGACATTTATTAATCTCTCCCCATATGAAGGCTTCACAAAATATGTAGCCGCATTTGGCTTTTTATCCTTAATCCTGCGTTTTGGAGCACGACAATTCTTTGCTATATGGCCTATGCGATCACAATTATAACACTTTCTACTATCAACATTATTGTGTAATCTAACATTCTCCCTCGAGGATGATCCTTTCGGAGAAATGGTCGGTAAAATGTAATCTTCCGCAGCATCTACAACACTATTGCTTCCCTTATTCCGTCTAATCCATTGAGCTTGTGCGGGTGACAAAGCTTTTAAAAAGAACTCTTCACATAAACGGACTTTTTGATCTTCGTCTCCTACGAAACGATTAACTGACTGTTGTATCTTGGCCATTAATCCACGATAAGTTTCGTTTTCACCACGCTTAACTTCCAACAAGTCGGCAAAATACTGGTGTGGTCGTCGTCCAAATCTATCAACTAAAGCTTTCCGTAACTCCTCGTAATTCTTGTTTGCTAACTGGCTGACTTCCTTAGCCTCTCCAGTTAAAAGTGTTCTCAACTGCAAAACCTTAACTTCATTTGTCCACTTGGCTTGCTTAGCTATAGCCTCGAATTCAGATAAATATGTCAATATATCATCCTTTGACTTGTGGTCATATGGCTGCAGTTTTAACTTGACTGGAACATCTGGCTCCTTGTGGTCATTACTATGTTCTACAACATTTATTCGTGCCAGTTCTATCTCCATTTGCTTTAGTCTAAGTTCATGTTCATATTTCATTCTATCTCGTTCCATGTCCAAACGCTTACTCTCTAACTCCATATTCACAGTACTCTTACTGGCTGCCTTCCTTGTTGCACCCCTTGTCTTCTTTGGTGGTCCCATTACTTCAGTATCCTCATTCTCATCTTCATGAGCTTGTTCAGTGTCCGTAAACTCTATTAAATTTCGTCTAGTTACATCAACACCGTCTTCCATACTAACTAAATCCAACTATCTATTAAGTTAACAGAAAGTCTAGATCCCTTTTGGATCCCACCGCTGCCACCAGAATTGTTAAGACGGGTTCTTTTATCCAAAATGTGGGCATCAATAAAAACTAAAACTGGGTGCAACTTGTATTTTAAAACCAAAAACTACTGATACTGAGCCACCACTCTACAATGAAATTATCTTCTATACTCTTGGACACTCAAAATTAAAACTGACAGAACATTAAAAGTAAACCAGATATAAGATAACACATTTGCCAGTCTCTGTCTTTCAACAATTTGCTATGTACAAGCATCTAAATTCTAATAAAAATGTCATAAAACTGTCACTATTAGAAGACCACAGATGTTAATTAATGTCCTTCAATCTTGAAAAGTAATTTTATTGAACAATTAAACTAATTAATGTTTCTGCATCAAAATAGTCAATTTAACAATAGGGTCGACGCATGCAATTTAATGTTAACATAAGATTGTATGAATATTGACACGAACAAGTTAGAATAAGGAAAAAGAAATAAAATATTAAAGAAATAAAGAAATTTTATTGAAGATAAATTTGTAAACAGAAAGTTAGAAAAAAAGGGGGGGGGGGGTGGTCCGTGCCACGAGCGCCTGGGACGAGAACAGGTTAATTTTCAATGAGATGATGTTGATGTCCACTTTGTACTAGACCAACACTCTTAGTTGGATTTTTTATAGTGCTAGCTCACTGAACAACAGTCCATGAATATACATGTCAGGGGCGGATCCAGAGGGGGGCGCACCCGGTGCGCGCCCCCCCCTAAAATTGGAAAAAATATGATTTTTTGTCGTAAAATCGTGATTTTTCACACGAAATACCCCACAAATTTTAGCGCCTCCCTCCGCTCGGCGCAATATTTTTTAAGTGCGCCCCCCCTAACTTGAAATCCTGGATCCGCCCCTGCATGTCGCCCCACTCGGAAACATTATCCTGATTCGGAGCCAACAGTCTTTGCTGTTTCTCCTTAATGCCGAATGCTTACTGGAGAAGCAACAAATACTAATTTCATAGTTTTTGGTTTGACCCGACCGGTGCTCGATCCCACGATCTATCACACTCGAGGCGAACACGCTAACCATTACACCACCGATGTGGTTGATTTTTAGTGGGGTTCGTGTTGCTCGATTTTTAGTTTTCTGTGTAGTGTTTTGTAGATCGTTGCTTTTTCTTTTGCAAATTAAAAATAAAACTGAATCTATAACATCTGATTCAGTTTGATTTTTTAAATTTGCAAAATGAGAAATATAACAAATCTATTAAAGTTATAAAAAAAAAAAAAAATGCTAATAAGAGACTATAAGGGAAAAAAAGTGGCATGAATTCTGAACATCTATCAATAAAGACAGAGAGAAATGCGACCCAAAAGCTGGTAGTAAGAGGCTTGAGTTTAAACATATTTTATTTGCTCAAATGTGCAAAAAGGATAAGAAACAAGTTAAACAAGCTTATGAAGTCTCCTCCTATATACAATAAGTCACAACATTATTTGATAAAGCATGCATGTTGTATATGAATATTTCTTACATAAATATGTGTAATTTGAACAAGAACAGAGAACGAAGAGGAGTTTGAAGATACCAAAGTGGTAATCAGAATTCGTATATCGAAGAAGAACAGACAACACAATGGACAAAAGAAAAAGGACATAAGGACAAACATGAATCTACAAAACGAAGAAAGGAATGAGGTGAGAGGGGTTGATGGTGATGGTGTGTGTGGTTGTTCTCTTGGTGAACAACCTAGACAAGAAACCTGTCAGACCTCTTTATATTATCAAACTATCAGAAACATATTGATATGAATTCGCTACATCCATCAATACAGATACCCCATCTAACATAATATGGAATAAAAAAGGGATATGAAAGCTGAAAAATCAAACAAAAAGAAATTGCATGTAATTGAGAAACATGAATTAAATGTTCACGTGAAACAGATAAAGAGAGGACGAACATTTTTAGACGTTGGGAATACAATTATTAACAAGAAAAAACAAAAAATGAGGATTGGAATTACACAATTTAACCCCGACAAATTCATATATTTTTCAGAAAATAGGGCCTTTATTGATCCATATCAATCCTGCAGTTGATTGCTACCATTTAAAATGTAATTTCAAATAATATCGCATTCTCAGGAAATGTTAGTTTATTAAACTGTCTAAAAATATTGATCTATTATTATATTTTTTACCCCCCCCCCCCCAATAAAAAAAGCAAGGAACTTGATTGAAATGTTTGAGTCATGTTAATCTGGGAGTAACGTTACCCCAGTGTTATTGCATAATCTCTCGACGTCGGTGCGGGACCAGATGAAGGTTATACTAGAAATCCGTCGTGTGCACTAAATTAGGCTACGTTTTTAACTTTTTATACCGTGAGAAGGTAAAACAAATATCAATCAGATAGTTATATACCCAGTATCATTTTAAGTGTGCTTATATTATCGAAAAGTTTATAAGAAGAGTGTGAAGATACCAAAGGGTTAATCAGAATACGTAAATCGAAGAACAGACAACACAACGGCCAAAAGAAAAAGTTCAAAAGGACAAACAACGATCTACAAAACATACACATAAAACTAAAGATCGAGTAACAGGAACCCCACTAAAAACCGGGTGAGCTCAGGTGATTTGGAAGGGTAGGCAGTTCACTTTTAGTCCAATGACATGAACACAGCAAGTACGACGTCATTAAAATCGTAGGAAATTGTTATTGTACAGAAGTATAGATAAGATATCATTATCTAAAGGTGATAAAACGGTTCCCTGTTTGAACATACGTATATATAAAGAAATTGAATACTAAAATATTGCAGTATTTACTGCAAATTATGCGTTTTTAACTAACTGCAAGATTCGTATTTTCATTCAGGGTACGTTATTTGTGCAGATGATTTCTCAGAGTAGACCCGCCATTGCAGTTGTGTATATTTAAACAACATTATTAAGAAAAAACTGGTAGAACGTGTTAAAGTGGGTCACGGGTCACTGTAATCGGGAGGCTGTATCGAGAAACAGATACGGTGTTGAAAAAACGGTTGATACTCATCAAATATTGATAAATGCAATACAATTTTATGCTTGTCTTCAAGAAATATGATAGACAAAACCATGTGTGAAGTTTTATGATGAAATATCTCCGATTTCTATGTAGAGTTGAAGTGGGGAAACACCCACAGGTAATTTTAGCGATGTATCTGTCTGTATCTGTATCTGTATCTGGTACGTTGTAGAACCCAACTATGGTTTTTATACAACGGGTAGAGAGAGCGCCGATGGCGGTCTTTATTGGCGCTGATTCCTTAGAGCGGTCTTAAATGCTTCTAAGGAATTTGCATGCACGACACTGTTTGGCAGATGGTTCCAATGAATTATAGTGTCCACAAAGAAAGAATGTTGGTACTGCTGTTTCTTGTAGTCCGGTAATTCGAGTCCTTTTGTATTATTGCATGTACGTTTCTCTACTATATTTGATGTTATATATGATCTTTAAAATGTTTTGCTTTGATGTCCCTTTTCGGTCTAGCTAATTTAACGAAATTATCTGTTGATAGTGCCGGTACCAACCCCTCAACCACCTTGTACATTAGGATCAGACGTAGGCTAAGTCGTCTGTCCTCTAGTGTCTCCAGCTCAAGGTCTTCTCTCATCCTCGTGATGGCTCCTGTTTCCCTACTTTTGTAGTCTTTATTAACGAACCTTATAGCCCTGTTCTGTATTCGTTCTAGTTTGTCTATGACTCCCTTAAGGTATGGGTTCCAGATGGTAGCTCCATATTCCATGATTGACCTTACTAGGGTAACATATGTGGTCTTTCGGCATGTTTCAGGGACATTTCTTAAATTTCTTCTCAGGAAGCCCAGTGTTGCATTAGCTTTTTTACACACATTGTTGATGTGGATGCTCCATTTCAGGTCGTTTGAGATTTGGAGTCCTATATATGGATTGTCCTGTACTTCTCAGTGGCGGATTTAGAGGGAGGCGTGCGGGGCGTGCGCCCCCCCTAAAATTCGCAAAGCATATGTTATACAACGTTAATTAAGCAGTTCAATAAATAACTTTTTCATGAATGGTTAACTCGTGACCTGTAGTAAAATATTCTTACACATTGTAAATACACGTTGGATGTGTATGTATTCGCCGTCAGTAGTTCAAAGATTATTCCATTCTGATTGGTTCCGAGGTACCAGACATCAACTATTTTCTCACGCTAAATAAACATTATTTCTGCAGTCAATTTTACAACTACATGTACACGTGCTATTTAGAAATTATAAAATGGACGAAAATTATAGACCAAGAAAACAAGCAAGATTGGATACATTTCTTATTCCTCGACGAGACGAGAAAAGTCAAAGGTAATTTAAAAAAAAAAATCAATCAATACTTCGAATAATTAATTTAACAATTGATCTCATTTATAAAACATACAACGAAAACCTATAACGAGAGAATCGGATGATGAAACTGAGACAGTGTGTAGATACTTGAGTGTCCCAAGAAAATGGTCACTTCTCTTTAAATAATGGTTCAAATAGTTCTTGAATTCGAAATTCTGCAATTTCATATGAAAAAAAAATATAAGTTTGATTTGTATACAAATACCCGAAAATGTTGCCTTTTACTTTTCAAGTAAAGATCAGTAAAAATACGCGTTGGTATATTGTACATTAAAATACAAAAGTAACATATTAATAAAAAAAAAAAAAATTAGCAGCAATTTATTTGTAACAATCTCTGCATTTGCCCGAGGTATCTGCACAAGAAAGTGTGAACAAATCCTTTGTCCGGGTACGTTTATATTATTTATATCTACAAATAGATGTCTGTACAATATTTTTACACATTTTTAACAAAAAAATCTGACTACAATTTATTTGTAATACATTAATATCTACAACTGCACATGAAAGTGTGAAAATAATCTCGACAAAATGGTTTATGCATATCTCACAGCTGATTTCCGTAAACATATTTCTCGAGAACTTTGATACATTTTTGTTGTTTGATCTTTTAGTGTAATGAGGTTTTTACGCCCGTTGCTCAAACACTTGATTTTCGTCCGTTCGTTCGTCCGTCCGTCTGTAAGATTTCTGCAATCCGCAACTCCCCTGACTGTAACCACGCAATGAATTGACTGTTAAAAACTGTATAATGTACTTGAAATACATTGTAGTTGTGCACAATGGTTTTTAGATTTTTCATTGAAGGCCGGGTGGAGGGGGTAGGAGGAGGATTGTGCAACCCGCAACTCCTAAATAACCACTCAATGGATTGAAGTGAAACTTAAACTACAAATTTGACATACAATGTAGTTTGCTCACCACGGTTTCATTTTTAGAATTGGAGGTTAGGGGTAGGAGGGAGATTCTGTAATCTGCTTTTTTGGCGTAAAATCGTGAATTTTCACACGAAATACCACAAAAAATTTCGCGCCTCCCTCCGCTCGGCGCAATTTTGTTAAATGCGCCCCCCACCTAACTTGAAATCTTAGATCCGCCCCTGCTTCTTGTAGTGTGTGTTTTTCTAGTTGGTAATATCTAGATGACTTGTTGTTTATTGACAGGACATAACATTTCTTAGTGTTGAATCTCATGCCCCATTTATTTGCACATTCTTCAAGATGTTTATGGTCTGCTTGCAGTGTGAGGTGGTCTTCTTCCTTTTTGATCGTTCTATATAGTAGGCAATCGTCGGCAAATAAACGGACAGACGAGTTGACACAGTCTGGAAGGTCATTTATATATCTTTATCTTGGACAAGAATAATGAGCGTCCTGATAGGATGACCGATTTAAAACACACTGACTCCGCATGGTAAAACGATGCATGTAAAAGAAATCTATGTTATATTTATTAATTTATTTGATTCTGGAATATTGTTGATCATTGATTTAAACAAGAAAAAAGAAAAAAATAAGGGGGGGGGGTGAATTTTATTTGTGAATTTTACAGTTAAATAAATGTTGGGGCTATGATGAAAATTTGAAATAAAAACACAGGACCGGACTTTAAGCAAAAATAATAATCCAGGATTAGTTTTTTATTAAAAAAAATCCAGGACCTCTGTGTCCATGATTTTTTTTTTTCAAAGTTAATAATATGAAATATTGACATCCACACTTGCCTTTTGGACAGCACATTTCTGTCCACACTTGTAAAATATAAAAAAAATCACTCTTGATTAAACCGAAATCTCTCCTTTATCCTCGATGTTTTTGTTTGTGACGTCACAAGCTTAGAAAGTTTATCAAGCGCCATGTTTGAAGTAAAAAACATGGCGTTTGAATACAGAACAAAAACAGTAATATTATTGCTCGTCATTGTAGCTGTTTTCACAGCTGCTATGGGATTACCAGTTCCTATAGGTTTGTTTAAGTGTCTCATGTGGAATTGTATCGCTGTTTACATCTGTATTAGTGTATATCTACAACAGTCGGACATTTTATCAATAAAATATATGTACAGTCAATGCCAATGGACATAAAGTCATAAGATTAAAGTATTCGTCACCCTCGATTTTACGCTGTATATTTCATATAAAACCACATTTTTCATAATTTTTATACAGCTACATATTCACTGTAACTGAAAAAAAAGGTGCAAAGATAATACGAGTATCAGATTTTTTCCCCCGTATCATCAAAGGAATCCTCCTCCTATTTTCACGTAACATGGACGGACATGATCAAATTAATAATTTCTGTAATTTTTAAATATTTAAACCCACTAATAACCATCAATTACCAAGCACAAGCTTACAATTATTCATTATTAGCTATTTATTTCATCAAACAGAAAATTTGATGGCCTTAACACGGCTGGTAATCGGCACAAGCAGAACAGTTGGTTCTGCAAAGAAATTCGTGAGGATAACTTCTGGTTTTGGTGGAGGAGAGTTCACGAAGATGCTTTGCAAGGTATGTACATGTCAAAAATTGAAATTTGCCTTTTTACTGCTTGAATATTGCTAAATCAGAGAATGCTATGCTGTGGCGAATGCTTTCACGATTAGAAACATGCATAGAAACATGCAGGAAAACGAGAAAATTGACAGTTTGTAGATTTATCTAGACTTCAATTTACTTCTGTCGAATCGGAATTTATCCCCGATTACATTTAGACTCCTAGATGAAAAAATATTGAAAATTTAACTTGCATCTTTGTCAAGAACAACTTGGAAATGTAAGAGTGTCACAATTTTGGTCATGTTTTTCGTGGGACGATTGATTTTGCGAGAGTTACACTTCATATACAACAATAAACTATGCATGTTTCTAATCGTGAAAGCATTCGCCACAGCATAGCATTCTCTGATTTTGCAATATTCGAGCAGTAAAAAGGCAAATTTCAATTTTTGACATGTACATACCTTGAGAAGCGTCCTCGTGAACTCTCCTCCACCAAAACCGGAAGTTATCCTCACGAATTTCTTTGCAGAACCGACTTCTGCTTGTGCCGATTACCAGCCGTGCTTAATGACAGAAACCAGTTGTACATTTTCAAGAAAAATCTACCATGAAATATAATTTTGCTACAACACCATTTAAGTGGTAGGACTCTTTCAATCTGTTGAAATTTTGAAAGACCCTGATTGGTAGCAGAATAACATAGCTTATAACACCACTTTACAGTCCGAATAAAGAATAATCAGGTTGTTGAAATCACACTGCACAACAAGTCGTTATCATGTAACATGGACAGACATGATGGAAAATAAAACTTTATGCAAACAGAATGATAAAGATTGTTTTATATCATCTTCAACTGACCAAAAAGGTTCCTCCAGCAGTTTAGAAAGATCCACATACATCAAATTTCAACTCCAGAAAACATAGAATGGCTTAATTTGGGGGCCGAATACTGAGTGAACATTTTCAAAATCAACAGAAAGTCCTTATGCCTTCTGTGCGAAAAATATCAATATTGAAAATAGTAAAATAATTAAATTTATTTTTATTAGTATAATAATTAAATTAAATTTTATTTAATTGTCCTTATGAGTGTCTTTATCTAGATCTGTGCAAGCAAGCTAAGTCAGTCTAAGCTGGACCATCCTTGAATGTACTGTCTAGAAATAAAATTAAATATCTGTCCAGTTACATGAATTTTCATGATATGACAAAGTAATTAACAGATTTAATGTCAGTTAATCATTTTTGTCCTAGCTAGCAGAAGATGCTTCAGTAATCTTTAATATTGTCACAGGGTGATTAATTTGATTTACAGGTTTTCAAATTTGTATATTCTGACTTAATCTGTCTGTCCTTGTTACATAATTTTTTTAGCAATGTCTGTCCAAAACAACTTATCTCGATTGATGATCGTCTGCATTTTTACCACACTGCGATATTTTTGTAATCCAAGTGTCCACAATATTCTTTTACAGTGAATGATGTGTACTAACGTAACTTAGATTTTTAACGTAACAATTTGGACAGACAAACTTCCTCGTTGTCGAGCTGTTATCCCCTGAACTGGAGGATTCCATCAACTGGATATAATAGATAAAGAGACGTATGTGCAAACTCAAACCTCGTTTTAACGAATGCCGGACAGCTCGGCCCGCGGACAACTCGGACCGAGACAAGTCGGCCCGTAAGCGAGGACAAGTCGGCCCGTAAGTGAGGACTAGTCGGCCTGTATGTTAAGACAACTTGGACCGTATTATTGTTTTATAATATTGTTCAATATTTATATGCGTATAGTTATTTATTTATTTAGAAGACAATTATTATCTTTTAGTGAAAATGAATTATTTATTAAATGATAATATTAAGTGACCAAAAATGTGATTAGGACGTCATTTTGTTCTCATAACATGGTCTATTACGTATCATTTACAGGAATAAAATTAATATAAAAAATTAAAAATAAATAATTTAAGAAAAAAATATTTAGAGCTTATAAATTATGAAATTTCATATAAGTATTATGTATTATTTTTGCTTGTATAAGCTTCATGGTTGTTGGAAACACCTTGTGAATCAAGAGATTTTGAAAGTTCAAAAGCCTGATCTTTCAATAATGGATTTAAATTGTCAGTATGTAGTCTGGCAAGATATAAAATTGCTTGCGAATTAATAAAATTTTCAACAGGAAATCTACCAAGTTCTGCTCTCACTCCTATATTTGAGGAAGTCTTCTTTGTTCCCAGGAGATGCTTACAAAAAATCAAGTGAACTTTTTCGAAGGGGGTTCTATCAATAAAGGTGAAATGGTCCATGTTACCATTTCTTAGTATAGCTCTTCGCTTTGCCCTATGGTAAACAAGAAAATAATCCATAAAAGATATTTCAGAATTGTAGGTCAAAATAGGTCTAACCAAACATATTAAGTTTATTAACACTAGACTATCTATCAAAATCCTTGAAATGAAGTTGCACATACAGTCATCTGTCAAAAGTATTGGGAAACGTAAAAAAAACCATATTTTATCAAAAAATTATTGTGAAGTCATTTCTGGATAGATTATAACAAATTTTACACCAAAACATTTGGAATTATCTATATTTTGTTTGTTTATTTGCTCATTATGTTTATATGAGCGGTTTTTATTTGTACATAATTTTTCCATTATTGTCAATTTTTAGGATTTATTTTTAGTTGAAATACATTTTTTATTTGTTGTGTTTAAATTATGTATAAATAAAAATCATGCATAACAACATAATGAGTAAATAACCAATCAAAATATAGACAATTCCGAATGTTTTGGTGTAACATTTGTAAAAATCTATCCAGAAATGACTTCACAATAATTTTTTGAAAAAAATATGGTTTTGGCTGATTATATAGGGATTTTTTTTTTTTATATTTCCCAATACTTTTGACAGATGTCAGACTGTATCTTTATGATTTCCGTCAATTTTATTAAAAAAAATAAGTAAGACAACAATAATTATTGATGGTCCGAGTAGTCTTTTCATACGATCTGAGTTGTCTTAAAATACGGGCCGACTAGTCCTCGCTTACGGGCCGACTTGTCCTCACTTACGGGCCGACTTGTCTCAGTCCGAGTTGTCCGCGGGCCGAGTTGTCTGGTACCCGTTTTAACGTGCCTATTTTTATCGTTACCAAATTTAACAGTGGGGATTTCGCCTTAACGTATCCACCTAAAAATGGACAGAACTTTCCATCAACATTTCAAAGTTGTTTTGGGAAGTAACGAATGACAGTTAATAGCTTTCATAGATGAAGGTGAACGAGATAAATAAAACAGAGTTGACTGAGATAAATTTTTAAAGCAAATGACTTCTAAATAATTGGTATTGATACAAATCTTATCCAGCAAGTAATGGACATACGTTACGTTAAAATTGTCAACAACTTTGCGATCTTGTAATTCTTTAAATAATTGAAAAATTATCTTTTTTAAAGCTGAGATTTGATTATTATAACCTTATTTGAGAATCTTTTCAAGCATGACCTGGTTTTTTAAACAAAACATGTGTAATTAATCCGGTGCATATAAGTACCGTTCACGTGTCCCTTTTCATGTTGGTAAATTCTGACAATTGAGCAAGATAACGAAAGTATTGAGAAATAACGAAATATGATATGAAGATGAAATTATTTATTTTATTTCTTCAAGATATAAACTACACATCTGCAACAGTTTTGCCAGCCTCAATAATATTGTACCTGTAAAAAAATGTATTTTTATGAGCATGCAATAGAAGTGCTGTAGACCGAAGAAAGAGCCAAATAGCATCAACACAACTGTATTGTTACCATTCTGTGATAATAAATGTGATTGAAATAAACAGAAATCAGTCATTAATGTGTTTTACAAAAATATGGCAGTATGTAGTCAGTCTAATATATTACATTGACAGAAATAAAAACACCAAAGTCACTGGATTAAATATTTTATTATATGGGTAAGCAAGTTCAATGTTTGCATCAAATAATTAATTTTTAATATTTCAATTTCAAACTATTAAAAAAAACCTTTTGAAATTTTTCAGACAAAACATGAATTACACAGAAAAAGCTAAAATAATGTACTTTCTTAATCTGGTTTACTTTTTAAGTTTGGTTGGCCTATGACAAAATCACGTGATTTATTTACCTTATGCCACGTTATATGACGCGGCCATTTACAAAAAGGGTAGTAAACAAATATGGATCAGTGTGTCATCGTTATTGATCTTTTTTCTATGGAACTTTGCACATGTGAGCAAGAATAGATGAGGAACATAATTAAAAGGAAAAAATGTTTACTTTTCAAACATGAAAAAAATAATCAAACATTATCCAATGACTGGCCGACTTATTGTCACATGGGGATACATGAAAAACGGAAAGGTGACACACTTTTAAAGTTAAATGCATTGAGGATATGCTGAATATCGCGTATATCATTCAATCAAAAACAAGAAGTTTTTGTTCCATTTTGAACTGCATTGTACATATTCAGCATATTGATAACATTTCCGACTCCTTTGGTTCATCCACGAAATGTATCTGTTTCTCACGTTTCATGTTATTATTTTATTTGTTCAGTTTCAGATTATAATATAATTTACTATGTACACTCTGTAAATATTTCTTAAATAATATGTAACTTGCTTGACCATCCGCATGGCAGATATACTTTGTATTCAACATCGGCAGTTCGTTTTTATTTTATTTTAACCATACAAACAATTTTTACAGGCCCAGCTGTGCACCAACATTGCCATTGTGGGAAACTATATAGCTACTCTCTTATAAGTTATATAAGGTTGCGCAACTTTCCTTTTCCAGTTTGTCAAACTGGTTTCTCAATACATTACCATATGATATATTTTAAAGAAAATCACAACTGTCTTTGTAAGCAAGATAAATCTTTGTTTATATTTAAAAGAAAATAAAAAGTTGTAAGCAAGATAAATTTTACTATAATATTAAAGTGCAGCATATTATTACTATAATAATTCTTTAATTTTAATCATGTCTATGTAAAGTTCATCAGATATTTACTTAGTTTGAGAACAAATGTTTTTAACTTTAATATATGTTTTAAGTTTTTGGTTATAGAGATCTTATTTATTTACTTGTAACATTACAGTTAAAATCCAGGTGAAATTTCTGTGATCAATAAAGAACTGACTATAATTGTTAAAACAACAATATTTAGTTGAATTAATTCCAAAAACTGTAGGTACCCAACACACCCATAATACTAGACAAATAAACAATATTGTTAATATAAACTGTCGAACTAGTCTTTATTCTGAATATTTTCTGCCTTCAACTGTAAAAGCATGGAATGATTTACCACTTCCCACCCGTAATTTGGAATCGCTAAATTCATTTAAATCTCTTATTAACACTAAAAACACTAAAGTTCCAGCCCATTATTATGTTGGATGTAGGTTAGGTCAGATATTACATGCGAGACTACGTATGAATTGTAGTGCCTTAAATGCACACCTCTTTATTAGAAACCTCGTTGAATCGCCAAATTGTATCTGTGGAATAACTGAAACTGTATCTCATTTCTTATTAGATTGTCTGCGTCACATGACTCTAAGACAACAACTTTTCTTCTCACTTTTGGACATTCCTGAAACAATTTCACTGAATCTACTTATTTTTGGCTCAGTTAATCTAAATGACGAAGAAAACAAGGCAGTATTTAAATCAGTCCAAACCTTTATCATAAAAAGTAAAAGATTTACACCCTGACATGCTTACATAATATTTTTCACCTTTTCAATCTTATTCAATCTCTTTGTATTATTATTTTGAAGTAAATTGTGTAGCTTTCAACTACATGCTACATACATTTTTTTCTCCATCAATGTATAAATAATTCTCACAAGTTTTAAAATTTAAATCGGCATGCATATATACTTGTTTGTGATACTTGTATGTTTTTCATAGGAAACAGATTTAAAAAAAGCATTTGCTTGTTTCTGAATCCTATTGTAGAATTGCTATTGTTTTGTTTATATATGTCAGTTATACCAATAAAATATGTTTATACCAAAACAACAATTACCTCAATGTTTAATTATATATACCGGTACCTGTAATTAAGTGTATGCGAACCAGGATGACACTGGCTGATCAAGCTCTGACAGAAATCCTGGTACTTATCAGAGCAGTAGAAATCTTCTGGTCAAT
Organism: Bathymodiolus brooksi; assembly: GCA_963680875.1. Classification (NCBI taxonomy): domain Eukaryota; kingdom Metazoa; phylum Mollusca; class Bivalvia; order Mytilida; family Modiolidae; genus Bathymodiolus; species Bathymodiolus brooksi. The sequence goes on along the minus strand of OY804588.1, from coordinate 83,312,736 downwards.
GAAATAACACATTTACCGCAATTATTCTTGTGTAATATCAGTGAAATAACACATTTACCACAATTACTTTTGTATAATATCAATGAAATAACACATTTACCTCAATTACTTTTGTATAATATCAATGAAATAACACATTTACCTCACTTACTCTTGTTTAATATCAATAATAGAAATCAACTATTAACTGGAATACAATTCAATTTATTTCAGGTGATTTCTGGGATTTTGAAGGACAAGGGTCAAATGGAAAGCTTGCACATCCCCAACACCATGTCCATCCAACAAGTCAACCCCTACGCCATGTCCATGATACAAGTAAGTAATGTGGCATTCCTACCTCACATTTATTATTCATTAGTCTATTACAAATATATTACTAGGTGGCATTGCTCAGTACCTGGTGAGGGCCGTCGTGATCGTATGGTAGTTGGTTTTACAACTACCTGTGCAATCAGTACCTATCACCACTAAAATTGTCAATTCGAACCTCGTTCATGGCGAGGTGTATTCGATACAACATTATGCGATAAAGTTTGTCAGTGACTTGCAACAGGTCAGTGGTTTTCTCCGGGTCCTCCGGTTTCCTCCACCAATAAAACTAACCACCACGATATAACTGAAATATTGTTGAAAGTGGCATTAAACACCATAAACCAATCAATAAGATGATCTGTCTGTCATGTCAGCAATGGTCTGCATTTGAATTAATCACTCTCTGAGATAACTGTTCTTTGGAGTGATTTACTCCGTAGAGCAGTAGAAATATTCTGATTTGCTCATAAGAGCATTACAAAACAAGAAATCATTCTATTTACTCAAAATCTTCCAAAAATCAGTTACCGTAAATCGGGAAATTTTGGTCATGGTTTTATTTTGGCCCCTAAATACGAAGTGCCAAAATTAAACACACCAAAATATGTCACACTCCAAAAATTAACCTCCAAAATTGAACACTGCCTTAATATCTTTTTATATTTATATTCCCTAATCTGTACCTTTTTGTCTTACTTCTTTCCTAAGTAAAACTTTGTCAATTACCGTTATACATGTATATATGTTACAGTAAATCTGTATAATTAGTAATTATGCATAATTACTGAAATTTTTAGGAATTATGTATAATAACTGACGAGTTTAGGAATTATATATAATTACTGAAATTTTCAGTGATTATGTATAATTACTAAAAATATTGCCAGTTATTATGCATAATTACTGAAATGCTCATTTCTCCTTATTTAACTTTACATGTGTTAGAAAAGGGCTAAAAAGTTTAACGCTTTAATCAAATCAATGTCACATAAAACACTTTACAAAGAAGAAGTGATAAATACATTCATTTATTTTTACCAGCAAGATTTGGATGGCATCTACTATTGCACATTTGTCCAGCCTTTCTGCATGCACATCTATTTGTTTCACATCTGTTTTTACCATAACAACCACATTTTAAAAAACCATAAGACTGATCTCCCGAAGCCTTCTTCACCATTTGTTTTTCCACAAATCACATGTACAGTGTTGCTACATTTTGAACATGAATGAGCGTTTGAAGCTGGTTTCTGACACACAATACATGTTACACTGTCTGTGTTTCCAGTGCCAGAAACCTCATCGGTTATTTCAATAATGTCAAGATCATTTCTAAATCCAGTGTTTATGATATCTTTAAGATCACCTTCAGTGCTGATTTTTGAAATTATTTCATCCGGTAAGGAAGATTAGGTCAGACCAACTTTCGCTTCTACTCCAAACATTGCCTTATATGGTGTTTGTTTAATTCCCAAATGGTAGCTAAGGTTTTTCTGAAATTGCACAAATTTTATTCCAACTGGCCAATCTTTACAACTGTTTTCACGCATCCATGTTACGTACATATCTTTTATATCTGCGTTTGCTCGCTCAACACTTCCCTGGCTTCGTGGGTGTCTCGGCTTCCCATGAACGATTTTGCACTCTGGCCATACATCCTTTAATTGAGATATAATGCTGGCACTAATTTCAGCACCGTTATCGCTCTGTAAAATATTTGGAGCTCTAAAAAGATGAAAAATATCCAAAATCTGCATCGCTACATCAGTCGCTCTTTTTGATTTCAATGGCCGCAGAACAACAAATTTTGTCATATTATCTTGGTAAACCATGATGTACCTATAATCATTATAGGATAGCGATTGCATATCGATTAAATCTATTTGGCCACAGGAATTAAATTGCTTGCTAACAATAGGTTTAACAACAAGATTTGCATTTCTTTAGCTGGCATTCTTCACATAGCTTTTTAAAAAGTTCAAGTGCCTCTATAGAAACATTAGCATATTTTTTATTAGCCTCCTTGATCATTTTATCTCGGCCTCCATGTCCGGTTGCAATGGGAATTTTTTGTGCAACATTAAACATGTCTTCTAGACAAACATGTAATACTTTATGTTATCTTCACAAGAACTGCGTTTCCTGATTATCTTATGTACATCACCACACTGAAGGATTTCATACCTAAAACAGATGTAAGAAAGTGATCAAAGTCAAAACAGAAAATGTAAACTTTTTGTCTATATCAATGTTACCATAGGCTTTAAATTTTTAGTGACTGATTTAGGTTCAGTTCTATGTTATTGCAATGTTCAAGTTCATAACTAAGCAACAACAAGTACTTAAGATGCACTTTAGATAGTGCTTAAGTCTATTGAATATTTTGTTGACAGATATAGTAAGGGTCTCATTTTAAATACCTTTCAAACCCATATATCTTTGTAATTTGAAAACCTTCGTCATAGAAAATATTTTTTTGCATTAGTAATAGCCCACATAAGTGATAGAGTAAACAAAAGTAAAATGTTTAAAATAAACTTACTTTTTAAACAGGTAATAATATGCAGGAGTTTTGTCTTCTTTGCGTGTCTCTTTTGTCATCAAGTACACATTCTCATCATATTTGCTCCTGGTTCATATCTTACATTTAGATTTATCTTCTGCAAGTTGCAGTAACTTTTGAGCATAGTTTTGCTCCAATCCAAGAGACATTTGTGCCTGGGCCATATTTTATGCATCAATGTTGTTAAACAGTTGAATTTAAAGTGTCATTCTTAAAACTAGTGTTCACTTAAGATTAACTAACTTAAGAAGAAATAACCAAACAAAATCTACTCACTTTTAAGGTTTTTAGAAAGATTAACATTCAATGTCTATGTTTTAATATATGGCATTAACATTGACTGATCAAGTCTAGAGATGATTATTATTATTCAAATTTCCTAAAATCAAACCAGTAAATTTGTAGAATAATCAACAAAATTTTCAGTAATTATGTATATTTACTGGTCAATTTCAGGGATTATATATAATCACTAGCATGTTTAGTAATAGGGATCATTCACCGCTTCTCCCGTTTGGTGACGCTACTGTTCCATAAGTGGTTAATTGTGCGTTTGAATCACAAAGACGCTTGTATCTTAACGTTAACCTAATCACAGCACTGAATTATGAAACTCGGATGGTGCAAACATTGAAGCTTAACTAGTACAGCGCGGGTGATATTACCTGTTAGAAGTATAGATTTAGTTGACGAATATATGTAAAATAAAAGTATTATCTTTAAGTCGTAAGAAAAGAGTTTTTTTTATGACCATATTAAGAAATAAAACGGACGTTTACAAACCATATCGGCATGTACCTTGGTGTAGTCTATACATGTTCATAAAAGGCGTACATGATGTTTGGTTACTCACACTGCAATACTGATGAACTTCATTCCAACATTTTAAAGTATACCTGAATTTCGGGAAATACTAGTTCTAATAATAAAACCCTAAATGCTCGCTTACTCGCAAGGGTTTTAACGGGATGCCATTACACGTCATGGAACAGCCGCCGAGATTTTTTGCGCTCGCTTACAGAGTTTCTGACGCCTGCATTTATCAATAATAAGACATAACCTTTCCTTTTGTCCCCTATTATAACAAGTTTTTATCACCTACCAGTATTTTAGAATGTAATTCCCACAAAATAAAAATCCATGTTTACTTTCTCTCTGAACATTTTGAATTTCGTCATTTCCGGCCTCACTATTTGGATGTCGATACCATATTTGGCGATTTGAGGCGTGAATGTTTACATCAGCCGTAGTAAACGTGTAGTAAGAAATACCATATTTAGGAAAGCTCCGCCTTCCGTAGTTTCCGGTTATGGCGAATGATCGATAAATTTGAACAAGGCTGTTGCTACCTTTGAAAAACATACATTTCTCAGCCAAACCGATTTAACAAGGACTGGGATCATCAGTAATAGTTATAATGAAATGTTTGAAGCGTAAATAGTGAGTTTTTATGTTTCAACTGCAATTTATTTTTTGCTCCATTGTGACGAATGGGACCGCTTTGTAGCTCTGCCGAGACACAAGTTTGTCACAGGAGCTACATTATTGCAGCTAGGAAATACTACCTCCAAGTGAACAAAATAGAATAATAAAGTCCTCGGCTGTCTCCACATACAAAATTTTGAATTGATATATCTAGGTCTCTCTATATTTAGGCAATCTTCAAATCTAAATCGCACTCTTTAAAATTATTTGGTACAAAATTATACAGATAATATATTCCTTCTTCGTGTAGTGTTATTAACTGTTAAAGATTCGACAACAAGCGGGTTAATCATAGCATTTATTTTAGAAAGATTTTGAGCAGATGTATTATGAATGGCATAATAAATAGTTAAATAAAGAAAATTCGTTGTTTCTTACTATTTTTAATTATTTTCGACAGATTTTGGTAGCATTCAAATATTTTGTACAATCAGACGTGTTGTACAATCATCGTACAAAATCTGGAACTGCCATATAATGTAAAACTAAAGACTCAAGTTGTCACCGACAGAGTTCCGTCGGGTTTTAAGTGGGATTCGTGCTGCTCAATCTTCAGTTTTCTGTGTAGTTTTTTGTAGACCACTGTTTATCATTTTGCCCTTTTTCGCTTGGCCATTGCATTGCCTGCCCTTCTTCGATATATGCTTTTAGCATCTACAAACTTTTCTTATCTGTTGACCTATACACGCACTACTATATCATCCCAATTATCAAATTTATTTCATTGTAATATATATGTAAAAATATATTGAAGATTACAATTATTTGGTATAATGAATTTTTTAATGGTAAAGGACTAAAGGCAAAGCACATGATTTTTGTAAGCTTATTCCATTCTAATGCAGGTAAAAACGTTATTTATACCTGTTATTCAAATGAACAGTCAAACGATTTGAATTACGATTTCAGTAATGCTATGAAAAAATCGGGAATTTGCATAAAACCCAGCGTTCTATGCAATAAAAAAAAATAAACATAAAAAAAATGTAAACGTACACGATTGGAAACGTACGGACTACTGGGTTTGGTGTTTAACACCACTTTCAACAAATTTCAGTGGGGTGCCCGGGTCAGTTTTATTGGTGGAGGAAAACGGAGTGCACAGAGAAGACCACGGACCTGCCACAAGTCACTGGCAAACCTTATCACATAATGCTGTATCGCCTAGGCGAGATTCGAACTCATAACGTTAGTTGTGATAGGTACTGATTGCATCTATAGGTACTTGTAAATCCAACTACCAAACGATCACGACCACGAAGGCCCCTTGCGAAATACTGAGTTAAATATTGTAGAACTAGATACATCTGGAAACTATCGTGATAGAACATCACATAATAAAAAAAACAACTTTATTTGGTATACTGATACCCTAATGAAGAATTTGTTAAATTTTGAAAATGAATTGATTGAATATAGAAAATCGTGAATTTGATGGTAAAAAGTGGGAAGGGATGGGATGAGAATCTAAAAAGAATTTTATTTTGTGTGGCTTAAACTAAAAATTGAAACACAAATGAGAAAAGGAAAATATGCTTCAAAAATAAAAACTGTGATCATCTAGGTAGGGAAGGTCAATTAAGTTTTTCCTTTCCGTAAACTGGATTTATCGTACAGATGAAGAACATTTTTTGCTGAAATTTTTTGAAAATAATCATAAATGTGTTCCCTTTGGATTGTTTATTACAAAGATAAATTTATTATTGCTATTAATTTTTTTTTTATCATTATAGTCGTTTTTAGATTTATTTTGAATAAGCTCCCTTTAAATGATATAAAATACCAACTATGTTACTTGAAAAGGTGTCTATTCACACAGAAATTCTATTTGTTCATTGTTACAAGGTTTTTTTTATTATTACTTGTTCTTTTTCTGTTGTTGTTGAAAATTGTATATTACTGCCTAAAGGTATAAATGAATTTGTTGTGTTCCTGTGTATTGTACATGTATGGTTTTGATTTTTTACCCTTTTACCCAGATTTTTATTATTGGTCATGAAGGGACTATTTTTTTCCCAGAAAAAAAATTCTGTTTCAGAGTGCATTTTTTTTTCAGTTGCAAAAATGTAGCATCGAAATCTTTTTATAAGAGTAAAATACAAACTTTTCCCCTAATGCTCATGCAAAGAAATGAAATGTGATACACGTATACACCGTTAGGAAGTTAAGTAATAACCTAATATCTCTGTCGTTCGGTAGTCAACTACGCAATGGTTGTAAGTATAAGATACAGTACTATTTAAAAAAAGAAGCGGCCCGTATTGAATATTCCGCAATACGGGTAACTTCTTTTGTTTCAATAGTAGTTTATCTAACTTGTACAATAATGTTATAATTTATACAATAAAAAAAAGTCGTGAGGACAGTTTTGTTTGTGAACAAATTTACAGAATTTTCCTATTCATGTTATAAGGGCATTATAAGTTATCTACGTGTCGACCCGTGGGCATTGAGATTGTACCACCCTGAAGCACTCCTGTATAGCCTGAGGCGAAGCCGAAGGCTGTACAGTGGTGCTGAAGGGTGGTACAATCTCAATGCCCACGGGTAGACACGTAGATAACGATTTTATCCCCGGTTTGAAAACAGAAACTGATTTTTAATGGATTTTCTTAACGTTTTTGTACTTGCGGACTAAAATGCCATAGCTCATGTGAAAATTTGGGTGAATTTCGATAAAGTGTAGGGAGATACCTACAGCTAATCATTTTTAACGTTTTTTTGGTCTTATTTTGTTGTAATTTAATTTCTTGTATTTGGCGCGTATTGTCACGTGAATAGCGTTACATTATACCTGACGTCACTAGTAATAGGATCGAGAATTCTCTTGATATAAAAAAATGCTTGGTACATATTTTGGGTGGTATTAGTACGATAAAACAAATGAAGAATTGATGTGAAAACAATAATGACAAATGATTTTAAAATGATTGTATTCAAACAATTGACCATTTCTATAAAGACGCAACATGACAACAAAATCAATGTTTCATGTAACGCGAATCAGCAAAATGTTACACATGCTAAACATGACCATCAATACCGTAGGAACTTTAAATCTCTCAACATTATTTGGTGCATTGTTTGTTTTTTCTGCATTTATTGAGACGATTGATCTTTTTTTCTCTCAAGAAATACGTCCTCCGTTCTCCATTCCATGTTGAATGCAAAGCACTTTGTGATTGTTTACGTTTTACACCATCTTTACATCATGCATAGCAACGTAAAGACCCCCCAGTGACGTTACGTAACTACCAGCCGGTAGCATGGGTTTTGTACCAACGGGTCATCGACCAATCAAAAGCCGACATTTTTATCAACCCGGGGATAATATAAGTTATCTACGTGTCGACCCGTGGGCATTGAGATTGTACCACCCTGAAGCACTTCTGTATAGCCTGAGGTGAAGCCGAAGGCTGTACAGTAGTGCTGAAGGGTGGTACAATCTCAATGCCCACGGGTAGACACGTAGATAACGATTTTATCCCCGGTTTGAAAACAAAAACTGATTTTTAATGGATTTTCTTGTTCTTTTTATAACGTAATCATGACGTTTTTGTACTTGCGGAGTAAAATGCCATAGCTCATGTGAAAATTTGGGTGAATTTAGATAAAATGTAGGGAGATACCTTTGGTATCACCCTACAGCTAATCATTTTTAACGTTTTTTTGGTCTTATTTTGTTGTAATTTAATTTCTCGTATTTGGCGCGTATTGTCACGTGAATAGCGTTACATTATACATGACGTCACTAGTAATAGGATCGAGAATTCTCTTGATATAAAAAAATGCTTGGTACATATTTTGGGTGGTATTAGTACGATAAAACAAATGAAGAATTGATGTGAAAACAATGACAAATGATTTTAAAATGATTGTATTCAAACAATTGACCATTTCTATAAAGACACAACATGACAACAAAATCAATGTTTCATGTAACGCGAATCAGCAAAATGTTACACATGTTAAACATGACCATCAATACCGTAGGAACTTTAAATCTCTCAACATTATTTGGTGCATTGTTTGTTTTTCCTGCATTTATTGAGACGCTTGATTTTTTTTTCTCTCAAGAAATACGTCCTCCGTTCTCCATTCCATGTTGAATGCAAAGCACTTTGAGATTGTTTACGTTTTACATCATCTTTACATCATGCATAGCAACGTAAAGACCCCCAGTGACGTTACGTAACTACCAGCCAGTAGCATGGGTTTTGTACCAACGGGTCATCGACCAATCAAAAGCCGACATTTTTATCAACCCAGGGATAATAGATATTGACGTGTTCTTGTACCCAACGTTAACAATTCAAGCGTCATCGAGATTAAAACGTTCCGCTAACCACTTATGGAACAACAGCGACGTCTGTCGAAAGAAATTTGGTGAATGATCCCTATTATACATAATTACTGAAAATTCAGTAATTAAGCATAATTCCTGATTATACACATTTACTGTAACATATACACACACAAGTCAAACTGAAAAGTGTTCACGATGTGAAATCGTTGGCTTGGATGACAAGAGAGAAATTACAGGTAAATAAAGTACATTGATAAAAACCATGCAATACCAATAAAGTTTATTCAATCAACAAAATGTCAAATATCATTAAAATGACAATTACCTATAGAAAAATCAATAAACACGTAATTAGTGTCTTATGGGTATTATTTATTATGTATAATTGTTGTGTAAACAAATACATGCACTGACCATTATAATAAGACTGTTTACCTGTAAAAGCGATGATTAATACCAGTGCAAAATTATTATTTGTTGTTTTTATATTAATGCATTTTACTTTATGCTGTTTAAATATTTAAATTCCTATTTTTAATAAATATACAATACTTGTGCACTGTCGAAGCATATGGGTAATATGTGTATGAGGCTTAGAAACGCGGGAAAAGGCGAGGCTTTGCCGAGCTTTTTCCCACGTTTCGCGCCGAATACACATATTTACCTATATGCTTCGACAGTGCACATGTATTGTATTTATCCTGCAATTTTAAATCGTAAATAAACGTTTACTGGACGATGATAAAAGTATTTGAAATAATTTTATGTATGTATTTGAAAACAATATCCCCCGATGTGCCCCGTTTTACATTTGTATGTTCTATTTATAACTGACCAATATCAAAAAATGTTCTATTTATAACTGACCAATATCAAAAAATATATTAGGCAGGCTATATTGGTCGGTAAATGCTGTCATTGCAGGATAAATATCACAATTTATCCATAATCGATTTTGTTTTTAGTACATCAACATATCCGGTAAGTAACATTAAAAACGTAGTATCGCTGGTTGAAATGAGAACACTTCCATTTATGTTCTGAATGAACTGACAAAAAAATTAAACACATGGGAACCAAAAGTGGCCAAAATTAAACACACTAGAAACGAAAATGGCCAAAATTTCACACACCAAAATAAAACAACCCTCTTTTGGAGAAAAAAGGCCAAAATTAACCTACACCAAAATTTCCCGATTTACGGTAATTGGTACAATCAGTTATTTTTTTTATTCAATTTGTGTTACAGGTAATTTCTTTACTTGTGCAACTCTTGTGTAATATCCCAGTCAGCAACAAGGTGTTGATCCAACGTTGGTACATGGTCAGCATGGTTGGTCGAATGTCGCAGTTGGCATGCCAAGGTTGGCACGACGTATGATTTTTGATGGTGAAATGTGTAGCCGATTAGGCAACGTTGGGATCTGACCATTGACCAACCGTTGGCTACGTGTCGTCGACCCGGCGTCGGTACTTGGGTCGCACATTAATTACTCCATAGTATGTCGATTTGATTTTTTTTTTCATAAATACATTTGTTTGATATTAAGTCCCCCCCCCCCCCCTCCCCTCCCACTCGCCCCACCACACACACCCACACCAGATTTATGCCTGAATTGTACATCTTTCCTTTATATGCACTTTTTACTTTTTTAACATCTATTTTAGGTTTAAATTTATATCTATCTTGATGAATATAATCTCAGATAAATATTTGGCCGTCACAGCTATCGTAAATTTCTACCATCCCTCTTTGATAATATTTGATGTTGCATGCAATTTGATACTTCCTGTACTTCATAGGCATCGTTTGCGCGCCACTTCTTTTGACATCCTGCGTAAAAGACGAAGAAATGTAAGTGTTTACATTCAATTCTTTATGTTTTAAAGAAAAAATTCGTTGAAAATTCCTATATATCAAGGATGCATCTGAAATGATGTTTTCTTTAAAGCTTGCTGATCATAGGCTTTTGTGATAAAATGATTTAGATATTGCATGTTTTGTGCGAATTCAAGACAAACTACTGGTTATATACAAGTATGGGGAACTCCCTTTTTGCATTTGAATGTTTTGTTTATCTGCGAAATAATATATATACTGATTTTTTTCCCATGTTTTTTTTCTCATTACCATGAACATTTTTGTAGTTTCGGTCGATATCTCGCACAGATATTATATCCCCCCTGCAAACAAAGTTTGGGGGGTATATAGGAATCACCCTGTCCGTCCATCCATGTACCTTGTAAGCGCAACTCCTCCTAAGTGGCTTATTGGATTTTTATGAAACTTTACACATTTGTAGTACACTACCTGCAGATGTGCATGACGGAATATGGTTGCTGTCCAAAATTTAAAAGGGGAGATAATTCAACTTATACTTTCACGAAAAGGAGGGTTGTGTACCTTGTAAACGCAACTCCTCCTAAATGGCTTATTGGAGTTTTGTGAAACTTTACACAGTTGTAGTACACTACCTGCAGATGTGCATGAAGGAATATGGTTGCTGACCAAAATTTAAAAGGGGAGATAATTCAACTTATACTTTCACGACATAACTCCATATCCGTTCATTTTTCATAGGTAACTTGCTAATATACCTGTATTCCAAAGTTTGAACATCATAGTATTGCAAGCGGGGGGTATCACTCAGTGAGGTCACTCACAGTTCTAGTTTCCTTTGCAATTGCACTTGTATGCATACTAGCTAGAGTTATGAGGGAGTTTTTATTGATGAGAAATACAATTTAAAAAAGCTATAGCAGGTTATTTTTATGCGGTTAAATTAAGGTGAAATTAACCTCAGATCTTTTTATTATACTTTTTGTCTACAAATTTGAAAAATACCATTTAGCTATAGATTGGTGTTGGTTATAATTATACTCTGTGTATTATCTAAATAACTATTACTTGAGCTGTTATGAACAATTGATTATTTGTAACACGAGTGGCCTGACCAATTTTCTCTTAGTACATCGACATGTGTACTGGGTCAAACGCATGAGTAACTTGACAAGTTATGCAAATTTGTTAGTATTATAAATAACATACCGGCTTATCATACACAGTACTGGTGAATGTATAATAAATACATTTAAAATAATTACCGCGACGTTCACATTATTATTTTTTATTTCAGAAATGACAGAATAGAAAATGTGATCAAAGACGGGTTAAAATATGCTAGTGATCGGGATGGTGGAAGGAAAAAAGAGGAAAAATGCGGAAGGCAGTCAACAGGAGCCGAACGTTCCTCATCAATAAACATTGACATTAATTGTTTTATCTAGCACTTTTATCTAGCGGTTTTGCCGAAACGTATCATAATAGGTTTATGCTGGACAATTTTAATTTTGTATTCCCTGTTGGAATTTTTTGGAACAAGGAATAATTGTTTTGGTATTGCAGTATAGCTGATTAAATGTTTTAAAACTTAGGGTGTTTTTATCTAGCAGTTTTATGAAGCTATTGAATGTTGGCAGTAGAATATCGAAGGAATTGTTCAATATTTCTGATTGCGAACAATTGACACATGACAAAAACAATTCACATACACTAGTACAGGTACCTTTGTTATGATACTAAATCCAGAATCAGAGCTTAAACACATTCACGAAACGTGTGAAACACATCGAAACCGCACTAAAGAGGAAACTCATATACATTGATACGGTTTAGTTAGGAAGAAAAGTTTAGTTGAAATTTGAACTGACTGAATCATGCGTTGTTTGTTCTGAAAGTACTTATGTACAATGGTTCTTGTGTCTTGTTTGATTACCTAGTCTCCTTATGATTTATTATTTGACCTGAAACACGATTCGTCAATAGTAGTTAAAATATTTGCAAGTGATTGGTTTATGTCTAATTTTCATACTGGAAAGTGTTTCAATTCCTTATTGCAAATCAATTAATTTATTGGGAAAAATATACAAATTTAGGTGAAATGTTCGTGACATACAGAAAAACAAAGTATCGGAATTACAGTATAATTTATTACTGTATATGGTATATATATATTTTAACAATTGATGTCTCTTAAGAATAGCCATAATCAAGGAGACTGTGACACATCACTTGGCATATGCTTTGAATCATAGTTTCTGTTGCATCTACAAATTTTTTCATACTACTGTTTGATGGGTATCACATGGGAAGTTATTGAACGTTTGACCAACATGAACCACTGGTGAAATATGATTGTGAATAGTCGAGGCTGGACGTTGGGCTGACGTTAGACACTGGTTGAACATGGGTGGTAAAGGCTTGGCATATAGTAGTTAATAGTTTAGGCCGACGTTGGATACTGGTGGGATTAGGTTGGCACATGGTTGTAAATAGTTTTGACTGACGTTGGGCCGACGTTGGATAATGGTGGGATTGGGTTGGCATATGGTTGTAAACCTACCGTCGGGCCAACATGGCGCCAATGAGCAACATTACGATGGGCCAACGTTGGGTTCCGACGTCGGGCCAACGATCCGAATGCCCGAAGACCAACGTTGGCCCAACGTAGTGTTGCTATCTGGGATATTAAATGAAATAACACTTTTACCCCAATTACTCTTGTGTAATACAGTGTTTCCCAAGGTATATTGAAGTTGAATGGACATTTGGTCCTGTAAAGAGGTACAAATTACTGGGCCCAGCATTAAGTTTACAGGACATTCACATACTCCACAGAGGAGGTGCTCAGATGACTACTGGTCATTTGGTCCAGTAATGAATAACCTTTTATTGGACCAAACTAATTTTTACTGGACATTGCCACATGTCCGACAGACCTTGGGAATGATTGGTAATATCATGAAATAACACATTTACCTTAATTACTCTTGTGTATGTAATGTCAATGAAATCAAGCATTAACTGGAATTCAATTTATTTTCAGCTTCTAAAACAAAGACACCAGAACACAAAGCCAATGTAGTTTGGATGCATACAAAGATATGGGATTACCATTTTACAATAGGTAAGTAATATGGCATCTCTGCCTGACATTTAATATACATTAGTCTATTACAAAGATAATTTAATAGGTGGCATTGCTCAGTGCCTGGTAAATAGCTAGTATGGCATCTCTGCCTCTTGTTTCTAACACAAACAAAGATAAATAAATATGAAGTACATTGTATAGCAGTGCTGATTTATAGCACAAAAATAAAACAATAGATTGTGTTGTTCAGTATGGTCATCTTTTTATAGGTTTGGTTTAGGTTTATGGTTTATGGTGTTTAACGCCACTTTCAACAATATTTCAGTTATATTGTGGCAGTCAGTTTTATTGGTGGAGGAAACCGGAGTACCCGTAGAAAACCACCGACCTGTCGCAAGTCATCGACAAACTTTATCACATGATGTTGTATCGAGTACCTCACACGAACAGGGTTCGAACTCACAAATTTAATGGTGATAGGCACTGATTGCACAGGTAGTTGTAAATCCAACTACCATACGATCATGACATCGACAGCCCCTTCATCTTTTTATATCATGTTAGTAATGTTTCAAACACAGATATAAAATTGAATTATGCATAACAGAAATACATGGACACATGAATGACCTGAATGGACATCAAGTTCCTGATGTTTAATGATAGATTTTTATGAATAACACAAAAAATATTCATTTATTTATTGTGCGGTGAATTATTTTATATTTTCATATTTCCTCAGATTAAACTTTAGAAATAAAATGTAAATATAATTTCTATACATTACTGTAACATTTTATATGTTAATTGCTTTTTTTTGACAGGTACATTAATAGGTCTCTGGTTCCTCTTCTTGATAGTTGCTATAGCAGCAGGATGTCATGAAAAGTAAGTATTATGAATATTTAATTATTATGACCAAGAGAAATTATACAAGGCGGAACAAGACTATCTTGAGGCCCCAGGTACATACTGAGATTTCTCTCAAAATTGAGGATTTTAAGTCCAACTTTCATAAATGCTTTATTTCCTGTGCAGCAGAATGTCCAGATAACATATACTTTATACAAAGCAGTGACAAACATAATCAGTAAATGCAGCAAGGTGTTACTTGTTAAGTGAGCCCTTCAGAGATTCACAGGCCCCTTACTAGCTCTCCGGGCAGGGCCGATGTATCGGCTGAACCCCTCTCTCATATGCGCTGATTATGACAATATATCTAATGGTATTCTTTGTCATCAGGGTAATGCAATTTCATTTTTTTTTATGACAGTATAATTTGGGCCATTTGTAAGAGGCATGTATAATAGATGGAAAGAAACACAAGGTTTAATACCTTCAATTTTTTTTATCATGGAAATATTTCTATGGTATATATAATAAACATTAGACAATACCGAAAACAAAGCAGAAACACAATACAATACGTGTTGGACACCACCACACGCAAACAAACGCAAACAAGACATGATCCCTCCTACAAACAACTGGAGATAAAGACAAATCGAATATCGTTTTTATGCGGAAATCATAACGGACATCACAACACATGTATAGATCCTGCAGTGATTATTGTAATCATATTGTACATGTACCACTACTGTATATTTTAAGAACCGCATCAGTGGCATAATGGTTAGCGTGCTCGCCTCGAGTGCGGTAGATCGTGGGTTCGATCCCTGGTCGGTCAAACCAAAGACTATCAAAAGGAGAAAGAGCAAAGACGGAATCAGAATAATGTGTCTAACCCTGGACTGTTTTTTCAGTGAGCTAGCACTATAAAATCCAACTCAGCGTGTTGGTCTAGAACAAAGCAGACCTCATCATCATGTCATTGAAAATTAACTTGTTCTCGCCATAATATAGCTGAAAAATTGCTGAATGGCGTTAAGCAACATTCAATCAGTCAATGTATTTTTTAAGTAACATTTTAACTGTAAAGCAACAGAATATTTAGAATGTTCCACTATTATACATATTGTTTGTACTTTAATGTCTTGTATCACATAGTTCTTGTATTTCTTTCTCCCAGCTGTCATTATTTTATTTCTACTTTCAGATGGGACTCGACTAGGATAGAAAAATTGGTAAAAAATTCCTGTCAAAAAGTAAGGTCCTTTTCTTTGTACACCTGAACAAATAAACAGAATGTACAGTTAAACCTTGTTATCTTAAACTTATGTTAATTAATGAATAATTTGACCCATTCATAGTACTGGATAGGTAAAATGTCTTGTTAACTTCAATACTCTGATAATTGGAACTAAAACACAGCGAGGTTCAAATGTACAGTTAAATAAGTGCTTTATAGGTTTATAGTGTCTTAACACCACTTTCAACAATATTTCAGTTATATCATGGCAGTCAGTTTTATTCAATGGAGGACACCCCTCTTATAAAACAATTTTTAATTGTAGAAGGAATGGAGAGGGGCACAGTTTTTACCATAGGATGGCCGATGATTTATTTGAAAATGTCCATTCCGAACTCAACAGATATGTTATTCAGTTCACCCCAGATTTTTAGTGGGGTTCATGTTACTCTATCTTTTGTTTTATGTGTATGGTTTGTAGATCATTGTTTGTCCTTTTTCTTTTGGTCATTGTGTTGTCTGTCCTTCGATTTACAGATTCCGATTGCTCCTTTGATATCTTCAAACTCTTCTTATTGATAAAGAACTCAAACATACTTAAAGACTTCATTATCTGTAGCACTTTTTGCCTTTTGTTTCATGCTTGACAAACTATGTTAATTTGTGACCCAAAACTATATACTTGTAATGTCGCCTTCCAAAGCATTGTGAATAATTTCTTTTAAGCAGGTTTTTAATTTTTCATGAGGAATGGTAGTGTAAAGTGTAGAAAAGTTAATTGTTTGGGTAGATGAAATTTTCCAAAAAAGTATGAGAATTAAAATTATCCAGAAGATCTTTAAAGTTTTTCAGTATCCACGTTTGATTGATGCTACTTCGTGAATAGAATTTGTCACGGTATGATTGTAGCCCCTCTGTACTGTCGGACTTGCTGCGACACTAGCAATGATTTCTGTCTCGATCTTCAAAATTGCCGTCATTCTAGAATATATTTCATTAAATGCTCAATCACTGCAATGTTATGCAAAATTAAGTTCTTTCAATAATATTTGGTGCCAGAAGATGTTGTTCATATTTACATTTTCAAGACTTCAAAATAATTTTTGCTATATATTCAAAATTATTTGATCATTATATTATCATTAGAAGATTATAATGTAATTCTATATTTCTTGACCAATGACTTTCATGGTATTTTCAATTTTAACAATTGTATAATTGTGAAGTAATCATTGTCAAAATCTCACTTTTCTATTAACTTTCTTCTTAAAAAAATTGAGATTTTCGGTATTTGAGTGAAGTATTTTTATGTTGATTTATATTAATATAATGAACTTATGTTTAATTCACAGGGGAAGGCTGCGGGTGCGAATAGTACAAATACATCTAACTGAAGATACTGAAGATGGATGGTTATCCATGTTACAGGAGTACATTACAAACAAAAAACAACTGTTGTTTACAATAAATTAATATATATTATTGAATTATTGTTTGTATTTATAAATATTGGTAAAAGTGCAAGATGCAGTGAATTTAACGTCAATATATCTATGGGATAATGGGGTTGGGTTATGGTGTTTAACGCCACTTTCAACAATATTTCAGTTATATCGTGGTGGTCAGTTTTATTGGTGGAGGAAACCGGAGTACCCAGAGATAACCACCGACCTGCCGCAAGTCACCAACAAACCCAGCATGCCCACAGGTATTTTCATCTGGGGGTACATGTACCCTTTTACCTTCATTTTTGGGGGTGCAATGTACCCTCTAACTCTTCATTTGGGGGTACAAAGAAAATGAACTGCATTTTCTCCAAGCAAGGTTGTGCACCATGATGTTTTTTGTAAATATTACGCAGAGTTGGCGAAAACTTTTTGGGTCAGACAGGAAGTGGGGTCACATGGCCTTTGTGTCTGTCCCACCATTGTTTTGTAATATTGTATATAACCTGTCAAATTTTTATACAGAACTGAATGCAAGATTACCTATATATAGTCATGATCATTAAACAACTCAATTAAATGTTTTTCTGTATACATATTGATAAGGCAGATATGGCCAACAATCCGTATATAATGGTCCGATCACGTTCCGAATACAATGTCAGTTTCCGGTTTACCTACATTTTTAATTTCAGTTAAGAATATGAATCTGTTGTCATCTTCAATATATAAGTATCTCAAAACATATTTAATTAAACACAAACAATCTGATACTTGGGGAGTGTGGAAGTCAACTTATTACTGTGCTCAGTAATATATTTCAGTTTTAATATTCCACGTTTTGCAGGTGCTCGTTCCTACTAAAAGGATGTTTACATTTACGTATTGGAGTTTCGATTACAAATAGGAACGTGTCGGTCTGACAGAATAAATAAACAAATTTCAAGTCTCTGTCTGACATTTTAATAAAAACTGAAAACGGAATTTAATGCCATTGGCAGTGGAAACTGGGAGTGAATAAATTTCAATCGTCAACTGGACGACCACAAAGTAATATTTTCGTGACGGACATTGGGACAGACACGGTTCATTAATTAATCGGACCGACCTTTATTCTGACGGTCCGATGATTTTCGCCAACTCTGATTACGGGTTTTAACAGTAACAGTTCTTATGAATCGGACAATTAAAAAATAAGGAGCCAATAGAATTGGGCGATCTATAAATCATATCATCTCACTTAAAATATGAAAGGAACGCTCTGATTGGATAATATTGCCGAAATTAACTAATCAGAACAATTCTATTATACGTACTTTGAAGTGAATTGTAAACAAAAGGCAATTTTTATACAGTGCTCCCAACGGGTTCTCTACGTGCACGCACGTAGGGTTCTTTCAATTATACGTGCATGGTTTTTATTCTACGTGAAACACGTACTACAGTACGTGAATGGGCATGCTGAAACCTTAGTACATACGAACAGGATTTAACTCACGTTAGTGGTGATAGGCACTGATTGCCTAGATAGTTGTAAATCCAACTACCATACGATCACGACCACAATAGTTGCAAGTTAAAGGATCGGGCTAGCTTCTTTTCATTTTTCTTGAGAAGCCCCTGTAACTGTGCAATGATATGAAACTATGGCTTTGGTCGTGAGTGTTGTATTTACTAATTAAAAGAAACAAATATACCAAATAAATGTTGTTTTCAGTTCTAACAACTGACGATTAAATTCTGATATCAACATTCATTTTTTCTCATGCACACATCATGGGTTCGAGTCCCAGTCAAAACAAGGACTATAAAAATGGTATTTGCTGCTTCTCCTCTAAGGATGTAGTTTTAGAGAGTAAGAGCAGAGTGGTTTGTTGGTAATCGGGGACAATGTGTCCAAGTGGAGCGACTAATGATTTAGCACTAATAAAATCAAATTAAGCATGTTATTCTAGTTCAAAGGGTACATCCTCACTTCTTGTCGGTGCTCATTTGGTGTTAAACAACGCTCGCCCATCGAGAGGGAATCCAACCCTTATCCGTCACAGGGGCCATCGTGACCCTGATTGTATGGTAGTTTAATTTACAACTACCTATGCAATCAGTGCCTATCGCCACTGATGTTGTGAGTTCGAATCCCGATCAGGGTAAGGTGTACAACAGTTTGTCAGTGACTTGTGACAGGTCGGTGGTTTTCTCCGGTTTCCTCCACCAATTAAACTGACCCCCACGATATAATTGAAATATTGTTGAAAGTGGCGTTAAACACCATTAACACAACCGAACCAATCAAAGCGTACATACATCATCACTTATTGTCATGATATAGCTGAAAAATTCAGTGCTCATATGGCGTTAAACAAAACTCTTTTTCGATTTCTGGATTTCCGTATAATAACCTTACAACTGCCTCCTATAGAGAGGGAATCCAACCCTTATCCATCACATTACACCACTGATGCAGATTATCCAACTAAGCAAAGGTGATAATGAAGCACAAAAATATAACTATTGCACATATTCAGTTTATTCAAAATTAAATAAAAGTAACATGCAGTCAAACCTGCCCATGTGCTCACCTCTATTAAGTCATCTGTATCAAAAGGTCACCTCTATTAAGCAGTCACCTGTATCAAAAGGTCACCTTTTTCTAGTCCCGTCATTGAAAATTTCATATGCATTGTCCCAAAGGTGACCTCTTAATATAGGTTTGACTATTTCTTGTCCTGTCACTGAAAAATTCATATGAATTGGATCCCTTTTAAGAGGTCACCTGTTTTAAAAGACTAATTTGTCTGTATCAAAGTTGACCTCTTAATACAGGTTTGACTAGTTGAAAGTGATAATAAACATAAATCATATTATTCCCTGATAGACATCCTGGCATATACTAATTGAAGGAGGTGAAAACAACAAGTATTCTCTGAATTTTACCTCTATTGCAATGGAAAATTTTATTTTGATAAATTAAAATAAATCTGTTGCATATAATTTGAAGAATATCTTGGTTGTTTGGTTTTATGGTGTTTAACGCCACTTTCAACAATATTCAGTTATATCGTGGCGGTCAGTTTTATTATAGGAGGAAACTGGAGGACCTGGAGAAAACCACTGACAAACTTTATCACATAATATTGTACACCTCGCCCTGATCGAGATTCGAATTCACAACATCAGTGGTGATAGGCACTGATCGCATAGGTAGTTGTAAATCCAACTACCATACGATCACGGCCAATATCAAAAACAGAAATCTGATTTAGTTTCAACAAGCTTAAGGACCAGAGGTTAATTTAATTACTATATTTCTCACTCGATTAGATATTAATAAAAATGAAAACAAAAAATACCACAATGTCGTAACAATTCCAAAATTAAATATCTACATCATAGAAAGAGATATACCGGTAATCGAAACCCCTAACCACTCACTTTCCAAGAAAATAATTCATTTCCTTTGCATTGAGGTCAATGTAGAATCCCGAGGATTAGACTATCATCCAAAAACCTTTTAATTCTGAACAAAAATTAGTCCCCATATATAGGTGTTCAGTAAATATATGTTTCACTGTATATAGACAATATACATGTACAAAATATTTCAAATTGTCAGAACTATTTTCAAAAATAAAATCTCATAACACAAATTTAATATGATCACAAAGAAAATCGGAATGATATCAATAAAGGAAAAAAATGTCCCCCCCCCCCCCAATATATAGATCTTTTGTACATTCCTATTTGATTCTAAAATTTTACGTTTTTATACCATTTTTGTACGGTTCGAGATTTCCTTAAGACGGCAAAATGGTATCTGGTATAGCAAGAGCAATTGAAAGGACGACAAATTTGAAAATATTTTCTCATAATTTGTGGTTATTTGAACCTTGTAAAAAACTAGAAAAGAAGTATGCCTCCGCACTTGATAATTATGGACAAAGTTGTTTTGTTGGGAGTGATTTTTAAAAAATGAAGTGTGTCTGTAAGACACAAATGATGCCCCCCACCTGACCATCAAAATCCTGTGGACATGCACACCTCCATTATGTGTATAAACATCCTACAAAATATTAAAGCTGTAGCTCCAAAACTGTAGGAGCAGATAGCCGGACAAACCATGTATCTATATCCAGACGGACGAACAGGGGGAAATTAATATGCCCCTCGACTCTTCGTCGCGGGGGCATAAAAAAATCAGAGCATACTTTTACAGCAAAGAGAAAATTCAGAAGTTGTTACAACATTAAAATTTTGATTATGAGAAAAAAAATATGTTATTTTCATTTAAGTTTACATGACATGGTGCCCGTCTGCTTGACCCGAAGGGAAATAACTCTTGTAAAACGTACAATTTTATAATCAGTCTGAAATATGCAAATGATCTATTAGAATGTTGGTTTATATTTCTTGACTTCTACCATCACATGATGAATATTAATGAGTTCGTTCCTAATTTGCATATTTCTAAAAGTTCCTTGTGATAAGACTTTCTGAAATCTGTGATAGTACTGTATTAACTGTGTTAATGCTCCCTAAAAACAAATATATATCTTGGTAATATTTATACAAAAACATTTGAAGAACAGTAGTCCCCCTCTTGTAAGGCCATGCCTTCTGCAATGAAAAGGTGACCTTATAAGAGGGGTGGACTCTCTTGAGGGGAACAATTTAATAGTATTTTACTCTCTTAGTCCATCTGAAATCTGGTCTGATGAGAGGTATGGCCTTTGGCAAAATGTGACCTCATTAGAGAGGTGGCCTCTCATGAGGGGGACAATTTATTAGTATTTTTACTCTCCTAGTCCATCTGAAATCTGGCCTGATAAGAGGAATGGGCTTTGGCAAAAGGTGACCTTATAAGAAGGGTGGCCTCTCTTGAGGGGAACAATTTACTAGTATTTTACTCTCTTAGGCCATCTGAGGGGGACTATTGAATTATATGCATTCTGAATGTCGAAAGTAATTCACGAGTAGACGAACCATGCAGTAATTCATGAACATGCGTTAGGTCATGGTGTATTGCCATCGTTATTCGGTTATCAGCGATTTATTTTCCGTATTCGGAATGCATGAGTAGTTATACTATTTATCAAATTAATTTTACTCCTTTTGTTAAGGTAATACAACATCTAAAACAGGAACTTGTTTTTCATCTTGGACGACATTGGTAATGATTATATTTCTCATAATACACAAAACTTTTGCAACAAAAATGGCAGAATAAATAATGTTTTGTAAAAACAATGTTTTTTTCTGTAATATCTCATCATTTTTGTAAATAATCTCCCGGTACTTTCCTCATTCATGACTTATCACGGAGTTTGTAACTAGATTAACACGAAGGGTGCCACTAGTGGAGCAGGAACTGCTTACCCTTCTAAAGCACCTGAGTTTACCCCTGGTTCTTAGTGAGGTTCATGTTACTCGATCTTTAGTTTTATGTGTATGTTTTGTGTATCGTTGTTTGTCCTTTTTCTTTTGGTCATTGTGTTGTCTGTCCTTCTTCGATTTACGGATTCTGATTACCTCCCTTTGGTATCTTCAAACTCTTCTCTCTAGCTTGAATGCTTTTATAAATTTACCTGTAGAATTTGTGTTCCATTTTTAAAATTAGTAAATGCTCTCATTACTTCTCCATTGATCATTTCTAAAGCTCTCTTCCAATCATTGTTAAACCCTCTTACTATTTGTTGTACCCTTCCTGCAAAAAAACAAGATCATGTGATAACTATAAAATATGTCACATGACAAAGGAATTTACAGAGTTTATTCTAGGATTTGGGCAAAATTGACCAATGGCCTCTCTTCTTAAAAAAAAGCGGCACATTAAAAACAAGATTTGAGCCAATGCCAATAAACCCAATATTCTAATCAATATAAGTTTGAATTTCATGTCATATGATTGTTCCGTTTAAGGTATAAATTAAAATGTGGAATGGAATCGTTGATCATTAATATCTATATTGCTTAAAACCACACATATTTTTCACATTCAAGTAAAACTTTCAAAATTCTTACAAATTATATTATTATTTTTTATTTTTTTTCTATTTCTTTTCTTCATCTGAATGACATATCAAAATAATGTAATGATTTTATCTGTTTATGTCTCGGATATACACACGACTAAAATCGATCATAATCAGAAAAAGGCTTTGTTCAGTAAACTTAACAAAGCTGAAATTTAACCAAGTATAAATACTTATATTCCTCCATGACAGCTGTGCAAAATTGACCTACTTTCATCACATTTTATAGATTCTGCTCCACCTCTATCCATCTGTACTTCACAGTCTTTTACAAACATAATCATCCCACCAAAGTATGGTGATAAAATTTCTTCTATAAATTCACCAGTCCTCGCTGTTAGTAATTCTTTAAAACCTGCGGTTTCTCTAGAATCTTCATTTGTCCTCTCCTAAAGTTAAAAAACGAATTACCGGTAAAAAAAAAAAAGATTAAAACTTCAGAGATATATAATTGTATTGTATTTGAAGATTTACTTGCCACAATTGTTAATTTGATGGTTGAAAATGGAGTTTATTGGCGATGTGATGGCGGAGCCAGTAGATGGATATACCGGTAAGCGACCATGAAATTACAATATGATAACGACAAATCTTAAAAATATATTACAATTACCTCAGTTCTAAAGAAATTTCTGATAAATAAACCTAAAACATTAAATTGCATTTTTAATTAACTATTCTATTATTTTTGGCATCAATTGTGTAATTGATGTAGGCAAATATTTGACGTCTTCCAAATGCATTTCTTAAGCTACTGCATTTGAACTGATTTTACTGATATAATCAAATATCACTGTAACAAATTGAAAAGAACCAATATACAGTCGACCTGCCCATGTGGTCACCTCTATTTAGCAGTCACCTGTATTAAAAGGCCACCTTTTTATTTTCCTGTCATAGAAAATTTCATATGAATTGAAACTCTTGAGAGTTCACCTGTCTTGTAAAGTCACCTTTTATTTGTCCCAATACAGGCTTGACTGTACATTGTTTCTCTGGTAAATTTCTCTACTATTTAGATTATTTAGACATACAGTGAAATCTGCCCATGCAGTCACCTGTATTAAAAGGTCACCTTTTTCTTGTCCTATAAATTGAACCTCTTTTAAGAGGTCATCTGTCTTATAAGGCCACTTCATCTTTGTCTCAAAGGTGACCATTTAATACAGGTTTGACTGTATAACTAAAATGAGGCAAGGTTTCGGCCCATAATACTAGTTTAACCCTGCCACTTTTAATTGACCTGTCTATACCAAGCAAGGGGAGTGAGCAGTCATGTATATGTGTGGTAGGGCTATCGATTTAGTCTCTGTTTCTAAGAATTTTAGACAGGATTTTTGAACTGTTCTGACAGTGTGGTATTTTTGTTTGTTTTTATTTTATTAGACTACAGATTACATGTTCTTTCAATATCTTGGTTGCTGGCCATATGCAAGTTTGGCATTATAACGAGGTATGAAACATTGGGGGAAATCGGTTCCTGAATAATTTATGACGGTATGCAAGGATTGGTGGTATATGAGGGGCAATATATCAGGGTTTTACTAAATGTTGTACCATGGTATACCGGTAAGCCTCCTATTTGCATTGGCCAATTACAAATGTAATCAAGTGTGGTACAATATCAATTCCAGATAATAGACCATGATTTTCTACAAACCCCCATGTTAAGCTGATTTTTAATTAACAAAAACAAGGACAAAAAAAAATGTGATTTATGTTACAATGAAGAATACACTACCATCAGAACGCCCAGCAACATATCATAGTTGTTAATCAGACAGATCAGCTGTTCCTTCCTGTGGGGGAATTCCGCTGCTATTTTTAGAATAAAATTTTCCACTTCTGTCTGCAACTGACTGAGTAGTTGGAAAACTCTTTCATCAGGAAAAGACTGATTGATACCAACAATAGCAGCTGAAAATTCTGCATATCTCCTTGTAATCTAAAATAAAAAACATGGAGGTTTATATGATTAGGTTTATGGTGTTTAACACCATTTCCAACAATATCTAAGTTATATCGTGGCGGTCAGTATTAATGGAGGAGGAAACCAGAGAGCCCGGAGAAAACCACTGACAAACTTTATCACATAATGTTGTATCCAGTACATCTCGCCATGGACGGGGTTCGAACTCAAAACTTTAGTGGTGATAGGCACTGACTGATTGCACAGGTAGTTAGTTGTAAATCCAACTATCATACGATCACGACCACAGTGGCCCCTAAGAGGTTTGTAAACTTTATATAAAGTGATATCTATTCCAAAATACTATCCCTTCTATTTGCATATAATGATGACAAAACTCGGTGACACAGAGTTTTATGTTTGCGACTTTATAACACAGCCATTAGATTTTAGAAATTTAGGTCAACATCTGCCGAAAGTTCACACAGGAATTTTTCGGCTATTCTTGTTATTTTGTTTGTTTTTTGTCTCGACTTATTACACACAAACTGATATATTACCTGAAGGCTGAAATCTTTATACAATAGTCCTTGTCTGACAAGGCCACCCATTCTGCAGTAAAAACGTGGTCTTATAAGACAGACAATCTCTCTTAAACGGGACAATCTAGTAGTGTTTTACTATCTTAATGCATCTGAAGTCTGGCCTGATAAGAGGGGGACTACTGTATATGGAGAATCATACTTACATAATGTGGTCTAACATCTATATGCCCCAGCTTTGAAGGATCAACAGATCTGACACTTTGAGTATTCATTTCTAAAATATGTTGAAATCTTGGCCACATAACTTGAACTAGCGAGTCCCAATATCTGAAATTAAAGTCAAATTATCCGTAATTTATACATTTTTTCATTGATCTCCCCCGAGATATTTTCAGTATCAATGGATTGACTCGAATACTGTCAAACCCATTATAAAGTTACCAATAAAAACAATAACGTTAGTTTTGAAGGTCTTGACTTAAATATCACTAGTATCAAAGCTTGTCACTCACTCTCTGCTATCTAGCAATAATGTCTGTCTCGACTTTCATAACTGTCAATAGTCTATAGTAATAAATATACTTCTGTGAAGTAAGTATTATTTTAAGAGGTAAAATTTTCGAGGGTTTCATGGATGATTTTTTAACAATTAATCTAAAATGCAATCATAGTGATTGTCTTTAATAATAAAGCTAAGAGGAAATAACCCCTTGATGTCCACATATTTAAGCATGAGCTAACCTTTATAAAATAGCCAATGATCTATTATGTAATCATAACCGAAAATATCTACTCTAAAATTTTATATAGCTTAATAACAATTTTAATAACAAATTTAATGTGTGTCACTTTAAATCAATATTCTGACACAGTTTCCAACACAATAAAACTTAAAATTTACTGTGACCTTTCAATGCAATTGACCAATGAAATTGTTTATTACATAACCAATTGCATTAGAATGACGTTTATATTAAGAATTACCTGTCTATTGCTGGCACCCCTCTTTTGTTTATCATACACTGATGTTTATATTAAGAATTACCTGTCTATTGCGGGCACTCCTCTTTTGTTCATCACAGATTTATATCTATATACAATGTGCAAACATAGAAATATGGCTATAGAATCATAACAATCTGACGTGTGTTCCTCCATTTTAGTCTGAAATGAAAAACAACATGGATGTTAATTGCTACAAAAATTATACAGTCATCATTGTAAACTTGTTCGTCATTATGAAATATCAATTTCTAAAATGGTAGTGGATCTTTTCCCTTTTACATAGGTTTTTTCTTTATTCAATCACCGAAAAGACTTAAGCGGACATAACTATGAATAACATGGCCAGTGTCTTAAAAGAAAAAGGAACTGCTTACTCTTCATGAGCACCTAGATTCACTCCCGTCTTTTGTTAGGGTCCGTGTTGCTCATCTTTTTAGTTTTCTGTGTTGTGGTTTTTGGTGGGATCCGTGTTGCTCATATTTTTAGTTTTCTGTGTTGTGTTTTTTGCTTTGTTATTTTTCGTTCTGTGTCTTAGCTGGTACACAATGTTGAATGTGTCTCTAGATTGCCCCTTCTTGACTGCCCCTTGGTTTTTTTCTAATGATTGTTTACACAGAAATTGTTTTCAATACATTTCAGCAGTACCATTGAGGTTTTAGTCTGAAATGTTTTAGAAAATATTGTGGAAACATGCATTTCCGTCCACATGCAAAAGCAAAAAAAGATTTGTTGATTCTTTGCATTCAAACAAATATGCTTCAGAAGTTGAATCATTTCAAAAACATACAAGTAAATAGACAAAATACCAAATATCTATTATCTACAATGATAAATTATGTATAAGTTACAAAAGCTGTCAAAAGACTTTAACATGGTTGTTAAATCATTTAAAATTGTAAAAATATGATAAAGACACTATAACCACAACAATATTCATATAGAATAAATCCATATAAAAGTAGTTTAATCCAGCCACTTTTCATTGAAGTGCCTGTACCAAGCCAGGAAAGTGAGTGGTCATCTATATGTGTGTTAGGCACAACAATTTGACCTATTTCTACAATTTTTCTATTACATTTTGGGACTTACTTCTGAGACAGTGTGATATTTTTTGTTTTTCATTTTTCTTCATTGTTTGCTTTCAAAACATGAAATGTACAAGGTCATTTAAAAGTCACTGGACCATAAAAATTCAGCAATCACAGATTTTTTTCATTTAACTTGCAATAAATAATGACAAAGTCGTGTAAAAATCACTGGATCATAAAAATTCAACGCTACACAATCACAGATTTTACTCATGACTGATTCACCATAAATAATGACAGTCATGTAAAAGTCACTGGACCATAAAAATTCAACACTACACAATCACAGATTTTACTCATGACTGATACACCATAAATAATGACAGTCATGTAAAAGTCACTGGACCATAAAAATTCAACACTACACAATCACAGATTTTTTTTATATGACTGACTTACCATAAATAATGAGTCAAGTAAAAGTCACTGGACCATAAAAATTCAACGCTACATGATAACAGATTGTTTTTATTTAACTTGCCATAAATAATGAAAATGTCATGTAAAAGTCACTGAAACATAAAAATTCAACGCTACACGATCGCAATTTTGTTCATATGACTGACTTACCATAAATAATGACAATGTCTTTGACATTATAGCATGAAACAGATCTGTAGCAGATGATCCCGTCACCATGAAAAAATCAACTAGAAATAAATACTCTCTACAACAATTATCCATGATGGCAAAGTGTAAACTACGGAATAAACTCTCAAAATTATGCTGCAAAAAAAAAGAGAGACAAAAACGAATACAGAAATTTTAAAATGGCTGCAATAGATTTATGGCCTACATGAAAATTTAACATTCATATTTATCTAATATAGTGAGTGAGTGATTGTTGTTTAACGCTAATTCAGCACTTTTTCAGCTATATTATGGCAAGAACAAGTTAATTTCCAACGAAATGATGACGAGGTTCGCTTTGTACTAGCCCACTGAAACAACAGTCAGTGGATAGACATCTCGCCCCCACTCACACATTATCCTGATTCCAAGCCAACCAGTCTTTGCTTTTTCTCCTTAATGCTCGCTAACCATTACGCCACCGATGCGGTTGTAGGAATTTTGACTAGAACATAAAAAGACTCCTTGTAGTAACAGAAAATATCATTAAATTTAGAAAATTTGGTTCCATGCAACACATGATATTGGGGGTAAATAATGTACTTGTTGACATAGTTGTGTTGCAAATTAAGAACAGTATGACAGAAACACCAACAAACACAGACATAATCAGCTCTGATTTAGAAATTATTTTCTTTATACAGTGGAACCTGTTTAATCCGACACACCAAGGGACCAGGGAAATGTGTCGGATTGTACAAGATGTCGGAATACTCCAGGTTTATTCTAGTTAACAGAAATACTTTGGGACTATACATTTTTGTCAGATGTCACAGGATGTCCGACAACTCAGGTGTCGGATTGCACAAGTTCCACTGTATGTTAAAAAGTGACGATTTTTGCCCGAGAATTTGACTGTTGGAAACTAAGTTATTTTACCTTTGTCTCCTGTTTTTGAGAAGCATGTGGTACAATGATTGGCCCCTCCAAGTCGACAGTCAGCACAGTCCCTCTGTTTCCCAGCGTAAATACAGTTGATCTATTCTTCAGCGTGGGCTTAGAACTGAAGAAACTTGGGTTATGTTAAGGAAAAATGTACAAAATCTCTACAAAATAACAACATCAGAAAATCTGTTCAAAATAATATATAATTTGTTTATTTATTAGAAAGGCTCTTTCTAGCAAAGTAGTCGTGCTGCCATGGATGTATTTGTTTCTTCATTTACACCTACCTATGCATCAGTGGCTTTTTTGATCCCCGAATGCAATTGACGAGTACTGGTTTTCCAATTTTTTTTTCAATTTACCGGTATTTTTTACCCATACCAAAACGATGGTTATACAAGTGATTTTTTTTCTTTGATCTTTAGATCAAATTTTGAAGGCTACCATGGCTATAATGGTAGGTTGGTTCAGTGCACAATCAAATGCTTCTCAAAGTTTCATTTGTAAGTTTGAATTCCATCTGTAACAAGATGTATTCAATACAAATATATCTGATAAAGCATAATACTCCACATATAAAACTGATTGTCATATATAGTCAAACCTGCTTTAGTGACCACCTCTATTAAGTTACAGTCAAACCTGCTTTAGTGACCACCTCTATTAAGTTACAGTCAAATCTGCTTTAGTGACCACCTCTATTAAGTTACAGTCAAACCTGCTTTAGTGACCACCTCTATTAAGTTACAGTCAAACCTGCTTTAGTGACCACCTCTATTAAGTTACAGTCAAACCTGCTTTAGTGACCACCTCTATTAAGTTACAGTCAAATCTGCTTTAGTGACCACCTCTATTAAGTTACAGTCAAACCTGCTTTAGTGACCACCTCTATTAAGTTACAGTCAAACCTGCTTTAGTGACCACCTCTATTAAGTTACAGTCAAACCTGTTTTATTGACCACTTCTATTAAGTTACAGTCAAACCTGCTTTAGTGACCACCTCTATTAAGTTAGTCAAACCTGCTTTAGTGACCACCTCTATTAAGCAATAACTTGCTTTATGCAACCTTAATCTTAATTTCTCTTCACAGTGAATTTCATATTAATTAAATTTAGCAACAACCTGTCTTATGTGACCTTATTTCAGTGTTCCCTTGAAAGGTCACATTAGACAGGTTCACCTGTATATACATTATCATTGATTTTTTTTGTGAAAACGAATTCCTCAGAGCAATTTCATAATGAAAAGCCTTAGATGTGATGAAAAGTCTTAGATGTGATGAAAAGCCTTAGATGTGATGAAAAGTCTTAGATGTGATGAAAAGTCTTAGATGTGATGAAAAGTCTTAGATGTGATGAAAAGTCCACTTTGAGGAAAACATATCAACGATAGTAATGGTATGTTAACTGAGGATAGTAATGGTATGTTAACTGAGGATAGTAATGGTATGTTAACTGAGGATAGTAATGGTATGTTAACTGAGGATAGTAATGGTATGTTAACTGAGGATAGTAATGGTATGTTAACTGAGGATAGTAATGGTATGTTAACTGAGGATAGTAATGGTATGTTAACTGAGGATTTGTGAGACGATATCAATATAACTTTCTATAGTTACACATAGAAATCAACAATAATTATTGTTATTTCGCTTGTCGCTTGATAATAGATATTATCATGTGTAAACATCAAAGGGAAAATTAAAAATCATCGATAAAATTGAAATTCACGTTAAATACAGATGACCTATATTTCTAATTAATGTGTCCAAAAATAGTTTGGTAATTGAACCAAATAAAAAGAGTATTACTGTCAATCAAACTCTGCCAACAATCTATGTTCTGTTTCATCTGTCAAAACAGACATGGATTACCCCTACCCCAAAACCTATTTATAATATTTTAGCTTTTAAAGTCATTCCTTTTCTTCAATTTAATTTAAGGATATCTTTCTTGGGGGAATCTTCTGCTCCCATTAAATCACTCACTCCCTCCCTCACTCACACATTCACTCATTCCTTTTCTTTTCTTCAATATTTAATCTAAGGATATCTTTCTTGGGGGAATCTTCTGCTCCCATTAAGTCATCTTTATCAGCAGACTCTTCAAACTATGGTTAAAAATAAAATGAAAAGATAACATTAAATAAAGTGGCATTAAGCACCATAAACCAAACCAATCAATTTAATTTAAGGATATCTTTCTTGGTGGAGTCTTCATTAAATCATCTTTATCAGCAGACTCTTCAAACTATTGAGAGAAAAAAATGAAATGATAAATCTTTGTTAAGATTTTTTTTATTGTTAAAGTGTGTGTGTGCATGTTTTGCTTGTCTTGTATATATTGTGTTGTCATTTCAATATTTGTAATAACCATTAAATTGATTGAAATTATGTATTCATGTATGTATTTTGAGGAAAACCGCTCGTAGCCATTGGCTGTTGGCTAGCTGCAATAATGTAGCTCCTGTGACAAACTTGTGTCTCGGCAGAGCTACAACGCGGTCCCATTCTTCACAATGGAGCAAAAAAAAGTTGCAGTTGAAACATAAGAACTCACTATTTACGCTTCAAGCATTTCATTATAACTATTACTGATGATCCCAGTCCTTGTTAAATCGGTTTGGCTGAGAAATATATGCTTTTCAAAGGTAGCAACAACCTTGTTCAAATATATCGATCGTTTGCCATAACCGGAAACTACGGAAGGCAGAGCTTTTCTAAATATGGTATTTCTTACTACACGTTACTACGGCTGATGTAAACATTCACGCCTGAAATCGCCAAATATGGTATCGACATCCAAATAGTGAGGCTGGAAATGACGAAATTCAAAATGTTCAGAGAGAAAGTAAACATCTAGAGGCAAATATTTTGTGCATAATGAAGACGAGATCTTGTTTTCTCGGATAAATCAAAGTGAATGTATAATTCCTTTGTGTAGTACACAGAGTTATAAACCTCATAAAAGACGAGAAATTTGTGTTACCGTGTATAATTTTCATTAGAATTAAAAACTTTTTTAGTCCCAGAGGGTATCATTTGTCCAGTAGTCAGTGTTTCGGCACTGATATGGTATGATAGATACATTTATTATTGAAAATCACAGTTCCTAAATAATGTAATTGTTATTAAAACTAAGGTTCTCCTACCTCATCCACATGTGTGACCTTAGGCAATTTCGGCTATCCTGTTTAGACCCTTTAGTTTTCTTGATCCAAAAGACTTTTAAATTATTTGACTTTCCAATCTTTTGGCTGTGATCGTACCTGATGCAAGTCATTCAAGTAACGTGTTGTGTGCACTAAATTAGATATCTATATTTTATTTGTGAAGAACTTACTTGTAACTTCATTAAACGACTCAGATATCCTTTAAAATATGACAGGTAAATTTTACTCATTGTGTCGACATACTCATCCCTGATTTCTCTTGCCACATGTCTCTCATGGGACATTAAAAATTCATTGAAGAATCTAAAAGACAAAATCATTCAAAGATTCAGAAACTATTGCATTCTGGGACTTCAAAGATTATGAAAAGAAAGATTACATATCATTATTTCTAAAACACAAATAAGGAATTTAAAATACAATGTCCATTACAATGTCAATACATGAGACCAGTATATTTTGTCTTGTTGTGTAATTGTTCAGTATTGTCTGTAAAAAAAAAAAAAAAAAATACATGAGACCGCAGTGAAATACAGTAATTCTCCTCCTTCAAGGGCACTCATACCAAATGCCACCTGTCTTATCTTATCTAGACCTGCCTTTACGGTCACACTGAATTATCTGTCGCCTGCTGCAATCAGCCAGTTTAAATCCTTCCTTACTGGTTTCAATTTTATTTTAGTAAGTTTTCATTTTAGATTTGGTCATTGGTAATCAACTTTCGATGTCCTCTAAATACATGATTATCTATCAAGTTAACTATCAAATTATGGAATAATTATCTACCTATAAATTGTTACAAAAAACACCCCAAAACAAAATGAATGCCATGTTTTTCAATAAATTATCTTTCGGTAACATTTATATGCTAGTCATAATAGATAGGAACTGACAACCTGGATCTACTGGTCTTAAATAAGTCATAATAGATAGGAACTGACAACCTGGATCTACTGGTCTTAAATAAGTCATAATAGATAGGAACTGACAACCTGGATCTACTGGTCTTAAATAAGTCATAATAGATAGGAACTGACAACCTGGATCTACTGGTCTTAAATAAGTCATAATAGATAGGAACTGACAACCTGGATCTACTGGTCTTAAATAAGCAGTCACATGTCTTATACAGTCATTTTTCCTCTGTCCCCATGGTGACATTTGAATAACAAGTTCTACTTCTACCAAATACCTGGCGTTAAACAACAATCACTCTACCAAATACTGACCACTTTCAACAAGTTGAAGTTTATGTCAGAGGTTACACATGACAATTGATAAAGCCTAAAACTATTTACAGGTTTCATCAATTAGGACTTGATAGAAGAGACAGCGGCCTTGAATGTTTCAACCGAGTCACTCGTAACTATAAACTGTGACTGTATGTCATAACTTACCTGAATTTTAACATAGCATTTTGTGGTACTTGGTAATTACTCATAGGTTTTTTAAACGAGTTGATTTTCTGTATAATATACTCTCTAATCTTTGAAATTGCCTGAAGAATACAATTATCTAAAACTTTTATTATCAACCATTACTATTTTAGAATTGTGTAAAAATTTGAATTAAATGTAAACGAAAAGAAACAATTATAATGGTTGGTGTACTGGTTCTCTGGAGATATTGCTGCCTTTTCAACCATTCAAACATTTCTAGCACAATATGTAAAATTCTTTTTCTTTCATTTGATGAAGTAATAATGCATAATCATTGCAAAAAGATGCTAGGGGCCGTAATGGTCATGATCGAACGGTAGTTGGATTTATAAACTACCTATGCAATCAGTGCCTATCACCACTAAAGTTGTGAGTTCGAACCCCGCTCAGACAAGGTGTACTCAATACAACGTTGTGGGATAAAGCTCGTCAGGCAGGTCGGTGGTTTTCTCCGGTACTCCGGATCACTCTCCCCTCCAAAGATGCTTATGGGAATGAATATAGATGATGTTGGATTCTAAGCTAATCTTTTCCCACCAAAATATGAAATTACAAATTTTGATGAAAAGTATCATTTAAAGATGATAAAAATGTGCTTATTTGTAAAATGTTGCCGCTTGACAGAATTTGAAGTTTGGTGGTTCGTTCATTTACTGCAATTGCTTTCCACAAAACTTCATTTTCTGGCTGATATTTTACCATATCATCCTGCCTTTTCATCTAGATAACATATACATATCTCCTTGTTTAATAGACAGGTGGTAAAAATGACTTATAACTGACAGATTGAGTTAAATAGCCAAAAAGCTAAGCTTTGAAAATGTCAATAAATTCAAAAATCCTAGAACCAATGTTTTTTTCCAAACCCCGAAAACTGGTAAACAAGAAAAAAGATCTTTGGCAGTACAGTACATAGGTTTATGGTGTTTACAACAATGTACATAAATCTATGATGAACTATATGCATGTAATTATAAAATTTTAAGAATATCCAAACCACTTTTACAATATCACCATGGTTACGTATAGTATAGCTGCAATAATGTAGCTCCTGTGACAAACTTGTGTCTCTGCAGAGCTACAACGCGGTCCCATTCGTCACAATGGAGCAAAATAAAAGTTGCAGTTGAAACATAAAAACTCACTATTTACGCTTCAAACATTTCATTATAACTATTACTGATGATCCCAGTCCTTGTTAAATCGGTTTGGCTGAGAAATATATGCTTTTCAAAGGTAGCAACAACCTTGTTCAAATTTATCGATCGTTTTCCATAACCGGAAACTACGGAAGGCAGAGCTTTTCTAAATATGGTATTTCTTACTACACGCTGATGTAAACATTCACGCCTCAAGTCACAAATATGGTATCGACATCCAAATAGTGAGGCCGGAAATGACGAAATTCAAAAAGTTCAGAGACATGGATTTTTATTTTGTGGGAATTACATTCTAAAATACTGGTAGGTGATAAAAACTTGTTATAATAATGGACAAAAGGAAAGGTTATGTCTTATTATTGATAAATGCAGGCGTCAGAAACTGTAAGCGAGCGCAAAAAATCTCGGCGGCTGCTCCATTACGTGTAATGGCACCCCGTTATAACCCTTGCGAGTAAGCGAGCATTTAGGGTTTTATTATTAGAACTACGTATAGTATGATTTTCTACATGTGGATATGTTCATGTGGGGGAGATTTGTGTTTCACTAAAATAACCCCCGTAAGAAAGTTTTCATTATAGGTTTTAAAATGAAAACGAAAACGTTTTTGCCAAATTAACTCCCCACACAAAATGGTTTGTAAAACACAAATCGAAAAATTTACCTCTTTAAAATTACACTATGCTACTGGAGTACCATATATGAACTACATTTTGTAAACTAACCTTAATCTTGAGTTTTTCTAGAATATCCTTGACATCGACACATGACCTGGCCTCTTTAAACGATTGCTCTTTTACAAAATTTATTTTATGATGAAGTTCATGGAGTTGTTCTGAAAATTCTCTCTCCGTTACATGTGTATCTAGTATATGACTGAAAAAGTAAAAGATTAATTGATTGTTTGGTGTTTAACACCAACTTTAGCAATATTTCAGCTATATCGTGGTGTGAACAAATTGTATTATTATCTTAAAGTTTATGGTGTTTAACACCACTTTCAACAATATTTCAGTTATATCGTGGTGGTCAGTTTTATTGGTGGAGGTAACCAAAGTACCCAGAGAAATCCATCGACTTGTCACAAGGCACTGACAAACTTTATCACATAATGTTGTATCGAGTACACCTCGTCTGAGGGGGATTCGAACTCAAAAACATAGGTGGTGATAGCCACTGATTGCATGGGTACTGGTATATCCAACTACCATACAATCAATGACGGCCCCTTATATGTCTTTTAAAAAAATGTCTAGTTAAAAAAAAATTTAAGAGAAGATTTTGTAAATATTTAGCTGACATAGTTTAGCCATCTCCTTGTTTTATGATCCTCATAAATGACTCTATCAAATCAAGGGCCATAACTTCTGAATAATAAAAGAGGCAATCCTCAAGTTTAAAATTTCTATTTCAAGTTTCGTATAATAAAAAGAAAAAAAATTAGGAATGATGATCAAATGTGCAATTAAAAATAAAACTCTGAAATAAGTTTATCTGGACATTCTTTCTTTGATCTCACAGAGTGATATTTACAGTATCAACAGACTTACCATGATGCTGAAAAAATATTGGTCAGTGAGAAGTCAAGCACATTATGATGTTACCAATAAAAACAGTAACGAATAACGGCTGTTTAGAAAGTTTCAACAAACATTATCGCTGGTATCCCTAATAAACGTTTGATAATACAGAAAAGGCAATCAAAAATGGCCACAACGCATTCTATCAAACTCGCTGTGATATTAGTGATAATGTCTGCCTTGACCTTCATAACTGCCGTTATTCTATATAAAGGTAAATCCTTGTCGGAAGAAAGAACACAAGAACTAAAACGGTGTCTCTGTACTTACTTGATGGCTAGGGTTATGGTTTTTAACGCCACTTTCAACAATATTTCAGTTATATCGTGGCTGTCGGTTTTATTGGTGGAGGAAACCAGAGTACATGAAGAAAACCACTGACAAACTTTATCACATAATGTTGTATCGAGAACACCTCGCCTGAGCGGGATTCGAATTCATAATTTTAGTGGTGATAGGCACTGATTGCATAGGTAGTTGTCAATCCAACTACCATACAACAATGGCCACGATGATTCCTGTACTTACTTGATCATTGTCTCAGGGATAACCATCTCATCAACAAACTGACTTAACTCTCCTCTGACAGCCTGTCAACAATATCAATACAGATATGTTAGTTTGATGGACAGTTTTACTGGTGGATCAACACCACTTTCAACATTTCAGTTATCTGATAACAGTCAGATTTATTGATGGAGCACCAAGAGAAAAACGACAGACATGATATAATTTTATTGACAAACTTATTACTACAAAAACGTAATTACATGGTGTGCATTCGGAATTCCACCAATCTCACCCTGGAGTCACCAATATCAAATTAAAATATCCAGCCATTGTTAACATTTTGGTCTATGGGAACACAATGTATCTTGACTTTTACATTTGAGTTACATATAGAATCTATGATAGATATCTATTACTAGGATGGTGCTAAGTGAAGAAAAAAGCGACAGCAGGAAAGAAAAAAATGCTATTAAAACTAGCCTTTAAATACTGTAAATATGCAAATGTTTTTCTCACTTTGAAAGTTGTATATAAGAAATTCAGATAAATTATTGAATTTATTTTCTGATGACAGAAGAGAAAGCATACTAAAAGTTATTACGTATTTTACAGAAACTGTTCCAACATTTAAAATTGACGATTTTCAGTCTTACTTCCAATTGAGCAGATCAGCATTTGAAGAACTTATAATGTTGTAATGAACTTTTGGCTTGACTGTGTGAACTTTGGTAACCAAGTTCACCCGAGTTAACAATTTTTTTGAAAAATTTTCACCCATGGGTAACCCTGGGGCAATAATTAAAACTTTGGTGACCCAAGGATGAGCTTGGAAGAATTCCGAACACGCCCATGATGTTTTATCAAGTTCATCCAGCCATGTATGAGTCATGTTTATCAATAAAGAACTTAATATGAGTGAGTGAGTGATTGTTGCTTAACGCCAATTCAGCAATTTTTCAGCTATATCATGGCGAGAACAAGTTAATTTTCAATGAAATGATGATGAGGTTCACTTTGTACTAGACCAACATGCTTAGTTGGATTTTTATAGTGCTAGCTCACTGAAACAACAGCCCGGGATAGACACATCGCCTCACTCGGACACATTATCCCGATTCCGAGCCCACCAGTCCTTGCTCTTTCTCCTTAATGCTGCGTGCTTAGCGGAGAAGCAACAAATACCAATTTTATAGTCTTTGGTGTAACCCGATCAGGTCTCGAACCCACGATCTACCGCACTTGAGGCGAGCATGCTAACCATTACACCAGCGATGCCGTTTTGGTCCAAAGATTATTCGGTTTAGACATGTTTTATTTCTAACAGCATACTCCATACCTGTCTGTTTTTTAATTTAACATTCATAGTAACTGACTGTTCCTGAAGCGTTTGTATCTCTGTACTTATACAACTTAAATCACTCTGGAAACCATTTAACATCTGTTCCATTCTCTACAAAAGATAAAAAAAAATACATTACAATAGACAATATTTTATTAGCATGAACACATTTACAATAATGGCTATGGCCATTAATAACACAAAATAATATTCTACAAACAATATGATATACATTTTTATCGGTAATTTGTTACAGTTTCCTTTGATCTTTACTACCCGATAAATTTAGTAACAACGTTTAGTTGACCACCGACTCGTGATACTAGAAATTATCAGCTGTTGGTCATTTGTCATGCGCGGTCTAATGTCACGTCACTAAACCTTTCATTAAAAAACCAGAGGCTCCCAGGAGCCTGTAATCGCTCACCTGGATCAAAGCTGCTTTCAATAACAATGCAACGGCACTGTGGCGGCCATCTTGGCGGGAGAGCGCAACTGCCGGACACCATTTTGGAAGAGGACCATCCAATGACTATTCCATCAAAGTTTGGTTTTAATTGAGCTACTGGTTCCAGACAAGATGGTTTTTATGTGAATTTCCCATAGGGTCCTATGTTAAACTAAGTACAGCTGTGCAGCCATCTTGGTCAGAGGGCGGGACCACCAGACACAAATTTGGTTCAGCGGTTTCAGAGGAGAAGATTTAAATGTGATCTTTTATCAAAATATGCCTAATTTGCATAATCGGTATAAATCGGCTGAAAGAAAAATTAAAAAAAAAAACCCCGAACATATACTAAACTACTCCTTGCCATGTAGCTGCAGTTTAAATTTGAGCTCATTTTGACTTATACTAAAGCAGCAATGGACAATTGAAGAAATTTTTATTTTTAGTAACAGCAGCCATCTTGAATGGAGGGCGGGGCTGTCGGACACAATTTTGAAAGGGAACCACCCAGGGACCATCCCTGCCAGGTTTGGTTTAATTTGGTTCAGCGGTTTCAGAGGAGAAGATTTAAATGCGATCTTTTATCAAAACATGCCTAATTTGCATATATCGGCTGAAAGAAAAATTTCACAGTAAAAACCCGGAATATATGCTAAACTACTTCTTGCCATGTAGCTGCAGTTAAAATTTCAGCTCATTTTGACTTGCACTAAAGCAGCAATGGACAATTAAAATTTCATCCCCCCTTTTTTCTATTTTGAGCTTGGCAGCCATCTTGGTTGGAAGTCGGGATCACCGGACACAATTTTGGAAGGGGGCCACCCAAGAATCATTTCAGCAAAGTTTGGTTGAGATTGGCTCAGTAGTTTCAGAGGAGAAGATTTTTTTTAAATTTCATCCCCCCTTTTTTCTAATTTGCATAATCGGTCAAAATCGGCAAAAGTTCAAAGTTCATAAAAAATCCTGTAATACATGTTAAAAAGCTCATCATTATGCTTATACAGTTCAAATTTGGGCACATTCTGGCTTAAAATAGAGCAGTTTTGGCCATTTGAAGAAATTTCTATTTTTAGTAACAGTGGCCATCTTGAATGGAGGGCGGGGCTGTCGGACACAATTTTAAAAGGGACCCACCCAGGGACCATCCCTGCCAGGTTTGGTTTAATTTGGTTCAGCGGTTTCAGAGGAGAAGATTTAAATGCGATCTTTTATCAAAATATGCCTAATTTGCATAATCGGTAAATATCGGCTGAAAGAAAAATTTCACAGAAAAACCCGGAATATATGCTAAACTACTTCTTGCCATGTACATGTAGCTGCAGTTATAATTTCAGCTCATTTTGACTTACACTAAAGCAGCAATGGACAATTAAAATTTCATCCCCCCTTTTTCTATTTTGAGCTTGGCAGCCATCTTGGTTGGAAGTCGGGATCACCGGACAAAATTTTGGAAGGGGTCCATCCAAGAATCATTTCAGCAAAGTTTGGTTGAGATTGGCTCAGTAGTTTCAGAGGAGAAGATTTTTTTTAAATTTCATACCCCCTCTTTTCTAATTTGCATAATCGGTCAAAATCGGCAAAAGTTCAAAGTTCATAAAAAATCCTGTCACACATGCTGAAAAGCTCATCATTATGCTTATACAGTTCAAATTTGGGCACATTCTGGCTTAAAATAGAGCAGTTTTGGCCATTTGAAGAAATTTCTATTTTTAGTAACAGTGGCCATCTTGAATGGAGGGCAGGGCTGTCGGACACAATTTTGAAAGGGACCCACCCAGGGACCATCCCTGCCAGGTTTGGTTTAATTTGGTTCAGCGGTTTCAGAGGAGAAGATTTAAATGTGATCTTTTATCAAAATATGCCTAATTTGCATAATCGGTATATATCGGCTGAAAGAAAAATTTCACAGAAAAACCCGGAATATATGTTAGACTACTCCTTGCCATGTAGCTGCAATTAAAATTTGACCTCATTTTGACTTACACTAAAGCAGCATTGGACAATTAAAATTTCATCCCCCCCTTTTTTCTATTTTTGGCTTGGCGGCCATCTTGGTTGGAAGTCGGGATCAACGGACACAATTTTGGAAGGGGGCCATCCAAGAATCATTTCAGCAAAATTTGGTTGATATTGGCTCAGTAGTTTCCGAGGAGAAGATTTTTTTTAAATTTCATCCCCCCTTTTTACTAATTTGCATAATCGGTCAAAATCGGCAAAAGTTCAAAGTTCATAAAAAATCCTGTAATATATGCTAAAAAGCTCATCATTATGCTTACACAGTTCAAATTTGGGCACATTCTGGCTTAAAATAGAGCAGTTTTGGCCATTTGAAGAAATTTCTATTTTTAGTTACAGTGGCCATCTTGAATGGAGGGCGGGGCTGTCGGACACAATTTTGAAAGGGACCCACCCAGGGACCATCTCTGCCAGGTTTGGTTTAATTTGGTTCTGTGGTTTCAGAGGAGAAGATTTAAATGTGATCTTTTATCAAAATATGCCTAATTTGCATAATCGGTATATATCGGCTGAAAGAAAAATTTCACAGAAAAACCCGGAATATCTGTTAAACTACTCCTTGCCATGTAGCTGTAGTTAAAATTTGACCTCATTTTAACTTACACTAAAGCAGCAATGGACAATTAAAATTTCATCCCCCCTTTTTTCTATTTTTAGCTTGGCGGCCATCTTGGTTGGAAGTCGGGATCACCGGACACAATTTTGTAAGGGGGCCATCGAAGGACCATTCCACCAAAGTTTGGTTGCAATTGGTCCAGTGGTTTCTGAGGAGAAGATTAAAATGTGAAATGTTGACGGACGGACGAAAACGGACGAAAAGTAAGGCCAGGTGAGCTAAAAAGGTCAAAACACAACAAAAAATTCACAAAGCTGTGTTAAAATTGTGAAATTACCGATAAAAAATTTATTAGTATTAAAAAAAAAGTCAAAACACAACGAAAAAAATCACAAAGCTGTGTTAAAATTGTGAAATTACTGATGAAAAAATTATTAGCATTTTTTTTCGCTCGACAAGGATTATCAGGTCCATATCAAATGAGCTCGAACTTGCGAAAAAAAACCCCTAATAATTAATATGTACAATGAAAAGTCAATGATACCATGGATCATAATGCTCTCTTCTTTATATACATTTAGATATACATGTATAGTGAACAGTCATTCTTAGAATGATATGTGTCCGGTTATTTTATACCAGATAAAAGTAGTTTAAAGAAAGTTGGTCATAAGAGCCTAAATTGTTTATTTTCCGTAAAAATGATTTTCTAAATGGGTCATAGGCTGAACAAATATTTAGAAAGTAAACTTCGTCATCTACAGCTCCAATACCACAGGACAAACATGTATAATTATTACATAGACACTTCCATCGTCAGGGCAGTATGGTGATGGAAAGAAAAGGAATGGTGCTACACCATTCTAAAAACAATGTCATGTACAATGTACATGTAAATAACTAGATGTAGATGTTCACCTGCTTATTATTGTCTTAAATAAGCTGATTATTATATGAAAATATGTCTCCCCCTTCCACAATTAATTTCTTTTTTAAAAGTCCCCTCGCCAACGAACAGAATTTGCTTACCAATTATTATTGTTTTAAACAAGCTGATTATTGCATAGCTAAAATGTGACACACGGTCAAGCTCACAAGCAAATACAAAAACAATACAATACAGACCATTGATCACATGACGCTTAGGCATTTAGGCAAAACACTAAATCATATTTATGTTAAACATTTAAAATACATGTATAGCTGATAAAACATGTGGCTTCTGAAGAATCTTAAGATTAACACGACGGGTGCCACTAGTGGAGCAGGAACTGATTACCCTTCCGGAGCACCCAAGTTCACCCCCGGTTTTTTGTGGGGTTTGTGTTACTCAATCTTTAGCTTTATGTGTAGGTTTTGTAGATCATTGTCCTTTTGGCCATTGGGTTGTCTGTCCTTCGATTTACGGATTCTGATTTACCCTTTGGTATCTTCAAATTCTTCTTAAGAAGACTTATTCTGCATTTTATATGACTTGAAATGATTCTTTTTTTACCTCTAGTATGGTATCACATGCTGCTATCTGTTTGTGTAGACTAGCTATGTTTTTACTTTCTTCTATATCTAGTTCGTATGTAAGGCAATTTTCGCATAGGGTTAGGGTTATGGTGTTTAACACCACTTTCAACAATATTTCAGTTATATCGTGGCAGACAGTTTTATTGGTGGAGGAAACTGGAGTACCAGCAGAAAACCACTGACAAACTTTATCACATATTAGTGGTGATTGGCACTGATTGCATAGGTAGTTCAGTTGTAAATCCAACTACCATATGATCATGATGCCTCCTATTTTTGCATAAGCTCAAGACTTGACATTAACTTTTTCACCAACTTGTGTTTAACACCACTTTCAACAATATTTCAGTTATATCGTGGTAGTCAATTTTATTGCTGGAGGAAACAGGAGTTCACAGAGAAAACTACCAACCTGTTGCAAGTCACTAACAAACTTTATCACATAAGGTTGCATAGAGTACACATCCCCATGAATGGGATTCAAACTCACAACGTTAGTGGTGATAGGCACTGATTGCACAGGTATTTTTAAAATCCAACTACTATATGATCACAACCACGACAGCCCCTTTTGATTTTCAACAATATATCAATGCAACAATTCAAAGTGTGACAGAACATGATACTTTATGGGATGTTGTAAGATTTCCAACACAGCAACAAAAATTTTAAATATTAGATTGATGATAATCATGTCCTCATCTTTTAATGCTGATATCATAAAGGATACAATCTTGTATTGAAGCATTTTCTACATCTAATAAGTTTTTTTCTACGGTTTTTGAATACTGTCTCAAATCAACTCCCTGTAAAAGATATAAAACATGTGTTTAAATATAGTATAACTAATCGTAGATTTTGAATATCAAAATAAGACCATGTCAGTGACCAAAGTGCGCATAAGGAATAAACGAGTGGGTGGAACTTATTCCACCCACGAGTTTAATCATTAATGCGTATTTGGTCACGAGTGGTCTTATTTTGATATTCAAAATGTATGATTTAGTTTTACTGTTTAT
Source organism: Bathymodiolus brooksi (assembly GCA_963680875.1). Taxonomy (NCBI): domain Eukaryota; kingdom Metazoa; phylum Mollusca; class Bivalvia; order Mytilida; family Modiolidae; genus Bathymodiolus; species Bathymodiolus brooksi. The sequence continues at coordinate 83,268,751 of OY804588.1, read as the reverse complement.
TATATAGACTTTCAAAATTTCTTACATATTATTATTTTATTTGTATATTTCATTCCACTCGTAAGAATCTACGAGCAATGATACTAAGGGGTTCAGCTGGAAGGATCTGCCATCTTTGAAATATGAAATCCTACATGCCATATTTACAACAATGCACAAAAATAATTAAAATGCTTACCTTGAAAACTTATTTTAGTTAAATGTGATCAAAATTGAAGCGTACACGAAGCCAAATAACCTCTAATCTTTACGTTTCAAACTGGAAGTCTTCATATGACGTCAATGACGTCTGTTGGTTATGTGCCAAAGTCATCAACAACATTTCGCGGAATTTTTTCAGTTCACAATTGTATGTGTATTCATCGTAACACAACAAGGGACATAACCACCACACATATAGTTGTGTAAAAGTAGTTCCGGCGGGAAAAAACTGATATCTCAAGTGTGAGATATCGGAATTTATTTCACGCATAAATCCCCATAATTCACACCTATCTATATAATAATGCATGTTTATTAGATATATATATTATTAAATTTTTTAAATTTACTGTTCCTATATAATATAATTATTATTAAAATTAAAATTCTCCTCCCTCATGCATACATTTTTGTATGTGATCCAAATCCATATTGGCCATCTTGTTTATGCTCTTTAATTAACTTGCTCCCAAAGACTATTAAATTATTTGGCTTTCCAATCTTTTGACTTTTAGCATACCTGATGAAGGTTATTTCTGACACATGTCATGCACACTTAAGAAGATATCTACGTTTTTATCAATATAATTAATACGAATAACTATGGAATGAAAAAAAGAATCAAATATAAGCTACCATGACTTTACCTCATTTTTATTATCAAATTATTACTGTTCAAAAGTAAGAACATTTACAAATTTTCAAGCAATTATCGTAGCTGTGGAACTGTAACTTTTAAGGGTCCTTTGCTTTTTTGACAGCAGAAAAAAAAACCTGAAGAGTAATGGTTTCGCAGCTAGAAATTGACGGTAATAGTGACAGTCATAGCTGTACATTCGATAGATACAAAGGGCTTTATACAAAACAAAATCTTGTTTAATTCCCTTGATCATGTAATGTAAATAAAATTTGTTGGTTATATATTTTTGTAATATCTTTTGCTATGCACTCAAATTTAACAACATACAGTTTGGCATCATGTAGAGTTCATATTTTCAATCAGTGATGAGTCTACATTTTAAAACCGAGTACACTCTGAGAGCTATTGTTTGATTGAATCAATATATTATCTTGAATATAATTGGATGGTCAAAGATAGGTTTAGGCTTATGGTGTTTAACACCACTTTCAACAATATTTCAGTTATATTGTGGCAGTCAGTTTTATATGTGGAGGAAACCAGAGTACCCGGAGAAAAACACAGACCTGTCGCAAGTCACTGAAGAACTTTATCACATAATGTTGTATTGAGTACATCTAGCCTGACCGGGAGTTGATGTTAGATGTTGGTGTAACCCAAAAGAAAAAATGTAGAAAAAGATACAACACACATCTAATTTCAATTAGATTATTGATTATGATGATCATGTTGATTGGATTTTATTTTACATAATTACTTACTGTATTTAAAGCTTCTTTAACAATTTCATCTTCAAGATTCTGCTGTATATGAACTGAAAAAATCAAATAACATAAAACGATTATAATTTTTAGGATTTTATGATATCTCAATGAAATAAGTGTTGATAACTTGATATACGTTTACACACTAAAGCTGCATTCTTCATTTTTTTCTTGGGATTCTTCGTGATCATGATCATATGATATTGAATTTACATTCAGCTTTCCAATCAATACATATAAACACAAGGTTTTGTGAGTTTGACTTTTGACCATGGTTTTGTGAACTCATGAACATGCAGAAGATTGTATGTGACTAATGAAAGATCTGTAATTTTCTTCAGGTGGATATTGAATTCTGTTCTCGTTTGTCATATTGGATTTATGAAATTCTAAGTTCATATCCTCATTAAAACATAAGTTTTGTGTATGTTCTGGTAATTAATTATACATGTAATATAACATGCTCTTATCAAGTATGCTTAAATACAGTTATCTCCCTTTTCAAGTAAACGATGAAATTCATATACTGACTCATAATCTGCCATCTTGAAAAAAAGAGCACGGCTTTCTATATTTTCATTGTTTATACTATTAAAGTACATCTCTTTTGTGGTTTATACTGCTTGTTGTTTAAAAAATGTGATAAAAAAAAAAATATATCAACATTAAATATTTTGCTTTGCACTGCTTTTTCCTCTAAATTCTCTATTTAATAACTCTTTATTTAATAAAAATAAATGCATAAAATACAACAAAAAATGTATAGCCACTTTGAGACAATTTGATGTAATCGTAGGAATATATCCTGTTTTAGTTTTGAGGTTATTTTGATTTATAATAAAGCAGCAATAGACGATGAAAGAAATTTCTATTTTTAGCAACAGCCACCATCTTGGAGATTTTGTACATGCATACCGTCAACTTCATCAAGCCAGAAATCTTCAGATGTTATATCTAAATCTCCTAGGTGTATATTCAATGTGTCTTGTTGATCCATGACCTGTAAAGAATAAAGTGCATAATTAATAAAATGAAGAACATTTACATAGGACATGGATGTTCCCTTCTTTTTTCCAACCAAAGTAACAGGGACATACATGTAATAGCCAGAATTTAAATTGCCTTGTGTATTGTGGTCACAAACATTGTAAAAAAATTCAAACAATGTCAAACATTTGACCATGAAATTGAAGGTAGAGCATAAAAATCACAAATTTTCCCTTTTTCAATTAATTGAGGGGCATATCTCTGACTCTGGAACCATCCTTGGAATAATGACCAAAGTCGAAATTGTTCTGTGCATAGTGGTAAAAATTTCAAATATTTGGTTTTGGGTAACTTAAGTTACAATGTATATATATATAATTAGAGCACAGAAACCACAAATATGCCATTTTTTTCAATTAAGGGGTACAAGTGTACATGTATCTCTAGAGCTATAAAACTGAAACAACCTGATTTAAACTTTTGTATACATGTATGAATCTTTTTTGTTAAATATACCGGCATTAAAGTATTAAGAGCAGGTGTGACCTGAGAAGCGAGCGATATATATAGCGGATGTGGTCGAGTGGTCCAGGGCACTGGACGTAAGGTAAAGCGATTGGTGCTGCAGTGTATCAATGGTGTGAGTTCAAATCCTGTCGAGGGAAGAACAAAAATTTGACAGCTGAAAAATCTAATTCTAACACTGTTTGGTTTAATTTTCAGACGTATATATATATATATACAAACAAATGTAAGACTAGTCATAGGGTCACAAGACTTTCGTTTATACGGATAAAATACAATGTAGATTTAATGCCATAATGGTATGGACACTGAAAGGAACATGTAAATATTTTTGTTTTCAAAATTCTATTAATTATGTAACAAAAAATAAGAAGAAATAACAAAACAAAAATCCCAGAAGGATGTTTATTAACTTTCTGAACCATATCATATGCAGAACTAGTGTGTACCCAATGGTCCGGGACAGTGGTTGAGGTTGTACAACTAGTTACAAACTATTCCTTTTGAATTTCGAAAGAGAAAAAACATTTCGGTCCTATAAAATGCACTTTATTTACTCTTAGTCTTAATTTCGTTTTAATAGCGTTTCGTTTCGCTGTATTTCGATTCGTTGAGTTTTGATATCGTTTTACAACCCGGCAAAAACTAGTCGGCCATGCACACAGCTCCTGTTAGTGTCAGGACAGAAGTGAAATAATCCCATTCGCATTGCCAAGTATTGTCACTATTATTAGTATTGAAATAATTTTACAAAATAACCCAATGGCAATGGATATTATGCATTACATGCTCCTATGGGCCATGTGACATACCAACAGGAAAGTTTACGTCTTTTTTCCCCAGGTATTTATGTTCAACAAGAATACATATGGTATATATTATCCAGAAGTGCAGTACTCATAAACCAACACAGAAATAACAGTACTTTTGCGACATGTCAATTTCAGGATCGTGGTCAATTAAGCGCTTTAAAATCGAATGAAAATATATATTCTTTGAAGCGTTCACATGACTTAGTCGTAAATATTGCTTCCTTTTCCGGTTAAATCTTCAACATGGTTGGTCATTATTTTGAATATTGAGTGTTGAAATCTATTCGATTCTTGATTACATGAAACCATCTGATATTGAAGCGATAGAAAAATTAATAAACAATATTTTTTGATTTTATTTTCAACTGTATAAGTGAAATAAATTATTGTATTTTCAAGTTGAAAGAGTCTAATGATGCATTTGATTTTCAAATGTAAGAACCCCAATTTTTACTAAATTATATCTTCTGTTGTCGATAATAATGACACTAATGATATGCAATAGAAACTGACTTGTAATGCTCTCGGATGCTTGTCTTGTCATTGAAGTTGAAGTCGAGTATATAACAAATTATCGACAGTTTCGTGTAACGATGTGTTGAACTGTTGTGTAAACACTTCCATTGACGCACACTGACAGCTATATTATGCATCCATATAGTCCGAGATTCCTCTGTCGTTTAACGGCATTGATAAAGTTGCTGGTAGCCGTACAACGACAGAGGGTGCTATATACGGAAGCCATCAAATTTGCCTCACAGCCATAGTATCGGCACATTTCCACGTTTCGTGGCTATCGGATTTTATTTTCTATCATAAACCTTATATAAATCGCTTCACCAATCATTTTTCTATTCATTCATAACCATCTTGCCCTCAGAAAGTGGTGTTACCCTCCATTACAGCACGATTTTGCCTTAGATCCTATTATTCCGCCATTTGACTTCCATTTTCGAATCTACACACGTGATCTCGCGATACTAACTGAATGATGACAGCAACGCATTGCATGATGGGAGCTAATTAATGCAGCGTGCCAAATTATTTGGAGCATTATTTGCATACGTAAACAACATTCAAATCACATGGAAGACGATACATTTAAGCGTATTCTGCAGGACAAACAGTCCATCTACAGATCAAAGAAGAGCAGAAGGAAATTATACAGAATGTGTTGGAAAGAAAAGATTCAATGGCAGAGTGTTACCAACGGGCTTCGGAAAGAGCATGTGTTACGTTCCCCCTTTTTGTTTTTGGACAAGGTACTACATTTTTTTTTTCTTATGGTTATCTGTAATTCACTAAATTTGCTGTTAAAATCATTACCAATCAATATAATCAACTGTATTAAATTTTATGTTAATTGTTCTGCCTTAACAGGCGCCTATGATTGGCAATAAAAATATTTGTTTGTTTGTTTATATGCAAATTATCCCCCATGATACATTGCGGTAATCGTAGTTTTCTCGTAGTCACGTGACAAATGTTTGAAAAATGGAAGACAAATGTCGAAATCATAGGTTCCAAGGCAAAATCGTGCTGTAATGGAGTGTAACACCACTTTCTGAGGGTAAGATGTTTATGAATGAATAGAAAAATGATTGGTGAAGCGATTTATATAAGGTTTATGATAGAAAATAAAATCCGATAGCCACGAAACGTGGAAATGTGCTGACCCAGAGTTGGAGAAGCAAATCCGCTGTTTTCCGTATGTATCACCCTCTGTCGTTGAACGGCTACAGCAAGATTATCAATGCCGTTAAACGACAGAGGAATCTCGGACTAGCATCCATACTTCCTTTATAATTATAAAAGTTAATCATTATATATCTGCTATTTCCTTCATATATTAATTAACTAAACTTGCAACTCGTAAAATTCTATAAATAAACTAAAGCCCTCCTTATTTGACCATTATTGGCATTAAAAGGCATGTTTAATCACTATCAGCAATGTGAATGTGTCCGCTTCATGTACGTTTTTCTTTGAAGACAATATTGGCAGTTCGTTTCTTGGTTAAAAACTACCTTTTATTTTTCCAAGAGACCTGACTTATTGTTTCGTGACTGGTAATCGGTAATTAACTCTTAATTTTCAAAGTGCAACTCAATCCAATATGGTTTTTTTCCTAAAAAAATATTCTGATTCCCAATGTTGCTGAAAAAAATATTCTGATTTTGGTGGAGGAAAAAAAAATAATCTGATTCAGAGTTTTTGTCGTATAACCTAATGTTGAAATCAGGAAGAAGAAAAAAAATTCTAACCCTTGTGTTGTCCGAAAAAAATGTTCTGAACGAAACAAAAAACCATAACCCCCCCTTCAAGGTCGGTCCCTAATTGGTCAGCATATGAAGTGCAATGAATGCTATTGCAAAGCCAGCTAATATTTAAAGGAAATTAATTTTATTTTATTTCAGGCATTGATCGTGCCAGAGAAGTTCCAGCACATTCTGCGTATCATGAATACAAACATTGATGGTCGTAAGAACATCATGTTTGCTATGACAGCTATCAAGGTACTTATAAATCTTAGATTTTGTGTAGATATTAGATTTAGTATATGTATATACAAATGTACAAGATCTTATTTATTCATGTATAAGGGGCCGTCGTGCCTGCAATCTGTGCCTATCACCACTAATGTTGTTAGTTCGACTCCTGCTCAGGACGAGGTGTACCACATTATGTGATAAAGTTTGTCAGTGACTTGCAGCAGGTCGATGGTTTTCCTCCACCAATAAAACTGACAGCCACGATATAACTGAAATATTGCTGAAGTGGCGTTAAGCATAAAAAAAACAACCAAATAAAAAAAAGTGGACAGTACAATTGTAAGCTAGATAGGACTGTGGAAAACTTGTACATGTATTATCAAAATTAATAAAGTGGATGAATATATCTAGGGACACAAAAAAAGTATATGTGATCCTAAAAGTGTATTTATCAGCTTACCTGAGGCAAAGGCTTAAATAAAGGAATGTAATGGGCATCAACGTTTTGCACAGAATTGGCTGCAATTCTCAGGAAAGCATTGGGGTCAATGTGTTCTTTTTACTTTTATTTTTTTTTATCTCTCAGTCAAAACAGAAAAAAATGACAATTTATTTTATCTAATTTAATAAACGTTAGAGAATATCGAAGGGGCAATCAAAAATGGACAATGCAGAGAAACTGGGGTACACAACACAAAGAAAACAAAAGCACAACATAATGTTATTATATTTGTTAGAACTTTCTAACCCTAAGCATATGTTGGCAGAGCACATCATACAAGTGATGGCAGATAGAAATCAAAATAATGTTTTATTTTTATAAATTTCAGGGAATTGGTAGACGTTATGCCAACGTTGTGTGCAAGAAGGCAGATGTTGACATCACCAAGAGAGCTGGAGAGCTCAGCGAAGAAGAGGTTTGTAGAAGAAAAAGAGAAATTAATTATTTTTTATGTATACATACAGTGAATCCTGCCCATGCGGTTACCTCTAATAAGTAGCCATCTGTATTTAAAGGTCACCTTTTCCTGTCCTGATAAGAAAATATCATATAAATTGAACCTCTTTTAAGAGGTCACCTGTTTTATAAGGCCACTTTTTATTTGTCTGAAAGGTGACCTCTTAATACAGATGGGGGCTGTCGTGTTCATATGGTAGTTGGATGTAAAGCTATCTGTGCAATCATTGCCTATCGCCACTAAAGTCGAGAATTCAAACCCCGTTCTTGCAAGGTGTACTTGATACAATATTACGTGATAAAGTTTGTTAATGACTTGTGACAGGATGGTGGTTTTCTCAGGGTACTCTTGTTTCCTCCACCAATAAAACTGATCACCGCAATATTACTGAAATATTGTTGAAAGTGCCATTAACCACCATAAATCTACCTACCTACCAGGCTTGACTATTTTCACTACCCAACCATATAATGTTCCATTGAGTATACAGTCAAACCTGTCTTTAACGGTCTCCTTTCTATAATGGTCACCTGCTCATAGTGGTCACTTTCGTGTTCTTCTGGTGCATTTTACTATATATTTTAATTTGATATAGCGGTCACCTGTTCAATGTGGTCAGCGGTCACCATTTATATGTAATTTTCAGCGTAAAACCTTTGTATAGCGGTAAATTTATTTTAAAAATAATACCGGAAGTAAAAACTTCGATTTCGGTAGATCGGTATTTTTCTCAAATGTACCCAAAATCCAGAGGTGTTACAAAATTTATTGATTAATTTAATTAACTAAATAAGCAAACACCATGAATTTTGTGAATAGTAAATTACATAAAAGACAGTTTATCCCCGGGCGTTATTGGAGATTTTTATTCATTACGATGAGAGTAGAAATTCACTCGCTAAAAATATTTTGTATCTAGTACATCATGTCAAAATCATCAACATCCGTAAATAGGAAAGCTTTGAAATTAGACAAAGTGAAAGCGATAAATCATTGTGATGTTGGGAAAAGTTGTCGGGCTGTGGGCGAGGAGATGGGTGTTGGTCGTACCCAGATAATGAACATTCTTAAAAGAAAACGTGAGATTCTTTGACGATTTTGAAAACAATGCTTCCAGTTCAATGTCGTCTTGCTGGAAATTGTACTTTTGTTTATTAAATATCTTTATTTATTTATTTATTATCATATTGAGATAATTTCATCAGCAATAAATGTAAGCAAGAGTAATATTATGACGGGAACAAAATAACAAGTAAAACATTATTAAAAACATAAGATGTAATGAAAAATGTTTATTTACAACTAGCGTGCAATATTTTGTTGAAAAATCAAAACCCTTCATATAAAGGTCACCTGTTTATAGTGGTCATTTTGTCAATCTCCCCCAGGTGACCACTATAGACAGGTTTGACTGTATTTAAAATTTGTGAAATATCTAATTTAATGTGCATGACATAATTCTGGAATAACTATCTTCAGCCAATAAAATAAAATATCAAAACCAAATACTATAAAATTGATATTTGTTGCTTCAGACTGAATTGTTTGGAATCAGGATAATATGTCGGAGTGAAGCGACATGTCTATTCGTAGACTTGTTTCAGTGAACTTGTACTATAAAGATCCAACTAAGCATGTTGGTTTAATACAAAGCAAACGTTATCATCATCTCATCGAGTTTAATTTGTTCTCGCCATGATTTAGCTTAAAAATTGTTTATTGGCATTAAGCAGCAATCGCTCGCTTTGTTGGTGCAAATAGACAATAAAAGGCTTGGGTCAAATGTTGTTGGGCGACTCTTTTTTCTCACTTGTATTTTTCTATTGGTACAGATAGAGAAAGTAATTACAATTATGTCAAATCCACGACAATACAAGATCCCCGATTGGTTCCTCAACAGACAGAAAGATGTCAAAGACGGTAAATTCAGTCAGGTGATGTCCAACGCTCTTGACAACAAACTTAGAGAGGATTTAGAAAGGCTGAAGAAAATCCGTGCACATAGAGGACTCCGACATTACTGGGGGTAAGAAAGTTTTTTTTTTATGGCTCGTGATATTGGTATCATCTTCAGACATTAGACATTTTCTCTTGTGTGATAATTAATGAAAACAAATGATCAGTTACACAATAAAGAAGTTTTTTCCCCGTTTCATTTTTAGCTCACCTCGCCAAAGGCAACGTGATCTATTGCCATCACTTGGTCTGACGTCCGTCTGTAAACTTTTCACATTTTCATATTCTCCTCTGAAACCCCTTAGCCAAATGAACTGAAACTTGGTAGGAAGCATCTATGTAAGGTCCTCTATAAAGATTGTACATTTCGTCCCGATCCGTTGACAAACATGGCCACCACAGGCAATCCTTGATTTTGATTGATCGATTTCTAAAAAATCTTCTCCTCTGAAACTGCATGGCCAAATGAACTGAAACTTAGTAGAAAGCATATATGGAAGGTCCTCTATAAAGATTGCTCATTTTGTCCCGGTCCATTAACAAACATGGCTGACACAGGCATGTTTGTTTCTGATTGGTCGATTTCTAAAAAATATTCTCCTCTGAAACCGCTTGGCCAAATGAACCGAAACTTAGTAGGAAACATCTATGGAAGGTCCTCTATAAAGATTGCTCATTTTGGCTTGATTCGTTAATAAACATAGCCACCATAAGCAATTCTTGTTTCTGATTGGTTGATTTCTAAAAAAATTCTCCTCTTAAACCGCTTGGCCAAATGAACCAAAACTTGGTATGAAGCATATATGGAAGGTCCTCACAAAGATTGCTCATTTCTTCCTGATCTGTTCACAAACATGGCCACCACAGGCAACTCTTGTTTCTGATTGGTTGATTTCTAAAAAAAAAATCTTCTCCTCGGAAACAGCTTGTTCCTCAAAACAGAATGAAAGGTGAGTGACACAGGCTCGGCAACCTCGAGTTTTATCTAATTTGACCATTTTGACTACAAGGAATATAATTTATTCATGTGACTGATGATAAATTAATTTGATTTGAATAAAAAAAAAATAATAATAATTTGAGCATACAGATTAGATATGTAGATGCTGTGCTTCACTGATGCACTAAAACATTGTTATGATAAATTTGACACGTGGAATTTTAATAATCAAATTTCAAGAGCAGATATAAAAAGACTTTGAAAAAAATGGTTTCTTGGTTAATAAGTAAGCATATATATATATAATTTGCATTGTTGTTGTTGTCTTTTTGAGTGCAGTAGATCATGGGTTCTGGTCCCATTCAAAACAAACCAAAGACTATGAAATTGATATTTGATGCTTCTCTGTTAAGCACGCAGCATTTAGAGACTGTCAGTATTTGTAAGAAGTAGAAGAGTAGAGACTGTTTTGAGTCAGCATCAGGAAACTGTCAGAGTGAGCTAGCAAAGGGTGTTGGTCTAGTACAAAGTGGACATCATCATCTAGTTGAATTTTAGCATGTTTTTGTCATTATATAACTGAACAATTGCCAACTTGGTGTAAAACGACAATCACTAATTCACTCAAGATGAAATATACAAAAACGTTGAATTCTCATTGATATTAACTCACTTTCTGTTGAACAATATTCAATCAAAATAGCATGGGGAAAAAAACCACAAGCAACCAGATATTTTCTGTTAAAACTTATTTACTAAATACATGACAGGTATTTTCAGTTTTTTTAGTTTTAAAGGAACAGATTATGTACATTTTATAAAGAGAATTTAATATATGTTAATTTCTATTGTTGAAAGTGGCGTTAAACACCATAATTCTAACCCAATATGTTAACCTCTATTTCAGTTTGAGGGTGAGAGGTCAACACACCAAGACCACAGGAAGACGTGGTAGAACTGTTGGTGTAGCTAAGAAAAAATAAACTCTTTGTTAATAAAGGCAGTAAAAGAATGTTGGCGTTAAGATATCTATTGTTGAAATAAAATAATCTATTTATTATCTATGGTGAGGTGTACTCGATACAACATTATGGGATAAAGTTTGTCAGCGACTTGCAGTAGGCCAGTGGTTTTCTCCGGGTAACCCGGTTTCCTCCCCCAATAACGCTGACCACCTGGATATTACTGAAATATTGTTGAAAGTGGTGTTAAACACCGTAACCACAACCCTCTATTTATTATTCCAATATGTAAAGCGGGGTGGTCGTGATCGTATGGTAGTTGAATTTATAACTACCTATGTTATCAGTGCCTATCACTAAAGTTGTGAGTTCGAACCCCGTTCATAGCGAGGTGTACATGATACAACATTATGTGATAAAGTTTGTCAGTGACTTGCGACAGGTCGATGTTTTTCTCCGGGTAATCCGGTTTTCTCCACCATTAAAATTGACCGCCACGATATAACTGAAATATTGTTGAAAATGGTGTTAAGCACCATAACCCTAACTATTGCCCTCTATTTATTATCCCAATATGTAAAGGTTATTGTGTGATATTGCTGATGGATCAGTTGGGTTTTATTGATTTACACTTCCTGGTAGAAACCATTTGTCTTTTATTCTGTGTAGAAGTTGAACACAAATTGTGTACAAAATGAAAAGTAAAAAATATCCAGGCAAACTACAAAATAAATATGAAAATGAAGTTTAAACAGTGATGGTCATCAATTATACCAATAACAAAACGAACAATCATCTCTCAACTAAACTCTGAACTAAAAAAAATGACCACAATATAAATATATGATGTTGGATATCCAGGTCCTGGCTTGGGACGGGCACTAAAAATGTGGCAGGGTGAAACTGATTAATGAAATCCTAACGACATCAAAGTAACAACACTTTTGGAAGAATCTTATCAAGGATCCTCACTAAGTTTGGTTTAAATTATTTACACTAAGTTCTCCAGAAGATATATTACTCAATCAGAAGTTTATATGACCCCTTCTAGTCAGGTTTGATCATCAATAGGCATAACAGTACCAACACATGGTCACAAACTTGTTAAAAACATTACAGCCAAGTTTGGTTTCAAACTCTTTCGTGCTTCTTGAAGGAAAGTTTGAAATATGAAAAGTTTACAGATGACATACACCAATTGATGGAAATAGCTCGCATAACTCTGGATCAGGCTCCAATGTACATGTAACGCTACCTAGATTGCAAAGCCACTCGTTTGAAAACTATTATTGCATGATCATGACAAATGATAAAAATCGTTCTAGAAGAATGAAAAGCATCACTTGTACCAAGTTACAAAACAGTTGCACATGTAGATTCAGGGTAGAAAATGAAAAAAGTGTTTTGTGCAGTAAAAAAAAATGATTTGCAGAGGAACTGCACCAAATTACAATTCATTGGTACTTGTATCAGAGCAGATTTTTCCATTAATAAATAGAAATTATAAAAAAAAACCTTAGCCAATCTAAACCAAGAATTTGTCATTACAGCCATGTTTGTTTTTCTACCAGTTCACCATTAAATGAGGAATGCTTGTAGAAGACTTCACATTAATCATTTGTACTATAACAAATAATTTGGACCTGTAATTCTGAAAGTAGTTTCAGAGATTTATTATTTTATTCTCAGCCAATCAGAAACAAGAATGGCTAATAAAAACATTGATATCTTATTTAGTGTGCACAACACGTTTCTGGAATAATCTACGGTCGGAGTTCATGCTTTCTGCCAGATCCAGATTAAATGAAGCTTTTGGAGCGGATTGCACAGTTTCATTTGTACATGTGCTTTCAGAGAAAAAAAATCCTCAGTACAATTTGGTCAGACTGGCTTTCATGTTTATCCTAGTTGAAACAGTTTTAAAATATACATTCATGTAGGGGTGTCATGGTTGTGATTGTAAAGTTGTGAGTTTGAATCTCGCTCATGGCGGGGCAACTCGATATAACATTATGTGATAAAGTTTGTCGGTGACTTGTGGCAGGTCGGTGGTTTGCTCCGGATACCCTGGTTTCCTCCACCAATAGAACTGACTGCCACGATACTAACTGGAATATTGTTGAAAGTGTCGTTAAACACCACAACTCTACATTCATGTGAAACTTGTCAAAATTATCTCCCCACCTTATGTAGTCTTTATTAATACATAAAGTTAACAAATAGAAAATTTTAAATATTACAAAATTACTTCATTTTGTATATACGAATGAATTATAAATATAATAAATGATTTTTAGTTTTATTTGCAGTGTATTAATGTCATAAACAGACGGAATTGTTTCTTCAGTAAATATTTAAATATAGTCTAGAAGATCCTATTGTGATGAGAAATGTAGAACAGCAATAAAAGCATTGAATTTTGCTTTACATTAATTTTGTGTCCAAGTGTGGTGTTTAATTTCTAATGCTAATATACATCCATATCCTTTCTTACTAAGAGTTGTCTTTCTTTGTTCACTAATTCTTAGGGAAAATTAGAGTTATCTATCTTTGTTAAAAAATTCTCTGGAAAAAAACCCATCAGATGATATGAATGTAGATGAATTTATAGTTAATTTTTTATGCGTCAGTGGTAACAATAAAGCTTGGGAAGATCGACCTTTTATATAAAATGCATACATATGGTCATGGATAGTGACTAGTCGACCTTCCCATTGACTGAAACAAATGCCTGTTGCTGTGGTGGTCATCTATTTTTGGACAACCAGGGGAGGTCATACTGAGGTTTCTTGTCATCCATTTTGGACATCTTTCTTGATATTCTTCAACTACATAGATTCTTACTAAGGTCTGTCTACTATATATATTTTCTATACTAATTATTTTAATAGTATAAATCATATTTTGTTAGTAAAATGAGTTTCTGTAAGAAAGCTTGTAAATAAAAAATGGGCTAAAAAGTTATATAACCAGAATAAAAGTGATAAATGAAGTATAAGCAGCTTAAATAATAATATTGTGCAATAAACAGTAAAATATGATCACAAGAGTGAGTGACTTTCTCGTTAACAGATATCTAATTAAAATGAACTTTAAATCCAGTTTTTGGGTCAAACTTAATCTCGTTGAGTTTAATCTTCCGAAGACATTTTCTGCTCTGTATCTCAAGCCATTCGGAAGTCTAATCTCAACGAGATGAAATTAAACTATTAAACAATAACTTTTATATTTTTGTGTCAATATTATATTTGCAGACACATTTAATTGTCAATTTAAGAAACATAGTTATGAGTCTTACATTTTGTTATGCAGGTTAAAATAAGATAAATTTCATTTAAAGTCAGCATGTGAAGTCAAGTGAGCTTTTGATTGGCCTGCTTGTACATATTTATAACAGAGAAACACATAAAATAAATAACAGTTAAAACAAAAACAAAACAAAGATTGTGTCCAGAGTTAGTACATAGATCTAATAATAAAATCATTGGTCTTCTTTTTTTTAAATTATTTGCTTAGATGAATATCTGTTCGCTTATTACCTCATGCACACTAAATTTGATATCTACATTTTTATTACAATCATCTTTGCTATCGCAAAAATGATTTACAACTATCTGTGCAATCAGTGCCTATCGCCACTAAATTTGTGAGTTAAAATCCCACTCATGGCGAGGTGCATTCGATACATTATGTAATAAAGTTTGTCAGTGACTTGTGACATGCCACTGGTTTTCTCTGGCTACTCCGGTTTTCTCCACCAATAACACTGACCGCCACGATATAGCTGAAATATTGTTAACAGTGGCGTTAAACACTATAAACCAACCAATAAAAACGTAGACATCAAATTTAGTGCTCACGACGTGATTTTGGAATGACATTTTGCCAGCTGCACATGCGTTATTGGGTTGTAATACAACTTCATCAATGTTTGGTATCGGGAAAAGAACAGTCTATAGGGTTCTCAAGAGCAAGTCCGAGGAGTTCAGTGATTTAGTGCTATTAGGAGAGGGTAACGTAGAGGATTTTTTGGCTGTTTCTAGAGTTTGTGCTAGTCTGTATGACCAAAAAGCCAAACTACGAGCAGATTACTCTAATCTCAATAAATTCAGAGTTCGACTTGCAACAAAAAAAGAAGAAGCAAGCCTGACCAAGTTACCACCATGCGAAGCGACAATCCATCGGCATGTACTAAGAGCATCTTTGCAGACCTATATCTGGAAATCCTCACAAAAAGGGCAGCCCCCTGTTAGGTCTCCTTTAATGTTCGGATGGGAAGACAAGGGTGGTCTGGTACCTGTCTTCTTCCGGGGACAAATGTCATCAGACTTCCTGCAGGATCTCGTGTGCAGTTGCAAAGGCAAATCAATTAGTTCCAGTAGCTGTTTGTTTTGAACAGAATGTGTCGTGCACAGATCTTTGTCCCTGTTATGGTAGCGACATGTGTAAAAATGCCATAACAAAGAATGTTACCTTACTGTAAGACGATGGTCATGATGTCTGAAATTTAGTAGATTTTTACAAGGCTTTGTTGTTGTCATGATAATTTTGTCCACAAGTCCACAATAGTCATTTTGTAGTTAGATAGCGATGTTGTTCTGTCATTTGATTTGAACCAGGATAGTCCTATTTATACTGACTAATATAAATGTGTTGCTATCGACTTATATGCTTATTTTGGTGTTTTAGGACCTCTTTAGGTTATACAACATTCGTTGTAACGAACGCGGAGCAAAAACATTGATTAAGAATACCACACAGTCATATCAGTGACAGGAACAAGAACAATGATGTTTATGTACCAGTGAAGGACGCCCACCCCCCTTTTTCTATACGTCAGAGAATTTTTTATTTGTGAAATAGAAATTAAATTTCGTTGTAAAAAATAGTATCAATGTTATCATCAACTAATTAAAGCACATTCAGGTCAAGACGTTTCCATACAAAGGTCAAGGTCAGGTCCCTATTGGCGACATTAAAAATGTGAAGGAAACTGACTATGTCATCAAAACCTACAAAAATGCACATTTTTTTTTCAGAACTAAACCTTAGTCTATATGAAAGACTTAATAGTGTATACAAAATTTTGCAAAAACGATAATTTCATCCATTTGTGGGAACTGAATTCAATGGGAGCAACCCGAAAGTTATAACTCATTTATATTTTCTTAAAATTTTGGGTAGAACGATTATCTCCCTCTTTAGGGAAATGCAACCAGCTCCCGTTTTTACGACCCGACTATCTGGATAGAGTATGAATTCTTCTTTCCAATGATATATAATTTAGGTATATGTTCGGTGGGTACATTAAAGTAAAAAATTCGTTCCCCGTCTACCACACTACTAATATTTGTACAATCCGTCATAATTCAGTATGGACAATGCATGGACGAGTAAACCGACCTGCGCATACATGACCATGGAAATTCCCACTTCAAACAAACATCGTACGTCACGATGAAAAAACCAATCGGGCGATAGCAATTGACCACGTCACACTGAACATGTACAAACATCCTATCAAATCATGTTTAACACGCACACCTCCCGAGTTCAATGAGTGGACTAAGAAATAGTAAACAATAATACGTGTACGAAATTAAACAAACAAAAATCGATATTAAATGCTTTATCTAATATCCAGATGTAATTGTGAACAAAAATAAAATAAAACATAATTTCATGCAGGGACAGTAAATAAATCATCACTATTAAAAAGCGTCCTTGAAGATACCAAAGGGGTAATCAGAATCGACGAAATTGCCAAAAGAAAAAGGACAAAAGGACAAATAACGATCTACAAACATACACATAATACTAAAGATCGGGTAACGGGAACCCCACTAAAACCGGGGATAAACTCAGGTGCTCCGGAAGGGTAAGCACTTCTTGCTCTACTAATGGCACCCGACGTGTTGATTTATTTATAAACCCGGTGATAAGTCATGAATGAGGAAAGAACGGGGAAGTGCTTGCGACAAACGGAACATATTCGTGGTAATTTGTGCCACATATATTTCGTAACGGTCAACCATGTCGTAATCATAATAATTACAAAAAGGTATTTCCCCTTAATTACCTGTTGAATAAATCTTGTGCTGTGACTTCAGTGTGGACAGAACAAACATATGCCCCTCAATCTTACATTAGTATGATTCTATATCTACATATACTTAAGGGTCAAAGGTTATCGCGTAATCATTATCTTCCTGCATTTTTATGAATTTGGAATCCATCTTTCAAAAAAGGATACATGCGCTTAAGAATAGTGTCCTCCGCTACAGAGAAAGGAAGAGATACTCTGTTTGATGCGATCAACAAGCGACAAGATGATGTTTATCGTCGTCTGTATGACGAATTTAATTCTTTGAGCTTGGGTTCCTTTGAATGAAATAAAGTATCAAAGGTCTTGTTATAAAGCCTATACAAGTAAAAGAAATTTACAACGGTTTGTCAGTGATGTTCCAGAATGTAGCAACACTAGTAATAACGCTTCAGTGTCTACTATGAAGACTCGTTCTAACACTTTGCCACAAATAAACTGGGACTATTTTATTTTTTGTAGACAAAAGGCTATCAAGAAAGATAGAAAACTTAAGCGCATTGAAAGTAGTGAACACGTCAAATACATTTTAAATGCCGCAAGAGGTAAGTTTGATTATGATTTGTTGAGCCTCTTGACCGTTGACGATGTCCAGGAAAAAGCGCAGTATCATTCGGTATGCATTACAAATTATTTGCTAAGTGGAAAAAAGAACATAGTGCTGATAATTACTCTACAATTAAAAATGAGTCGGAACATATTTCATTCAAAAAATTCTTAAGACATTTTGCACCATGACCTTTTTGAGAACAAGAAAGCGTTTACTATGTCTTCCTTGTTAGACAAATTTTGTTCCTGGCTTCCAGAGGGTTTATCGACAAAGTATTATACTGCCAAATTACAGACAAGGCTTCAAAATCATTACGGCGATGCTATTGTGATCGAAAGTCAAAAGGGACAAGGTCAATCAAATATAGTTTGCAGTAGTTCGATATCAGTTGCTGACGCTATTCGTGTCGTAAGTAAGTTGAAAGCAGACCTCACGGTTTCAGAGGTAGAAGCTTCTTTCGTAGATGTCCCTGATATGCAGGAAGATCAGATTATTCATGATGCTGCGAAGGTATTATGTGGCTATTTACACGCAGTCGAAATTTCCAAAGATGTCTATCCTTCTCAATCTGATCTTTCTCATCATAGATCATTACAATTCATTCCGCCTTCTCTTATGACCTTCCTTTCATGGTTGGTTGATGACAATTGTTTTCATATTGAAAGTGACAACAACGCGTAGTCACACGATAAAGCTAGGAAATGTATTGCTGTAGCCGAAATGATAATATCGTTGCACAAAAATAACTTGACTCCATTTAATTTGGGAATTGTATGATATGTAGTAGCAAATAGTTATTTTCATTTTTTGTCTTTTCAATACTTGAAATTGAGATATGGACTTTGTCATTTTTTTTGTGTGAAATCTTCTTTGATGCTTGTTCTTGTTGTCGTAATGTTTTTCTTGTTTCTCTATGCATTTCTTCCAAACTTTCCAGAAAAGATATACATATATTGAATTATTCCTATGTATAATTCTAATAAATTTCAATGACTTGCGGTGAAAATATACGTGCGTTAATATCGATTTGTGAAATTTGTTCCCTCTTTTGAATTAGGCGCATATTTCAGTTATGTTTTTAAAGTCAGACTTTTGTAACCGCAACAATCTCACTTTCAATGCCTGTCTCAACCATATGTATGAAGTACGCTAAGCAGTGGCGAATACTAGTTAAGATATTTCGGAGAATGTATGAAAAAATGAAAATGTCTTCGTTCTTAGATTTTACCTTTGACTCCGGATATAGAAAATCTGCACCATACTAGAATGCGACGACATGCCTAAATCGATGCAAAATTTCTTTTTCTTCAAAATAATATCCAATGCATCCGTGTGGTATTTCGGTCCATTAAATTTTCCATTTTACCTTGATTGTCACTGCACTATAAGTAATAGTTACCGACTGAAATCGAGGTGTTCAAGCTAGATGAACACATGAGCCCGTGCAAAGCACGGGCGAAGGTGTTTATCAAGCTTGAACCCGAGATCGAAGTCGGTAACTGACTTACACTCTAGTGATATTGTTTATTTTAATTTAATATCACAAGTCCACAACTTGCACGATGACTGCACTTTAACCTCAGTAAGCACGATTCCTGTGTAAATTAAATTCGTTTTAAATTTGGAGAAAAGACGATTTATTCATATTCGCAAATAATTTTTGGATGAAGACGGTGTTTGACACTATATTTTAAAAAGTTTGAATTAACATTCAAGTTCCAATGAAGCCACAGCTTTTACTGGTTTTTTAAAATTATTTTTGTTTTTATTTGTGTGTAAGGTAACATGATCTCATTTTGTAGTGTATATTTTCATAATTTTACTTTTTGTCATTTTTACGCACTTATTATATTATTTATTGGTATGTATTGTATAACTTTTGGAAATATTTATTTGTCAAAATAACCGCACGTGTGTTAGTCCCAGACCACAGGCGCTCGTGGCACGGACCACCCCCCTTTTTTCTAACTTTCTGTTTGCAAATTTATTTTCAATAAAATTACTTTATTTCTTTATTATTTGATCTTTTCTTCCTTATTTTAACTTGTTCGTGTCAATATTCATACAATCTTATGCTAACATCAAATTGCATGTGTCGACCCTATATAGATACTAATAATCTACCGTCCAAGGCATGCAACTCGGCAGGTTTAAAAAACGTACCCCTGCTCGCTTCGAGTACATTTATTGCACCTTATTTCCATTATGTCATTCAAACTAGGACATGTATCCATTCCTAAAAGACGCATCTTTTTGCCCCTGTTTTTGTTTTGTGCATACGATAGCTCAGTTCTCCAGAATTTAAAAATTTTAACATATTTATTGCCAAATTTTTCGTATGAGGACCCACGACTGACGGAAGTGACGTACCACTGCATTAACTTCAACGATAGGGTCAGAAAAGTTCAAAAAATTTAAATATGGAACTTTTCTGACCCTAAACTTTTATTTGAAATAAGATACTTACTCGTTGAAGCATTATATGACATTTTCCTGCTTTGATCCTTTGGTTTTCTTGCCACCAAACTCTTTTTTTTTAATTAATTTACATGGACTATGTATATACATTGTCAAGTGTGTCAATCAAAGAATATATTAAAATTCAAAATTTCATATTATTTAAAATTTGCTGAGACTTTTAACATGGGTTGGCGTGATATTTGTATTTTATTGGTACGAGTTGGAAGTAGTACGAGTTTACGATGGTACGAGTTGACAGTGGTACGCGTTAACTAGTTATCTATCCTGGCAACCTATGTTAAAACTCATTATGTTTACAGTGGCATTTATTTCATAATCATTAATATATATCAAGTCAGTTTAGACTGTTTAATTTTCTTAAGCTATAAAGTGATTTAATTACATGGTCAGATTTAATCACCGGTCGTGGGTAGATGTCTGAAAACCACAACACTATAGGTATCAGGACGCACCCTCACGTCAGTGATGTTAGACATTATAGTAAGAAATCATGTAGATCCATGATCACCACTGGGCTTTCATTGCCCTGCAACTGCATCGGTGGTGTAATGGTTAGCAAGATTGCCTCGAGTTCGGTATATCGTGTGTTCGAATCCCGGTCGGGTGAAACCAAAGACAATAACGTTGGCATTTGCTGCTTCTCCGCTAAGCACGTAACATTAAGAAGCAAGTGCAAAGACTGATTTGCTCGGAATTAGAAAATGTGTCAGAGTGGAGTGATGCGTCTTCCCGCGGAAGTTTATTTCAGTGAGCTAGCACTATACAAACACGATTTAGCGTCTTGGGCTAGTACAAAGCGGACATCATCGTCATCTGCTCGAATGTAGTCTTGTTTCTCGCCATGAAAAATGGAAAAATGCTCATTTAGCGTGATCAAAAATAATCACTCAATCATTCCACTCCCCTGTATACACAGATGGCATATCATATACGATAATATTAGGCTACATAAATAAGATAATAAAAATGATAATTCGGTGGGTACGGTCGAGTATGTTCTGATTCCTATTGTATCCATGTTGTATCTGGGAATTCTACATTATTTGAATTGCAATAAAAACAAGAAGAGTTTGAAGATACAAAAGGGGTAATCAGAATCCGTATATCGAAGAAGAACAGACAACACAATGGCCAAAAGAAAAAGTACAAAAGGACAAACAACGACCTACAAAACATACACATAAAACTAAAGATCGAGTAACACGAACCCCACTAAAACCGAGAGGTGAACTCAGGTGCTCCGGAAGGGTAAGCAGAGTGCTCACAATTCGGGAATGCCATTCTGTACCTTCATTAGGTACGCTCAAAGTCAAATAATTTAAAAAAAAGAATTTGACGGCAAGAAAACCAAATGACCTTCACATGATAACCAAAGTACAAAAAATTCATGTATGCTTCATGAGAACTTTTATGTCACGAGCGGACATTAACTTTTAAAGATAAAAATTCAGTTAATCATATATAAAGTGGGGCACGCATGAATTGTATGTCATTTTTTTGTCATTTAAATCTGTGGGTAATCTTTCGTGAAGCCACGTGTAATAGTCCACTGACTTTTATTCTATTCTGAAGCACAAGTTACTTTTATTCTATTCTCAAGCACAGGCACCTTTTTGAAAAGATGGATCCCAAAATCGAGGAAATGGCGAAGGATAATGATTATGTGGCAAACTTTGATCCTAAAGTATATTTAGAAACCTACTACTGTAAAATTGAGGGGCATATGTTTGTTCCGACCACACTGAAGTCACAGCACAAGATATATTCAACAGGTAATTGATTATTCTTCTTTTATGTTTATTACCACAGGCGCTCGTTGCACGGAATTACCACCTTTGCCCCCTTTTTTAACTTTCTGTTTGCATATTTATTTAAAAAAAAATCTTTATTATTTCATCTTTTCATTCTTAATTTAGCTTGTTCGTGTCCATATTCATACGATCTTATGTTAACATGTTAACAGCAACTTTCCTGTGTCCACCCTACAATATATATACCCTTATTTTGTTAAAAATAAATATGTAAACAGAAAGTTAAAAAATGGGGTGATAATTCCGTGCTACGAGCGCCTGTGCATATTACTGGTCAAATATCATTCATTACACTGCACTAAGCTCGAACTGTAAAATATGAAAATTTTACTATCGCGAACGGAGAAATATCGTGATCCACTGATAGCAGAAGGATAATCTGTTTCTAAATCTTTGATCAAAACGTCAAAAATAATATTAAGTTGCTAATTTCCATCGTTAATTATGTCCGTCGAAAGAAAATTGACGGGAAATATCATGCAGAAATGTAGTCACCATGGTGATTAAAAATATTACTAAAATTTAACATGATTTGATGTGCATATGGAGTATATAGCTCTCAGTTGATACGATATTGCAGAGCTTGTGGTTCCTATAAGGATTTCCTTGATAGAGGGTTGCTTCTAACAAGGAAGCTACTGAACCAAGGGCTCCTCTTGGTTAAGTTGAAGTAATCATTTCGAAAGTATTAGTGTCGACACCATGGAATATCTGTGTCACAAATGACCACGGATATGTTCCACTGACACTTCCCGGTCCTTTCCTTATTCTTAACTTATGACCGGGTTTGTAACTAGATTAACACGACGGGTGCCACTAGTGGAGCAGGAACTGCTTACCCTTCCGGAGCACCAGAGTTCACCTTCAGATTTTAGTGAGATTCGTGTTACTCGATCTTTAGTTTTATGTATACATGTTTTGTAGATTGTTGTTTGTCCTTTTGTACTTTTTCATTTGGCCATTTTGTTGTCTGTCCTTCGATTTACGGATTCTGATTACTCCTTTGGTATCTTCAAACTCCAAAGGACATTGTTAAAATGTAGAACCCCTATGGGTAAAAGTTTCAAATTTCGTCTACTCGAACACCACAATGGCATTAAAAACAGAAAATTGAACTTCCAATGATAAGAGTGAGTGAGGGATTGGTATTTAATGCCAAATGAGCAATTATTCAGCCATATCATGGCGAGGACAAAATATTCTTTGATGAGATGATGAAATGTGATAGACCATATTAGAGATACATGCGGAGTGTCTGAGTTCACCCCCGGGTTTTATTAAAAGGTTAAGAAAAGTCACGGCTTTAACTGAGTAGAATAAGGTCAGCGGTATAGTAGTGGACCGGAACTGACAGAGGGGGGGGGGGGGGGGGGGACCTAACAGAAAAGTGTTCTGGGGAGGGAGGCCAAATTATTCTTTGATGAGACGATGAAATGTGATTGACCCTATAAGAGGTATATGCGGAGTGTCTTAGTTCACCCCGGGTTTATAAAAAAATTAAGAAAAGACGCGGCTTTAAATGAGTAGAATAAAGACAGCGGCGTAGTAGTGGACCGGAAGTGTGTGTGTGTGTAATAAAATATAATATTTAAAATGTTTTAAAATGTACCTGGGTTAACATTGCAATACTAAAGTATATCATTTGCTCAAGTAGAGTAATGAAAAAATGTGATAATGTGCATTGGAGTAGCAAGAGTGTCATGAAGTAAACGCCAAAATAAGTGAGGGGCTAAAATAGTATATGGACGTCTGTGACTGCAAACGGATCAGTGACGGGGGGTTAACATATTAATAAAATTTAAATTTGTTAAGATGTACATTTTATCTGGGTTAACATGTCAATACTTAGTATATCATTTGCTCAAGTAGAGTAATGAAAAAATGTGATCGTGTGCATTGGAGTAGCAAGAGTGTCATGAAGTAAACGCCCAAGATAAGTGAGGGGCTAAAATATTATATGGATTTCTGCGGCTGCAAACGGATCAGTGACAGGAGGAGGGCTTAAAATATTAATATAGACGTCTGCGGCTGCAAACGGAACAGTGACGGGGGGTTATAATATTAATATAGACGTCTGTGGCTGCAAACGGATCAGTGACAGATCATGTTGGAGGTCGGTGACTGAAACTCAATTCCAAGAATTCAAAGGCTGTCAGAATTGTTTTTTTTATTTATTAAAAGTTGCCAATATTCGATGTTTTATACTAATTGCAGTTGAAATTTTTCATAATATCATACGTAAATAGCCTAGAACGAAGGAAATACGTCGCTGTTTGGTTTTCTTGCATCCATTAAAATTTCAAAGCTGACCCGCGCAATATTCATCCGACCTGACAGTGAACTCATTCGAGAAAGCGTTTGCGTATGTGCGAAATTGTTTGTTGATGAAGAAAACGTGCTCAAATCGAATCGTGGAAGAACACAAACATTGACTGATTCTAAACGAAAACGACACAAAAAGGAGGATTTAGCAAGCTTTGTGTACAAATTAAAAAAAGATGTTATACCGACCTACTCCATTTTTCAACACGTATACGGTACCTTTTTTCGGCCGAATCGTATTTTGACAGTAGAATGGCATCGCAGTTTGTTATATATATTCTTTTTATCAGGAGAAAACGCTAGGTGATATCTCTTTTAAATTAGAGACTAAAATAATGAGCTTCATGCCTGTTTTTTCCTAAAAAAAATATATAATCAAGCCAACTCAAGTGTTGTCAATAATATGCAATGCAATTTGTTTACAATTTTCCCTTTATCGGGCCCCTTTGCAGAGCTTGTGGTTGTTTTTATTGATTTCAACACGTATTTTCGATTTTAAGGGTCATTCTTACTAAATACCATTATATAATATTAACTGATTACCCCGGGATCCAATTTCATAGATATATTTCTTAAATTATATTAATTCTAACGAATTTACATACAACATGCTTCCTGGTTATTCATAGCAGTTATCAGTGTTCGGCAAACTTCGGAACAGCAGCCGACTTATAATTAGGTCGTGTTAATGGCGATTCCACTAACAGATAATCGAATTCTTTTCACTAATTACGACATTATAACATATTTTTTAAACCTGGCTTTTTGTTCAGAGCATTTTATTAATATAAAACATCGAATATTGGTAACTTTTAATATAAACAAACAAATTCAATTCTGACAGCCTGTATGCCTTTAAGCGATATGAGATAATTTGTTCACGTGGCTAACTCTGTTCGGGATCTATGACAGCAACTCGAGCATTTAAGAAATTTGAAATGATAATTTGTCCACGTGACTGCAACTCGAGGATTTATGTGATATGAAATGATAATTTGTACACGAAATTTAAAGTGAATGGCAATAAAATGCTAAAAATTAATATTAATAAATAAAAAAATAAAATATATATTATCAATAAAAAAATAATAAAAAAGCTGGTTGTGATTCGTAACATTTCAAATTAAGCCTGTTAAGATACTATCATTAGGGAACGAGCGATTATCAAAAATGATTTCTGTCGATAGCGTGTTTTCCCAGATCCCGTGCTTACATGTTTATATTCTATCAATACGACACTGAATCTGTAATAGTTAAATATTAAAGTAATATTTAAGTAACATTATTATAAACCGATATCTCAGACTTCAGGACGTCAAAACGAAGGATTGGAAAGGTAAATAATTTAAAGTTTTGGAAGCAATAAAACCAAAGGGCCTAAACAGGATAGCTAAAATCCGCTAAGGTCACCAATGCCTGAGGGGGGAGAACCATAGTTTTGTTAATAATTATGTTATTTAGGAACTGTAAATTTCAGTAATAAATATATTTAATAAACCATGTCAGCGTTGAAGCACTGACTACTGGGTGGATGCTACCCTCAGGGACTAATAGACCACTAGCAGAGGTATCGACCAAGTGATAGTACTAAAAACGTAGATATCAAATTAAGTGCGCACGACGCGTTTCTGGAATAACATTCATCAGGTACCCTCATAATCAGACATTGGCTTAAAGTTTGTCAGTGACTTGCGGCAGGTCGGTGGTTTTCTCCGAGTACACCGGTTTCCTCCACCTATAAAACTAACCGCCACGATATAAATAAAAGAGTGTTGAAAGTGGCGTTAATCACCATAACCCCCAAATAAGCAGAGGGTCACACTTGAATCATTCATGCTTGGTTTGGTGTAAAATTGTGAAACGTTTACCGAACTGTCAAGTATGTAAAATTGAGTCATGATAAAAATAAAATCCGCGGGAATAAATGAATAAAATGGAGAACGGATTAGTAAAGCATGGAAACAGATAAGTAAAGTGAAGGAGCGGAAAGTTAATTTAAGGGAACGGATTACTAAGCTGATTACTGAGTGAGGACGGTTTACACAAATCATAGGGAACCAATTATTTAACAGAGAGAACGGATTAGTAAACAGAATGCACGGAATAATAATTCGAGGGAATAGATGCAATAACTGACGAAACGGAATGATTAAAAAAACAACACATACCGGTATACACATTTCTGTTCCCAGACTCTGTAAAGTAATAAAAACATAGATATCAAAGAGGGAGAGGCTTTAAAGTGCAAAATTAGCCCCACATTTTATTAAAAAATAATGCTTGACATAGAATAAAAACAATTTACTAATTTAATTGTTATTAACAAATTTTCAAAAAATATATCTTTGAGTGAAATTGCATGCGCTATACGTCATGATAATATTTTTACAATTTGTCTATTGAATGTTGGAACTGTTCCGACAGTGTGATATATATTTTTTTCATTTTATTATAGTTTTATTCCTATGAGTGGCTGTGTAGGCATGGGCCCCAGTGCACTGCTTTTCCGGGGGGCCCGTGATGTTTTTAAGACGGCTCTGCTTCTATTGTTATTTTCCAATAAGCAGTAGAGAGGGTCTACACATGTAAAATGCTACGGTAACATTGGTGTTTAGATATTTCAGCAGATAAACAATACAAATTAGTTTGTAAGGAAGGAAGCTTTTGAAGCACATCTATAAAACATGTATTCAAAATAATATAATAATGTATGGAAAAAAACCCAGCTGAGTCACAATTGCTAAAAAAAATATGGTTGTGATCGTCTTCCGTAATTAAAATCGTCAAAATGAAATACAACCGAATTGATATCAAATGGTGACATGCTTCAACCTCATTTAAAATATACCTTGAAACACTTTTACATCACGTTCACTATATTTTATTACAACACTTCACTCAAGTGTACATTTTTTTTCTGTTCTAGTTAAAGGACTTTATCAAACAGAATCATACAGCTTACATGTAATGCAGTTAATACGCATTTAATCCACAGAAGAATATTTTTATTTTCCACACCTTGTGGTATTGGGTCGCTATTGTGCATGCGAAATATTAATTGCAAACCCCATTGCCTGTCTAGAATATTTTATTTTTTTCTCGATCGACAGTTCAGAAGCTAGAAAACAATATGATGAATATTGTCTGTCAATCATGCAAACAATAACTTATGCACAAAAATTAAACATATATATATTGTATTGGTATTTCCAACAAAGTCAGTGTTTAAACCTTAAAACTATTTTACTTCATTTAGAAGTAGTATCGATAGACCATTAAACCTATCTCAGTATCCCGGTAGTAATAACTATTTCAGTATCCCTGAAAAAAATATATAATCAATTATTGGGGGCTGATGAATAAAAACTATTTTGGATGAAGTGGTGTTTATTTTATTTTTATGTTATATAACTGTTACGTGCCGACATACCACCGTTTTTTACGGCAAAGATCGCTTCTCAAACATCAAAACGTCAGCCCTTGTAATATTTGAACATTTTCCCGTCGTTTTTCAAGAAATTTAACACCTCGTGCACCAAAAAAATACTTTAACAGTATTTGCGTTTTATTTATTTTAATAATCTGGTAAAATATTTTCTGGTGCACGACTACGGAGGTGCTTAATTTCTTCGAAAACCGTCAACATATCGCGGGAAAAATCCACGAAATACAGAAAACAAATAACGCTCATGACGTCACAATGACGGTAAATACGTATCGATTTTGTTGGAAACAAGTTTTAACATCAAAAGTATGATGTCGTCTATAAAATAAAACACATCAAATTTTAATCAAGTATTTTCTAAGATAATGATTCATTAAATATGGGGCCATATATGGTACTTATAGTCCCCAGTTCTTTTTATCGCATTGACGCCGGATTGCATGCACTGAGTTTTTCTCCTGGTTTCAATGTACACAAACTGTATTTAAAATAGATACAATTATTTACAGAAACAAGTTATTTACTGATGAATTTCATTACTTAGTGGCTGAGTAAGCCAGCGTCCACAGTAGTTCCCATGGTATTACTTGAAATGAATCATAAAATGTACAGAGATTGTGTATATACATAATGGTATCATATATACAATCAGAAGAGTGAAAATATTGATTTTAAGGGTCTGGCCGAGGTTATAAATAAATTAATATTTAACAACCTCCACAATCCTCCACCAACAAAATATT
Organism: Bathymodiolus brooksi; assembly: GCA_963680875.1. Taxonomy (NCBI): domain Eukaryota; kingdom Metazoa; phylum Mollusca; class Bivalvia; order Mytilida; family Modiolidae; genus Bathymodiolus; species Bathymodiolus brooksi. The sequence continues at coordinate 83,240,058 of OY804588.1, read as the reverse complement.
TTGATACAATCATTAACCGTCTATACTCAAAACAACTGCTCAATTTGGTGTTGGTGGAAGACTGTGGAGGTAGATAAAATAGCTAAAATGTACATTGAATATGTCGTTTATAGTCCATTTTTAGCATTTTCCGTCTAATTATGATGTCATTATGACGTCATAAAGCACCCAATCTCACGGAAAGATATATGTTTTGAAAATTTGTTTATATAAGAATTAAATTAGTAAATTGTTTTTATTCTATGTCAAGCATTATTTTTTAATAAAATATGGGGCCAATTTTGCACCTTAACGCCTCTCCCTCTTTAAGAAAATTCTTAAATATTTGAGAATGGCTTAAACCTTACTTAAGTAATTTACTCAAAATCCAAGATGGTGTCAAGAATGATAGAAAGGAGACGTAGAATGGAAAGAAATGCAATAATTCCAAGGCCTAGGGTATACAGAGATAGAAGTAATCCCTTAGAAACCATGACAGATAATGAATTATTTGAGAGATATCGGTTTAGGCGACCCACGATAGAGTTTATTGCTAATGATATCTGCCAAAATTCCTTTTTTTCTGTTAAAATGAATGAAAGAGATATTTTTCGCTTTTCTTGAAATTTTCATGATTTCTGTCCCTCGCTCAAAATTTCATTCCGCCACCTATTTGGAGATTTGGCTGCAGAATCTGGAAATGGGGGTCACATCTGGGAGAATTTTTCTTGACATAGATGATGTGTATAAAAACATGAAATACACATGAAGGCTTCAAATTTGACTTTTAATATGAAACTCAATTGATTTACAATACAAAATGAGTGTTCTAGGATTCCCATCTCCTGTCACCCAAGGGCAAGTGCAATTTTGGTCCAGGAGAGTTGTTAACTATGTGCCACTTTCCCTTTGGCAAGTAGAAAACTTGAATTTACTATAGGATTTGGTAAGTTTGGAAAGCAGACTTTGATTATGGGAAAGTTGATTTTCATATTGAGCTTTCCTGTGGAAACCTAAAATTTTAAAAAATTCTAGAACACTGAAAATATGTTGAGACAGCCAGCTACAATGTATATAATTTATACACAAGTAGACACGTAATTATAGATTACATGATTACTATAGATAATTCGTAATGATGAATTTTCCAGCATTACACAAAAAAGTCTACATTTTTTTTTATCCAATTTCGATGTGTCATATTTAAGGTAAAGTACAAATGTAGTTCAAATTATACAAACTAGGTAAATCTGTGACTGACAAAATAACAATTGAATGGCCAGTTTGATAATGCATGGAAAACATCTATAATTTCTCAAACTGAAATAGTTATGGACCGGTCATGTACAATGTATAATTTATTGCATGGGGTGGTAATGACGTAGTCTAAAAATTGTTTTATGGTACAATCTGATTGGGGCTTTGAACATTCCTGACAATCTGACAATCAGTTCTGTATTTTTTTTATATTAGGGTTTAAAATAAAATAAAATGATACATGTCTATGGAACTGAATCTAAATGGTGATTATCAACTGACAAGACTTGAGAAGGAGTAGTTACGAATCTTACGATAACGTAACCCTCCGTCCAATACTTTATTGAACGGGGGGTTACATTATCGTAACTAAAAAAGGGGTGAAAAACGTAATGATTTTTTATTGATTTAAGATTGTTACGTTATGCAGGAACTAGTCATTTTCAAATGATTTGGGGCTGGTGGAATATGATATTACTACAGCCATGCCATGATGCAACAGGCACTTGTTTCTGATAGAAAAAACTATGCCTAGATACTAATTGTGGTATAATTAGTTTGTAGTCATATTCTTTTTAATCAGAAACAAGTCCCAGTGGATTTTACTACACAATTCACATTGCTCTTACACATTTAAAATGTCGGCGACAGCCTGCCAGGCATTTTGACGGATAGTCCCATTAGTGGAGGCTTTCACGTCTCCACTACCCTTCATTTTTCCAAACAGTTCCTCATCTTTTAATTTTGATTGCTCAATGAGCAGCATTTCTTCGTCCATGGTCCAGTTGGACCCCGTTTTCCCTTTAGTGTCCATATTTATAATGCAATGGGTTAAACAGACGATAATTTGACAACTTACATCAAAACTCACCTTCATTTTCCCGATGTTTACTAGTCTCTTCTTTATCTGTAGATCCCTCCGCTACTCGGAGAACCACTTTAAGCAAGTGTGCTGCTATATGTATCAATTCAGGAAAATTTAACATCAATTTCAGAATTCAGGAATTTAAGTTCAGTATATTGCAGGAATTCAAATGACTAATAACCTCCACCACTAGTTTATATCGATAACCACCACCGTTTATGCTTTATACATGTATTCCGCAACCGCAGATATAATTTTCCATAACCACAGCTTATATACAATGTATCTATACAAACTGCATAAGCAGTATTCTGTAGTCCCTTGGACACGTATTTGATCAGACTTTCACTTTCAATACAAATTGTTCATTTCCATTCCTTCCATTTATTACAATGGTTCTCAGATCATACATTTATGTCACCCTAGTATATATATGTCGAGTACCCCTGATTTATTAGGAACTCTCAATTTAAAGGATAAAAAAATACCTAATAGATACTGAAGAATTTATACTTAAGAAATAATTACCGGTAGCCATATATTTATATTGTTTTTACCACGGGTTGGCACTTTATGCCGAGTAATAGGACAATTACGGAACATTTTCAAATCGAAGCAGCCTAGGTCATCCAGTGTTTTTGGCTGTTCCGTTAATTGACCCGACTGAAATGTTACAATAATATTCCGTTTTTTTCCAAAGATTATTGAAATGACAACCGAAAAGGTGTTTCATGCCGATGACAAATATGTTTTGAGATTACTAAATGTTGTCATTCATGAACATCAATTCAAAAGAAAGGGAAAATACTACAAAATCCACTTCGACAAGGAGGCGTACATGAAGCTAAAAAACGTCAGGATCTTTATGCTCTAAACTGGAAGTCTTCATATGACGTCATGTTGTTTACGTGCCAAAATCGTCAACAACATTTCGCTGAATTTTAATTTGTGTGATTTTTAAGCCCAGTGATATGCAAAAATACTATATGTTATTCGGGATCTTCGCAAGGGATGTGGATTAATATTCCCTGTCTGTTTTCTATATCGCCTGATCCGATTTCCAATACACGAATGTTTATTTATTTTGTGTATTGCAATACTTATCATTGTGTACCTTTTACAGGGGAGTGTCATGTAACAGCCGCTTGTAAAGCACATACCACGTTTATCTATGACGTAATCGGTCATAGATAAATATTATTCTTACCACGGGTTTGGACTCAAAGCGTTTGAAGGACGTATATTAGAATAGATATTATCATAGTATACAAGTTCTTCTTTGTCTTACACACAGGAGAGTTCCACAATGCCACATACGTCGTTGAACATTATTTTAGTCAAGTGAGAACGTTCACAAATTTGAGAAAAAAGCTTTGTGGCGGAGAAAAGAAGATTTATTCTCAACTGAGTAAAGCCATGCACTGAGTTTTCCTCCTGGTTTCAATGTCGTCAATTGAAGTGAGAAATGGGACTTAGGACTATATAGGGGCCCTATGTGGCCTCGTATTTAATGATTTTGAGAAAATACGTGTGCTTTATTTTTTAGACGACATCTTACTTTTGATGTTAAAACTTGTTTCCAACAAAATCGATACGTATTTGACGTCATTGTGACGTCATGAGCGTAATTTGTTTACTGTATTTCGTGGAATTTTGGCGATATTTCGACGGTTTTCGAAGAAATTAAGCACCTCCGCAGTCGTGCACCAGAAAAATATTTTAACAGATTTTAAAATAAATAAAGCACAAATACTGTTAAAGTATTTTTGGTGCACGACTGCGGAGGTATTAAATTTCTTTAAAAAAAAACAACGGAAAATGTTCAAATATTAAAAGCGCTTTTAAGATGACCTTTCTAGGTTTGAGAAGCAGGATATTTGTTATCTTTGCCGTATAAAAGGATGGTATGTCGGCACGTAATATTATATAAGATAACAATAAAATAAACACAACTTCATCCAAAATAGTTTTTTTCATAAGCCACTAATTATTGATTATATATTTTCTTCCGGGATACTGAAATAGTTATTACTACCGGGATACAGAGATAGTTTTGATACCCATCGCTGTTACCTCTAAAATTAAATAAAATAGTTTGATCCCAAAGGAGTATATATTTTTGGGCACAATCCGACATATCATTAAGTAATTATCTAAGAATTTTATTTCGCTTAGACATGGGGTTAGTTTTATCATCCCGCTCATAAAAGGAACGATGTGGAACAAAACTCGCCACCGACGCGTTTCTGGAATAACCTTCATCAGGTATGCTCAAGATCATAAGATTGGAAAGCCAAATAATTTTAAGGTATTTGGGAGCAATAAAACCAAAGGGCATACACAAGATAGCTAAAACCGGCTAAGGTCACATAAGGCTGAGGGAGGAGAACCTTAGTTTTGATAAAACTATTTAATATGGGAAGTTAATTGGTAACTTGTGGACCACAATATGTGAATGGTATGCATGAAAACAGGTTTTTATTCGATGTTTTTTATACCAGAAAAAATGCTATAACTAGGTTCAGCCAACTTTTTATTTTCGATTTACGTTTATAGTTTAATGACGAATAACATAACGAGTGCCACTGGTATAGAAGGAACTCATAACCATTCCGGAGCACATGAGTTCATCCCCGGTTATAATGTGTTCGTGTTACTCAATGATTAGTTTTCTGTGTATAGTGTTTTGAAGATTTTTGTTTGTTCTTTTGGCCATTTCATTATCTGTTCTTCTTCGATTTTCGACTTCCGATTACCCCTTTGTATCCTCAAACTTTTCCTATCAGTTCATGATTTTTGTTTATTATTTCCTCTGATGTTGTTGGTTCGAATCCTGCTCAGGGCGAGGTGTACAACATTATGTGATAAAGTTTGTCAGTGACTTGCGGCAGGTTTCTCCGGGTACTCCGGTTTCCTCCATCAATAAAGCTGACCGTCACGACATAACTGAAATATTGTTGAAAGTGGCGTTAAGCACCATTTATTATTTCCATTTAGGTACTGTTAAAGGGAGGCGTCTTTTGGATATGGGATGTGGACCTAATATACATAATGTCATGCCAGCAGCAAAGTGGTTCGATGAAATTATCTTGTCTGATTATACACCAGCCAATCTGGAAGCGCAAAAAAAGTGGCTAAATAAAGACAAAGATGCCGCAGACTGGACACAGTTTTTCAAACATTACAGTAAACTTGATGGAAATGAGTAAGTAGATCACGTATTAACATTTATTTATTTATTTCATGGCTAGCGTGCTCGCCTCGAGTCCCAATCGAGTAAAATCAAAGACTATACAATTGGTTTTTCTTACTTCTCCGCTAAGCACGCAGCAATAAGGAGAAAGAAAAAGATTGGTTGACTCGGAATCAGGATAATGTGTCCGAGTGGGACAACATGTATATCCGTGGACTGTTGTTTCAGTGAACTAGCACAATAAAAGTTCCAACTAGGCGTGGTGGTATAGTACAAAGCGGACCTCACCATTATTACTCCTCAGGCAATCTGACATCTGCATAGGTGGCTGGGACTGGAGGAGTTGGACGATGGTATCGAATTGTGCGTTTGGGGTTTTCTTCACGGGGCAGCAAGGCTTGGACATTGTCGTTACACTGGGACACAACCTGGGCAAAGATCTGGCTGGGTTTGTCTCTGGTGTTGGTTGCCAGGTCTTTCATGGCATTTCTGGTTTTTGAATACTTGATGCTTGTATCACTGGGAGCGTGATTGTGTGGCTGCCCAGGAGCTGGATTTTCATTCTGAAGTGTAGTGCTAAGGTTTCCTCTGCATCCTATGCTTGACCGTTTAACACACTTCCACCACTGATTGGTCTCCCTGGTAGCATGTTTGGTATACAGGTACCCCTGGTAACACAGCTTGGAACCACCTCTGTTGCTTGGTATAATCTCCATTTTCGTTTAATGATAGTGACAGTTAACTATTTCCTTTTATACAAAAAGTGAAAGAAACCATACATTTTGCTCTGAATTGACTAGGGCATGGAATACACCAGGTATGGTTTCACCATATGTTGATGTTCAACAATTTCTTTCATAATTGTATTCTTAACTATTAAAAATGACCTATGTATGTCTCCGTATAAACATTATGACAATAGCAATCAAGTGGCTTCTTTTTATAAATTACCCCTTTCCATTTAAATCATTATGGTTTGAGTCATTTATGAATTAAATACATGTACTCATACCTGTTAACCTCTGGGAACTGCTAGGGGGAGATCTCCCCCCTACCAACTCTTCTAAGGGGGATATTGTGTGCGTCACCTTTAAATGCACATAATTGGACCTTGTAGTTGCATACATGTGATAGAGTTGCTATGCTACAACTGGAGATTTGTAAATTTTTGGCTGGAGATTTGGTCTCATAACTGGAGATTTTTTATCGACGTATTTGGTGCATGTTTTTATTGTTAATTGATGTTTTCTTTTTGTTTACTTCAGTATTGAACCAACTGCATCCCATTTCAATATATATTGTTTACATTTCTGTCTTATTAGTAGTGTTTCATATGATGAATGAAGGATAAAAACTGTATTTATAATTTATTCATAATCATTCATAATCATAAGGTTATAACAAAGCAATAACAATGAAGACAGAATGCTCTGAACAATAAAGTCATAGAGCACTAAAATTAAAAAAGTCACTTTGCTGCTGGTGCGTTGGGTGATAGCATACGTTTTGGCATTTTTGTGGTTTATCAATTCCATCCTGGAACTTAGTCCTTAAATAATATTTTGATCGGCTTTGGTCCCAAACAAGCCATAACAATTCAATCCGAGATGAATTCATTGCACGTTTGATCGAAATAAGAAGTTTTCCTCGGCATCAAAGGTTGTCCGACTCCTGTTTGCACAACGATTTATAACTATTTTTAATTGCCGCTATCACACTTCTAATCATCTAAGCGTGTGTCACAAACCCACTTTCTTATCCCCAATTAACTGTCAATCAGTGGATAATTGTTGTATAATCATCAACAACTTAATTAATCTCCATGACCCAATTTACCTGTAAAGGTGTCAAATAGATCAATAACCGGATATCATTTACATTCGTATCTCTCGCCGTTTTTCATCAGCGCGGGAGTTCCAAATGAGGAATTTCCAGAAATATTGATCGCAAAATGTAGGTCAAGATTTTATTGTACTTGATTTTTTTGTTGGGGGGATATCGTGCGGGAGGAAAAGATGTGTGCGGGAGATTAATGTCTCCCGCGCATGAGACCCAGTCCATGCGGGAGATAAGTCTCTTACGCGGGAGACTCCCGCGAAAAGGGGGAGGGTTAACAGGTATGGTACTAAATAAACAACTGGGTCTCTATTAAGGAAGAATATATTAATTACAGTATAAACAAATTAAAGATTAAGGCATTGAAATAATCTTTACAAAAAACTTTAATTATCTGAAAGATGACATTATATATATGACTTTTTTCCGTGACTTTTTCCCTACATTCTCTCCATATACATTGTTATTGTCTGTAAGTGTACTGGTATAGTGTAAACGTAAAGGGTCTCCTTTCCAATTCAAATGGACTTACACCCGACGATCACCGCTACAATTGTTTTTCTATTATACTACGCCAAATTGACAAAAAAACGTAAAACGTTTCCCTTTTTATATAAACTTACAAAATAAGGAATAGAACTCTATATTTGAATATATGCTGACATTCAGGGTTGAAGAACCAATGAAAATATGTGTAACAAACTAAATTCGTAATATAGGCGTATATGTTGATAATATACGCGTATATATACGCGTATATAATATTATACACGTATATTATCGCGCCAATGACATGGACGGTCATTCATAGTTATTACTACAAGCATACAGATAGTTTTAATACCCATCGCTTCCACCTTCTAAAAGGAAATAAAATAGTTTGATCCCAAAGAAGTATATATGTTTGGGCACAATCCGACATATCATTAAGTAATTATCCAGGAATTTTATTTCGCTTAGACATGAGTAGTATATGGGCACAGCTCAAACAACATTTATGGTAGAGCTACCGGAAGTCACGTGACCGGAAGAGGCATGCCCGGATTTTTCCCGCGCTTTTATCTTACTAGAGTAGTAGTACAAAATGTGTCATTGCGCATGACCGACAGGGCTACCGGAAGTAACTGCAGGTCACGTGACCCCTTCGGAGTTCCCTTGTGTGTGCGCATGCGCAACCAGAAGTTGCGCAATATCCACCTTAGTGGGGCCTCTTGACAGGAAATGACGTTATGAAGCATAGGGCTTCCCCTGGAAAATATGGGAGCGCGCATGTGCAACTGGAAGTTCCCTTGGTGTACTCTCTAGGACGTCCGCGTCTATCGTTTTCTAGCCCTGGTTATCTGCCCCTTTCCCGCCATTCTATTTACATATAATATTCAATAATGGTTTTCACCTACAGTGTTTTTGGATTTGCCCACTATGTACTCCAAGGAGTCTATCACGTCCGCGTTCTCACTGTTGGGGTACTAAATAACCTAAGAGTCAAATGAATGAAATGGTAAATTTTGATCCCTACTTGCATAGTCTCTAGCAAAAAAAAACTATTCCTGGATGATTCTTCTCAATTCTGAAAAACAATGTATATACATGTATATAGGGAGGAGGAAGATGGCGGCGGCGGCGGAGGAGGAGGTCTCTCTGGGTGTAATTATGACTAACACAGAAATCAAGTTTCATATTTTATTGTTCACTTTACATTAAGTTCAAGTTCTGTTTCTCAATCTCTTTCATTTAATCCTTTCCAGTCACTTTATTGTCCATTGTCCTCAGTTCTGGCTATTTTTCATCTATAATTTCTCTATCTTTTCACAATTTTCTTCCATAATTTCCATATCTTTTCACTATTCAACTTGGGTTTCCTCCACATTTTTCATATCTTTTCACAATTTTCTTCAGTATTTTCCAAGTCATTTCACTATTCGACTTGCCTTTCTTCCATATTTTCCATATCAGTTCACTATTCAACCTACTTTTCTTCTATATTTTCCATATCATTACACATTTCAACTTACTTTTCTTCCATATTTTTCATATCATTTCGCATTTCAACTTACTTTTCTCCCATATTTTCCATATGATTTCACTATTCAACCTACTTTTCTTCCATATTTTTCATATCTTTTCACAATTTTCCTCTGTATTTTTCAAATCTTTTCACTATTCGACTTGCCTTTCTTCCCTAATTTCCATATCTTTTCCCTATTTCTTCTGTATTTTCCATATCTTATCACTATTCGACATGTCTTTCTTCCATATTTTCCATATCTTTTCACTATTCAACTTAACTTTCATCCATATTTTCTATATCATTTCACAATTCAACCTACTTTTCTTCCTCATTTTCCATATCATTTCACAATTCAACCTACTTTTCTTCCGCATTTTCCATATCTTTTCACTATTCAACTTACTTTTCTTCTGTATTTTCCATATCTTTTCACTATTCAACTTGCCTCTCTTCCATATTGTCCATATCTTATCACTATTCGACTTGCCTTTCTTCCATATTTTCCATATCATTTCACAATTTTCCTCTGTATTTTCCAAATCTGTTCACTATTCAACTTGCCTTTCTTCCATATTTTTCATATCTTTTCACAATTTTTTTCTGTATTTTCCCTATCTTTTTACTATTTTCTTCTGTATTTTCCAAATCTTTTCACTATTCAACTTACTTTTCTTCCATTATTTCCATATCTTTTCACTATTCAACTTGCCTTTCCTCCATATTTTCCATATCTTTTCACTATTCAACTTACCTTTTTCCTTATTTTCCCTATCTTTTCACTATTCGACTTTCTTTTCTTCCATATTGTCCATATCTTATCACTATTCGACTTGCCTTTCTTCCATATTTTCCGAATCATTTCACCATTCAACCTACTTTTCTTCCGCATTTTCCATATCTTTTCACTATTCAACTTACTTTTCTTCTGTATTTTCCATATCTTTTCACTATTCAACTTGCCTTTCTTCCATATTGTCCATATCTTATCACTATTCGACTTGTCTTTCTTCCATATTTTCCATATCATTTCACAATTTTCTTCTGTATTTTCCAAATCTTTTCACTATTCAACTTACTTTTCTTCCATAATTTCCATATCTTTTCACTATTCAACTTGCCTTTCCTCCATATTTTCCATATCTTTTCACTATTCAACTTACCTTTTTCCATATTTTCCCCATCTTTTCACTATTCGACTTTCTTTTCTTCTGTATTGTCGATATCTTATCACTATTCGACTTGCCTTTCTTCCATATTTTCCAAATCATTTCACCATTCAACTTATCTTTCTTCCATATTTTCAATATCTTATCACTATTCGACTTGCCTTTCTTCCATATTTTCCAAATCATTTCTTTAGAAATGCCTGTTCCAAGTTAGGGTCATTACGGTTTTCACAGTTTTCCGGTTGTTGACTGATTTTGTCTGTTTATATACCTATGAGTTTTGACTTTCCCTTTGTGAGATTGTTCGGAGTTCGGTAATTTGTTATTACCCTTATTCACTATTCAACTTATATTTTCTTCCATATTTACCATATCATTTCACATTTCAACGTACTTTTCTGCCATATTTTCTATAACATTTCACAATTCAACCTACTTTTCTTCCGTATTTTCCATATCTTTTCACTATTCAACTTGCCTTTCTTCTGTATTTTCCATATCTTTTCACTATTCAACTTGCCTTTCTTCTGTATTTTCCATATCTTTTCACTATTCAACTTACTTTTCTTCCATATTTTCCAAATCTTTCCCAGATTCAACTTACCTTTCTTCCATATTTTCCAATTCATTTCACTATTCAACTGACTTTTCTTCCATATTTTCACTATCTTTCCACTATTCAACTTACATTTCTTCCATATGCCCCATATCTTTTTTTCATTGTTTCTAGTGATTCTTTCAAATCAGAATTTTCTTCTCTCCATGTTTGCTGATTATCCAAGATTAATTCTGTTTTGCTAATTCTGGAAATATAAAAGAATGATTAAAATCCTAACTTCATACGTCATGACTATGATATTGTGGTGTTTACTCTCAGAACAGTGAAATCTATATTAGCATATTAAAACTCTGTAAAACGAATATGGCTTGCAACGTTAACTTGTTTTCCGCGTACATGACGTCATAAGACATTTCATTTTACCGTACATTTTCAAACCGCAACGTTTGAAATGCACTGTTTCTGCGTACATGACGTCATTTTCCGCGTATCAGTTTCCCGTACTTTTTCAAAACATTTCCATTTTCGTCACAGAATCTATTTTTTACAAGTTTTATTATTTTCCTACATTTTCATTTTCGTCCGAGAATCTGCTTTTACTATCAATACTACAGCATGTTATAGCTTCTAAAAGCAACCACATGAATACAATGTTACCCAATGAGATGGTGTTAGCTCCTCTACAAAAGCTGAAGAATTAAATACGAATTGTCTTACCAATCTACTACCAGGCTGAAATATAATAATAAATTTGACCAATTGCTGATCATCCACCATTGAACTTCTACGGTTGATAACACTCTACGATCGTTGATACATTTCAGCATTTTTATCTGATTCTATGTAGTAAAACATTTCCCATCATTTATAAAATCATCATAAAATAACTGGTGTCCAATTAAAATGTTAATAGTATTACATGTGTGGATTCTGTTTACGTGACACAGACAACAATAGCAGTGACTATATTACATAAAATACATTACAGAACAAAAACGGATTATTGGTTTTCAAAATATAATAGGGTTCTTCATCATTACTCTGTGAGTATTGCGGCTGTGGCGGCGGCATGCTATGGGTTTGATCAGTACTTGACTGTTTTGAGGACCTGTAGGCCATCATAATTTGGGAAAGGTGTGCTACCGGAAGTGACGTCAACGGAAATGACGTTACCGGAAGTGACGTGACCGGAAGTGATGTGACTGGAAGTGACGTTAGTCACCGTGACCGGACGTGACGTCATAACCGGAAGTGACGTCATTTTCCCCGCGCTTTTTTCTTACTATAGGAATAGTAAAAAATGTCCCATTGTTGTTTGTCATTCGATTTACGGCTTCTGATTATTTCTTTCGTATCTTCTAGTTTTTCATGTCAGGGGACATTTTGTACTACTACTATAGTAAGAAAAAAGCGCGGAAAAATTACGTCACTTCTGGTTATGACGTCACGTCCGGCAACGGTGACTGATGTCACTTCCGGTCACATCTCTTCCGGTCACGTGACTTCCGGTGATGTCATTTCCGTTGACGTCACTTCCGGTAGCACACCTTTCCTAAATTATGATGGCCTACAGGTCCTCAAAACAGTCAAGTACTGATCAAAGCCTTAACATGCCACCGCCACCACCACCACCACCACAGCTGTAATACTCACAGAGTAAGGATGAAGAACCTTATTATATTTTGAAAACCAATAATCCGTTTTTGTTTTGGGAACCTCTATACTGTAATGTATTTTATGTAATATAGTCACTGCTATTGTTGTCTGTGTCACGTAAACAGGATCCACACATGTAATACTATTAACATTTTAATTGGACACCAGATATTTAATGATGATTTTTCAAATGATGGGAAATGTTTTACTACATAGTATCAGATAAAAATGCTGAAATGTATCAACGATCGTATAGTGTTATCAACCGTAGACGTTCACTGGTGGATGATCAGCAATTGGTCAAATGTATCAATATATTTCAGCCTGGTAGTAGATTGGTAAGACAATTCGTATTTAATCTTCAGCTTTTGTAGAGGAGCTAAGACAATCTCATTGGGCAATAGTGTATTACTGTGGTTGCTTTTAGAAGCTATAACATGCTGTAGTATTGATAGTAAAAATAGATTATGGGACGAATATGAAAATTTAGGAAAATAATAAAACTTGTAAAAAATAGATTTTGTGACGAAAATGAAAATGTTTTGAAAAAGTACGGGAAACTGATACGCGGAAAATGACGTCATGTACGCGGAAACAGTGCATTTCAAACGTTGCGGTTTGAAAATGTACGGTAAAATGAAATGTCTTATGACGTCATGTACGCGGAAAACAAGTCAACGTTGCAAGTTATATTCGTTTTACAGAGTTTTAATATATTTACATAGATTTCACTGTTCTGAGAGTAAACACCACAAAATCATAGTCATGACGTATGAAGTTAGGATTTTAATCATTCTTTTATATTTCCAGAATTAGCAAAGCAGAATTAATCAGTAAACATGGAGAGAAGAAAATTCTGATTTGAAAGAATCATTAGAAATAATGAAAAAATGATATGGAAGTTGAATAGTGAAATGATTTGGAAAATATGGAAGAAACGTAAGTTGAATAGTGGAAAGATTTGGAAACTATGGAAGAAAAGTAAGTTGAATAGTGAAAAGATTTGGAAAATACAGAAGAAAATAGTAAAAAGATAGGGAAAATACAGAAGAAAATTGTGAAAACATATGAAAAATATGGAAGAAAGGCAAGTCTAATAGTGAGATGATTTGGACAATACAGAAGAAAATTGTGAAATGATATGGAAAATATGAAAGAAGGGCAAATCGAATAGTGATAAGATATGGACAATATGGAAGAAAGGCAAGCTGAATAGTGAAAAGTTATGGAAAATACAGAAGAAAAGTAAGTTGAATAGTAAAAAGATATGGAAAATACATAAGAAAAGCAAGTTGAATAGTGAAAAGATATGGAAAATGCGGAAGAAAAATAGGTTGAATGGTGAAATGATTTGGAAAATATAGAAGAAAGGCAAGTCGAATAGTGAAAAGATATGGAAAATATGGAAGAACGGTAAGTTGAATAGTGAAAAGATTTGGAAAATACAGAAGAAAATTGTAAAAAGATATGAAAAATATTGAAGAAAGGCAAGTCTAATAGTGAGAAGATTTGGACAATAAAGAAGAAAATTGTGAAATGATATGGAAAATATGGAAGAAAGGCAAGTCGAATAGTGATAAGATATGGACAATATGGAATAAAGGCAAGCTGAATAGTGAAAAGATATGGAAAATACAGAAGAAAAGTAAGTTGAATAGTGAAAAGATATGGAAAATACAGAAGAAAAGTAAGTTGAATAGTGAAAATATATGGAAAAGACAGAAGAAAAGTAGGTTGAATTGTGAAATGCTATGAAAAATATGGAAGGAAAATACGTTGAAATGTAAAATGATATGGAAAACATGGAAGAAAGGTAAATCGAATAATGATAAGATATGAACAATATGGAAGAAAGACAAGTTGAATAGTTAAAAGATATGAAAAATCTGGAAGAAACCCAAGTTGAATAGTGATAAGATATGGTCAATGTGGAAGAAAGGCAACTTGAATAGTGAAAAGATATGAATAATATGGAAGAAACCCAAGTTGAATAGTGGAAAGATTTGGAAAATACAGAAGAAAATTGTGAAATGATATGGAAAATATGACAGAAAAGTAAGTCGAATAGTGATAAGATATGGACATTATGGAAGAAAGGCAAGTTGAAATGCGAAATGATACGGAAAATATGGAAGAAAGATAAGTTGAATAGTGAAATGATTTGGAAAATATGGAAGAAAGGCAAGTTGAATAGTGATAAGATATGGAAAATATGGAAGAAAGATAAGTTGAATGGTGAAATGATTTGGAAAATATGGAAGAAAGGCAAGTCGATTAGTGATAAGATATGAACAATATAGAAGAAAAGTAAGTCGAATAGTGAAAAGATAGGCAAAATATGGAAGAAAGGTAAGTTGAATAGTGAAAAAATATGGAAATCATGGAGGAAAGGCAAGTTCAATAGTGAAAAGATATGGAAATTATGGAAGAAAAGTAAGTTGAATAGTGAAAAGATTTGGAAAATACAGAAGAAAATAGAAAAAAGATAGGAAAATACAGAAGAAAATTGTTAAAAGATATGAAAAATATTGAAGAAAGGCAAGTCTAATAGTGAGAAGATTTGGACAATAAAGAAGAAAATTGTGAAATGATATGGAAAATATGGAAGAAAGGCAAGTCGAATAGTGATAAGATATGGACAATATGGAAGAAAGACAAGCCGAATAGTGAAAAGATATGAAAAATACAGAAGAACGGTAAGTTGAATAGTGAAAAGATATGGAAAATACAGAAGAAAAGTAAGTTGAATAGTGAAAATATATGGAAAATACAGAAGAAAAGTAGGTTGAATTGTGAAATGCTATGAAAAATATGGAAGGAAAATACGTTGAAATGTAAAATGATATGGAAAACATGGAAGAAAGGTAAATCGAATAATGATAAGATATGAACAATATGGAAGAAAGACAAGTTGAATAGTTAAAAGATATGAAAAATCTGGAAGAAACCCAAGTTGAATAGTGATAAGATATGGTCAATGTGGAAGAAAGGCAACTTGAATAGTGAAAAGATATGAATAATATGGAAGAAACCCAAGTTGAATAGTGAAAAGATTTGGAAAATACAGAAGAAAATTGTGAAATGATATGGAAAATATGACAGAAAAGTAAGTCGAATAGTGATAAGATATGGACATTATGGAAGAAAGGCAAGTTGAAATGCGAAATGATACGGAAAATATGGAAGAAAGATAAGTTGAATAGTGAAATGATTTGGAAAATATGGAAGAAAGGCAAGTTGAATAGTGATAAGATATGGAAAATATGGAAGAAAGATAAGTTGAATGGTGAAATGATTTGGAAAATATGGAAGAAAGGCAAGTCGATTAGTGATAAGATATGAACAATATAGAAGAAAAGTAAGTCGAATAGTGAAAAGATAGGCAAAATATGGAAGAAAGGTAAGTTGAATAGTGAAAAAAATATGGAAATCATGGAGGAAAGGCAAGTTCAATAGTGAAAAGATATGGAAATTATGGAAGAAAAGTAAGTTGAATAGTGAAAAGATTTGGAAAATACAGAAGAAAATAGAAAAAAGATAGGAAAATACAGAAGAAAATTGTTAAAAGATATGAAAAATATTGAAGAAAGGCAAGTCTAATAGTGAGAAGATTTGGACAATAAAGAAGAAAATTGTGAAATGATATGGAAAATATGGAAGAAAGGCAAGTCGAATAGTGATAAGATATGGACAATATGGCAGAAAGACAAGCCGAATAGTGAAAAGATATGGAAAATATGGAAGAACGGTAAGTTGAATAGTGAAAAAATTTGGAAATTATGGAGGAAAGGCAAGTTGAATAGTGAAAAGATATGAAAATTATGGAAGAAAAGTAAGTTGAATAGTGAAAAGATTTGGAAAATACAGAAGAAAATAGAAAAAAGATAGGAAAATACAGAAGAAAATTGTAAAAAGATATGAAAAATATTGAAGAAAGGCAAGTCTAATAGTGAGAAGATTTGGACAATAAAGAAGAAAATTGTGAAATGATATGGAAAATATGGAAGAAAGGCAAGTCGAATAGTGATAAGATATGGACAATATGGAAGAAAGGCAAGCTGAATAGTGAAAAGATATGGAAAATACAGAAGAAAAGTAAGTTGAATAGTGAAAAGATATGGAAAATACAGAAGAAAAGTAAGTTGAATAGTGAAAATATATGGAAAATACAGAAGAAAAGTAGGTTGAATTGTGAAATGCTATGAAAAATATGGAAGGAAAATACGTTGAAATGTAAAATGATATGGAAAACATGGAAGAAAGGTAAATCGAATAATGATAAGATATGAACAATATGGAAGAAAGACAAGTTGAATAGTTAAAAGATATGAAAAATATGGAAGAAACCCAAGTTGAATAGTGATAAGATATGGTCAATGTGGAAGAAAGGCAACTTGAATAGTGAAAAGATATGAATAATATGGAAGAAACCCAAGTTGAATAGTGAAAAGATTTGGAAAATACAGAAGAAAATTGTGAAATGATATGGAAAATATGACAGAAAAGTTAGTCGAATAGTGATAAGATATGGACATTATGGAAGAAAGGCAAGTTGAAATGCGAAATGATACGGAAAATATGGAAGAAAGATAAGTTGAATAGTGAAATGATTTGGAAAATATGGAAGAAAGGCAAGTTGAATAGTGATAAGATATGGAAAATATGGAAGAAAGATAAGTTGAATGGTGAAATGATTTGGAAAATATGGAAGAAAGGCAAGTCGATTAGTGATAAGATATGAACAATATAGAAGAAAAGTAAGTCGAATAGTGAAAAGATAGGCAAAATATGGAAGAAAGGTAAGTTGAATAGTGAAAAAAATATGGAAATCATGGAGGAAAGGCAAGTTCAATAGTGAAAAGATATGGAAATTATGGAAGAAAAGTAAGTTGAATAGTGAAAAGATTTGGAAAATACAGAAGAAAATAGAAAAAAGATAGGAAAATACAGAAGAAAATTGTTAAAAGATATGAAAAATATTGAAGAAAGGCAAGTCTAATAGTGAGAAGATTTGGACAATAAAGAAGAAAATTGTGAAATGATATGGAAAATATGGAAGAAAGGCAAGTCGAATAGTGATAAGATATGGACAATATGGCAGAAAGACAAGCCGAATAGTGAAAAGATATGGAAAATATGGAAGAACGGTAAGTTGAATAGTGAAAAAATTTGGAAATTATGGAGGAAAGGCAAGTTGAATAGTGAAAAGATATGAAAATTATGGAAGAAAAGTAAGTTGAATAGTGAAAAGATTTGGAAAATACAGAAGAAAATAGAAAAAAGATAGGAAAATACAGAAGAAAATTGTAAAAAGATATGAAAAATATTGAAGAAAGGCAAGTCTAATAGTGAGAAGATTTGGACAATAAAGAATAAAATTGTGAAATGATATGGAAAATATGGAAGAAAGGCAAGTCGAATAGTGATAAGATATGGACAATATGGAAGAAAGGCAAGCTGAATAGTGAAAAGATATGGAAAATACAGAAGAAAAGTAAGTTGAATAGTGAAAAGATATGGAAAATACAGAAGAAAAGTAAGTTGAATAGTGAAAATATATGGAAAATACAGAAGAAAAGTAGGTTGAATTGTGAAATGCTATGAAAAATATGGAAGGAAAATACGTTGAAATGTAAAATGATATGGAAAACATGGAAGAAAGGTAAATCGAATAATGATAAGATATGAACAATATGGAAGAAAGACAAGTTGAATAGTTAAAAGATATGAAAAATATGGAAGAAACCCAAGTTGAATAGTGATAAGATATGGTCAATGTGGAAGAAAGGCAACTTGAATAGTGAAAAGATATGAATAATATGGAAGAAACCCAAGTTGAATAGTGAAAAGATTTGGAAAATACAGAAGAAAATTGTGAAATGATATGGAAAATATGACAGAAAAGTTAGTCGAATAGTGATAAGATATGGACATTATGGAAGAAAGGCAAGTTGAAATGCGAAATGATACGGAAAATATGGAAGAAAGATAAGTTGAATAGTGAAATGATTTGGAAAATATGGAAGAAAGGCAAGTTGAATAGTGATAAGATATGGAAAATATGGAAGAAAGATAAGTTGAATGGTGAAATGATTTGGAAAATATGGAAGAAAGGCAAGTCGATTAGTGATAAGATATGAACAATATAGAAGAAAAGTAAGTCGAATAGTGAAAAGATAGGCAAAATATGGAAGAAAGGTAAGTTGAATAGTGAAAAAATATGGAAATCATGGAGGAAAGGCAAGTTCAATAGTGAAAAGATATGGAAATTATGGAAGAAAAGTAAGTTGAATAGTGAAAAGATTTGGAAAATACAGAAGAAAATAGAAAAAAGATAGGAAAATACAGAAGAAAATTGTTAAAAGATATGAAAAATATTGAAGAAAGGCAAGTCTAATAGTGAGAAGATTTGGACAATAAAGAAGAAAATTGTGAAATGATATGGAAAATATGGAAGAAAGGCAAGTTGAATAGTGATAAGATATGGACAATATGGAAGAAAGACAAGCCGAATAGTGAAAAGATATGGAAAATACAGAAGAAAAGTAAGTTGAATAGTGAAAAGATATGGAAAATACAGAAGAAAAGTAAGTTGAATAGTGAAAATATATGGAAAATACAGAAGAAAAGTAGGTTGAATTGTGAAATGCTATGAAAAATATGGAAGGAAAATACGTTGAAATGTGAAATGATATGGAAAATATGGAAGGAAAATACGTTGAAATGTGAAATGATATGGAAAACATGGAAGAAAGGTAAATCGAATAATGATAAGATATGAACAATATGGAAGAAAGACAAGTTGAATAGTTAAAAGATATGAAAAATATGGAAGAAACCCAAGTTGAATAGTGATAAGATATGGCCAATATGGAAGAAAGGCAACTTGAATAGTGAAAAGATATGAATAATATGGAAGAAACCCAAGTTGAATGGTGAAATGATTTGGAAAATATGGAAGAAAGGCAAGTCGAATAGTGATAAGATATGGACAATATAGAAGAAAAGTAAGTCGAATAGTGAAAAGATAGGCAAAATATGGAAGAAAGGTAAGTTGAATAGTGAAAAAATATGGAAATCATGGAGGAAAGGCAAGTTCAATAGTGAAAAGATATGGAAATTATGGAAGAAAAGTAAGTTGAATAGTGAAAAGATTTGCAAAATACAGAAGAAAATAGTAAAAAGATAGGGAAAATACAGAAAGAAATTGTGAAAAGATATGAAAAATATGGAAGAAATGCAAGTCTAATAGTGAGAAGATTTGGAAAATAGAGAAGAAAATTGTGAAATGATATGGAAAATATGGAAGAAAGGCAAGTCGAATCGTGATAAGATATGGACAATATGGAAGAAAGGCAAGTTGAATAGTGAAAAGATATGGAAAATACAGAAGAAAAGTAAGTTGAATAGTGAAAAGATATGGAAAATGCGGAAGAAAAGTAGGTTGAATTCTGAAATGATATGAACTTAATGTAAAGTGAACAATAAATATGAAACTGGATTTCTGTGTTATTCATAATTACTCCCAAAGAGACCTCCTCCTCCTCCTCCGCCTCTACTGCATCCGCATCCTCCCTCTATACATGTATATACATTGTTTTTCAGAATTGAGAAGAATCATCCTAGAATAGTTTTTTTTGCAGACTATGCAAGTAGGGATCAAATTTACCATGTCATTCATTTGACTCTTAGGTTATTTAGTACACCCACAGTGAGAACGCGGACGTGATAGACTACTTGGAGTTCATAGTTAACATATCCGAAAACACTGTAGGTGAAAACCATTATTGAATATTATATGAAAAGAAAATGGCGGGAAAGGTGCAGATAACAAGAGATAGAAAACGATAGAGGCGGACGCCCTAGAGAGCACCCCAAGGGTATTGCCGGTAGCACATGCGCGCTCCCATATTTTTGAAAGGAAGCCCTACGGGTGACAACATTTCAGGTCAAAAGGCCCCACTAGGGCGGATATTGTGCAAATTCCGGTTGCACATGTCGGTCTCTTCCGGTAGCCCTGTTGGTCATGTGGAATGATACATTTTGTAGTACTACTCTAGTAAGAAAAAAAGCACGCGAAAAAGCCGGGCAAGCGCACAACATACTTCCGGTAACTTCCGGTCAGGGTCTCTACCGGTCACGTCACTTCTGGTCACGTGACTTCCGGTAGTTCCACCACATCGCTCCACCACAAATGTTGTTTGAGCTGTGTTCATATACTACTGAAATGGGGTTAGCTTAACATCCCGGTCATAGAAGGAACGATGTGGAAAAAAACCCGGAACCGACGCGTTTCTGGAATAACTTTAATCAGGTATGCTCAAAATCGTTAAGATTGGAAAGCCAAATAATTTTAAAGTATTTGGGAGCAATAAAACCAAAGGGCATAAACAAGATAGCCAAAACGGCTAAGGTCGTATAAGCCTGAGGGAGGAGAACCTTAGTTTTGATAAAACTATTTAATATGGGAAGTTAATTGGTAACTTGTGAACCACAATATGTGAATGGTATGCATGAAAACAGGTTTTAATTCGATGTTTTTGGTATAAGAATAAATGCTATAACTAGGTTTAGCCAACGTTTTCTTTTCGATTCACGTTTATAGTTTCATGACGAATAACACAACGAGTGCCACTGGTATAGAAGGAAATAATAACCATTCCGGAGCACATGAGTTCATCCCCGGTTATAATGTGTTCGTGTTGCTCAATGATTAGTTTTCTGTGCATAGTGTTTTGAAGATTTTTGTTTGTTCCTTTGGCCATTGCATTGTCTATTCATTTTTGGTTTTCGACTTCCGATTACCCCTTTGTATCCTTTAAACCTTTCCTATCAATTCATGATTTTTGTTTATTATTTCCTCTGATGTTGTTGGTTCAAATCCCGCTCAGAGCGAGGTGTACAACATTATGTGATAAAGTTTGTCAGTGACTGGCGGCAGGTTTCTACGGGGACTCCGGTTTCCTCCACCAATAAAGCTGACCGTCACTATATAGCTGAAATATTGTTGAAAGTGGCATCAAGCACCATAAAACCTTTTATTATTTCCATTTAGGTACTGTTAAAGGGAAGCGTCTTTTGGATATAGGATGTGGACCTACTATACATAATGTCATGCCAGCAGCAAAATGGTTCGATGAAATTATCTTGTCTGATTATACACCAGCCAATCTGGAAGCGCAAAAAAAGTGGCTAAATAAAGACAAAGATGCCGCAGACTGGACACATTTTTTCAAATACTTCAGTAAACTTGATGGAAATGAGTAAGTAGATCACGTAGTAACATTTATTTATTTATTTCATGGTTAGCCTGCTCGCCTCGATTCCCAATCGGGTCAAATCAAAGACTATACAATTGGTATTTCTTGCTTCTCCGCTAAGCACGCAGCAATAAGGAGAAAGTGAAAAGATTGGTTGACTCGGAATCAGGATAATGTGTCCGAGTGGGGCAACATGTATATCCGTGGACTGTTGTTTCAGTGAACTAGCACTATACAAATTCCAACTAGGCGTGTTGGTCTAGTACAAAACGGACCTCATCATCATTTCAATGAAAATTAACTTGTTCTCGCCATGATATTGCTGAAAAATTGCTGCGTTGGCGCTAAGCAACAATCACTCACTCGCTCACTATATACCTTTAAATACTTTATGTGATAAAGTTTGTTACAGTGACTTGTGGAAGGTCAGTGATTTCTCCACCTATTAAACTGACCGCCACGATATAACTGATAGAATTGTTCATAGTGCACTTGTATCTTTGAATCGTTCTATTGTACGTAAAATTAACCGGCATATTAATGTTTTACTTATTTCAGAGATGACTGGCAGAAATTAGAGACTGAATTAAGAAATAAGATAAAACAAGTAGTACCATGTGATGTCCATTTAGCCAATCCCCTCCATCCTCTCAAAATTGATATGGTAGACGCCATTTGTACTAGCCTGTGTCTCGTATCAGCTTGTCCAGATGTGCCATCGTATGCAAAAGCATTGAAAAATGTAGTTTCACTACTTAAACCAGGAGGTATGCTTGTGCTAATGGAAATTTTCAACAATACAATGTATACCGTCGGCCATAAAGTGTTTAAATGTCTAGTAATTGAAAAACAAGATGTTCACAATGCGATCGAAGCTGCAGGATTAACGGTGTTAGAAGTATACGACGATGAGAGTTTCTCTGTGGGCTCATTGGCACTATACACGGGAACTGCAGTGTTTCATGCTCAGAAAAACGCATAAACATACAAACGAAAATATCACCACTGCGGTACATGGTAAACATATCATGTTTTTATAACAAGTGTTTTTATTATTATTATTATTTAGTATCAATATATCTATATTAACATTTAGGAATATGCATGCATATACTAATTGTCATTACATGAAGGGAAAAACATTTGAAAACATTTGAAAACAATTTGCCTTAAAAACCACATAGCACATAGAGACATAGAAGATGAATATCATTTTATTTAAGTATGCGAAAAATACGAAGATATAAGAAAAATGTATAGTAAAACTCACTACCGGAGACATCATCTGCTTTCAAATTGATCCAATTGTTGTCTGTTCATAATAAAACAGAGCTTAAAATAATATTGGAAAATTGACTACTGCTGAAAAAAAATATCTGTAAAAGTGCCTCACTACTATAAACTCCCTCTAATTTATCTAAGATTTGCCAAGAGGTAGCATTCTCAGACAATCTCAAAAGTAGGTTCCTAGCTGGTCCTTTTAGGGAGAGTTACGAATCGACTGAAGAATAACAACATCCGAATAATCCCCCTCCCTAGTGATACATTTCACTTCAAACTTCCACACTTTGAATGTGGTTTCACCCTTCTGGTCCCCTGAAATTGTTGGGATTCTGGGTCTCTGAATAGTTGACGACTGAATATTTGACGTGTTCAATGCGCCAAACAAAGTTTTAGCAGTGGCTAAACTACTTCTTCTAGAAGGTGTTGCCGAGATCTATATCTAATTTTGACGGGGGTGGTGGTCTACTAGGGCCCTGGTCAAATTCAACATTTACCCTTGCTTTAGGAGAGCTATGCTTCCGTAGCATTTGATATTTATCATCAGTAACAACCTTATAACTTGTATGGTCTTGCAAAAGCTTGACCATTTTGTCAATATCAACTTGTTCAATTTTCTCCCCTTGCTGTTTTATTCTGACTGATCCAAGTACAAAGAACAAAAACACAACTTCAATTCTGAAACTACATATAATTACAAGTCAACATGCAATGATGAATGAAATGAAAATGAATGAATGAAGGAATGAATGATCTCACCATCAATGAATTCTGTCTTTGTCAGTTATTAGTAACGTGCCATGGAACTACAGGATTCATGCATGCAAAACCACTGAAATGTATAGAAAAATATTACCAACTGAGAAAAACACAATACAAACTAAGAAAAATATTCAACAATTCAATATTTTTTTTTCAAATGAAATATGTTCTTTGTCAATACAAATTATTTTATTAATAATACTGTTATATAAAGTTTTTTTTTATGTCGATTTCGTCAAGTGGCAGTAATTGTTCGGTCTACATGTACGTAGAGCGGATCAATAAATACAATGACAGGTATGCGCAATACACAAGAAAAGTTCCATATTTAAATTCTTGGAACTTTTCTGACCCTATCGTTGAAGTTAATGCATTGGTACGTCACTTCCGTCAGCCGTGGGTCCTTATACGAAAAATTTGGCAATAAATGTGTGAAAATCTTAAAATTCTGGAGAACTGAGCAATCGTATGCACAAAACAAAAAACAGGGGCAAAAAGATGCGTCTTTTAGGAATGGATACATGTCCTAGTTTGAATGACATAATGGAAATAAGGTGCAATAAATGTACTCGAAGCGAGCAGGGGTACGATTTTCAAACCTGCCGAGTTGCATGCCTTGTGGATTATTAGTATCTATATAGGATCGACACATGCAATTTGATGTTAACATAAGATTGTATGAATATTGACACGAATAAGTTAAAATAAGGAAAAAGAGATGAAATAATAAAGAAATAAAGAAATTTTATTGAAAATAAATTTATCAACAGAAAGTTAGAAAAAGGGGGTGGTAAGTCCGTGCCACGAGCGCCTGTGGCAAATACATAAATAAACTTGTACCACAACTAGTTGACACACTTTGACCTCTACAAGTATGCTGAAGGTCATACACAACTGATATCGATCCTATGAATGATGATACGGACGCTTACTTTCCATCAAAACGTTATAACATGTTGTTTGTCGATGATAATTAAAGATAAAATAATTCATACATGTCGTAGGGCCAAACTAATGATGAAATATTATCGAAATTTCCAATTAAAGGTGAAAATAAGACACATATCGATGAGCCAAGCTAATACTGAACGGACAAGTAAATTTTATAAATTTATGCAGAAAAGGGCATCTCGTTGGAGCCTCCTTTGTCGCCGGGGAATTGATACATGGCTATATAACTTTTCCTCATATATGGCGACGAATGAAAATATTAAATACTCCCCATATTTATTCTGCAAATACAGCTTTAGGCTTAACCAACAGCTAGTGTCAACGCCTTATTACAGAATGACGATACACAGGTATACAACTGGATTTGGCGGGAAAACACAAGTACATGCAGGAAAGGTGTGTTCGATATATTAATAGTGCAACGGTACATGTCATCGTCAACAGTCAATATGAATGATGAATGAGATTAATGAGATGAATAGATAAATTCAGTATTTAATGCAACAAATATTCAAACAACATATAAAACATTTAATACAAAAATATCTGCTGTGACAGGTGCACGATTCCGGTGTCGTAAAATTTTTAGCTACCCATGAAAATTAGCTACATCCAACTTCCGGTAGCTAATTTTCATACGGCGGAGCGATAAAAATTAGCTACCTATGAAAATTAGCTACTTGTAGCATAAACTTATAGGATTTGTCTCCCTTATTATGCTTACCAAAACACAAATTGTGTATTTCCAATGGAGGGACAAAATGAAAAACTTCATGTACATAAACTGGAAAAGAGTTACTGATTGACAAAGAGAGACATATAGATCTACACAATATAAAATAAAATAAACAATAGATATTAGTGGTTTTCATAGTTGAAAAACAAGATGCTACCTATATGGCTGTATAGCATGTGCACTGGTGTTAAACTGATGTTCGTAACTGGAGTTACCTACATACCAACATGGCGGATACGGAAAGTGGTAAATTAGAATATCCTTGTTTTC
Organism: Bathymodiolus brooksi; assembly: GCA_963680875.1. Lineage (NCBI taxonomy): Eukaryota > Metazoa > Mollusca > Bivalvia > Mytilida > Modiolidae > Bathymodiolus > Bathymodiolus brooksi. The sequence continues at coordinate 83,214,279 of OY804588.1, read as the reverse complement.
TTTTTATCAGTAGTGTTTATTAGTAAATCCATACGGTATGATTACAGGTGGGAATATTAGACACTCGAATACATACATAAAAATGACGAAACTCTTATGAGAACATTGAAATCGCAACTTGAAAAAAATTGAAGTGATGTCCGTAACGTTAGAAATATATTTAAAGAGAAGTCCATAACTGCAGATTTCCATAACTGTTAAATAATAAGAACGTGTTTAATTGCTCGTTAAGAAACAGTTTGAAAAATTGAATCTAGTTTCTGCATGACTGATCAAATGATGGTCTTTCATAAATTTATTTTTTGGTATTGGTTTTAAGTAGATTTTATTGGTCCTCTCTCGTGATCAAATATGCAATAGTTTGTGGTGTATGTTTTAGTTTCGTCTACATCAAACCAATGTATGTTCGTTCGATTACAATTCAGGGTCGCATACATGTACAGTATTCTACCTTTCTCACATTTTTAGGATATTGATTTGTTTTAGCGTCACATGCGACGTAGTGACAGTTGAAGATTTGTTGATCCATGAAACATCGTAATCATGTCAATGTAAACAATTATAGACTTGCTACAATAAGCCCCTTTCTAACCTATTTGTATCTTGTGCGTACCCCTTTAATAAGTTTGCTGCTGAAAGCAATGTATCTGTACTAAATACATATTGATAAATTGTAGGAAATCTATGTGTATAATTATATTTAACATGGGTGAAGGAAATTCATGTATGCGATCCTGATTTAAAAGACTATTGATATTAAACTAATTCGTTTATATACCATCAAGACTGTTCAGATTAACGTCCTGTCAATTTCAATGCATCAACACCATCTCAAGTAAATAAACTGGGTTCCTTTAAAAAAAAAGTCATTAGAACTGAGGACAGGGGACTCCTAACATATTTACTTGAACATGTCGATTTTATGTTTTCTTTGTTACATGTTTATTTGTTGTGATTAAGTTACAAACTATCTTTTTTCAATTTACCATCGTGATGTATCACTGATTTTTACAGCTAATATGAGTAGGCACGGCCTATAGAGAGGACGGAAGTATTTGAAATTAAATAATGCTAAAAATACCTTTATATCCCCTATGACATCCACTGGAAAGTTACGAGAAAAAAGTATGGAATCTTTTATTGTTGGATTAAGGACAGTGCAAACATTGAAGGCTAACTTGTTCTAGTACGTGGGTGGTATCAACCATTATATTTAAAAGGGGGTAGTAGACGCCGGCGTCTGTAAAATGAAAGTATGGTCTTTTAAGTCATAAGAAAAGAGTTTTATTACGCAAATATCAATTACTACAACCAACATACATAAGTAATATTGGACTATACCATGCTATGTACAGCCGATACATGCTCATGAAGTGTAAATGATGAATGACGTACGGTCAGGGCCGTCTTTTCAGCTATATAGGCCCCGGTCAAAGCAGTGCACTGAGGCCCCTATCTATTCAAACACTCACAGAAATAAAACTGTAAATGGTCGATAAAATTAAACATATATTTCTTGTATTGGTACTTCCAACAAAATCAGTGTTTAAACATTAAAAATCATGCCGTATACAACATACATAGATTAGTATGGGATTCATTTGCTCGTGGGGACACCGCGCCCATTGGGCCCATACATAAGACCGCACTGCGTACGGTTACTGTGATACTGATCATCTTCATTTCGACATTTTGAAGTATATATATTTCGGCCAATATTATGCTAGCTCCAAGTGAACAAAATAATTCTTAATTTTAAAAGAATGATATAGGCACCGCTCCATCAGACATGTCTCTGCTTTCACATACAAAATATTTATATATATTAAGGCAATATTCAGTTTCTAAATCATACTCTTTGAAATTATCTGTGACAAAATTATACAGAGAATATATTCCTTCTTGTGTAATTATTACCTTTTAAAGTTTCAACAACAAGCTGGTTAATAATTTTATAGCATTTATTTGAGAAAGACTGAGTTTAATAAATATTAGCAGATATATATATACTGTAGTATGAACGGCATAATAAATAGTTATATCAATAAAATTCATTGTGTCTTACTATTCTAAACCATTTTCGGCAGATGTTGGTACTATTCAAATATTTTGTAGGATCAGACAGACGAAAAATCTTTCAAAACCTTTGTTACATAAATTATTTCTTAAATTTACCGTATATGTCCTATTAGAATAGAAATAATTTTATGTCGACATTGTCATCTTTGCGTGTGAGTTGTGACCCAAATACGATTCCAATCCTGTCCTTGACTTGTTGCAACGTAAACTATGACGTGATTAAAAATATTAACATGGCGATGAATGGTGGCAAGATTCGTTTTTATTTACGCATTTATTGTAGAACTTTAGGAATATTGTGGTACAAATAATCTTGGATAATTAGACAGGAATTCTGTTTGGATTTCTTTTAAACTGGTAAGTCATACATAACGAAATTGCAATAATCTGGAGTTCGACAGTCAAAATGCAGTTCGGCGTGACATAAAATGTCCATACGACAAAATATGACCAGAGTTTAAGAAATATTTGCGCAGATAATGTTACCCATATTAAAATCTCCAACAAACTTACACCTTCCATAAATTATTTCTATTCTAATAGGACATATACGGTAAATTTAAGAAATAATTTATGGAAGGGGTAAGTTTGTTGGAGATTTTAATATGGGTAAGTCCTAATAAATCGGGGATTGTGATACCCTTTTGTTTACAAAGCCAAAACAGCACGTCATATTAGAATTTGATTTTTTGTTTACATGGGAATGAAAATACAAGATTTTATTTCACAAAAACAAAACAAAATAGCTATTATTTAAATCTTTTTCATGAAAGTATTTACTTTCGTATCTATGTTGGCTTTCCACATCCGGGTTTAAATGTCAGCCCCAACATTTTTAGTCCCGCGTTTTTTTTAGTCTCGACCGACGCGAGAAATAGTCCATCAGTATGTAGTGATCTACCTATGTGGTCTACCGTAATGAGGACTACCGTCCTCTATTACTTCATATGCAATGCTATATATATATATATACAAAATGTATGTATATCTGGTATTATTTTATTCATAACATTTGTTGGAATGTCAAAAACATTTTATACAGTAATTTTATGATAATCTACCTGTTGTGCAAAGTACTTTCATTTACGTGAGGCATAACACTATCTAGTACCATTTGATTCTGAATATTGAAGACGCTTAGTCAACAATTGAATGATAAGCTACCCACTTGAAAATATATCTCTACTTTTTTCTACAGAAAATAAAGATACAATAAAACATGTTGAGTCTCTATGTACTTCTACTGAGGAACTTGAGATATCATTCTTTTTCACAATTCACAGCATCTACCACTCCGGCGCACATGAGTTCATCCTTTTTTTATTTGGCTTCGTGTTGCTTAATCTTTAGTTTTCTATGCAATATTTTGTAGATTATTGTGCGTCTGTTTGTCTTCCCTTCTTTAATACAAGATTTATAGTTAAACATGTAAGAACAAACTAACTACTGAGTGTTATGGAAGAAACGGCCACAGTTTTATAACGAAAACAAGATCTGGCAAGAAGAAACAAACCGCCGATAATTTGAAGTTTTGGCAAGTCTGCGCTTCATTGGTAACAATGAAAGCATAATAACCTCAATGGAAATAGAGAGCTATAGGGACACGAACCCTGATATGCAAGCAGTGCCGTCTAAAGCATGGGTACTATTTGCAGTTGCCCGAGTGCCCCGACGATTTGAATTGATTTTTTGGTGTTTTAACGCCACTTTCAACAATATTTCAACTATATCATGGCGACCAGTTTTAGTGGTGGAGGAAGCCGGAGTACCCGGAGAGAACCACCGACCTTGGGCAAGCAACTGGTAAATTTTATCACTTGCGGCTGCGAGTCAAGTGCATCCTTTTTGTAATTTACAAAGCCGGGCGCGAACCCTCGCCGTATTGGTGATAGGCTTGTATGAGTTGTTAGATCCAACGACCCAACTCTAGGTATGTTGTGTATGGCATGTTATTTAATGTTTAAACAGTGAGTTTATTGGACGTACCAATACAATAAATATACGATTAATTTTATCGACCAATTACATTTTTATTCCTGTGAGTGGTTGTGTAGGTAGGGTCCCAGTGCACTGTTTTGCCTGGGGGTCTATAGTGCTGTTAAGACGGTATTGCACAGCTTTGATGTGGATGAAGTCCTATTTGAATGACCGAACTCGACGTGTCGCTGTTGATTCGGTAGTGTCAAATGCAATGCATCTTCAATGTGGCGTGCTGCAAAGTTCTGTCTTCGGGCCCAGATTGTACTGTATTTTTGCAAAACCAATCAGTGAAATTTGCAGACGCCATAATTTTCGTCATCAGAGTTATGTCGATGACACTCAAGTGTACAAAAATGTACCTTGTAATCAAACCACTTGATAACTGGAAAAATATATCCAGACGCCTGGAGACTTGTTTATCAGACGTTAATGTGTGGATGAGCTTAACTATGTTCAGATTAAACCAAGACAACACATAGCTTATTGTATTTGCACGAAACACCGTGAGAAGGAATTTTCAGAATGTTTTCTGTCTTTCGACGAACTATAGTAATCAATGCTTCATTTGTTAAAAACCTCGGCATATTTTTCGACAGGACATTATGCATGCAAAAACAATCAAATGCAATTACAAAGTCATGCTACTTTCAAATTCGCAATATCGGACGTAATCGATCGTACACCACAGAAGATGCGTGCAAAACATTAGTTTGCTCGCTGATAACGTCACGTTTCAGGGGCGGATCCAGGATTTCAAGTTAGGGGGGGGGGGGGGGGCACACTAACAAAAATTGCGCCGAGCGGAGGGAGGCGCGAAAATTGATGGGGTATTTCGTGTGAAAAATCACGATGTTACGCCATCAAATCATATTTTTTCCAATTGTGGAGGAAGGCGCGAAATTTGTTGGGGTATTTCGTGTGAAAAATCACGATTTTACGCCAAAAAATCATATCCCCCCTGGATCGGCCCCTGCGTTTGGATTATGGCAACGCTTTGTTGTATAGAGTAAATACCCAACATAATCTCGAAGCTACAGCGTGTTCAAAATACAGTAGTTAGATTGATAACCCGTGGCAAGAAACATGATCACATTACATCAGTTATCATGTCTCTTCACTGGCTTCCGGTGCAGTATCGTCTCCAATGCAAATTATTATTATAAACTTTCAAAGTTCTTCATGGCCAAGCTCCGATATATCTTAGGGAACTTGTCAGTTTTTATCAACCATAAAGGTCGCTACGGTAAGAGAACGCCATGATGATTCAACAACCACGTGTAAGGACAAAAACTTATGGTGATAAACGATTTGACAAGACAGCTTCCACATTTTGGAATAACCTGCCTAGTGAAACCCGAAATGAACAGTCCCTTGAAATTTTTAAGAAAAATGTTAAAACTTATCTTTTTAGAATTGCTTATTTATGATTTTATTTAATCTTCCTACGGTGACAGTTTTTTACATGTTTTCTAAGAACTTCTAAATTTGTATTTATCATTCCCCCTTTGTAATGTGTGTTAAAATTGTTTTATCTCTCTTTTACCTGTCTATTCACCTGACAAAGATTCTGTCTGCAGTAAAAGAGGGACAACTGTTTACTCGCGTAGTGGCATAAATCACATGTGGATTTTGAAAAACTCTAAAGATCTTTTGGATAACCTGAAATCAAGATCTTTCTCTCAGGTATCCTCCATCAAAACATTTGATTTTTCAACTCTATATACCACCCTACCGCATGACAAATTAAAAACCCGCTTAAAAGAAACAATTCATAAAGCTTTTAGTCATAGAAACTATGGCTCAAAATTTGTTGTGTTAGGCTACAATTCCACATATTTTTCAAACAAAATTCAAAAAGGTAAAACATGCTACTCCGAGGAACAAGTGATCAGTATGCTGGAGTTCCTCATCGATAACATATTTGTCTCCTTTGGAGGGACACTGTTTCAGCAGGTCGTCGCCATACCAATGGGTACGAATTGTGCCCCTCTTCTAGCCGATTTATTTTTATACTCATATGAATCGGAGTTTCTTCAAAAGCTTGTAAAAGATAAGAAGATTCATGAGGCTAGAGCCTTTAATTTCACATACAGGTATATTGATGACGTTTTATCTATCAATAATTCTAGATTTGCAGAATTTCTTCCATTGGTATATCCTCCAGAGCTGGAAGTTAAAGAGACCACCAATACAGCTTCGTCCGCATCATTTTTGGATTTATACCTCGAATTTGACGACAGTGGTCAACTCAGTACTAAAATTTATGATAAGCGGGACGACTTCAATTTTAAAATCATAAATTTTCCAAACATGTGCAGCAATATACCAGCTTCTCCTGCATATGGTGTTTACATCTCGCAATTGATTCGCTATGCAAGGGCCAGTAGCAATTATTCTGATTTCCTGAAACGTCATCTTCATCTGAGAAACAGGCTACTGGACCAGGGCTATGAAAAGATTCGCCTTATTCGATCTCTTAAAAAGTTTTTGGCGCCTTAAAATCTGATTCAACCCACCATTTCTTTAGAAATGCCTGTACCAAGTCAGGGTCATTACGGTTTTCACAGTTTTCCGGTTGTTGACTGATTTAGTCTGTTTATATAATTATGAGTTTTGACTTTCCCTTTGTAAGATTGTGCGAATAATGACAAAAGGATCAGACACAAGTTTTTCAACTTGGCATTGTCTTCTCCATATACACATAATATACAATATACAATTATGGCTTTCATGATAATGTAATATCCAAAATTATTAAATCGAGTAAAGGGTTATTTCCCCGAGGTCCGTAAGACCGAGGGAAATAACCCTTTCGAGATTTAATTATTTTGGATATTACATTATCATGAAAGACATAATTGATACTGAACAAAACAATTAAATATTTTATCGACGTGCAAAAGCGGGCCAAATTTTTAGGGGTTATTTCGTCACACGCACAGATACCCAAACCGATATTTTTTCCTACGTGCACATTGCAACGGGAAAAGGGGGTTATTTCTTTTCCCGTACAGAAAATACTGTTATTATTTTCCATCTAGTTTCTATAGTAAAGTATGATAATGTACAATATGATATGCATTATTATTACATAATTTCGCTAAAATTTTAACATGAAGACATGAAACAATAAATGTAGCAATAAAGCAGAATGCGACAATGGAATACCATTAAAAGTAACCAATCAAACAGACCCGAGTGTAAAAAAACACTGGGACATAGATAGTAGCACGTGTTTTTAGTTATTGGATTAATAATACATTATTTCGCCAAAAGTAAGTACGTTTAGTTCACTTTGTGTATCATAATATTGTATTAAAGATGAGTTATCCATTATTGCATACTGTTGTAAACAAAACAAAAAATAAAATAAATAGAAATAAGCTTTCGAGGTCAGTCGCGAACGGTAAACAATTAAAACATCAAAACACCTTATCAAACAGTAGTCAATTTATGGTGAAACGACCTGTGACTTGAATGAATTTTAGAACTTGTATATTTTTTTCATCGTTGAGAATTTCATTGCCAAGTAATAAAGTAAGCTCATCTATTGGTAAATCATTGTTAATTTCTCGAATTCCTATAAGCAAAATATTTCTCTTTTAGTTAATTATTTTGTTGTTTTACGTATATTCTATGTTCAGTTTTATTGTACGATTTTGTTTACCATGTTAAGCGTTTAGAGTAATTTTAATTAGAGAATGCGCTATATAAATATTGTAAATAATAATAATAATTTATAACATTTCACACTATCGTAATGTGATGATAGGGCCATGTAATTTGTTATCACATCTTCCAAGTGACAACTCGACCATCTTTACTTGGTGTAGAGAATAACCATAAGTGTTGACTAGTGTTAGACCAATACTTGGTGCAGAGAATAACTATAATACTTCTAGGCCTAAAGATCTTATTTTGATTCTCTACAGAATGACAGAAATCTGACCTCATTAATATCATCAGCTGATTGTTCTTCTGGACATTGTCATTATTAATTGACACTAAAGTTTACCTCTTGGTATCATTTGTCTTTAACCAACAATGTCTACATTTTCCCATTTTTTTTCGTGAATGTCCGCTTAATAAATATCCAATTAACGATAAACGTGCGTGTATCAATCTCGCACTTGGCTCCATTCAAGAAAAGTATAGCAATCAGGGGCGTAGCTACCCCAAAATGAAGTGTACTCAAATCTGTATAAAAGTCTGGTGGAGCGTCACGAAGTGATCCCTCCCCCACCCTTGCAGAGGTGGCTTTACGGCAGGGGGTCTGGGGGCCGCTTAAGGCCCCTCGAAGCTCTGGGGTAAATGGTGCAAAACCTGCATTCTTGCAATTTCCTGGCACTAAAAATGATCCCACGGAAACCCAATTTTCATGAGCAACAAGTCAACTTTTGAACATAAATTTTGAGAAATAAAATATTAAGTAGAGCAATATAATACAAATATGTAGTTGACTTAGAAATTTTATTTTGTCAAATGTGTAGTGGGGTAAGCTTGATTTGGAATCGAATACAATTAACCTATGGGCCAAAGAATCTACACGGTACACAGTAGACACTATCTTGAGTTTTTGAATATTTCATCCAAGTGTTTTCAAGAAACCACTTAGCCTTTGCTCTCCTTGTAGAATTCGAGATTACCCTGAACAAATATTAGCTAGTCTTCACTATTTTTACGCAAATTTTATTTCAAAGGAACATTTCTCGAATAGAAATAATTTATACTCTCTGTCAATGGTATGATAATGTATAAACATGATAAACTGTAATCTCAATCAATTCGAAACTATGTCGATGTGCACCGGCTGTACAGACTGGAAAATGCAAATTCCACCCGCGTTAAACCAATAGTTTTTTTTCTTATTCCGGTTCGTTCCATATGATACGTATCCAGGTTATCAGAAGATTTTAAAAGTTTACTAAAAGTAAATTAATATCAATATGCTTCCAATAACGTTAACGATTCCATGTGCTATTTGTTCTTGGGTGTGCGTTGTAGTTTTTCTTTAAAAAGAAATACGATTAGTTTGTTTGTTCAAGCAAAATAAAAAAAAATCATACCTTAACAACAAATCCCCCACCCCAAACTCCATTCCTAAAATACGTGCACGACCATCGAACGGCATTGCAGTTATATAACACACACCGTTCTATGCTGATTCCGTAAATGATAAGCGTAGATTCCGGAATTGAATATAGGTACATAAAAAGTAATTATTAACATGTTTGTATTTGTTTGAATTTGATTTAATTTATTAATTTAGTTTTATTCTACCTTATGTCCTAGATTTACCATGTTTTCATTTTTGTCAAAATTTTCAATGTGTACGCAACTGCGTTTTTGCGTACGGGTTGCTACGCGCCTGGCAATCCATGAAATCACAAACTGAACACATAAACATCCATAATTTCTATCTTATTTCAGAAATGTTTACAATTTATTTACCTTTTCATACTGCAAGAGATTTAGCATTGAATTTATGTTATTATCAAGTGAGTATAAATTAACTAACTGTATACATGCCCTACAGCAAAGTAAAGACAGTATACATGTATACCTATTAATAAAATAATTACTGCCCTTATTTAGAAATAGTATACTACCGTATTTGTAATCCTAGACATATCAGAATCGAAATAAATCATGGAAGCATGAATGTGTTTTGAGTTTTAACATTGGTTGGCGGATATTAGTAAATTTTATCCCTCGCCTCTGGGCAAACTTCTGATGTTTATGCTTATGTTTGAATGGTGCAAGGTACATTGTATATTTTATTTTCATGGATAACACTTTGAAACTCGTGTCCTATATTGAACAGATGTAAGGTAACTTATTTTCATGGAACACTTCATGACTCCTATTCCATGCAATAAAGAAAGGTCAGGTAGCTAATTTTCATGAACCATGCAACGAAGGAATGCGAGGTAGCTAATTTTCATGGGCAAGCTTCTGGTGCTTATGCTTATGTTTGAATGGTGCACGGTATTTTATTTTCATGGATAACACTTTGACACCTGTGGCATACATTGAACAGATGTAAGGTAGCTTATTCTTATAGGAAACGTCATGACTCCTATCCAATGCAACGAAGGAATGCGAGCTAATTTTCATGAACAAGCTTCAGATGCTTATGCTTATGTTTGAATGGTGCAAGGTATTTTATTATCATGGATAACACTTTGACACCTGTGTCATACATTGAACAGATGTAAGGTAGCTTATTTTTATAGAAAACGTCATGACTCCTATCCCATGCAACATAGAAATGCGAGCTAATTTTCATGGACAAGCTTCTGATGCTTATGTTTATGTTTGAATGGTGCAACGTATTTTATTTTCATGGATAACACTTTGAAACCTGTGTCATACTTTGAACAGATGCAAGGTAGCTTATTTTCATGGAAAACGTCATGACTCCTATCCCATGCAACGAAGGAATGTCAGGTAGCTAATTTTCATGGGCAAGCTTCTGATGCTTATGTTTATGTTTGAATGGTGCAAAGTATTTTATTTTCATGGATAACACTTTGAAACCTGCGTCATACATTGAACAGATGTAAGGTAGCATATTTTCCTGGAAAACCTCATGACTCCTATTCCATGCAATGAAGAAAGGTCGAGTAGCTAATTTTCATGTACAAGCTTCAGATGCTTACGCTTATGTTTGAATGGTGCAAGGTAATTTATTTTCATGGATAACACTTTGAAACCTATGTCATACACTGGACAGATGAAAGGTAGCATATATTCATGGAAAACTTCATGACTTCTATCTCATACAATGAAGGAATTATGCTGACTACGAGTCAACTAGTCTTTGCCTTTATTCTTTTACGCCATGTGCCAATATAAATTTTATAGTCTTTGGTTTGATCAGATCGTTGATCGAAACCACGATCTACCGCACATGATGCGGGTACTCTTTAACTATTTCACCACAGGAGCGTTATTGCTTGCTATAACTAAGCGTCTTATTTCTTTGGAATAGATATACACATTTTTGTATAATATATGCAAAGCAGAAAATGCATTATGTACAGATAAATAATATGGTGATTGATATATAGAAACTTGTTCATGTCATATAAATATATATTTTTCTAAAATATTGTTAGACTTGAATTTATTTATATTTTATATTTTCATTCAGATTTTGCTCCATGTAAAAAAGGATTTATATATATATAGGGAGTGGATGTGGTCGAGTGGTCTAGGACGATGGAAGTAAGGCTAAGCGAATGGTGCTGCAGTGTATCAATGGTGTGAGTTCAAATCCCGTCGAGGGAAGAAAATAAATTTGACAGCTCTAAAAATCTAATTCTAACACTGTTTGGTTTAATTTTCAGACACATATATATACAATATTTACAATATTTTTTATTCCAATTAGGGTCCCTCAAGGGGCAATAACAAATATACATTCATAATTATATCAACAGTTACAACAACACAGAATGGAGATATATGTTTTTAAACAAGACAATTCTTAACTATTTAAATGATATGTTACAAAAAATATATAAATAAATAAATAAATAGGCCGTGTTCGGCAGCACGACCCGAGGAGAGGCAATGAGTAATGTATAGTTGCAGTGTATCATATGGTTGAAGAATGGACTACATGTATGCGATTACTTAGCTGGAGGAGACACCAGGGGACGATGCTTAAGAATTGTGTTTTGATTCTCCCCGTGTCTGATCCAGCAAAGCAAGCGGTTCAAGTAGTAAAACATCATGTGTTTGATGAAATATATATATAAATCCTTGATGTAAATGAATAAATAGGAGTTTGCTATCCATTTCTGGGATAAATCTATCTAATTAAATAGATTTCCTCGCCTACATCCACACCCCCCCTTTTTTCGTTCAAAAATACTAATTACCAAGAATCTATCAAAACATGGTAAAAGGGGAATAACTGGAATAGTATTGTTAATGTATTATTAGGTAGCCAATTTTCATGGCTATCATTTGGAACACCTTTGTGGTTTACGAAAATCTCGTTCCGAACGTCAAAAAGTAGCCAATAATTATGGTAGCTAATAATAATAGGACACCGGCACGCAATTATTGGGCACATTATTTCACCACAATGGAGTAAAGGTCAAATTGCATGTGTTAAATTTCCCTTGGAAATCTGCTGCTCAGATGACTGATTACACGATCAATAAAATGATTAACAAGATTTATTCTAAAATGCTCTTGGATGATTTCTGCTGCCACGTTTGCTGTATGTCTTTGTCGTGTCCTGATCGACCAATCCGAGATTTGTAGTGTTGTTCAGATGATTTCTGCTGCCACGTTTGCTGTATGTCTTTGTCGTGTCCTGATCGACCAATCCGAGATTTGTAGTGTTGTTCAGATGATTTCTGCTGCCACGTTTGCTGTATATCTTTGTCGTGTCCTGATCGATCAATCCTAGATTTGTAGTGTTGTTCAGATGATTTCTGCTGCCACGTTTGCTGTATGTCTTTGTCGTGTCCTGATCGACCAATCCTAGATTTGTAGTGTTGTTCAGATGATTTCTGCTGCCACGTTTGCTGTATGTCTTTGTCGTGTCCTGATCGATCAATCCTAGATTTGTAGTGTTGTTCAGATGATTTCTGCTGCCACGTTTGCTGTATGTCTTTGTCGTGTCCTGATCGATCAATCCTAGATTTGTAGTGTTGTTCAGATAGGTCACACATCTCTAATTATGCAAATATTGCTAGACCACTCGACAGAAACAATCAAAACTTTCACAGACCTTTCAACAAAAGGTTGCATGTGTGTATATACACACCATGTAGTTGGTTTGTTTGAACATCAGTTGTTGAAAATAAGCTCCTATAAGGCACAAATATTACACTGACCAAGTCGGAATACTTGTTTAATCCGGAAAATGTGCAGTCCCGTTAAATTTGTTCACTCTTTGCCGAAAAAATGTCGAAACACAAACGCAAGCAATAGGGAATTATGTGTCATTTGTCAAATAACACACCCGACAGTTTATCCTGCGCTACAGAGAAGGGAAGAGATACTCTGTTTGATGCGATCAACAAGCGACAAGATGATGCTTATCGTCGTCTGTATGATGAATTTAATTCTTTGAGCTCGGGTTCCTTTAAATGAAATAAAGTATCATAGGTCTTGTTATAAAGCCTATACAAGTAAAAGAAATTTACAACGGTTTGTCAGCGATGTTCCAGAATGTAGCAACACTAGTAATGACGCTTCAGTGTCTACTATGAAGACGCTTTCTAACGCCTTGCCACAAATAAACTGGGACTATTGTATTTTTTGTAGGCAAAAGGCTATCAAGAAAGATAGAAAACTTAAGCGCATTGAAAGTAGTGAACACGTCAAATACATTTTAAATGCCGCAATAGGTAAGATTGATTATGATTTGTTGAGCCTCTTGACCGTTGACGATGTCCAGGAAAAAGCGCAGTATCATTCGGTATGCATTACAAATTATTTGCTGAAGTGGAAAAAAGAACATAGTGCTGATAATTACTCTACAATTAAAAATGAGTCGGAACATGATATTGCATTCAAATTTTTTTTAGACATTTTGCACCATGACCTTTCTGAGAACAAGAAAGCGCTTACTATGTCTTCCTTGTTAGACAAATTTTGTTCCTGGCTTCCAGAGGGTTTATCGACAAAGTATTCTACTGCCAAATTACAGACAAGGCTTCAAAATCATTACGGCGATACTATTGTGATCGAAAGTCAAAAGGGACAAGGTCAATCGAATATAGTTTTCAGTAGTTCGATATCAGTTGCTGACGCTATTCGTGCCGTAAGTAAAATGAAATATCATGTTTTTATAACAAGTGTTTATTATTATTATTATTATTATTTAGTATCAATATATCTATATTAACATTTAGGAATATGCATGCATATACTAATTGTCATTACATGAAGGGAACAACATTTGAAAACAATTTGCCTTAAAAACCACATAGCACATAGAGACATAGAAGATGAATATCATTTTATTTAAGTATGCGAAAAATACGAAGATATAAGAAAAATGTATAGTAAAACTCAGTACCGGAGACATCCATCTGCTTTCAAATTGATCCAATTGTTGTCTGTTCATAATAAAACAGAGCTTAAAATAATATTGGAAAATTGACTACTGCTGAAAAAAAAATATCTGTAAAAGTGCCTCACTACTATAAACTCCCTCTAATTTATCTAAAATTTGCCAAGAGGTAGCATTCTCAGACAATGTCAAAAGTAGGTTCCTAGCTGGTCCCTTTAGGGAGAGTTACAAATCGACTGAAGAATAACAACATCCGAATAATCCCCCTCCCTAATGATACATTTCACTTCAAACTTCCACACTTTGAATGTGGTTTCACCCTTCTAGTCCCCTGAAATTGTTGGGATTCTGGGTCTCTGAATAGTTGACGACTGATTATTTGACGTGTTCAATGCGCCAAACAAAGTTTTAGCAGTGGCTAAACTACTTTTTCTAGAAGGTGTTGGGGGTGGTATCTTGCCAAGATCTATATCTAATTTTGACGGGGGTGGTGGTCTTCTAATATATAGAAAAATATTACCAACTGAGAAAAACACAATACAAACTAAGAAAAATATTCAACAATTCAATATTTTTTTTTCAAATGAAATATGTTCTTTGTCAATACAAATTATTTTATTAATAATACTGTTATATAAAGTTTTTTTTTATGTCGATTTCGTCAAGTGGCAGTAATTGTTCGGTCTACATGTACGTAGAGCGGATCAATAAATACAATGACAGGTATGCACAATACACAAGAAAAGTTCCATATTTAAATTCTTGGAACTTTTCTGACCCAATCGTTGAAGTTAATGCATTGGTACGTCACTTCCGTCAGCCGTGGGTCCTTATACGAAAAATTTGGCAATAAATGTGTGAAAATCTTAAAATTCTGGAGAACTGAGCTATCGTATGCACAAAACAAAAAACAGGGGCAAAAAGATGCGTCTTTTAGGAATGGATACATGTCCTAGTTTGAATGACATAATGGAAATAAGGTGCAATAAATGTACTCGAAGCGAGCAGGGGTACGATTTTCAAACCTGCCGAGTTGCATGCCTTGTGGATTATTAGTATATATATAGGATCGACACATGCAATTTGATGTTAACATAAGATTGTATGAATATTGACACGAATAAGTTAAAATAAGGAAAAAGAGATGAAATAATAAAGAAATAAAGAAATTTTATTGAAAATAAATTTATCAACAGAAAGTTAGAAAAAGGGGGTGGTAAGTCCGTGCCACGAGCGCCTGTGGCAAATACATAAATAAACTTGTACCACAACTAGTTGACACACGTTGACCTCTACAAGTATGCTGAAGGTCATACACAACTGATATCGATCCTATGAATGATGATACGGACGCTTACTTTCCATCAAAACGTTATAACATGTTGTTTGTCGATGATAATTAAAGATAAAATAATTCGTACATGTCGTAGGGCCAAACTAATGATGAAATATTATCGAAATTTCCAATTAAAGGTGAAAATAAGACACATATCGATGAGCCAAGCTAATGCTGAACGGACAAGTAAATTTTATAAATTTATGCAGAAAAGGGCATCTCGTTGGAGCCTCCTTTGTCGCCGGGGAATTGATACATGGCTATATAACTTTTCCTCATATATGGCGACGAATGAAAATATTAAATACTCCCCATATTTATTCTGCAAATACAGCTTTGGGTTTAACCAACAGCTAGTGTCAACGCCTTATTACAGAATGACGATACACAGGTATACAACTGGATTTGGCGGGAAAACACAAGTACATGCAGGAAAGGTGTGTTCGATATATTAATAGTGCAACGGTACATGTCATCGTCAACAGTCAATATGAATGATGAATGAGATTAATGAGATGAATAGATAAATTCAGTATTTAATGCAACAAATATTCAAACAACATATAAAACATTTAATACAAAAATATCTGCTGTGACAGGTGCACGATTCCGGTGTCGTAAAATTTTTAGCTACCCATGAAAATTAGCTACATCCAACTTCCGGTAGCTAATTTTCATACGGCGGAGCGATAAAAATTAGCTACCTATGAAAATTAGCTACTTGTAGCATAAACTTATAGGATTTGTCTCCCTTATTATGCTTACCAAAATACAAATTGTGTATTTCCAATGGAGGGACAAAATGAAAAACTTCATGTACATAAACTGGAAAAGAGTTACTGATTGACAAAGAGAGACATATAGATCTACACAATATAAAATAAAATAAACAATAGATATTAGTGGTTTTCATAGTTGAAAAACAAGATGCTACCTATATGGCTGTATAGCATGTGCACTGGTGTTAAACTGATGTTCGTAACTGGAGTTACCTACATACCAACATGGCGGATACGGAAAGTGGTAAATTAGAATATCCTTGTTTTCTTTTTATCAGTAGTGTTTATTAGTAAATCCATACGGTATGATTACAGGTGGGAATATTAGACACTCGAATACATACATAAAAATGACGAAACTCTTATGAGAACATTGAAATCGTAACTTGAAAAAAATTGTCCATAACTGCAGATTTCCATAACTGTTAAATAATAAGAACGTGTTTAATTGCTCGTTAAGAAACAGTTTGAAAGATTGAATCTAGTTTCTGCATGACTGATCAAATGATGGTCTTTCATAAATTTATTTTTTGGTTTTGGTTTTAAGTAGATTTTATTGGTCCTCTCTCGTGATCAAATATGCAATAGTTTGTGGTGTATGTTTTAGTTTCGTCTACATCAAACCAATGTCTGTTCGTTCGATTACAATTCAGGGTCGCATACATGTACAGTATTCTACCTTTCTCACATTTTTAGGATGTTGATTTGTTTTAGCGTCACATGCGACTTATTGACAGTTGAAGACTTGTTGATCCATGAAACATCGTAATCATGTCAATGTAAACAATTATAGACTTGCTACAATAAGCCCCTTTCTAACCTATTTGTATCTTGTGCGTACCCCTTTAATAAGTTTGCTGCTGAAAGCAATGTATCTGTACTAAATACATATTGATAAATTGTAGGAAATCTATGTGTATAATTATATTTAACATGGGTGAAGGAAATTCATGTATGCGATCCTGATTTAAAAGACTATTGATATTAAACTAATTCGTTTATATACCATCAAGACTGTTCAGATTAACGTCCTGTCAATTTCAATGCATCAACACCATCTCAAGTAAATAAACTGGGTTCCTTTAAAAAAAAAAGTCATTAGAACTGAGGACAGGGGACTCCTAACATATTTACTTGAACATGTCGATTTTATGTTTTCTTTGTTACATGTTTATTTGTTGTGATTAAGTTACAAACTATCTTTTTTCAATTTACCATCGTGATGTATCACTGATTTTTACAGCTAATATGAGTAGGCACGGCCTATAGAGAGGACGGAAGTATTTGAAATTAAATAATGCTAAAAATACCTTTATATCCCCTATGACATCCACTGAAAAGTTACGAGAAAAAAGTATGGAATCTTTTATTGTTGGATTAAGGACAGTGCAAACATTGAAGGCTAACTTGTTCTAGTACGTGGGTGGTATCAACCATTAAATTTAAAAGGGGGTAGTAGACGCCGGCGTCTGTAAAATGAAAGTATGGTCTTTTAAGTCATAAGAAAAGAGTTTTATTACGCAAATATCAATTACTACAACCAACATACATAAGTAATATTGGACTATACCATGCTATGTACAGCCGATACATGCTCATGAAGTGTAAATGATGAATGACGTACGGTCAGGGCCGTCTTTTCAGCTATATAGGCCCCGGACAAAGCAGTGCACTGAGGCCCCTATCTATTCAAACACTCACAGAAATAAAACTGTAAATGGTCGATAAAATTAAACATATATTTCTTGTATTGGTACTTCCAACAAAATCAGTGTTTAAACATTAAAAATCATGCCGTATACAACATACATAGATTAGTATGGGATTCATTTGCTCGTGGGGACACCGCGCCCATTGGGCCCATACATAAGACCGCACTGCGTACGGTTACTGTGATACTGATCATCTTCATTTCGACATTTTGAAGTATATATATTTCGGCCAATATTATGCTAGCTCCAAGTGAACAAAATAATTCTTAATTTTAAAAGAATGATATAGGCACCGCTCCATCAGACATGTCTCTGCTTTCACATACAAAATATTTATATATATTAAGGCAATATTCAGTTTCTAAATCATACTCTTTGAAATTATCTGTGACAAAATTATACAGAGAATATATTCCTTCTTGTGTAATTATTACCTTTTAAAGTTTCAACAACAAGCTGGTTAATAATTTTATAGCATTTATTTGAGAAAGACTGAGTTTAATAAATATTAGCAGATATATATATACTGTAGTATGAACGGCATAATAAATAGTTATATCAATAAAATTCATTGTGTCTTACTATTCTAAACCATTTTCGGCAGATGTTGGTACTATTCAAATATTTTGTAGGATCAGACAGACGAAAAATCTTTCAAAACCTTTGTTACATAAATTATTTCTTAAATTTACCGTATATGTCCTATTAGAATAGAAATAATTTTATGTCGACATTGTCATCTTTGCGTGTGAGTTGTGACCCAAATACGATTCCAATCCTGTCCTTGACTTGTTGCAACGTAAACTATGACGTGATTAAAAATATTAACATGGCGATGAATGGTGGCAAGATTCGTTTTTATTTACGCATTTATTGTAGAACTTTAGGAATATTGTGGTACAAATAATCTTGGATAATTAGACAGGAATTCTGTTTGGATTTCTTTTAAACTGGTAAGTCATGCATAACGAAATGGCAATAATCTGGAGTTCGACAGTCAAAATGCAGTTCGGCGTGACATAAAATGTCCATACGACAAAATATGACCAGAGTTTAAGAAATATTTGCGCAGATAATGTTACCCATATTAAAATCTCCAGCAAACTTACACCTTCCATAAATTATTTCTATTCTAATAGGACATATACGGTAAATTTAAGAAATAATTTATGGAAGGGGTAAGTTTGTTGGAGATTTTAATATGGGTAAGTCCTAATAAATCGGGGATTGTGATACCCTTTTGTTTACAAAGCCAAAACAGCACGTCATATTAGAATTTGATTTTTTGTTTACATGGGAATGAAAATACAAGATTTTATTTCACAAAAACAAAACAAAATAGCTATTATTTAAATCTTTTTCATGAAAGTATTTACTTTCGTATCTATGTTGGCTTTCCACATCCGGGTTTAAATGTCAGCCCCAACATTTTTAGTCCCGCGTTTTTTTTAGTCTCGACCGACGCGAGAAATAGTCCATCAGTATGTAGTGATCTACCTATGTGGTCTACCGTAATGAGGACTACCGTCCTCTATTACTTCATATGCAATGCTATATATATATATATACAAAATGTATGTATATCTGGTATTATTTTATTCATAACATTTGTTGGAATGTCAAAAACATTTTATACAGTAATTTTATGATAATCTACCGGTTGTGCAAAGTACTTTCATTTACGTGAGGCATAACACTATCTAGTACCATTTGATTCTGAATATTGAAGACGCTTAGTCAACAATTGAATGATAAGCTACCCACTTGAAAATATATCTCTACTTTTTTCTACAGAAAATAAAGATACAATAAAACATGTTGAGTCTCTATGTACTTCTACTGAGGAACTTGAGATATCATTCTTTTTCACAATTCACAGCATCTACCACTCCGGCGCACATGAGTTCATCCTTTTTTTATTTGGCTTCGTGTTGCTTAATCTTTAGTTTTCTATGCAATATTTTGTAGATTATTGTGCGTCTGTTTGTCTTCCCTTCTTTAATACAAGATTTATAGTTAAACATGTAAGAAAAAACTAACTACTGAGTGTTATGGAAGAAACGGCCACAGTTTTATAACGAAAACAAGATCTGGCAAGAAGAAACAAACCGCCGATAATTTGAAGTTTTGGCAAGTCTGCGCTTCATTGGTAACAATGAAAGCATAATAACCTCAATGGAAATAGAGAGCTATAGGGACACGAACCCTGATATGCAAGCAGTGCCGTCTAAAGCATGGGTACTATTTGCAGTTGCCCGAGTGCCCCGACGATTTGAATTGATTTTTTGGTGTTTTAACGCCACTTTCAACAATATTTCAGCTATATCATGGCGACCAGTTTTAGTGGTGGAGGAAGCCGGAGTACCCGGAGAGAACCACCGACCTTGGGCAAGCAACTGGTAAATTTTATCACTTGCGGCTGCGAGTCAAGTGCATCCTTTTTGTAATTTACAAAGCCGGGCGCGAACCCTCGCCGTATTGGTGATAGGCTTGTATGAGTTGTTAGATCCAACGACCCAACTCTAGGTATGTTGTGTATGGCATGTTATTTAATGTTTAAACAGTGAGTTTATTGGACGTACCAATACAATAAATATACGATTAATTTTATCGACCAATTACATTTTTATTCCTGTGAGTGGTTGTGTAGGTAGGGTCCCAGTGCACTGTTTTGCCTGGGGGTCTATAGTGCTGTTAAGACGGTATTGCACAGCTTTGATGTGGATGAAGTCCTATTTGAATGACCGAACTCGACGTGTCGCTGTTGATTCGGTAGTGTCAAATGCAATGCATCTTCAATGTGGCGTGCTGCAAAGTTCTGTCTTAGGGCCCAGATTGTACTGTATTTTTGCAAAACCAATCAGTGAAATTTGCAGACGCCATAATTTTCGTCATCAGAGTTATGTCGATGACACTCAAGTGTACAAAAATGTACCTTGTAATCAAACCACTTGATAACTGGAAAAATATATCCAGACGCCTGGAGACTTGTTTATCAGACGTTAATGTGTGGATGAGCTTAACTATGTTCAGATTAAACCAAGACAACACATAGCTTATTGTATTTGCACGAAACACCGTGAGAAGGAATTTTCAGAATGTTTTCTGTCTTTCGACGAACTATAGTAATCAATGCTTCATTTGTTAAAAACCTCGGCATATTTTTCGACAGGACATTATGCATGCAAAAACAATCAAATGCAATTACAAAGTCATGCTACTTTCAAATTCGCAATATCGGACGTAATCGATCGTACACCACAGAAGATGCGTGCAAAACATTAGTTTGCTCGCTTATAACGTCACGTTTCAGGGGCGGATCCAGGATTTCAAGTTAGGGGGGGGGGGCGCACTAACAAAAATTGCGCCGAGCGGAGGGAGGCGCGAAAATTGATGGGGTATTTCGTGTGAAAAATCACGATGTTACGCCATCAAATCATATTTTTTCCAATTGTGGAGGAAGGCGCGAAATTTGTTGGGGTATTTCGTGTGAAAAATCACGATTTTACGCCAAAAAATCATATCCTCCCTGGATCGGCCCCTGCGTTTGGACTATGGCAACGCTTTGTTGTATAGAGTAAATACCCAACATAATCTCGAAGCTACAGCGTGTTCAAAATACAGTAGTTAGATTGATAACCCGTGGCAAGAAACATGATCACATTACATCAGTTATCATGTCTCTTCACTGGCTTCCGGTGCAGTATCGTCTCCAATGCAAATTATTATTATAAACTTTCAAAGTTCTTCATGGCCAAGCTCCGATATATCTTAGGGAACTTGTCAGTTTTTATCAACCATAAAGGTCGCTACGGTAAGAGAACGCCATGATGATTCAACAACCACGTGTAAGGACAAAAACTTATGGTGATAAACGATTTGACAAGACAGCTTCCACATTTTGGAATAACCTGCCTAGTGAAACCCGAAATGAACAGTCCCTTGAAATTTTTAAGAAAAATGTTAAAACTTATCTTTTTAGAATTGCTTATTTATGATTTTATTTAATCTTCCTACGGTGACAGTTTTACATGTTTTCTAAGAACTTCTAAATTTGTATTTATCATTCCCCCTGTGTAATGTGTGTTAAAATTGTTTTATCTCTCTTTTACCTGTCTATTCACCTGACAAAGATTCTGTCTGCAGTAAAAGAGGGATAACTGTTTACTCGCGTAGTGGCATAAATCACATGTGGATTTTGAAAAACTCTAAAGATCTTTTGGATAACCTGAAATCAAGATCTTTCTCTCAGGTATCCTCCATCAAAACATTTGATTTTTCAACTCTATATACCACCCTACCGCATGACAAATTAAAAACCCGCTTAAAAGAAACAATTCATAAAGCTTTTAGTCATAGAAACTATGGCTCAAAATTTGTTGTGTTAGGCTACAATTCCACATATTTTTCAAACAAAATTCAAAAAGGTAAAACATGCTATTCCGAGGAACAAGTGATCAGTATGCTGGAGTTCCTCATCGATAACATATTTGTCTCCTTTGGAGGGACACTGTTTCAGCAGGTCGTCGCCATACCAATGGGTACGAATTGTGCCCCTCTTCTAGCCGATTTATTTTTATACTCATATGAATCGGAGTTTCTTCAAAAGCTTGTAAAAGATAAGAAGATTCATGAGGCTAGAGCCTTTAATTTCACATACAGGTATATTGATGACGTTTTATCTATCAATAATTCTAGATTTGCAGAATTTCTTCCATTGGTATATCCTCCAGAGCTGGAAGTTAAAGAGACCACCAATACAGCTTCGTCCGCATCATTTTTGGATTTATACCTCGAATTTGACGACAGTGGTCAACTCAGTACTAAAATTTATGATAAGCGGGACGACTTCAATTTTAAAATCATAAATTTTCCAAACATGTGCAGCAATATACCAGCTTCTCCTGCATATGGTGTTTACATCTCGCAATTGATTCGCTATGCAAGGGCCAGTAGCAATTATTCTGATTTCCTGAAACGTCATCTTCATCTGAGAAACAGGCTACTGGACCAGGGCTATGAAAAGATTCGCCTTATTCGATCTCTTAAAAAGTTTTTGGCGCCTTAAAATCTGATTCAACCCACCATTTCTTTAGAAATGCCTGTACCAAGTCAGGGTCATTACGGTTTTCACAGTTTTCCGGTTGTTGACTGATTTAGTCTGTTTATATAATTATGAGTTTTGACTTTCCCTTTGTAAGATTGTGCGAATAATGACAAAAGGATCAGACACAAGTTTTTCAACTTGGCATTGTCTTCTCCATATACACATAATATACAATATACAATTATGGCTTTCATGATAATGTAATATCCAAAATTATTAAATCGAGTAAAGGGTTATTTCCCCAAGGTCCGTAAGACCGAGGGAAATAACCCTTTCGAGATTTAATTATTTTGGATATTACATTATCATGAAAGACATAATTGATACTGAACAAAACAATTAAATATTTTATCGACGTGCAAAAGCGGGCCAAATTTTTAGGGGTTATTTCGTCACACGCACAGATACCCAAACCGATATTTTTTCCTACGTGCACATTGCAACGGGAAAAGGGGGTTATTTCTTTTCCCGTACAGAAAATACTGTTATTATTTTCCATCTAGTTTCTATAGTAAAGTATGATAATGTACAATATGATATGCATTATTATTACATAATTTCGCTAAAATTTTAACATGAAGACATGAAGCAATAAATGTAGCAATAAAGCAGAATGCGACAATGGAATACCATTAAAAGTAACCAATCAAACAGACCCGAGTGTAAAAAAACACTGGGACATAGATAGTAGCACGTGTTTTTAGTTATTGGATTAATAATACATTATTTCGCCAAAAGTAAGTACGTTTAGTTCACTTTGTGTATCATAATATTGTATTAAAGATGAGTTATCCATTATTGCATACTGTTGTAAACAAAACAAAAAATAAAATAAATAGAAATAAGCTTTCGAGGTCAGTCGCGAACGGTAAACAATTAAAACATCAAAACACCTTATCAAACAGTAGTCAATTTATGGTGAAACGACCTGTGACTTGAATGAATTTTAGAACTTGTATATTTTTTTCATCGTTGAGAATTTCATTGCCAAGTAATAAAGTAAGCTCATCTATTGGTAAATCATTGTTAATTTCTCGAATTCCTATAAGCAAAATATTTCTCTTTTAGTTAATTATTTTGTTGTTTTACGTATATTCTATGTTCAGTTTTATTGTACGATTTTGTTTACCATGTTAAGCGCTTAGAGTAATTTTAATTAGAGAATGCGCTATATAAATATTGTAAATAATAATAATAATTTATAACATTTCACACTATCGTAATGTGATGATAGGGCCATGTAATTTGTTATCACATCTTCCAAGTGACAACTCGACCATCTTTACTTGGTGTAGAGAATAACCATAAGTGTTGACTAGTGTTAGACCAATACTTGGTGCAGAGAATAACTATAATACTTCTAGGCCTAAAGATCTTATTTTGATTCTCTACAGAATGACAGAAATCTGACCTCATTAATATCATCAGCTGATTGTTCTTCTGGACATTGTCATTATTAATTGACACTAAAGTTTACCTCTTGGTATCATTTGTCTTTAACCAACAATGTCTACATTTTCCCATTTTTTTTCGTGAATGTCCGCTTAATAAATATCCAATTAACGATAAACGTGCGTGTATCAATCTCGCACTTGGCTCCATTCAAGAAAAGTATAGCAATCAGGGGCGTAGCTACCCCAAAATGAAGTGTACTCAAATCTGTATAAAAGTCTGGTGGAGCGTCACGAAGTGATCCCTCCCCCACCCTTGCAGAGGTGGCTTTACGGCAGGGGGTCTGGGGGCCGCTTAAGGCCCCTCGAAGCTCTGGGGTAAATGGTGCAAAACCTGCATTCTTGCAATTTCCTGGCACTAAAAATGATCCCACGGAAACCCAATTTTCATGAGCAACAAGTCAACTTTTGAACATAAATTTTGAGAAATAAAATATTAAGTAGAGCAATATAATACAAATATGTAGTTGACTTAGAAATTTTATTTTGTCAAATGTGTAGTGGGGTAAGCTTGATTTGGAATCGAATACAATTAACCTATGGGCCAAAGAATCTACACGGTACACAGTAGACACTATCTTGAGTTTTTGAATATTTCATCCAAGTGTTTTCAAGAAACCACTTAGCCTTTGCTCTCCTTGTAGAATTCGAGATTACCCTGAACAAATATTAGCTAGTCTTCACTATTTTTACGCAAATTTTATTTCAAAGGAACATTTCTCGAATAGAAATAATTTATACTCTCTGTCAATGGTATGATAATGTATAAACATGATAAACTGTAATCTCAATCAATTCGAAACTATGTCGATGTGCACCGGCTGTACAGACTGGAAAATGCAAATTCCACCCGCGTTAAACCAATAGTTTTTTTTCTTATTCCGGTTCGTTCCATATGATACGTATCCAGGTTATCAGAAGATTTTAAAAGTTTACTAAAAGTAAATTAATATCAATATGCTTCCAATAACGTTAACGATTCCATGTGCTATTTGTTCTTGGGTGTGCGTTGTAGTTTTTCTTTAAAAAGAAATACGATTAGTTTGTTTGTTCAAGCAAAATAAAAAAAAATCATACCTTAACAACAAATCCCCCACCCCAAACTCCATTCCTAAAATACGTGCACGACCATCGAACGGCATTGCAGTTATATAACACACACCGTTCTATGCTGATTCCGTAAATGATAAGCGTAGATTCCGGAATTGAATATAGGTACATAAAAAGTAATTATTAACATGTTTGTATTTGTTTGAATTTGATTTAATTTATTAATTTAGTTTTATTCTACCTTATGTCCTAGATTTACCATGTTTTCATTTTTGTCAAAATTTTCAATGTGTACGCAACTGCGTTTTTGCGTACGGGTTGCTACGCGCCTGGCAATCCATGAAATCACAAACTGAACACATAAACATCCATAATTTCTATCTTATTTCAGAAATGTTTACAATTTATTTACCTTTTCATACTGCAAGAGATTTAGCATTGAATTTATGTTATTATCAAGTGAGTATAAATTAACTAACTGTATACATGCCCTACAGCAAAGTAAAGACAGTATACATGTATACCTATTAATAAAATAATTACTGCCCTTATTTAGAAATAGCATACTACCGTATTTGTAATCCTAGACATATCAGAATCGAAATAAATCATGGAAGCATGAATGTGTTTTGAGTTTTAACATTGGTTGGCGGATATTAGTAAATTTTATCCCTCGCCTCTGGGCAAACTTCTGATGTTTATGCTTATGTTTGAATGGTGCAAGGTACATTGTATATTTTATTTTCATGGATAACACTTTGAAACTCGTGTCCTATATTGAACAGATGTAAGGTAACTTATTTTCATGGAACACTTCATGACTCCTATTCCATGCAATAAAGAAAGGTCAGGTAGCTAATTTTCATGAACCATGCAACGAAGGAATGCGAGGTAGCTAATTTTCATGGGCAAGCTTCTGGTGCTTATGCTTATGTTTGAATGGTGCAAGGTAGTTTATTTTCATGGATAACACTTTGACACCCGTGGCATACATTGAACAGATGTAAGGTAGCTTATTCTTATAGGAAACGTCATGACTCCTATCCAATGCAACGAAGGAATGCGAGCTAATTTTCATGAACAAGCTTCAGATGCTTATGCTTATGTTTGAATGGTGCAAGGTATTTTATTTTCATGGATAACACTTTGACACCTGTGTCATACATTGAACAGATGTAAGGTAGCTTATTTTTATAGAAAACGTCATGACTCCTATCCCATGCAACATAGAAATGCGAGCTAATTTTCATGGACAAGCTTCTGATGCTTATGTTTATGTTTGAATGGTGCAACGTATTTTATTTTCATGGATAACACTTTGAAACCTGTGTCATACTTTGAACGGGTGTAAGGTAGCTTATTTTCATGAAAAACGCCACGAGTCCTATCCCATGCAACAAAGGAATGTGAGGTAGCTAATTTTGATGGGCAATCTTCTGATGCTTATGCTTATGTTTGAATGGTGCAAAGTATTTTATTTTCATGGATAACACTTTGAAACCTGTGTCATACTTTGAACAGATGCAAGGTAGCTTATTTTCATGGAAAACGTCATGACTCCTATCCCATGCAACGAAGGAATGTCAGGTAGCTAATTTTCACGGGCAAGCTTCTGATGCTTATGTTTATGTTTGAATGGTGCAAAGTATTTTATTTTCATGGATAACACTTTGAAACCTGCGTCATACATTGAACAGATGTAAGGTAGCATATTTTCCTGGAAAACCTCATGACTCCTATTCCATGCAATGAAGAAAGGTCGAGTAGCTAATTTTCATGTACAAGCTTCAGATGCTTACGCTTATGTTTGAATGGTGCAAGGTAATTTATTTTCATGGATAACACTTTGAAACCTATGTCATACACTGGACAGATGAAAGGTAGCATATATTCATGGAAAACTTCATGACTTCTATCTCATACAATGAAGGAATTATGCTGACTACGAGTCAACTAGTCTTTGCCTTTATTCTTTTACGCCATGTGCCAATATAAATTTTATTGTCTTTGGTTTGATCAGATCGTTGATCGAAACCACGATCTACCGCACATGATGCGAGTACTCTTAACTATTTCACCACAGGAGCGTTATTGCTTGCTATAACTAAGCGTCTTATTTCTTTGGAATAGATATACACATTTTTGTATAATATATGCAAAGCAGAAAATGCATTATGTACAGATAAATAATATGGTGATTGATATATAGAAACTTGTTCATGTCATATAAATATATATTTTTCTAAAATATTGTTAGACTTGAATTTATTTATATTTTATATTTTCATTCAGATTTTGCTCCATGTAAAAAAGGATTTATATATATATAGGGAGTGGATGTGGTCGAGTGGTCTAGGACGATGGAAGTAAGGCTAAGCGAATGGTGCTGCAGTGTATCAATGGTGTGAGTTCAAATCCCGTCGAGGGAAGAAAATAAATTTGACAGCTCTAAAAATCTAATTCTAACACTGTTTGGTTTAATTTTCAGACACATATATATACAATATTTACAATATTTTTTATTCCAATTAGGGTCCCTCAAGGGGCAATAACAAATATACATTCATAATTATATCAACAGTTACAACAATACAGAATGGAGATATATGTTTTTAAACAAGACAATTCTTAACTATTTAAATGATATGTTACAAAAAATATATAAATAAATAAATAAATAGGCCGTGTTCGGCAGCACGACCCGAGGAGAGGCAATGAGTAATGTATAGTTGCAGTGTATCATATGGTTGAAGAATGGACTACATGTATGCGATTACTTAGCTGGAGGAGACACCAGGGGACGATGCTTAAGAATTGTGTTTTGATTCTCCCCGTGTCTGATCCAGCAAAGCAAGCGGTTCAAGTAGTAAAACATCATGTGTTTGATGAAATATATATATAAATCCTTGATGTAAATGAATAAATAGGAGTTTGCTATCCATTTCGGGGATAAATCTATCTAATTAAATAGATTTCCTCGCCTACATCCACACCCCCCCTTTTTTCGTTCAAAAATACTAATTACCAAGAATCTATCAAAACATGGTAAAAGGGGAATAACTGGAATAGTATTGTTAATGTATTATTAGGTAGCCAATTTTCATGGCTATCATTTGGAACACCTTTGTGGTTTACGAAAATCTCGTTCCGAACGTCAAAAAGTAGCCAATAATTATGGTAGCTAATAATAATAGGACACCGGCACGCAATTATTGGGCACATTATTTCACCACAATGGAGTAAAGGTCAAATTGCATGTGTTAAATTTCCCTTGGAAATCTGCTGCTCAGATGACTGATTACACGATCAATAAAATGATTAACAAGATTTATTCTAAAATGCTCTTGGATGATTTCTGCTGCCACGTTTGCTGTATGTCTTTGTCGTGTCCTGATCGACCAATCCGAGATTTGTAGTGTTGTTCAGATGATTTCTGCTGCCACGTTTGCTGTATGTCTTTGTCGTGTCCTGATCGACCAATCCTAGATTTGTAGTGTTGTTCAGATGATTTCTGCTGCCACGTTTGCTGTATATCTTTGTCGTGTCCTGATCGATCAATCCTAGATTTGTAGTGTTGTTCAGATGATTTCTGCTGCCACGTTTGCTGTATGTCTTTGTCGTGTCCTGATCGACCAATCCTAGATTTGTAGTGTTGTTCAGATGATTTCTGCTGCCACGTTTGCTGTATGTCTTTGTCGTGTCCTGATCGATCAATCCTAGATTTGTAGTGTTGTTCAGATGATTTCTGCTGCCACGTTTGCTGTATGTCTTTGTCGTGTCCTGATCGATCAATCCTAGATTTGTAGTGTTGTTCAGATAGGTCACACATCTCTAATTATGCAAATATTGCTAGACCACTCGACAGAAACAATCAAAACTTTCACAGACCTTTCAACAAAAGGTTGCATGTGTGTATATACACACCATGTAGTTGGTTTGTTTGAACATCAGTTGTTGAAAATAAGCTCCTATAAGGCACAAATATTACACTGACCAAGTCGGAATACTTGTTTAATCCGGAAAATGTGCAGTCCCGTTAAATTTGTTCACTCTTTGCCGAAAAAATGTCGAAACACAAACGCAAGCAATAGGGAATTATGTGTCATTTGTCAAATAACACACCCGACAGTTTATCCTGCGCTACAGAGAAGGGAAGAGATACTCTGTTTGATGCGATCAACAAGCGACAAGATGATGCTTATCGTCGTCTGTATGATGAATTTAATTCTTTGAGCTCGGGTTCCTTTAAATGAAATAAAGTATCATAGGTCTTGTTATAAAGCCTATACAAGTAAAAGAAATTTACAACGGTTTGTCAGCGATGTTCCAGAATGTAGCAACACTAGTAATGACGCTTCAGTGTCTACTATGAAGACGCGTTCTAACGCCTTGCCACAAATAAACTGGGACTATTGTATTTTTTGTAGGCAAAAGGCTATCAAGAAAGATAGAAAACTTAAGCGCATTGAAAGTAGTGAACACGTCAAATACATTTTAAATGCCGTAATAGGTAAGATTGATTATGATTTGTTGAGCCTCTTGACCGTTGACGATGTCCAGGAAAAAGCGCAGTATCATTCGGTATGCATTACAAATTATTTGCTGAAGTGGAAAAAAGAACATAGTGCTGATAATTACTCTACAATTAAAAATGAGTCGGAACATGATATTGCATTCAAATTTTTTTTAGACATTTTGCACCATGACCTTTCTGAGAACAAGAAAGCGTTTACTATGTCTTCCTTGTTCGACAAATTTTGTTCCTGGCTTCCAGAGGGTTTATCGACAAAGTATTCTACTGCCAAATTACAGACAAGGCTTCAAATCATTACGGCGATACTATTGTGATCGAAAGTCAAAAGGGACAAGGTCAATCGAATATAGTTTTCAGTAGTTCGATATCAGTTGCTGACGCTATTCGTGCCGTAAGTAAGTTGAAAGCAGACCTCAAGGTTTCAGAGGTAGAAGCTTCTTTCGTAGATGTCCCTGATATGCAGGAAGATCAGATTCTTCATGATGCTGCGAAGGTATTACGTGGCTATTTACATGCAGTCGAAATTTTCAAAGATTTCTATCCTTCTCAATCTGATCTTTCTCATCATAGATCATTACAATTCATTCCGCCTTCTCTTATGACCTTCCTTTCATGGTTGGTTGATGACAATTGTTTTCATATTGAAAGTGACAACAACGCGTGATCACACGATAAAGCTAGGAAAAGTATTGCTGTAGCCGAAATGATAATATCGTTGCACAAAAATAACTTCACTCCATTTAATTTGGGATGTAGTAACAAACTAGTTATTTTCATTTTTTTGTCTTTTCAATACTTAAAATTGAGATATGGACTTTGTCATTTTTTTGGTGTGAAATCTTCTTAGATGCTTGTTCTTGTTTTCGTAATTTTTTCCTTGTTTCTCTATAAATTTGTTCCAAACTTTCCAGAAAAGATATACATTTATTGAATTATTCCTATGTATAATTCTAATAAATTTCAATGACTTGCGGTGAAAATATACGTGTATTAATATCGATTTGTGAATTTGGTCCCCCCTTTTGAATTAGGCGCATATTTCAGTTATGTTTTTAAAGTCAGACTTCTGTAACCGCAACAATCTCACTTTCAATGCCTGTCTCAACCATATGTATGAAGTACGTTAAGCAGTGGCGAATACTAGTTAAGATATTTCGGATAATGTATGAAAAAATGAAAATGTCTTCGTTCTTAGATTTGACCTTTGACTCCGGATATAGAAAATCTGCACCATACTAGAATGCGACGACATGCCTAAATCGATGCAAAATTTCTTTTTCTTCAAAATAATATCCAATGCAGCCGTGTGGTATTTCGGTCCATTAAATTTTCCATTTTACCTTGATTGTCACTGCACTATAAGTAATAGTTACCGACTGAGATCGAGGTGTTCAAGCTAGATGAACACATGAGCCCGTGCAAATTGTGCGCCGAGACCGGGTAGCGGTCGAGGTGCTCAAAGCACGGGCGAAGGTGTTTATCTACCTTGAACCCGAGATCGAAGTCGGTAACTGACTTACACTCTAGTGATATTGTTTATTTTAATTTAATATTACAAGTCCACAACTTGCACGATGACTGCACTTTAACCTCAGTAAGCACGATTCCTGTGTAAATTAAATTCGTTTTAAATTTGGAGAAAAGACGATTTATTCATATTCGCAAATCATTTTTGGATGAAGACGGTGTTTGACACTATATTTTAAAAAGTTTGAATTAACATTCAAGTTCCAATGAAGCCACAGCTTTTACAGGTTTTTTAAAATTATTTTTGTTTTATTTGTGTGTGTAAGGTAACATGATCTCATTTTGTGGTGTATATTTTAATAATTTTACTCTTTGTCATTGTTACGCACTTGTTATATTATTTATTGGTATGTATTGTATAACTTTTGGAAATATTTATTGTCAAAATAGCCGCACGTGCGTTAGTCCCAGACCACAGGCGCTCGTGGCACGGACCACCCCCCTTTTTTCTAACTTTCTGTTTGCAAATTTATTTTCAATAATATTTCTTTATTATTTGATCTTTTCTTCCTTATTTTAACTTGTTCGTGTCAATATTCATACAATCTTATGCTAACATCAAATTGCATGTGTCGACCCTATATAGATACCAATAATCCACCGTCCAAGGCATGCAACTCGGCAGGTTTAAAAATCGTACCCCTGCTCGCTTCGAGTACATTTATTGCACCTTATTTCCATTATGTTATTCAAGCTAGGACATTTATCCATTCCTAAAAGACGCATCTTTTTGCCCCTGTTTTTGTTTTGTGCATACGATAGCTCAGTTCACCAGAATTTAAAGATTTTCACATATTTATTGCCAAATTTTTCGTATAAGGACCCACGGCTGACGGAAGTGACGTACCACTGCATTAACTTCAACGATAGGGTTAGAAAAGTTCAAAAAATTTAAATATGGAACTTTTCTGACCCTAAACTTTTATTGTAAATAAGATACTTACTCGTTGAAGCATTTTATGACATTTTCCTGCTTTGGTCCTTTGGTTTTCTTGCCACCAAACACTTTTTTTAATAATTTACATGGACTATGTATATACATTGTCAAGTGTGTCAATAAAAAAATATAATAAAATTCAAAATTTCATATTATATAAAATTTGCTGAGACTTTTAACATGGGTTGGCGTGATGTTTGTATTTGATGTACAAATATCCTGGCAACCTATGTTAAAACTCAATATGTTTACAGTGGCATTTATTTCATAATCATTAATATATATCAAGTCAGTCGAGTCTATTTAATTTTTTTAAGCTATAAAGTGAATAGGCCAACCAGATTTAGTCACCGGTCGTGGGTAGATGTCTGAAAACCACAACACTATAGGTATCAGGACACACACTCACGTTAGTGATGTTAGACATTATAGTCAGAAATCATGTAGATCATCACCACTGGGCTTTCATTGCTCTGCAACTGCATCGGTGGTGTAATGGTTAGCAAGATTGCCTCGAGTTCGGTATATCGTGTGTTCGAATCCCGGTCGGGTGAAACCAAAGACAATAACATTGGCATTTGCTGCTTCTCCGCTAAGCACGTAACATTAAGAAGCAAGTGCAAAGACTGATTTGCTCGGAATTAGAATAATGTGTCAGAGTGGAGTGATGCGTCTTCCCGCGGAAGTTTGTTTCAGTGAGCTAGCACTATAAAAATACGATTAAGCGTGTTGGGCTAGTACAAAGCGGACATCATCGTCATCTGCTCGAATGTAGTCTTGTTTGTTCTTGCCATGAAAAATGGAAAAATGCTCATTTGGCGTGATCAAAAATAATCACTCAATCATTCCACTCCCCTGTATACACAGATGGCATATCACATTCGATAATCTTAGGCTACATAAATAAGATAATAAAAATGATAATTCGGTGGGTACGGTCGAGTATGTTCTGATTTCTATTGTATTCCTGTTGTATCTGAGAATTCTACATTATTCGAGTTGCAATAAAAACATGCATATCAAGAAGAGTTTGAAGATACAAAAGGGGTAATCAGAATCCGTAAATCAAGGAAGAACAGACAATACAATGACCAATAGAAAAAGTACTAAAGAACAAACAACGATCTACAAAACATACACATCAAACTAAAGATCGAGTAACACGAACCCCACTAAAAACCGGGGGTGAACTCAGGTGCTCCGGAAGGGTAAGCAGAGTGCTCACGATTCGGGAATGACATTCTGTACCTTCATTAGGTACGCTCAAAGTCAAATAATTAAAAAAAAAAAAAAATTTACGGCAAGAAAACCAAATGACCTTCACATGATAACCAAAGTACAAAAAATTCAGGTATGCTTCAAGGAAGAAATATCTCTGTACATGAGTACTTTTATGTCACGAGCGGACATAACTTTTAAAGATAAAAAATCCATTGTCGTCAAAGAGCTCCGATCGAAAATGTTTGGTCAACATCCGGGATATTTCCAAGCGGTATTTTTAATGCAGACACGGATAATTATCGTTAGTATCTATAAATATACTGTGTATATAATGTTTTGAATTATGATGCTTTATGATTGTTATTATTATTAATTTCATTTTTTGTCCAAATATAATTTATTTTTGCAGTGTAAGATTAGATTTTTTTTAAGTTATAAGGAATCCGGCTTCAAAATCATTACAATCAACTAAAATATCGCTATATCTTGCATTTACGAATGAATTAAATGTTACCCAAAAAGAAAAATATATTGATGAATGATTAATTTTACTTATAAATACTATTTTGTTGATGAAAATTCAATTAGTAACTAGTTATACCCTAAAACATGATGTCAACAGATGTTTTTGAAATCCGGCTTGGTCAAAATGTAAACATGTATACAATTTTGTTTATGCTTTTTGTGGCACTGACATCACGGTTGGTGCTCAATACGTTACACTCACTATAAGTAGCTGTCGAGGCGCATCAATTGAGTAGTGGGAGATTCTTTTCATAACCCAATATTTTAATTTTATACTCGTTGATAACGAAGTAAGTCACTCTGTGGAAATAACTTCATGGATACAATATTTAAGTTTCTTCACAGTATAATGTTTACATTAACATTACAGATAAGCAAATTAACAAAGGCTGTAGTATTGAATTCCTTTCCGCACGGACGATTTTGGCAGTTTGCATACAAAGAAAATGTTAGGTGTACTCGATTAATGCAACGATCGTTACAAGTTGTAATACGACAAATGTTCGTGCTTTGCTCACTGAAAATAGAGGCTCAGTGGTCTGAGTCTATGTCGTTCAACTTTCATTCTGCTTTGAGGAAACTTAATACAGACAGAACCTTCTATAGGTGCTTCCCACCAAAGTTCGGCTCATTTGGCTAAGCAGTTTCAGAGAAGAAGAATGTTAGAAATCGGCCAATCAGAAACAAGAATTGTCTGTGGCGACCATGGTTGTCAACGGATCGGGATGAAATGTGCAATCTGTATAGAAGACCTTCCATAGTTGCTTCCTACCAAGTTTCGGTTCATTTGGCTTAGCTGTTTTAGAGGAGAAGATTTTATAAAATCGGCCAATTAGAAACAATAATTGTCTGTGGAGACCATGTTTGTTAACGGATCGGGATGAAATGAACAATCTTTATAGAAGACCTTCCATAGTTGCTTCATACCAAGTTTCGGTTCATTTGGCTAAGAAGTTTTAGAGGAGAAGATTTTTTTAAAAATCTGCCAATCAGAAACAAGAATCGCCTGTGGCGACCATGTTTGTTAACGGATCGGGACGAAATGAGTAATCGTTACAGAGGACCTTCCATAGATGCTTCTTACTAAGTTTCACTTCATTTGGTTGAGGCGTTTCAGAGGAGAAGATTAAAATGTGAATAGTTAATGGACGACAGACGACGAACGAAAGACGACGGACGACGGGCGCCAAGTGATGGTAAAAGCTCACATTGCCTTTGGCAAGGTGAGCTAACAACAGTCATTGGGTAGATATGTCTCTCCACTCGGACACATTATTCTGATTCCGAGCCAACCAGTCTTTGCTCTTTCTCCTTAATGCTGCGTTCTTAGCGGAGAAGCAACAAATATCAATTTTATATTCTTTTGTTTGACAAGACCGCAGTTCGTACCCACACTCTATCGCACTCGAGGCGAGCACGCTAACCATTACGCTACCGATGCGGTTCCCTATTTTTATTTTATTTTAATCATTTTTTTAATCAACATTTCTTATTGTCCTTCAATATATTATTTGAAAACAAAAATTAATCCAAAACAATAAGAGTTACTTGATATCTATATAAACAGTGATAGTTCCTACTTTTGTTCAAACACTCTTTGAATATTGCAATAATCCAACTGCATAGTAAATAAAGAAAAAGAATTATAAGTTTTATACAAAATCATGATCATTCTGTCGAAGGTGACTTGGCGAATGCCAATTCTGCACAAACGGTTTTGTAATTCTTTCTTTTAATGTTATACAAAACATCCACATGTAAAATATTTTGACTATGTGCTGTTGTTTTTTTTCACAACTTTTATTCATTGAAGACAATTTTTTTTTTTTTTTTTTTGCAAGTCGAACATACCCTTGACAAGTGTTATAATGAACTTTAAATAAATTACAAAAAGGAAACATAATTGTGATATTGAGCTGTTTTCGCTATTCTTTAAATTTTTTACATAGACAAAACCGGTTCTACTGAAAAACAATTTTTGGGACCCAACCGGAAAGTAGTGGCTGACAGAGCCGGAACGAATGTACGTAAATAAGCATTGTGTTTTTTACTATAGTAAGTCTAAAACTTTCCATGGTGGCACGCCAGTGCAAACTATCATGTATATAAGCATTACAAAGGGTTTGTGTACTTTAATTACACATATAGACTACTTTTTATAGCTTTATTTGATGATTTCAATCTCATTATTAGCATTTTTCATTGTTTATGTCCATCATTTTATCTATATCTGAGTAATCTATGAAGATAACTACAGTAATATATAGGTAAAAACAAACAAAAATAATCTACCGATAACGACATCTTCTGGATTCAAGATATAATAAAACTACATGATCATAATACTTACTTTTTGTCGTCTCCTGTATGTCAAACATGCCTAATTGACTTGTACCGGAAGATGACAGAACAATTTCGACAGGAGCTCTTTGACGACAGTGAAATCAGTCAACCATAATAAAGTGCAGCACACATGCATTATATTTCTTTTTGTTGGTCATTTAAATCTGTGGGTAATCTGTCGTGAAGATTTGTTTACTACAATCATTATATATGATATCATGTATGCTTCAAGAGAACTTTTATGTCACGAGCGGATATTAACTTTTAAAGATACAAATTCAGTTAATCATATATAAAGTGTGGTACGCATGAATTGTATATCTTTTTTTGTCATTTAAATCTGTGGGTAATCTTTCGTAAAGCCACTGACTTTTATTCTATTCTGAAGCACAAGTAACTTTTATTCTATTCTCAAGCACAGACACCTTTTTTTAAAAGATGGATACCAAAATCGAGGAAATGGCGAAGTATAATGATTATGTGACAAACTTTGATCCTAAAGTATATATAGAAACATACTACTGTAAAATTGAGGGGCATATGTTTGTTCCGACCACACTGAAGTCACAGCACAAGATATATTCAACAGGTAATTGATTATTCTTCTTTTATGTTTATTACCACAGGCCCTCGTAGCACGGAATTACCACCTTTGCCCCCTTTTTTAACTATCTGTTTGCATATTTATTTTAAACAAATCTTTATTATTTCATCTTTTCATTCTTAATTTAGCTTGTTCGTGTCCATATTCATACGATCTTATGCTAACATGTTAACAGCAACTTTCCTTTGTCCACCCTACAATATATATACTCTTATTTTATTAAAAATAAATATGTAAACAGAAAGTTAAAAATTGGGTGATAATTCCGTGCTACGAGCGCCTGTGCATATTACTGGTCAAATATCATTCATTACACTGCACTAAGCTCGAACTCTAAAATATGAAAATTTAACTATCGAGAACGGAGAAATATCGTGATCCACTGGTAGCAGAAGGATAATCTGTTTCTAAATCTTTGATCAAAACGTCAAAAATATTATTAAGTTGCTAATTTCCATCGTTAATTATGTCCGTCGAAAGAAAATTGACGGGAAATATCATGCAGAAATGTAGTCACCATGATGATTAAAAATATTACTAAAATTTAACATGATTTGATGTGCATATGGAGTATATAGCTCTCAGTTGATACGATATTCCAGTGCTTGTGGTTCCTATAAGGATTTCCTTGATAGAGGGTTGCTGCTAACAAGGAAGCTACTGAACCAAGGGCTCCTCTTGGTTAAGTTGAAGTAATCATTTCGAAAGTTTTAGTGTCGCCACCATGGAATATCTGTGTCACAACTGACCACGGATATGTTCCACTGACACTTCCCGGTCCTTTCCTTATTCTTAACTTATCACCGGGTTTGTAACTAGATTAACACGACGGATGCTACTAGTGGAGCAGGAACTGCTTACCATTCCGGACTACCGGAGTTCACCCCCAGTTTTTAGTGGGATTCGTGTTACTCGATCTTTAGTTTTATGTATATATGTTTTGTAGATTGTTGTTTGTCCTTTTGTACTTTTTCATTTGGCCATTTTGTTGTCTGTTCTTCGATTTACGGATTCTGATTACTCCTTTGGTATCTTCAAACTCCAAAGGACATTGTTAAAATGTAGAACCCCTATGGGTAAAAGTTTCAAATTTCGTCTACTCAGAAACCTCAATGGCATTAAAACAGACATTGAACTTCCAATGATAAGAGTGAGTGAGGGATTGGTATTTAATGCCAAATGAGCAATTATTCAATCATATCATGATGAGGACAAAATATTCTTTAATTAGATGATGAAATGTGATAGACCATATTAGAGATACATGCGGAGTGTCTGAGTTCACCCCCGGGTTTGATAAAAAGGTTAAGAAAAGAAACGGCTTTAAGTGAGTAGAATAAGGTCAGCGGCGTGGTAGTGGACCGGAACTGGCGCATTATTCTTTGATGAGACGATGAAATGTGATTGATCCTAAAAGAGAAATATGCGGAGTGTCTGAGGTCACCCTCGAGTTTAAAAAAAATTTAAGAAAAGACGCGGCTTTAAATGAGTATAATAAGGACAGCGGCGTAGTAGTGGAACAGAAGTGTGTGTGTGTATGGTGGTGGGGGTTAGGAGAAGACCGGACAGAAAAGTGTGATGGGGAGGGAGGGCAAGATTTAGTAGAAAATCGAAAAGTGTGCGTCTGCGGAGAGGGGATGAGGGGGGGGGGGGGATTAGGATCGGACCGAACAGTGGGAGACATGCTTTCAAAACTGTCAACCATCAAAAAGAAGCTCATCTTGATTCCTAGGACGCAGACCCTGATACCTATTTGTTAACTTGACAATAATTTTGTTTGCTTCCATGCTCGAAGTTCAGCTTCTTTTCTAATAATTTGGCAAAAAAATGTGGGGTGACAAAACATATCTCCTGCAACATTTCAATGTTTTATTGAATTTGACACAAGGACATATTTCGATTCACTATATGATACATTATGGGAGAAAAAAACATATTTTGTTAACAACAAGTGTAAATAAAAAGGGACAATATGACACGACTTCCCTGTCGTTAAATTAAAGTTATGTCACCATTAAACACCATCAACTAATAATAAGATATACTATTTAAAATGTTTTAAAATGTACCTGGGTTAACATGGCAATACGAAAGTATATCATTTGCTCAAGTAGAGTAATGAAAAAATGTGATAATGTGCATTGGAGTAGCCAGAGTGTCATGAAGTAAACGCCAAAATAAGTGAGGGGCTAAAATAGTATATGGACGTCTGTGACTGCAAACGGATCAGTGACGGGGGGTTAACATATTAATAAAATTTAAATTTGTTAAGATGTACATTTTATCTGGGTTAACATGTCAATACTTAGTATATCATTTGCTCAAGTAGAGTAATGAAAAAATGTGATCGTGTGCATTGGAGTAGCAAGAGTGTCATGAAGTAAACGCCCAAGATAAGTGAGGGGCTAAAATATTATATGGATTTCTGCGGCTGCAAACGGATCAGTGACGGGAGGAGGGCTTAAAATATTAATATAGACGTCTGCGGCTGCAAACGGAACAGTGACGGGGGGTTATAATATTAATATAGACGTCTGTGGCTGCAAACGGATCAGTGACAGATCATGTTGGAGGTCGGTGACTGAAACTCAATTCCAAGAATTCAAAGGCTGTCAGAATTGTTTTTTTTATTTATTAAAAGTTGCCAATATTCGATGTTTTATACTAATTGCAGTTGAAATTTTTCATAATATCATACGTAAATAGCCTAGAACGAAGGAAATACGTCGCTGTTTGGTTTTCTTGCATCCATTAAAATTTCAAAGCTGACCCGCGCAATATTCATCCGACCTGACAGTGAACTCATTCGAGAAAGCGTTTGCGTATGTGCGAAATTGTTTGTTGATGAAGAAAACGTGCTCAAATCGAATCGTGGAAGAACACAAACATTGACTGATTCTAAACGAAAACGACACAAAAAGGAGGATTTAGCAAGCTTTATGTACAAATTAAAAAAAGATGTTATACCGACCTACTCCATTTTTCAACACGTATACGGTACCTTTTTTCGGCCGAATCGTATTTTGACAGTAGAATGGCATCGCAGTTTGTTATATATATTCTTTTTTTCAGGAGAAAACGCTAGGTGATATCTCTTTTAAATTAGAGACTAAAATAATGAGCTTCATGCCTGTTTTTTCCTAAAAAAAATATATAATCAAGCCAACTCAAGTGTTGTCAATAATATGCAATGCAATTTGTTTACAATTTTCCCTTTATCGGGCCCCTTTGCAGAGCTTGTGGTTGTTTTTATTGATTTCAACACGTATTTTCGATTTTAAGGGTCATTCTTACTAAATACCATTATATAATATTAACTGATTACCCCGGGATCCAATTTCATAGATATATTTCTTAAATTATATTAATTCTAACGAATTTACATACAACATGCTTCCTGGTTATTCATAGCAGTTATCAGTGTTCGGCAAACTTCGGAACAGCAGCCGACTTATAATTAGGTCGTGTTAATGGCGATTCCACTAACAGATAATCGAATTCTTTTCACTAATTACGACATTATAACATATTTTTTAAACCTGGCTTTTTGTTCAGAGCATTTTATTAATATAAAACATCGAATATTGGTAACTTTTAATATAAACAAACAAATTCAATTCTGACAGCCTGTATGCCTTTAAGCGATATGAGATAATTTGTTCACGTGGCTAACTCTGTTCGGGATCTATGACAGCAACTCGAGCATTTAAGAAATTTGAAATGATAATTTGTCCACGTGACTGCAACTCGAGGATTTATGTGATATGAAATGATAATTTGTACACGAAATTTAAAGTGAATGGCAATAAAATGCTAAAAATTAATATTAATAAATAAAAAAATAAAATATATATTATCAATAAAAAAATAATAAAAAAGCTGGTTGTGATTCGTAACATTTCAAATTAAGCCTGTTAAGATACTATCATTAGGGAACGAGCGATTATCAAAAATGATTTCTGTCGATAGCGTGTTTTCCCAGATCCCGTGCTTACATGTTTATATTCTATCAATACGACACTGAATCTGTAATAGTTAAATATTAAAGTAATATTTAAGTAACATTATTATAAACCGATATCTCAGACTTCAGGACGTCAAAACGAAGGATTGGAAAGGTAAATAATTTAAAGTTTTGGAAGCAATAAAACCAAAGGGCCTAAACAGGATAGCTAAAATCCGCTAAGGTCACCAATGCCTGAGGGGGGAGAACCATAGTTTTATTAATAATTATGTTATTTAGGAACTGTAAATTTCAGTAATAAATATATTTAATAAACCATGTCAGCGTTGAAGCACTGACTACTGGGTGGATGCTACCCTCAGGGACTAATAGACCACTAGCAGAGGTATCGACCAAGTGATAGTACTAAAAACGTAGATATCAAATTAAGTGCGCACGACGCGTTTCTGGAATAACATTCATCAGGTACCCTCATAATCAGACATTGGCTTAAAGTTTGTCAGTGACTTGCGGCAGGTCGGTGGTTTTCTCCGAGTACACCGGTTTCCTCCACCTATAAAACTAACCGCCACGATATAAATAAAAGAGTGTTGAAAGTGGCGTTAATCACCATAACCCCCAAATAAGCAGAGGGTCACACTTGAATCATTCATGCTTGGTTTGGTGTAAAATTGTGAAACGTTTACCGAACTGTCAAGTATGTAAAATTGAGTCATGATAAAAATAAAATCCGCGGGAATAAATGAATAAAATGGAGAACGGATTAGTAAAGCATGGAAACAGATAAGTAAAGTGAAGGAGCGGAAAGTTAATTTAAGGGAACGGATTACTAAGCTGATTACTGAGTGAGGACGGTTTACACAAATCATAGGGAACCAATTATTTAACAGAGAGAACGGATTAGTAAACAGAATGCACGGAATAATAATTCGAGGGAATAGATGCAATAACTGACGAAACGGAATGATTAAAAAAACAACACATACCGGTATACACATTTCTGTTCCCAGACTCTGTAAAGTAATAAAAACATAGATATCAAAGAGGGAGAGGCTTTAAAGTGCAAAATTAGCCCCACATTTTATTAAAAAATAATGCTTGACATAGAATAAAAACAATTTACTAATTTAATTGTTATTAACAAATTTTCAAAAAATATATCTTTGAGTGAAATTGCATGCGCTATACGTCATGATAATATTTTTACAATTTGTCTATTGAATGTTGGAACTGTTCCGACAGTGTGATATATATTTTTTTCATTTTATTATAGTTTTATTCCTATGAGTGGCTGTGTAGGCATGGGCCCCAGTGCACTGCTTTTCCGGGGGGCCCGTGATGTTTTTAAGACGGCTCTGCTTCTATTGTTATTTTCCAATAAGCAGTAGAGAGGGTCTACACATGTAAAATGCTACGGTAACGTTGGTGTTTAGATATTTCAGCAGATAAACAATACAAATTAGTTTGTAAGGAAGGAAGCTTTTGAAGCACATCTATAAAACATGTATTCAAAATAATATAATAATGTATGGAAAAAAACCCAGCTGAGTCACAATTGCTAAAAAAAATATGGTTGTGATCGTCTTCCGTAATTAAAATCGTCAAAATGAAATACAACCGAATTGATATCAAATGGTGACATGCTTCAACCTCATTTAAAATATACCTTGAAACACTTTTACATCACGTTCACTATATTTTATTACAACACTTCACTCAAGTGTACATTTTTTTTCTGTTCTAGTTAAAGGACTTTATCAAACAGAATCATACAGCTTACATGTAATGCAGTTAATACGCATTTAATCCACAGAAGAATATTTTTATTTTCCACACCTTGTGGTATTGGGTCGCTATTGTGCATGCGAAATATTAATTGCAAACCCCATTGCCTGTCTAGAATATTTTATTTTTTTCTCGATCGACAGTTCAGAAGCTAGAAAACAATATGATGAATATTGTCTGTCAATCATGCAAACAATAACTTATGCACAAAAATTAAACATATATATATTGTATTGGTATTTCCAACAAAGTCAGTGTTTAAACCTTAAAACTATTTTACTTCATTTAGAAGTAGTATCGATAGACCATTAAACCTATCTCAGTATCCCGGTAGTAATAACTATTTCAGTATCCCTGAAAAAAATATATAATCAATTATTGGGGGCTGATGAATAAAAACTATTTTGGATGAAGTGGTGTTTATTTTATTTTTATGTTATATAACTGTTACGTGCCGACATACCACCGTTTTTTACGGCAAAGATCGCTTCTCAAACATCAAAACGTCAGCCCTTGTA
Source organism: Bathymodiolus brooksi (assembly GCA_963680875.1). Classification (NCBI taxonomy): domain Eukaryota; kingdom Metazoa; phylum Mollusca; class Bivalvia; order Mytilida; family Modiolidae; genus Bathymodiolus; species Bathymodiolus brooksi. The sequence continues at coordinate 83,170,785 of OY804588.1, read as the reverse complement.
ATATTTGAACATTTTCCCGTCGTTTTTCAAGAAATTTAACACCTCGTGCACCAAAAAAATACTTTAACAGTATTTGCGTTTTATTTATTTTAATAATCTGGTAAAATATTTTCTGGTGCACGACTACGGAGGTGCTTAATTTCTTCGAAAACCGTCAACATATCGCGGGAAAAATCCACGAAATACAGAAAACAAATAACGCTCATGACGTCACAATGACGTTAAATACGTATCGATTTTGTTGGAAACAAGTTTTAACATCAAAAGTATGATGTCGTCTATAAAATAAAACACATCATATTTCTTAAATTATATTAATTTTAACCAATATTTACCTGCAACAAGCTTTCTGGTTATTTATAGCAGTTATCAGTGTCCGGTAAACTTCGGAAAAGACATCTGACTTATAATTAGGTGTGTTAATGGCGATTTCACCAACAAACATTCGAATTCTTTTCACTAATTACGACATTATAACCTATTTTTTAAACCTGGCTTCTTGTTCAGAACATTTTATTAGTATAAAACATCGACTGTATGCCATTAAAGAATATACATATATTTGGTGTCCAAGGCACAAAATTAGAAATATCCAAGGTCTAAGATAATTTTCAGCAATTTTACTTGTAATCTACTAGTTACTCTCTGAAAAGTTTCAACACGTCTATGCTGGCTCTAAGGTAGTTTCGCACAATATTTGTCTTACATGTATATAGAACAAATTAAATGAAACCGACTTGTAACCTTTTTTAAATTTTTTACTGTCTGATGACTCCTTTTATAACTTTAAAACCTGTTTCATTAAAGTGAGCTTAAAAACAGTGTCACTCACCAGGCAGATCATCCATTGGCATTTGTCTGTAACACCTGCCGCTGAAAGATATACATGTATTTCACCACATTGAGTCATAAGATGAATGTTAACTTTGATTATTACATGACAGCAGTGAAATACCGAGATTTCCCAGTGAAAGAAATTCCTGTAATTTCACTCCCCGGAAGTGACGTCACAATATATGTCCTAAGCGACGTCGCTAAAAATCATTGACGCGCAGGAACATTGAAAACATAGTTCATCTAAATTTTTGATTATATATTCGTCAATGTAATAAATACGATAATCAACTGTACGTCGTGAATATTGAAAATATGATCACTCGTGCCGAAACGCATTCAGATTAAACTCGTGCGCGGACTCGTATAATCTGATGCGTTTTGCGGCACTTATGATCATATTTTCAATATTCACTCCGCGCAATTGATTATCCTATAAGGAGTTTGCCCCAACATTAGTTGCAAAAATTGCTGAATAAATCCTTAATTTTACCTATTCAGAATACAAATTAATTTTTCATTCTTGAGTTTAATGCATGCAAGGAAGCTTATTACTATACTTTAACTACTGCATGATACATGCAAGTGGTGATAATGTAAGTCTCAACTTTAAAAATGCTGTTATTTTTATTTTTATAAATCCCATTACATAATAATGTAAGAAGAAAATATAGACCAGAGAGCAAATGCAAGCAAAATGTATGTTGGAAAATTAGATATGTAATTTTTATGAAGTATAAACAAATACTTAACATTGAGGTGACATTGATATACTAGCAACTTACTTGACTAGTGATTATAAGGTTTTTTCTACAAATACCTGCAACAATCATATCATTGTAGAAATCTAAGTATCTTTGCTGTCTGGTTAAAAAATCACCCTCACAGACATCTGATACGATAGAAACTGAAAATAAATGGATTCTAAAAGAATGATTGAACTGTCTTAATTATTTGTAATAATGTAATAAATAACACTTCAATTGTTGTGTACCTTCTGAAATATAGATGTTGAGTCAATAGCATTTTCCTGAGGCTGTCGACATTGCCAACGTTGATTTTTTATTTTGGTATGTTTAAAATTATTTAAATCACTAACATGTCACAAGCAGGCAATACCACATCTCTGGACTAGTCAAGGTTATGATATTCATTTATATTGACTTAGAATCAATATCAAAGATTCATGATGAGTCATGTGACCACCTCTGGCCCAATACCGAAATTATATATATGAAATAACATAGGGTATTACCATCTGTGTCCAGACCAGATGGTAGACCAGTCAACTCTGCCTTGTTGCCAGACGTTAACTGGTCCACCATGATCTCTTCTGCTGCACTAAATACTGAGGGACGTCCCCCACCAGTCTTGAGCCTTCTCTGTAAATCATATTTCTCTTTACCTATAATAACAAGCAAGTACTACGAATTATGACAATAGAATTCCAATGGTGCACATAAAGTGTCAATTCATAACAAACCAAAATATTTGACTCAAATAAAGAGTTTTATGATTCATTTCAAGGAATGAAATTTATCAGTAAATAATTAATGTTTCTGTAAATAATTGTATTTACTATAAATACAGTTTTTGTACATTGAAACCCGGAGGAAAACTCAGTGCATGACATGCACTGAGTTTTTCTCCTTGTTTCAATGTCGTCAATTGATGCAAGAAAAGGGACCTAGGAATATATATAGGGACCCTATATGGCCTCGTATTTAATGATTTTGAGAAAATACTTGTGCTTTATTTTATAGACGATATCTTACTTCTGATTTTAAAACTTGCAACAAAATCGATACGTATTTGACGTCATTGTGAAGTCATGAGCGTGATTTGTTTTCTGTATTTCGTGGAATTTTGCCGATATTTCGACGGTTTTCGAAGAAATAAAACACCTCCGCAGTCGTGCACCAGAAAAATATTTTAACAGATTATTATTCAAATAAATAAAACACAAATACTGTTAAAGTATTTTTGGTGCACGATTGCGGAAGTATTGAATTTCTTTAAAAAAAAGACGGAAGTTGTTCAAATATTAAAAGCGCTTTTAAGATGACGTTTCTAGGTTTGAGAAGCAGGATATTTGTTTTCTTTGCCGTAAAAAAGGATGGTATGTCGGCACGTAATATTATATAAGATAAAAATAAAATAAACACAACTTCATCCAAAATAGTTTTTTTTCAGAAGCCACTAATTATTGATTAAATATTTTCTTCCCGGATACTGAAATAGTTATTTATTAGTGGTCGTTCATGTCATTGGCGCGATAATCTACGCGTATAATAGTATATACACGTATATATACGCGTCATGTACTAGAAAAGCAAGTAACGTTACATTTCAAACGTTGTGGTTTGAAAAAGTATGGAAAAAAAGTACGGGGAAATGAAATGTTGTATAACCTGATGCACTAGAAAAGTAAGTTGAATAGTGAAAATATTTGGAAAATACAGAAGAAAAGTAAGTTGAATAGTGAAAAGATTTGGAAAATATGGAAAAAAAAGTAGGCTCAATTGTGAAATGATATGGAAAATTGAAATGTTTTACAAACGTCATGTACTAGAAATACAAGTAACGTTGCATTACAAACGTTGCGTTTGAAAAAGTACGGGAAAATGAAATGTTTTATAACGTCATGCTCTAGAAAAGTAGGGTGAATAGTGAAATGATATGGAAAATACAGAAGAAAAGTAATTTGAATAGTGAAAAGACATGGAAATTATGGGAAAATACAGAAGAAAAGTAATTTGAATAGTGAAAAGACATGAAAATTATGGAAGAAAAGTAAGTTGAATAGTGAAAAGATTTGGAAAATACAGAAGAAAAGTAAGTTGAATAGTGAAAAGATAGGGAAAATATGGAGGAAAGCCAAATTGAATAGTGAAATGTTATGGAAAATACAAAAGAAAAGTAAGTTGAATAGTGAAAAGATATGGAAAATGCGGAAGAAAAGTAGGTTGAATAGTGAAATGATTTGGAAAATGTACGGGAAAAAAGTACGGGAAAATGAAATGTTTTATTACGTCATGGACTAGAAAAGTAGGTTGAATAGTAAAATGATATGGAAAATACAGCAGAAAAAAGTAAGTTGAATAGTGAAAAGACATGGAAATTATAGAAGAAAGGTAAGTTGAATAGTGAAAAGATTTGGAAAATATGGAAGAAAGCCAAGTTGAATTGTGAAATGATATGGAAAATACAGAAGAAAAGTAAGTTAAATAAGGAAAAGATATGGAAAACATGGAAGAAAGACAAGTCGAATAGTGAAAAGATATGGAAAATGCGGAAGAAAAGTAGGTTGAATAGTGAAATGATTTGGAAAATGTACGGGAAAAAAGTACGGGAAAATGAAATGTTTTATTACGTCATGGACTAGAAAAGTAGGTTGAATAGTAAAATGATATGGAAAATACAGCAGAAAAAAGTAAGTTGAATAGTGAAAAGACATGGAAATTATAGAAGAAAGGTAAGTTGAATAGTGAAAAGATTTGGAAAATATGGAAGAAAGCCAAGTTGAATTGTGAAATGATATGGAAAATACAGAAGAAAAGTAAGTTAAATAAGGAAAAGATATGGAAAACATGGAAGAAAGACAAGTCGAATAGTGAAAAGATATGGAAAATATGGAAGAAAAGTAAGTTGAAATGTGAAATGATATGGAAAACATGGAAGAAACCCAAGTTGAATAGTGATAAACTATGGACAATATGGAAGAAAGACAACCTGAATAGTGAAAAGATATGAAAAATATGGAAGAAACCCAAGTTGAATAGTGATATGATATGGACAATATGGAAGAAAGGCAAGTTGAATATGAAAATCGAACCAATGAGATGACATAATCCAGTATCCAGAGCAGCAGCTGCAGCCATACACACTTACCTCAGAGCAGCCGCTGCAGCAGCCGCAGTCCTCCTCCTCCTCCTCCGAAGCTGCTGCAGCAGCAGCAGCAATAGCATTGAAATTCCACCCAAAATACGCTACAAACAAGAACAAAATCAAACACATTATGAAAATATCACACATTAACATTATCTATGACAAAACTCCAACAAGTCAACAAAATAGTGATTAAGATGTTGAATGAATACGAAAATTAGAGGAAGGAATCAGGAAACGTCAAGATCTCTGAAAATATAACAAAAATGCAATGCAAACGTGATACTTGGAGTACTACACAGCCTATCCGAAAACACCGTAGGTGAAAACCATTATTGAAATATATTATATTATATGAAAATAAAAGGGGCAGATAACCAGTAAAAGGGTTAGCTCCGGATATTGCGCAACTTCCGGTTGCGCATACGCGCACCCAAGGGAACCCCAAAGGGATCACGTGACCTTCGTTCACTACAGGTGACGTTTCATGACGTCACTTCCAGTCAAAAGGCTCCCACTAAGGCGAATATTGCGCAACATCTGGTTACGCATGTGCACACCCAAGGGAACCCCAAAGGGGTCACATGACCTTTGGTTACTTCCGGTAGCACTGTCGGTCATGCGATATGATACTACTGTACTACTACTTTAGTAAGGAAAAAAGCGCGGAAACGATTGTGCATGGGCAGAACATACTTCCGGTCACATCCGGTCATTGCCTCTTCCGGTCACCTGACTGACGTCACTTCCGATGACTTCCCGTGACGTCACTTCCGGTCGATCCTCTGGATCCTCTGCAAATGTGACTTGAGCTGTTTGATCCCAAAGGAGTATATATGTTTGGGCACAATCCGACATATCATTAAGTAATTATCCAAGAATTTTATTTCGCTTAGACATGAGTAGTATATGGGCACAGCTCAAACAACATTTGTGGTGGAGCTACCGGAAGTCACGTGACCGGAAGAGGCATGCCCTGCTTTTTCCCGCGCTTTTATCTTAATAGAGTAGTAGTACAAAATGTGTCATTGCGCATGACCGACAGGGCTACCGGAAGTAACCGAAGGTCACGTGACCCCTTCGGAGTTCCCTTGTGTGTGCGCATGCACGACCGGAATTTGCGCAATATCCACCTTAGTGGGGCCTCTTGACCGGAAATGACGTTATGAAGCATAGGGCTTCCCCTGGAAAATATGGGAGCACGCATGTGCAACTGGAAGTGCCCTAGGGTACTCTCTAGGACGTCCGCGTCTATCGTTTTCTAGCCTTGGTTATCTGCCCCTTTCCCGCCATTCTATTTTCATATAATATTCAATAATGGTTTTCACCTACAGTGTTTTTGGATTTGCCCACTATGTACTCCAATGAGTCTATCACGTCCGCGTTCTCACTGTGGGGGTACTAAATGAATGAAATGGTAAATTTTGATCCCTACTTGCATAGTCTCTAGCAAAAATAAAACTATTCCTGGATGATTTTTCTCAATTCTGAAAAACAATGTATATACATGTATATAGGGAGGAGGAAGATGGCGGCGGCGGCGGAGGAGGAGGTCTCTCTGGATGTAATTATGACTAACACAGAAATCAAGTTTCATATTTTATTGTTCACTTTACATTAAGTTCAAGTTCTGTTTCTCAGTCTCTTTCATATAATCTTCTCCAGTCACTTTATTGTCCATTGTCCACAGTTCTGGCTCTCTTTCTTCTATAACTTCTCTATCTTTTCACAATTTTCTTCCATAATTTCCATATCTTTTCACTATTCAACTTACTTTTCTTCTATATTTTCCATATCATTTCACATTTCAACTTACTTTTCTTCCATATTTTTCATATCATTTCGCATTTCAACTTACTTTTCTTCCATATTTTCCATATGATTTCACTATTCAACCTACTTTTCTTCCATATTTTTCATATCTTTTCACAATTTTCTTCTGTATTTTTCAAATCTTTTAACTATTCGACTTGTCTTTTTTCCTAATTTCCGTATCTTTTCCCTATTTTCTCCTGTATTTTCCATATCTTTTCACTATTCAACTTGGGTTGCTTCCATATTTTTCATATCTTTTTACTATTCAACTTGCCTTTCTTCCATATTGTCCATATCTTATCACTATTCGACTTGTCTTTCTTCCATATTTTCCATATCTTTTCACTCTTCAACTTACCTTTCTTCCATATTTTCCATATCATTTCACAATTCAACCTACTTTTCTTCCTCATTTTCCATATCATTTCACAATTCAACCTACCTTTCTTCCGCATTTTCCATATCTTTTCACTATTCAACTTACTTTTCTTCTGTATTTTCCATATCTTTTCACTATTCACTATTCACTATAGAAGAAAAGTAAGTCGAATAGTGAAAAGATATGGAAAATATGGAAGAAAGGTAAGTTGAATAGTGAAAAAATATGGAAATTATGGAGCAAAGGCAAGTTGAATAGTGAAAAGATATGGAAATTATGGAAGAAAAGTAAGTTGAATAGTGAAAAGATTTGGAAAATACAGAAGAAAATAGTAAAAAGATAGGAAAATACAGAAGAAAATTGTAAAAAGATATGAAAAATATGGAAGAAAGGCAAGTCTAATAGTGAGAAGATTTGGAAAATACAGAGGTAAATTGTGAAATGATATGGAAAATATGGAAGAAAGGCAAGTCGAATAGTGATAAGATAGGGTAAATATGGAAGAAAAGCAAGTTGAATAGAGAAAAGATATGGAAAATGCGGAAGAAAAGTAGATTGAATTGTGAAATGATATGGAAAACATAAAAGAAAGGTAAATCGAATAGTGATAAGATATGGACAATATGGAAGAAAGGCAAGTTGAAATGTGAAATGATACGGAAAATATGGACGAAAGATAAGTTGAATAGTGAAATGATACGGAAAATATGGAAGAAAGGCAAGTCGAATAGTGATAAGATATGGAAAATATGGAAGAAAGATAAATTGAATGGTGAAATGATTTGGAAAATATGGAAGAAAGGCAAGTCGAATAGTGATAAGATATGGACAATATAGAAGAAAAGTAAGTCGAATAGTGAAAAGATATGGAAAATATGGAAGAAAGGTAAGTTGAATAGTGAAAAAATATGGAAATTATGGAGGAAAGGCAAGTTGAATAGTGAAAAGATATGGAAATTATGGAAGAAAAGTAAGTTGAATAGTGAAAAGATTTGGAAAATACAGAAGAAAATAGTAAAAAGATAGGGAAAATACAGAAGAAAATTGTGAAAAGAAATGAAAAATATGGAAGAAAGGCAAGTCTAATAGTGAGAAGATTTGGAAAATACAGAGGAAAATTGTGAAATGATATGGAAAATATGGAAGAAAGGCAAGTCGAATAGTGATAAGATATGGACAATATAGAAGAAAGGCAAGTTGAATAGTGAAAAGATATGGAAAATACAGAAGAAAAGTAAGTTGAATAGTGAAAAGATATGGAAAATGCGGAAGAAAAGTAGGTTGAATTCTGAAATGATATGAACTTAATGTAAAGTGAACAATAAATATGAAACTGGATTTCTGTGTTAGTCATAATTACACCCAAAGAGACCTCCCCCTCCTCCTCCTCCTGCGCCTCTGCCGCCTCCGCCCCCTCCCTCTATGCATGTATATACATTGTTTTTCAGAATTGAGAAGAATCATCCTGAAATAGTTTTTTTTTGCAGACTATGCAAGTAGGGATCAAATTTACCATTTCATTCATTTGACTCTTAGGTTATTTAGTACATCCACAGTGAGAACGCAGACGTGATAGACTACTTGGAGTTCATAGTTAACATATCCGAAAACACTGTAGGTGAAAACCATTATTGAATATTATATGAAAAGAAAATGGCGGGAAAGGTGCAGATAACCAGAGATAGAAAACGATAGAGGCGGACGTCCTAGAGAGCACCTCAAGTGCACTGCCGGTTGCACATGTGCGCTCCCATATTTTCCAGAGGAAGCCCTACGGGTGACATCATTTCAGGTCAAAAGGCCCCACTAGGGCGGATATTGCGCAACTTCCGGTTGCACATGCGCACACCCAAGGGAACCCCGAAGGGGTCACGTGACCTTCGGTCTCTTCCGGTAGCCCTGTTGGGCATGTGCAATGATACATTTTCTACTATTACTCTAGTAAGAAAAAAGCACGCGAAAAAGCCGGGCAAGCGCACAACATACTTCCGGTAACTTCCGGTCAGGGTCCCTGCCGGTCACGTCACTTCTGGTCACGTGACTTTCGGTAGCTCCACCACAAATGTTGTTTGAGCTGTGCCCATATACTACTGACATGGAGTTAGCTTAACATCCCGCTCATAGAAGGAACGATGTGGGAAAAACCCGGAACCGACGCGCTTCTGGAATAACCTTCATCAGGTATGCTCAAAATCGTAAGATTGGAAAGCCAAATAATTTTAAAGTATTTGGGAGCAATAAAACCAAAGGGCATAAACAAGATAGCTAAAACCGGCTAAGGTCATATAAGCCTGAGGGAGGAGAACCTTAGTTTTGATAAAGCTATTTAATATGGGAAGTTAATTGGTAATTTGTGAACCACAATATGTGAATGGTATGCATGAAAACAGGTTTTTATTCGATGTTTTTGGTACCAGAAAAAATGCTATAATTAGGTTTAGCCAACTTTTTATTTTCGATTCACGTTCATAGTTTCATGACGAATAACACAACGAGTGCCACTGGTATAGAAGGAACTAATAACCATTCCGGAGCACATGAGTTCATCCCCGGTTATAATGTGTTCGTGTTGCTCAATGATTAGTTTTCTGTGTATAGTGTTTTGAAGATTTTTGCTTGTTGTTTTGGCCATTTCATTGTCTGTTCTTCTTTGATTTTCAACTTCCGATTACCCCTTTGTATCATCAAACTTTTCCTATCAGTTCACGATTTTTGTTTATTATTTCCTCTGATGTTGTTGGTTCGAATCCCGCTCAGAGCGAGGTGTACAACATTATGTGATAAAGTTTGTCAGTGACTGGCGGCAGGTTTCTCCGGGTACTCCGGTTTCCTCCATCGATAAAGCTGACCGTCACTATATAACAGAAATATTGTTGAAAGTGGCATCAAACACCATAAAACCATTTATTATTTCCATTTAGGTACTGTTAAAGGGAAGCGTCTTTTGGATATAGGATGTGGACCTACTATACATAATGTCATGCCAGCAGCAAAATGGTTCGATGAAATTATCTTGTCTGATTATACACCAGCCAATCTGGAAGCGCAAAAAAAGTGGCTAAATAAAGACAAAGATGCCGCAGACTGGACACAGTTTTTCAAATACTTCAGTAAACTTGCTGGAAATCAGTAAGTAGATCACGTAGTAACATTTATCTATTTATTTCATGGTTAGCCTGCTCGCCTCGATTCCCAAATCGGGTCAAATCAAAGACTATACAATTGGTATTTCTTGCTTCTCCGCTAAGCACGCAGCAATAAGGAGAAAGAGAAAAGATTGGTTGACTCGGAATCAGGATAATGTGTCCGAGTGGGGCAACATGTATATCCGTGGACTGTTGTTTCAGTGAACTAGCACTATACAAATTCCAACTAGGCGTGTTGGTCTTTTAGAAAGCGGACCTCATCATTATTTCAATGAAAATTAACTTGTTCTCGCCATGATATTGCTGAAAAATTGTTGCGTTGGCGTTAAGCAACAATCACTCACTCGCTCACTATATACCTTTAAATAATTTATGTGATACAGTTTGCTACAGTGACTTGTGGAAGGTCAGTGATTCCTCCACCTATTAAACTGACCGCCACGATATAACTGATAGAATTGTTCATAGTGCACTTGTATCTTTGAATCGTTCCATTGTACGTAAAATTAACCGGCATATTAATGTTTTACTTATTTCAGAGATGACTGGCCGAAATTAGAGACTGAATTAAGAAATAAGATAAAACAAGTAGTACCATGTGATGTCCATTTAGCCAATCCCCTCCATCCTCTCAAAATTGATATGGTAGACGCCATTTGTACTAGCCTGTGTCTCCTGTCAGCTTGTCCAGATGTGCCATCGTATGCAAAAGCATTGAAAAATGTAGTTTCACTACTTAAACCAGGAGGTATGATTGTGCTAATGGAAATGTTTAACAATCCAGTGTATACTGTCGGCCATAAAGTGTTTAAATGTCTAGTAATGCAAAAACAAGATGCTCACAATGCGATCGAAGCTGCAGGATTAAAGGTGTTAGAAGTATACGATGATGAGAGTGTCGTTGTGGATCCATTTGCACCATACACGGGAACTGCAGTGTTTCATGCTCAGAAAAACGCTTAAATATACAAACGAAAATATCACCACTGCGGTACATTGTAAACACATCATGTTTTTATAACAAGTGTTGTTTTTATTATTATTATTTAGTATTAATATATATCTATATTAACATTTAGGAATATGCATGCATATACTAATTGTCATTACATAAATGGAAAAACAATTAAAAACAATTTGCCTTTATAAACCACATAGAGACATAGAAGATGAATATCATTTTATTTAAGTATGCGAAAAATACGAAGATATAAGAAAATGTATAGTAAAGCTCACTACCGGAGACATCCATCTGCTTTCAAATTGATCCAATTGTTGTCTGTTCATAATACAAAAGAGCTTGAAATAATATTGGAAAATTGACTATTGCTGGAAAAAAATAGAATATTTTGTGAATTGTTGTAATCCTGCTCCGCCATTACTATCACTTGTATTACTTAAGCATTTCTATTGTTGTTGTATCTAATATGGTTATGTAGCTAAAATATACTGGAATGCCTATAAGATGTATTGCTTGTGAAATAAAGTTTTATTATTAAACATAATTGTTGTGCATTCATAGGTCAAAAGTCTTTCCACACTAAGAAATTTCCCTATATTTCCTCATAAAACCATTTACAGTCACACCTGTATAAAAAGGGCACTGAATGGAACCTGAAAATGTGGCCTTTATGAGCAGATTAATGGGGAAAATGAGACTGCCCTTTATAGACAGTGATTTGTTATATAGAGGTGGCCTTTAAGTCAGGTTTGACTGTATTTTCTGAAAATTCTCCTGCAGTCATTTCTCGTTTGATTTTGATTCCCCTCGCCCACTTTTAATAGCAGAAATAATGAGTTTATTTTAATATTTTAAAATAATTATTTGCCCAAATTTTATGCATACATATACCAATGGTTTAAGAGAATAATATTAGTTATCTTGGTGTAATCAGGGGTCAGTTCCATTTCTGTCTTTGACTTTGAGCATAAATGTCCAAAATATCGTGAGCCACAGTCCATAAATTGGAAATACAACTTCAAAGTTCTTATGGAGTCTGAAGTACTATGTTAGAAAATGGACAAAACGAGAAAAAGAGGAGGCTGATATCCATTCAGAATGGGCTTAAGCTTTACTTTAATGGGTCATCGATTCAAATTCGAATCAGAAAACTCAAATTGTCAATGATCACAAAAGCAACATCTGTATTCAAAGATCCCGATGTTGCAGAAACCATGTCCATTATTCACCACAAATATGTTGTAGTTCCTGCAGATAATGCCCCTAACAACATCGTCCTTATCTGCAAAAAGCATCACATTGACTTCTTAAAGATAGATCTTGGATCGCTCACGAGGTAGTCATACATATACAGCTACTACATTATCCAGAAGAGTTTGAAGATACCAAAGGGAGGTAATCAGTATCCGTAAATCGAAGAAGAACAGACAACACAAAGGTCAAAAGAAAAAGGACAAAAGGAAAAACAACGATCTACAAAACATACACATAAAACTAAAGATCGAGTAACACGAACCCCACTAAAAAACGAGGCGTGATCGGTGCTCCGGAAAGGTAAGCAGTTCCTGTTTCTCTAGTGGCACCCGTCGTGTTAATCGAGTTACAAACCCGGTGATAAGTCATGAATGAGGAAAGAATCGGGAAGTGTTTACAACAAGTGGAGCATATCCGTGGTCAGTTATGACCCAGATATTCCATAACGGTCAACTAAGTCATGGTGGCCACCGTAAAACCACAAAAGATGATATCATTGACAATCACATGTCAGTCTTGTCTTCTTTTGGTCTTTCCATGAAGGTTGAAGATTGTGATCTTCCCTTACTGTACTGGATACCAAAATTACACACGTATTCATACAATGAAAACGTAGATATCAAATTTATCGCGCACGACGCGTTTCTGGAATAACTTTCATCGGACACGCTGAAAATCGAAAGATTGGAAAGTCAATCAATTTCAAAGCCCTGGGAGCAATATAATCAAAGGGTCTAAACAGGATAGCCAAAATCTGCTAATGTCATCTATGCAAACAATGCTATATCGCGGGAGCTGCCAAGTGTTCTATTAAGCCTCTATCTAAAATTGTAACCATACAGCTGTCAAAACGGGTCTCTAGAAATATCATGATACATGCTTTTTTAGAAGTGACATTAATCAAATCTGGATATTAAAACACTAAAAAAAAGACTTTAAGTTCTAGATCTCAGTATGTTTGTAACAACATTAAAACGTTTGATTTCTCTACCTTATACCTTATACCACCATTCCACATTCACTACTAATATCTAGAATTAATGAATTGATTCAGCATTTCTTCTCAAAGTAGAACGGAGAACAAAGGTATCAGTATCTTGTTCAGTATTGATAGAGACAAGTCTTACTTTTGTCAAAAGCCATTCAAAATCTAATAACAAATATAAACAAGACGAGATCATTCAAACGTTAGATTTGTTGATCGACAACATATTTGTCCTGTTTGGTGGACGGGTGTTTCAACAAACTATTGGTATTCCAAAGGGTACGAACTGTGCTCCATTACTCGTCGATTTGTTTCTATCCGCTTATGAGGCAGACTTCTTTCAAGGGCTTCTCAAGAATTAGATAGAAAATTAGCCCAGAAGTTTAATTCTAGCATCCGCTATATAGATGATGTTCTGTCACTGAACAATTCTCTATTCGTGAATGAGGACATAGGAAACAGCAAGAGTATAGCACGAACGTAAAAGAGGACATCTTTGAAAATGATTTGAAGACACTTATTTCAGCTCTTTCCAGTAAAATGTTGCAGTTGTTTTTGATTTTGCTGCAGGATTTTACATTGCAGGATAAACACAATTAAAGTACATTGTGGGTAAAGCAATAGTTGCCCTCCCTGCGAAACAAACAAGAAAATATCACAAAAGGCTCACTTTTCTACCCGTTTCTAAAGCTTGTTCTAATAAATTTGATATTTTCTGACACTTATATATATCTCACACGCATGCATTCCTTTTTATCTGAATTGACTTCTCTTCCACGTAGAAAGGATATTATTTTGCAAATCAACTATTAAATTCACTTATCCATTTCAAATAAAAACGTAGATATCAAATTTAATGCGCACGACGCGTTTCTGGAATAACCATCATCAGCTACACTCAAATCCAAAATATTTGAAAGCCAAATAACTTATAAGTCTTTGGAATCAAGAAAAACAAAGGGCCTAATCAGGATAAAAAAGATGAACTGTGAGCTAATGTTTTTTTTTATGATACCCCCGCAAACAGGAAGTAGAAATGTGACGGGTCCAAAAACGCTTCCCACGATATGGGGTACCTATATGAAGCTTGTGACCAAATATCAGATTTCTGCCATCAATAGTTGCTGAGAAAAATGCGACGAAAAATATCTTGGGACGGACGGAAGAACAGACAGACGGAAGGACGGACAGAGGTAAAACAGTATACCCCTTCCGGTGCAGGGGTGGATCCAGGATTTCAAGTTAGGGGGGCGCACTTAAAAAATTGCGCCGAGCGAAGGGAGGCGCGAAAATTTTTGGGGTATTTCGTGTGAAAAATCACGATTTTACGCCAAAAAATCATATTTTTTCCAATTTTAGGGGGGGCGCGCGCCGGGTGCGCCCCCCCTGGATCCACTCCTGTGGTGGAGCGGGGGTATATAAATGAGGGAAGTTAGCTTTAATAATGATTACATTATATATATATATAATTACTTGTGATAATAAGTAAAACGCAGATATCAAATTTAGTGCGCATTAAATTTATTCTAGAAATGCGTCGTGTGCACTAAAATATGATACATGTACATAAAAATGTATATACGAAAAAAAATTCATTGACAAACCTCCAGATTGCAGTTTTGTTTCTAATTCAATCACCAACTCTTAATTAAACTGTTAATCATTTCTTTCGTCTGGGGATCCCTATTGATAATGGGCTTATTCTTAATTCTATTCTTCTGGCCCTAGTTTAACCATATTTTATTGTCCAAAAACATGACATTAGGATCAAATACAAGTTTTACAACTTGCTTCTTCTGGCTCTATCAACATTTCTTAATGCATATAGATATTCCCCCATCATGGGGCCATGTTTGTGTCTGCTGGAATGATACAGCCCACCATCTGTGTAATAGAATTACCTCCAAGTGAGGCTTGTAGAAGTCTGATTGATTTGGATCTCTGTAAGGTATATATGAACATTTCTCTTTGTCATCTCCTAAAGTGCTAATAAAGTAGTCCACGGTTGATGGTCTCCCTTTAGATATTCCTCCATGTGGGTGTCTGCTGGACTGGTACAGGCCACCATTAGTGTATAAGAATTACCTCCAAATGAGTCCTGTAAGTGTCTTGTTAATTCGGAGTCTATGTAAGGTATGGACATTTCTCTTTGTCACCTCCTATATAGAAGCACTGATCACATTTCCAAAAACAAAGTAGTCCATGGTTGATGTTCTCCCTTTCAACCTGAGCTTTTTTTTTGCTCTTACATATCCAGCTAAATCAACTAAATGAAATTTCGAACTACAGGTGTCATTTTTGTCGTCATTCATCTGCATCTTCAACCCTACAAATACACGATTTGCATAATTTGTCTCAGTACAGTACTGATAGTGGTATGCTTTAAGATATCTCACAGTTTCAATTTTTAAGCGATTGATACAAAATTTAAATAACACATTTCTTATTTTAACATTATCCATATTTTGAATAAATTGTTTGTACCGTAACTTGTTTTCTAGATCATTCTCTTTGCGTTTGTCCAGTCGTTATATTCCGACTCTTTACGATCACTACGTTCGTGAGACGATTAATGTCAACTGGGAGCTCAGTACTTAACCAGAGTTAATTTCAGTGTAACCGGATTCGAGAACGGATACGGATCGACTTTTAGAAAATAATTAAGGGAAATAACTCTATTTGATTTTGCCGGTTTCACCAGGGGATGTCATAGGGAAAGGGGATGGAATCAGCAAATAATGATGCTAGAAAATGGCCGATTATACCATTCGATGTATCTCGGGATTTTATAATAAGTAAGGAAATTCTCGTCTAGTTCTCGTATATCGAGAAACTTTTCATTGGATAATTTTTTGACGTATTTGAAGTCTCTATGCAAATTTAGAATTGACCGAAATAAATCGGAAAATACCGAAGTATAATTGTAATGATACGGTAAATATCGAAGGAAATTCGGCAATATATTTATAAGAAAGTGGGCGTTGATTATATAAATAAATCGAAAGTTCTTCAAGGTAGGTATATTTAATTTAAATAATTGCAACTATAATATTCATATAAATATGAACATAAAAAAAAATTATTGTTTAATATTGATAACTATTTCAAAATATAACAATTAAATGCAAAAAGTTGAATTAACAGTAATTATTGGGGAAAATGCTTTTTAAGGAATATAAATAAAGGGAGATAATCATAGTACTGTATAGTATTATAAAATTATAACTGAAAAACTTTTTGTAAAAAAAAATTGAACCGATAGTGATTAAAAAAAAAATGAAATAAATATTTTACAATACTGTCTGTACTCCTGTAGGAGTATGAAGCCCATCTATGATCTAAATAGATCCTCTGTATTTAATAACAATTTATATTCATAAAATAAAATAATCAAAATGCATATGCTAAATAAAATTTGGATTAAGTGTTGACTATGTTAGATACAATGTATCTACGTACCATTAGTTGTTTACAAAATACACTTATATATATATATATATAATTATTGTTTGTAAACAAACATCTGCTTTGCATATCATAAATCCTCGGATTTACCATATTCTAAGAAAACACGTGTTTTTTTTAATTAATTTATTTTATAAAAATATATAACCAATATTTTCTGTTTTTATATATAATTATTAAGGTAAAAATACCATACAAATGAACAAAAAACCATTCAGAAAAATTTGTCAAACTAAAAATCTTTCTGATTCTGATCCTGATCTCACCAGCAGCTCGCTGGTAACATTTGACCCAAAATTTGATTACATTTTACTTCACATCTAAAATTTTACAAGAAGACGTATGTTGAATGTAAAATAATACAAACCTCCTTGGGAAATATATATTTCAAACAATTACATCCATATTTTGTCTCAATATATCCATAAATAAATGTCTGGCAAACTCATTTACCTAACACGATACACACATTAGCAACCCCCTTTTGGTTGTAATGGCTGAGTATATAGCCAAGGGAGATAATCGTTTCCATAACCTGGTTTCACTTTTCTTTCTGTGAGTTTTAACAGCTTGAAACAAGTTTGACATCCCTACATAAGGTGACAATCTTAATTGTTAAGCAAATTATTTTATTTCCCCCAAGATTAGACGTGTTGATGATTTGCTTTCTTCTGCAACTACACCATCATCAAATTTACACCAATTGAATTTGCAATCAGGCCATGACTGACATGTGCCGATGTGGGTAGGATGGCCAGATTCGCCACAATTACATATAATACCCACATTGAAGTACCATAGAATCATTGTGGATATTCACAACTATCTCCCACTTGTTGACAACGCAATTCAGTCAATTTCTATTATTTATCTATGATTTGTTTAATTACATTTTTGGAAGTGTTTTCATAGTCAAATTTATTGCTCTGAGACCTTATTCAGTTAATGATTATGCTGATACGGATGATACCTGATAACAAAATTCTGTCAATAACCCATTTTCTTAACTTAATCGTGTCAATCCCACAAACTACACACTTCTCTATTTGTGTGTGTGTTACTAATATTCATCTAGATAAAATAGCGTAACCCTCAGTCCGCTTATGCTCCAGCGAGGGTTACGATTCGGTCCCATTCAACGTAATGGAGCAGCGCCCGGAGTGATTCACACCGGGCGGTTTTTTGTCCTAATTCCATTGAAGTGGTTGGAAAAATTAACGGGGGTGAAAGATAAATATATTTAGATAAAGCTTGAGGTGTTAAGTAAACGCTGCATCAATCCATGGTAGACTTGTATCTATCTGAAAATTTGAATACATGAGATCTTTCTGTCTGACATTTTGTTTACAAGTTGCTATTTCACATGCACTTGCCTCGTTTTAGAGATATCCTTATTTAGATCAATTGCCGTAAATATCGTAGTAAAAGTTTTCCATATTTGGCATTCAGATCTATATATAGATAGGCTCCGCCCATCACGAGAGTCTACGTAAGGTGTCATGGCGGACAAGAAACAATTTTCGAATACGAAATCGATCGTGAAGGTAGAAACAGGTATTGTAACACTTATTTCGTATCACCATTACTTAAAAATTGTAGGGAATAATAAGTTATGACCACATATGCAAAAAGAAAGTTGAAATATTCACGGAACGAAAATTTTAATTTGCTCCATTATGTTGAATGGGACCGATTCGTAACCCTCGCTGGAGCAAAAGCAGACTGAGGGTTACGTTATCGTATCTAATATTCATCTAGTTGCAGATGCAGATGCATTTCTTTTTTGACTTTTTTGAGACATTTTGCTTAAAAAAATAGACATAAAGAAATGAAATATAAACTGAAAAAAGTACACTAAGTATCTTACATGTAGCATGAGATTTTATTCTATATTCCAGTTGAAAAAAACTATCTTGCCACATACATGTATTGCACATAATGCAATAATAAAAAAAAAAATCTTTAGATCAAGTTTAAATTTCAGAAAGCATCATTTAGGATTCCTAAGGACTTCAGACAAGTAAAATTGTCTTTTTTGAAGAATAGACCATTTGCACATTTCCAGCTTTGATTATAAAATTATACGTTTTGGAAGAGTTATTTCCCTTTAAGACAAAAGGATCCTCTTTCCTGAAAAGATAAATGAACATAACCAGTGTGTGAAACAAAATTTTATGAGTAGATAGACAATTGGGCTGCCTTCATCAAATTTATCATGGCCCAAATGAAATGTTGATGCAGTGATACAGGCAACATGGCTCCAGTCTGAGGAGGTTTGATTTTGAAAAATTTGAAGCAAAATCCTGCATTTTGAGTGTCATTTGAACTAAAAATAAGACCTCAAATTTGCATTAATTATATCCAACATTTTTACTTGGTTAGTACTACTGCAGCACTGCTATGTCGTCCCTTTTTCATGTTGATTATAATATAATAATATCAAACCAATTTGTTGGTTTTCTTTATCTCATTCATGCTTTAAAAGCAATAAAAATGTGATTTGGTACCACTACTGAGTGTCCGAAGTGAAGTGATTCCGAGAAAATCGCTGACACCATGTTGATTTATGTGTCAACGAGAGACCCATTTTCAAAAATAATATGTGAGCTATCCCTGGACCAATAATTCATGTATGGCTTAAAATTTGCACAATTTTGCGAATCCAGGTGATCATAATAAAAAAAAAGTTGAAATCGTAACGTAAAATATAAAAGCTTACAAAACAGTGTTTTAATTTATAGGACCCGGTCCCGCTTTTTGCAAAAAAGATCACCACGGCAGTATTGATCAGAAGCTTGAATGAAAGATGGTATCTGAAGATCATATACACTCTTCTTATCCATTTGGATCTTTACAGAGGTGTTCCCTTCGCGATCTGCGTCCTAAAAAAGTTGCGTATGCCACGACGGTTCATAGCAGATGTTTCACAAAATGTTAGGTACGCGTGCACAATTTTATTAATAGTGACTAAATATAACCTAAAGGGGATTTCCAAACGGGAACTGATATATACGCCGTCAAAATCAATAATTAATTAATTATATGATGTAATAATTGATATAATATGGGAATATGGATTTTTCTGTCACATTTTTTTTACTCCTTGAAAAATAGCCGGCAAGGAAAGGACAATAACGGCTGCTGGCTTTTAACGACATCACTGCACATGACCTTGCTTATAATTGAAACAACGGATACGTGATTGTCAGCAGTCTAGCATTTGTAAATCTTTCATAGACCGAAAAATCTTCATAGACAATAGGTCCATGATAATTACTACTGGGAAAGCTAGAGCCAATTTCTGATAGCCTCGGTCTATCGGGCCACCGGGAATTTCGCACACTGATAACCTGTATGTTTTCCTATAATCTGTTCAAAATTTGATGTCGTAACGACTTGTGAATTTTCTGTTGGCTATAATATTATCCTCCGATTTTTCACAAGATTCAAATGTCGACAGATTATGTGAAAATTATACTCAATATGTTGTCCTTTCCATTACTCTTGTTTTACAGTGAACCATTTTGTCCATCGTAGGGAAGAAAACTTGTAATAAAGGTTTAAAGACATATAATTTTAGAATCAAACCAGGAACATGCAAAAGGTTTAAAATCAAATAAATTAATTTTAGAGTCACATGTCATTTTATATGTGTTTAGATTGGTTTAAAAAGTTGAGGTTATTTGTCAATGAACGGAATCTAAAAATAGACGTCATTCTCAAAGCGTCGTGTGCCGTTGTCATCAGGTGATTTTCTTTTAATGAGGCACCTTTGGGGTTAATTAAATTTATTTCTGATTATTGGCCTTATTTTGAAAAAATAAATATATTTTTCAATATCATAACAAAAAAAGTTTGAATTAATTTATAAAGATTGATCGAAATTATTTGTTCGGTTCATTCGAAATAATCTCAATCAGGTTGTACACACCCTTGCGTAAACCCGCTATGCGGGTTACACAGTGTGTAAAACCTGATTGAGGTTATTTCTTCATGAACCGAACAAAAATTGCGATCAATCCTTAAATGTTACGTTAGAATGTAGGTAGAACCACCATTTTCTATACATTGTACATAGTACTGCATGCTGGAATATATATACAATTTACATGTATCTAATATTTCTATGTTTTTGTACTTCACACATATTAAATATTCAGCTTTTGTTGTACTTCATAATAGGACAACCAATATTTATCTCACCTTTACCAAGATGTATTGAACATATATACTCAGGATATTAGCAGCTCAGTGACAAAACTCATTCAATATTTTATTTTGTTAAATTATGGTGTAAACTTTTATCCATGTTAAGATGAAATTGTCACAATGTAATAATTTTTAAACATGTGAAAGTATGAGATGAAGTTTATAAGGCAAGTCTACTTTTTGAGTTAATGTCAAATAGTTGTGAGAGATGAGTTTTGTAGCTGATGTGCATCAGAGTGTAAAATATGTAAGCCTATGCTGTTTGCTTTTTATTCATATTTTTGGTAAATAGAGATAGCTGTTTAAGATTTAAACAGTCCTTGAAATGAAAATTTTTACTGTCAGATCTGATTCAAATTTTTGAATTTATTTTCATATACATGTAGTTCTAAATAAAAACTGAAAAAGTTAATGGTCTGAACAAAGTTTTACTGGTCTTGGGACCAAGGACCAGTGCTCTGGCATTGTGAGGACTATTTTAATCAAAATAGTAAACAAGAATCTAATTACAATTAGAAGTTTGATAGATGTTATGTATTTGATGATCTTATATTTTGACATTCAGTATTGGGTCACATCAGGTAATTTTTTGTTTACATCCGTAAGCTACATGTAATTTTTCATTCACATTCAGAAGTTCTCAACTCTTTTCAAAATCTGCTGTACTTGCCAATGTACGATGATTCTATCGGCTTGACATTATCGCTGATTTGTTGCTTGAATTACCAACATGACCCCAATCAAATGTGATTTACTGTCATCAATGTTAATTTCAGTCAAATCTGTATTAAGAGATCATCTTTATTTTCTGACAGGTTGAGAAAAAGGTGACCTTTTAATACAGGTGGCTTCTTAATAGAGGTGACCAAATATTCAGGTTTGACTGTAATACATCATGACACAGGATAAAAATATAATTAAAATATGCAGCAGCAAAACATCTAATTGTAATTAGATTAAGAGAAAAAAGACGTTTCCTGGTACATGTATATTCAGTAGATGTTTAGCTATTGTTTTCTTAACAGTGAGATTGGTTGTTCAACTGTAACTCCTTATATCCAATCAGATGATATATTTCCTTTTAAAGACTGCTGTTAGTGTGGCTCTCTTTGCTACTAGTATTCATATATGGAAGAATGGGTAAAATTTTAATTAATTAGTATAGCAAGATGCATGTACAGTCAAGCATTTCCATGTGGTCACCTCTATTGAGCAGTCACCTGTATTAAAAGGTCACCTCTATTAACCAGTCACCTGTATTAAAAGGTCACCCTTTTCTTGTCCTATCATAGAAAATTTCATTTGAATTCAACCTCTTAAGAGGTCACCTGTCTTATAAGGCCACTTTTTCTTTGTCCCAAAGGTGACCTCTTAATGCTGGTTCGACTGTAATTTATGAGTTTTATATTTCTACTGCAAATTTAAATTGTCCAAGGAGAATGCCACACTCCTTGCATTTAATAAAAGATAACTGACAGCATCTTATAATGAGCCACAGTTTGATATGAGTGACGTTGTTGATGGACTTGCTAGGCAAAATTTTTGAAGCCCAGTCTTTACTTTCATTTTTTTCACCTACTTGCCCGAAACTTCTGCTTCTTTTCTGGTCATACGTTGTGAGTTTGAATCCTGCTCGTGGCGAGTTGTACTCGATACAACAAGTGATCAAGTTTGTCAATGACTTGTGGCGGGTCGGTGGTTTTTTCTGGTAATTCCGGTTTTCTCCAATAAAACTGACCGCCAAAATATAGCTGAAATATTGTTGAAAACCTAACCACTGAACAATTGATTAATTATTTTGTCAAATAATTTGCATTTTCATTTTATTACACATATCATACAATGCTTTATTTTAATTTTTGTTTACATTTTACAGAAGGATGACAACAAAGACAGGTCTGAGTTCTAATGACCCGAGTTCCTACTCACATCCTGATGATTGTCGCATCACTCATTTAGACCTTGACCTTAATGTAGACTTCAACACTCATATCTTTTCTGGGTTTGCTCACCTTACAGTTGAAAAACAGAGAGATGGCGTAGACATTGTGGTTTGTATATACATGTAGTAGTTGTTTATATAGGAGAATCTCATGTACAGTGGTGGCTTATAAATATAATTTAATTACAGTGCTAGTACACTAGTTGTTTATATATAAATTTTCATATACAAATGTACCCAGGGCTTTCAATATTCTTCAGGTGTTCCAGTACTTCATTATTTACAGGCGGTACTTTTTATTAAAATTTAAATAATTTTCATGAATATCTTTACAACACTCTTTAAAATCAGGAGGTACCAAAGACGATTTTGAGCAAGTATACATGCCTGATACTGCCCCTTGTTGAAAGGTCTGCAAATACCAATTACTTTAGTACATAACATTCTGCTCACCCCAATTGCGGTATATCATGGATTTGAGACCCAGTCACGTCATACCAATCACTGTTAAATTAAGTATTTGCTTCTTCTTTACAAGGCATGCAGTTCTAAGGTGTAAGAACAAGGTCTGGATAGCTCAGTATCAGGTTAATGTTTCTGAGTGGAGCATCATGTCCACACATGGACTTTACTTTCAGTGAACTATGAAAATCCAACTAGTAAGTGTTTTTATTGTTGATCTAGTACAATACAGACACCATCAGTATCATCTCATGTAAATCTATTTTTTTCTCACAAAGATTATTGCTGACTAATTGTGAATTTAGAAGTAAACACCACTCACTCACTCACTCACTCTTACTGAGATATAACTGGTTCTCACCATGATACAGCTGAAAAATGGCTAGCTTGATGTTAAACAACAATCACTCGCTCTCATCAAAATATAACTTGATCTGTTCAGGGTATTGTTAACAAATTGTTCACATGGTGTAAAACAACAATCACTCACTCACTTAGACTGTATTTTTTTAATAATTTACTATTTAGTTACTACAAATGTAGTTTAAACATATTTTATTAAAATTAATTCAACGTAACATTACAATATTCAACTATATATATTACATAATAGAAAGTAATTAATTGGATTGGGAAACAAGTTGCTAGAACTTATATTAATCCCTATCCTATCTATATTTAGATTCTAGACTCTAGCAGTTTGAAGATAAAGAGTATTACAGATCAAGCTACAGGGCAGCAACTATCATATACAGAAGGAGCACACCAGGAGACATTTGGTACACGACTAGAGATCAAATTACCTACAACTAATGGAGACAAGTATGTGTTTACTGGTTTATGTGTCTCTTTAGTCCAGTCTAGTCCTGTCTTCCCTAACTTCAATCTGATTAAACTCATATCTCTGACTTGCTGATCAATATATATCACAGCGTGGGGGGTCTGAGGAAATCCCACTATGGGTCACATCACAGATTGGGGGATCTGAGGAAATCCCACTACGGGTCACATCACAGTGTGGGAGATCTGGGGAAATCTCACTACGGGTCACATCACAGCATGGGAGATCTGAGGAAATCCCACTACGGGTCACCTCACAGCATGGGAGATCTGAGGAAATCCCACTACGGGTCACATCACAGCATGGGAGATCTGAGGAAATCCCACTATGGATCACATCACAGTGTAGGAGATCTAAGGAAATCCCACTACGGATCACATCACAGCATGGGAGATCTGAGGAAATCCCACTAAGGGTCACATCACAGCGTGGGAGATCTGAGGAAATCCCACTACGGGTCACACCACAGCGTGGGAGATCTGAGGAAATCCCACTACGGGTCACATCACAGCGTGGGAGATCTGAGGAAATCCCTCTATGGGTCACATCACAGCATGGGACATCTGAGGAAATCCCACTACGGGACATATCACAGCGTGGGAGATCTGAGGAAATCCCACTACGGGTCACATCACAGTGTGGGAGATCTGAGGAAATCCTACTACGGGTCACATCACAGCGTGGGAGATCTGAGGAAATCCCACTACGGGTCACATCACAGCGTTGGAGATCTGAGGAAATCCCACTACGGGTCACATCACAGCATGGGAGATCTGAGGAAATCCCACTACGGGTCACCTCACAGCGTGGGAGATCTGAGGAAATCCCACTATGGGTCACATCACAGCATGGGAGATCTGAGGAAATCCCACTACGGGTCACATCACAGTGTGGGAGATCTGAGGAAATCCCACTACGGGTCACATCACAGCGTGGGAGATCTGAGGAAATCCCACTATGGGTCACATCACAGCATGGGAGATCTGAGGAAATCCCACTACGGATCACATCACAGCATTGGAGATCTGAGGAAATCCCACTACGGGTCACATCACATCGTGGGAGATCTGAGGAAATCCCACTACGGGTCACATCACAGCATGGGAGATCTGAGGAAATCCCACTACGGGTCACATCACAGTGTGGGAGATCTGAGGAAATCCCACTACGGGTCACATCACAGTGTGGGAGATCTGAGGAAATCCAACTACGGGTCACATCACAGTGTGGGAGATCTGAGGAAATCCCACGGGTCACATCACAGTGTGGGAGATCTGAGGAAATCCCACTACGGGTCACATCACAGTTTGGGAGATCTGAGGAAATCCCACTACGGGTCACATCACAGCGTGGGAGATCTGAGGAAATCCCACTACGGGTCACATCACAGCGTGGGAGATCTGAGGAAATCCCACTACGGGTCACATCACAGCGTGGGAGATCTGAGGAAATCCCTCTATGGGTCACATCACAGCATGGGACATCTGAGGAAATCCCACTACGGGACATATCACAGCGTGGGAGATCTGAGGAAATCCCACTACGGGTCACATCACAGTATGGGAGATCTGAGGAAATCCTACTACGGGTCACATCACAGCGTGGGAGATCTGAGGAAATCCCACTACGGGTCACATCACAGCGTTGGAGATCTGAGGAAATCCCACTACGGGTCACATCACAGCGTTGGAGATCTGAGGAAATCCCACTATGGGTCACATCACAGCATGGGAGATCTGAGGAAATCCCACTACGGGTCACATCACAGTGTGGGAGATCTGAGGAAATCCCACTACGGGTCACATCACAGCATGGGAGATCTGAGGAAATCCCACTACGGGTCACATCACAGCGTTGGAGATCTGAGGAAATCCCACTACGGGTCACATCACAGCGTTGGAGATCTGAGGAAATCCCACTATGGGAGATCTGAGGAAATCTCACTACGGGTCACATCACAGCGTGGGAGATCTGAGGAAATCCCACTACGGGTCACATCACAGCATGGGAGATCTGAGGAAATCCCACTACGGGTCACATCACAGCGTGGGAGATCTGAGGAAATCCCACTACGGGTCACATCACAGTGTGGGAGATCTGAGGAAATCCCACTACAGGTCACAGTGAGTGACCTTATGTCATGAATATTCAGTCAAACTGTCAAACGGTCACCTTGAATTAGCATCTACCTGCTCTTTATGGCCAGTTTAAAACCCTTCTGACCTGATTTACCTTTCATTTTTATCAAATAAACAGTCATCTCACTACGCGGTCAGTGGCCACTCAAACATTATCCCATCGTATCAGTTTACCTGTGTTTAATGGTAAATTATCATTCTAGAAATATTCATCGGTAATATTCTAAATACACCATTGTATTAAAAAAAGTATCAATTATATGTGATTTAACATATTGTTTAAAAACATACTACTGTTGTACTATTGCCTTTAGGAATGCATCTAGACCTTTTGTTAAATGTTTTAGAAATGCATATACAATGGTATGGTGTAATTGTATGAATATTGTGCTTAGCATTAACTTGTAATTCAAATACAATGTTCCCTCGTTATACCGCCCTAACTCATCGCCATCAAACTAAGAAAAAACAAAGTGCAATTTTCCAAAAATCTCTCAGGATAGAATATATGAAAAAAATGATGTTGCTCATGTTATAACTACATAAAAACAAACTATAGCATGCATGAATTATTTCTTAAATTTTGTATATTATAAAAATTGTATTTAGAATATTTATTACTGTATTATTATAAGGAATTTATTAAATTGATAGTATATAAAAACTGTATTTTTTTTCAGATACAATACATTTCCAATCCTTTATATTTGTTTATTATTACAGGTCAAATATTTCAATAGAATATGAAACCTCTCCACAAGCATCAGCATTCCAGTGGCTGAGAGCAGAGCAGACGGCAGGGAAACGACAGCCATATTTATTCAGTCAATGTCAGGTAGGTAATTTATTTTTAGATAAGTAATTACCTCATATTTTATCTTGCAGATCATTGCATTAATGTAAAGGTTGTCACATTAGACAGGTTTTATTGTAATCATTTTTTTTATTCATATTTTTTAGGCCATCCATTGTAGAAGTTTTGTACCATGTCAAGACACTCCATCTGTAAAACACCCATACACTGCCAAGGTAAAGCCTCATTTTTCAATTACTTTTTTACTGTATTTACTGGTATTATATTTTAATGTAATGTAATTCTTAACAAATTAAAATTAAAATAGGCTACTACATTTGCATTTCGCCTCAATTGTCATAGATCGTGAGTTTGATCCATGATCGACTCAAAGCAAAGACTGTGAAATTGGTATTTGGTGATTCCCTGCAACATTAAGGATTAATAGGAAAATCATTTTAGCTCAAAATCGGCATAATGTGTGCAAGTTGAGTAACCAAGCTAACACTATATAACAAAAGCAACTTAAAGAGTAATGGTTTAGTAAATTTGAGCTTGCACAATGTTGTTGACACGAGTATCCTTACTAAACGGCTAGAACCAAACAAATATGGACACATGCTAATATGATTTGTTCCACCAGTAACCATCTTCAACATGTGTTCCTACATTAATTATGAATATACACCCAACACTAATGTGATTTACTAGTATTGAATTCAGTTCATTTCATTTGGAAATAAAGAGACATATGTTACTCAACACATGTCAAATCAAATGCTGACTGTGATAAAAAAAAAAAAGGGAGACAACCTCAGCATTTTATTCTTTCCCTTTCCTAGTTTGAGTGAGTGATTGTTGTTTAACACCAACTCAGCAATATTTCAGCTATATCATAGCGAGAACAAGTTAATTTCCTCATTTGATATATGGGGAAAACTTTCTAACATATTCCATTGAAATAATATCTAAAATACTTTTATGAATCATTTCTTTTTAACAATTCAGATTACAGCTCCAAAAGAAATCACCATTTTAATGAGTGCCATAAGTTTAGGATCAGAGACGGACAGTAAGGACAATAGTAAAATTGTCTACAGATTTGAACAGAAAGTACCAATACCTTCATATCTTATAGCTATTGTTGGAGGTGACTTAGAAAGCAGGTAAATACAGAGGGGTTCAGAACAGAAAGTACAGATACCATCATATCTTATAGCTATTGTTTGAGGAAACTTAGAAAGCAGGTAAATACAGAGGGGTACAGAACAGAAAGTACTGATACCATCATATCTCATAGCTATTGTTGGAGGTGACTTAGAAAGCAGGTAAATACAGAGGGGTACAGAACAGAAAGTACAGATACCTTCATATCTCATAGCTATTGTTGGAGGAGACTTAGTAAGCAGGTAAATACAGAGGGGTTCAGAACAGAAAGTACAGATACCTTCATATCTTATAGCTATTGTTGGAGGTGACTTAGTAAGCAGGTAAACACAGAGGGGTTCAGAACAGAAAGTACAGATACCTTCATATCTCATAGCTATTGTTGGAGGGGACTTAGAAAGCAGGTAAATACAGAGGGGTTCAGAACAGAAAGTACAGATACCTTCATATCTCATAGCTATTATTGGAGGGGACTTAGAAAGCAGGTAAATACAGAGGGGTTCAGAACAGAAAGTACAGATACCTTCATATCTTATAGCTATTGTTGGAGGGGACTGAGAAAGCAGGTAAATACAGAGGGGTTCAGAACAAAAAGTACCCATACCTTCATATCTTATAGCTATTGTTGGAGGGGACTGAGAAAGCAGGTAAATACAGAGGGGTACAGAACAGAAAGTACCCATACCTTCATATCTTATAGCTATTGTTGGAGGAGATTTAGAGAGCAGGTAAACACAGAGGGGTACAGAACAGAAAGTACCCATACCTTCATATCTTATATTTATTGTTGGAGAAGACTTAGAAAGCAGGTAAATACAGAGGAGTACAGAACAGAAAGTACCATTACCTTTATATCTTATAGCTATTGTTGGAGGAGACTGAGAAAGCAGGTAAATACAGAGGGGTTCAGAACAGAAAGTACAGATACCTTCATATCTTATAGCTATTGTTGGAGGGGAGCAGGTAAATACAGAGGGAGTATTATATGAAATCTCTGTTAATTTATGCTGTATAAAACAAACACCTATCTTTCCTGAACACAAAAGCTGGTCCCAAAGGAGTAGAGAGTAATACATACATGTATAATTATATAATCTTCATTGTGAAAGGGACAGTAATACCTCATATCCATTGAGAATTTGTACAAAAGTCTATTAGTAATATACAAACATGTGAAAACATTCCTAATATATCAGATAAGAAAAGTTTAAAGGTACTAGAGGGATAATCTGAAGCAGTAAATCAAAGGACACTTAATACAATGGCCAAAAGAAAAATGAATCATGACATTTTATTTTATAGAGATATTGGACCAAGATCAAAAGTCTGGTCAGAGAAAGAATTTGTGGATGCAGCTGCATTTGAATTTTCTGAGGTAGAAATATTTTATTTTGATATAATGTTATAATGATTGATTGATTTTGATTGATTGATTGTCTTATTTTAGTAATTTATCATAAATATCTTCATATGGTTGAACACATTGTGTACTGTTTGAACAAATGATATGATAAATAAAAAATATAAACACATTGTCGGAAAATACAAATTTTATTTGTAGGAGATTTAGAAACAGGTAGAAAAACAAGCCTTTTCTGCCCTGTTTTTTAGTCAGTGTAAATTGGTATTATATTTACTGACAATGCACATATAATATAATTATGATACAACATCAAAAAGCCCAAAGCAACTGCCAACTTGTTTAATAAGAGCAGAAACCAGTGTAGTTATAATTGTTTTTGATGGTGTCCTCTATGACATCCTCGTTTATACTGTTACCGTTTCTTACCGTTGCTCAACATGAATCAGATACCAGAAAAACTATATCTTGGTTAGTGACCGTATATAGCAAAAATTTATTCAGTCAGTTAGGAGATAACTGTATTGTATTTGAAAATTTCACAGCATCATTTGGAGATTTGATGGTGGCAAATTGAGTTTACCAGTAAACGGATATTTGCCACCATGAAATCGACAATTGATGCCGTGAAATTTTCAAATACAATACAGTTATCTCCATTCTAATGTAATCATGTGCATAGATGTGTATTGTCAAATTTTTGACAAGATGACGTAAGCGGTAATCAGCTAAAATTCTAAAAATATCTCATGCTATTTCAACCGTGGAATTGATACCGTAAAAATTAGAGCATTAAATCCACAATTGATGCCGTGAAATTTTCAAATACAATACAGTTATCTCCATTCTAATGTAATCATGTGTATTGCCACATTATTGACAAGATGCGATAATCGGCCAAAATTCTAAAAATATCTCATGATATTTCAAACATGGAATTGATACTGTGAAAATTACAGCATTGTCCAATCACAAACCAGGAATATTAAACAACTACATTAGAATGCAATTTAGCTGCTCAAATAGAACCAGTGGAAGTTAAAAAATGGTTTTCTTTTGTTTTTAGACAGAGACAATGTTAAAGACGGCTGAAGATTTATGTGGACCTTATGTGTGGGGACGTTATGACCTTCTTGTGCTGCCACCTTCCTTTCCCTACGGTGGCATGGAAAATCCTTGTTTGACATTCGTTACACCTACATTATTGGTAAGTACTGTTAAGTTGATTTGTCATGGATTTTAATAAATGTTAGAGAAACTTGAGTGGCAATCAAGAATGTACAATCCAGAATCACTGGCAACATTGGGCATACAAGACACAGGAAAAAGATTTTTTTTTAAGGTTTATGGTATTTAACGCCACTTTCAACAATATTTCAGTTATATCGTGACGGTCAGTTTTATTGTTGGAGGAAAATGGAGGACTCAGAGAAAACCACAGACCTGCTGCAAGTCACTGACAAACCTTATGCCATAATGTTGTACACCTTGACTTGAGCGGGAGCAGCACCCACAAAATCAGTGGTGATAGGCACCGATTGCATAGGTAGTTGTAAATCAAACTACCATACGGTCACAGCCACGAGAGCCTTTGTAACTCACCTATCATAAAGGTATATTTTAAGGGGTTTAACAATAGGGCTGAGGTCATCAATAGAGTATGTTTAGGGGACTTTTGTATCATTTCTCTTTAACATTTAATTTAATTTGTTTTTGCTTTCTATAGAAAAACTTTAAAACTAAGAAATTCGAAGTGAAATCTGGATTTGTTTTAACATCCATGAATATGTACAACATATATTTGGTAATAAAATAGCTGTATCTTCTTAAGTAAGAATCTAAATGATTTGCTATTATAAAATTTGTGTCATTTTTTGTTTACAGGCAGGTGATAAATCTTTAGCTGATGTGGTAGCTCATGAAATTGCTCACAGTTGGACAGGAAATCTAGTTACCAATAAAAATCCTGAACATTTCTGGTGAGTAATAGTAACATATGATAAAATCATGGGGGCCTTAGTGGCTAAGTTGTTATAAGGTCAATCACTTCTGACAACAGGTATGGGGTGGTCGTTCGGGGGGGGGGGGGGGGAGGGCACTCGCCCCCCCCCCCCTAAAATTGAAAAAAAAAAAATTTGGGTGTAAAATCGTGATTTTTCACACGAAATACCCCAAAATTTTCGTGCCTCTCTCGGCAATTGAAAAAAATATGATTTTTTGGCATAAAATCGTGATTTTTCACACAAAATACCCAAAAAAAATTTGCGCCTCCCTCCGCTCGGTGCAATTTTTTTAAGTCCGCCCCCTAACTTGAAATCCTGGATCTGTCCCTGTCGTTATCGTGATCTTATGGTAGTTGGATTCAAACTACTTGTGCAATCAGTGCCTATCACCACTAACGTTGTGAGTTTGAACCCCGTTCATGACGAGGTGTAGTCAATACAACATTATGTGATAAAGTTTGTCAGTTACTTGCAACAGGTCAGTGATTTTGTCTGGTACTCAAGTTTCCTCAACCAATAAAACTAACCATCACAGAATAACTGAAATATTGTTGAAATGGTGTTAAATACCATACCCCCATAATGCTTCATGCTTAGCAGAGAAGAATTGGATACCAATTTTATAGTCTTTTATTTTGGCCTTACCGGAGCTCGAAACCCATGATTTACTCAAGACCAGCACGCTAACATTTACATCACCGTTGCAGTTGCTAAAATCAGTTGACCATAGTTAAGACATTAGTAGGTCAAAATGATATGATTTCTTTCTAGTCTGCTTTACCAATGGTCATCTTGAGTATAGTAATCTAGAAATATAATTGATGTTAAATTCATGATGGATATTAAATTCTGTTTACAGGTTGAATGAAGGGCACACTGTCTTTGTAGAGAGGAAGATTAAAGGTCGGATGTTCGGTGAACCAGTCAGACAAATGAGTGCAGCAGAGGGATGGACTGATTTAAATGGAACTGTGGTAAGTTGACATAGAATATTAACTCTGCCTCTAGCTACAAACAAAGCATAATAAAATCAATATATCCTCTGAATGAAGTGCTCTAAGCTTAACCTCTGTCTACAGAAAAAGTATTTTTAAATTGGCCTCTATAAACAGGCAAGGTGTTCTTAAATTCACCTCTATCTACAGAAATAGCATTTTTTAATTTGGACTCTGTGAAGAGACAAAGTGTTCTAATCTTGACCTGTATCTAGTGACAAAGCATTTGTTTAGCCTCTACAAACAAAGCTCTGTAAGCTTGTCCTCTACCCACAGACAAAGCATTTTTAATTTCTGATTTAAGACCATACTACATATACACAGAAGCAATCATTTTTAATAACAAAAAATGTAGGAGATGTTCAAGTCACAAGAAGGTATGACTGACAAATGGATGCAAGAATGATATCTCAGAACTTTTTTTGAAAGATCGAGGATAGTAATATGATAATATAGGCCCACACTAAATAATTATGGTTAAACAACATTATTAAGAAAAAACTGGTGAAACGTGCTAATCTGGGTCACGGGTCACTGTAATCGGGCGGCTGTATCGAGAAACAGATACCGTGTTGAAAAAACTGTTGATACTCATAAAATATTGATAAATGCAATAAAATTTTATGTTTGTCTTCAAGAAATATGATAGACAAAACCATGTGTGAAGTTTTGATGAAAATTTGAAATAAATACACAGGACCGGACTTTAAGCAAAAATAATAATCCAGGATTAGTTTTTTATTAAAAAAATCCAGGACCCCTGTGTCCATGAATTTTTTTTTTTTAAAGTTAATAATATGAAATATTGACATCCACACTTGCCTTGTTAAAGAAAAAAAAATATTTTCCTTTTCAAATAAGGGATTGTTTTGCATATACAGTTTTACAGTTTTCCGACATCCTGTGACATCAGACAAAAATTTATGGTCCCAAAATATTTCTGTTACCTAAAATAAAACCTGAGTATTCCGACATCTTGTACAAACAGATGCGTTTCCCTGGTCCCATGATGTGTCGGAATAGACAGGTCCCACTGTATTAATTTGTGATTATTTCTTCTGTAGATAAATGTCCTTAAGAATGGTCCCTACACCAAGTTGATACCAGATTTAAGAGGTGTAGATCCTGATGATGCCTTCTCTATTGTACCCTATGAGAAAGGATTTACTTTATTGTATCACCTAGAAACACTAGTTGGGGGACCAGGTAAGTTAATTTAATGGAGGGGTGAATTTACAGGGATTTGATCGTCCAATCATATTCAAAATAGTTAAATATATTATCCCAATCGGACAACAGCTGGGGCCGTCGTGGTTGTGATCGTATGGTAGTTGGATTTGCAACTACCTGTGCAATCAGTGCCTGTCACAACTAACATGAGGTGAGGTGAGGTGTTCTCGATACAACAATATGTGATGAAGTTTGTCAGTGACTTGCGGCAGGTCAGTGGTTTTCTCCTGGCACTCTGGTTTCCTCCACCAATAAAACTGACCACCACGATATAACTGAAATATTGTTGAAAGTGGCGTTAAAACACCATAACCCTAACCCAACATGGAAGGTTTTATTTTCATTTAAATAGATGGATACCAAATTTCCTAGACAACTGGGAGACTTTAGGATATTTGTTGTGAAAAGAAAGTTTAAACAATGACGGTCAACAATTCCACCAATATCAACAAAGCAAACAACCTAGTGACCCCTCACCTCTAGTCAATGATACAAAAAATAGATCATGCCATATGACGTTGATAATCCAGTTCCTGGTTTGGGAAAGGCACAAAAATGTGGCAGGGTTAAACTGGATAATGAGAGCCTAACCCTCTCTCTCATATTTAAAATTCTTGTTTCTTACCCTCTAACATACATTATGACCTTTAACCTTTAACAAAACAGCATTGCTATAAAATAAAGGAACAATATAAATTTAAGCAATTGATTTTTTCCCAACTATCAAAAATAGTTAAATGTACATGTATTTTAAAGACATTTTATTTTTAATTGTAGCTGAATTTGAACCATTTTTGAAGGCTTATGTTGACAAGTTCAAGTACCAGTCAATAGACAGTAACCAATGGAAACAGTTTCTACTTTCATTTTTCCAATCAAAGGTACTAAAATCTTTATTATACATGTAGTAGTTTATGAATGTTTGAATTATGAAAAGAAAAAGTTTAAACAGTTATGGTCAATAATTCCACCAATATCAACAAAACGTACAATAACCTCTAACCTTAACTCACTGAACATAAAAACAGGATGTAGGAAATCTGGGTCCTGGCTTGGGACGGGCACAAAAATGTGGTAGAGTTAAACTTAGTTAATGTGATCCTAACCCTTCCCTTTTGGTAACTAGATCTTCAATGATGATGATATCAGCTTTGTTCTAGATTAACACACGGAGTTGGATGTTTATAGTGCAAGCTCACTGAAACAACAGCCTGCGGGTAGACATGTCGCTCCACTTGGGCACATTTATTTGACTCTGAGCCAACCCGTCTTTGTTCTTTCTCCTAAATGCCAAGTGCTTTAGCAGAGAAGCACCAAATACTAATTTATATAGTCTCTGGTTTTATCCAACCGGGCTCCATCCCACGATCTACCGCAATCAAGACGAGAACACTAACCATTACACCACCGATGCAGGTCAAAAATCAATTCTCATTTAATATTTACGCTAATTAAAATAAATGTGTGATTTCAGGCAGATCTATTAAAGGGTGTGGATTGGAACACATGGTTTTATGAAGTAGGAATGCCTCCAGTTAAACCTGTGTAAGTTGGCATCAACTGAATTTATTTTCATCATTATTAATAGTTAATACAAAATGAAATGAAACATTATTGTGATTGTTATTTAATTTGATGTGAATACTGCAATCTGATTGGCTGATCTGCCTTGAGAAACATTGGTTATGCATGATAACCTGGGTTGGTATTGTGACATTGCCAACGTATTCAAATAGTCCTACGAAATATTTGTAATTAAAATCAAGGAATCATTAAATTTTGTTGTAAAAATTAAATTATAAGGAATATGTTCAATTTTTGAACAGGTTATACAAAGGTTGGGAACTGTAAAATATGCTTTTCATAAACCCTGAATAAACCAAGGATTTATATAGTAAGAAGGATATGAAACTCGTATTTTCTTGCTTTATCTCGCGTGGCGAGATTTTATGCTACTCGCGTTTATTTTTTCTGTATCACCCCTCATACACGTAAAATAAAAAAAAGTAGAGTTTCATACATCTAAAAACATATCAAAAATGATAAAACAAAGCAATTAATCACGCCAAGTTTTGTGGTATACATTGAATACACTCTAAACTACACATTTATACACTTTGTTAGCACGATTTCATGTAAACAATGAAGTTTATTGATTTCTAAATAGGCCACCCCCATTTCTGCCCAGAATGCTACCATTTTGACAAATGATGTAAACAATCCTTAATAAATACAAATCGGGAGCACTGTTTTCAATAAAACTCCTAGTTAACATTGAAAAATATTATATTATCACAAAAATGACGGCTTTGCTTCAATATTCGGTATGATGAGTGAAGAGGAGTTTGAAATTTAAATTCGAGCTTTAACAGCCCATGAAGGTCAAAAGGGCAAATCGATTAATGTCAATTATTGATGAGATATGGGTGATACATCTACAAAAAGTTGATACTTTATCAATGATTGGTATTTAGAACAAATATTTTCACTTTATTCCTGTAATTATGGTTTTATATACTTACAAATACTAGTTTAAAATGTTGAAGCGATGAAAATTTCCACCGTTAATCAAGGCACGTGCATCGTCAACGAATTGCACTATGGGTATTCTCACCACGCATCATACTTGCATACAATCTATGTTAAATCTCCCGAGATTCATATCCTTCTTACTATATAAATCCTTGAATAAACTAAGCTTTACATAAAGTCCCAATGTTGGAAATCTCGGTTAATTTGATCTGTATAAAAGGAACATTTGTCTATTCCGAAGACAAAAGTTAGTTCCAAGGTTATTTTTCGCTGTAATTGTTTTGAAATACTGTTCAAGTTTCACAGGTAAAGTAAATACGAAAACTTAAATGATCTTTAAAACAAGAATCCAATATTTGGTTTCAATTAAGAAAATGTTAATATTCTGTGTGTTATCTCTATTTATAGATATGATGAAAGTCTCGCTGTACCGTGCCAGCAGCTGTGTGATAGATGGAGTGCAGCATCAGATGGAGATTTATCTCAGTTTAGTGCCAATGACATACACAGTCTAACATCAGATCAAACAAAAATGTTTGTCTATAAAGTATTCTTACTGGAGGTAATAAAAACAAAAAAATAACACACCAAAATACAATAGAAAAATCGTAGAAAGAGGGAAAGTCGATACACCTAACACACAAATTCATGACCGCTCACTTTCCTGGCTTGTTACAGGCAGTTCAGTAAAAAGTGAAAAAATTTATTTTCCAGATCTTATTGAAATGAAATGGCCATGCAAGTATTTTTCACATGTGAGTTAGTGAAATAGTAAACTGTTTAATTATCTCTTTTAGAGGGATTATGTTTAGTCCTATTTTTTGCTGGGCTATCATGCTCATTATCGTCATGATTGGCTTTACAACTATCATTGCAATCAGTGACTAGCACTGCTAAAGTTGTGAGTTTGAATCCTACTCATGTGAAGATGTACTCAATACAACATGATGTGATACAATTTGTCAGTGACTTGCGACAGGTCGGTGGATTTCTCATGGTACTCGTGTTTCCTCCACCAATAAAATTGATGGGCACAATAAAACGGCATAACAACATTAACCACAATAACCCTTTATATAAATATGCGAAATATGAAATATTTATGCCTGTACCAAGTCAGGGTCATTACGGTTTTCACAGTTTTCCGGTTGTTGACTGATTTTGTCTGTTTATATACTTATGAGTTTTGACTTTCCCTTTGTAAGATTGTTCGGAGTTCGATAATTTTGTTATTACCCTTATTTAGGCAACGAAATAATATAATTTTCTAATGTATATTTTGTCAATTTTAGAGTCCAGTTTCACTAGTGAAAGTGAAGAAAATGGAAGAATTGTATAAATTCAATGCAGTAAAAAATTCAGAAATAAGATTGAAGTAAGTGTTATTCATATGCTCTGTGTCAGTGAGTTTGTAATCTGTTGAAATGGTGCATTTGGGAAATGAAAACTACTTACCATGTTGTGTCAAACTAAAGTGCATCTGAGAGATCTTTTTTTTTTACATATATGAAAATGAGTTGATTGAACTTGGGAGTGTGTCGTTTGATTTTCTGGCTGTGATGTCAGGTAGAATTTTTTTCAAAAATGATCCCAATAGCTATAAAAATAGGGCAAAAAAGGAGCTGATTCTAGAAAGTAAAAAATCAAGTAAATAAAAGGAATATAGAATAATGTCAGTGATGAAGGTCGAGATAGACATTTTCACTGGCATTGCAGCAAGTTCGGTGTTTGGACAAGCTTTAATAATGTATGTCAAGAACTTCAACTGCTGTTATTTTTTTTTATTGGTAATCTCATAATGGGTTTGATGTCGGACTGACGGATAATTTTCAGTATCAGAATAAGTTCGTTTATTAATGGGCTTTTCAAATCTACACAAAATTAGATCACAAGAAAACTAGTTGTAATTAAATTTGAGCTGTTCTCAAATATAATATGCTCATTTGGTTTTTTCCCTGTACAAATGAGTAAGTAAGTAAGCCCTTACTGAGCTACCCTGGGCTGCTTAGGTTATTGTGAAGCAGGAGTTTGTACAATAAACTGCATGTATTTAAAAAAATATTTGGGCTTTTCATAAGTATTTTAACTTTCTTTTGTAGATGGTTGTTACTGTGTTTAAAAGTACAATGGGAAGATTCTATCCAGTATGCTTTAAAGTTTATAAATGAACAAGGCAGGATGAAGTTTGTTAGACCACTTTATAGGTGAGTTTTTATATGTAATTATTATTAAAACCAGAGTTCGGGAAATTGATCAGTCCTGTCAGACATGACCAGCTAAAGACTGACACAAGATTAGTAATTTGCAATACAAAATTAATGAGGACATTTTTTTCACTGGGACCACCAAGCCTATATCAAATTTGATGAACCCTGGAAAACTAAGATTCACCTCCATCAGGCATAATGGACCTAAGCTGATTTTGGATATCCTGGTTAGACCCTTTGTTATTCTTGCTTCCAAAGACTATTAAATTATTATGTCTCCCCTTCGAACGAAGGGAGACATATTGTTTTAGTCTGATTTTTTCTTCTTCTTTTCTTCCTCCACTTCATTTCAGCGAAGCTTGTCCGGACCATAACTTTTTTGTCTTTCCAGATAGGTCAATGATATTTGGTTTGTGGGTGCATGAGCATAAGGCGGTGTGTCGCGTACCATAATGACCTTCGTGGGACCTTGACC
Organism: Bathymodiolus brooksi; assembly: GCA_963680875.1. Classification (NCBI taxonomy): domain Eukaryota; kingdom Metazoa; phylum Mollusca; class Bivalvia; order Mytilida; family Modiolidae; genus Bathymodiolus; species Bathymodiolus brooksi. The sequence goes on along the minus strand of OY804588.1, from coordinate 83,131,704 downwards.
TTTGACCTCAAGGTCAAATAATTGTTTTTTAGGGGACACATAAGTTTTAGGTATCTAAAACAGTTCTTCCTAGTTTTTTTGGCTTTCCTGTCTTTTGACTTTGAGCGTACAAGATGAAGGTTATTCAAGAAATGTGTCGTGCACATTAAATTAGATATCTACCTTTTATTTCACACCAAATAGAATTTTTTTTTACATGGAAAATCAGTAATTTTTCTTCAAATTTCACCAAAATTCAACAAATGTGTCATTCACACTAAATTTGATATCTGCGTTTTATTTGACATCTTCAGAGCAACACAGATATTTTGTTTGTTTTGCCTTGCTAAGTAGAACTTTGTCATTGCAACTTCATCTACAGGCAGGAAGCAATAATGGTCACATGATGAAAGATTTAATGAAAACATAAGTGTGTTTCCTAACTTATTGAGGGGCTGTCGTGGTCGTGATCATATGGTAGTTGGATTTATAACTACCTGTGCAATCAGTGCCTAGCACTACTAAAGTTGTGAGTTCAAATCCCGTTCATGGCAAGATGTATTCGATACAACATTATGTGATCAAGTTTTTCAGTGACTTGCAGCAGGTCGATGGTTTTTTCAGGTACTCCTGTTTCCTCCACCTATGAAACTTATTGCCACGATATAAACCAAACCTACCTTTTTGCACTTTCAATTGTATTAGTTATCTTCAATGATTTGTAATTTTTCACTTTGAACTTAACACACGATAATATTTATTTTCAAGCTACAAGCATGATAAGAAAATAAGGATGATTTCTATTATAAAATATATGATGGTATATTGATGTCACAGACTTCGCTGTGTCAAATCCTTGATAGATAAACATACTGCTGTGGATAGGTTTTGCTCAAGATGGGTACCCCAGAGCTTAAAAGGGGTTCTCCAAACCTCAGCCTATTTTTTTTTTATGCCCATTTTATGTTGAATCTGCCTGATCAAAGTCTGTAGTATAATTTATGTTTGGCACAAAGAAAAGTTTGAAGACACCAAAGGGGTAATTGAAAGCTACAATTTCTTAGGACAGACTATACAATAGCCAAAAGAAAAAGACAAAAAGACAAATAATGATCTACAAAACACTACGCAGAAAACTAAAGATTGAGTTACACGAACCCCACTGAAAAAGGAGGATGACACTCTGATACTCTGGAAGGGTTAGCAGCTCCTGCTCTGATAGTGACACCCGTCGTGTAACTGTTGTTTAAAATCAAATGATAGTCAATTGGGAAAGAATAGAATTGTGATTTTGATGGAACTTGAACATATGATTTATATAGTTCTCTCTATGGCCTGTATAATTTTGAAATAGAATTTGAAAATAGAATAGAACTCTAAAAATTGATTAATTTCATTTGATGTTTATTTTTCTTACAGAGCTCTGTATGCATGGGAAGGAGCTAGAGATACTGCCATTAAAAATTTCCGTTCACATAGACCAGAAATGCATACGACTACAGCAGAATTAGTGGCCAAGGATTTACATCTGGGAAACTGAATTTTATTTACATTTTATGAAAACAAACCAGTGCTAGTTTTATGCTGGATGGTTGTTATTATTGATACAACAATACAGTCTAGTCCAGTTATATTGAATTTTTAGGTAGACATAAAATCATTTCGTTATAGCCAGACTTCAACATAACCAGACTTGATATATACCCAAGTAGGTTAATGTGGATAAATAATATGTTCAATATTTATTTTTTTTAATTTCAGATCATTTTATTCAAAAGCCCTGCTATATAATTACCCTATGTAGCCATGGGGAGCTACATAGGGGCCCCTGTGGTTTACACAACTCATTTGACCATGTTCAATATTAGCAATATTCTATTTTCTCCTATTCTTAGTGTGTTGGGTCAAGTTTTCACAGTTGTTATATTTCTGCATGAGAGTTCTCACTAATTTCCTTTCGACGGACATTAGCGACAGAAATTAACAACTTTGACGTATTTGATCATAGGAGAAACAGATTCTGCTTCTGCTACCATTGAATAGACAATAACAGTGCATTGACTTGATATAAAATCGATATACGGATGAGGCTTAGAATTGGGGAAAATGTGAGGGTTTCCCGAGCATTTTCCCCGATTCGTGCTGAATACGTATATCAAATTTTATGTCAAGTCAATGCACTGTTATTGTCTTTATACTGCAATCATTAGTGACATTAATGGATATTACTACCAATATTCAAATTATTTAAAAAGTTAGTTACCCCAAAGAGGCCCCAACTGATTTTGGTCAAGTAGGCGTGGCCTAAATCATTAAATGTTATAAACGGTCAGTGACCGTTTATCACTTGTAAATATACTGTCAACGCATTTTGACTGCTCAAATAGAATGATTGCAGTATAAATTACGATATTTCTCCACTCTCGATAGATATATTTTCAAATTGTAAAACTCAAGGTTTAAAATTTGAAAATTTAACAATCTTGAGTAGCAAAATGTGATAATCCACAGGTAGTAGAGAGAGAATCTATATATATAAACAATTTCATTATAAGTGGACTGGATTGTATAAACTTATTTTAATATCAGCTTACATATGCTTTACAATGTATTAATAAAAAAAACCCAGAAATGATTAAATTGAATTAATATTGCGATAATCAAAATAAGAAATTAAATGCAGTATTTATAATACTTTTAGCCTTCCAGAGCCAAAGGCTCAAACAAGCTTTTCCCATCACTTGGCATCCGACATCTGTCGTCCATCGACTGTCAACTTTTCACATTTTTATTTTCTTCTTATGAACCACTGGGCCAAATTGGCCCAAACTGGGAAGTAATACGCCGTGGATGGTCCTCTTTCAAAACTGTGTCCTGTGACCTATTCGTCTAGCATCTCTGTTGAGCAACTACAGGCTCTATGGAACCTATTTTTGTTGTTGTTATGTATTAGCCATATTTGCAGATCAAATAAAACCATTTTGTATCATACTGCTTTATACAAACAACAATTTTATCTGTGTTTTCTGTATCTAACCTATGGCTCAGCCATTCATGTTCATTTTGTAACACGTGTAAAAGTAAATTGGGCTGCAATTTGTAAAAACTATTTTTATGCTGATGTCCATACATCTATGCTTCCATCTGTCCTTTCTGTTGTGGAGTTATTCCCCTTTTTTCTTTAGCTGGAAAAAGGATGGGGGAACCATTTTTTTATGGACAAATTCTTCTACTTTTTGTAATGGGTATGCCATTTTGAAAAAATATATATTGCTTGCTATTTGATTATTAAGATGGTGAATATTCCTTTATCAAATATCAGACTTGTCAGATCATTTTATTTTAAAATTTATTGTTTTGTCTGAAGCACTTGGATAAATATCAACTGTTGAAAACATTGTTAATCTGTACGATCTCATCGAACCTGATATCTCACCCTGACATGTTAACTATTGAGCAAGTGACAATAAAGTGACTTATATTATACTTTACGTTTTTATTTTCCCTATTTGTCTTTGTTAGTGCAGCCTGTCAATATAACGTTATATGGACCGGGACTGGACTGCCTCGTTTTCAATTCGGTTCCGGAACGGTACCTGCATTATTATTTTAGATAAAAAGTATAATATAGCAAATAGTTCATGTCACTTCGGGTCATATGGCAGTATATGGACCGGTCCGTATACTGCCATATGACCCTCAGTGCCATGAACTATTTGCTATATAATAGATCTCTTAACTTAATGACTTGCACTTCAAGGGTGTCCTCTTTGCCGTCCTTTATATACTGTTACCATTAGCTCTACATGAATCAGGTACCAGGAGACTGTTACATTTATTTGTATACTAGACTGAATAAAGCAAAATGCATATGATTATCATTATTGTACAACAAATGTAATGATTTAAGGAGCAATAAATTTATTATAATAAATCAAAATACTTCATATCTTTTTATTATTATGGTTTTTGTGTCGAATTCAACTGTATTGTACCATCAGGTGTGTTGACATAGTAAATTTCCCCCTTCAGATTCACTTCAAATTGTACCTATTCACTTATTTCATGAGCAAATTTGATTGTGTAAACACCTGTCCAATGATTCCTTCCAATATATAATGAACCCATCCAATGGTGTGCGATAGCATGCTTAGACTGTCTAATTATACCCCCCGCAAGCAAAGTTTGGGGGATATATAGGAATCTCCCTGTCCGTCCGTCCGTCCATGGACCTTGTAAGCGCAACTCCTCCTAAACGGCTTATTGGATTTTTATGAAACTTTACACAGTTGTAGTACACAACCTGTAGATGTGCATGAAGGAATACCGTTGCTGTCTAAAATTTAGAAGGGGAGATCATTCAACTTATACTTTCACGAAAAGGGGGGTCGTGTACCTTGTAAGCGCAACTCCTCCTAAACGGCTTATTGGAGTTTTGTGAAACTTTACACAGTTGTAGTACACTACCTGCAAATGTGCAAATGGAATATGGTTGCTGTCCAAAATTTAAAAGGGGAGATAATTCAACTTATACTTTCACGAAAAGTGGAGGGGCATGTACCTTTTAAGTGCAACTCCTACTAAACTGCTTATTGAATTTTCATGAAACTTTACACAGATGAAGTACACAACCTGCAGATGTGCATGAAGGAATACCGTTGCTGTCTAAAATTTAGAAGGGGAGATCATTCAACTTATACTTTCACGAAAAGGGGGGTCGTGTACCTTGTAAGTACAACTCCTCCTAAACGGCTTATTGGAGTTTTGTGAAACTTTACACAGTTGTAGTACACTACCTGCAGATGTGCATGAAGGAATATGGTTGCTGTCCAAAATTTATAAGGGGAGATAATTCAACTTATACTTTCACGAAAAGGGGGGGGGCATGTACCTTGTAAGCGCAACTCCTACTAAACGGCTTATTGAATTTTTATGAAACTTTACACAGTTGTAGTACACAACCTGCAGATGTGCATGAAGGAATACCGTTGCTGTCTAAAACTTAGAAGGGGAGATAATTCAACTTATACTTTCACGAAAAAGGGGGTCGTGTACCTTGTAAACGCAACTCCTCCTAAACGGCTTATTGGATTTTTGTGAAACTTTACACAGTTGTAATACACTACCTGCAGATGTGCAGGAAGAAATATGGTCGCTGTCCAAAATTTGGAAGGGGAGATAATTCAACTTGTACTTTCACGAAAAGAAGGAGGGCATGTACCTTGTAAGCACAACTCCTCCTAAACAGCTTATTGGATTTTTATGAAACTTTACACAGTTGTAATACACTAAATGCAGATGTGCATGAAGGAATATGGTTGCTGTCCAAAATTTGGAAGGGGAGATAATTGAACTTATACTCTGAAATACGTTCTGTATGGAGAGATGGGCTTTTAAGCGCAACTCCTCCTAAACGGCTCATTGAATTTAAATGAAACTTTACACAGTTGTAATACACTGCCTGCAGATGTGCATGAAGGAATATGATTCCTGTCAAAAATTTAGAAGGTGATGTAAGCTAATTTTGAATCAATAACATTTGATGTGACCTAAATCCTCTTGTACAAAAGTTAGGAAATGTTGTAATCCTCATGTATACTGATGAAACTGTATTGGTTTTAAACAATCCCACTTTGTTGAAGACCTTGTGGCGACCCCTAGATGTATGTTCTTGGTTAGTTTATTTTGGAGATGGGATGTTGTCTCCTTGACATAACTCCATATCCGTTCTTTTTTCATAGGTAACTTGCTAATATACCTGTATTCCAAAGTTTGAACATCATAGTATTGCAAGCGGGGGGTATCACTCAGTGAGTTCACTCACAGTCCTAGTATTGTTTACAACAGGTGGACATGTAAAGTTTGAAGCTAATTTGAAGAAAAAATTTGAAGTGTAATTGCACATTTACATGTACATATACAGTACATATATATCAAGAAGGAAATTAACTTATGAAATTTGTTCAGCCACAAGATAGCAGAAATATTGCTAATGTTGGTGTTAAAAACAGCCAATCAATCAATCAATCATATATTGAGCCTATTCTGACATGCAATATTGATATGATTTAAATATTGTTATCTAGATTTAATTAAAATGATTACATTTTTAATCACTCTATTGACATAAAAATACCCACTTACATATGAGGGGCCCCGGTGGCCGAATGGTTATGGTAGTTGACTACAGACCACAAGCCTAATACCACTGACATGGACAATGTTACACACCCATATACTCAACTTAAGGTTTCCTGATTCTTCTCTATGGGTGGAGGTCTAACCCCCCACACACAAATGATAACATTTTAGCAAGTTTATTGACAATGGTACTTGTTACAGTCATACAGCATATGTGATATATTGTTGCTAGGAAACGACATCGTTGGTGTAATGGTTAGTGTGCTCAGTGTAATGGTTAGTGTGCTCAGTGTAATGGTTAGTGTGCTCAGTGTAATGGTTAGTGTGCTCAGTGTAATGGTTAGTGTGCTCAGTGTAATGGTTGGTGTGCTCAGTGTAATGGTTAGTGTGCTCAGTGTAATGGTTGGTGTGCTCAGTGTAATGGTTGGTGTGCTCATTGTAATGGTTAGTGTGCTCAGTGTAATGGTTAGTGTACTCAGTGTAATGGTTAGTGTGCTCAGTGTAATGGTTAGTGTGCTCAGTGTAATGGTTAGTGTGCTCCGTGTAATGGTTAGTGTGCTCCGTGTAATGGTTGGTGTGCTCAGTGTAATGGTTAGTGTGCTCAGTGTAATGGTTAGTGTGCTCCGTGTAATGGTTAGTGTGCTCAGTGTAATGGTTAGTGTGCTCAGTGTAATGGTTAGTGTGCTCAGTGTAATGGTTAGTGTGCTCAGTGTAATGGTTAGTGTGCTCAATGTAATGGTTAGTGTGCTCAGTGTAATGGTTAGTGTGCTCAGTGTAATGGTTAGTGTGCTCAGTGTAATAGTTAGTGTGCTCAGTGTAATGGTTAGTGTGCTCAGTGTAATGGTTAGTGTGCTCAGTGTAATGGTTAGTGTGCTCCGTGTAATGGTTAGTGTGCTCAATGTAATGGTTAGTGTGCTCAGTGTAATGGTTAGTGTGCTCCGTGTAATGGTTAGTGTGCTCCGTGTAATGGTTGGTGTGCTCAGTGTAATGGTTAGTGTGCTCAGTGTAATGGTTAGTGTGCTCCGTGTAATGGTTAGTGTGCTCAGTGTAATGGTTAGTGTGCTCAGTGTAATGGTTAGTGTGCTCATTGTAATGGTTAGTGTGCTCAGTGTAATGGTTAGTGTGCTCAGTGTAATGGTTAGTGTGCTCAGTGTAATGGTTAGTGTGCTCACACCGTCGGATCAAAACAAAGACTAATATTGTCGTTTGTTGCTTCTTCTTAAGCACCAGTATTAAGGGGATAGAGCAAAGACTGTTAGGCTCGGAATCAGGGATATGAAAAAATATCAGAAAGCAATGTATCATTTGTACCTAACCTTTGTATGGATGATCTATTGAAATTTAAAAAAAATCCTCAATGTACAATGTATTTCGATTCGATAACCGGTATATGGTCGCTAGCTATAGGGTACAAAGCAGTTTCTGATTGGATGAAATATATATATATAGCTAAAAATATTCCTCACTTGATGTTAATAAAAAAAAAATCAACCAGGCACAGTAGTTTCATGTCAATACTGTATTAAAAACTAACTTCTTCTAGAGAGATGGTTGAAATGTATTATTTCCCTATTTTCGATTGTATAGAGTTTCACCAGAAAACTTGAAGTTCGAAGAATAACATATTCATATTTAATTCCAGAAGAAGTCATATTACATATTTCGTCTTCAATTACAACTTAACAATAAATGGAAAACAAATGAGTACAAAATTCGATAGCAATTGCAAGAACACAATGTAAACGTGCAAAACATACTTCTTCTACCAAGTAATGACCGCCTTCAGCAAGTTGAAGATTATGCCAGAGGTTATATGGACAATCAACAACAAATCTTTTTCCCAAATTTGAAGGCAAAAAACCCCAGCAAAGTAGTATGGATATTACTGTGTCCAGCACATTATTGCACCCTCTATTTACTGTGACAAGCAAAATACTGTCTCCACACTTGCTTCTAAAATACACTTGTTTAACGTTACTTTGTCGATGCAGTGCGACCGTATCATGCTGTGCTCGGCGTGGCACTTTTATTGTTTATATTCTGTTATCTACCGTTAGTTGTAAGCCTAAGACAAAGGGTAAACCAGTACATTTTACTTATCACGACATTCTTAATTTTATCCTAAAATGACGAGTAGAACACTTCAGTGTAAGTATACCTGTAATAAAAATGACTAAATAAGCAAAAATTTACCATTGAATTTTATTCTGTACAAGATACTTTTGTTTTTTGGTTTTGGCAGGTTATGAGGAGGCAAATATATATCTCAAAGAATTGATGTTCCTGTTTAGATTACAGTTATATATGACGTCATGGAAATTTGGTCTTTTTTACAAATCCAATTTAAAATGTTAGGAATTAGGTGTATATTCTATGTAAAATGCTATGGGTAGTGGTTATATTGAAAGTTTAAAGTCACGTAAAACTCAATTTCTTATTTAAAAATTATACCCAAGTTTATCATTCAATAGAATGGTTAGGGCTTAATCCACTGTGTACTGTACGTACGTGATCTATTTCAGTTCTTGTTTGTCTGATTATGGTGACAGAATCAAAGACGTTTAAAAGTACTTTAACACATTGTGTCAACACAACAGGTAATAACCGCATTATTTTTGAATTATTGTTATTTGCATGTATTATAGAAAGCAAGTTTAAACAGTGATGATCTGAAACCATTGTACCAATTTCAAGAAAAGTTCATCCTTAATGTGTACTTTCAAAATTATATCCGAAAATTCTGCCAATTATTCAACATGACTGCTGTTACTAAAAATAGATCATCTGTAGGTGTAAAAAGTGAAGCCCCGATAAAGCTACATTTTCCACCAAATGAGCTGAAGTTTGATTGATTTGATTTTGATTTTGGTGTTTAACGCCACAATCAGCGATATTTCAGCTGTATCATGGCGACCAGTTTTAGTGGTGGAAAAAGCCGGAGTACCCGGAGAGAACCACCGACCATGGGCAAGCATCTGGTAAACTTTATCACTTGCGGCTGCGAGTCGAGTGCACCTTTTTTTGTAATTTACAAAGCAGGGCGCCAACCCACGCCGTATTGGTGATAGGCTTGTATGAGTTATTAGGTAATCCAACTACCTAACTCATTGAGCCACCCGGGCCCATCTTGCTGAAGTTTGAACATTATCTAAGTATTTTAATGAATGTATGATATATGCATTGGGCTTTGCTGAAACATAATGTCTTTTGCCTTTAATATGCAAATTAGATTGATTTTGACCAAAATAATTTGAAAATATTATCCTCTGAAACCGTAGATTCAACGTAATCAAATCTAGGATGGGGTTTTCTGTGAAATTTATAGTTTGGCAGATCTTCCGTTACACCAATTAGCCAATAGGAAGTAAACTTCACAGGACTGCTCAGTAGGTTGCAGTTGTGAAATTTCAAAAATCTTCTTGATTCTCAACTAGTGCTATCAAAAATCAAATATGGCATGTAGCTATCACAGAACTAATTTAACATAGGACAATATTTAACATATTTAACCAAGATCATGCTCAAACGCTCCTCTTGGTAGACCTCTATATCTACCAAACTTGTAATTTTGGTGCCAGGATGACAAGAGAGGTAGTACCTCTGATGAGGGAGAAATTTATTATTTTTGTTCTTTGCCTAAATAAATAAGGTGAGCGATATTGACTCTTGAGAGCTTATTTTTTTAATGTGCACATCAGTGTCAGTAGCATCAGTTCCATCAGCGGTAGACATCCAGTCACCCACAACAGCACACATCCAGTCACCCACAACAACACATGTAACACCAGTACCACATTCTGATCATCTAGTGTGCTACTCCTGCAAGTTTATATCTAACTTAATGAATTGTAGACATGCTAAAAGATGTCCCAAAGGATCCGTAAGTACTTTGTCAATTACATATTTGACTTACAGACAAAGGTCTATATACTACCGGTATTCCTTCATAAGAATTAATATTATTCTATTTGTAACTTGTTTTATCTTAAAAACGGGAAATTATCAACAATGCCGGATTTAGAACAAATGAGGACCTGTGCTCGTTAAGTTATGAGGTCCCTTCCTTGGACCCTGAAGGAGATAGACCCGGTAGGCCTACACAGGCAGTCAGGCTTACATGCTCAGGAAATTTAGGAAAAATTAAAATTTAAAAATTGCACCACATAAGCAAAAATCCATCGTAAAAGCATTTTTTTTGGCAGGAAGATGGGACCCCTGGCCAACGGTGCCCTGTGCTTAAGCACACCTAAGCACAATGGTAAATCCGGCACTGATTATCAAACACATGTAGAAAGTACTTGCATGGTCACATCATATCACTAAGAGGGGAGGTATGGACACATCAAAGTAGTTTAACCCTGCCACTTTGTTTTATTGAAGTGCTTGTACTAAGCCAGGAAAGTTCGTGGAGTTAGAGTTATCGATTTAGCATCTTTCTACTATTTTTCTATTGGAACTTTCAACTTGTCTGACTGTGGTATTTTTTTTCATTTTATAACAATACATACAAATCAAACCAAGGGACAATAATAATAAAGCATAAAATCAAGCAGATATATCACAATATTCAAATATTCCAACTCCTACAAAAATAAACGAGCGGCATAAAACCAGGTGCTTTGATAAATAAGTTTCACCCTGACCCAAATGCATAATACCTATCTTCAGTAATAGCAGCAAATTGTTCATGCGTATTCAGCATTAACAATTTCATGTGTATTCAACATTAACTATTTCAAGCGTATTCAACATTAACTATTGCATGCGTATTCAACATTAACTATTTCATGCGTATTCAGCATTAACTATTTCAAGCGTATTCAGCATTAACTATTTCATGCGTATTCAGCATTAACTATTTCATGCGTATTCAGCATTAACTATTTCATGCGTATTCAGCATTAACTATTTCATACGTATTCATGACAAGAACAAGTTCAATCATGTATATAAATTATACAGAGTGAATAGAAGGTACAATTGGGGAAAGGGCTTTTAACTACCATTGGAAAAATATGGAGAGTTAGGTAGAGACGAGAAATTAAACTTTTGGTACCAGCTACAATGCTGAACATTTTGCCCCTCGGTTTTTCTAACGTTTATTCATTTCTTGTTAACAACAATCCCAGCGCGAGCCTACCTGATAATGGTTATTCCAGAAACGCGTCGTGTGCACAAAATTTGATATCATCTATGAAATCGTGATATGAACCACATTCTCAAATGAGATAAACAGTCAAACTTGCCCATGCAGTCACTTCTATTAAGCAGTCACCTGTATTAAGAGGTCACCTTTTTCTTGTCCTGACATAGAAAATTTCATATGAATTGAACCTCTTTTCAGAGGTCACCTGTCTTATAAGGCTACTTTTTCTTTGTCCCAAAGGTGACCTCTTAGTACAGGTTTGACTGTTTATTATATTGTTTTACTTGAAAGAGTTATATGAGATTTACTTTTATTTCAGTCGTGTTTAACAGGACAACTAACAAGTGGGTTATATTATAATGATTGTGTACCAGCCCCGGTATGTACTGTAAGATATAATTATCACATATGTATAAGTAATAACGTCAATTTTGCCCATACGTAAACACCGAAGTGCCCCGGCGATATCAGCTCATGGGCAGATATCGGGGCAAAACTCTGATAACATGATATCAAGCCTCTTTATAAGTAGAACAATGCATTCCTTTTCCCATATCAGGACTGTTATCATTCCTCAACCGATATCAATCACTCATAGTTTGATGTGTGTGTGAAGTTAATTTTGTTCTTTTTAATTCAATGCTGAAATATGTGATAAATATATTAATGCACGCCTTTTTCCATATTAGGACTGTTATCATCCCTCGACCGATATCGACCCTCGGGTTAAAGCCTTCTGGGCGATATCGGTCTCTCGGGATGATAACAGTCCTGATATGGAAAAGGGCATGCATTAATCTATAAGGAATATAATATTTCGCACAAGGTATCTTAATTTGTAAAATAAAACTCTACTATCTTCAAACTCTTCTTTACTGTTAATTTAAACATATTTTATTGTCTAAATAATGATAAAAGGATCAGACACAAGTTTTTCAACTTAGTATTGTCTTCTCCTCTTTACTGTTAACTTTAATAATGAACATGCATTTAGTCCTACATAAGTCTGATCAATCAGTGGATCAGAACAAGAATAATTTAATGCGATACATGTAGCTTAAAAATAGCTAATCATGCAGGCTTTCTTACCCCCTCCCCCCCCCCCCCCCTATTTTATTTTGTAAACTTTTCCTTCTTTTACTAATAAGTACAATGTCTCTTTGTTTGATTCGTTCTCCATTTTTGCTTGCTTGTTGTGTAAATTGAAATATTTCATTTTATTGTTGCTGTCGTGTATATAATATGTTGGAAATTGTAGGGAGCGAGCTTTATAATAATTCTTGTTATTACTCACGTTCAAACTCAATTGATAATTTGAGCTAACAGAATATGTAAAATGTAGACTTTTATGTGCCTCGTTCTGTTCTGTTGTTTTACTTTAATTTACAGCCTCGTCGGTGGGTTAATGGTTTGCATGCTCACCTCGAATACGTGAATTCGAGTCCTGGTCGAGTCGAACTAAAGACTATAAAAATGGTACTTGTTGCTTCTCCGCTAAGCACACAGTTTTAATGAGCAAGAGTAAAGACTGGTAATCTGTCCGAGTGCAGCGACATGTCTACTAGTGGACAGTTGTTTCGGTGAGCTAGCACTATAACAATCCAACTAAGCATGTTGGGTTAGTTCAAAGCGCGCATCATCATCCCATCGAAGTTGATGTTTTCTTGCCATGATATAGCTGATATCACTCCCTCATCCGCCCTTTTTTTTCCATTATAGGCATGTATGATATTACCAGCTCAGCTACAGACGACTGGAACTGTGACATTTCTTAGTCACCATTTTAAACACTTCCAGTGTTGTTCGCAATCTAAGTGTAACAGAAATCTCAATCCATTAGTTGGTCGTTAAGAAGTAAAGAATTTAATTAAAAAGTTCACAAAATGTTGTAGTGATTCAAAAGGACTATAGGTGTTTAAAGCCGCTTTCAACAATATTTCAGTTATATCGTGGCAGTCAGTTTTATTGGTGGTGGAGACCGGAGTACCTCTAGAAAACCATAGACCTGCGGTAAGTCACTGACAAACTTTATCACATAATGTTGGATTTCGTTATAAGCTTATACGTTATAAACAAATACCATTAAAAATATTGTACTCCGTTTTCGCGTGAAATTAACAACATTGCCCTGATATCAAAACAATGCCAGTTCGTTATGCGCTATAAACGGATTCCATTTCAAAAGTATGGTACATAGCTGTCACATGAAACGAAGCTTTGCCCTGATATTGGAACAATGGCAGTCCGTTATACGGCATAAACAGATTTCATTTAAAAAATATGATACATAGCTGTCATATGAAATAAACAACCTTGTCCTGACAACAGAACGATGTCAGTCCGTTATTCGCTCATTAAAAAATATGGTACGCAGCTGTCACATAAAACGAACTGCATTGTCTTGATATCAGAACAATACCAGCTGTCCTGATACCAGAACAATGTCAATCAGTTCAACAGATAAGAAAAACAAATTCGATCAGTAACCTTTAGGGGAAATTAATTAGCGAACCGATATGTTATTCTACAAAAGCTTGAAAATACCAAAGGGATAATCATATGCCCCCTCCTCTTCCTTACTTCGTCTGAGGGGGGCCCGGTAGGTATATTTAAATGTGGCAGTCGAAAAGAGAAATATCTCGCGAGTGTAACGATATAATTGGGTCAGCGAAAGGATCACAAATAAGCGAAAAATATTGAGGCGAAGTTGGGAAGGGGAAAAGGGTAGATGTTTACCTTGAAGTAAGGAAGAGGAGGGGGCATATATGTTTTGAATGAAACAAGTGCCTGTGATTGAACATGAAAACAAACAACGACACATCGCTTTTGACAACAATGTTCAGGCTTGAGATAGGCACAAAAATGCGGCAGAGTTAATCAGGTAAATGGGATACCAACTCTACCCCTCTTGATAATCATATCTCTAACGGCAATACATGAATAAACGTATAATAGAAATCCTGCACACATTCAGCTCTACTTAAAAAGATCACATGATATCACAATAATGAATAATAACATAAATATAGACTGTTCAATAACGAATAATCTAATCGTACACATATACAAAATGTACTTTTATATTCATTCAAATAAACATACATGTACTTCCTTATCAACTAAATAAGTCTGAATCCAATGTCATGTGTATATATGCTAAGTCTTTGTTTTCTTTGCGAAAGGTGATTTAGTTTTCTTAAGTTTTTTTCGTACTTGAAGTTTCTTTTGATTTTGTAATGCTTTATTTGATACTGGAAATTTATATCTTGTATGTATTTTGTCATTTTTAGTTTTATCTGATACACTTGATACACTTGATACACTATCAATCTTGCTGCAACGATTCGGTGCATGTTCCTGCGTATTTCGTGTTTTCATTTGTTCTAAAGATTCTTTATATCTCTCTTTTATATCTATGCCCATATTAGGACCTATATCACCAATGATACTCTTGCCACCAGAGGCCATTGTGTTATGTCCTATTTCCGTAGTAGAGATACCAGATTGAATATTTGATATACCGGAAACTGTAGTTTTATTAGGGACATGGTTATGAAGCGAAAATGCCTCATTTGGTAATATCATCTGATTTGCCTTTTCACCTCTCTGAGAGGATGACCTATTAGAGGTCAGACTGGTATCTACTGGAATATGTACGCTAAGCTCTTCCATGTTGTCATATCCTGTTACCACAGTTTCAGTAGGCCCAGAGTCTTTAGATTCGCGGTTTACAACTAATATGTTACTACCACGCTGCTTAAGGAAAGACTTCTGTCTCGTCTTTGAACTTCCCAAACCCGCTAGTAATGCTGTGTGTAAATCAAATTTAAATCGGCCTGAAGGTTTATTAGCTGCACAAATAATTTAAAAGAAATTAAATACACACGACCTTTTAAATTAGCTGGCTTTCCCTTATTCTGACTGATTTAAAAAGCGTATTGAAGATACGCGTCGTCCGTATATAATTAAACATCTACGTTCCTGCTCCACTAGTGGTACCTGTGGTGTTTACATCAGTACAATAACATATTGGTTTAGATGTCATGATGCCAGTTGGTAGTGGCAAGCCATGCATATTTGTTTTCGGAATGACATGGTAAGGTATAAATAGAATAAGCCATGCTTATCTCCGGGTCATCTGGTTTCCTCCACCAATAAAACTGACCGCTACGATATAGCTGAAATATTGTTGAAAGTGGCGTTAAACACCATCAAACATCAAACAAACTAATTGGTATTTACCTCTATCTTTAATATCTTTGTCAGGTGTTTTCTGCTTTGTCTTCTTTTTACACCAATACATAATGACTGGAACACTAATAACCAATACGAGTAAAGCTAACACTGGACAGAGACACAGCTATCACAGTGGTGTTGGATGGCGATTTTGTAGTAGTAGTTGCATCTATTATAAAAATGAAATTAAACAAATGTTAGAGGAAATCAAAGAGGCAGGTACAAGTGGACAATACAGAGACATAGTCAACACTGGGCACAAGACATAATACGAAGGCAAGCAAATAAAACAAACAACAACACTAAGATGACGAGTTAAACGGACCCCACCATAATATCCTGGGGGAATCCAGGTACTTGCGAAGGGTAGGCGGTCCCTGTTTCTTATTAAATATCATCTAATGAAGACTATATCAGTATGTAAAACAAATTGAAGATTGCACATGTACAAAGAAAAGTTTGAAGATACCAGAAAATGCAATGACCAACGGAAAAAGGACAAAAGATCTAACAATGATATAACAAACAAACAAACAAAAAAAACCACAGAAAACTTAGGATTGGGCAACACAAAGTCGAGAGGATAAGCAGTTCCTGATCCACTAGTGACACCCGTCGTGCTACTCTTGTAACGGTTAAGCAAGTCATGATGATGACCATACAACTTTCGAAGTAATGACTTCAATTTTACCACTAGGAACCCTTGTTTCATTTGCTTTCCTGTTAGCTGCAACATTCTGTCAAAACGATGTATGGTAATGATATGAGGTTGCCATGCTTTTGCTTGTGAATGGATGAAACGCATTTAAGTGAAATGTTTGTTTTAATACTTTGAGTACTCACTAAAAGTATTAAGGTAATTACAAAGATTCTGGCCTTACTTTACCCTTCCGGAGCACCTGATTTTACCCCCGATTTTAGTGGGGTTCGTGTTACTCGATCTTTAGTTTTATTTGTATGTTTTGTAGATCGTTTTTTGTCATTTTGTACCTTTTCTTTTGGCCATTGTATTATCTGTCCTTCGATTTACGATTTGATTACCGCTTTGGTATCTACAAACTCTTCTCTTTAGAAAAAGACAGCTGTTTGAAGTATTACCCATGGTCTTTAATGTAGTGTTTAAATAATGTTTCTTAAAATGTAACAATATACAGACCTGTTACCGTTTCTGTAGCAACTGTTTTTGGAAAGCAATTGTCGAAAACTGAACCCCTACAAAAAAAAAACAAATCAATACTTAAATAATTATGTACAACAAATGAGTTATGAACATGATTATCTTAATTTATCATTTAGGATCTTAAAATACACAGGTCAGTGGTGAGTACCTATTTGCTCTCTTTTCAGCGATGACTGAGAGTGTGGACCTAGGTGGGAGGGTGATAGGTCGTTGAATTCTGGCCAATAGCCTAACACCACTGCCATTGTGAGTTGATGTCCTGATAACCACATCAGATGTTAAGTTTTCCAGACACCTCTCCATTGCCCGGTCTCAATATAATTGTCGGGTTATTGCGTATAGTGGTGTCCTACACAACTTGACTAGATGAGTAACATGGCGGGTGTCTTATCAGAGGCGGGAACTGATTACCCTTCGGGAACAATTGGGTTCACTTCGGGCTTTTCTTGCTGGGTCCATGTTGCTCATCCTTTTAGTTCGTTGTGTTGTGTTTTTTTCAGTTGTTATGTCCAAAGCTGTCTCTGAATTGTCCATTCTTGATTGCCCCTTCTGTTTTCTCAAACGTTTATTTAGAATGGTATTTAATACTATTTATGATACAGCCGAACAATTGCTGAAAGTGCCGATAAACACAACTACACCAAACCTATACTACTAAATATAATTTATTTACTAATAGTGGAACCATAGTATTGTCAATAACTGACCAAAAACAAATGCGCTTATAAAATGCCTTACACATTTTGACCCATAAAACTAGTATAACCCCACCAATTTTTATTGTAGCGCTTGTACTAAGCCAGGAAAGTTAGTTGTCATTTATATGTGTGGTACGAGTATGGATTTCTATGGCTGTTTTTATTTGATTTTATAATTATTGGTTTTCATTTTATAACATTATTTTTTCCAAATCCCTGATATTTTCTCTTCTCAACCCTCGTATTAAATTGCATGATACACGATGATTAATTTTCGATGGAAATTTTAAATGAACAGGGACCGAAAAGATATTGTAATGGTTAGAGTCCTCGCCTCGTTTACGACAGACCATTCATATTTTTGATATTTGCCGCTAATCGTGCACCACTAGGGAGAAAGAGTAAATCCTCGGAAATGGAATTATGATGATAATGTATTCAAGTGATGGGGATTGTTGTTTCGAGGCGCTTACATTTTCAAAATACAACACAAGCTTGTTGGTCTACTACAAAACAGACATCATCTTTATCTCATCAAAATTAACTTGTTCACACCATTTTATAGATGACAGGTCACTTGACGTTAGATAACAATAATACTTTCAATGTTATGCTTATAGGGTTTCATTGTCATTTGCGACTCTACATTTGTAGGCTGCAATATAGTATCGTTTGACATCTTAACAGTGTTTGTTTTGAGTGTCCTTTTTGAAATTTTATTATCAAAAATACGAATCTGGTGCATTCGTAATTGGATTCATTTGTATGTCTATTCATTTTTTCTTACCAGAAGGAGTGAGATGAACAAGAGCTCCAACAGTGTTACCATTCGACGGATATATTGCAGTCGTACTAGGAATGCTAGATGACGTCTGTTCTTCGTGACATAAGCGACCTCTCTGTGTAAATGTTACGTTGTCACCATTATACTCGGTGATCTAATAGAGCATGAAATATGTATTAAGAAAATATCAAATAGAAAAACGCAAACTCCATAAAAACCGGAAGTGATATCAGGATTTGAAACATATCACGTAGTACGATTAATTCAGAAGTACGTCTTCTGTATGAACTAAGCTTGTACCCATTGTGGCCATTTTTTGCTGTTCTATTCCAAGCGCATCAATGTTGTAATAATGGTTATCGTGCCCAATCCCAATGCAGAGGATCCGACATTCGATCCCTGGTAGGGTCAAACAAAAGGCTATCAAATTGGTATTTGTTGCATCTCCGCTAATCACGTTGGATTAAGGAGTAGAAGAAAAAAAACATGATGTCCCGGTACCAGGATAATGTGTTCGAGTGAAGTGGCATGTCTACCCTCAAACGCTTGTTTGAATAAGGTAGCGCTATAAAAGGCACTAAATCGTGTTGGTCTAGTACAAAGTAGTCACCATCATCTCATCGGCAACTTATACTCGCTGAAGAATGAATCGCTCTGTGATGATGAACGAACTCGCTGTTATTTTATTCCAAAATATATGATAAAACAAAGTATTTAGATTTGGAAGGCACGCACACATTTTAATATGTACATACCATACATGTAAATAGTGTACTGAAGGGACTGTTGTCTGAAGAATCAAGGTTGACCATGGCAGTGTAGTATACCGTATCGTTCTGAATACACACAAGGCATCCTACTTGACTGTTGTCTGTAAATGAAATAACAATTGTTGAAAGGCATTTATGTACTAATGTAAGAAACCTTTGAAGGCACCAAAAGGGTATTCAGAAGCCGTAAATAGAAGATGGACAGACATCACAATGGCCAAAAGCAAAATAGAACACAAGGACAAACAATGATCTACACTGAATGGTTAGGGGTTAGGGTTATGGGGTGTAAAGGCAGTTTTAACAATATTTCAGCTATATTGTCCCGGTCAGTTTTATTGGTGAGGGACACCGGGGTACCCGGAGAAAACTACCGACCTACCGCAAGTCACTTTATCACATAATGTTGTCGCGTGTACAACTCGCCTGGGTTGGGTTCAACCTCACACGTCAGTGATGATAGGCACTAATTGCAAAAGTAGTTATAAATCCAACTACCATGCGATTACGACCATGAGTACGCCCATCTTAGTGAAATGATACGGTCAAGTGGTGTGATTATTTATTTTTTGCATCTTTCAGGTTAACATCATTTTTCTATAAAAGTAGGCAACGGAAATTTTATTTACAAGAAAAATACAGTGCCTCAATGTTAAATAATCGTTCGTAATTATACAATACAAGCAATTGACTGTTACATCCCAGATTATATCTATGGTCATTACCTGAGTGTCCGATCTTTATATCACAAGTCTCGTCACTTGTATACGTAATATTTAGAGTTGTAAAACTTTCATCTGTAAATGCCCAAATTCCTGTGCTACGACATAGAGTACCGGCACTGCTTTTAAGTTCAAATTGAAATTCGCCAAGTAATGGTGTTGAGCAGGTTTGTAAAGCGGCCGACTCATAGCCTAAAACAAAAATCGTACTTTGAATTTCTTAAACATTAAAAACGTTCTTTGAACGGTAACACACAGCTAATATCAAGCATAGTTTAATATCCGAAAAATGCATACTAAGTAAATATTGTATTTGTACGTGTCATTAGTTAATATATATCATATCAATGTCTTGCTGATCCTTCATTATCCTTCCAGTGAATTAGAGATAAGGGTAATAACAAAATTACCGAACTCCGACTGGAACAATCTTACAAAGGGAAAGTCAAAACTCATAATTATATAAACAGACAAAATCAGTCAACAACCGGAAAACTGTGAAAACCGTAATGACCCTGACTTGGTACCGGCATTTCTAAAGAAATGGTGGGTTGAATCAGATTTTAAGGCGCCAAACCTCCCGCTCTCATTACGGTTCAAAGGTTCCGGCTGTCACTATAACAGTATTTAAATACAGGAACAAAATAGGTAAAATAGTTGTCAAAGCAGTACCATATTCGGTGACGTAAATGTCAAAAATATTTTTACGTCACACATTGACAACAAAAATATCCTTGACATGTTTTTACTTCTTTATCTTTATACATTTTCACTATATGAAAATGCATCGCTTATAATTTTTTCTGCAGAGACGGAATATATTTCGACAAGATCTTGGTATCGGGATATAAACTTTTTAAGAGATCGAATAAGAGACTTAGAGTTCATCACGGGTTTTTAGTGGGAGTGCGTGTTTTCCAAATTGTTGTCTTTCTGTTTGGTATTTATGAACCAATGTCATCTCTTACATGTATAACTTGAAGTCATATTACTATCCCGGATAGCTTTAATTGTGTGCGAGTGTTAATGCAGTTCTTTTGCTAGTATTATCTATACTGTCATCGAACTCAAAGAAACATAGAACCGCATCGGTGGTGTAATGTTAGCGTGTTCGCCTCGAGTGTTGTAGATGGTGGGTTCGAGCCCCGATCGGGTAACATCAAAGACTATAAAATTAGTATTTGTTGCTTCTCTGCTAACCACGCAGCATTAAGGAGAAAGAGCAAAGACTAGTTAACTCTGAATCAGAATAATGTGTCAAAGTGGGGCAACATGTTTATCCGCAGACCGTTGTTTCGGTGAGCTAGCGCTATAAAAATCCAACTAAGGGTGTTGGTCTAGTACAAAGCGAACCTTATCATCATCTCATTGAAAATTAACGTGTTCTCGCCATGATATAGCTGAAAAATATTGCAAAATATAATTATTAAATATAAATTAATTTTAAGTTTAACTTATTATGGCTTAAAATATGCTGTTTACTCATTAGACGCCAAGCCGGATACACACGACTTTGTATACGGCTAAATATATATCACGTGACTCAAATGATGAAAATGTAATTCGTCTGCTGGTTCATGGTTCCGGCAATATATTCCCATTCTATTGCATCTTTCCAACGGGATCGGTCTGGGGAGGTGTTGGGCTAAATTGCTGTTCTCTGTAAAACATGGAGTGTGTTGTTGTGTGTCCTGGAACAGCCAGAATATGCGTGAGGCCCAATTGGGAGCAACTGTACCTATTGTCTGATTGCCTTAAAGCCGGTCCTGCTGATCAAGGTAATTTCATTGCGTCCAGAATATAATTTGATGATTTTATTTTTTTGTGCTTAATCCCACTTTCAACAATATTTCAGCTATATCATGGCGACCAGTTTTAGTGGTGGAAGAAGCCGGACTACCCGGAGAGAACCACCGACCATGCGCAAGCAACTGGTAAACTTTATCACTTGCGGCTGCGAGTCGAGTGTACCCTTTTTGTAATTTACAAAGCTGGGTGCGAACCCACGCCGTATTGGTGATAGGCTTGTATGAGTTATTAGGTAATCCGACTACCTAACTCATTGAGCCGACCGGGCCCTCTTTAAAATATGATATATTATGTAAATAGAATAAAATTTACAACATAAATTATATTCATTCGATAATAGAAATACAATGGAAAAAACTGTACCAAAACCCAATCGGAAAAAATGCAGAAAGAAGCAAAATCGATAACCCTAGCACACATGACCCCTGACTTATAATAGCCAGTGACTAACACGTGACCACTGACTTATAATAGCCAGTGACTAACACATGACCACTGACTTATAATAGCCAGTGACTAACACATGACCACTGACTTATAATAGCCAGTGACTAACACATGACCACTGACTTATAATAGCCAGTGACTAACACATGACCACTGACTTATAATAGCCAGTGACTAACACATGACCACTGACTTATAATAGCCAGTGACTAACACATGACCACTGACTTATAATAGCCAGTGACTAACACATGACCACTGACTTATAATAGCCAGTGACTAACACATGACCACTGACTTATAATAGCCAGTGACTAATCCACCAAATACTTATTGCCATTGTTTGGCCGACGATAGATACAATTTGTGTTGCGTCCTGGTTTATAAACATTGCACGTTTTGTTCGGTTTTTACCTGTTCTGACCATTATACTGAATAACCTAACATCTGACACAATCTTACTAAATGGAGAAATAGTATCAAACGTAGAAGTGTCATTGTAGATAGTCGTTCTCTCACCATTCGTATCAGTATCTAAACAATAAGAAAAAATAGTTGTTAAATAATTGCTAATGTGTACTAATGTGTAACCATAGAAAACATATGCAAAGACTCCCGTTACAGTATTCGCTGTAATCTGCCTGTCTAGAAAGAATACTTCGTTATTTCCGCATAAAACCTATGTTCGGTTCGTCTTTACCTCCAGTTGTTTGTAGGAGCCGAGGGCTCATGTCTTAATTACCTTGTTTGTGTTTGTTTACGTATAGTGGTGTCCAACACATATTGTGTTGTGTTTTTGTTTGTCTTCGTATGGTGTACCCTATGTTGTCAGTTTCTCCATTTTGTCCATTTTTGATTGCCCCTTCGGTATTCTCTAACGTTTATTTACCAATGACATATATTTATTTTATTTCCATTTCAATCAATAATTAGCTGGTGAAACTATGTTTTAATTGTGGAGTATGTCAGTATTGAATGGTTGCTAATGACAACAAAGTCATTATTAAAGAGTAATACATGTATTTTCAACTTACCCGATTGTAAATAGTAATAAAACGAGTGGTCAGTTATATGTGTAATTTCCATACACAGATAATGATAATACAGTCCAGTTATATTACTAATGGTTGCTGAATTAGCTTCTGTTGTTCTGAAATATAACAATGCACTAATTTTATATGAAATGCTATAAGGGACCGACCATTCAACTTGCAGGGGGATTTAACATTTAACATTAGGTTATATGACAAAAACTCTGAATCAGATTATTTTTTTTTTCCTCCACCAAAATCAGAATATTTTTTTCAGCAACATTGGGAATCAGAATATTTTTTTATTAAAAAATCCATAAGAAAAGAATAACACTCAGTTGCAGTCTGGAGGCCGGTTCACACTCATTTTATATTATGAATTATGCTTTTTGTTGAATAAATGCGTTGTTCCTTAATTTTAATTTTTATCTAAGTAACATTGCATAGTCTACTGTTCATTTACATCCATACACAAATATTCTCCATTTGATTCCCAGTTCTAAGGAAATTGAATACATTTATAACTATGTGGTACCCATAGTGTATAACACCTATTCACATAATGCTTTAAGAATGGATAACGAATATTTACACAAGTAATAATTATTGTACATTTTATTTGAAACATGAGAAGCAGATTTTTATGACGACACAAGATTGATTCAAATACAATAACTCTTTATTGTAAAACTAGAGCTACTAAAATGTAAGAGCACCATCTTAATCTGACGATAACATCACAAGTGTCAACGATATGGAATTAGCGCAAATATCAAAGATCATTACAATAAATAAGGGTAATAACAAAATTACCGAACTCCGAATAAAACGTAGATATCAAATTTAGTGCGCACGACGCGTTTCAGGAATAACCTTCATCGCTAAAAAACTATGACATTGATTTCCAGGATTTTGGTAGTATCCGTATTGCTCATATTTTAAATTTTGCTTGCTGTGTTTATTTGGTTTCGTTGGTCTTCGTTATGTGTCTTGACTCAATGTTGTATGTGTCTCTGGATTGTCCATTCTCGTTCTCCACTTTTGTGTTCTCTAACGTTTATTTCCAACGCCATATGTCGTGGTATTTTTGTATTCATTGGTTTGACATAACTGGACGTTGCTCGTTTTGTTGTTGACAATCATGGTTTAAACTGTCTTTTCATAATAAACCGTTTATTGCATAGTAGAACTTATAAAATGATGAGAGTGCCATTTTAACCAAACGATGTTGTCACGAGTTTAAGCGATATTGCATTGGAGCAAATATTGGAGAACATTACAAGTTAGGATCTGCATTTCGAACGTCATATAGTTTGGTTAATATTATACTGCTATACGACCATTTTACCTCTTACCTTAGAACATAAGTATTATCTAGTTACCATTTTACCTTAACCTCTTACCTTAGAACATAAGTATTATCTAGTTACCATTTTATCTTAATCTCTTACCTTAGAACATAAGTATTATATAGTTACCATTTTATCTTAACCTCTTACCTTAGAACATAAGTATTGTCTAGTTACCATTTTATCTTAACATCTTACCTTAGAACATAAGTATTATCTAGTTACCATTTTATCTTAACCACTTACCTTAGAACATAAGTATTGTCTAGTTACCATTTTATCTTAACATCTTACCTTAGAACATAGGTATTATCTAGTTACCATTTTACCTTAACCTCTTACCTTAGAACATAAGTATTATCTAGTTACCATTTTACCTTAACCTCTTACCTTAGAACATAAGTATTATCTAGTTACCATTTTATCTTAACCTCTTACCTTAGAACATAAGTATTATATAGTTACCATTTTATCTTAACCTCTTACCTTAGAACATAAGTATTATATAGTTACCATTTTACCTTAACCTCTTACCTTAGAACATAAGTATTATCTAGTTACCATTTTACCTTAACCTCTTACCTTAGAACATAAGTATGATCTAGTTACCATTTTATCTTAACCTCTTACCTTAGAACATAAGTATTATCTAGTTACCATTTTATCTTAACATCTTACCTTAGAACATAAGTATTATATAGTTACCATTCTATCTTAACCTCTTACCTTAGAACATAAGTATTGTCTAGTTACCATTTTATCTTAACATCTTACCTTAGAACATAAGTATTGTCTAATTACCATTTTATCTTAACATCTTACCTTAGAACATAAGTATTATCTAGTTACCATTTTATCTTAACCTCTTACCTTAGAACATAAGTATTGTCTAGTTACCATTTTATCTTAACCTCTTACCTTAGAACATAAGTATTGTCTAGTTACCATTTTATCTTAACATCTTACCTTAGAACATAAGTATTGTCTAGTTACCATTTTATCTTAACCTCTTACCTTAGAACATAAGTATTGTCTAGTTACCATTTTATCTTAACCTCTTACCTTAGAACATAAGTATTATCTAGTTACCATTTTATCTTAACCTCTTACCTTAGAACATAAGTATTGTCTAGTTACCATTTTATCTTAACCTCTTACCTTAGAACATAAGTATTATCTAGTTACCATTTTATCTTAACATCTTACCTTAGAACATAAGTATTGTCTAGTTACCATTTTACCTTAACCTCTTACCTTAGAACATAAGTATTATCTAGTTACCATTTTACCTTAACCTCTTACCTTAGAACATAAGTATTGTCTAGTTACCATTTTACCTTAACCTCTTACCTTAGAACATAAGTATTGTCTAGTTACCATTTTATCTTAATATATCTTACCTTAGAACATAAGTATTGTCTAGTTACCATTTTATCTTAATATATCTTACCTTAGAACAAAAGTATTATCTAGTTACCATTTTATCTTAACATCTTACCTTAGAACATAAGAATTATCTAGTTACCATTTTATCTTAACCTCTTACCTTAGAACATAAGTATTGTCTAGTTACCATTTTATCTTAACCTCTTACCTTAGAACATAAGTATTGTCTAGTTACCATTTTATCTTAATCTCTTACCTTAGAACATAAGTATTGTCTAGTTACCATTTTACCTTAACCTCTTACCTTAGAACATAAGTATTATCTAGTTACCATTTTACCTTAACCTCTTACCTTAGAACATAAGTATTGTCTAGTTACCATTTTATCTTAACCTCTTACCTTAGAACATAAGTATTGTCTAGTTACCATTTTATCTTAATCTCTTATCTTAGAACATAAGTATTATCTAGTTACCATTTTACCTTAACCTCTTACCTTAGAACATAAGTATTATCTAGTTACCATTTTATCTTAACCTCTTACCTTAGAACATAAGTATTGTCTAGTTACCATTTTACCTTAACCTCTTACCTTAGAACGTAAGTATTATCTAGTTACCATTTTACCTTAGAACATAAGTATTATCTAGTTACCATTTTATCTTAATATATCTTACCTTAGAACATAAGTATTATCTAGTTGCCATTTTATCTTAAACTCTTACCTTAGAACATAAGTATTATCTAGTTACCATTTTACCTTAACCTCTTACCTTAGAACATAAGTATTATCTAGTTGCCATTTTATCTTAAACTCTTACCTTAGAACATAAGTATTATCTAGTTACCATTTTACCTTAACCTCTTACCTTAGAACATAAGTATTATCTAGTTACCATTTTACCTTAACCTCTTACCTTAGAACATAAGTATTATCTAGTTACCATTTTACCTTAACCTCTTACCTTAGAACATAAGTATTATCTAGTTACCATTTTATCTTAACCTCTTACCTTAGAACATAAGTATTATCTAGTTACCATTTTACCTTAACCTCTTACCTTAGAACATAAGAATTATCTAGTTACCATTTTATCTTAACCTCTTACCTTAGAACATAAGTATTATCTAGTTACCATTTTACCTTAACCTCTTACCTTAGAACATAAGTATTATCTAGTTACCATTTTACCTTAACCTCTTACCTTAGAACATAAGTATTATCTAGTTACCATTTTACCTTAACCTCTTACCTTAGAACATAAGTATATCTAGTTACCATTTTACCTTAACCTCTTACCTTAGAACATAAGTATTATCTAGTTACCATTTTATCTTAAACTCTTACCTTAGAACATAAGTATTGTCTAGTTACCATTTTACCTTAACCTCTTACCTTAGAACGTAAGTATTATCTAGTTGCCATTTTATCTTAATCTCTTACCTTAGAACATAGGAATTATCTAGTTACCATTTTACCTTAACCTCTTACCTTAGAACGTAAGTATTATCTAGTTACCATTTTACCTTAACCTCTTACCTTAGGACATAAGTATTATCTAGTTACCATTTTACCTTAACCTCTTACCTTAGAACATAAGTATTATCTAGTTACCATTTTACCTTAACCTCTTACCTTAGAACGTAAGTATTATCTAGTTACCATTTTATCTTAATCTCTTACCTTAGAACATAAGTATTGTCTAGTTACCATTTTATCTTAATCTCTTACCTTAGAACATAAGTATTATCTAGTTACCATTTTACCTTAACCTCTTATCTTAGAACATAAGTATTATCTAGTTACCATTTTACCTTAGCCTCTTACCTTAAAACATAAGTATTATCTAGTTACCATTTTATCTTAAACTCTTACCTTAGAACATAAGTATTGTCTAGTTACCATTTTACCTTAACCTCTTACCTTAGAACGTAAGTATTATCTAGTTACCATTTTACCTTAACCTCTTACCTTAGAACATAAGTATTATCTAGTTACCATTTTACCTTAACCTCTTACCTTAGAACATAAGTATTATCTAGTTACCATTTTACCTTAACCTCTTACCTTAGAACATAAGTATTGTCTAGTTACCATTTTATCTTAATCTCTTACCTTAGAACATAAGTATTATCTAGTTACCATTTTACCTTAACCTCTTATCTTAGAACATAAGTATTATCTAGTTACCATTTTACCTTAGCCTCTTACCTTAAAACATAAGTATTATCTTCAGATATATAGCAAGATAAATTAGAAGTTTGTCCTATCCTATTTATACTGTAGACTGGAAGGTACATTATATTACCACCGTAAAATTCTACGTTAATAAATCTGCTGTCAGACCAACTACCATTCATATAGGATGGAAAGACACATGATGAAGAAGCTTGATCTAAAGATAATCATTTTGTAAAATAATATAAATATTATCTCTTTAATTCGTATATAAAGATTTCATCTATCCGGTCCTTTTCTCATTCATGACTTATCACCAGGTTTGTAACTAGATTAATACGACGGGCGCCACTAGTGGAACAGGAACTGCTTACCCTTCCGGAGCACCTGAGTTCACCCCCGGGTTTTAGTGGGGTTCGTGTTACTCGATCTTTAGTTTTATATGTATGTTTTGTAGATCGTTGTTTGTCCTTTTGTACTTGTTCGCTTGGCGATTGTGTTGTCTGTTCTTCTTCGATATACGGATTCTGATTACCCCTTTGGTATCTTCAAACTCTTCAATTATCTAACGATTGAAAGTGAGAAGTCATTTCTATATGGCTTAGGAGTATCGGATTTGGATTTGTTTCTACGAGTTTTCGATTAGATCTTGGAACTGTTCCGACAGTTTGGTATTTTTTGTTGTTGTATTTTATTACAATTGTATTGGAGATGTTCTCAGTCTGTCTAAAAATAACTTTCCGGGGCCGTCTTGGTCGTGATCACATGGTAGTTGGATTTATAGCTACCTATGCAATCAGTGCCTATCATCTCTAACGTTGTGAGTTCGAACCCCACTCAGACGAGGTACAACATTATGTGATAAAGTTTGTCAACGACTTGCGACAGGTCTGTCGTTTTCTCGAGGTCCTCCGGTTTCCTCCACTAATAAAACTGACCGCAACGATATAACTGAAATATTGTTGAACGAGGCGTTAAACGCCATAAACCACAACAACATTTCGTGATAAGATGTAACCAAATGTATGTGAAACAACAAAGATCAACCCTGAAACTAGCTTCCCTGATAAACAACAAAGATCAACCCTGAAACTAGCTTCCCTGATAAACAACAAAGATCAACCCTGAAACTAGCTTCCCTGATAAACAACAAAGATCAACCCTGAAACTAGCTTCCCTGATAAACAACAAAGATCAACCCTGAAACTAGCTTCCCTGATAAACAACAAAGATCAACCCTGAAACTAGCTTCCCTGATAAACAACAAAGATCAACCCTGAAACTAGCTTCCCTGATAAACAACAAAGATCAACCCTGAAACTAGCTTCCCTGATAAACAACAAAGATCAACCCTGAAACTAGCTTCCCTGATAAACAACAAGAAAACACTTCCGAAACAAGCGATATCACTCCAAATGTTATAATGGTGGCGAATTTGTTATTATACTAATAATTATTAATTAACTTTGATTTATTAGCCTTCATATGATCAAATCTGTCAATATAATATAAAAACTTTCATTGGGCCAATACGGCAAAAACCAGTCCAATACGGATATTTTCCGTATTGGCCCAATTCCAGTCAGTCCTATAACAACTAGATCGGAATCCGCTAGACATTTCGACAATTGCAAGGAAAAATCCCGAGAGATATTGAACTGGTTAATTAATAAAGGTATCATTACGTGATGTTTTTCATATTGGCCTAGTTATAGGGCCTCGGTCTGCTGTATTGGCGTTCGTCTGCGCCTCAGGGCAATACAGCAGGCCTCGGACCTATAATTAGGCCAATATGAAAAACATCACGTAATAATACTATATTATTAGTGATTTCCGCGTGAAATGGTGTCACGTCTATGTTGTGTTACTTTATATTTTCAATAGGAATTTTATTTATGTTCAAATGCAATGTATGGAAATAATATGCTGTCCAACGCAATATACTCGTAAAACACGATGTTCCTATCGTCCCTAAGGAGAATTTGTGGAGTAAGCCAAACTTGCTCTTCTGGAGCACATGTTCTCACTTCATTCTTTTTTGGGAGTTCGTGTTATCCGAGATTTTGATCTTTTCGTTTGCTTCACCTTTATGTTTGTACTATTGCTGTGTTGTATCCGGTTCGTCCCGTTACCTGATTATCTCCGCAAGTCTTGGATACTCTATCAACGGCCTAAATGTATTGTATGTGTATTTCTATTCCATTCGCATTGTTATTTCGTAGATTTAGAGTTTGTCAGTGACTTCCGACAGGTCGATGTTTTGGTTTTGTCCGGGTATTCCGGTTTCCTCCACCAATAAAACTGACCACCACGATATAACTGAAATATTGTGACGAAAAACACCATAACCACTTACCAATGCTGGTGTAAATTAAGATTTCAGTATCAGATGATATTTGTATCGTTCAACAGAAGAGATGCCACAAATGGAGCAGGAAGTACGTGCCCTTCCGGAACACCCGAGTTCACCTCCAGGGGTTCATGTTGTTGTTTCTTGTGTTTATTATTGTTAGTCTTTTTTGTCCTTTTTATTCTGAGCGTTGTTTGTGTTTCTTTAATTTAAGGCTTTCTTCAAGCTATTCTGACTACCTGAATATCATCTCCATTAAATGGGAAATAAATAAAAAGAAAGAAAAACGGTACTGTACCTATTAATAAAATGAGAAATATATGAAAAGATACAACAATCTTGGTAATAAAATCCATTTTGTGTTCTTTTTTTAATTTTACCAAGTATAGAATTACACATTATTGTCAGAAAGTTGCAAAACACAAATACATATATTTATAGGTTGTTTAAATTTTTAACAATAAAGGGCAAAACTTTGTTATTGTTCTTCAGTAATTGTATTTGTTTGAAATTGAAAGGCTGATTCAAGCATATTCATTTCTATTTGTCAATGGATATATATTTTTTTTTTATATATACAATTGATTTGTAATATCACAGGTGTAGTTTTTTTCTTTTGAAGGAAATGCTGTTCGTGATGTGGTGCCAGTATATTGGTATTACAAATGTAAGAAGTTCCACGAATCCAGACATTTCAATAAGGGGGGTGTCGGATATCAAAACCATTTATTTTAATAAAAATCAAAAGATACCGGGCCGTAATTCAAAAAGAATATTACCAATTACAATACATGGTAAACATAAAACAGTCTATAGCGTAGCTCAACAAGGGGCGAGCTCCTGTCCCCTGGATCCGCCTATGGAATATCAGGTCGTCTGTCAACAGCACATAATCATATCATACACCATATGCTAATAAATCATAAATTATTCATAAAGCATCTCAAAATAATAGAAATAATATAATTTGAAACTGTATTTGGGTGTATTTGGGTAAAAAGTCACGCCGCCATATGCTTAATTAAAAAAAATGTTCAAATATTTCTGGTACGAATTCCACCTTCAAAATATAGAAAAGATTGAGATGTATACTCCGAGTAGTTCAGGACTATTAAATCAGTGCTTCAAATTAGAATCAAGATACTACAAACGATGAATACACCATCATCATTATAATCTTTAGACTTATAGATCACGTTGTTATTGTAACAACTGACAAATTGTTCATGATATATATAAATATGATGTTGTTCCAGTTGATAAAGCATCCAACATAATGCATACAGAACAGAAATCAATGAACATCTGTCAATTTACCTTCAAAGTAAGAAAGTTATTACTATATTAATACAAATGATGAAGAGTTCATTCTAGAAGATCTGTAAAGGGGTAGAGGCTCTACTGGATACCTACCAAAAGTGTCCATATAAACTACGTTATGTAACTGGTCTGTAAAGATGCTCTGGCAATCATATATTTAAATTTGCTACAAAGCAAAATAACGAAGCATGATCTATCAGTGCTAAAACACCTAAGTGTCAAATATTCCTATATCAAAAGCTTTGATGTTTCTGCTCTTTACACTATTATGCATCACTAAAAATTGAAAGTACGGTAGTGGAGCATGACACGATAGTCCTTCTGGAGCATCCGAGTCCCAACCCGGTTTATATTGAGGTTCGTGTTGGTCAATCTTTAGTTTTCTGTTCAATGTTCTGTAGATCATCGCTATCTTTTTGTCCTTTTATTGTCTGTCCTTCTTCAGTTTATGGCTTCTGATTACAACATATTTGTCCAGTTTGGTGGACTAGTGTTTCAACAGACGATCAGTATTCCAGTGGGTACAAATTGTGCTCCACTACTGGCTGATTTTTTTCTATACGCTTGTGTGGCAGACTTCCTTCAAAGACTTCTCAATAATAATATTAGCCCAACCATTTAATTCCAGCTTCCATTATATTGATGATGTTGTCACTGAACAATTCTCGATTGGTTGATTATCTGCACCTCTCATATCCAAAATGAGCTTTAAGCAAAGAATACAGTTACTGACAATCAAAGTCTGCTTCTTACCTGGACCATCACCTTTACAACAAAGGACGGATAAATGAAACAAAATTCTACAACAAATGTTGTGGGGACTTTTACTTTTCCAATACTGTAATCAACTTCCCATTCACTAGTAGCAATATTCCAGCATCACCAGTGTATGAAGTTTACATTTCACAACTCATACGTTATTCTAGAGCTTGTGCCCACTACAGTGATTTTCTGGACAGAATTTAGATAGTGATGCGAAAGCTACTCAAAACAAGGCTATGTTGCTCCTTGGTTGAAGCCATTGCTACAAAAATTATAAGGCCGTCATCACAATCTGGTTGACTGTCAGGAAATATCCATATCTCAAATAAAGGTAATAACAAAATTACCGAACTCCGAACAATCTTACAAAGGGAAAGTCAAAACTCATAATTATATAAACAGACAAAATCAGTCAACAACCGGAAAACTTTACTTTTTACGTATATGTTTTCTTTCCTCTATCACTGCCAAGACATTTACCAGACTTGACTGTATATATGAGTGACACGGCGGGTGTCTTATAAGAAGCAGGACCTGATTACCCTTCGCGAGAACCCGTGTTCATTTTGGTGGGGCTGTCTGTGTTGTTCCTCTTTTTACTTTTATGTGTTGAGTTTTTTGGTTTGTCTTTATTCTGTGTCTTGTATACCCAATGTTTGCTGTATATCTGCATTGTCAATTGTTACACTCTTGAAACTCAAGAGCTTGGGCCCCGATATATATGGAACATGTTTTTTCTCTCGATTTAACATCTTTTTTTATTTTATGATATTTTTAAGGTCTCTGATTTGTCCTATTTATTTGGCCATGTCCATAAATAGAAAGGGAAATTTGGCTCTAAAATTGAAGAAGTTTGATTGGACACTATTTAATGTATAGACTAATCACGATCAAGCCTCATTTTTTGTATTCAAAGTTCAAATGTCATGACACAATTAAATAAGACATCAATACAAAATCGAAAATGACATCTGACAGGTTTGCAGAACTTAGTAAATGACAATGGCAAGAATTATTAGCTAACATTGATGAATAATATAACTGATGTAATTTTCAATTGAAAATGCTTGAAGTTGTAAATAAATCTTCATTTGTTCATTTTATTTATTTATTTTGCACAATATGCTATACAATAAATAGACAATATACGTACATTGACGGAATATATAAAATATATTTGTACTTAGAAAATAGGTAGAGAAGCAGGTCGTTGGTGAGCTTGTCTAGCCTGTTTCACAGTGAAAACAAATCAATTTTATATTTAACAACATTGTACGTATATTGTGGTTATCCTGCATCAGCAATATCAAGAAGTCCAAAACAGCTGCCAAATTGTCTGAAAATAGCTGAAACAAGCGTCGTTCTAACCGTTTTCATTGGCGTCGTCTGTGATGTCAGCGCTTATACTGTTACCATTTCTTTCTGTCTCTCTACATGAATTAGGTACCAGAAATGCTTTATTAGGTCCATGACTAAATATCACTGAAGTTTATTTGACCACCTTTATTAGTACTCAAAATCACACA
Organism: Bathymodiolus brooksi; assembly: GCA_963680875.1. NCBI lineage: Eukaryota > Metazoa > Mollusca > Bivalvia > Mytilida > Modiolidae > Bathymodiolus > Bathymodiolus brooksi. The sequence continues at coordinate 83,097,889 of OY804588.1, read as the reverse complement.
ATTGCAGGCTAAAGTCATATAATAACCATCAATAATAAAATGATAAAACAATTGGAACATTATTTTATTTTTATTTTAAATTTATAAAGGTCAATAACTGAACTTATCAACCAGATAAAAATATATCGAGAGTCAAATCATTTTGATCTGGTCCATAATAAATCCTCACACTGACCTTATCAAAAGGCAATATTTGTATTTCATCAAGTGATCAACTTGATATGAAAATTAATGAATAACTATTATACAATTATAGACTTTTAATAAGGTCAATACATATAGATTATTACATGGAATTTTTCATATCATACCCTTTACCAGCCCTAGATCATGATATTAGCCCCGAGAGCTGATAGGCTCAAGGGATGATATATGAACGAGGGCCGATAAAGGGCATGAAATGAAAAATGACATGTTATGATCTTTCAACAGAGGAAATAACTGATTTGTACCAAAATGTTTAGTCATTTTTGGTTAGAATTAAATACATAGTCATAGAACAAGAAATTTATTGTTTCAATATGTAAATCCAATAAGTGCACTTTTCTTAGCACTTTTAATATCATAAGAGAGAAAATTGGCAGTGAATAATTTTCTGAGCAAATATTCAATAAAACAGTTTAGTCTGCAATGATTGTAAAAATAGTTTTCATAAAATTCACGATGTGAACCTATGAACATTGATGGAAAGGCATGTAATAACATTTCTGAAACAGATAATAAACTTGCTTTATCAGCCCGCTTGGGCCATTCTTGTGAAACTGGGTGAAATAAACATGATTCCTCTTATCATTCTAAGCAAAACACAGTTTTATCACAGGGTAAAATTTTAGCTTTATTATCTACAAGTATATGATAAATGTTTTTATCCATCCTATAGACTAAGGTCGAAGTCCTATGTCGATATACTGTCATGGATCGATAAAAACATATATTAAACAATACAAAAAAGCTGCAATTGTTTTATTCATAATATCATATTATTTAAAAGTTGTGATTTGTATCTCATCTCGGGCTTCTATGCATATTGGTCAGACATTCCATTCTCGCAAACCAAATCAACAATAATATAGATATATTTACTTAGGTTTTAAAGAACAAGGAAAGCAATAATATTTTAGTAACAAATTTTAAATATCTAAGTACTTTCCTTACACAGGTCACTTAATAAGGGGCGGTACCAGGTACTTTCACCCCCTATAATGGTCTTTGGTACCTACTGATTTTAAAGAGTGTTGTATACTTTATTCATGAAAATTGCTCAAATTTTAATAAAAAGTATCGCCTGTAAATAGTGAAGTACTGGTACACTTGAAAAATATTGAAAGCCCTGCTTACATTTGATATATTCAATGAAAGAAGAATTGTTTCAAACAATAATTATTAAACAACATTATTAAGAAAAAACTGGTAGAATGTGCTAAAGTGGGTCACAGGTCACTGTAATCGGGCGGCTGTATCGAGAAACAGACACGGTGTTGAAAAAACTGTTGATACTCATAAAATATTGATAAATGCAATAAAATTTTATGTTTGTCTTCAAGAAATATGATAGACAAAACCATGTGTGAAGTTTTATGACGAAATATCTCAGATTTCTATGTAAATTTACGAGTTGAAGTGGGGAAACACCCACAGGTAATTTTAGCGATGTATTTTTTATCTTGGACAAGAATATTGAACGTCCTGATTGGATGACCGATTTAAAACACACTGACTCGGTAAAAAGATGCATGTAAAAGAAATCTGTTTTATTTATTCATTTGTTTGATTCTGGAATATTGTTGATCATTGATTTAAACAAGAAAAAAAGGGGTGGGGGATGAATTTATTTGTGAATTTTACAGTTAAATAAATGTTATGTTTCGACAGTTTAAAGAGAAAAATAAAAATTTGTTGCGACTAAAGCTTAAATCAGCGTTAAAAATTGAACAAATATCAGTGGTTTTGTAAATGAGATTTATTTTAAATAGAAAATCTGAATTTATTATTTATTATTAATGATACAATTTTATATCCCTTGGGAGGGGGAGGGGGCTATGTTGAAAATTTGAAATAAAAACACAGGACCAGACTTTAATAAAAAAATAATAATCCAGGATTAGTTTTTTTATTAAAAAAATCAAGGACCCCTGTGTCCATGAATTTTTTTTTTAAAGTTAATAATATGAAATATTGACATCCACACTTGCCTTTTGGACAGCACATTTCTGTGTCCACACTTGTTATTAATAAAAAAAAAAAGTAGGTTGAATTGCTACAACATCATGTGACAATCATAGTAAAAGTAAAAGTAGGTTTAATTGCATTGATGAAAATCTCAACATATTTGACATGATATAAAACAGATGGCTCTGAACCATATATACTTCTGACACATATTCTCATTTTTTAACAACCAATTAATTTATTGAAAATAAAAAACACTTCATGTAGTAATTCAGCTATTTAACAGAGTTCTGATTTCTTCAGATGTTTCAATATCTGCAGGTGATAGTCCATCATCATCTTTACACGATCGGTCTGCTCCTCTTGATAGTAAAAGTTTTACGACGTTTGCATGTTCACAGCTCACGGCTGAAATTAAAATGAATGCAAATATTAATCAATTATACTAACAAACTTCTTTGACTTGAAAGTCACATAAAAAAACTCATCACATGAATTTCATATGCATTTTAAATGAAAGATCAACTTGATATAAAGTGAATCCAGTGGCACCTGTCTAAACCGAACCCTGAATAAACGGAATCCTGTATAAAGTCCCAAAGTCTGAAATCATTGTCAATTTAATCTGCAATCATTCGAAACACAAAATCTGGTCTCTTGACAATTGGCTTAGACAGGTTTCACTGTACTATTTCACTAGTGCTTAAGAACATTTCACATCTTCAAGGGACATAACTCTTAAAATTCTTACGAAAAATTACAGTTTTCGAAAATAAGTCCATATATAGATGTATATCAATTTGATTTTAATCTCTCAAGGAATAAAGATGCTACAGAGATTACAAGATTTGATAGACACTCTGCTTACTGGACTGATAAGCAACACAGCTAGAAAGTCATAACTAGAAGAATACAAATATACAGACTATCTGCTAAGGGGGAAACGATTCACCGTATGTACCGAAATTGCGATTATTTTGGGGACGGTTCGGTTCACGTTACGTGGAGGCCGCTTACGATACAAACGATATGATGCTCATTTTTTGAAAAAAAGTAGTGTTGAACTTCCGTTTTCTTCTTTTGGTGATCATTTAATTAATATTTTGAGAAAAATGAATCGATTAATTTACACTTTTAAAATTAATTAATCAAATATCAAATATTTATAATTTTCGCTAGTAAGTAAGCGACCTCATATAAAAACAACAACATGGCAGTGCCCATGTCGACCAGCATGGACTTCAAGGAATAGTTACAGTTTCCTATAAAACGTATCGTAATACATATCAAATATCGCAATACATATTGCTTGTGGAAAAAGTGTATCGTTACACCCGTACTATCTGGTGTTTTAACTTACCATAGTGCAAAGGAGTCTGCTTGTCTTCATCCTGTTAAAAAAAAATACAAATTTTAAACTAAATATTTAAATTGTTCCAAAATGATTTTGAACATATATATTACATAGAGTGAGTGAGTGATTGTTGCTTAATACCAACTCAGCAATTTTTCAGCTATATCATGGCAAGAACAAGTTAATTTTCAATGATATGATGTTGAGATCCGCTTTGTTCTAGACCAACACGCTTAGTTGGTTTTTTTAGTGCTAGATCACTGAAACAACAGTCCGCGGGTAGACATGTCGCTCCACTCAGACACATTATTCTAATTTCGAGCCAACCAGTCTTTGCTCTTACTCCTTAATGCTGCGTGCTTAGCGGAGAAGCAACAAATACCAATTTTAAAGTCTTTGGTTTGACCCACGATCTACCGCACTAGAGGTGAGCATGCTAACCATTACATCACCGCTGCAGTATATATTACATAGATGCCCATGATATACTTTAAGGGATTCAAATTGTGATGTCATTTATAGCATTGGATTGCTATTGGAAATGTTAGTAAGAATATATATATATTTACATTCTATTTTAGAAAAGAAAAAAATATTCATAGGTTACTTTGAACGTACCTGATGAAGTTTGTTCCAGAAACGTGTTGTGTGCACTAAATTAGATATCTATGTTTTTTTATTACACACAATCAATGTTCATTGTCAATGAACTGAATTTATTTTGTATATAGCAAGCAATTGGTGTGCAGTGCTTCATAAATCTCATATTGACCAAAAATGTGAAACCTCTTATGTCAAAAAAAAAAAAGGAAAAATAAAGCACAATTATCCCCCTCCCCCAAAAGAGTCAATAAGAAGTCTAAAGTAAAAAAAAAAACAAAACAAAACCCCAAAAAAAAAACAAAATATAAAAGAAAGAAAAAAAGCAAGACAGAATAAAAATTGATATCCCATTTCTTTTTTGATGATTTTCAAGCTTGAGATTTTTTCTTTGCCATTTCTGAATCCTTCATTGTATTATAAATATAAATTTTGGAATACATGTATTAATAACATATATTTTCATTTTTATTAAGGGTTAGCTAGGTTTGTGGTGTTTAATGCCACTTTCAACAATATTTCAGCTATATCGTGGCAGTCAGGTTTATTATAAACATTACATTACTTACCTTAATATTTATGTTTGCATTTTTGTCTAAAAGACATTCAACCATTTCGGCTAGACCTCGGTCACAAGCCCAGTGAAGTAGTGCCATACCCTGCAACAAAACATAAAACATTAAAATGGGCATAATGTAGCAAGAACAACTTAGAAAAACTAGGACGAAAAATAGACAATGTCAAAAGGGATGTAAAGTAAATATCATTTACACAAAGTATAAGATATGTATCTATTGAATACAAAACTTAATGAAATTAGACAAATGAAAGCCTGTTCAATATTCGTGAATCTGGGTGATTTTGACAATATGCATGTGAAAACGGTGACCCGCTGTGTTTTTTAACAAGTGCTGGAATATGTTGTACATAGATGAAAGATAGATACCTCTATTTGGATTTCAACAAGTGATGAAAGGTAGATAACTCTATTTAGATTTAAACAATTGCTGGAATACTTTGTACAAAGAATTTAAGATGAAAGGTAGACAACTCTAACAACCTAACAAAATTTTGTTTTTGTTTTATAAAAATATTATTACTAAACTTACTGAATCATCTAAACTATTAACATCTATATTGTTACTGTGTATTAATTTTGACATTTGTTTAACATCTCCTTCTTTACACCAATCAAACACAGTCTTATTCTGGTTGTCTAACTCTGGGTCTGTATTAGTCATCGTGCTCACTGACACCCACGATGGACCATTTAGAGGTTTCTTGTCATCAATGTCCATCATCTACAATATATTAAACAGGATTTTTAATACACAATAATCTTTGGCATGTTACAAGTTACCATAACAAATGATAACATACTTTATATTTTATATACCGGGTATATGCCTGAAAATTCATCCAAACAGTGTAGTGTTAATAAATATTTTCAGCTGCATTTTTTTTGTATTCTTGTTCTTCCCTCAATGGGATTTGAACCCACACGATTGGTACTCTGCAGTACCTATATGCTTATACTTATAGCATGTGGCAATGATATATACACATATAATTTTATTAATACGACAGCATTTTAAATTATATATATATTTATATAATCATCTCAACCAAGTGATAACCATAAGCTTTGTTTGTTTTATGTTGTACTTATTAATTCATAAATTAATAAAAAAAAAAAACAGTGTTCTAGCTAGGATTTCAAAAGGGCAGGGTGCTACTTCTGAAAATGGCACTTTTATGCATAAAAGTTGGCTGAAAAAGGGCACTTTAATGCGCAAAGATTGACTTGAAAAGGGCACTTCTCTTCAGTAAATAGAAGTCAATAAGTAATGTTTTTTATTATTTAATTATGTATTTTCTACCTCTACTTCTTACAATTGCATATTTCCACAACTGTAATATAGTTATACTTCAAACTTTTTTTATATTAGTATAACTATAGGTAACTTTATTCAAAGACATTCATTTTAATATAATCTCCATCCAAAACTGTGGAAATGCATACCGCAAAGTATTTTTGGATTGTTTTTACAATTACATTGAAAAGAAACAACCTTCGTCACGAGTTGAAAAAATATGTTAAAACGAGCTTTAATATCCCTTTAAATATTTCCGTCCTTTGTGGGTGAAATTAAAAAAAAAAAATTATATTAAATGATCAAGTTTTTTACTTTCTTTCAACAGCTATCGTTATCTTAATTGTCATCGTAATTAGAATTAATCATTATGATTAGAAGAATGAAATTTCCTGACAAAACCTTAAAATTCAATTTCAATCACTCGCCGAAAGCTATAAATAGGCAAATCGCACAATCAGCATGTGTTTAACTTGATCTGTTACCGCGCATTAAACGAATGTTGACAGAAATATATGCTGGGAACCAGTACTTCATAATTCAATAATTTTCAAAATCACAACTATTTATTTATAAAATTGACAGATTAAAACGGTATTTTCTATAGTAAGCAATTTTAAATATTTAATTATAAATAAGAAATAAACCCAAATAAACCAAAACAACAATAATAAATCATCATGTGAACAACTTACCTATAAAAAAAAATGGCGGTCTTACATAGTAACGCTAATCGTGACGTTATGCATTTAATATGAAAAATCTATTATTATGTACTAGCAACAGGTATGGAAAAAGACATCCACGTTAGTCAAAAAGGGCAGGGCGCTGCTACAAATACAGAAAAAGGGCAGGGCGTCACTCGGACAAGGGCGGGAGCTGCGCCCTGTAAAAACGGGTTAGCAAGAACACTGAAAACTGATTTGATATTTTCTCAACCCCCCCCTTAATTCAATGCTGCAACTCAGCTAAGAATAGTTCTTGCATGGGTACTTCATAATAACAAGTCTAGAAATTATAATATACAATCAAATTGTGACTCTTTCCTGGTAAATCTAGTTTTATATTCATGATGGGAAAATGACTGAAGACCAAAAAAAAGAAGATTCCTACAACAAGTTTGACAAATTACCTCTGCCTCCCAACCTGGAACTAGACCTGTTAAATAAGTGATATACTCCACCATAGCCACTTCCTTTGGCATGGTTCCAAGTCTTTTCCATGCTTCCCTGAAATATTATTATTGAATAATATATACCTTTGTATCATAATTATAACTTCATTAAATTATAAAACAACATGTTTATATGTCTCTGATTGGTACACAATACAATTCCTTCCTTTTTTTAAACATGAGTGAGTGATTGTATTTAATGCCAAATGAGCAATTTTTCAGCTATATCGTGGCAAGAACAATTTACATTCAATGAGATGATGACGATGTCCGCTTTGTACTAGACTAACAGTCCTCGGGTAGACATGTCGTTCCACTCTGTCATATTATACTTCTTAATGCTGTGCGCTTAACAGAGAAGCAACAAATACCAATTTTATAGTTTTTGGTTTGAGCCCCAGTGGCTCAAATCCACAATCTACCCACACTTGAGGGGAGCAATGAGTATGATAGCCATTACACCACTCATGCAGTGTTTTTTAGATAAACACAAGATACACAGATTACGTAGAATGTACACTTAAAATAATTGATCCATCCCGAATTACCATAAAATTAATGAAAAGTTTTATTCTTAAATGATCTTAAATCTGTATAATTTTCAAATTGTTTTAGAATTCAAGTATTACTGATTAATGAAATTCTAGAAACATCTGGGCAATGCTAAAAAATTAGCACCTTCAATGTAATTACTACAGCTGTAGACAAACTGTTAATCCCAAAGGGCTGACAGTAACCACACAAGAAGCTAGTGGTCTTGTTTTGGCATGCCAATAATATAACACTGCAAACTTGGCCATATCATTGATGTAATTACTCTTGATAATGAATTTTCCAACTCAAAATTGACAACAGATTACAGGTTAATTATTTTCATGATAGTTGTGTTTACAGATATCCATATCCAGCGTAAGAGATTTAAACTCAGCAAGTAATGAGGACAGCAATTAAATCTTGAATTCAGATTTTTTGATAATCCACGAAAATTGATAAATAAAAAATTAATGAATCAATATTAACGAGGCATTAGCTACGATTTTGACCAAAAAAATTATAATAATTATATGTTTTGGAAATTGGTAAATAGCTTTAAAATGATGAAATAAAGGTAAATATTTCACATTAAACAGCTTATCGTACCACTTTTCGCCTTTTGAGAACGAAAATTTCCATCGATTTATTATTTCCTTGCAAGCAAATAATTTGACCTCGCTTTCTCTGTATGCAACTGACCTTACTAGTGACAGGTAAAAACTAATAATTTGTATTTTGTCGCTTATTAACTGCAAACTTGCATGGTTCTTTGTCCATAATTAAAGCCGACGAAAATAAGAAATAAGTGCATTGTTGTACTGATTTCATGACGATTAGACAAACTCCATAAACAATGCCGATAATTAATAAGATGGCGTCCATTTCTCGATCGATCTCAAAACACGAGCAGTTGCACCTTTTTTCCCCGATGCGCGTACATTTCATAACATTTATAAGTTACAGAAACACGTTTTATTAAGGCATCAATCATATCTGATAGTTTTTATGGGTAACAAAAATTTACGATTTTGGCAGATAATGCCCCTTTAAATGATGTTAAATTCTTGCCATTTTTGTTTTCCTTGGAAATCAAACATTCCTGGCTTTCTAGTATTGCACTGCCCTTCAGTTGCCTGAAATATATAAATGAACATACAATTACAAATATAGATGGCTAATTATGACTACAAGACATGGTTTAATTTTAAAATACTTCACTAGTTTAAACAATTATAAATTATATAATACATGTAGAATAACAACAGTTTTGAAAGTTGAGACAGACATTATCACTAATATCGAAGTGAGTCAGATGTTATCAAGTTGTGATAATGTATGTTAAGAACTTCCAAACATACTTAAATATTCTTACATTTTGTATCTATCATTATGTACATTTTCCTTTGAAATTAACGAAGGTCGCCTGTCTGATACAAGATGTTGCATCACCACACTGTGGTGATAAAAGAATGACACGACGTTGCACGAGACGTTCTCTATCAAACTACTTTGCCATGACATCATATCATTGGAATGTGAGACAAAACACAGTTGCGTGACATTGGTGAATGAACTGCAAAAATAACGTGACATCATTCTAGATTTTAATAATTTTTTATGTTTTTACGCCACTTTCAGCAATATTTCAGCTATATCATGGCGGCCAGTTTCAGTGAATCCGGGTCGTTTCTCCCCGGAAAGTGAGTCGATTCGCCCCACTTAATCGCTATTATATTATAATAGATGAAGACTTTTTCAACAATTTTTTGGTAATTATTTATTTATTACAGTACACTCAAGGACATATTGTGGTGGATCACCTTCAGAGACGGACTGTCTGACTTGGAGTCTACAGGTGTTTGTTGATTGCACACCTGTTGTGTGAATATCTGATAGTGGCTAAATTGGGGGTCGTAAATTTGTACCTGAAGGTGATAAAGCTATGACTTACATGTACCTGTTCTTGTATTTATTTAATCACACATTACAATTTTAATTCAATAATTTTAGACAAATAAAAAAAATAATTATGTTTTTTTTTCAAGTATTCATGGCCATGTTTGTGAAAAAAGATGAAGAAAATAAAATTAGTTATTCTCATTTGTTTTCTTTTTACTGAAAAAAAAATGTAATTCAATATTTATAAATACTGATAAAAGACAATTTTAACATCAATATACTACTTGAATTTTTACATTTTTATCACCTTACTTTGATCATTTACATTAAAAGAATTATTAGTTTCAAATTAATCAAGCTGTCTTAAAACAAGTTACAGATGTTTTTTTACAGGTAAAGCTACTAAATGTGTAAAATAATTTGTATTTTTTCTAATAATGAAGAATGAATGAATAAAGATGATTATTAAAAATTAAAGCAATGAATGTGTATTTACTTTAAATAGTAAAGAATGATTTATCAAAATTGATTGCACAGAAAAACTAATATGGTTAAAAATCATATAATCCACTTAATTTATCACTTCAAAACTAGTCCTATAGAAGTTTAATAAATATGTTTTTTTTTTACACATTCATGTACACATATAATTGCAAAATAAAGGACCATAGTCAGACAAAATGATTTATTCAAACAAATTTTTTTTTGGTATGTCAAATAGTATTTCAAATTTAAAAGAGAAAGAGACAGTCAGATGGGGACTGGGGAAAAGCTAACATTAATTTGAGAATTGACAACAACTTTTGTTACTTTTTGAAATATTTGTGTAGCCCTGAAAAGGGCTGTTTTTCTTGTGTAGTTCTGAAAAGGGCCGTTTTCTGTAAACGTTGTTACTGCTGTTTGATGCCAGTGATCTTTGCCTGGAATTCTGGTTGCTGAAGCTTTTCTGCAAAGTACTTGAGTGATCTGTGTCCGGATCTTTCAGGGAAAACTTGTTTCAATTTTGGTTGTTGATTCCCAGATTTGTCTGTATCACAGACTTCGATTTTTTTCCGTATTTTGTATTATTTTTGTCACTCTAGACAGCTTCCTTAGTCAGTTAGTGATCCGTATTTTGTTGTTACTTCCATTGTGGCAAAATTTGATGACTTTCAGAAGTATGATCGTTTTTTTGTTTTACAGGTGTGTCATTTGCATCAAACATTTAAACCTACAGCTGAATCGTGTATTTTCGTTCACATAATTTTACAAGAGACTGAAGAGTGTAAAATGTGACCTAAATTTATATGTACATTTTTTCGGTTCGCAACTAAATTTCAGCAGATTTTATCTTAAAAATACAAAACTTTTTAATGTTGTTTGATGTGAAGGTTTGCAATTTTTAAACTTAAATCGGCTGAAACTTATTGATTTACCCAACCGATATAATAACACAGCAAGATTAAATCTAAAAATAGATAGATTCCAGGTAAATAATGAATATTCAAGAGATGGGATGCGAATGGAACAAATACACATCGCAATTTTTAATCATATTTCACACACTTGTAAAATTATGTGCACGAAAAAAACACAATTCAGCTGAAGGTTGAAAATATTGAAAACGCAAACAACACACATATAAAACAAAAAAAAACAACAAAAAAATGATCGTACTTCTAAATGTCAGCAAATTTTGCCACAATGGAGTAGTGTAGATTCAGTGAGAAAAGACTGCTAAATAAGGTCTAAGAATAGATAGATTCCAAGTAAAAAATGAATATTCAAGAGATGAGCTTAGAGTTGGAAAAAACCACGAAAATAGAACAAATTGTAAAATATATTTAGTGAAGGACTACTGATTTTCATAAAATTCGACAGAAATAAATTATTTTCTACATGCTTCCACAAACAAGAATAGTTTGATTCTAATAAATATTGATGACCCTTGACCCATGTCTCATTTTATCCAAACCAGCTACATGAAAAAGAAATTTTATTCAAAATTAACCTAATCAGGTCATATCCTGTCACAGGTAGCAATTAGAGGCAATTAAATATTTAATCTTGTTAACTACACCTGTTGGCTCAACTCTTTAGTTTTATGACCCGTTTTATTGCACCTGTCTCAATCAGACCTGTTGTCTGACATGTCGGACGTCGGACATCTATCACAATATGTCCTTGAGTGTACTGTAGTTGTATGCAAAAAAAAAATAATTCATTCATTTTGGCCTACTTTTGTCAAAGATCTCAAGCGAAACTTTTCTTGCAAAATTTACAAAAAACCACACGAGAACAGTAAAAAGGTTGTTTTTTTTTTGTACCAACGCAAAAATGCATTAAATGACTAAGATGCTGTACAAGTGCGCAAATAACCTCTTTTTTAATGAATTACGCATCAAATGCTAAAATAGTATAAATTTAATCAGATGTCAAACAAAGAGTGAAGCAATACATAATATTAAACACGTCAAGAAAGCATGTTAATTATGAGGAAGACAAAAATAAAGTACCCATGAACAAGCCTTACAACATCCAAAATACGAATATTTGCAATGGTATTTTCCATATTTCATTTTTTAAAGCACTATTAATAAATGAGGGCGAACGGGAATAGGGGCGAAACGACCCGGGGCGAACAGGAATAGGGGCGAAACGACTCAGGGGGCGAACAGGATTCGGGGCGAAACAACCCAGTACCATTTTAGTGGTGGAAGAAGCCGGAGTACCCGGAGAGAACCACCGACCATGAGCAAGCAACTGGTAAACTTGATCACTTTCGGCTGCGAGTCGAGTGCGCCCTTTTTTGTAATTTACAAAGCTGGGCGAGAACCCACGCCGTATTGGTGATAGGCTCGTGACATCATGCACAAAATGTAGTCTCCCTCAACGTATTGTACAAATTTTAATTCAACCCTTCTTATTTGCTTAAAATTCACAACTCGTAGTGATACTGGCTCACACAACAGGCTCGACCTGATACAAAGTCTTGTACCAACACACTATGTATGTAATGGGTACTTATCAGTAATGTCACAATGCGTTTGATTGACCAATCATTTTAAGTATCAGTCAGTTTGTTGATACTTATAAAATCACTCTGGGAGATCAAAGACAAAGGAAAAATGTCAAAATTACCGATAAAGTCATATAACATGATAAATCACTGCAATAGATGTATTCCTTATTAAAAAATTGGTTGCAGTAACTCATGAATACATGGCATCATAGAACTCTCGGTACAATAGGGTCAGACTATAGTTTCTGTCAATCTACATCTACATCTACATAGTACGACGATCCATCAAAACTCTGATGACTACACGTCGGCACTGCGCAAACAGACATTAAAAAACAAAATATATATATATATTTATAATAATAATAAATAAAAATTATCTACAAATATTGCATGAAAATAAGTGAAATCAAAAATTAACAAAAACAGGTGCAAAATTTAACACATTTACAGGTATTTACAGACCAACTAAGATGTTAGATGTTCTGACATTGGATCAGTTGTTTAAACTGATCCAGGGACCCAGCATTAACAACTGTATAAGGTAGTGCGTTCCAGAGTACTACTGCATGTGGGAAAAAACTGTATTTATAATAGTTTGTCCTGGTGGATATAATTTGATATTGTAATGGGTTATTGTTTCTTGTACTGAGATAAGGTTGAGTAGTAAGGTAAAGTTTTGGATCCACTGCAATAAGGTTGTTGGTGATTTTATAAAGCATTGTAATTCTGTTTAAGTTCCTACGGTGTTCGAGAGTTGGCAATTGAAGATGGTTAAGCATTGCCGAAACACTGCTGGTATTGTGATAGCGGTTTGTCACATATCTTGCTGCTCTGCACTGAACTTGCTCTAATTTACTTTTTAGTTTTTCTGTGTGAGGTGACCAGACACTTGCGCAGTATTCCAGATTTGATCTGACCATGGATTTATATGCCAAAGTTTTAGTTTCAGTGTTTTGAATTGGTAGGTTTCGTCTCAAGAAGCCTATGATCTTGTTTGCTTTTGAGGTGATGTTATTGATATGAGTGTCCCAGTTCATGTCATTTGAGATTGTTATGCCCAGATATTTTGCAGTTGTAACCGATTCAAGGGTATGACCTTTGAGGGTGTAGCTGGTGTGAAATGGTTTTTGTGATCTTGTGACACTTAATGAGATGCATTTTTCTGGATGAAACTGCATACCCCACATTTTTTCCCAAGCTGCCAAGTTGTCCAAGTCTTGTTGTAAAGTGATTGAATCATCATGATTATAGATTTGTCTGTATAGAATACAATCATCTGCAAATAATCTAGTTTTTGATGTTACTGCAACTGGAAGATCATTTATGAATATGAGAAAAAGCAGTGGACCCAAGACCGATCCCTGAGGTACTCCACTTACTACAGGCAGTTGACCAGATACCTCCCCATCCAAAGCTACTTGCTGCATTCTGTTACTCAAGAAAGCTGAGACCCACTTCCAGGTGTTCCCTCTTATTCCACAATTGTTAAGCTTCCATAGTAATTTCTTATGAGGTACCTTGTCAAATGCCTTAGAAAAGTCAAGTATTATCAAGTCAGTTTGAATGCTAGAGTGTAGGTTACTGAGCAGTTCATGGCTGAGTGTGAGTAATTGTGTTTCACAACTCCTTTTTGCACGAAAACCATGTTGACAGTCGACTAAGATGTTATGCAGATCTAGATGTTTTAAGATGTTACTCACTACGATGTGTTCTAAAAGTTGACAGCATATACAGGTGAGTGATACTGGTCTATAATTGCTTGCTAGGTACTTTTCCCCTATTTTGAAGATCGGTATTACATTTGCTTGACGCCAGTCTGTTGGAACTTCACCTTTTGTAATAGATGTATTGAAAATGGTGGTTAGGTGTGGTGCAAATTCTGCTGCAAATTGTTTTAATATACGTGCTGGTATTTGGTCTGGTCCAGTGGCTTTTGTTGGATCAAGATTTTTAAGAAGTTTTTCAGTGCCTAATATGGTGACTTTTATTTCTGGCATAGATTGAAAATTGTCATTTAGTGGTGGTAACTGTTCATCAGTGTTTTCAGGTATAAAAACTGAAAAGTATTGCCTATTTAATATTTCTGAGAGGTGCCACTCCTGAACTGTCTTTTTTGGTGTTCCTGATATAATTCCAGAATTTTTTCTGTTTTTGGACAGTTTCTATTGACTCGTCATAACAAATGATATTTTCTAGATACTGCCAGTATGCCTTTCTGCTTTCTTTTTGTAGTCTACGTTTAGTTTCTCTATATTGATCAGTGTTCTTTTTACATGGGTGTTGTTTCATTTTCTTAAAGTACTTATTTCTTTTAGTTGTGAGAGATTTCATTTCTCTGTTTATCCCATCTTCGCTAGCCAAGGGTTACGATTCGGGTCCCCCTTCTCTCCACCCTTGGCGGATCTAGAATACATTTTGAAATTTCCGCGCAATGCCACCTGGTGGTTTATCGAAGTTGCGCTCCTTAGATAGTCGTCATCGCCAGCCAATCAGAATCGTTTTGTTATACGTATGTTGGAGAGTTGAAAATGGCAGTGCCCAGTGAATAAAAACTTATTTGTGATAAATTTAATTTGGAAGCACTTACTGTCAACCAAGTGAAAGTTTCAAAGCTTTGGCAGACGGGAAAGATGTTTTCATTGGAACCAAAACGGGAAGTGGCAAATCGTTGTCATATGAGAGCATTCCGATGCCATTTTTGTTTACATTTCGTGGATAACATGTGCTCCGTGTAAAACGTCTTCTGATTGGATACGTGTACTGGTAGCCGTAACCAATGAAATATTAAAGCGTGAATCCTCAAAATGTATTCTAGATCTGCCAAGGGTGGAGAGAAGGCGGACCCGAATCATAACCCTTGGCTAGCGAAGATGTGTTTATCCAGGGTAGTTTACGTTTGGAGTTATTTATCATTTTTGTAGCAATACAGCATTACAACCGATTAATGATGTATATCTACTATCAATATTATACAGTTGTTAACTTCTGGAGTGGACAAATAAAAACTAAAACAATAAACTGTTCAATCCGCGGTTGATAAGGACTGATATTTATTATTACATGTCACACGATTATTAAAAAATGGAAATAAAAAAAATGCACAAAAAGCATTGACGTTTCATTACAAGAATCTTGCAGGTACCTGTTTGTATCGAGCATAGAAATACAATAGATTATTACTACTCTGGGATTTTGAAATATGACGTAAATATTTAGATGCGCCTTCAAATAACTCTTTTATTTCATCGACAGAGCAGTCAAGTAATTCGTCTGCCATGATGGTGATTGTAAAATGTAGATCACACACGGAGGAACTTCCGGTAAGTGAACGGTTTCCGATGTCGTATTTTTTTTAGCTACCCATGAAAATTAGCTACCTCCAACTTCCGGTAGCTAATTTTCATACGGCGGAGCTATAAAAATTAGCTACCTATGAACATTAGCTACTTGTAACATAAACTTATAGGATTTGTCTTCCTTATTATGTTTACCAAAATACAAATTGTGTATTTCCAATGGAGGGACAAAATGAAAAACTGCATGTACATAAACAGGAAAATAGTTACTGATTGACAAAGAGAGACATATAGATCTGTACACAATATAAAATAAAATAAACAATAGATATTAGTGGTGTTCATAGTTGAAAAACAAGATGCTACCTATATGGCTGTATAGCATGTGATTAAGTTACAAACTATCTTTTTCACGGTGTAGAGTGGTAACGGACTTCTCGGGGTTTTTTCTGCGTTTCCAGACTACTCGGGCTGAGCAACGGATTTTTTGCGTGTTGAAAAATGACCTGCCACAGAAAATGGACCACACAGATCATAAAAAGTCGTAAGTCTTCATATTACTACATTTACGGAATGTACCAATGAACTATGTTGAAGTTTTTGGATGATTGCTTTTGGTAGGCCTCATGGTTATTTCAGCAAGTCCAACACAGGAAAGACGGAACTATAGTAATCAATGCTTCATTTGTTAAAAACCTGGGCATATTTTTCGACAGGACATTATGCATGCAAAAACAAGCAAGTGCAATTACAAAGTCATGCTACTTTCAAATTCGCAATATCGGACGTAATCGATCGTACACTACAGAAGATGCGTGCAAAACATTAGTTTGCTCGCTTATAACGTCACGTTTGGACTATGGCAACGCTTTGTTGTATAGAGTAAATACCCAACATAATCCCGAAGCTACAGCGTGTTCAAAATACAGCAGCTAGATTGATAATCCGTGGCAAGAAACATGATCACATTACATCAGTTATCATGTCTCTTCACTGGCTTCCGGTGCAGTATCGTCTCCGATACAAATTATTATTATAAACTTTCAAAGCTCTTCATGACCAAGCTCCGATATATCTTAGGGAACTTGTCAGTTTTTATCAACCATAAAGGTCGCTACTGTAAGAGAACGCCATGATGATTCAACAACCACGTGTAAGGACAAAAACGTATGGTGATAAACGATTTGACAAGACAGCTTCCACATTTTGGAATAACCTGCGTAGTGAAACCCGAAATGAACAGTCCCTTGAAATTTTTAAGAAAAATGTTAAAACTTATCTTTTTAGAATTGCTTATTATGATTTTATGTAAGCTTCCTACGCTGACAGTTTTACATGTTTTCTAAGAACTTCTAAATTTATATTTATCATTCCCCCTTTGTAATGTGTGTTAATTTTTTTTTATCTCTCTTTTATTTAATTTAAACATATTTTATTGTCTGAATAATGACAAAAGGATCAGACACAAGTTTTTCAACTTAGCATTGTCTTCTCCATATACACACAATATACACTATACAATTATGGCTTTCAGGATAATGTAATATCCAAAATTATTAAATCGAGAAAAGGGTTATTTCCCCGAGGTCCGTATTATTATACTGAACAAAACAAAACAAAAAAAAGATATTTTATCGACGTTCAAAAGCGCGCCAAATTTTTAGGGGTTATTTCGTCACACGCACAGATACCCAAACCGATATTTTTTCCTACGTGCACATTGCAACGGGAAAAGGGGGTTATTTCTTTTCATGTACAGAAAATACTGTTATTATTTTCCATCTAGTTTCTATAGTAAAGTATAATAATATACAATATGATATGCATTATTATTACATAATTTCGCTAAAATTTTAACATTAAGACATGAAAGAATAAATGTAGCAATAAAGCAGAATGCGACAATGGAATACCATTAAAAGTAACCAATCAAACAGACCCGAGTGTAAAAAAAACCATGGGACATATATAGTAACACGTGTTGTTAGTTATTGGATTAATAATACATTATTTCGCCAAAAGTAAGTACTTTTAGTTCACTTTGTGTATTATAATATTGTATTAAAGATGAGTTATCCATTATTGTATACTGTTGTAAACAAAACAAAAAATAAAATAAATAGAAATAAGCTTTCGAGGTCAGTCGCGAACGGTAAACAATTAAAACATCAAAACACCTTATCAAACAGTAGTCAATTTATGGTGAAACGACCTGTGTCTTGAATGAATTTTAGAACTTGTATATTTTTTTCATCGTTGAGAATTTCATTGCCAAGTAATAAAGTAAGCTCATCTATTGGTAAATCATTGTTAATTTCTCGAATTCCTATAAGCAAAATATTTCTCTTTTAGTTAATTATTTTGTTGTTATACATGTATTCTATGTTCAGTTTTATTGTACGATTTTCTTTACCATGTTAAGCGCTTAGAGTAATTTTAATTAGAGAATGCGCTATATAAATATTGTAAATAATAATAATAATTTACAGCTTTTCACACTATCGTAATGTGATGATAGGTCCATGTAATTTGTCATCACATCTTCCAAGTGACAACTCGACCATCTTTACTTGGTGTAGAGAATAACTATAAGTGGTGACTAGTGTTAGACCAATACTTGGTGCAGAGAATAACTATATCTGATGTCAGACCAATTCTTGGTGTAGAGAATAACTATAATTGGTGTCAGACCAATACTTGTTTAGAGAATAACAATTGGTATCAGACCAATACTTGGTGTAGAGAATAACTATAAGTGGTATCAGACCAATACTTGGCTTAGAGAATAACTATAGCTAGTGCCAGACCACTACTTGGTGTAGAGAATAACTATTACTGGTGTCAAACCAATGCTTGTTTAGAGAATAACTACACTTGGTATCAGACCAATACTTGGTGTAGAGAATAACTATAATTGGTATCAGAACAATACATGGCTTAGAGAATAACTATAACTAGTGTCTGACCAATACATGTACTAGGTGTAGAGAATAACTATAACTGGTGTCAGACCAATACCTTATTTAGAGAATGACTATAACTAGTGTCAGACCAATACTTGGTGTAGAGAATAACTATAGCTGATGTCAGACCAATACTTGTCTTAGAGAATAACTATAACTAAATTTCAGGTGTCTTCTATCTAATCCCACTTTTTTAAAACTATCTATTCCCACTTACAAATAACTTGAAATTTTAGATTTTTTAATGAATTTTAAAAAATTGGGATTAGGTGGAATGAGCGGAATTTTATTATATATTTCTTTATTCAGATGTCAATAAACTAAATATTTTTCTAGTAAACTTGTTTAATAAATTTCATGAAGAAAATTCATTTACATAAATCAAAAATTAAATTTCTAAGGAGATATATGTTTCAGCTAATACAAAATAAGTCAAAATGATGAAAAGTAATCTAAATGTAATCAGAAAATAATCGTGATTACAGGGTCAAAATGAATGTAATCGATTACATTACGATTACCTGTAATATAAACAAAATGGCCGATTACAGATTACAGCCGATTACATGATAAAATGCAATCAATTACAACTGATTACGATTACAAATTACGATGACCTCATGTCTGCCAATCAAGAACTGCCTGTGGCGGCCATGTTTGTTAAGGGATCGGGCCTAATTGAGCAATCTTTATAGAGGGCCTTCCATAGATGCTTCCTACCAAGTTAGGTTCATTTGGTCAAGCGGGTTAAAGTCGAAGA
Source organism: Bathymodiolus brooksi (assembly GCA_963680875.1). Lineage (NCBI taxonomy): Eukaryota > Metazoa > Mollusca > Bivalvia > Mytilida > Modiolidae > Bathymodiolus > Bathymodiolus brooksi. The sequence continues at coordinate 83,078,262 of OY804588.1, read as the reverse complement.
ATTGTTTTTAGGAATCGACCAATCAGCATCAAGAACTGCCTGTGACGGCCATGTTTGCTACGAATTGAGCCGAAATGAACAATCTTTATAGAGGACCTTCCATATATGCTTCCTACAAAGTTTCAATTCATTTGGCCAAGCGGTTTCAGAAATTTTTTAGAAATTGACCAACCAGAAACAATAACTGCCTATGGCTACTCGGTTTCAGAGGTGAAGATTTTTTAGAAATCAACCAATCAGCAATAAGAATTGCCTATGGTGGCCATGTTTGTTAATGGATGAGGACGAATTGAACAATCTTTATAGAAAACCTTACATAGATGCTTCATACTAAGCTTCAGTTCATTGGACTAAGGGGTTTCAGAGCAGAAGATTAAAATGTGAAAAGTTTACAGACGGACGACGAATCAAATGATGGCAATAGCTCACGTTCCCTTTGACAACGTCTGCTCAAAAGCTTTGATGAATACCAGGGTGATAACATACATTCTAACATAACGTCCTTCTTTCGCTTTGTAGACAAACGAGCGATTTATCGATGGTATAATCTCGTTCACACATGCGCCGGTGAATGTGAGTGACTTTTCCATTGGCAGCATAAACGGTGTGTGACACTTTCGCAAACGTAAATATAAATTACCGTCTTCCAATCAAAGTATACTACCGTATTTGTAATCCTAGACGTATCAGAATCGAAATAATTCATGGAAGGATGAATGTGTTTTGAGTTTTAACATGGGTTGACGGATATTAGTAAATTTTATCCCTCGCCTCTGGGCAAACTTCTGATGTTTATGCTTATGTTTGAATGGTGCAAGGTACATTGTAGTTTATTTTCATGGATAACACTTTGAAACCTGTGTCATGCATTGAACAGATGTAAGGTAGCTTATTTTCATGGAACACTTCACGACTCCTATTCCATGCAATAAAGAAAGGTCAGGTAGCTAATTTTCATGGACCGTGCAACGAAGGAATGCGAGGTATCTAATTTTCATGGGCAAGCTGCTGATGCTTATGCTTATGTTTGAATGGTGCAAGGTAGTTTATTTTCATGGATAACACTTTGACACCTGTGTCATACATTGAACAGATGTAAGGTAGCTTATTTTTATGGAAAAAGTCATGACTCCTATCCCATGCAACGAAGGAATGCGAGCTAATTTTCATGGACAAGTTTCTGATGTTTATGCTTATGTTTGAATGGTGCAAGGTAGTTTATTTTCATTGATAACACTTTGAAACCTGTGTCATACATTGAACAGATGTAAGGTAGCTTATTTTTATGGAAAAAGTCATGACTCCTATCCCATGCAACGAAGGAATGCGAGGTAGCTAATTTTCAGGGGCAAGCTTCTGATGCTTATGCTTATGTTTGAATGGTGCAAGGTAGTTATTTTCATGGATAACACTTTGAAACCTGTGTCATACATTGAACATATGTAAGGTAGCTTATTTTTATGGAAAAAGTCATGACTCCTATCCCATGCAACGAAGGAATGCGAGGGAGCTAATTTTCATGGGCAAGCTTCTAATGCTTATGCTTATGCTTGAATGGTGGAAAGTAGTTTATTTTCATGGATAACACTTTGAAACCTGTGTCATACATTGAACAGATGTAATGTAGCTTATTTTCATGAAAAACGTCATGACTCCTATCCCATGCAATGAAGGAATGTGAGGTAGCTAATTTTCATGGGCAAACTTCTGATGTTTATGCTTATGTTTGAATGGTGCAAGGTAGTTTATTTTCATGGATAACACTTTGAAACCTGTGTCATACCGGTACATTGAACAGATGTAAGGTAGCTTAATTTCATGGAAAACGTCATGACTCCTATCCCATGCAATGAAGGAATTATGCTGACTACGAGTCAACTAGTCTTTGCCTTTATTCTTTTACGCCATGTGCCAATATACATTTTATTGTCTTTGGTTTGATCAGATCGTTGATCGAAACCACGATCTACCGCACATGATGCGAGTACTCTTAACTATTTCACCACAGGAGCGTTATTGCTTGTTATAACTAAGCATAATTGGGCTAACGTTTTGAATAATGTTAATGATATATGGGAGACGTGGAAGTACATCGTAAATACCGCTGCGGAATCCGTCGCAAGGAAAGTACCTAAAGTAAAAAATTACAAGAATTTTTGGGATAAAGGTCTAGACAAAATTTTAAAGCGTAGACGAGAGGCTAACCGACTACAGCGTTTACATAACAAAACACGACCATATGATAGTGAACTAGGTAAGCAATTATCTGCCCTATACCAAAAACGGAAGAAACAATTACATGATGCAATTGTTAATAAACAAGTCAATAATAAAATTAACTTTTTCAATGATAAATGTGTAGGGGGTAAGAATAAATCTAAGATGTTTTGGAACATGTTAAAGGGACCTCGTGTTACAATTAACCCTTCCCAGATCATTGACCCTGTTAGTAAAACTGTCATGCTTGAAGAGAAGGTAGAAATTGAAACCTGTCTCAGTGAACATTTTAGTAAAATTGGTACAGACATAAATATTGCTCCAGGGCGCATGGAGCATATGTCTACATTTGTTAGAGAAATGGAAAACGATTTGAGTCATGGAGATAATATGTTTTCAATGGTTTTCACAAAAGAGTCAATAACAAAAGCCTTAAATAATCTCAAAATTGGTAAGGCTCCCGGTATCGATGATATACCAAATGAGTTCCTAAAATATGGAGGGGATATAATGATAAAATCATTGTCGGATCTTTTTACATGTATTTCAGATTTCGAAATGATACCAGATGATTGGTGTAAAGGTATTATTAAACCATTACATAAATCTGGATCCATATATGATTTGGACAACTATAGAGGTATTACTCTAACTTCGAATGTTAACAAGGTTTTTTCCAAAATCCTGGAAACATTAATTTTAGATTTTTTAGAATCAAACAATATACTCGGTGAAACTCAAGGTGCCTTCCGAAAAGATAGAAGAATTGAAGACCAAATATTTTCTTTACAGGGTAGTGCATCCCTATATAAATCTTCAAGAAAACCTCTTTATTTGGCTTTTTTGGATCTATCAAAGGCCTTTGATAGAGTCTGGCGAGGTGGCCTTTTTGCATTGCTGTGGGAAAATGGTATAAAAGGGAAATGTTGGAGACTACTAAGAAAAATGTATGAAAAGGTTGAAAATAAGGTAATATTTGGTGATTTTGAATCCGACTGGTTCGACCAAGAGTTTGGGTTAAAACAGGGCTGCGTTTTGTCCCCTACCCTTTTTTCTATCTTAATGACGGATTTAGCAAACATGCTAGAAAATAGCAGTATTGGTGCAAATATTTCGTCAAAATTGATAAATTGTCTTTTATTTGCGGACGATGTTGTCCTCATAGCCGAATCACCCGAAGAGTTACAGGAGCTTTTAAATATTTCGAACGCTTTTGCCAACAAATGGAACATAAAATTCAACCCTAAAAAGTCTAAAATTTTAATAACAAGTAAAAAAATTAACAAGGAAGGTACCTGGAAATTAGGAAATGAACCAATCGAAGAAACGGGCGAGTACAAATATCTGGGTTATTTCATTAATAGATCCTTAAAATCTAACTTCCACGTGAATAGTTTTCTTAAGGGAAAAGCAGATAAGCAGCTGAATTGTCTTATCCGTCTACTTGGTGAACATAGTGATTTCAATCGCATAAATTTGGTGAATCACTTTGGAATTCGGTTATGAGGCCATCTTTAACCCATGCTTGTGCTGTATGGATGCCTCTTTCCGAAACGTGTAAACAAGCGCTAGAATCCTGGCAATATCGGGCAGCTAAAATCGTTATAAAAACTAGAATGAATATACCAAAAGCTGCCCTGTTACTAGAACTGGGGTGGGAACCTATTCTCGACTTTATTAATAGACAGAAGGTCTCATATTATAAAAGGCTCTTAGAACTTCCCGATAATAGACTATGCAAATCCGTATTTAATGAAATGGTTAGAAAAGGTGACAGCTTTTGGAATTACAAGGAACATGTTTCTAGTTTAATAAACCAGCCTGACGTAAATTTTGGTATAAACATAGGGAATTTAACAAGTTATATGGATCTCAGGCCAGAGACAAGTTACTAATGGAAGTCTCCTCTAAAAGTAACCTTGATTTCTATCAACAGTGTTTTGTTAGTTTTACTACTTAAATAACCATAATGATTTTTATGCCTCCCGTCTGAAACTACTGTCAAGAACCAAAACCATACCCCTTCAGAAATATCTGTTCAGGATGCACCTAAGTGCACACAGTAAATGCCTTTTATGCAATAACGGTGAAGATGAAGATCTCGCACATTTTTTGTTAAATTGCCCTGTCCTGTCTAGTGTTCGCGATGAATATTTTAATATTGTTTCTAAACAGTCTAGTGATTATTATATTGGTGTAGACTTTATGGAACAGTCACCTAGTGCCAAATTACAGTTTATTGTTGGTGATATTGGATATGCTTTTAATAATGATATTGGAATATTTTATGATTTTATCGGTAAAATGTATATTGAAACATGTTTTAGATTACGAAGTGAAGTATTGAGTGTTACTGTTTAAAATATTTTAAGTATAATTATAAATGATGTTTTATGGAGAGTTTATGGACAGTTTATAACGTGTGTGTATATATGGCAGATGTCTTATCATATTTTTGTTGCATGTGCTTTTATCATAATAAATGTACATTTTAATAACTGTAGTTAGACGCGCCACCGACACCCCGGCGGTTGGCGCCCCCGATGTAAAGGGGTAGTTTCATGATAAATATATATATATAAGCGTCTTATTTCTTTGGAATAGATATACACATTTTTGTATACATGCAAAGCAGAAAATGCATTATATACAGATAAATATTATGGTGATTGATATATAGAAACTTGTTCATGTCATATAAATATATATTTTTTTAAAATATTATTAGACTTGAATTTATTTATATTTTATATCGAAATAACTTATTTTCATCCAGATTTTGCTCCATGTAAACAAGGATTTATATATATATATATATATATACACGTCTGAAAATTAAACCAAACAGTGTTAGAATTAGATTTTAGAGCTGTCAAATTTTTGTTCTTCCCTCGACGGGATTTGAACCCACACCATTGTTACACTGCAGCACCATTCCATATATATATATATATATATATATATATATATAACTCCTTGATGTAAATGAATGAATAGGAGTTTGCTATCCATTTCTGGGATAAATGTATCTAATTAATTAGATTTCCTCGCCTACATCCACCCCCCTCTTTTCGTTCAAAAATACTAATTACCAAGAATCTATCAAAACATGGTAAAAGGGGAATAACTGGAATAATATTTTTAATGTATTATTAGGTAGCTAATTTTCCTGGCTAACATTCGGAACACCTTTGTGGTTTACGAAAATCTCCTTCCGAACGTCAAAAAATAGCTAATAATTATGGTAGCTAATAATTATAGGACACCCGGATATATACAGATATTTTATTAATTTTAAAATAACGCTTGTTTTTATATCCCATTGTCATTTTATCAATAGTGATTGAACTTTTAGTTATTATTTCTTTACTATCTTAATATACTAACAACGATTTTCCAATTGCCATGCACAGGCACTTGACCAATGGACCTTAATTTCCTCCGTGTTTGCCACGGGGATACGTATTTTCAGGGCTAGTAACGATGTAGGGCCTCTATTTCTGGGTCCTGGGTCCACACGAATACTAGAAATGTGTTAGAAAGAAAAGTGTTTATTTCTAATGTGTTTATTTCTAGTATTCGTGTGGACCCAGGACCCAGAAATAGAGGCCCTACATCGTTACTAGCCCTGAAAATACGTACCACCGTGGCAAACACGGGGAAATTAAGGTCCATCGGTCAAGTGCATGTGTTGGCTTGCCGTGTACACAATCTTGACAAAGGATCAAAATAACACGACCACAAGAGTAAATAATTGATATTTAGATAAATATGATTTTGTTCTTGCAGTTTGAAATAAAGTTAAACCCCAAAGCAGGAGAAATATCCTAACTGAAATCACAACTACGTCCAGTCGGGCGTACACAGAGAGTTTCCCATAATCGTATCACAAACTTATTTTATATAAGCAAATAAATATGAAATGGCCAACGACAAAAAAAGATACCCCCCTCCCTCCTCCCCCCCAAAAGAGAAAACAAATTCCTTCAGTGATATGCATATCAGTGTCTAAGTTTGAAATTTTGAAATTAACAGTTCCTTAATAAGTAGTTTATGAAATCTGAGGTCAAACTCTCTCCATTACATGTACTAAGCTTAGCCGATTTTGGCTATCCTTGCTTAAGCTCTTTGGCTTGCTTGACACAAAAGACCTTTAACTATATTTTTTTCACAGTGAGCGAACATGAAGAAGGTTAATCAAGAAACGTCAGTGTCGTGGACACTAACTCAGATATCTATGCTTTTATTACTATTTGTTTAAGATTTGTGATAACCACATATTTTCATATATATTTTATATGCTTTGGTGTTTGATATTTTTGTGTTCTTTTGGGGGGAGGGGGAGGTAGGGAGGGGGAGGTGGAGAGAGGGGAGGGGGAGGTGGAGAGGGGTGAGTCGAATTCATTCATAATGTCCAAATCACTTAGTGTATAAGGAGATGTACATATACCCATCCATCATATGATACCAGTCGCGGAGGCCCCTTTTATTTCAGAAGAATTTATATTGATGTTACTGACCTTAAGATGACAAATCCAGATAGCACCAGGGGTTCATATTGTCAAATTTAAAGTAGCCACTTAAAGATTTACGGTCGCCATCATGACTTATAATTCATCAACAGGTACGGAATATCTGTGTAATAGATGACCACGATATTTATCGTAATCAAATCCAGTCTTTTCCTCGTTCATGACTTATCACCGGATTTTTAACATGAGTAGTACTGCACGGATGCACCTATTGGAGCAGAAGCTGCTCATCAGTTGGGAGTATCTGAGTTCACCTGCAGTTTTCGATGTGGTACGTGCTGCTAAATCTTGAATTTTCTGCGTTTAATTTGTCTTTCGTCCATTTTTCTATTGGTTATTGTATTGAACGTACTTCTTCGATATACCTCTTCATTCTGATTACCACTCGGAATCTTCAAAATTTTCGTAACATAGAAGAAAATCGGATTTGTATTGATGCTGAAATGGATATCTTTATACAGTCAGGACCGTCTTAACAGCATTATAGGCACCCGGGGAAAGCAGTGCACTGGGGTATATACCTACACAACCACTCACAGGAATAATTAAAACTGTAAATGTCGATAAAATTAAATATATATTTATTGTACTTCTAACACAATCAGTGTTTATACATTAAAAACATGCCGTACACAACATATATATATTAGCATGGGGCCCCTATGCCAGTATGCTCCTGTTGCCCCGGGCAACTGCCCAGCGTGCCCATGCGTTAAGACGGTACTGTATATAGTCAGTGGACATTATATGTTTAACGTTTCATTATAGTGCAAGACGATCACATAACACTATGTTATACATTTGACTATAGAGTCAAACCTGTCAAATGTGACCTTTCAATGGAAAATTGAAATAGGGTCACATAAGACAGGTGGTCGCTAAATAAAGGTTTAATTAATATGAAATGCACTTTAAAGAGAATTTCAAATTAAGGTCACATAATACAAGTTATTGCTTAATAGAGGTGGTCACTAAAGCAGGTTTAACTGTACATGAATAAAGAAATATCATAAGACCTGTCTATATTTTAAATAATTATATTTACAAATCAATGGAAATAAATCAATTTTCGACAACATTATATCTGTTAACTATTTACCTTAACAACCAGATAAACAAAATATAATGTATAAATATAAAGTCAGTTCGCTTTTCAATCGAAAAGCATCAAAATTTAAATTTATTATACCCAATGAGGCAAATATTTTATACAAAAGAAACGCATTCATCAAGTTATTTAAACCTTTTCTATATATATTCTAAAGAAATATTTCCCAATTTGAAGTTTTCATTCATTCAATGATCGTTCTCTTGTATTTTTATTTTATTAGGATTTCAGATGTCTGAGAGTCTAGTTGAATATACCAGTCACTGCTGAACGTATTACAGAAAAAAAAAAATACTCGGAAATATCTTCAAAATGTCTAAAGTACAAGGTAAAAACAATGTCGTAAGACCGACCATAAGGTCTAAAACTATTGTGAAAGAAAAAGGGGTTACGAGTCAAAAGTTTGACGAGGATATTCTGATTTGTGGCTTATGCTCAAAATGGCTGAAAACACCAAGAACGTTACCATGTCTACATTCGTTTTGTGAAAACTGTTTGGAAGGAAACATCAGCGAAACCATCGCCAGAAATGGCGGTCAAAATGACGAAAGCAGAAAGAAAAATGAGTATGAATGTCACAAGTGTAAGAAATATGTCACATTGAAAAGTAGCCTCGCTCCGGACAAATGGATTGAGGAATTCCCAATCAATTATTTCCTGATGGATTTACTCGACATAGAGTTAGTAAGAAGAGGAGAGAAAACATGCGGACCGTGTTCCCGAAACAACGAAACATCCGACATAGTTTCTTGGTGCAAAGAATGCCGTGATGGACTTTGTCAAAACTGTGCTAAAGTTCACAAGGGAATGCGAGTATCAATGGATCACACGGTATTGTTAAAAGAGGAGTTCATGAAAGAAATGGAACTTCTGAAAGATTTACAAGAGCCGTGCTACAAACACACAGGAAAAACTCTCGACTTATTCTGTGTTCTAGATAAGGAATTATGTTGTCCTAACTGCGTAGCGGAAGAACACCGACGCTGCGACAGGGTCATATCGATTTCCGATGCTGTCAAGAAAAGCAAGCTTGAAAAAGAACCAGAATTTCTCAATAAAACATTGGAACAATATCAAAATCATATAGATGGATTAATAGGCGACCGGTCTAACCATTTAATGTATTTAGAAGAAGAAAAGGGTAGACTTTTGGAGAATTTTGCTTCTATTCGTATCAACATTATAAATATCCTAGACAAGCTTGAGAAAAATCTCAAACGAGACATTAGCCAAATTCACAATACGGAAGCAAAGCGACTGCAAGCTGAAATGGATGTTGGAAAAAGAATGATTTCTGCTGTGACAAATGCCCATAAATTAATGAATGTAGCAGAGGTCCATGCCTCTGATTCCAGACTACTCCACATTATGGAGGCTGTGAGAGAGCAGTGTATTTGGTACGAGGAAGCCATGGGAAAACTTCGTTCTCAAGTTCAGGATTGTCAGTATTTGTTTGAAGTAGATCACACTCTAGAAATAATGCAGACGAAAGTCAAGGAGATGGGTAAGCTTTCAGTTCGACATTCACCATCAAAATTACCACCGTTTCCAAATGTCGTGTCCATTGACAGGAATAATTCCTATTCAAAGTTAAACAAGTCTACTTTGTCATTGCGCGGCAAAAGAGCAGAAGCCGTAAAGACATTTGATGCACGTGCACATGATGACATCAACGACAGCTGGTATACAGGCGCAGCTTTTCTAGCAGACGGACGATTGTTACTGGTAGACAGACAAAACAAAAAGATCAAGCTGTTTGCGAAGAACTACAGACTATTGAACAACATGGATTTTGCCTCGAAACCATGGGATGTCGATGTAATTAGTTCAACGGAAGTAGCGGTGACACTTCCAGAGGAACGCGCTATCCAAATTTTGAACGTCGATGATGTGAACTTTTCCCTCGGAGATTATTTCATTACCAGCGAAGCTTGTTTTGGAATTAAATTTGTTCGTGGTAGATTTTTTACTCTCGCATATGACGGATTTCCGCCATCTTTGCTAATTCTAGACTCGAATGGGAAAGAGCTTGCTTCTGTTGCATACGACGATGACGGGTCACAACTGTTTTCCCGCCCAATTTACATTACCTCAAACACAAAAGGAAGTTTGATATACGTAGCAGATGAACGTCGTGGGTCAGTCACGACATTGATCGAAACAGCAGAACATTGCTATTCTTACTCTTCTGTAGAACTAGGTCACGCTGCAGGACTTGCTCTGGATAACGAAGAAAACCTGTACGTCTGCAGAAATCACGCTAAAAGTGTGCAAGTAGTATCACCGGAAGGAGATCGAGTGAAGACTCTCATTTCTCATGACATGATATCCTACCCACGCGCAATCGCATTTGATGTGAATGATGAAAGACTTCTTATTACACAAGGTGACAAAAGTGAAGTCAAGATTTTTCAATTAGTTTTATAATGTTTTGACAAGTAACAACCAATAATATTATTCTGTAATATACAAATGTATTATATAAACAACTAGGGAGACATAAGTAGGTTTTCGATAATAAAATAGATATTCTCATATCCGAACATCCGGGTATTTAATAATTCATTGGGGTGAGGTCAGCAGGAATCCTCTAGATTTTACCTAGATTCCAATGGAAAATTTGAATTTTATTTTCTTAATTCAAAATAAACCCGTTTGATATAAATTGACGAAAATCAAACTAGATATCTGATTTAGTGTCTATAAGGACCAGAGGGGATTTTAATTAAAATATTTAACTTCTGTTGGAAAATAGCGAATACATTAATATACATTGGAGTCTATGTAGAATCCCGAGGATTTTGCTTGGCTTCACCTCCAAATATTTTCTTCATCTCAAAATTGATAATCATTGATTGGTCAATTACATTGTGTGATGTCACTCCGAAATCGAGAATACATGTAAACATTAAGTGAGTAATACTTGTTTAACACCAAATGAATAATTGTTTTCAGCTATGTCATTACGAGAACAAGTTACATTACAAGAACTTTTTCACTCGGGGAAGAAGTGATGATGATGATGATAATGATGATGACGTTTGTACTAGATCAATATGCTTAATTGGGACTTTATAGTGCGCATGTTCGATCACTGAAACAACAGTCCGTGGGTAGACATATCGCCCCACTTGGATACATTGTCCTGATTCCGAGTCAACAAGTCTTTGCTCTTACTCCTTAAAGCTGCGTGTTTAGCGGAGAAGCAGCAGGTACCAATTTTATTGTCATTGGGTTGACCCGAGCAAGGCTCGAACGCACTTGGGGGAGAACGCTAATCTTTACACCACCGATGCGGTTCTACACATGTATGCAGATAAATGTTATTGATTCATGAATTGAAATTAACAAAAACAGATTTTATATACGACTGCCCAATGTTTGAGGTGACACTATGTCATGTTAGGCATACGTCATGATATTGTGCTGAAGTCCAGTAAAACTGGGAAATGAAAACACATCATCCATTGAACAGTAAAATGAAAAACGAACAATACCACACTGTCGGAACATTCCCAATCTAATTAAAATTAGATCTTGAATTGCTCTCCCGTGTCATTACGGTTTTCACAGTTTTCCGGTTGTTGACTGATTTTGTCTGTTTATATACTTATGAGTTTTGACTTTCCCTTTGTAAGATTGTTCGGAGTTCGGTAATTTTGTTATTACCCTTATTGATATATCACAATTCAAGATTTAATTTTAATCAAATTGGAACACACAAAAATATGACCCCTCACTGTCCTGATTTGGTACAGGCATATCAATAAAAAGAGGCGGGCTAAACTAGTTTTATGGGCACATACCAATACATGTCCATTACCATAACAATCAGCAACGAATATCATTTATGACTACAGAATATAGCTGAGCAAATATTCTTCTTCTGATGAATTATGTGATACAGTAAACAAAACATGACACTACTAGCCGTATCAAGCATCTACCAATATCGGCCCACTGGTTGATATTGGTTCCTCGGGCTGATATAGCAGGTGATACAGATTTGGTTATGCATTATTCAATATGTAGTAAACAAAACGTGATATATTAAACAAACATACTTTAATATATAAAAAGTGGCGCTAAACACCATAAATAAACAAACATAATATGAAACGTTCATTTCTGTGCTAACTTTTTACAAAATCCGGCATAAATTTTGTAACATCTCGTAACGTTGAAGCAGCAGATTCTATGGTGAACAATATTACAGAGAAATGTTTTTTCACTATTTTCCAACGACCTGCTTGATCCTGATCTTGATCAATCTCAAATAGTGAATCGATCAATCCTGGAAAACTACTTCCGGCATAAGAATTAGTATTACTTTCAGCAAACAGAATATGCCTGAAATGAAACGTAAAAAACCAATGTTAACTTATTATATGGTACATGCATACAAACGGTAACGTGGCAGCTAAGAGGTAGTCGTACTCGATGAAAACAACAAATGCACAGATTGTAATAAAATTAACAGATAACAAACAAAAAAAACAAACAAAAAAAAACAAAAACAAAAACAAAGCAAAAAAAAACCCAACATAAACCAAGGATTTATATAGTGGAATACTATATAAATCCTTGCATAAACAAATAAAATATAATTGAAGACAGATATTACCTACGGAAAGAATGCAATATGTGAAGAATGTGAGGTGGCCTCTTTCGATTTGAAATGTAACGGAAAATCGTTTTTAACTTAATCTAAAGATATGAATATCTGTTTAATATGTTTGACTGTTTCAATAAAATATCTTAAACATAGGCATTCAATGGTTAGTTCTTTCTATCTAGACATTAAGATATTAAAATTAAATGTCTACTTAATCAAATTACCGGTTTATATCTAGTTTATGTTTTTCACCATGGAAGTATATACGTAATGGAAAGCCAAATTAAAGTATTGCAAATAATAATATAGTTACCTTGCATATGGTCTACCAGGAAGGCCTTGTGGGTCTATGAATGCTCTTTCAAACAACATAAGTTGATCATTTATATGTCTAACTGCTAACGGACTAGAACAGATAAGATTCACACATCGTTAGGCATGCATTGTATATCAAAAAATGAATTCAATAGGAAAATCCTATAAACAGAGGTAAAATCGATACACCAAACATACTATTACACAAACCACTCACTTATCTGACTTGGCATAGGCACGTCAATAAGAAGTGGCGTAGTTAAACTAGTATTATTGGTACAATTGTGAAATATAACCAGTGTAATCACATGGTGGACAATGTGTGCCATAATATCGAAACAAGAACGTTAGTGATATGTTCTTCTAATGTCGCTTCCATTCCAGATATCAATATTGAATGAATGATACTGTAATATTGTACAAGTTTCTATTTAAAAAAAATGCTATTGACTTATGTAACACGACGGGTGCCACTAGTGGAGCAAGATCTACTTATACTTCAGGAACAATTGTGTTCACCCCGCGTTTTAGTGAGGTTGTGTTGCTCAGTATTTAGTTTGCTATGCATAGTTTTGTTGACTATTATTTGTCCTTTAGATCTTTTAACTCTGGCTTTTGTATGGCCTGTCTTTCCTCAATTTCTACTTCTGATTACCCATTTGGTGTCTTCAAACTTTTGTTGGTGATGTTCAGCTCTTTAATGATTGCACTTCATGTGTCCCTTTGTTTTTCCGCTTCGGTTATTTGATTTGACATTCTCACCAAAAAATGTGCTATCCTATTTGATACATTGATAATGTACACTTTAAAATATAAAATAATTTTTATCAATGCTCATATCACACATATTTTTCACATGGCACAAATGATAATAAACAATTTAAACAGTATTAATACAGAATACTCAAATCGGGAGAAATTTCTGTAAAATACGGGCTATTCAAATATAAATAACAACAGTTCAAACAGAAAGCAAAAAAAAAAAAAATCAAACAAACAAAATTTAAGACATACTTGTTTTTATTTACTGTTGCTACCATTTTTATAAACGATGCAGCTTCTTTCTTTAAAAGCGTAGACATACTTTTTAGGTTATCTGAAATATAGATAGATATTTATAAGTCATATACATGTACTAACATAAAATCGTCATAGCTTGCTTGAACTATAACAGCATAAAATGAAGGTCAATTAGGCTAATACCTTCTCATTTTGACATGTAGATTACTATATAACGTAAAAAATAATAAAAATAATAATATACAATTATGGCCTTCATGAGAAGTTAATATCCATAATTATTAAATTGAGAAAGGGTTATTTTCCTGAGGTCCGTAGGACCGAGGTAAAATAACCCTTTCGAGATTTAATAATTATGGATATTAACTTCTCATGAAGGACATAACTGTATTATTATACTGAACTAATATGAGGGAAATAACTAGTTATTGGTTCGACGTGCAAATGCGCACCAATTTCAAACAGTTATTTTGTGCTACGTGCAGATTCCCTCACAGTTATTTGACCTACGTGCAGTTTGCCGCGGGAATAATGAGTTATTTCTTGTTCCATGGAATAAAACTTTACAATATCTTAATTATTTCTTGCTTGATTTCTATAGTAAAGTATAATAATAATAATAATAATATTAATAATAATTATAATAATAATAACAATAATGATAATAATAAAAACGACAACAATAATAATAATAAAAACAAATATACAAATGTTATTTTTAGCACAAAAACAAATATCCTGCGAATTTTCATCATGCTATTCATTCATGGACTTAAGCTATCATGGTTAAAGGAAGTCTTGGTTCCTACAAATAAATCTCCCTGGAAGATTACCAGATTTGCTGGGGGATCTTGGGATGTATACTGTATGCATGTTGGTATCGTACCAGCAGGGCATTAATAAAGCTAGAGAAGAAATTTAATCATTTTTGGACAAATGTAATTGTTACATGTGTATATATCAGAAAAAGTTCTTCCACAGGCCCGGATGATATGCTGTCACAACCTCCGATAGAATAAGAAATTTAACCCTTTCTGGACAATGTAATTGTTACATGTGTATCTATTAGAAAAAATTCTTCCACAGCCCCGGATGATATACTGTCTCAACCAATTGTGAATTGTATAAAAAAGTTAAAATGTAATAAAGCTAGCGGAGAAGATTATATTACAAACGAGTATATTAAAGCTACCGCGACCCAGTTTATTAACATATACGAGAAGTTATTTAACGTTATATTTGATACAGGTATTATCCCTGATATATGGTTAATTGGAAGCATTAAACCTATATTCAAAAACAAAGGAAATAAATATGACCCAAACAATTTTCGACCAATAACCATATTAAGCTGCCTAGGTAAACTTTTCACATCTATATTGAACGATAGACTAAATACATTCTCAGAAGAATTTAAGGTATTAAACGAAAGCCAGTGTGGATTCCGTAAACAATACTCCACTATTGATAGTATATTTATCCTTTATTCCTTCTTCGAATGTCTCAAAAGTAAAAATAAAAAATTATTTTGTGCTTTCGTGGACTTTGAAAAAGCGTTCGACAAAGTCTGGCGTGAAGCATTATGGTACAAACTTTTATTGAACAATATCAATGGTAAAATGTATCGTTTGATATTAAATATGTATGATAACATTAAATCATGTGTAGTATATAACAATTGTAAATCTGATTTCTTTAGGTGTGAAAACGGTGTTAGACAGGGTGAGAACTTATGCCGTTTTTGTTTTCAATTTTTCTAAATGATTTAGAATCTTATCTGCAGTCAAAAGATGTCAGTGGGTTGACAACATTGTCTGAAGAAATTGAAAACCAGTTAAATGTATATCTGAAACTTTTCGTTATACTGTACGCCGACGATACAGTGATAATGTCGGAAACAAAAGAGGATCTTCAGAAACAACTTGATGTCTTTTCTGAATATTGTAAGTTTTGGCAACTTAAAGTTAATGTCGAAAAAACTAAAATTTTGGTTTTTTCTAGAGGGAGGCTTCCAAATAATCTTACATTCACATTTACTGAAATGGAAATTGGAATAGTGTCTGAATTTAATTATCTGGGTGTTTTACTTTCAAAATCTGGGAACTTTTCAATGGCAAAAAAAGCTCAAGTAGAGAAAGCCACAAAAGCAATGTTCGAAGTTTTAAAAAGAGGAAAAATACATAACCTATCAATTCAGTGCCAGTTAGACTTATTTGATAAAATAATAAAACCTATTTTATTGTATGGGTGTGAAGTTTGGGGGTTTTCAAAAAACGAAATTATAGAAAGGGTACACTTGCGATTTTGTAAACTATTACTTAATTTTAAAACTTCCACACCAAGTTACATGGTTTATGGGGAACTAGGTAGATATCCCCTAGACATTGATATAAAAGTTAGAACAATATCTTTTTGGGCTAAACTAATCAGTGGAAAGCAAACAAAACTATCTGCTATCATTTATAAATGTATGTATAATATGTTGCGAGTGAGAGATAGAAACTTTATGTGGTTGAAATATGTAAAACATATATTGTGTAATTGTGGTTTTAATTATATTTGGGAGTCACAAACTTTTATTAATGAATTGTGGTTGAAACACTCAATTAAACAAAATCTCACTGATCAATATCTCCAAACGTGGCTTTCTTCAGTAAACGATTCTCCGAGGGCACTGAATTACAGAATATATAAAGATAATTTGGTTTTCGAAAACTACTTAAATATTTTAAATGATAAGGATAATTTGACATTAAGTAAATTTAGAACAACAAACCATAAGTTACCAGTCGAAAATGGTAGATGGAAAAACATAGCCAGAGAGAATAGAATATGTCCCTTATGTAATAATGGAGAAATTGGAGATGAATTTCATTATCTATCTAAATGTCAGTATTTCGTCAATCAAAGAAAAATTTATATAAAGAAAAACATTCGTATAAATCCAAATATAATAAAGTTCAAACTATTAATGACATCAACTTCAAAAATAGAACTCCAAAAATTATGTCGTTTTGTCAGAATTATTAATAAAGGTGTGTCGACTCCCGGTTAACCTCTTGTTATGACCTGACTGTATATATTGTAAATAGTGTACATATTTTCATATCTCTATACCTGTATGTATTATGGTTTAAGAGAAATAAAGAATAATAAACCTCAGTAACAATAAAAAATTTAATGTCGACAAAATAACAATTGACTACTCTATCTTATTTATGTAGGATTTCTTAGCATGACTTGGTATTACCTACCTTTCTTGTAAAATCTTACCGAAATTAACACCATGACGACGAAGTAATCCACCATATTTACTATCAAGAGTGTTAATGATATTTTCTAGTTCTGTGGAGAAGCCCACAACATCCAGTGGAAGAATCATGGCATCTGATAACTGTCTTGCGATCTCAGCCCAAACTTGCCCTACAGCCTGATGATGCTGTGTATACATAGAATGCATATATAAAAATGTATTAGCGAAATTGAAAGTAATCACTCCACTCCAGTAAAAAGTAACTTAGGCAACAACCATTTTTTTATGTGTGTGTGTGGGGAGGGGGGGGGGGGGGGGGCCTGGGATTTTCATTGAGCTCGTAGAAATTTTTTCAGAACCTTCCTCAGTCAAAATATTTTTTTCTCATGAGAAGGAAAGCAAAAAAAAAATTTTCCTATCATGTGGAACAGAAATACATTTTTCCATAAAAACAATTTCTAGCCGGTGACAGCATAATTTTTTTTTCAGCTACAGTGTAAAATCGAATTTTTTTTTCGGTCAGGCAGGGCATTAAAATATTTTTTTCAATAAAATCCCCCCCCCCCCCCCCCCCCCAGATAAGAAAACGGTTGTTGCCTTATTGTGCTGGTATAATGAAAGATTATTTGCAAGCTACAACTCATGCAATAATATACTGATTGTACTCGTGTAACAGCAAATGGGTTAGTCATGGATACCCCGGTATAACAAATTCAATATTCTTTATCAATATGAATGAAAGTTGTGTAATATATAATGCCTAATTAATAAAAGGACGTTGTGATCGTGATCGTACGGTAGTTGGATTCACAACTACATAATTATGCTATCAGTGCCTATCACCACTAAAGTTGTGAGTTCGAATCCCACTCATGGCGAGGTGTAGTCGAGACACCATTGCGTGATAAAGTTTATCAGTAACTTCGTGTACTCTCGTTTCCTCCACCAATAAAACTGACCGCCACGACATTGTTGCGTTATAACCTAACCCTAAGCACTAAATGTCGTCTAATACCAAACTGAATGGAAGCTTTATAATCGCAAATTGAATGAGCTCCTTGTAATGCCACATTGAATAAATCGTTGTAATTACAGTTGAACGAACTGGTAATACTAAATTGAATGAAATCGTTATAATATCAAATTAGTGTAAACATATTTTATTAATAAATACATATGAATATAGTACAACAATTTAAATACAACAATAGTAATGACTATGAATTAATTAAGAGGATCCGAAAACAAGTTATTAAACTTATATAAATCTGTATCCATGGTAATATCAAATTGAACAAATTTGTAGCGATACCATTATATCTTTGATCTTATTTCTTAGTGCTATGTGCTTATAGGGAAGAAGTGGAAAACACACATTGCATTGTCTTTGTTTAGATTCAACCGTGATGGAACCCACGACCTACCACACTCGAGGTGAAAACCATAGTAATTACAATACCAAGGAGGTAATCTATTTGTATTATATATACCATGGGTCTTACGAATTAATTTATTTAAACAAAAAAATCCGAATAATGAGTTTGTTTAAATATGTTCTTCAGTAAGACACGTGGTAGATATGCTTTGTAACAGAAATGAAATGATTGACATTTTTTTTTTAGAAAACTCAGAGCTGCATGGAGTACCATAGTATAAGCCCCGCCCATTTGAATTCAAAATAGTTTTAATAGCTGATTGACAGAGTATGGCACAACATCAAACCCAGATAATAGACCATGGTTTTTATACACGCACTTTTTTAAGCTAAATAATTCATAGAAACATCAAAGGAAAAATATCCTTTATGTTACAAAAGATGTATGTACCTAAAGTTCTTACTTAATATTTAATTTAGTAGCCAATTTATTTGTAACCATTTTTATGGTTTTTAATGCACAATGGAATTAATAGAGTTTTCATGATGGGATTCTTGGAGACAAGTTGAGCCAGTCAAACACACCTTGTTAATAATATATAAGTCACACTTACCTTGAACCCTCTATCAATTAATTGATCAACAGCATAGAATGTCTCATACTTTGAATGGTACAATGGATAAGACGACAGTTTGTATCGATTCTGAAAGGATATTATTGCCTATATAAGATATTTGGTAACCTCTTTTTTGCGCAATTGTCACTCAATTATTTTCTTAATCATATAAAATTTCATTAAAAAATGGTGTAATATTAATCATATTTCAATATTGGAAAATATGTGGTTTGAAAATGCAAAGCAAAGATCTCACTCCTTCTCATAGAGAGGATGTCAGTTGTCACCAATAGTGATGAATAGTCAACACAGAACCATTCCTTATTACAGTATAAATGTACGACTAAGAAATACCTCATATCGCTGGAATACATATACTTACAGAATCATACGTAAATCGCAAATCACATGATGGCAGGCCAACCAATTGAATCATTGGTTTATAATCACTTCCGGATCCCATTGCTCTGATCCTAGAAACAAATAACTATTTTGTTTGTTACTAATATCAGTTGGCACATAATGTATACATGTATTAATAAAGAATACAGTTGTTTTATATTTTAAATAGAAGGATAAAAGGCCGATAACTCTTGATTCCGTATTTAGTTACCAGACTAAACTGATAATGGGTTTTGAATCACTCTGTGGACTGCATTTAGAAAAGAAATGTTGATTATTAGTATGCATTTGCATTACCATATTGAACCCAATATTGCCTAAATTATATTGGACAGACTTTCTGTTCACCCTCTATGATATAATAATATACTGTAGTCCATTATGCTAATTTCGATATTATTATTCGGAGCTTACAACCCGTGTTGTAGTCAACTTCACGATAAATATAGCGGAATGTTGACATAAATACTTACACAGGCATTGTATTCATGTCTTTTGGATTTCTAGGGAATGAATTCCTCCATTTATCGTACACTGTTTTGAAGCCATCATTCGGGTCAGGATTTGGCACCTGTGTGATACAAACATACAATATAATAATAATTATCAAAATATTATTGATTACTGGTATCACATAGAGTCGTGATTATATTATATACGATATAGGGTAAATATATATTTTTTTAAATTTGCAGAATAAAATGAAGTTATAATATTGGTGTCATGATGAAAACCTACCTTAATGGTACCTCTATATAACAGACTTCATTTCCTCCATGATTGAATAGTGGATATAATCGTAAACAGTATCTAAAGGGAAACTATACATAACAAATCAGTGGCTATAAAGAACAGCCTCATTTCCTCCATTATTGAATAGTTTATATGATTTTAACATGGATGTAAGGGAACGACCATTTAACTTGAAGGGGGGGGGGGGGGTTTATGGTTTTTTTCTAAAAAAATATTCTGATTCCCAATGTTGCTGAAAAAAATATTCTGATTTTGGTGGAGGAAAAAAATAATAATCTGATTCAGAGTTTTTGTCATATAACCTAATGTTAAATTCTGGAAAAACAATTTGTGCTTCGCGCGACAAAAAAAATAAATATTCCAACTCTTGTGTTGTCCGAAATTTTTTTTTTTTACGAAACAAAAAACCATACCCCCCCCCCCCCTTTCAAGTTAAATGGTCGGTCCCTAAAGGACAATATCTCATAAAGGGTACATTTTCAGATTCCCCCGAGTGACGGTTAAATCTAGGTTTGCCTAGGATTAGAACGTTATATACTATATTGAGGGGTTTCCATGGATGAGATCATATGGCAGTGTTAGTAACCCACAGAAAATTGACGATTGTTTTCAAAAATAATTTCCTATTAAGACAAAAACAGGGAATAGTACAAACCTTTTTGGCTGCCGAAAATATTAGCTGATTCAACAAGGGCGTGGATTTTGCTTTGAAGGAATAGTTTCCTGAAAATGCAGATAAGACCATACAATAAAATGAAAAAGTAAAATAAAAATACTACACTCGGAAAAGTTTCAATATCCACTCGCAAAATCATAGAAGGATGCAAAATCGATACCCTTAGCACAAATATGCATGCCCATTCACCGTTCACTGGACTGGTACAAATTTGTATTCGTATATGCAATATTTAATTCGGTGAACATAGACGAACGATGTATATGTTTGGCTTGGTACTTTTTGTGTATAAAGTTCACACCCAACTGTATATGTTAAGCGTTTATTCACATGTTGAGGTGGTAGCCACTGTTTCAATTAAAACCGATGTTTTTTGTTATTAAGCTGATGTCACGTGTCATGGAGCAGGATATGTTCATGTAGTGCCAGACAGATGTACAATCTACACACCGTTTAGACATAAATCATATGACCGTTTTTCAACAGTTGGTCTTGCATTCTCATGCCATTTCTACTTTAGATGCACAATATTTAATCATAACATCAAATGCTATGCTTCTACGATTTTCGATGATCGGATTTGGAACTGACGTTGTGGTTTTGTTTTATTTGTCAATGTATGCTCTACCCACAGTGAGTGGCGTTAAATACCATAACCCTAACCCTAATCCTACAGTGAGTGACAATGCAGGATCATTGGTGGAGCCTTAACTGCTTAGGCTTCCGGAACACATGAGGTCATTTCCGATATTTGGTTGAGATTCGTCTTAATCAGTCTTTATGGTTCTATGTATTACTTTGTAGGTCATTGGTTTTCCATTTGTCGTTTTTATGTTTGCCATTGTGTTGTCTGTCCTATTACGATTGACGGTATCTCTAAACCTTTCAGAGGGTCCGGGTGGCTCAATGAGTTAGGTAGTTGGATTACCTAAC
Source organism: Bathymodiolus brooksi (assembly GCA_963680875.1). NCBI lineage: Eukaryota > Metazoa > Mollusca > Bivalvia > Mytilida > Modiolidae > Bathymodiolus > Bathymodiolus brooksi. Next base: position 83,056,446 of record OY804588.1, on the reverse strand, counting down.
AACTCATACAAGCCTATCACCAATACACCGTGGGTTCGTGCCTGGCTTTGTAAATTACAAAAAGGGTGGACTCGACTCACAGCCACAAGTGATAAAGTGTACCAGTTGCTTGCCCATGGTCGGTGGTTCTCTCCGGGTACTCTGGTTTCTTCCACCACTAAAACTGGTCGCCCTGATATAACTGAAATATTGCTGAAAGTGACGTTAAGCACCAAAAATCAAATCAATCATCTAACCGTTTCGTATATATATCAGATATGACTGTTTCTCAACATTTGATCTTACCTTTTAATGTTATATCTACAATTTATAAACTTAGCAACATTTAATGCCAATTTTCTACCGACGGTATGGTATTTTATGTTTTTCTATGGTATTTTATGTTTTTCTATGGTATTTCATGTTTTTCTATGGTATTTTATGTTTTTCTATGGTATTTCATGTTTTTTTTTATGGTATTTCATGTTTTTCTATGGTATTTTATGTTTTTCTATGGTATTTTATGTTTTCTATGGTATTTTATGTTTTTCTATGGTATTTTATGTTTTTCTATGGTATTTTATGTTTTTCTATGTTATTTTATGTTTTTCTATGGTATTTCATGTTTTTCTATGGTATTTTATGTTTTTCATTTTATGTCATATCTACTTTGAGATTCATTATCTTTATTATTACATAAGGATTCTATTTAAACAATTGTATTGGCATCACCTGACATTCCGTTAAATTTGATATTGTTTAATTAAAACTCATATTGACTTGGTTTCACTTTCGTTTTCTAACGAAATCTATAAAAAGAATCTTTTTCATTTTAATGTACAGTCTTTTGTATCGGTCAATATCGTTTTTAAGGTCCATAAAAACTCGTATTGACCTCAACAAAAGACTATAATTGTAGAATCTTACCTTCTAATGCTAAATCTACATTAAGATATGCTATGGAACGTTCGGCTAGATTCTTCACATATTGCTGAAATACAAGTGCGATAATTAGAAAAAAATACCATAAATAAATATTATGCAAAACATCCGATACAACAACAATACAACTGATAGAAATATAAAGAAATCAAATAAATTTATCTTAAGTTAATATATATACTTATTTATATATAGAAAATAAACAGATCCCTTGGAGAGAACATAAACAAGCGTCGTTCCATTCCAATCGTTTTCAAGGGTGTCCCCTGTCCCATTCCCATTATACCGTTACGGAAAAAAAAACCTCCACACAATAAGCGCTTCGGTGGTGTAATCATAAACTTGATTGCCTCGAGTGTGGTACATCGTGGGTTCTAGCACAGGTCAAGGACAATACAATTATCATTTAGTGTTTCTTCACTAAGCATGCAGCATTAAGGAGAAAAAACAAACGCTGGTTGGCATCAGGATAATGCGTCCGAGTGGAGCGACATGTCTACCCACAGACTGTGAGCTAGCACTATAATTATCCAACTGACTGTTGGTTTGGTTAAAAGCGGTCCTCATCATCATCGTCCTATCGAATGTAACTTGTTCTTGCCACGATATAGCTGAAAAAGCTACTCATTTGGCGTTAAACAACAATCACTTACTCACTCACTAAGCCAAGCCAAATATTTACATGCCATTTTTGCTCAACAAAAGTAATGATTACGGGACAAATATTTATAATTTGTGTATACACCCTATTATTTGTTTTATTTTCAGCTGAATGCTTGTTTCACTCTTTCACATTAACACATTTTAATAAAAACGTTGAAAAGCGGTAAAATAATACAGCCATGCACTTCCTGAAATAGTCAGATATATTTGCTCAATACCTCTACCCACTCTGTAGATCCAATTAGACCATATTCCTCAGCTCCCCAGCTACTAAATATAATCGATCGACGAGGACGCCATCTATCTTAAATAAAGGTATTATGCATAATAATATAATACACTGGGTTGCTCACACCCAATTTCAATACAAGTCTCGTGTATATTTCAAGCAATTTAATTGATTTTTATATTCAATTTTAATTTGTGGAACTAAGTATTTTCTTAAGACGACAGTCATCTATTGTTTCAAAAAAATGATCTAATTTGTTACATTTAATGATGTTTTTACAACTAGCTTTCCAAAGCTCAACAGGTAACATGTAACATGGGTACCAGAAAAAGCTATCCTTCGATAAGCGACAGTATATTACAAAAATGTGTCTAGTCAATGTAATTTACCTGCTCAAATAAAATAATATATATTTCCTTTTAAAAGTTATAACGAAGTGGTTCCATTTAAGCCTGAAAGGATGAACAATTAAAGAATATTAAACAGATCTTCTAATCATTTCTGCCATTATGCAAGATTAATATGTGGTCATCAGAATATCGGTTAAACTATGTCACGAAAGGTTTTTTCGCTATAATATCCATTATTTCTCTACCATCTGCAAGATATTCCCTGCTCTGCTACCAATAATAATGTCAGATATTATACCAGTTGCATAGTATCTGACATTACAATGTATATCAATTTCCAATTCCCCAACGTTTGTCCGTTTCCACTATTGTATGTGATTTAAAAAAAATATAAATTCTGTTAATTGTCTTTTTGTATTCATATATGTGATTTACAATGTCTAAAAATACCTAACACGTATTAATATAATATATGATTTCAAAAGAAATTGTCGGAACTCCTTTTTGGAATTAATTATCAGTCAAGCACACCGGAAGTGAAATGTGATTTTGGAATAGATTGTATAGCTCACTTGTTTTAACCAGCTGTCCCATGACACGTGATATCTCTTTCATAACAGCTGTTCCACTAGAAGGATCTATGGCACCAAACACCCAGGCATCTCTGTGATTTCCAAGTAGTACATACCTATCTGAAAGATCCAAGCAACATTTTATAAGTTATTGAACTGAATAGTATTATGCTGAAACAGACGATGGAAATTACCACTCAGTACTCAAATTAAACGTTCAAATCGATCACCGGGTTGAAAACAAAAGATCTGACGCCTTAAATAAGTAAGATTTTGATATTTTGAATTTTGGTAATAAAGCGTGCAAATTATTTGAATTCAACACACTGACAACATACTAAATGGACCTATAAAAAGTGCTTAAAATGATCAATATAATAGAGGACGAGACAAAACATCCAAAAAACCTAGAATTGTCATCGATATCTGCTATATCCTGTGATGTACTCGCAATATCTATTTAATCTTTGTTTGTTTTTAGAACAAAACGAGACAAAAATCTGTTGAAATAATATGTTTTCTTTTGCAAAACTAATATGAACCTATGATATAGAAATGTCATCATCGTTCTGTGCTATATCCTGTAACCGCACTGGAAATCTCTAATATTTTTTACAGAATAAGACGAGACTATTAGGAGATTATAATAATTAGGAGATTATAATAATTAGCAAAAAAAAAAAAAAAAAAAAAATTAACGTTAGAGAATACAGCAGGGACAATCAAAAACCTATGATTTAGATATATCATCGACCTGTGCGGTATCCTCAGATCGCACTTGTATTCTCACCCTAATCTCTCCGATTTGTGAAATATATATTAAAGCAAAACATACCTGGTTCAATAGCTCCTCTAATTATACCAATTACATTGTAAGTCTTTCGTCTCTGATTTGAAGTAGAGATCCTCATTTTAACTTTCCTAATGATAGAAGTGATACACAAGTCTTACATTGCATTCTAATATGACGTCCCGTATTCGGTATACAAATAAAGGCATATTTGAATAACAATAAAATATAGGCCACACATGCGTATCACCTTGACCGCCTCGAATTTTAAAATTACCGTATTTGTCCTATTAGAATCGAAATAATTCATGCCGGCCATACTTTATTGTTATTCAAATATGGGTAGGAATTATATTCATGAATCATGCAGGCCATACTTTATTGTTATTCAAATATGGGTAGGCATTATATTCATGAGATTTAACCCCTCGCTGTCACTCGGGGTTAAATATTCATAAATATAATGCCTACCCATATTTGAATAACAATAAAGTATGACTATCGCTCGGGGTTAAATATTCATGAATATAATGCCTACCAGGGGCGGATCCAGGATTTCAAGTTAGGGGGACGCACTTAAAAAAAATTGCGCCGAGCGGAGGGAGGCGCGAAAATTTTTGGGGTATTTCGTGTGAAAAATCACGATTTTACGCCAAAAAATCATATTTTTCCAATTTTAGGGGGGGCGCGCGAAATTTTTGGGATATTTCATGTGAAAAATCACGATTTTACGCCAAAAAAATCATATTTTTTCCAATTTTAGGGGGGGGGCGCGCGCCGGGTGCGCCCCCCCCTCTGAATCCGCCCCTGCCTACCCATATTTGAATAACAATAATGTATGGCCGGCATGAATTATTTCTTAATTTAATGACGTACTATGAATAATTCATACATGTGGCTTACACAAGTGTCCGCAAAACAGCATATCAAGTCACACAGATAGAAATTCATATACTGGTCATTAATAAATAAAAATATAATAACGTAGATATCAAGTTTAGTATCCACGACGCGTTTCTGGAATAACTTTTATCAGGTTTTGTGTATCCCCCGAATCCACTGCCTCCATAACTATCAGCAGGTTTTGTGTATCCCCGAATTCACTGCTTATATAAATATATTTGATATTCAAAACAATAATTAACCATTTATGTGCTTTTATGTAATTTGTGTTTTTAATCAACTTTACTTGTGGTTTTATTGTTCTCTGGGATAAGTTTTGACATTATCCCTCTCAATTGTCAAGGTTTTGACATTATCCCTCTCAATTGTCAAGGTTTTGACATTATCCCTCTCAATTGTCAAGGTTTTGACATTATCCCTCTCAATTGTCAAGGTTTTGACCCTATCCCTCTCAATTGTCAAAATATATTATCAAGCTAAATAAAATATTCTTAGTGGTTAAATAGATCACCTGAAAACCCATTCTCTATCCAGAGTTGTCGTTCCTGCTACGCTACACTTCATCTATGTCAACGCTCATTTTACAAGATTTTTGTAAAATTTAGAAACAGTAAAAAAAATGTACTTAAAATTGTTTTAATTATTGTAAATATCAATAAACATGAAAATAAATCACTCATTTCAAATCAATTCTCTCTTAAAAATGATTTTGCCCTCATTTCTTGGAGAACTATTTTGCGGAGGTAAAAATTAAAAAGTTAAAAACGATCACAAATCATTTTTAAGAGAATTGATTTGAAATGAGTGATTTATTTTAAGTACATTTTTTTTGCTGTTTATAAATTTTACAAAAATCTTGTAAAATGAGCGTTGACAGAGATGTTGTGTAGCGTAGCAGGAACGACAACTCTGGATAGAGAATGCTGAAAACCATGAAAGGTTATTTGTTATGTATTGTTCCTTCTTATTTGCATGAACCAGATTCATATACATTATATATTAATGCATTCATTCTATAAATAGACATGGATACAATCCTGATTATCGCTGATCAGTGAAGCTTGCTGCATCATACAAATATTTTTGCATTGCCATTCATGTACTGGTCATTTATCAAAAATGAGGTACTATCAAAAGGTACATACCATGATGAATGTGTTAGCTTCCCACCAAGTTTGTATGTAATATTTGGTATGGTGCCTTTCCAGTCTTGTGGCACCTCATTCCCAGTCATTTCCCTGTTAAAAAAAGTGGCGAAATGAATTCAGACTCCCACGTATAAAATTTCAGATGTAGTCTTTATTGTTTGAAAACAGAATTCACAACCATCTGTACTTTACCTCAGGAAATCAGGCAATAGAAGAAGTCAACAACCCTGTAAATGTGCATAGATAGACTGGCGAGGAGAGATGGTTTGCAGTCTCGTCTCAAAATCTGGACTTAATAGGCTATTATGGCTTAACCATAATCTCGACTTTAATAATCCCTCTTGGGGGGGGGGGGGGGGGGGGGGGGAGGAGGGGATGCGCGTCTTGCAATCTACCGCGCCGCAGTCTTCGTGTGTGACAAAGTGTAAAGCTTAACTCTACATATTTTGTAAATACAAAAAATGTACAACATGTATGCATCTCTAGTATTAAGGTCTCACCAGTAATGTCCAATGCAGTAACTATCAAATTACAGCATGACAAACAAACTTGTAAGGCTTGTAACGCGATTGTTGGTTGGTAAGGCATATTGCAAATTTATCCCCAGTCCCAGTTCGGTTTTTCAACTTAGCAGAAATCACAGAGTTTTTAATAAGTAGATCAAATTGGTTTCTAATGTTTCTTCACGGCATTTGTTAACATCTTTATCAATGGAATCTGTCAAAGATAATAGGGTACCGTAATATTTTCTGTGCAATACCATATCCGATAGGGTGTGTTGGAATTGTTGGTAAAGCTGCCTCAGGATCCTTTTCATCAAGGCGATAAGCTGTTTCTATTAATAAAACAACATGTATATGTTACATATCAAGTTATACCAGAGGGAGACATGTATAAAACACAATTCATCAAGTATGTGCTACGTGAAATTCAATTTAGTTGTAGACATGTCTAAACAGATTACCACGGATATGCACAGATTGTCAAAGTAATAATTCCTTCCACATTTCCTCTTTCAAGATTTATCTCCGGATGTGCAACAAGAATAATGCGACCGGGTGCTCGTAGTGGAGCAGGAACGGGATACCATTCCGAAGCTAGTTAATCTCCCGGTTTTCGGTACGTTTATTTGCTTAATCTTTAGTTTTGTTAGAAATGATTTGTTGGTAATTGCTTGTCTTTTTAGTCTTTAATTCGCCATTGCATTTTCTATCTTTCACTTTACGGGTTCTGATGACCCTTTTGGTATCTTCAAGCTTTAAATTTTTCCTATATGAATTGGAATCAGATGTTCACGATTTGTGTCATTAATGAGATAGGAAATGTTAAATCTTTCGGAATACACAGAGTTCGTGTTGTCTAAGCGTTTGTTCTCATGTTTTGTGTTATCTGGTGTATTTATAGACTATTTCTCAATTATAAAAGATGTTCTCCCCACAAAGATGATGACATTAACAATATATTTCCTTTTCTCCATTTGTGACAGTTTTGTTCATCAGTTTTGTGTTGGTTTATGGTGCTTAACGCAACTTTCAACAATATTTCAGTTATATCGTGGCAGTCAGTTTTATTGGTGGAGGAAACCGGAGTACCCGGAGAAAACAACCGACCTGTCGCAAGTCACTGACAAACTTTATCACATTATGTTGTATCGAGTACACCTCGCCATAAACGGGGTACGAACTCCCAGCGTTAGTGGTGATAGGCTCTGATTTCATATGTAGTTATATATCCACCTACTATGCGATCACGATCACGACGGCCCCTAAACTCTATAACACAACTAAATCAACGCCATATAGCATTGTATTGAGCCACCCACATTTTATTGCTATACTGAGATATTAATTTTGTCTTAAAAAATATTGGGGCCGTCGTGGTCGTGATTGCATGGTAGTTGCCTATCACCACTGAAATAGTGAGTTCGAATCCAGCTCGGGCGAGATGTACTCGATACAACATAATGTGATGATAAAGTTTGTCAGTGACTTGCGACAGGTCGGTGGGTTTCTCCGGGTAATCCGTTTACCTCCACCAATAAAACTGACCGCCACGATATAACTGAAATATTGTTGAAAATGGCGTTAAACACCATAACCCCCTCAAACAACTATTTGACGGAAATGTTATGAAATATAGAACAACCTGTTGCTGGATATCCAGGGGTTAAAGGGTCACCCACCAACTTCAGCGATCCTCTCTGTGAGCCGGACGCTGGGAGCCACCAGTCATGAGGATAAACTTGAGAAATATTGGTTTGTCCATCAACATAGTCGGCTGGATCAGAGTAAAGTATGATCCCTATAGCCCCATGTTCTGATGCTAATCTAGTCTACAATATATCATAGTTAAAACCAATTATTGAAATATGGAGGTCTAAGCTAAGAACACGTGTAAGTAGTGCACGTGTATAGGCAAATCAAAATAGATTAATAATTATTTCACTAAGAGGGGATGGGATGTTTGAGTACATACAACTAGTTAAACCTATATAACAAACCACTGTCTATAACGGACAGACTCATTTTCCTATTAATGAATAGTGCATATAATTTTATTCTCTATACAAAGGGAAACTGCTCATAAACTGCTCATGTTCCTTTGAGTGGCCTTTATATACAGATTGGACTGTTCCCTTGAGTGGCCTTTATATACAGATTTGACTGTTCCCTTGAGTGGCCTTTATATACAGATTTGACTGTTCCATTGAGTGGCCTTTATATACAGATTTGACTGTTTCCTTGAGTGGCCTTTATATACAGATTTGACTGTTCTCTTGAGTGGTCTTTATATACAGATTTGACTGTTCCCTTGAGTGGCCTTTATATACAGATTTGACTGTTCCCTTGAGTGGCCTTTATGTACAGATTTGACTGTTCTCTTGAGTGGCCTTTATATACAGATTTGACTGTTCCCTTGAGTGGCCTTTATATACAGATTTGTCTGTTCCCTTGAGTGGCCTTTATATACAGATTTGACTGTTCTCTTGAGTGGCCTTTATGTACAGATTTGACTGTTCTCTTGAGTGGCCTTTATATACAGATTTGACCGTTCTCTTGAGTGGCCTTTATATACAGATTTGACCGTTCCCTTGAGTGGCCTTTATATACAGATTTGATTGTTCCCTTGCATGACCTTTATATACAGACTTGACTGTTCCCTTGAGTGGCCTTTATATACATATTTGACTGTTCCCTTGAGTGGCCTTTATATACAGATTTGACTGTTCTCTTGAGTGGCCTTTATATACAGATTTGACTGTTCCCTTGAGTGACCTTTATATACAGACTTGACTGTTCCTTTGAGTGGCCTTTATATACATATTTGACTGTTCCTTTGAGTGGCCTTTATATACAGATTTGACTGTTCCCTTGAGTGGCTTTTATATACAGATTTGACTCTTCCCTTGAGTGGCCTTTATATACAGATTTGACTGTTCCCTTGAGTGGCCTTTATATACAGATTTGACTGTTCCCTTGAGTGGCCTTTATACACAGATTTGACTGTTCCATTGAGTGGCCTTTATATACATATTTGACTGTTCCCTTGAGAGGCCTTTATATACAGATTTGACTTCCCTTGAGTGGCCTTTATATACAGATTTGACTGTTCTCTTGAGTGGCCTTTATATACAGATTTGACTGTTCCCTTGAGTGGCCTTTATATACAGATTTGACTGTTCCCTTGAGTGGTCTTTATATACAGATTTGACTGTTCCCTTGAGTAGTCTTTATATACAGATTTGACTGTTCCCTTAAGTGGCCTTTATATACAAATTTGACTGTTCCCTTGAGTGGCCTTTATATACAGATTTGACTGTTCCCTTGAGTGGCCTTTATATACAGATTTGACTGTTCCCTTGAGTGGCCTTTATATACAGATTTGACTGTTCCCTTCAGTGACCTTTATATACAGATTTGACTATTCCCTTGAGTGGCCTTTATATACAGATTTGACTGTTCTCTTGAGTGGCTTTTATATACAGATTTAACTGTTCCCTTGAGTGGCCTTTATATACAGATTTGACTGTTTCCTTGAGTGGCCTTTATATACAGATTTGACTGTTCCCTTGAGTGGCCTTTATATACAGATTTGATTGTTCCCTTGAGTGGCCTTTATATACAGATTTGACTGTTCCCTTGAGTGGCCTTTATATACAAATTTGACTGTTCCCTTGAGTGGCCTTTATATACAGATTTGACTATTCCCTTGAGTGGCCTTTATATACAGATTTGACTGTTCCCTTGAGTGACCTTTATATACAGATTTGACTGTTCCCTTGAGTGGCCTTTATATACAGATTTGACTGTTCCTTTGAGTGGCCTTTATATACAGATTAGACTGTTCCCTTGAGTGGCCTTTATATACAGATTTGACTGTATTGCAATTCCACCACTTTGAATTGAAGTGCCTGTACTAAGTAGGGAAATTGAGAGGTCATTTATACGAGTTATCGACCTTTGCTCTGTATCTACCATTTCTTTTTTTTTTAGATTTTAGAACTATTCCGAGAGCGTGGTTTTTGTTTTTTTTTAGATTTTAGAACTATTCCGAGAGCATGGTATTTGTTTTTTTTTTAAGATTTTAGAACTATTCCGAGAACATGGTATTTGGTGTTTCTTAGATTTTAGAACTATTCCGAGAGCATGGTATTTGTTGTTTTTTTTTAGATTTTAGAACTATTCCGAGAGCATGGTATTTGTTTTTTCTTAGATTTTAGAACTATTCCGAGAGCGTGGTATGTGTTTTTTTTTAGATTTTAGAACTATTCCGAGAGTGTTTGCTTTCCACCATCGTAATTAAGGGTAATCACAAAATTACCGAACTCCGAACAATCTTACAAAGGGAAAGTCAACACTCATAAGTATACAAACAGACAAAATCAGTCAACAACCGGAAAACTGTGAAAACCGTAATGACCCTGACTTGGTACAGGCATTTCTAAAGAAATGGTGGGTTGAATCAGATTTTAAAGCGCCAAACCTCCCCCTTTCATTACGGCTCAAAGTCTCCGGCTGTCACTATAACAGTATTTATAACAATACTTGAACAAAATAGGTAAAACAGTTGTCAAAGCAGCGCCAAACTCAGTGAAGTAAATGTCAAAGACACTTTTACGTCACCCATTGATAACAAAATATTTTTGACATTTTTGTTGACACCTTATCTTTATACATTTTCACTATATGAAAATCCATCAATACGAACCATTCTACAGCTTAAGAACAAGATCAGAAACAGAAACACCCACAACTTCAAAAACACCCAAACGAAAGAAGCTGCTAAGAATTTACTTTCTGGTTGAAAAATGCAGATTTATGAGTATTAATGGCTTGGTAAATCTATTCATAGGAATATATACATACTTTGTCTCCACGGAATATCTTCCCATATCTAGCTATAACAATCTTTCCTGATACGTTCACATTTATCTTTTCTAGATATCTGTAATCATCCACTCTCCCATAATTCACATAAATTAATTCATTCTGGAAAATAACGAAATTAATTATGTTTGTGTTCCATACTATCTGAAAACGCTATGTGAACATGTTTGTCAGTTACTCGAGTAGGGTTGTATTATATTAAGAGATTATTACATGACATTTTCCATATCGGCCCTGGTATTAGCCCGAGACTCCCATATCAAGCCCGACAGCGAAGCTGGAAGGCTGATATGGGTCGAGGGTTGATACCAGGGACGATATGGAAAATTTCATGTCATAATCTTTTTATCACATATTTTACATTGACCTTTTCCAAGAATTTACTTTTATATTGAAAAAAATCTATGAACAGACAAATTGCGAAAATAAATCCTTAAATCCTTGTTCCACTTGCAAATATTTTTGTTTCGAATCTGATTTCAAAAATATACCAAACAATGTCGATCTGTACAATGACGTTAGAAACTATTTGTAAAATCTACACAAGACGTTGACATTTGAATGGAAATCCCTATTCAACATGACGTATATATTTGAGCTAATTATTCCGTTTCAAGTTATTTAAAATTTATTCCAATATGTTGAATGTGTTAATTTGCTTGAAATACGATTTTATGCATATCTTTATGCATCATCTTTCCTTGTACTTTGAAACCACTGCGCAGATACCGGAAGTTGAATACGGGGCAAATACGGATATTTGAGGGCAAATACGGATATTTTCCCCGTAATTGCCCTGAAGGCAAATAACCAACACTGACTTTTAGCTATTATTGGACATGCAAAAATGAACATATTGCAACAAAATATGTAATAAATTTGGTTATTACATACTTAGTTCAAATAAAGGCATTTTTGTATGACCAATATGACCGGAAGTAAACTGTCCATATTTTCACACCCCGGGAAAATAACCGGTTATTGGATTACTACAAGATCATTTCCATATCGAGGCCCATATTGCCCGGGCCAATATGGGCCTCAACTTCGTCTCAGGCCAATATGGGGGTCTCTTTTCTAGATGTCGGAAGTATGCTAAATAGTTTAATACATAGGCATTTCCATATTGGCCTGGTTATTATCCCGAGACCCATAGTGGCCCTCGACTCCGTCTCGGGCCAATATGGGGGTCTCGGGATGATAACCAGGCCAATATGGAAATGCCCATGTATTAATCTGTATTTTATTCCGGTTTCTTCCATTCATAACACTGATAGAGCTTATGAATAACCACAATAACTAACGTTGTGAGTTCGAACCCCGAACAGGCGAGGTGTACTCGATACAACATCTGGTTTCCTCCACCAATAAAACTGACCACCACGATATAACTGAAATAATGTTGAAAGTGGCGTTAGACACCGTAGCACTAACCCTATTACCACAATAAGAAAAAAGTAATAAAGTAATTACTGCTTTCTTTTCCAAAATACTAAGAATCTGTTTGTAAGATTCATGCATTTATTCCTTTATTTTCGTATGACAAAATACAAGCAACACACGCTCTTAACTGTTACTAACGCATTTTAGCGTTATATTATGTACTATCATTTGCACAACACAAGAACAATTATGTACAGGGGCGGTTGCAGGGGGGGTGGGGGGGGGGGCGCACCCGGCGCGCGCCCCCCTAAAACTGGAAAAAATATGATTTTTTGGCGTAAAATCGTGATTTTTCACACGAAACACCCCAAAAATTTTCGCGCCTCCCTCCGCTCGGCGCAATTTTGTTAAGTACGCCCCCCTAACTTGAAATCCTGGATCCGCCCTTGATGTATATAACATTTCTGATGAAACTACATGTAGTACATACAAAATCAAAATTATTGACCCTTACCGATTCTACAGTTCCAGTTGCAGAGTAAGCATTGAATGGTGGAACTACATTGCTCTTATTTTCGGATTCGTGTAAAATCTCTTCATACAATGGAGATTCGTAAATAATGTCACCCGTGTCACTAATTATTTGTATCTGGTTCATGTTGTCTTTATTTGTTGTATTTGGGTATGATAGAAGTACGTCATATTCACTGATGAGTGCCTCATCAAAACCATTTGCTTTCCAGAACTTTCGTAAATCATCGGCCTGTTCCCAGTCTGCAGGTGTTCCCGCCAAATGTGGCTTCTCCGATAGCTCTCTGTTGACGAAATGAGTTACTAAATTTACATTTCATCAACCTATAATATCCATTTAATATAAAAAAAAAATGCTCGACATACCCACACCCCTACGTCCCAAAACAAAAACGTAACTTAATTAAAATTGTCTTTCCCTAATATATGTTTGATTAATTTATAGATTCTGCGAATTATTTATCAGAAACATCAAAAGCACATTTCGTTGCGCTGTACTGAACAATTAAGAGTCTTTAAATACAACTGAAATTCCTGGCGCAATAGGTTTTGCCAACCACATGTAATTGATAATTGAAACATATATATCTACATACATTATACCTACTTTAGATATTGTCTTATATTCTCCGCCTTGATAGCATTTAGAATTTCACCACTTATCGTTGGGTCAGCCTCTTGTATGATGGCCGCTGGTACACCTGGCAGAAATACTCCACCTCCTGTAAAGTCTGTAGGACAGATGGCAAACCATCCTATTACTATTCCAATTACAAGAACTAATCCTGCAAGTAAGGAAACAATTATACAAATCGCTATCTTTTTGGTAAAACTTAGATCGTTCCTGTCTTTAACCATTGGGTCACTTGATTCTGACTCCATTCTAGGGAAGATCTTCACAAATTTGATTAATTCAAAGCGAAATATTTACATATATATTCGTAGCAAAGCCATGACTTGTTATTTTCGACGAACGCAATTTTCAAATTATGTGCATTTTGATAATATCACAAACGTCCTTAACATTGCTGCATACACATGTTCACGAACATAGGCACTTAGATTGTTTACAACATTTATTTGTTAGTTAACGAGACTGTAATAATTGGTTTGTTGTTTACTATCTCTGTAGATGATATACTGTGAAACCTGTCTAAACCGAACCTGCTTAGTGCCAACTTTTGTGGTCGGAATGGACAGGTGTTTGGTTTATACATGTTAAATTAACAAAGATTTCTCACATTGGGAATTTAATTTAATATGTCAAAATTCAGTTTATACAGAATGCCAGTTTATTCAGAATTTGGTTAAGACAGGTTCCACTGTATATACTATTTGTCTTAATATTCTACTTATGTTTCACTATCACTTAGTAACGTACAATAAAACACGTATGCACATTAAACGAATTATCTGAATGCCTTCAGACATAATTTTATTATATTCAAAAGCATGACTTTGAAAACTTCTTGATTAATATGTCAAATAAGTCATATACCTTGACACTCGCCAGTTTCTGTCACGCAGATTGTTTACCCTTGATTCAGTTATTTATGCTGATATTTGTTTTATGTTGTCTGCAATATTATATTTAAAATATTGTTTTCTTTGTAAGAAAGGCAAAAGATACAAAGACGTGATAAAAAATGATAAATAAATACAAAATGTAAAACAAGTGACGACAAACGTAAAGAAAGAAACGTCGGCATATACATGCATTATTCTGGTCTCCGACAAAGATAATTAATTAATTTGGATAATGTTCATGACTAATTGATATTAAATCTGTTAGAAGTATCAGTTATGATTATGTTTGTCCGCAGAGCAATGGTCTTTAACCAACAGATTATATCTTCCTAGCTAGTGGTCAGTTAACGACCCAGCTAATGCGTTGTTCATGTTTATGTGTGATAGTATGTAGTTGTTTGAGTGGAATCGAATCTGTGCAGATGTTTTCTTTTGTTTGTTTATATATATTATCTATTGCCATTTGACATCCAGTTATCAAGAGGGGACGGTTGTGATCCCTTTAACCGGTTTAACCTCGCCACATTATGCCTGTACCAAGTCAGGTCCTGGATTTCCAAGGTCATATGTAGTGTTCTTTTTGTGATCAGTTAGTTAAAATGAGAGGCAATTGTTCGTTTTTCGCGCTATAGGAGGAATTGGTGACCGTTACTCTTTAAACTTGACAATCATTGTTTAAACTTTCTTTCCATAACCATTAATTAATACCTTAAAATATAAATACTTATCACATATAAACGACCAGCTTTTACTTTTCCGATGGTGCTGAAAATAAGGAGAAATAGAATTTTGCACTTTATATTTGGAGTGAGTGCGTGATTGTTGCTTCATGCCAACTCAGCAATTTTCCAGCTATATCATGGCGAGAACACGTTAATTTTCAATGAGATGATGATGAGGTTCGCTTTGTACTAGACAAACATGTTTAGTTTGATTTTATAGTGCTAGCTCACTGAAACAACAGTAATGCTGTGTGCTTAGCGTAGAAGCTAACAAATACCAATTGCATAGTCTTTGGTTTGACCCCATCGATGCTCGAGCCCACTATCTACTGCACTCGAGGCGAACACGCTAACCATTACACAACCGATGCAGTTCTTAATATTTTAAAACAAATGACACTTGTTTATATACATTTAACAGATGTCCATTTATCATTGTTTTTAGAGAAGAGCTTGAAGATAACAAAGGGAGGTAATCAGAATCCATAAATGGAAGAAGGACAAACAGCAAAATGGCACAAATAAAAAGTACAAAAGATCTACAAAACATACATATAAAACTAAAGATCGAGTACCACGAACCCCATTAAAAACCGAGGTGAACTCAGGTGCTCCGGAAGGGCAAGCAGTTCCTGCTTCACTAGTGGCACCCGTCGTTAGAGGTTATGACTTATACATGTGCGAAATGTAAAACTAGAGTTCGTCTCTTGTAAAATCTACAGCATTTTAGGTGTATTTCATCAATGTTTTAAGTATATTTCAACGAGAACCACTTCAACCTTCAGCTTTCACTTTCGCAGTCCATTCGTTTTACCTTAATGTCGATATGCAGATTTTTCATAGAATATCTGTGTCAGAAGTGACCACGGATAATGCTCCGTGTGTCGTAATCCAAATAAAAATCCCGTCCTTTCCTCATTCATGACTTATCACAAATGCAGAAGGAATTATTTTCTCATTCAAACATACTAGTTCACGTTCGGATGTTTTGTAGTGTTTGTGTTGCTCAATCGTTAGTGTGTGTACTATTTTGTAGATTGTTGTTTGTCTTTTTGTCATTTTTTCTTTCTTACACGTCGTAAGGGAAATAACTCATATAAAAATATAACAAGGGCAACGCAAAGCGTGGCGTATCCCCTCTCCTAAAAAGTAGACCCTGTGACCTTGAAAATCAATAGGGTTCCAGATTATCCTAAGGTCTAAGTATGTACCAAGTTTGGTCAAAATCCATTGAAGGATGTTGATTCTAGAGTGTTCACAAGGATGTTACGCAGTAAATATTTGACCCAGTGACATTGACCTTTGACCTATGACCTTGAAAATCAATAGGGTTCCAGACTCTCCTAAGGACTACGTATTTACCAAGTATGGTCAAAATCCATTGAAGGATCTTGATTCTAGAGTGTTCACAAGGATGTTATGCGGTAAAAATTTGACCTGGTGACCTTGACCTTTGACCTTGAATATCAATAGGGTTGCAGACTCTCGTAAGGACTAAGTATGTAGCAAATTTGGTCAAAATCCATTGAAGGGTGTTGATTCTAGTGTTCACAAGGATGTTATGCGGTAAAAATTTGACCCGATGACCTTGACCTTTAACCTTGAAAATCAATAGGGTTCCAGATTCTCTTAAGGACTAAAAATGTACTAAGTTTGGTCAAAATCCATTGAAGGATGTTGATCCTAGAGTGTTCACAAGGATGTGACGGACGGTAGCGTTACTATATCCCTTCGCAACTTCGTTGGCGAGGGGATAAAAACGTTTAATTTTAGAATCAGATTGGGAATGTACCAATGATCTATTGACGAAATACTTCGCTATTGAAGGAAGGTTTGACGATACCGAATGTGTAATCAGAAGTCGTAAATCAAAGAAGACAATACAATGACCAAAAGAAAAAGGACAAAAGGACAAACAACGATCTGCAAAACATTACACAGAAAACAAAAGATCGAGTAAAACGAACCTCACTAAAAGTAGGGGGTGAACTCAAGTGCACCGGAAGAGTATTCAGCTCCTACTCCACAGGTGGCACCCGTCGTGTTACTCTTGTTGATGATAAGTCAAGAATGAGGAAAGGACCGGATTGCGATTACGACAAACGGAACATATCCCTGCTTGTTTAACTTCATCTAGAACATCGTTTCTCATTTTTTATCTATTTTTTTTCTTAATTTAAGTTCTGATTTCTACATTAGTTTGTAGTAAACTCCTTGTTTTATCACTGTAAAATGCGAATAAGGAAAAAATACAATTTAAATTTGAGATTTTTCGATTAGGTTTAGGCTTATTGTACTTAACGCCACTTTCAACAATATTTCAGCTATATCGTAGCGGTCAGTTTTATTGGCTGATGAAACCAGAGGATCCGGGGAAAATCACCGCCGACCTGTTGCAAGTCACTTACAAACTTTGTTTGATTAAATAGTGTTGGAGATAGGTAAAAGTAAGTACATATACACACAATAAAATCAACAAAGTTTAATATATATGAATTACAGAATTATGGTAACTAAATATTATATTTAATATATAAGATCACATTGTACGTTAATAAAAAATAAAACAATTGAACAAACCCAATGTTTTATCCCATTCAGTGATTACCGTTACATTTTATATGTTTAGTCAAGCGTGAGAAAGCATTTGAAAAAAAAAATGAGATTTGAACATTTTATAGTAAGTATTTGTTTTCTTTATATAGATTTGTATGATTTTCACAATAAATAAATAAATAAATAGATGAATAAATAAATAAATAAATAAATAAATAAATAAATAAATAATAACAAGAAAAGATAGAAAATACAAGAAACTCAATCCTCAAACATATAAATTATGAAAAAAGTCCAAAATGACAGACTGAATAAGTCATTTATATAATGTATAGTTGATCTTTCTTTGCCACACTACCATATAAAGTATGCAAGTGTTCTATTTACGTTTTTATCATGGCAATGGACACGGCAACAATGTAGACATTTTTCACATGTATAAGCTGTTGCTTAGCAATATTGTTTGATTATAGTTATGCTTCATGATAAGTTTTATTATTTAGTTATTAATAGCACATTTCTGATATATTATTTGTCTTATCATTGAAGTGGGTGTACAATTGTCTAAATGATCTAAAGAACCAACACACATCTCCAAAAGTATTTATTCTCTTTTTTTTTCGTATATTGTCTAAACCTATGTTTTTGTATATACTCATTCTTTGTATATTTAACTCTATGCTATTATATACATATTATATCATTTCATTGCGCATGCTAATCCATATTGTAAATTATTGTATTCGGGAGAAGACTTCATAAGTTGGAAAAACTTGTGTCCGATCCCTATTTGTTATATTTAGCAAATAAAAATTTGTTTAAACTAAGTGGCTGTACCAAGCCAGAAAAATGAGTGGTCATGCATATATGTGTATTAGGGTATCGATTTTGCCTATGTTTATGCGATATTTTCTATAGGATTTTGGAACTGTTATGAGAGTGTGTTATTACTTGTTCTTCATTTTATTGTAAGTTTTCTGTTATGATCCATTCACATCCTACGTTTTTGTATGTTTTCAATTGCAGTCCAAGCCCTAGTGTGTTCCGGTCCAAGAGTCATGAACAATGGGAAACAAGAATAGTATCTACAACATAGACCTCAAGGACAGCTTCTTATATGACGCCATCAATACCCACAATAAACACAGAGCTGATCATAATTGTCCGCCATTACAACACGCTGATGACCTCAGTGAACTTGCTCACAAGATAGCATATTATATATCAACTAGGAATACAGATCTTAAAAGCAGACTGTCTAAAGATAGAATAGAAAATACGCACGGAGAAAATACTGCTTTAAAAATATTAACGACAAATCAAAACAGACTGTCTAAAGATAGAATAGAAAATACGCACGGAGAAAATACTGCTTTAAAAATATTAACGACAAATCAGGATTATTCTGGTAACACACTGATTCTCAATACAAGGATTCAAAGGCATTTCCTAAAAGACAAAAAATGAAGTGCATGATATTGGTGTTTTTTCTCCTTTTCTGAAAAGCAGAATACTGAAATATTAAGACAAGAAAAGTTTTTATATCATATCTTAAGGAATAAAATGATTCAACATATGAAGATTCGTTGTAATTTTATTAAAAATAGAACACAAAAATGTACGTTATTGTTTATATCACACCGATCGGAGTCCATTATGCATAAAAAAGCTTCTGATTAAAAATGTTTAAGTACCCTTTTCTTATATTTGTATATAAACTGCATCTGTTACAAGCCAGAAAATTGAAAATAAATATTTTCTCTTTATTTTTTTCTTCATTTTCCATTGAATGATTTTTTCAATTATTAAATAAAAGTTATTCCGTTAATTCCGATCTTCTTCTTTTTCGCATAGAGCATTAATTTTAATTTCTATAGCACGAATACGTTAAATTTCATCAAGAATAATATATACTTTCTTTTCTGAATACTTTATCTCATTAAATTATAATTTACCTAAATATGTTTGTCCTTTCCAAGTAACATGCTAACATGTAACGTACGATACAAAAATTGAGCAATTTTTATGAAGAGCCAAAAAATCATATTTTCTTCATTGACTTATTTTAGAATATTTCTTATGTGAAAATGTGATCAGTTTTACTAATTATTTTCATGACTCAAAGTAACAAGAAATTAAAATATGAGGATTTCAATATTCAGTAACGTACATATCAAATCATTCCAAAAACGATAATTCCAGAGGAATAATAGAGAATGCTTATATTAATGTATTAAAACTACAATAAAAACGTCAACAAAAACAGAATAACCACAAGACAATGGTTATTTAGAGGGAATGGTGTCACATCAGTATAATTTCGGTAACGTTCATTTCAATTGTTCAACTGAGAAATTTGTCAAATATGTCTTTGTCCTCCGTCAGGAGTTGAAGCATTCTCCCACTTCTCCCACTTAGGAATGGTTCGGCGACAATGCTCAAAACGTCTTTTGACGGGATCCACAAGACATCTCCATGCATTGGCCACTGAAATTTGTTCTTTTTGTTTTCCATAAAAAATTTTCTATTTCTCCATCATCTGGATCGACGTTCAAGACTTTGCCGACGTAACACCTTTGTAAGTATGTTGCTATGACATACTGATCCTTTTCTACTCTAATTTGTACATCGTTGTTCTCTATTACACCTCGGTCCTCTATAACACTGGGGTCCTCTGTTACACCTGGGTCATTGCCTGGATTGACTCCGGCCACCTTTCCTAGCCCTTCTTTTCTCCATCCATCACAGATGCCGCCTTCTAAGCAGACGTTACAGTAGCAGCTTGTTTCCCTAACAAAAACCTCTGATTTCCCTATGCCTGAAACTACATGTAGTTTGAAAGTTCCTTTCACTGGCTTCACATCTCTCACTTTTAGAATGTTATCCATACTTTTACATTCTTCTGTAGAAACGAAGATGAATGTCACCGCTTTCATATTTGAAGAAGTTGCCCATTTAAAAAAGTCATGGGCGTCTTGAATGACATTCTTCTGACATCGTACAGCTTCGTCGGCCATTCTTTTTGTTGTACCACCGAGGCCATCGCATGGCCCTTTCCCGTGGCCAACTTCAAAATAATTCCAACGAGCCCCAACACCATACAACTCCCTGTGGTTTGCTACTGTAAAGAAACATTGGCGATTGCGATATTGGATGGTTGGTCCATCTGTCCAATAGTGAATAAATGAGAGTTCCGGTGACAATAACTTCAACTCGGGAATCAGCTTATCAATAAATGCATGTACTGTACTTGGAGAGTGAGACATTTCATCTGACACAACGACATAACTCTTGTGCTGAGTTTCTCCATTTTTCTTATAATACACTACAACCGGGTGAAGAGTTACTCCGGTTTGGTTCCAATATGCCGTTTGTATTTCTTCTACACTCTTACATGAGTAATTTTCGGCAAAATCCATTTGTACTAGAAGATGATTAGTAGGCAAATTCTCTTTCAATCTTTTGATTTCCTCGTATTGTTTGTAGACTCTGTTTACGTGACCCTTGAACTCAGCTGTTTGATCTGTCAGAAAATCAATGAAATCTTGTCTGTCCTTCTCAATCTCAACAATTCGTGTGACATATTTTTTCTTTTCCTTCTCTATAACTTCGATCTTCTTCCATTGAGAAAATTTAACAAGCGCTGGCAATTTGTTCTTCAGATCTTTTGAATCCAAGGCTTCCTCTTTTGCAAATGATTCAGGATTGGCAGATATATCTATTCCTTCTTTTCTTAAGGACTTCAAAGTTAGCGCTATGTTTTGGTGCTTAGTACATAAGCACGTACTTCTACTGATAAAGTTGGTCATCAGGATATGAGTTGGGCGCATACGACAGAAAGTTGCACGGGACAGTTTAACTGTCGGGTTTTCTGAGACAAATTTCATGTACAAATTTGCCATATAGTCTGTCAGTACCCGTGTTTGCTTTTTCGTGTTGTCTGACATTTTCACATCTGATTTTCCCGGATTGCACCTACTGTTGTCATCACGTTCTAGAAAGTCATTTACCTCCTTTGAGTATACGTTTTGTGCTCTTTTTCTAGTATGAACTCTCACCGACTCAAATTTGCTTCTTCTTAAGGATCCTAGGTTTTTCCTTGGTATACCGGTTTGGCTACTCAACCATTTTATGCCTCGATATTTCTTGACGATTTTCCCTGACACTATGCTACTCAACGTAAATACTTCTCCTTTTCTTTTCCCTTTTATTTCTTGATGAGCAGTTTTAATCTCTTCAATGACTGCACTACCTAGAATTAAATGCCTTCGTACTTGTTGACTCTGTTCTCTTGTTAGCTTTGCTTCTTTCATCAGCTTAGTGGTTTTACTTCTCGGAGAATCTGACTGCACTCTTTTTCTCATCCTCTCCAATCGTTTTTGGAGTGTCTTAGTTCTTTTGGTAAGTTGATGATTGTCCTTCTTAAGTTTACTTATATTCCTGTGAGCCGTCGAGAGAGCCCTACTTATTCTGACACGAGATGCGTTCTTCTTCCGAGGGTGAAAGTTAAAACGAACTTGGAGAGAGTTGTTCAAACTCGATGATACACTTTCATAACCACTTGTTGGAAGAGCCTCATTTTCTAGCGATTCGTTTTCCAGATCTTGGCGATTTTGGTCGTCTTTTTTCTTTTGGCGCCATGTGCGTAGATATTAACTATTCTTTTCATTTCGCTTGACCCTTTCAGTTCGTGACAATTCGCTACTTGGAGTGTAATAAGTCATTCTCCTTTGTCTCTCTTTAGCTAGGTAAGATTCACCTTCCTTCTGCTTTTTCTTCTCCCGGTATGCCTTTTGGATTTCAGCTCTACTCTTCCCCATGACCTGAAAATATAAAACAAATGTTTACTTCTATATTTCCACACATTTCAGCTAAGACACTTTATTTTGAAGCCAATTGAAATGTACGTTACCATTCATTATAAGCGCTTTGTAAGAAGCCTAGATGAATTGTTATTAAATGTATTTGTCGTTAGATATTTGCAATAAATAAAATCAGGATACAAGTTGCTATTCAACACAAACAACATAGTAAATAAAGGTAATAACAAAATTACCGAACTCCGAACAATCTTACAACTGACTGGTGTAAACAGATTTAATAACAGTTGTGTTGTTGTAGTGTCTTTGATGTTTTCAAACACGTTTATTTTGAGTGCTTTTTGCATTTTGTTACACTTCTAATATTTTAAATTACCGGACAGATATCCTATTAGGCAAACGTTGTACTTTTTTGTCTCTGATGTTTTATGAATTCAACAATTTAATGCGTGGAAGTTCTAAAATGTACGTTACATAAAATAACGTACATTTCATTAGATATGTGGCGGGAATTTATACACTATGTATTGTGCACACGTAATTACACATATACATTATATGCTTTGACTTCTACTGTATTCAGATAATTATGGTTATTGTTCATAAGATGTGTTTTATTTCAAATAATATTTATGAAAAGAATATACCATAGTTACATACCTATCCTGCTACAGGAATCTGCTTATATTCAATTGTATTCCAGCAGACCAATAATTTTCTCATATTTAATGCACAACTATAAGACCAATTCATAGATTATATAAGGCAGCTATATTTATTTCATATATAGTAGCTTTTGAATGGGTGACCTTAATTGAACCGTTATATTGAGAATGGGTGAACAACTTTTTTTTTGATAATTCATAGCCAGAAATCATGGGTGGTTTTGCTCATGAATATTCATAAACCGAATCGCGTCATGTAATGACGTCAGCAAATAAACGTTGAACCATATTTGGAAGACGCTGATGAAAACTCGTATCTATTTTTTTTAAATAATACTTCATCAGTTTTGATTACATAAATAACTTCATAATTATTTGTGATCGTATAAAAAATAATTGTCTTCATATGTTTATTAGGAATCCGATGATGTGTGTAAAAGATCGAAAATATATTTAATGCAATGCTCCCCCCCCCCTTTTCCACGAAATAGAAATATGTAAATGAAAAATATATTGTGCATTTTTTTTCAATTTCTGCCCCACATAAGTATTAGTATATCATTGATATCGTTTAGTATATATTGTTAAATTTGTTGAACTTTATATATCAGCAGTATTGTTACCAATTGTATTATAGTTACTTGTTCTGTTGTTTTGTCGAAATAAAAAAATACCCTTGTGGAGCCTTTTTTTAATTGTTTATTTACATTTACAATGGAATGCGGTGCTTACTCAAATAATGCTATGTCTAGCAGACGCAGTTTTACGAAATAGTAGATTTTTTTGCGTGAACCCCTATTGAATCTCTACTAGAAAGGTAAAAAAAACTTGTGAAGCCCTCTTTTAAATTATCGTGGGAACCTTTAATTTTTCAGCAAAATATTTATCGAAGAAAGATTCCTCAACAATGTAACCGGAACTGACCGAATTTGTCCCGGCAACTAGAATGGGGATTGTAAGAAAAGTGCTTTTAGGTCTTGAAAACCGTGCAGGATGCATTTTTTCACCTCTTCTCAATGCTTTTGAATGGCGCTTACGCTTCAAAATTTGAAACTGGGTGGGAACCTTGAGTTTTAATGGTACAGCTGTAATATTTTGAGATATTGTTCAATACGGTGCATAGTTTAATTTTTTATCCCGGCAAACTGTCCGGCCCAAGCTAACAGAAAGTTTCCCGTTCAACTATATGTTAAAATCCAAATTCTCTTTGAGCCGCCATTTTGAATATGCAAATGAGCAAATCACCTATCATTTCTGGCTATGTGACGTCTGCTTCCGCCATTTTTTTTAAACAGGAAGTTAAAACGGTAATACCAGACAAATATCAAACTCTAAATCACAAGCACAGAAACCATTACAAGACAGCAACGTCTAATATACGAATAAAGCACATATTTGATCTCATAAAACTAGCTTAACTCCGACACTTTTTATTGAAATTCCTGTACCAAGCCATGAAAGTGAGAGGTCATGTATTTGTGTGTTAGAGGTACCAAGCCATGAAAGTGGGAGGTCATGTATTTGTGTGTTAGAGGTACCAAGCCATGAAAGTGAGAGGTCATGTATTTGTGTGTTAGAGGTACCAAGCCATGAAAGTGAGAGGTCATGTATTTGTGTGTTAGGGGTACCAAGCCATGAAAGTGAGTGGTCATGTATTTGTGTGTTAGAGGTATCAAGACATGAAAGTGAGAGGTCATGTATTTGTGTGTTAGGGGTACCAAGCCATGAAAGTGAGTGGTCATATATTTGTGTGTTAGAGGTACCAAGCCATGAAAGTGAGAGGTCATGTATTTGTGTATTAGAGGTATCAAGACAGGAAAGTGAGTGGTCATGTATTTCTGTGTTAGAGGTACCAAGCCATGAAAGTGAGAGGTCATGTATTTGTGTGTTAGAGGTACCAAGCCATGAAAATGAGTGGTCATGTATTTGTATGTTAGGGGTACCAAGCCATGAAAGTGAGAGGTCATGTATTTGTGTGTTAGAGGTATCAAGCCAGGAAAGTGAGAGGTCATGTATTTGTGTGTTAGAGGTACCAAGCCATGAAAATGAGTGGTCATGTATTTGTATGTTAGAGGTACCAAGCCATGAAAATGAGTGGTGATGTATTTGTGTGTTAGAGGTACCAAGCCATGAAAGTGAGAGGTCATGTATTTGTGTGTTAGAGGTACCAAGCAATGAAAGTGAGTGGTCATGTATTTGTGTGTTAGAGGTACCAAGCCATGAAAGTGAGAGGTCATGTATTTGTGTGTTAGAGGTACCAAGCCATGAAAGTGAGAGGTCATGTATTTGTGTGTTAAGGGTACCAAGCCATGAAAGTGAGTGGTCATGTATTTGTGTGTTAGAGGTACCAAGCCATGAAAGTGAGAGGTCATGTATTTGTGTGTAAGGGGTATCAAGCCAGGAAAGTGAGAGGTCATGTATTTGTTTTGTTAGAGGTATCAAGCCAGGAAAGTGAGAGATCATGTATTTGTGTGTTAGAGGTACCAAGCCAGGAAAGTGAGTGGTCATGTATTTGTGTGTTAGAGGTATCAAGCCAGGAAAGTGAGTGGTCATGTATTTGTGTTAGAGGTACCAAGCCAGGAAAGTGAGTGGTCATGTATTTGTGTTAGAGGTACCAAGCCATGAAAGTGAGAGGTCATGTATTTGTTTGTTAGAGGTACCAAGCCATGAAAGTGAGAGGTAATGTATTTGTGTGTTAGAGGTACCAAGCCATGAAAGTGAGTGGTCATGTATTTGTGTGTTAGAGGTACCAAGCCATGAAAGTGAGAGGTCATGTATTTGTGTGTTAAGGGTACCAAGCCATGAAAGTGAGTGGTCATGTATTTGTGTGTTAGAGGTACCAAGCCATGAAAGTGAGAGGTCATGTATTTGTGTGTAAGGGGTATCAAGCCAGGAAAGTGAGAGGTCATGTATTTGTTTTGTTAGAGGTATCAAGCCAGGAAAGTGAGAGATCATGTATTTGTGTGTTAGAGGTACCAAGCCAGGAAAGTGAGTGGTCATGTATTTGTGTGTTAGAGGTATCAAGCCAGGAAAGTGAGTGGTCATGTATTTGTGTTAGAGGTACCAAGCCAGGAAAGTGAGTGGTCATGTATTTGTGTTAGAGGTACCAAGCCATGAAAGTGAGAGGTCATGTATTTGTTTGTTAGAGGTACCAAGCCATGAAAGTGAGAGGTAATGTATTTGTGTGTTAGAGGTACCAAGCCATGAAAGTGAGTGGTCATGTATTTGTGTGCTAGAGGTATCAAGCCAGGAAAGTGAGAGGTCATGTATTTGTGTGTTAGAGGGTATCAAGCCAGGAAAGTGAGTGGTCATATATTTGTGTGTTAGAGGTACCAAGCCATGAAAGTGAGAGGTCATGTATTTGTGTGTTAGAGATACCAAGCCAGGAAAGTGAGAGGTCATGTATTTGTGTGTTAGAGGTACCAAGCCATGAAAGTGAGAGGTCATGTATTTGTGTGTTAGAGGTATCAAGACAGGAAAGTGAGAGGTCATGTATTTGTGTGTTAGGGGTACCAAGCCATGAAAGTGAGAGGTCATGTATTTGTGTGTTAGAGGTATCAAGCCATGAAAGTGAGAGGTCATGTATTTGTGTGTTAGAGGTATCAAGACAGGAAAGTGAGAGGTCATGTATTTGTGTGTTAGAGGTACCAAGCCATGAAAGTGAGAGGTCATGTATTTGTGTGTTAGAGGTACCAAGCCATGAAAGTGAGAGGTCATCTATTTGTGTGTTAGAGGTATCAAGACAGGAAAGTGAGAGGTCATGTATTTGTGTGTTAGAGATACCAAGCCATGAAAGTGAGAGGTCATCTATTTGTGTGTTAGAGGTACCAAGCCATGAAAGTGAGAGGTCATCTATTTGTGTGTTAGAGGTACCAAGCCATGAAAGTGAGAGGTCATGTATTTGTGTGTTAGAGGTATCAAGACAGGAAAGTGAGAGGTCATGTATTTGTGTGTTAGGGGTACCAAGCCATGAAAGTGAGTGGTCATGTATTTGTGTGTTATAGGTATCAAGACAGGAAAGTGAGAGGTCATGTATTTGTGTGTTATAGGTATCAAGACAGGAAAGTGGGAGGTCATGTATTTGTGTGTTAGGGGTACCAAGCCATGAAAGTGAGAGGTCATGTATTTGTGTGTTAGGGGTACCAAGCCATGAAAGTGAGTGGTCATGTATTTGTGTGTTAGGGGTACCAAGCCAGGAAAGTGAGAGGTCATGTATTTGTGTGTTAGGGGTACCAAGCCATGAAAGTGAGTGGTTATGTATTTGTGTGCTAGAGGTATCAAGCCAGGAAAGTGAGAGGTCATGTATTTGTGTGTTAGGGATACCAAGCCAGGAAAGTGAGTGGTCATGTATTTGTGTGCTAGAGGTATCAAGCCAGGAAAGTGAGTGGTCATGTATTTGTGTGTTAGAGGTATCAAGCCAAGAAAGTGAGTGGTCATGTATTTGTGTGTTAGAGGTATCAAGCCAGGAAAGTGAGTGGTCATGTATTTGTGTGTTAGAGGTATCAAGCAAGGAAAGTGAGAGGTCATATATTTGTGTGTATGAGGTATCAAGCCAGGAAAGTGAGAGGTCATGTATTTGTGTGTTAGAGGTATCAAGCAAGGAAAGTGAGAGGTCATATATTTGTGTGTATGAGGTATCAAGCCAGGAAAGTGAGAGGTCATGTATTTGTGTGTATGAGGTATCAAGCCAGGAAAGTGAGAGGTCATGTATTTGTGTGTATGAGGTATCAAGCCAGGAAAGTGAGTGGTCATGTATTTGTGTGTTAGAGGTATCAAGCAAGGAAAGTGAGAGGTCATGTATTTGTGTGTTAGAGGTATCAAGCCAGGAAGGTGAGAGGTCATGTATTTGTGTGTATGAGGTATCAAGCCAGGAAGGTGAGAGGTCATGTATTTGTGTGTTAGGGGTACCAAGCCAGGAAAGTGGGAGGTCATGTATTTGTGTGTTAGGGGTACCAAGCCAGGAAGGTGAGAGGTCATGTATTTGTGTGTATGAGGTATCAAGCCAGGAAGGTGAGTGGTCATATATTTGTGTGTATGAGGTATCAAGCCGGGAAGGTGAGAGGTCATGTATTTGTGTATATAAGGTATCAAGCCAGGAAGGTGAGAGGTCATGTATTTGTGTGTATGAGGTATCAAGCCAGGAAGGTGTGAGGTCATATATTTGTGTGTATGAGGTATCAAGCCGGGAAGGTGAGAGGTCATGTATTTGTGTGTATGAGGTATCAAGCCAGGAAGGTGAGAGGTCATGTATTTGTGTGTATGAGGTATCAAGCCAGGAAGGTGAGAGGTCATATATTTGTGTGTATGAGGTATCAAGCCAGGAAGGTGAGAGGTCATATATTTGTGTGTATGAGGTATCAAGCCAGGAAGGTGAGAGGTCATATATTTGTATGTATGAGGTATCAAGCCAGGAAGGTGAGAGGTCATATATTTGTGTGTATGAGGTATCAAGCAAGGAAGGTGAGAGGTCATATATTTGTGTGTATGAGGTATCAAGCCAGGAAGGTGAGAGGTCATATATTTGTGTGTATGAGGTATCAAGCCAGGAAGGTGAGAGGTCATGTATTTGTGTGTATGAGGTATCAAGCCAGGAAGGTGAGGGGTCATGTATTTGTGTGTTAGAGGTATCAAGCAAGGAAAGTGAGAGGTCATGTATTTGTGTGTTAGAGGTATCAAGCCAGGAAGGTGAGAGGTCATGTATTTGTGTGTATGAGGTATCAAGCAAGGAAGGTGAGAGGTCATATATTTGTGTGTATGAGGTATCAAGCCAGGAAGGTGAGAGGTCATATATTTGTGTGTATGAGGTATCAAGCCAGGAAGGTGAGAGGTCATGTATTTGTGTGTATGAGGTATCAAGCCAGGAAGGTGAGAGGTCATGTATTTGTGTGTTAGAGGTATCAAGCAAGGAAAGTGAGAGGTCATGTATTTGTGTGTTAGAGGTATCAAGCCAGGAAGGTGAGAGGTCATGTATTTGTGTGTATGAGGTATCAAGCCAGGAAGGTGCGAGGTCATGTATTTGTGTGTATGAGGTATCAAGCCGGGAAGGTGAGAGGTCATGTATTTGTGTGTATGAGGTATCAAGCCAGGAAGGTGAGAGGTCATGTATTTGTGTGTATGAGGTATCAAGCCAGGAAGGTGAGAGGTCATGTATTTGTGTGTATGAGGTATCAAGCCAGGAAGGTGAGAGGTCATGTATTTGTGTGTATGAGGTATCAAGCCAGGAAGGTGAGAGGTCATGTATTTGTGTGTTAGGGGTACCAAGCCAGGAAAGTGGGAGGTCATGTATTTGTGTGTTAGGGGTACCAAGCCAGGAAGGTGAGAGGTCATGTATTTGTGTGTATGAGGTATCAAGCCAGGAAGGTGAGTGGTCATATATTTGTGTGTATGAGGTATCAAGCCGGGAAGGTGAGAGGTCATGTATTTGTGTGTATGAGGTATCAAGCCAGGAAGGTGTGAGGTCATGTATTTGTGTGTATGAGGTATCAAGCCAGGAAGGTGTGAGGTCATATATTTGTGTGTATGAGGTATCAAGCCAGGAAGGTGAGAGGTCATGTATTTGTGTGTATGAGGTATCAAGCCAGGAAGGTGAGAGGTCATATATTTGTGTGTATGAGGTATCAAGCAAGGAAGGTGAGAGGTCATATATTTGTGTGTATGAGGTATCAAGCCAGGAAGGTGAGAGGTCATATATTTGTATGTATGAGGTATCAAGCCAGGAAGGTGAGAGGTCATATTTGTGTGTATGGGGTATCAAGCAAGGAAGGTGAGAGGTCATATATTTGTGTGTATGAGGTATCAAGCCAGGAAGGTGAGAGGTCATATATTTGTGTGTATGAGGTATCAAGCCAGGAAGGTGAGAGGTCATGTATTTGTGTGTATGAGGTATCAAGCCAGGAAGGTGAGGGGTCATGTATTTGTGTGTTAGAGGTATCAAGCAAGGAAAGTGAGAGGTCATGTATTTGTGTGTTAGAGGTATCAAGCCAGGAAGGTGAGAGGTCATGTATTTGTGTGTATGAGGTATCAAGCAAGGAAGGTGAGAGGTCATATATTTGTGTGTATGAGGTATCAAGCCAGGAAGGTGAGAGGTCATATATTTGTGTGTATGAGGTATCAAGCCAGGAAGGTGAGAGGTCATGTATTTGTGTGTATGAGGTATCAAGCCAGGAAGGTGAGAGGTCATGTATTTGTGTGTTAGAGGTATCAAGCAAGGAAAGTGAGAGGTCATGTATTTGTGTGTTAGAGGTATCAAGCCAGGAAGGTGAGAGGTCATGTATTTGTGTGTATGAGGTATCAAGCCAGGAAGGTGTGAGGTCATGTATTTGTGTGTATGAGGTATCAAGCCGGGAAGGTGAGAGGTCATGTATTTGTGTGTATGAGGTATCAAGCCAGGAAGGTGAGAGGTCATGTATTTGTGTGTATGAGGTATCAAGCCAGGAAGGTGAGAGGTCATGTATTTGTGTGTATGAGGTATCAAGCCAGGAAGGTGAGAGGTCATGTATTTGTGTGTATGAGGTATCAAGCCAGGAAGGTGAGAGGTCATGTATTTGTGTGTATGAGGTATCAAGCCGGGAAGGTGAGAGGTCATGTATTTGTGTGTATGAGGTATCAAGCCAGGAAGATGAGAGGTCATGTATTTGTGTGTATGAGGTATCAAGCCAGGAAGGTGAGAGGTCATGTATTTGTGTGTATGAGGTATCAAGCCAGGAAGGTGAGAGGTCATATATTTGTGTGTATGAGGTATCAAGCCAGGAAGGTGAGAGGTCATGTATTTGTGTGTATGAGGTATCAAGCCAGGAAGGTGAGAGGTCATGTATTTGTGTGTTAGAGGTATCAAGCAAGGAAAGTGAGAGGTCATGTATTTGTGTGTTAGAGGTATCAAGCCAGGAAGGTGAGAGGTCATGTATTTGTGTGTATGAGGTATCAAGCCAGGAAGGTGAGAGGTCATGTATTTGTGTGTATGAGGTATCAAGCCGGGAAGATGAGAGGTCATGTATTTGTGTGTATGAGGTATCAAGCCAGGAAGGTGAGAGGTCATGCATTTGTGTGTATGAGGTATCAAGCCAGGAAGGTGAGAGGTCATGTATTTGTGTGTATGAGGTATCAAGCCAGGAAGGTGAGAGGTCATGTATTTGTGTGTATGAGGTATCAAGCCAGGAAGGTGAGAGGTCATGTATTTGTGTGTATGAGGTATCAAGCCAGGAAGGTGAGAGGTCATGTATTTGTGTGTATGAGGTATCAAGCCGGGAAGGTGAGAGGTCATATATTTGTGTGTATGAGGTATCAAGCCAGGAAGGTGAGAGGTCATGTATTTGTGTGTATGAGGTATCAAGCCAGGAAGGTGAGAGGTCATGTATTTGTGTGTATGAGGTATCAAGCCGGGAAGGTGAGAGGTCATGTATTTGTGTGTATGAGGTATCAAGCCAGGAAGGTGAGAGGTCATGTATTTGTGTGTATGAGGTATCAAGCCAGGAAGGTGAGAGGTCATGTATTTGTGTGTATGAGGTATCAAGCCAGGAAGGTGAGAGGTCATATATTTGTGTGTATGAGGTATCAAGCCAGGAAGGTGAGAGGTCATGTATTTGTGTGTATGAGGTATCAAGCCAGGAAGGTGAGAGGTCATGTATTTGTGTGTATGAGGTATCAAGCCAGGAAGGTGAGAGGTCATGTATTTGTGTGTTAGAGGTATCAAGCAAGGAAAGTGAGAGGTCATGTATTTGTGTGTTAGAGGTATCAAGCCAGGAAGGTGAGAGGTCATGTATTTGTGTGTTAGAGGTATCAAGCCAGGAAGGTGAGAGGTCATGTATTTGTGTGTTAGAGGTATCAAGCCAGGAAGGTGAGAGGTCATGTATTTGTGTGTATGAGGTATCAAGCCAGGAAGGTGAGAGGTCATGTATTTGTGTGTATGAGGTATCAAGCCGGGAAGATGAGAGGTCATGTATTTGTGTGTATGAGGTATCAAGCCAGGAAGGTGAGAGGTCATGCATTTGTGTGTATGAGGTATCAAGCCAGGAAGGTGAGAGGTCATGTATTTGTGTGTATGAGGTATCAAGCCAGGAAGGTGAGAGGTCATGTATTTGTGTGTATGAGGTATCAAGCCAGGAAGGTGAGAGGTCATGTATTTGTGTGTATGAGGTATCAAGCCAGGAAGGTGAGAGGTCATGTATTTGTGTGTATGAGGTATCAAGCCGGGAAGGTGAGAGGTCATATATTTGTGTGTATGAGGTATCAAGCCAGGAAGGTGAGAGGTCATGTATTTGTGTGTATGAGGTATCAAGCCAGGAAGGTGAGAGGTCATGTATTTGTGTGTATGAGGTATCAAGCCGGGAAGGTGAGAGGTCATGTATTTGTGTGTATGAGGTATCAAGCCAGGAAGGTGAGAGGTCATGTATTTGTGTGTATGAGGTATCAAGCCAGGAAGGTGAGAGGTCATGTATTTGTGTGTATGAGGTATCAAGCCAGGAAGGTGAGAGGTCATATATTTGTGTGTATGAGGTATCAAGCCAGGAAGGTGAGAGGTCATGTATTTGTGTGTATGAGGTATCAAGCCAGGAAGGTGAGAGGTCATGTATTTGTGTGTATGAGGTATCAAGCCAGGAAGGTGAGAGGTCATGTATTTGTGTGTTAGAGGTATCAAGCAAGGAAAGTGAGAGGTCATGTATTTGTGTGTTAGAGGTATCAAGCCAGGAAGGTGAGAGGTCATGTATTTGTGTGTTAGAGGTATCAAGCCAGGAAGGTGAGAGGTCATGTATTTGTGTGTTAGAGGTATCAAGCCAGGAAGGTGAGAGGTCATATATTTGTGTGTTAAAGGTATCGATTTTGCCTCTTTCTACAATGTTTCTCTTGGATTTTAGAAATGTTCCGACAGTATGGTATTTTTCTATTAGAATTTAGAAATGTTCCGACAGTGTGGTATTTTTCTATTAGATTTTAGAAATGTTCCGACAGTGTGGTATTTTTCTATTAGATTTTAGAAATGTTCCGACAGTGTGGTATTTTTCTATTAGATTTTAGAAATGTTCCGACAGTGTGGTATTTTTCTATTAGATTTTAGAAATGTTCCGACAGTGTGGTATTTTTCTATTAGATTTTAGAAATGTTCCGACAGTGTGGTATTTTTCTATTAGATTTTAGAAATGTTCCGACAGTGTGGTATTTTGTGCTTTTCATTTCATTTTTCGTTAATTACGATAGTTCTCAATGAAAACGTATATATCTAGAATACCGAAGGGGCAATCAAAATTGGACAATCCAGAGCAAACTACATCGGGTTTGTAACTATATTAACACGACGGGTGCCACTAGTGGAGCAGAGATTGCTTACCCTGATTTCACCCCCGGTTTTTAGTGGGTTCGTGTTACTCGATGATTAGTTTTATATGTATGTTTTGTGTGTCGTTGTTTCTCCTTTTGTCCTTTCTCGTCTGGCCATTGTGTTGTCTGTCCTTCAATTTACTGATTTTGATTACCCCTTTGGTATCTTTAAACTCTTCTTACAACATTGGGTACACAAAACACAAGACGAATTTAGTGAGCACGACGAGTTTCTAGAATAACCTTCATCAGGTACACTCAAGGTCAAAAGATTGATAAGTCACATAATTTAAAAGTTATGGAGACCAAGAAAATCAAAGGGTCTAAACAGGATCGCCAAAATCAAAGGGTCTAAACAGGATCGCCAAAATCAAAGGGTCTAAACAGGATAGCAAAAATCAAAGGGTCTAAACAGGACAGCAAAAATCAAAGGGTCTAAACAGGATAGCAAAAATCAAAGGGTCTAAACAGGATAGCCAAAATCAAAGGGTCTAACCAGGATAGCCAAAATCAAAAGGTCTAAACAGGATAGCCAAAATCAAAGGGTCTAAACAGGATAGTCAAAATCAAAGGGTCTAAACAGGATAGTCAAAATCAAAGGGTCTAAACAGGATAGCCAAAATCAAAGGGTCTACACAGAATAGCCAAAATCAAAGGGTCTAAACAGGATAGTCAAAATCAAAGGGTCTAAACAGGATAGTCAAAATCAAAGGGTCTAAACAGGATAGCCAAAATCAAAGGGTCTAAACAGGATAGTCAAAATCAAAGGGTCTAAACAGGATAGTCAAAATCAAAGGGTCTAAACAGGATAGCCAAAATCAAAGGGTCTAAACAGGATAGTCAAAATCAAAGGGTCTAAACAGGATAGTCAAAATCAAAGGGTCTAAACAGGATAGCCAAAATCAAAGGGTCTAAACAGGATAGCCAAAATCGGCTACGGTTACATATGACTGAAGGAGGAGAACCTTAATTTTGATAATAATATTCATTATTTTTTAACTGTATATTTCAAGTATAAATATATCTAAATAACGAAGTCAGTGTCAAAACATTGGCTACTGGCCATGGGAGGATGATACCCCGGGGGCTAATAGTCCATCAGCAGTGATAGTGATAAAAACGTAGATATATAAATTATTGCCACACGACGCATATCTGGAAAAACCTTCTTCATGTATGCTCTCAATTTTGATATATTGTGTTAAAGTGGATAATGATCGTAATCGATTTGAGGTTAAGGTCAATGTTATGGTATTTAACGCCACTTTCAACAATATTTCAGTTATATTATGGCGGTCAGTTTGATTGGTTGAGGTAACCAGAGTATCCGGAGAAAACCCCAGTAATTGATTTGAACTGAAATAAAAACGTAAATATATATTTAAGTGAGCAGAACGTGCTTCTGTAATAAGAATAACCTTCATCATGTACCCTCAAAGTCAAAAAACAGGAAAACCAAATAATTAAAAAAAAAAATCTATGGGAGGGATATAACTAAATGATAATATATCTATATGTACTTACCATTTAATTTATTAAAAATATTTTATTGTCTAATAAATGGTAATTAGGGTCGATTATAAGTTACAAAACATAGTAATATAATTATTATCAAAGCTAAGATTCTCTTCCCTCAGACATTGGTGACCTTTGCTAATTTTATCTATCCTGTTTAGGTTTTTTGGTTTTCTCGCCCCCAAAGCTTTAACATTATTGAACTTCTCAATCTTTTGACTTTAAGGGTACCTGATGTAGGTTATTCTAGAAACGCATCGTGTTGGGCACCTAATTAATTATCTACGTTATTATTTTGTTAAAGGACAAATGACACGATTTTTTATTTTTCACAAAACTTTGTGAAATACTTCCAAAATGCTGTAAAA
Source organism: Bathymodiolus brooksi (assembly GCA_963680875.1). Taxonomy (NCBI): domain Eukaryota; kingdom Metazoa; phylum Mollusca; class Bivalvia; order Mytilida; family Modiolidae; genus Bathymodiolus; species Bathymodiolus brooksi. The sequence continues at coordinate 83,021,085 of OY804588.1, read as the reverse complement.
ATAATTACTTTTTCACTTTCATGTGATTAACGATACGTACAAAGGGATAAACACCCCTTTTATCGTCCTTTTTGCTGACCTAGAAATTATGCAGATTTTGAGTGCGGTAACGAGGCTGAACCACTCGTGACGTCACATGCGCCAGTCATCCATTTCTAAATCAGTTGATTGATATCGATACGAAATTTGCATAACAAAGCCGTGATTAGCAAACCAAAACAAACATCCACGTGGGTGAAATAGCTAGAAGTTCCAAATGGTGTCCTGTGCAGCGTTTGGTTGCAACAACAGAGGAACCAAAGGCAATGGATTTAGTTTTTTCTCGTTCCCAAAGGACGGCCAGCTGAGAAAAGCCTGGATCCATTACTGTCGACGATGGAATTTCGATCCAACATCAGATTGTGCTCCACCCACTTCACCCGTGACTGCTTTGAAAGGGATCCTTTGAGAATGATGGAACCTTCAAGCGACGACTGAAGCCAGATGCAACCCCAAATGTGCCCCTAGCATCACCTGACCCTGAGAGAAAAAATGGCGAAACTCCAGTTGTTCAACACCTACACATTCCCAGGGGAGCACTACAGAAGCGTCAAAGGCCGAGGTATGTGATTTTTAACATTACACATGTACAAAGGCTAGTCGAGAAGATCGATAATAATTAATGATATTAGAGTGCAAGTCGTGGTTTAGAAGTACATGTAGGTCATCATGCTTCCCCCCTTTTTTCGCAGTTTACCACGATCAGACGATCACGGGGCGTACACATCAAGTTTTGCATGTTGTAATCCCGTTTAAATTTCATGCATAGTATACAAGTGTTATAATTTATTTCCAGTTTCATAAATTACTAGTATATACGTTCTCCACACATGTAAGAACGGTCCAGATTCTGACCTTTACCAAATGTAAACAAATAACAATACTATTTTTAACTCAGATTTGACAACTGAAAATACACCACTGTATGTTACAGTGCATATATGAAATACAAAACAAATTCATATAAACATGATGAAAAAGAAAAATGAACAAGCAAACTCAAGAAAAAAATACAAGTGTGAAATTGTTTACCAAGCAGAAATGTGCAATGTATACAGATGTAACCTTTTGAACATGTAGCTTATAATATTGTTTATTTAGGTTTGTGAGTTGTTTCGAATGATATGACACACATCAAAGCCGAAAGGTACATTGTAGTCTAGAATCAGGTGGACTTAAAATGTATGAAAATCTGTACACATCTATTCTACTTGTAAACATTCATAAGAAAAAGTGTTTGCATCCAAAAGATAAAATGTAGGGGTTTTATTTTGTAACAAATCAAATGTAAATATTTGTATATTTTTTTTCAAACTGATTTGACTTTTGCAGGTTAGGAATAGCTGCACTTCATTACAACGAGAACTGCAACAGAAACCAAGCAACAACTAAAGATGGACAGCAATGCTTCAACACCTGCTACCCAAAGAAGGGAACACACGCTGTTGCAAAACCTAGGAGGACACCACCACCATCATTTGGTTAGTATACAGTCAAACATCAGTAACTTGAGAACCACTCATTTCTCAATCCACTTTTCAATCCTACATATTCTTATATCAGTAACTAAACAATATGCATTTCTTGAAAAAAATAGTGCAGTCCCTGTGATGTTTTACTGTACATGTATACTTCACACTGTAATGTAAAAGTCATACCTTTTGACAATTTAATTTTGTCAAACTTCCAGTTTCACCAAGATGAAGAACAGCAATAAATATAAAAACATTGTTCTTTTGCACTGATTTTCTTTTTTTTCTCACATGCATTATCCCCTATCCATCCTGTTTTCAGTTAAAATTTGTTAAAGCACCGTAATGGTTTATTTGATGTGTTGCGAGAATGAGCTATACAATTTTACTGATATTTTTTCATGCTTTTAACTAAAGTTTAATAATTCAAGGAAATATAGTCATGTAGGTTGAGAAACACAGTGTTGAGAAACAAATTAAAAATATCAACTCTACTAATATAAAGTTGCAATTGTGATATATGTCATTTACCAGATTTTATAACTTTCTTTTTTATTGTAGTGTATGTGGCCCTGATCAAGCAGGCAGTAGTGAAAAGAAGACGATCAGAGTGCAGTACCCACTCTAATGCCCTAGATGATGTAAAAGTGCTCAACACTACCAATCCACCGTCTCTGACATCATCATTCACTATATTTGAGAAAGCAGACCTCATTCAGAAACATCGATCAAGATTTAGCAGACAATGAAAAGACTGTGTGAACATTAAAATTTAATTCTACATGTAAATTGTATATAATAATCTGCAGTGTATATTATTCACAGTTCATAGAAATAGTACATATTTCAAACAAATGTTACTCAAACAGTAGCATATTTAAACTCACAATATTCTTCTGATGGAAAAGTCTCTCTTATTTTCTGAACAACACAAGCTGGTAAAATTTTCCTGTTATAACGTCCAAGTCTGTGCCAAATCCACTGTACGAAGCATCTGTAAGCCATAAATCTGTATTGTCTGAAATAAAAATACCAACTTTTAGATTCAGTTTCACTAATTATAACAGTTTATAAAATAATTAATTAGAAGATTTTACAGATTATGATTCTAAACATTTTATATCTTCCTATATTCACAATTATTTGTATATTAAAAATATAATTGTTAATTTGTCCTGTAAATAATTCTTCTGTATATCCAATAATAATTTATATAAAAACAAATTTATGAGTTTACATGACAAAGTCTTGTGTTGTAAGTTCTGTATGTTAATAAATATAATTTGTATAAAGATACAACTTATTCATTGTAAATATACCTGTTTATAGTTATGCACATTTTACTGAAAAATACACATACTGAATAAAATGTTGAAATATGATTACATACTCATTTATTGGCTCGTTGTCGTCAAAAGGACCAACATTTTACAAGAACTCATACATGCTGACGTGAAGAACATGTCGGTTAAGGCAGTTAGAAATAAAAATGTCACTGTCTGTAATACACTGCATGTCCTCTGATAGCATCTGGGAGTGGACTGCAGGCACTTCAACACAACAAATACATTCTTCTGGTGTTGTCATTGAGGAACAATTGCCACATTCACACCTAAAAAATAAGATACATTACTTACATATATGAAAAAATATACACATGGGGTACATTTATAAAGTAAATACATATGGATATAAAGTAGACTGATGGGACTGACAGAGTGGTTCCAGAAACAGATGGTGTAAAGCTTATGAAGGGTTTTACTATACAGTTGGGAAGAAAAAGAACAGATATTGAGCAAATGTCAATGAGAGAACATCCCATATCCGATGTAACTGGCTGATCAAAAATAGACATCTATACCATCTTCAACAACTGGAACACCCCACAAAACTTTCGTAAATTGGGGGGGGGGGGTAAGATATCATCGTCAGTACAACCTGTTGACTAACATTATTACAGTTTTTCGTTCAATCGCGTGTTTTTTTTCGAATATTTTCAACAAATAAACAAAACCTCACCAGTCGATTGTCCACAAGTCTGTCCCGAGCTTGGGAACTTTCGTCGATATCGGAGTCTTCTGATGTTGAATGTTCTCTTTCCTGTTGACTTTCATCATTACATAATGGCTCGAACTGATACGGCTGGATGTCTAAATCACCAACATGATCGGAGATATTGCTGTCATCACTGTCCATGATATTTATCGGCTGTTTACTGTCTCACTTCGATCGCTCATGATCGTTTATCATGGAAGCCATCCTTTGGCGCATGTGACGTCACGAAATCACGTGACCACTTAGCTCATTAAAATGTATAGGTCAGAGATCGCGACAATTTCAAAAGGTAATAATCATTAAAATGGGCTTCCTAGCAGTAGGACAGCCAGCGTGACAGGAGAGCTCCAAAGTCAAGTCCCAGTTACGTGACTTTCGCTTCATTTTTGATGAAAAATAACGTTCAACCCTTCGCTTAAAATACGTCGGTTTACAATAAATATTTATGCTTGAAATCAATTAAAATATACAGAAGATGTTTATGGATAAATAGAAATTTATTGTATCACTTCAGTTTTTATTTATATTGTGTACAAACATCGAATTTTGCTACTTGAAGTGGACTCAATTTCACAACAAATGTCAAGGTGGTTCTATTTAAAAGAGAAAATTTAATTAAAACAATATGATGGCTTTCTGTAACATACATTGCCTGAGGAAATCATCTAGGATCATTGTCATACCGACAACTAGTGTCAATGTCTTGTGGGATGCAATTGTTCCACTTAGCCCTACACCCACCTTGATCGGATCGACCATTTGCCAAACATCGAAATTCATTGTCTTTCGGAACACATCGGTGGTGTTTCTTAACATCAACAATAAACGACACCTAAGCGTACATCCGAAAGAGTATATTTATTTGGGAAAGGGGTGTCTATGTCTTTTTTTAATTTTCTTGTATTAATACCGTATTTTTCAGTTTAATTGAATTATTTGTATTGCAATATTGTTTTAGACATTGTGCATTTTGTAATTTAGACTGGGGAATTACTATTTATTATCACTTTAAATTAATAAAAAATCATCTATGATACTAGACTTGCACAGGGAATGTACAACAATTAATAATTTCAATTTAATTTAATTTCAATACAACAGGTACAAGATAAATAGAAAGAAATAAATGTGTGGAAAAAATAAAAGCATGTAAACAAAAATTAAGCCAATTGAAAAAATATGAAAATATTATAAAAAAAAAAAACATGTAAAAAAATTAATAATTTTTTTAAAATCTAAAAAAAAAGTGAAACCTTGAGACACAAAGGGGCATAAAAAATTGTATCTTAACCCTTCCTATTATATCAAGGCAAATTAAAAAAAATCAGTGTAAGCAAATATTTTTCTTGAAATTAGGAAATTTTATTATCTGAATGAAAGCTACCAAGTTTCATGTTTATCTCACAATGTAAATGTCAATGTATTTGGAATATTCATGTGTTTGACACAACTACAAACTAGCTTTTATAACATATATGGGTGGTCAAGTTGTAACAATTCTTTCCCCTTGACATTCACAAAATGACCAGCATTTACAAATATGAGTACTTAGGTTGCAATAATTCTTTCTCCAGGACATTCACAAAATGACCAGCATTTACAAATATGGGTACTTAGTTTGCAATAATTCTTTCTCCAGGACATTCACAAAATTACCAGCATTTACCAATATGGATACTTAGATTGCAATAATTTTTCCACCATGACATTCACAAACAGAATGACTATAGCATTCACATAAAAGACAGACACAAAATGACTAGCATTCACATAAAAGACACATACAGAATAACTAGCATTCACATAAAAGAGCATATTGAATGACCACCATTCACATAATTTTAAGACACATACAGAATACTTGCATTCACATGAAAGGACAAACCAGAATTCCAAATTTCACTAAGTAAATTAAATGACTAGAATAGAATGAATATGTTTTCTGTTGGCAAAATAACCAAGTATTGGTTAATATTGTTTAAAATTGAAGTTAAAAAAATTATTTTATTTGTTCCAATGACTGGAAAAAAGTTAATAAATGGGCACATTTTGAAAAATTCTTTTCTGTAAAAGAAAATTTATAAATTTCGACATTAATATTCATAGATAAAAGATACTTATATTTCTCATAAACAACAGGCAGCATAAGTACCTTTTCATCTAAAAAAAAGCACGAATAACAAATTCAACCACATGTTGGAGTGTATACACGTCTAAATGTCTGTAGAAACTTGTTCAACAACTTGGTTCTGGTTCAATATATCTATAAGAAATTGAAAAGTTTGAGATCTTGTTTCAGCTCCACTTTCTGACCTAGAAAATGTGTTACAACTGTTATAACAATATGTACCACAATATAATTTATCTTCTGAGCCAAATTCTTTACAGAAATTTAATTCATTCTTGAAATGTTTAAGACAAGTCCTGGTTTTCAATTGAAATTGAAATAAACCTTTTGACTTTCAGATGAAGTTTCACAAATTACACAAATTACACCATCAAAAAGTTCTTTTCTGAATGACTTTATTATAATTTATGACACAAGGTGTCTTGAAAACTCATGGCATTTGTTTAATGATGTACTTTTAAAATAATTGGAATGCTGGTCCATTTTTTTTACTTCATGGATATTTTAGAAGAAAATATATATATATATTGATTTTCAAACCTGTATGAATATATATATAAGACTTATCATATATTCTTATTTTTATTTATTCAAATATTCAACCAATAAACATCACAGGAAACTTTGCATTTATACTCATAGAATCTGAAACTAACAGAAAATAAACATCCATTTTATTTAATAGAATCTGTAACTTTGCCCCTTTGGTATCTTCAGACTCTTGTTAAAAAAAAAATAAACATCCCATGTCCAGTCTATATATATATATCTACCTACAATGATCTAAAACTGGAGGTTGTCAATACCATTGGCACTGAAAAGTAGCATGTACACACATCAATAAGTATTTCAGGAAAACAGACTGAAAATGAAAAAAAAAGGGGGGGGGGGGGGGGGGTGTTAAGGTTGACATGAACTAAATATGTAGCCTTATGCTATGCCATGTTAATCTAGAGTGAATTTAACATAATCTTTCACCATTCTCTGCATGACAAGATCATACATTATAATGCAGACCTTTTTATTTCTAAAATGTATTTATTAATTATGTCAATATTTTGACATGTCCATAAATGCCATGGAACGAGTCAACGAAAATGAAAGATTTGTTGTTAAAAATGGAATAAAATGACTCTATATATGTGTAACTATGATTGGTCATGTGGTTCTTTCGTGTTTAAACAGAAATAGTCACATTTACATCCTAATAGATCGATCAATCTATGAAAAAAACCAGAAATATTTGGTTAGAATCTCGAAATATAGTGCTTCTTGTTTACATCCAAATATGGAATTCTAGTGACGAATGATGGGGAAATATGCAAATAATCCATACTCTAATACGTGATTCTAGCTATTTTTACCAAATTTATTAATAAACAGCCAATGGGATGCAATTGTTCCACTTAGTTAAAGAGTCTATTTTTAGCGCCATTTATTTTTACAACATTTCATCAGCAGCGGTATCCCGAGTTCCAACGTTGATTTCAAGCAAACGATATCATAAATACACGTCAGTCACGTTACAATTTTATTTAAAAAATGGATTCAATAAAAATGAATACTTCTTTCAGTTTTATTTATGAAGATATTCAGTAAAAACACATGGGGTGTCGACGTAAACAATGCATGGCCGCTCACTTGTAAAGCGTCATGTCTAAAAAAAATAGAGTTACGTCCCTTGATTTCGGGATTTGACTTTGCATTGTTGGAGGTACGGAATCTGTGCGTGGCTTCCCGACTGTAGGGGGTTATTTTCAATTAAGACAATTTTTATAGTTTATTTAATGATCAAATCAAACAAAATTGAGAAAATTATTTTTTGTGTCATTTGTCCTTTAATGAATATTTTTTAGTAAGTTATTATTATTATTATTATTACATAGTTTTTTTTATATAGCGCATTATCTAATATTATAATTACTCAAATTAAAAAAAAAAAAATTAGGATCGGACACGAGTTACAAGACTTAATATTACCGTCCCCTCTACATAACCATAATAATAATATACATATATTATAAATATTACATCAGCAAATTATCGAATTAAATTAACTATAATACATATTATATACATGTATTAAAATTTACCTAAAACATAAATAAAAATTACTTATTTTGGAAATACTTACCATTGTGAATGCATCCAATATACTGCAACATCAAAATATTGACATTTACTTTTGTTGATGAATTAGAAAATATATTTGTTTACAATTTTACTAAATCCGATAACTGGGTCATCAGCTGTGTAGTGTGTCACGTACCTGTGTCATGCTTCAGTGAGTGTTACAGCTATAATTAGCTAATTTAATGAATTGAAAAGTATTTTGCATATTATTCAATACACTCACAATACGGTTTAATCTTTGTGTCTTTTTAACGATTTTGACATTATAGGTGGTAGTATTGACGAGATAAAGGTTATCATATTGTGAAATTTAATTGGTATATATTATATTTATCTAATTTCTCGCTGAATATTGACAGAAAAGAAATGCTTAAATAATGGTTTTTTTTTTACATTCTAATTTTTTGTGCACTGAAATATTTTGACTACGGTGACTGTCTAACCACTTAGCACTAGAACTATAATTATTGGGGAGAGGGGAGATAAAAATATATATTATCACATTGTAAATATATTGCATGACCTGTCACCATGAACGGGGTTGAACTCACAACATCAGTCGTGATAGCACTAATTGCACAGGTAGTTGTAAATCCAACTACCATACGATCACGCACATGACGGTCCCTATGAGATTCATATAAGCATCCAATAAAAAGCTTAATGATACCAATAGAGTAATCAAAAGCCGAAAATCGACGAACAAACAATGACAATGGCAAATTTTTTTTTTTTTTTTTTATAAATTTCCGCCAAAATGAAGGACTTCAAATCCACCCACTCGAAGTCCAAAAGATTAGAAAGCCAAATAATTTTTAAATATTTCCAACCAAATCCGAACAAAGCCGATGTATAAAAAAACAACGGTGAATAAAATATACAATGATTGTGACATGTGATATGTGACATGTGATATGTAACATGTGATATGTGACATGTGACATGTGATATGTGATATGTGGTATTGTTTAATTCAGGAGAAGATGTAACTAATGATTGGAATGATGAAATGGAAAACTATGCAAAATATTTCAATAGAGAACCTCCACCTGAAATAAAAAACCCGAATGTTAAATGTAAGTATTAGTTACTTACCCTTGATTTGTCGACCTCGAAATTGACTGTTAAGAACGAAACTTTACGCCAAAGAGATGATTTCAATTTTCCCATTGTCAACTTTCCATTCATATGTAGCAACATTCCAGCAGCACATGTATATGGAGTATATATCTCTCAGTTGATATGATATTCCAGAGCTTATGGTTTCTAACAGGATTTCTTTGATAGAGGGTTGCTGCTAACAAGGAAGCTACTGAGCCAAGTGTTCCTCTTAGTTAAGTTGAAGTCATCACTTCAAAAGTTTTACGGTCGCCACCATAACTTGGTTTACCATTATGGAATATCTGTGTCACAAATGACAAGGGATATGTTCCACTTGTCGTAAACACTTCCCGGTCCTTTCCTCATTCATGACTTATCACCGGGTTTGTTACTAGATTAACACGACGGGTGTCACTAGTGGAGCAGGAATTGCTTATCTACCACAACACCTGGGTTCACCTCCCGTTTTTATTGGGGTTCGTGTTACTCGATCTTTAGTTTTATATGTATGTTTTGTAGTGGTGTACCGATCATCGGAAACATCGATTAATCAGTTGGACGTCATCATTCGATCCGATGATCGATTCTTAAGCCTTGTGGTCGATTCTGATTCTATAGTGTCTAAGATATATATGCTTAACTTTGTTCTTTGGTTGGTTTTTTTTTTCTGTCTCCATACTGACAAAAATATTGCAGTTTTATCCCAGCTGGGTTTTTTTTGCCCTCATACTGACAAACATCTGGCAATTTTGTCCAAGCGTACTTTTGACACTCAGTCAATACACATATTTGGACTATTCTTAGAAATTGAAAAGGGGAGACACCAGAATATACCATTGAATGAACGAATTTGTAAACTATGCAAATTAGAAATAGAGGATGAAATACATTTTTTACTGCAGTGTCCCATTTTAAATTAATTTAGAACTGAAGCTATGCAGCAAATCTCAGATATTTGCAAAATGTTTGCATCATTCATTCATTGGATAACAAATCTAAATTTATTTGGTTACTTTCAAATGAAAATATAATTATTATTAATATAGTCATAAAACTGTTGATGTCATTAACAGAAACTAGAACTAAGTTGTTATCTGGGGGTGAGGTTTGTCCTCCGGGTTCTCTTCCAAGTTCACATTGTATTATACATCCAATATAGTGGTATAATATATATTATGCATATACCTATAAGTATTTACCTATTGAATTATATGCATAACATACAAATCTAAAATAATAATAATAATAATAAATTAATGAATAAATAAATGATACATAATAATAACTATTTAATGAAAAGAATCCAAGTGTAAACTTATGTGTATGGTGTATATATATATATATATATATATATATATATTTTTTTATATAAATCCTCTCTGAAGTTCGACCATTATTATTTTACAACCAATGGGTCACTGTGCTTGTTTTATAGCATACATTCGAATGCAACTATTACTATGTCAATGGTATGATTAAATTTTGATTTGTTATTGTTTCATAAAAATTTTGTCATCTTCCAATCAATGTGATCAATCCATAATTATTGTATTAAATTCTTTGTTAATTGTTCTGCCCGAAAAGAATTTAATGAATTTAATGAAAAGAATTCAAGTGTAAACTTATGTGTATGGTGTATATATATTTTTTTATATAAATCCTCTCTGAAGTTCGACCATTATTATTTTACAACCAATGGGTCACTGTGCTTAATTGGAAAATAAAAATATTTGTATTTGTATCATTTATCTACTTCCCAGAATAATCCATTTTATATTTTACATATGGAAAACGATCTTTTGTTTTGTTCTAAGTTAATGTTTACAAATGGAAAAATTGTAGTTTGTAAATATATTATTTGATTTTATTCAAATCTTTACTTTTGTCAAACACATATTTGGACTAGTCTATTATTTATCTATCTATATCAGGTGTTACACATATGGAAAACAATCTTTTGTTTTGTTCTATTTTAAAGTTATTGTTTACTAATGGAAAAATTATAGTTTATAAATTTATGATACAATTTTATTCATATCTTTACCTTTGTCAATCATACTCTTGAAATAAAGACTATTTGATTAATTATAGTCAGTAAATACATTTAGCAAGCTATTGTCACCGATGATCGATCATCGGTCAATGTTGATATAACGATCATCGATCTTGAAAATGTTACCGATTCCCATCACTAATGTTTTATAGATCGTTGTTTGTCCTTTTGTACTTTTTCTTTTGGCCATTGTGTTGTCTGTTCTTCTTCAATATACGGATTCTGATTACCCCTTTGGTATCTTCAAACTCTTCTCATATATAATAGAAACACATACATAAATGCTGTTTTATCTTGTGATAATTGGTTGGTGGCTAATGACAACTTTGGTAATATTACAGCGATATCGTGAAATGTTTATCTAATAACTGACACTGCAAGTAAACAAAAGCTAGAATATGAAATTCATTAAGGTTTAAACATACAATGACAAAATACAGTCAAACCTGTTTTAAGAGGTCATATTTGGGACAAAGAAAAAGTGGCCTTGTAAGACAGATGACCTCTTAAAAGAGGTTCAATTCATATGAAGTTTTCTATGACAGGACAGGAAAAAGGTGACCTTTGAATACAGATGACTGCTTAATAAAGGTGACTGCTTAATAGAGGTGGCTGATTAATAGAGGTGACTGCTTAATAGAGGTGACTGCTTAATAGAGGTGACTGCTTAATAGAGATGACTGCTTAATAGAGGTGACTGCTTAATAGAGGTGACTGCTTAATAGAGGTGACTGCTTAATAGAGATGACTGCTTAATAGAGATGACTGCTTAATAGAGGTGACTGCTTAATAGAGGTGACTGTTTAATAGAGATGACTGCTTAATAGAGATGACTGCTTAATAGAGGTGACTGCTTAATAGAGGTGACTGCTTAATAGAGGTGACTGCATGGGCAGGTTTGACTCTACATGCTTTAATATGTCTTCTTAATTCGTCGAAATGGGTTCTGTAAAGAATTCGTGGAAATTAGGTACAACACAACGGAGAAAGTACTATCTACATGTACTTAGTGTGCAATTCTGGTACGAGATTAGGTAAATGTTATATAAAGTCGACTCAACCACGTGATAACCATACAATATATTCATCCAACTGAATCCGGAAATTTACCAGGTTGTATTAAATATTTCTATAAAAATACAAATGCTAAATATATACGAAATGCAATAAAAAAAAATAACAGTTTGTCATTGTGACCTCATATATTTACAATCAAACCTGTTTTAATGACCTTCTTTTATTAAGCGATAATTTGTATTGCGCCTCAATTTTAATGTCCCTTAACAGTGATGTTCATATTAGTTAAACCTGTATTAAGCAACAACTGTCATATGTGACCCTATTTCAACGATTCTTTGGAAGGTGACATATGACAGGTGTTTTCGGCATATGTAAAATATCATTTTAATTTTCATTCTTATTCTTTTTAAACCAAAACGACTTTAATGAACTTTGGCACTGCATTTGGTTATATGAATCAGTGAACGAGAATAGTAGTCAAATCAAATCAAAAAGTTTTATTTAAAGTCGGTACATTTTATAACAGTACAACATAAACTCTCAAGAGCTTTTCAAACCGACATGCATAATAAATAAATTACATAAATTAAATACAGCACAATAAAACATGTCATGCAATGCAAAATTAATACATATCCAAATAATATTTATGCATACTTTTCTGTGTTTTGACTTCTGGACCCCTACAGCCAGTGCGCATGTGGCAAGTGCCTCTCTGTGCACTTACTGTCATAGGACCAGAAGTCAAAACAGAAAATAGATGCCGACATTTATAGCACCCATTACAAATACAAGTACATTCATGCAAATTATAAGCAGTCTATAATTAAGCAAATAAGCAAATTAACTCAAAACACATATAAAATAGTGCTACTGATAACTAAGATATTCCATTTATTTTCTTACAGATTTCAAAGACTTTACTCAGCTGATTTGGAAAGATACAAAAGAAGTCGGGTTTGGAAAAATTAAGTCCAATAACCGGGTGATAGTCGTAGCTTGTTATCGACCGGCGGTCAATATACCAGGGCAATATATGCAAAATGTTGTACCTCCTGCAAGGGATGCATGTTGTTCATGTTGTTGAAATTATATATAAAATGACTGATATTTAATAAAATGAAAAAAAACTGCTACATCACCAGACCATAATCAAAATCTAATATGAAATGCCTAGAAATACAAAGTCGATATCTGTAACACACATATTAGCATGACCACTAATTATCCTGGCTTGGTACAGACACTTCAATAGAAAGTTGTAGATTAATAAAAACGTAGATATCAAATTTATGACACGTTTCTGGATCAACCTTCATCAGGTACGCTCAAAATTGAAAGATTGGAAAGCCAAATAATTTTTTAGTGTTTGGGAGAAATAAAACCAAAGGGCCTAAACATGATAGTCAATAAAACCAAAGGGCCTAAACAGGATAGTCAATAAAACCAAAGGTCCTAAACAGGATAGTCAATAAAACCAAAGGGCCTAAACAGGATAGTCAATAAAACCAAAGGGCCTAAACAGGATAGTCAATAAAACCAAAGGGCCTAAACAGGATAGTCAATAAAACCAAAGGGCCTAAACAGGATAGTCAATAAAACCAAAGGGCCTAAACAGGATAGTCAATAAAACCAAAGTTCCTAAACAGGATAGTCAATAAAACCAAAGGGCCTAAACAGGATAGTCAATAAAACCAAAGGGCCTAAACAGGATAGTCAATAAAACCAAAGGGCCTAAACAGGATAGTCAATAAAACCAAAGGGCCTAAACAGGATAGTCAATAAAACCAAAGGGCCTAAACAGGATAGTCAATAAAACCAAAGGGCCTAAACAGGATAGGCAAGCTCGGCTAAAGTCACCTATTCCTGAGGGAGGAGAACATTAGTTATGGTAAAAATTACTAGTTTTATGGGCCTAAGCATCCCATATTAGTGAAATGATGCGTTTCATCTGTAAGTAAAACCTCGACCCTCATGTATAATTTAGTACCCGGCACGCGCGAAACATGGACTTTGCACATTATATATTTATTTCTCGTAAGTTTTCATAGGAAAGAAAGTCATTGGCATTCACCATCATTTACATGTTAGATAATACACAAGACTATCAGGAGACGCTTATGGAAACAATGGTCAATTTTAACCCAAAATACCATCTCTAGTCATCTGTCCGCAAGCGACATAATACTCTTCAATATCTTCCGAAAAGTATTTTGAAAAATAAATTGAGACGATTGTTTAATTTTGGTTGTCTTGATAGTGTTAGTATTCATAAGACGATGACGTTGTAAAAAGCTGATTAGCTAATGCAGTGATTAAATATGATTAGTTATTACATTGATTAAACATGTAAAAAGAGTTCAGCAACAGAATTTAATCACTGCATTAGCTAAGTATGTGATTAGGAATACAAAATGTAATTAGGGCTAATCATACAAGTTGAACAACGGACCCCAGCAGAATGCAAACTGCATAACATATGAGTTGAGATATATAAACTCCACACGCGAGATAAGTTGTTATATTACTAAGCAAACGTTATAAAAAACCGAATGGATAATAAAGAATTGACATTCGAGAAACACAGGACAGCTTTGACCACAGAAGACACAGAACGCAGACAAACAAAAAACTAAAACACAACACAGAAAAGTAACAAGGTGTGGACAATTTATGATGGGAAAATTAAGTCGTCTCTTTTGTCATTGACGTTATTATAAAGATGAACATTGGTGTGAAAGTCGAGAATAATGTCATGTAACGAGTATAAAGATGAACATTGGTGTGAAAGTCGAGAATAATGTCATGTAGTGAGGCAGGTGAGGTTGTTTCTGTTGTTTCTCTTAACTAATGTTCTCTGGGTGTATATATTAAAGGAATCCGACTAGAAAAGTTTGCATTAGTATTTGATAAAACATAATCAATATATCTGTATGTGATATCAGAGGGTTTAGCTTCTGTAAATCTGTTGCCATGGACACAATTTATTTCCAATTGCCTGCCGATGATTTGTCGAATATGCACCCGCCGAACTCTACAAACTTTAAATAATACTAAGTTTGGTTATATGTTGATCGCACATATCCCAGCGAGCTTTAAATAAAGGATACGATACCACGTATACCGTCTCTTTTGATTCCCAGTGCTCAACCCATAGAACTACCAATTACCAGTCTGGTAGAAAGTTTTCCATTTGTGTCAAATTTTATGTACATGTCAAGAAATAGGTAGAGCAAGCTGCTTCGGCTGTATCTTTTATGTCTAGTTATCTCTCGTTTTGTACTCCTGGCTTACCCGCCATTGTTCCTTAACACAGTTACCATCCTATCTGTATATATTATAAATAGTCTTGCTATGTTATTATTATTTCGTTATTTTTCTCTGTACCAATGTATGTGGATGTATGAGCATAAATATATATGCAGTTCTTTGGAGTATATCAATTGGATTTTCAATTGAAAGAATATCAATATTTCTAAACACGATGGACATATATCAGTCCGATGACAAACTATATACAGGTTTTCAACATACATGTGATTCAGGCCAAACGATGCGTATCTGGAATAGCATTTACCTGGACGCTAAAGTTAAACTATTGGAAGTACATATCAGGTTAGTAGATCGAGTAGCAAGCTGTGTCTGTTGTTTCTTTGATCTCTAGTTCTTTGGAGTATATCAATTGGATTTTCAATTGACAAAATATCAATATTTCTAAACATGATGGACACATATCAGTCTGATGGCAAACTATATTCCGGTTTTTAGCATATATGGTACGCTAAGGTTAAAAATTAGAATTACAGTTTCATTAACGCAACATCTGGGCAATATCTGTCTTATTTTGAAGATAGATATTAGGTAATATAACACGACGGGTGTCACATGTGTAGCAGGAACTGTTTACCCTCCCAGAGTTAATGCCCGGATGTTAGTGGGGTTCGTGTTGCTCGATCTTTAGTTTTCTGTGTAATGTTTTGTAGATCATTGTTTGTTTTAGTGGGGTTCATGTTCTTCAAGCTTATCTTATTAACTGCAAATTGATATCCATTGCCATTGCTTCTTAAATGAGATTTACGGCTTCATATTACACCTGGAGTATCTTCAAACTTTTTTCCTGGTTGAAAAGACAGTTTTAATTTTGATTTTCTCTGTAAATGCGATATAAAAGGCCTACAATAGTGATTATCTACCTACCCTCTCATATTGATATACATTATGATCTATAGACAAATGCTGCATTTTCATTGATTCTAGCCTTTTGTACAAACTTAAATCGACGTCTGATACGGAAACACACTATTCGTCATGTACAAAAATTCAAAGGTATGAACAACACAGACACCCCCTCAAAAAAAAAAAAAAAAAAAAAGAAAGCAAAAAAGAAAGAAATAAAGCAGTAATAACGTTGCCAAGCTATCAGTTACTATTGCGTTGTTCTGTTCAATTAATCAATGCTAGATGGAAATGATTTTAGGTAAATATTAATAATATTACTGTGTTTATTGCATTAAATCTTAAAAAATACACATAAAAAGGACTAGTCTGGAAAGATGATTTCTGAGGAGGTCTACCATGTCATGCCCCATCCATCATTCAAAAGCCAATTGCGGAAACTCGTATTGTAGGACCTACTTTGAAATTGTGGCCTAATTTTCTCTCCTGATGGAAAAAACCCTTCTGAAATGGACGGCTCTCGTTGCCCGGGACAATTGAATACAACACCTACATTCACACTTATGAAGTGACATACGTGCACCAGTATCCCGTGTTAAAAGAATGTCACGCTTGTCAACAATACCTTGCAGCATGGTCATAATGATGTTGATAGCATATGTAACCCTCAGGAATAGGTGCCCTAGTCGATTCTGGTTATTATCTTTAGGTTCTTTGGTTTTCTAGCTCAAATTATTTGGCTTTCCATATCTTTTGACTTTAATCGTACCTTATGAAGGTTATTCCAAAAACGTATTGTGCGCACTAAATTTGATATCTACGTTTTCATGGCCAATAGCAAGGTGGAATGTTTGGACCCCACGTCCATTATAATTCAAACAGCCGTTCCAAAGGCCCAAGCCAACTCCAACTAATTATATAATAACCTACGTAATTCATTGGTTTTTTTAAAGATTTATGCTCGTCATAGACACATGTAGAGCGGAAAACTGCCAACTTGACATTGTATGATAATCAATTAATGAAATGAAGTAGATTAAAATGACATAGATATCTAATTTAGCGTCTCAGAAGCGTCACGAGAACATTCAGCCATAACAAGAAACACTACATCGCCAATGGGGTGACGTAAATAATATTAAACAATTAATACACATAATAATATGACGTTTGTTTTCTTTAATTGATATTGTCTGCGTGTAGTGATCTGATATCGTTAGCAGACCTATTGTTAACAGTTCAACCGAGTACACTTTTTTATGTTAAATTTACCCAGGTGAACAAACAAAATCGAAAGGTTTCCAATTTAAATATATGGTATTATCGAACGATGGTAAGATACTGTTTGTTTTCATTAGTTGTTTGTTAAAATGATAATTTTATCTTTGTTTATTATTTAAAAATGTGCACCTATTTATAGATTTCTTTTACCCATGTGAAAAAAAACCGAAATGTTTCCAGCTTAAATACATAAAGTTTTCGAACGATGGTAAGACACTGTTTATTTTTGTTTGTTGTTTGTTAAAATGATAATTTTATCTTTGTTTATTATTTAAAAATGTGCACGTGCGTTTATGTTAAATTTACCCATGTGAAAAAAAAAACCCGATTGGTTTCCCGTTTAAATACATGTTATCGACACTGTTTGTTTTTGGTTGTTGTTTGTTTGTGAAATTATAAGTGTATCTTTGTTTGTTATTTATAAATGTGCACGTACTTCTTTGTTAAATTTACCCATGTGAAAAAAATGAAGGTTTCCAATTTAAATACTTGGAACTATCAAACGATGGTATGTGATTGGTTTTTTTTTGTAGTTTGTTAAAAAATAAAATTGTATCTTTGTTTTAAATGTGCACGTATAAAACATTGTGTAGAAATTAGTTTTAAAATCATGTTATGGTGGCTTAAACAGTTCTGTTGATATCCATGCACTTCGTAAAACTAATACTATAAACACATTTATATCTCATTGCATTTTAGATTCATACCCATTATTCAGAAAACACTATTCTCTAGTAATGTGTTTGGTCTTTCAAACTAAATGTAAATCTTCAAATTTCCAGAAAGAAAAAAATCTGGATACAAGACAACAACACAAAACAACATACAATCGAAATATAATGAATGAAAAAAGATCTGTCAAAATATAACTTCATTCGAAGATTGTGGTTTATTAAACGACCACATAAGTATGAGATGGTGTCATGCAGTGGGGAATATTTTCTTGGCTTGTGGAAAATAAGTAAAGCGAGACAGTACGATAGAGTAATGTGGGATCTATGTACACATTAGGTAATATCAATATTGTATGAAGACACCTAATTAACACGACAGTTGGAACAGGAACTGCTAACCCTTCTGGATTTACCCGCCGGTTTTTAGTGAAGTATGTGTTGCCCAATTTTTTGTGAAGTGTTGTGTTGGTCGTTTTATCCCTTTTCGCTTAGCCATTGTATAACCTCTCCTCCTTCGACCTACGTTTTTTTACTACCCCTTTGGCATCCTCAAATGTTTGTCTGTAAGTATTTGTGTTTGTTATTCATTTTGTAGCCTAGGCTTCCACCAGAAGGTTAATCATAGCAATAGTTCGAGTTATGGGAGGATCATTGTATTGCCTGTCCTCCTTCGACCTACGTTTTCTGATTACCCCTTTGGGATCTTCAAACTTTTGTCTGTAAATATTTGTATTTTCCATTTATCTTTTAGCCTAGACTACCACCAGAATCTTAATCAGAGCAGTCCTTAGAGCTATGGGAGGATCATTGTATTGTCTGTCCCCCTTCGACCTTCGTTTTCTGATTACCCCTTTGGGATCTTCAAGCTTTTGTCTGTAACTATTTATATTTTTCATTCTTTTTGTAGCATAGACTACCACCAGAATGTTAATCATAACAGTGCCACGAGCTATGGGAGGATCATTGTATTGACTGTCCTCCTTCGACCTACGTTTTCTGATTACTCCTTTGGGATCTTCAAACCTTTGTCTGTAAATATTTATATTTTTCATTTATATTTTAGCCTAGACTTCCACCAGAATCTTAATCAGAGCAGTCCTACGAGCTATGGGGGGATCATGGTATTGCCTGTCCTCCTTCGACCTACGTTTTCTGATTACCCCTTTGGGATCTTCAAGCTTTTGTCTGTAGCTATTTATATTTTTCATTCTTTTTGTAGCATAGACTACCACCAGAATGTTAATGATAGCAGTGCCACGAGCTATGGGATGATCATTGTATTGCCTGTCCTCCTTCGACCTACGTTTTCTGATTACCCCTTTGGGATCTTCAAGCTTTTGTCTGTAACTATTTATATTTTTCATTCTTTTTGTGGCATAGACTACCACCAGAATGTTAATCATAGCAGTGCCACGAGCTATGGGAGGATCATTGTATTGCCTGTCCTCCTTCGATCTTCGTTTTCTGATTACCCCTTTGGGATCTTCAAACCTTTGTCTGTAAATATTTGTATTTTTCATTTACATTTTAGCCTAGACTTCCACCAGAATCTTAATCAGAGCAGTCCTACGAGCTATGGGAGGATCATTGTATTGCATGTCCTCCTTCGACATTCGTTTTCTGATTACCCCTTTGGGATCTTCAAGCTTTTGTCTGTAAATATTTATATTTTTCATTCTTTTTGTAGCATAGACTTCCACCAGAATGTTAATCATAGCAGTGCCATGAGCTATGGGAGTATGTTCAAACTTTTGTCTGTAAATATTTGTATTTTTCATTTATCTTTTAGCCTAGACTTCCATCAGAATCTTAATCAGAGCAGTCCTACGAGCTATGTGAGGATCATTGTATTGCCTGTCCTCCTTCGACCTACGTTTTCTGATTACTCCTTTGGGATCTTCAAACTTTTGTCTGTAAATATTTATATTTTTCATTTATCTTTTAGGATAGACTTCCACCAGAATCGTAATCAGAGCAGTGCCACGAGCTATGGGGGGATCATTGTATTGCCTTTTCTCCTTCGACCTTCGTTTTCTGATTACCCCTTTGGGATCTTCATACTTTTGTCTGTAAATATTTATATTTTTCATTCTGTTTGTAGCCTAGATTTCCACCAGAATGTTAATCATAGCAGTGCCACGAGCTATGGGAGGATGTTCAAGTGACATAGAGGTTAAGAAGGAGTGGTTCAAGGACATTGCCTTACGTGCTCATAATAATGTTAGAAAAACACACGACTCTCCACCGTTAAGTTATTCAAAAGACTTGAGCATGTATGCTCAAAATCATGCTCTATATCTGACAAGAACCAAGTCAAAGCCACACAGGAGTGCACGTTATTGTCAGGGTACTTACATCGGTGAAAACATAGCTGAGAATTTTTTATCAGAAACTGTCAAAGAATATGGAGGTATGTAAAACATTCTAGTATAGTCGTTACACTTTCATAGTTTATAATTCCAAGATATAAAATGAAAAGCCAGCAAATTTTCTTTTTCTGAAGCAGCAGAAATATTGCCCATACATTAAACGTTAGAGAATAATGAAGAGGCAATCAAAAAATGACAATTCAGAGAAACTGGCAACATCGAGTACACAAGATAAATAAACGTTAGAGAATACTGAAGAGGCAATCAAAAAAATGGCAATTCAGAGAAACTGGCAATATCGGGTACACAAGATAAATAAACGTTAGAGAATACTGAAGGGGCGATCAAAAAATGACAATTCAGAGAAACTGGCAATATCGGGTACACAAGATAAATAAACGTTAGAGAATACTGAAGGGGCGATCAAAAAATGACAATTCAGAGAAACTGGCAATATCGGGTACACAAGATAAATAAACGTTAGAGAATACTGAAGGGGCGATCAAAAAATGACAATTCAGAGAAACTGGCAATATCGGGTACACAAGATAAATAAACGTTAGAGAATACTGAAGGGGCGATCAAAAAATGACAATTCAGAGAAACTGGCAATATCGGGTACACAAGACGAAGACAAGCAAAAGAAAAAACACAACACAACATGTCTTGGACACCATTATGTACTTACAAACACAAATAACGTAGTTTAACTCGACCACATGTTATATACTAGTAATAGTAAAATAGTAGAAAAAGGGAAAATTTATACCGCTAACACACACATACAGAAATAAGAAAATATTAACATGAAATACTTCATAAGTAGCTTGGGTGTTTGACGTAAGATTTTAACAAGCATTTTGAATAAAAATATCATATTGTTGTAAAAAAGAAAGTATACAAAACACACACAAATGCATGACCGCTCACTTTCCTGTCTTGGTACAGACACTTCAATAAAAGGTGGCAGGGTTAAACTGGTTTTAAGATCCCAAAAGTAAAGGAAAATAAGTGACAATAAGTAGTGGTTTATGGTTTATGGTGTTTAACGCCACTTTCAACAATATTTCAGTTATATCGTGACAATAAGTAGTGACAGATATGTTCCACTTGTCGTAAGCACGTCCCGGTCCTTTCCTCATTCATGACTTATTACCGGGTTTGTAACTAGATTAACATGACGGGTGTCACTAGTGGAGTAGAAACTGCTTACCCTTCCGGAGCACTTGAGTTCACCCCCGGTTTTTAGTGGGGTTCGTGTTACTCGATCTTTAATTTTATATGTATGTTTTGTTGATCGTTGGATGTCATTTTGTCCTTTTTCCTTTGGCCATTATGTTGTTTGTTCTTCTTCGATTTACGGATTCTGATTACCCCTTTGGTATCTTCGAACTCTCCTTAAACATGTATAATATCAATGGTCGTTCACCAGCCTAATCTTGTCACCATCTGTAGATGTAAACAGTTTACCTAGAAAATTTCTTCCTGAATTGATACACCAATAAAATGTGACAAAGTCGAAATAGATTTATCCATGTAGCTTAGTAGTGTATATACATATTCGACAAATAATATTATGCTATATACATGTTAAATATTGATGTTGAAATCGTAATCTGTTTCAGTGCAGACAGATGTCGTATTTGCATGATTGCAACCGCATCGGTGTTGTAATGGTTGGTGTGCTCGTCTAGAGTGTGGTACATCGTAGGTTCGAGTCCCGATCGGGTTAAACCAAAGACTATGAAATTGGTATGTGTTGCTTCTCCGGAAAGCATGCAGCATTAAGGACAAAGAGCAAAGACTATTTGGCTCGGAATCGGGATGAAATGTCCAAGTGGGGCGACATGTCCATCCGCGGACTGTTATTTTTGTGAGCTAGAACTATAAAAAGCCAACTAAGCCTGTTGGTCTAGTACAAAGCGGACCTCATCATCATCTCATTGAAAACTAACTTGTTCCCGCCATGACATAGCTGTAAAATTGCTGAGTTGTCGTTAAACAACAATCACTCACAATAAAATCTCTACATGTATTTATGCAAAATTACGTTGTACTCGGCACAGAACATATGAAAGCTGGCTGACAAGACTCACATTTTAACTGTTCATATTTTCTAAAAACAAATAAATATTTATTTGATGACAAAGTACATGTATATATTGAACCAAATTATGGATATCTAATATGAATCAATTAATCATTATTCTATTTCCTTGTTCAAATACAAAATATAATTGTTTGAGGCAAATTCTATTTTGTAATATGCAAACTATATATTTTAAATTATTTTAAGGACATATGGTAGAAAAGTAAAACAAATATTGACACGTCGTAGAAGGCATACTTATAGTTTAAACGATAGATGGTAGAACAATAAACAATATTGTCGACAACTAACATTAGTGCAAGAAATTGAAAAAGGACTATACCAAAAGTGACCTTAGCCGATATTTATCGGTCCTGTTAAGGCCCTTTGGTTTTTCTTGCTCCCAAAGATGTTTTATAATAATAGTTCTTTCAAATCTTTTGTCTTTGATTTGATTTTTTGTGCTTAACGCCACTTTCAGCAATATTTCAGCTATATCATGGCAACCAGTTTTAGTGGTGGAAGAAGCCGGAGTACCCGGAGAGAACCACCGACCATGGGCAAGCAACTGGTAAACCTTATCACTTGCGGTTGCGAGTCGAATGCACCCTTTTTTGTAATTTACAAAGCCGGGAGTGAACCCACGCCGTATTGGTGATTGGCTTGTATGAGCTGTTAGATCCAGCGACCTAACTGATTGAGCCACCCGGGCCCCTTCTTTTGTCTTTTGAGTCCGATGATGGTGATCCCAGCCACGAGTCATGCACAGCAAATTAGATCATATGTGTTTTTATTTTGAACTGATATCAATTAAACTAATGATTGCTTAACTTTACATTGGCAGGTAACGATGTTACAGATGATTGGTACAATGAGATAGAGAACTACAGCTACTTTGATGGCGACCCACCTGGTTCTATTAAAACAAGTAACGTATTTATCTATTTATGTGCCATCATTCATCATTAAATTGAAATTTACCTTTCGAAAATGATTTTTGTTGTGTTCCCTATGCTCAACCTTTAGTTTTCTGTTTTGAACAAGAAAAGAAAATATAATAAAAAAAAAAAAAACACCCAAAAAAAACCAAAAAATAACAAAGAGCACTGCTACAGATGATGACAGAACGAATTACAAGATGCATAGCAAAGTCTATTTTGACTGATTGGGAATAAATAATTATGATATGGTAGTAATTGCTAACATCATTTGTTTGTAGGAGAACTCTTGTCTTATTACATTTACGTTATTTGTGTTTGTTTGTGTCCAGCACATATTGTATTGTGTTTTTTGCTTTGTTTTTCTTCGTCTTGTGTACCATGTGATGCCAGTTTCTCTGAGTTGTCCATTTTTGATTTCCACTTCGGTATTCTCTAACATTTATTAGACACATGTTTTAAAAATTCACATGGATTATTTATTATTCTAACGGTTGCTTGAAGCACTACCTATAATTTTATCGGTTACACATTCCCCAGTATTTACAAATACAATGTTTATTTGTTGTATTGGTATCCACAATTGTATTGGTCATTTCCTAATTTCCTTTTTTGGGGAAGGAAGAGTTTAAACATTTGTCTTGATTGGTTTCATAGTCATCCATCATGATTTGTGATCCTTGTGAACTAAAGGAAAATACATTGTTTGTTCAAACTTTATTTTAGAATGTCGGAACTTTACCCAGCTTATATGGAAAGCATCTACTGAAGTGGGATTTGGTGTAGCTAAGAAAGGGAAGCGTGTAATAGTAGTAGCATGTTATAACCCTACCGGAAACCGGAAAGGGGAGTATGCCAAAAATGTTTTACCACAACTAAACCTACCACCTGAGGGAAGATTCTCGAAGTGCTTAGAACCAAATGTTGATGAATAAGATATCTCCTTTAAAACATTATACAACACGTGTTCATATAGATGTTCCTTCTGCTGACAGCGAATTACCATATTTATCCATTGTATTAATGTTGTGTACAGTAATGTCTAGTAAATGTATTTTGTGTACAGTAATGTCTAGTGAATGTATTTTGTGTACAGTAATGTCTAGTGAATGTATTTTGTGTACAGTAATGTCTAGTGAATGTATTTTGTGTACAGTAATGTCTAGTGAATGTATTTTGTGTACAGTAATGTCTAGTGAATGTATTTTGTGTACAGTAATGTCTAGTGAATGTATTTTGTGTACAGTAATGTCTAGTGAATGTATTTTGTGTACAGTAATGTCTAGTGAATGTATTTTGTGTACAGTAATGTCTAGTGAATGTATTTTGTGTACAGTAATATCTAGTGAATATATTTTGTGTACAGTAATGTCTAGTGAATGTATTTTGTGTACAGTAATGTCTAGTGAATGTATTTTGTGTACAGTAATGTCTAGTGAATGTATTTTAGTGAATGTATTTTGTGTACAGTAATGTCTAGTGAATTTATTTTGTGTACAGTAATGTCTAGTGAATGTATTTTGTGTACAGTAATGTCTAGTGAATGTATTTTAGTGAATGTATTTTGTGTACAGTAATGTCTAGTGAATGTATTTTGTGTACAGTAATGTCTAGTGAATGTATTTTATGTACAGTAATGTCTAGTGAATGTATTTTGTGTACAGTAATGTCTAGTGAATGTATTTTGTGTACAGTAATGTCTAGTGAATGTATTTTGTGTACAGTAATGTCTAGTGAATGTATTTTGTGTACAGTAATGTCTAGTGAATGTATTTTGTGAACAGTAATGTCTAGTGAATGTATTTTGTTCCAAGTGCTAACAGAAACATAGATAGAGCTATATTAATATTATATTTGAAAGATATGCTTGGTTGGTTCGCCGTACTGTACATCATGTGTACATCTCGTAATTTTTTTTATCATGCAAATATGATGTTTTTATATAATAAAACTGCTTTTTTATTTATCACCCAGTTATTTAAATCTTCTTCTTTCCGGGGTTAGGGGTGTTATGGTGTTTAACACCACTTTCAACAATATTTCAGTATTATCTTTGTGGTCAATGTTTACTGGCGGAGGAAACCGGAGTACACGGAGAAAACCACCGATCTGTCATACCTTTCGGGCCAGAACATATAACTCGGATACATTTCTAAAGACATAGACATTTATTATACATTTGTAAAAGGAAATGAGTTTCAAATTAAATTCTATTTATATTATATTAATATTTTTGTATTTCATTATGTTTTCCATCAGTGTTTGATCTACATTTATTTATTTATTTATTTATTTATTTATTTATTTATTTATTTATTTATTTATTTATTTATTTATTTATTTATTTATTTATTTATTTATTTATTTATTTATTTATTATATTTTGTATGTTCTGGTTTGTTTGACGTCCAAGGAGAGTAATAAATAAAACACAGGGTGATGTATCAAGTGATACATCTCTATCTGAACAGGGGCTGTCATGGTCGTAATCGTATGTTAGTTGGATTTACAACTACCTGTGCAATCAGTGCCTATCACCACGAGCTGTATTCGATAAACATTATGTGGTAGAGTTTGTCATGGCCTTTCGGTATGTCGGTGGTTTTCTCCGGGTACTCTGGTACCCGGAACCAATAAAACTGACCGCTGCGATATAGCTAAAATATTGTTGAAAGTGGCATTAAACACCATAATCCTATCCATAACTAAACAGTGTCTTTCCTACAGTCATCATAGATAAATGTAAACTTAGTTTCGTATTTATTCATTAACTAAAACATAATTACATATGTCTCCTATATATGAAAAACATAATTCTTTGTTAAAAATGACTGCTAGTTTAGTTTATAATCAATATTCGTTTTAACGATGGCGTTATGTGTTACATAATCTATTTATAATTAATTATCACAAGTCTGATATGATCACAAACATGGGCTATAATTGGTATTAAAATAAAATGATAACCATATGCTTCACTAAACTTCACTAATCTTATGTTTAATCAACGAAACAATACATCTTTATACAATTGTCAGTATTAAAAACTTAATTTGTTCAGCTGTGACATTCCCATTTTGCTCGGATGATATTGGATACCCCGTTGTGCTCGAACTAGAAAATGGTTACCGTTGAAAAAGTGTACACACGAAACAATTGCTAAATGACCAATAATGGTCTGATTAATCAACAAAGCAATACATCTTTATACAAATTTAAATATAGTGAAAAGGTAATTTTCCAGCTATATTCTCCTCAGTTCAGATATCACTGGGTACCTCGTCGTACAGAACTAGAAATCAGCGATCGTTGAACATAAAAAAAAATTTAAACGCGAATAAATCACTAAAATTGTGATCAGTCAATAATTTTACGATTGAACAACATATCAACCTATCTTTTTGCAAATTACAATGATAGTAGCACACTTTTTCCACCTATGTATCCCTCAGTCATAGCAAACATTGGGTAACACGTTGAACTCGACTACCAAATGGCCATATTAGAAAAGGTACGCATACATCAATCTAATTTAAAACTACTAAAATTGTCATTAACTGCAATGGTATTGAAATGATTAAGCATCAGGAAAATGTTCTTTCAGTTTCACAAATAGTAACTAAATATAAGTTACCCATATAAACACACGATTTTACACCCGATGCTAATGTTTCCGTCGTAGACAGAGTCAAACTCGATATAACTAACACACACATTCATGACCTGTCACTTTCATGGCATGGTGCAGGTACCTCAATAAAAAGTGGCGGGGTTAAATAAACGATAAAGAAAATATCGAAGGGGTAATCAAAAATGGATAATCCAGAGACACTACTAACATTGAGTACACAAGACACATGCACAGTACGAAAACGAACAAAACATAAAGCAACGCACAGAAAACTAAAAAGATGAACAACATGGACCCCAAGAAGAACCTATAGTGAAACCAGGTGCTCGCGAAGTTGTATCTACCCAAAATGCTTTGTTTCAGTATTGCTAGAAATTGTTGATAGGTGTAGATACAGTATATTCTTCTCTCGATTTATTCTATATTGATCTTATTCACGGCCGTAGGCCGGGTCTGAATAAAGTGAGGCAAAGGGGGTGAATTTAGACAAATTTTGAAAAAAAAAGATTTTATTTGCTTTCAAAAGGTTACACTTGCCGTTTCAAAAGTGAGGCATTTGCCTCATTTGCCTCCATTGCGCTACGCCATGTCTTATTGCATTTTGTTCAAATATATTATGTTATTATGTAATATTCCACGCATGCATAGATTTAATGTTCTTAACTTAGAGTATGTAGTTAATAAACATTTATATCGAGGTTCTTTGTTAATTTAGAGTAAATCGGATCAAAATCGCAATCCTATTAGACAGAAAGTCTACCTTTCTCACTGATATCTTTACCACCAACTCAATTGAACATTGCTAAGAACAACAAAAATGGGTTGTGCTTGCAATGAAATGTTATTGCTTTGTATACATCTACAAGGGGTCAGTTTCTGAATTAAACAGAAATTTAGTTTGTATCATGATTGCTGCTCACAATCCTTTATTCTAAGCTTTGGCTTGGTTTGATTTATGGTGTTTAACGCCACTTTCAATAATATTTCAGTTATATCGTCGCTGTCAGTTTTATTAGTGGAGGAAACCGGAATAGCCTGGAAAACCACCGACCTGTCGCAAGTCAATGACAAATTTATCACACTATGTTGTATCGAGTACACCTTGAAAATCCAACTACAAAATATGATCATGACCAAGACGGCCCCTGTTTCTTACGGGAATGAGCTGTTATTAGGTATTTGAAGATACCAACAGGGTTATTAGAAGATGTAAATCGAAGGAAAGACAATACAAGGCATAAATAAAGAGGACAAAAAGACAAACAATTTTGGAACAGTTCCGAAATCGATAGAGGCAAAGTTTATACTCTTAATACACACATGAATGACCGCTTACTTTCCTGGCTTGGAACAGCCACTGCAATAACAAGTGGCGGGGCTAAGCAAGTATTATGGGCCCAAATTATTAAGGTTACCTCTGATAACATATTCTAAGATTTCTTAAGGTACAGCTGACACGTGATTAGTGATTAGATAATCAAAGGCAAATATTGAATGAAAACAAATATTTGTCGTTAAATATTATTATAATATTACATTGTAATACCATTGAAATACATCTGTTCCATGTATGTAAACCAAAATCGTGTTATTTTCATCCGCGTGAAATATATTATTATTATATTACAAATGTATATTAATTTCATCGATATACAATTCCTGTCATAACAACAACTAAGGACATTGAGATGCTTTATTTTGTCTTCGTATTCTCTGCTGTTTTATTCGATATAGTAATAAGCCGTCCCAATATCATCTTCATCCTGGCAGATGACTATGGATTTAACGATGTCGGATATCACAATTCTGAGATCAAAACACCAAACTTAGACCAACTTGCTTCTGATGGAGTGCGATTAGAAAATTATTATGTTCAGCCTATCTGTACACCAACAAGATCTCAGCTTATGTCGGGGAGATATCAGGTTGGTACGTTTTAATCTCATATATATGCGTATGGTAGTTGCATATATCTGCTTTATACAATATGCATATATTACCTGTCGACTGACTGAGTGAGGGATTGTTTTTAACGCCAAATTATCATTTTTTTCCAGCAATATCATGATGAGTATAGCATACATTCGATGAGATGGTGCTGATATCTGCTTTGTTTTAGACAAACGCGCTTAATTGGATCTTTATACTACTAGCTCACAGCAGCATCAGTCCACTGGGAGACATGCCACACCACTAAGACACGTTATCCTGATCATGAGACAATCATGGTTTACTCTTTCTCCTTAATGCTGCGTGCTTAGCGGAGAAGCAACAAATACTAATTTGATAGTGTTTGGTTTGACACGATCGGGGCTCGAACCCACGATCTACAGCACCTGAGAAGAACACGCTAACAATTACAAAAACTTACTGTAACTTACATTTGTCGATCCTATATACTCTTATTATCCATAAGAGTATATAAGGTTCACAAATGTAAAATGTTGTTAGCTTAAGATTGTATGAATATGGACACGATCATGTTAAATGAAGGAAAAAAAGATGATATAATAATGACATTTTATTGAAAATAAATATGTAAACAGAAACTTAAAACAAAAAGGGGGTGGTAATTCCGAGCCACGAGCACCTGTGTGAAAATCCAGTAAATTGTTATATTTTTTTTTGCACGTCACATTTTCTTTTTTGCTTACATTACATGAAATCGCATTCATGATAATTATTATCTATTAATGGATCAGATTCATACCGGATTACAACACGGTGTTATAATGCCATCTATACCCAATGGACTACCTACAGACAGTCTGACATTAGCTGATAAACTAAAGGACGCAGGGTACAGTACACACTGTGTAGGGAAATGGCATCTGGGTTTCTACAAGAAAGAATTTTTACCTACTCGTCGAGGGTTTGAGACATTCTACGGTAAGAATTTCAATTTTTCACTATTATATTCTACCGTTATATTCTATGTTTCTCTTACAAAATGAGAACCATACATAAAATATAAAGAACAGTCATTTTCCATTTCAGCAAAGCGGAAACGTCAACCTAAAGGCATACAGTGTTTATCAGCGATATTAACCGCATCGATGATGTGATGGTTAACGTGCTCGCCTCAAGTGTGGTAGATCGTGTGTTCGAGCAAAAGTCGGCTCAAACCAAAGTCTATGACAATGGTATTTGTTGCTTCTCCGGTAAGCACATATTACCAAGGAACAAGAGCAAAGACTGGTAGTCTAAGAATCAGAATAATGTTGTGTCAGTGAGTTAACACTATAAAAATCGAACTAAGCATATTGATCTAACAAAAAGCGGAAATCATTTCATTGAATGGAAAATATTCTCGCCATGATATGGCTGACAAATCGCTTTTTCATTAAGATACACACATTCATTGAAATATTCATGCATTTTTCATATTAATAACACGAATTATTGATATAGTACAAATGTACGGAATATTTACACACACCGATCAAATCTCAAAAGAGGCTTACACAAGGAGATTAATGCCAAACACATAACCCGCACTGAAGCGATTTTAAATGAGCGACTAAACATTAAACCAACTTAAGATACATGCTGTTAGAAATTTGTACAGTCACATTTATGTAAACATTTTTGTTTTGTATAAATAGAGATTGAATAAATATCATTAGTATACTAAAATATCCATGTTCAAACTCACATGTTATTTTCCGTCTACATTTAAAGACGAAAACTTAAAAAAAAAATGCTTAGATATCTAATTTAGTGCGCATGCCGCGTTTGTGTTATAGGAAAATATCAAAATCAGACCGGAATACTTACCTGGATA
Source organism: Bathymodiolus brooksi (assembly GCA_963680875.1). Lineage (NCBI taxonomy): Eukaryota > Metazoa > Mollusca > Bivalvia > Mytilida > Modiolidae > Bathymodiolus > Bathymodiolus brooksi. The sequence goes on along the minus strand of OY804588.1, from coordinate 82,990,142 downwards.
AAATATAAATATACCAATAAAACTGACCGTCACGATATGACTGAGATATTGTTGAAAGTGGTATTAAACACCAAAAACTGACCGCCACGATATAACTGAAATATTGTTGAAAGTGGCATTAATCACCATAATCATAACCTCATATCAGTATTAAAACAAATAATGTGTCTTCTATCCATTGTAGGTTTCCTAGTAGGTGCAAAATCATATTATACTCACAGGAGGTGTCATGCTGGAATGTGCGGTCTAGACTGGAGAGAAAACGAAAAACCCGCAACAACTAAACATCACTATTCAACGCATTTATTCTCAGGAAGAACAGAGGATATAATAAACAGTCACAACTCATCTAATGTATGTATTTTGATATTTTCGGTAGTTTTTCGTGAAAAAAAACGAAAAAAAACCGAAAAAAACCCCCATAACTATGCATAAATGATTGATGTTGCCACTGGGCAATATATGTTTTCAGTCTCGAAGATCAGATATGGCGATTTGACGGACTGCTGTATGTGTTAAGTAGCGAGAGGCAAGCTCAAGATCCATCTGTCCGTCAAGAACGCAAGATCTGATCTTTCTAAGCTGATATTATTTTCATCTGAACGATCTTATATTAATACACGTGTCCTAATTAAAAAGAAAAACAGAAATATATAAATGTAAAGATGAGGACATCGATTTCTGCTTCGAATATATGGATGACATAATTCAAAAATCAACAACGACAGCAAACACTGCAACTAAAAAATTACCCGGAGTATATCTTGGCCATTGTATTGTCCCCTTCGATACATGGCTTCTGATTACCAGTGTATTTTGTATTTTCAGGTCATTGGATTCCAACATAATGTTTGGTTATTCAACTGAATTTGCATGGGAAAAAAAATCCTATCTTTTTCGTTGAGAACAAAATAAATATGCAGGTGATTTGAATACTAATAATAAACACATACGAAGCACAAAAAACATAAACAACTGATTTGCATATATTTTTTTCTATCATTTGCGTTAAGAACAAAATAATTTACCATTTCAGCCATTTTTTATATATCTACCATACCAGGCTGTTCACTCACCTCTCCAAGTTCCAAGAAGTTATATTCAGCCTTACCGCCATATCCGTGATCGTAAAAGGAGGAAATATGCAGGTGATGTGAATGATAATAATAAACACAAGAGTTAGACCGAATTTGATAACAATTACACACACTACGCAAAACGTAGAACAAAACGACAGAAAAACGAAATTTCTGCCCACTTTTTAGTCAACTGAACTAAATCAATCGGGAAAAGACGGTAAGGAATAATTAACACAAAAGCTACACAAGCAAGACTGCTACATTGCTTGTATGTTGAAGTCATTGCTAAAAACGTACGGTCGTAATCGCAAACCGGTTGACTCAAACGTAATATTCATTCCATTTGCAATATAATCTGTTGTTTCTTTTTTCAACCGGGGGTAATCAAAGGGAAACATTCGATGAAGAAGAGCTTGAAGATATCAAAGGGGTAATCAGAATCCGTACATCGAAGAAGAACAGACAACACAATGGCCAAAAGAAAAAGTACAAAAGGACAAACAACGATCTACAAAACATACACATAAAACTAAATATCGAGTAACACGAACCCCACTAAAAACTGCTGGTGAACTCTGGTGCTCCGGAAGGGTTAACAGTTCCTGCTCCACTAGTGGCACCCATCGTGTTAATTTAGTTACAAAGCCTTTGCATACGATTAATAACATTCATGCAGTTCTTCTGCTGTAATACAAAAAAAAAGAAAAAAAAACTTGTGGCACATACAATCGATAAGAAACAATAACATAATACGACCACACTTAAGACAAGAGTTACTTAGACCATCCGTTTCTAAAGAGTATAATTACCAAGCTCTATTCCAACCACAAAATGGTAAGGTATTGCTATATATAAATTCCATTTAATACGCTCTACAGGTATGGTTGCTGCAATGGATGAAGGAATTGGGAACATAACACAAGCACTTAAACGAAATGGATTATGGGAAAATACCTTGATAATATTTTCAACAGGTATACAAATTACGAAAATTAGGTTAAGTTAATGGCATATATCGCTGTCAACCTCCAACCAATTCTTCCCCATGACACCAGCAAAAATCTAGATGTCAAAGTAATTATTTAAACGAGAAAATATGAGTTTAATCAAGGAGCACACATTTGAATGCATTCCCAATTCTCATGTCTTTCACTTGGTTCCTATATTAGGCAAATATGATCAACTAGTATTAATAAAAGTATCTTCATTCCGTTTCTGGAATAACTTTCATCAGAAATATTTGAAAGCCAAATAATTCAATAGTTTAAGGAGAAAGAAAAACAATGGCCTAAATAGGATAGCTAGAATCTGCTCCTAATCATCCCTCCTAATAAATGATGCAATCATAATATCATGACAAGTACTACACAGGATATATAGATCACACTTTATAAATAAACATTAGAGAATACCGCAGGGGCAATTAAAAAAGGACAATCCAGAGAAACTAGCAACATAGCGTACAAAAGACGAAGAAACACAACATGTGTAGGACAATACGGTACCATACGCAAATAAACACAAATAACGTAAATAAGATATGCGCCCTCCTACAAATAACTGGAGGTATAGACGAATGCATGATTCAGAAATTTGATATTGAAGTCAATGGCAGAATTGCATACAGTAAAATGGAATTTTATTCGGGTAAGCGTCTAGCTAGTAGACACATGTATATTTGTGTGGCGTTAATGTATACACGTAGTAGAAAAATGAAGGCATATTGCAAAGTCGTGTGTAAAAATAAACTGTTCTGCATATTTAGTTTTCTTGTAAGCCAATATAGAAATACCGTGTTCAAGAAGTTAGCAAACAATAGAAATAGTCGGGACGTTCATGACAAAAACAGAGAGGGCAAAGAGAGGTAAAATAAGCTAAATAAAAATGACGTAATATAATATATCGTTCACAATTCAGGGCCGCCCTTACGCCAATTTGACATAATGCTCCCAATTGAGCCTCGCGCATAGGGGGCCACACACTGAAGTTATCTACTTTTGGATGTTCAAGTACACACAACAACGTTAACAACACACCACAGGTTTTTCAGAGAACAGCATTTATTGGAATTTTTTATGTGGCCCCGTACTTCCTAAGGCTGGCCATGTCGTTCATATCCATGCATAAATAATAACGTTTCGAAAAAATAAACATTCGGACTTCTCGACAAATATTGAATATATAATTCTTTTTATTATTTAATATCCTCCTTTTCTTATGTTCTCCCTCGTCATCAAACATCACATGATTTAAGAAATAATTCATGGAAGCCATATGTATATATTGTTTTTACCACGGGTAGGCCTATATGTTACGAAGTTTTACCCCGAGCGTGAGCGAGGGGTAAAAAGCTGACATAAAGGCCTACTCGTGGTAAAAACAATATATACATATGCCTTCCATGAATTATTTCGATTCTAATATGTAAAAATTGGTAAAATATCGTTATAAATTGTCGATGACGTCATAAATTTAATCGGTCATAGATTAATATTATTTTTACCACGGGTTTGGACTCAAAGCGTTTGAAGGACGTCATATTAGAATGCTCCTTATTTCATTCATCTACAGATAATGGTGGTCAGAAGAGTGTAGGTGGCAACAATTTTCCTCTCCGTGGCAATAAAGGTGGCTATTTTGAAGGTGGCATCCGTGGAGTGGGATTTGTGAGTGGTGGTTTTGTAAAGAATAAAGGGAGAGTATCCAATGACATGATGCATGTATCAGATTGGTTTCCCACCCTTGTCAATCTAGCGGGAGGAAACTATGAAGGAGTTAAACCTTTGGATGGATTTGATCAATGGAAAACTATCAAGTAGGTATGATTTACGATCTGGTATCTAACTATTGAGTGGCGGTCGTGGTCTGATCGTATGGTAGCTTAATTGCAACTACCTGTGCAATCATTGCATGACACCACTAAAGTTTTGAGTTCGGATCCCGCTCATGGTGAGGTGTACTCGATACAACATTATGTGATAAAGTTTGTCAGTGATTTCCACCAACAAAAGTGACCTCCACAATATAACTGAAATATTTTTGAAAGTGGCTTTAAACACCATTTTAACAATGACCACAAAATTCAGGACGTTGATCTTACGACATATTTTATAACTATATGAAAATGTTTTACCCACGTAAATTAAGATGACAACAGATATACGTAAAATACAAAGGTAAGGAAGAATACTTAATGTAATATTACACCAATTTTGGGTGAAGAAAATTTTTCCCTGAAAATTCAATTTGGAATATGGTGGTATCTTTACTAAGCTATTCATGCATGTTTCAAGTCGAAATATGTTCCCAACAACTAGAAATCTGCAAATCCTTGTGCATGTTTATCGTCTTCGCCATTGTTATGGAGACTGATTAACTTTCGGTTGTTTTGTTCCGATGATTGCCGATCATGACCTCGTGAAGAAAAGTTAAGCAATCATGGATGCTTCGTAAGCACGCATACATTCCTGACAATGATTACTGAGGAATCTGTTTGTTTCATGTCGTGTGAACCAATTTTTATTTGCTATTATTCTTATGTGGTACACACGGAATGTTTTTATTTTATTTTCATCAACTGAACATTGCGCATGAGGATCTCCCCGAAAGAGTTCACATTTTGGGTAACGCGCATATCATTTGCATTACTGTACGGGAAAACAGAATTATCTGCTGTCAAATATTTTGCGATTTGCTCTTAAAAATCTGATTTTGAGCGGATATTTAATGTTATGCAGTTGATTTAAGTTAAAATAACAACTTTGAGAAGCTCTACGATTGGATTATATTTGAATGTAAATTTATTAAACATTATCACATTTTGTATTGCTGATGCTATGCAGCTTAGATTATTTAGTGGTGATTATCGTTACTTTCAGAATTTGTCAGCTTTATCGTGACTGCCAATCTTATTTGGTGACGAAAGCTCTGTCAGTTACAACAATCCGATTATGCATGTAACAAACTTATGTACTGGCCCTTGTAGCAATCAAATATTTTCAATGAGGTTTTATATTTTGCAATCAAAGTGGCGAGGATAATAGCCCCAGAGAAGTAATTCTGTACAATATAGACTCAGCATCAAAACCACACGGTGATAGATTATACAGTGATACATTTGACACGAGAATAAAGGCTGCTATTCGGTACAAAGACTTTAAACTGTTAACTGGTAATCCAGGTAATGTACTGACTTTTATTTATCTCATTAATCTAGTGACATGGATTAAATAAAATGTTCATTAAATTCGATTCTAATTAGATTTGATATTTCTAGTGTCTAGTTTTAAATATGCGAGACATAGGTATTGCTTTTCCTATGATTTGATATGATAACATTACATTGGCGTATGCAATATATTATTTATGTACGAACTTAAAGTACCCAAATCTTACAAATTTTTGAGTGAAGGAACGACCCTTACTGAACAAAATAGCACAATACAAAGACAAAACAAACAACAAAGCCCAAAATATCTTGTAGACTCTGGATGTCGTAGTGATGTTACTGACTAAAACAAGAACTGGTCTATCATCAAGTATAGCTAGCAATTTATTAGTCGCCAATGAAGCGCACTGGTAAATCCAATGGAAGAAAAAGGTGAAGGGTTGCCAGAGGTTCGGTTCGGTGACGTCTTGCCACAAGCATCACATGACTAACGTGGGTTCACGTCCCGATACCTACCTCAAATGCTTAGGTTTCGACTATTTAGCTGTCCAGACTTTCTTCTACCATATAGCACTGCAAGCCAACATTAACTTATGCCTCTTTGACATGAATAACAATCTATATCTTCACGTCAATAACAATCTATATCTTCACGTCAATAACAATCTATATCTTCACGTAAAGTTAGATGTTCGAGAGCAAAATCAAATGATCATATAAAATATACCTTTATTATGCCATAAGATTTAAATTTTGATTCTCCAACTGTGGTGCCACTAGTGGAACAGGAACTGCTTACCTTTTCAGAGCACCTACATTCGCCCCCGTTTTTTTTCTTTTTTTTTAGCGTTGTTCAATCTTAATTTCCTCTGTAGTGTTTTGTAGATCGTCGTTTGTCCTTTTGTCTGTTTTATTTAGACCATTGTTTTGTCAGTCTTTCTTCAATTTAACATTGGTACCATTCGTATTTTCAAACATTTCTAACACAGAATATATGATTTTGGTTTTTTGCCCTCTTTTGCCTGTGTATCAGTCATTGATGAGAGTTCATCCAATTCCAAATGTATCCAATGACTTGAGGATTAGCACACAGTACCAACGTTTAAATATATTGCCGAGTAAATCATCGACACTGATGAACTGTATTTAACACTGAATATATGTTTTACACACGAATTGTAACGTTCCAGACAAAATCAAAAACTGTAATAGAAATGTACCAACAAAAACCTACCTCCATAAAAGATAAGAGTAGAAGTATTGGTGATGACATCATTTTATTGTTTTCTTAGGATCAAGATCATACAATGCACATCCAGTATCTGACGTAAAACGTCGTACTCCTATTGAAGGACGTAACAAAAATGTCTGGCTATTCAATATATCAGAAGATCCTTTAGAAACAAATGACTTGTCAGAGATCCGTCCAGATATCGTCAGGAAACTGTTAGACGTGTTAAGAGAATTTAATAAAACAGTTGTGCCTGTCCGAACACCACGGAGTGATCCCATGGCTGACCCACAACTTCACGGAGGATTTTGGGGGCCATGGTTATAATACAATAAATTGTTGTTATTGTTATTGCTTTAATTGTAGAAACAATTAATAAAATTATGGTTAGTTAATCATTTCTCACGGAACCGCATCGGTGGTGTAATAATTAGCATGCTCACTTCGAGTGCTCTAGATCATTGGTTCGAATCCGGGTCGGTTCAACATAAGACGATAAAATTGATATTTGCTGCTTCTCCGTTAAGCGGACAAGGTTAATAACAAAATTACCGAACACCGAGCAATCTTCCAAAGGGAAAGGCAAAACTCATTTTTTAGTTTATGATGATTTTATTTGTTAAATTAACAAAAGGGATAGGACACAAGTTTTACCAACTTATGAAGTCTTCTCCCATTTATACAATAAATTCACATAGTATAATGATCATTCTGAGCATACATATAATACATATAGAGATATATTGTAAATAATTAACGAATTAATACAAAGGTTGTGTTGGATGGATACGAGGTTGGAGAGTAGATAATTATCGAGTAATTATACTACAAAGAATCTTTTTGAAGATTTAATAAAATTGAAAACGTGTTTGATGATATTAATATTTTCTTCGTATGTTAAATCATCCGACCCACGGGTTAGTAGATTCAAATTCAAATCGCTTGTCTGTACCCAATTTAAGTTGTTCATCATAATACGTCTTATTTCAGTATAATTAGGACAGGTAACAAAATAATGGAATGCATCTTCCCGTGGAGCTCCACAGGAACACGCAGCATCATTTACTATATTAACCTTTGATAGATCGTAATTTAGAAAGGAATACGAGTTACGAAGTTGAGTAAGAATAATATTAAGTTTTCTGGGACCATAATAAAAATGTTTCGGGATATGTTTTGTGTTATCGGACTGTTCCTTTCGAATGGCTTTTTTGAATTTAGTTAATGTGTCAAGATTACGATCAAATTGATCTAGCCGGTTCCAGAGTTTAACAGTAGATGGAATAAAGATTCAGTTGTAATCGAGAGTCTACAAAAAGGTATTATTAAATCCGAACCGTTTCTTAAGGGGTAAATAGTTGTGATTTGTACAGTAGGAGGAATAAATTCTCTAAGAAAATTTGGTGCATGTCCATTCTTTATATTATAAAATAACTGGAGTTTCCTATTATGCCTTCTACTAGAGAGAGTAGTCCATCCTGTTTCTGAGTATAATTTATCTGTTTTTGTGAAAATTGGTAATCCAGTTACAATCCTTGCAGCATCTAGTTGCAATTTTTCAAGTTTGGTTGAATAACACACTCCACAATTATCCCATATTTCACAGGCATATTCAAAAATTGGGCGGATATATACTAAGTACAGTTTTTCTAGATTTTGTCTACTTAACCTATATTTTGATTTTCGCAGAATACCTAAATGTCTTGATACGCTTAAGATTATATTTTCAATGTGGTTATTCCATTTAGCATCGCTTGACAAGGTTACACCCAAGTGTTTATGTCTCGTTGTTATAGGGATATTGTTTCCATTAAATGTGAAATTAAAATTATATCTAACGTCTGTATTGGAAAATAACATAATCTCAGTTTTGTCTGGATTAAAAGACATTAACCATTTTGTGGACCAGGTATTTAGTTCACACAAATCATGATTTATATACTAGATAAAATAGCTCCTGGTTATGCTTTGGATTTGTCGATATACTTGATATTCGACCTTCACATTGACTAATTATTGTAATTTGTAATGTTCCATGCGCCATGCTGAAGAATCTGTCTCTGGTATCCACTGTGGTACCCAGTAACAGGGAACCAGATGATCCTGATTGGGATAAAATTTATCATATATTCTTCTATAGAATAGTGCTTCCTTTGTTTTCGGTGTTCTGATTGTGTACTGTACTGCTGATTTAGCAAATTCTTTATCCGTTATCTAAAAATATATTATGAATAATTTGTTTGTATACATGCATTATTTATGAATAATGAAAAAAATCAAATAGGCCCAGTACTACAAACGATATTTTTGTCAATGGATGTTATATAGTTAGAAACGTAAAATATCTGGAAAAATCTACAGATTTAGTTATCATAAATGTTGATTAATATTCGAAGACAAAAAACGTTAGAAGAATAAAAATGCCCCAACTGGAGTCACATGCAACATTAGGTACAAGAGGCAGAACGGAGACAAAAAGAAAAGAAAAAACTTACAGCAACATATTCACTACTACTACAATAAGCGATAATATGAGAACTTATCATTATTTATCCATTATATTGCCAGGCATCTTTGCATTGTTCAAGTAGTTATAACGTTGAACAACACGAATATTTTTTCCAATTATATCTGCTTCAGTAACATATTTTAAGGTTATATGGGAACCATAGCTTTGCTATTGATACCATCTACTCAACTGGGAAGTAGAGAGTGGATATAGCATTGGCTTACAATGAGGGAAGTTCCAAATCGCATCTTATTGTACATTAGATACTAATGATTAAATAAACGTTAGAGAAACTCGAAGGGGAAATCCAGGATGGACAATGTAGAGAAACTGGAAACATTGGGTAAATAAAGGTAATAACAAAATGGGTACACAAGACACAAGACAAAGACAAACAAAATAAAAAAACGCAACAAAGAAAACTAAAAAGATGAGCAACACGGACCCAACCAAAAACAGTGAGTGAACCCAGGTGCTCGCTAAGGGAACGCATATCCTGCTTCTTAAAAGACACCCGTCATGTTACTCATATATGCAATTAAGTCCGGTAAAAGTTTTGGTAAAAGTTTTAGCGCTGATAGAGGAAAGAAAATATCTACATAAAAAGATACATTGTCATTTGAAATACGAATATTTCATAACGGTCAAACAGACCGTGATGAGGACTTTATAATGTTTGTAGAGATGACTTCAACATGTTTCTACTTTGACATCAGATTACGAAATAAATAAAACAGTAATGGCTCAATTGAAAACTCTGGAAAGCCAATGCAAATGTAATACATTGACACTCTAGTTGTATTATTTCCCTAATACGATAGTCTGGGAGTGTAAAATAACATACACAATGGCAATACACATAGATATGCCCTCAGGCAATTTATTATTACAAATATGGAGAGAACAAATAAATGTATGCATGTAATTATGTTTAATTGTCGATATAGAATACAACCTGTCTAAATTGAACCCCGGATGAATCAGAATTATGCATAAACCGAACGTCCCAAAGTAGGAAATATTTGTTATTTTAACTTGAATAAACCAAAAACCTGTCTATATCGAATAGAAAACTTAGACCCAAAGAAGTTCGGTTTAGACAAGTTTCACTGTTATATATTATCTGGATTGCTGAGGTTGTTTAAATAGTAATTATACTTACCTCTTTATCTATATACTCTTGAAGAACATGATACCACGGCTTGGTTTTAGAACACAACCCCTCACTAAATTCTACTTTCGGACGCCACAGAATATCTTTTGGTAATAAACTGTCACCATCAAATGCTGCTCTGAGGAGATATTTCTCTATTCCGTTTTGTGGTTGTTTTAATCCGCCCGGTAGCGACAGGTAGTAGCTGCTAAATGTATGGTCCAGGAAAGGAACACGTACCTCAAGTCTGTACAAATAGATGTATATTTGTTTATGTTATTTAATTTGTTTATTTTTTTATTATTATATTGTATTTTAAGAAAAATAAGGAATAAAATATATTTTTCGATAATTACATGGACTTTATATTTACTAAAGGGGAGTTCAGAAGTCGTAAATAGAGGAAGAAAGGTCAATACGAGGTCAAAAACTAAAAGAACAAAACGACGAAAAATAGTCTACAAAACACTACATTGAAAACTAGAGATTGCGCAACATGAGCCACACTATAATATATGGATAAACCCGCGTGCTCCGGAAGGGCATGCTGTTTCTGCTGTACTGGTATATTCAGTACGATAATAGTTTAGTATTGTTTAAAAAATCATCAAACGTTTCCTCCTTCAAAATGTCAATGAAAAGTCAGAGTATAATAAGATATATTACCCCCATGCAGAAGATGTTCTATCAGTTCTCAAAACGTCCAAATAATGTAAATTTGAACAGTGTCGTCTGCTGGCCTCGTCTGCTTCTTTTCCAGATGGCGCTTTATGAAAATGAAAGTATCCCTGAGCTACTTCATCAGCACCTTCTCCAGATAAAATGACAACCGTGTTGGTATTCTCTTTAATATATTTACACAACAGAAATTGAGCTGAAAATAAAGAATTGAATTGATAATACACACAATTATTTCATACAGATTTTAAAGATTTTAAAACGGACATCTTCATCTCAGAAGTCAAGCCAAGGGTACCAAAACGCCACTCATTATCTTCTGATTTGACTGCATTAGCTGCAATTTCGTGATTCTGGCACATTGCCATCTGCTAGGTTTTTCAGTAACACCCCTTACTTACAATGATGTCATTTTCAGCCAATTGGCACAAGGCATTCATTTTTCCTCATGTCAATATATATATATATATATATATATACAGTTAACTAAAAACATTAAATGTGTCCCAGAAAATTATTCTGTGCTTTTTGGCAATCACTCATGTCAAAGCCTAATATTGATATCTTTGCTTTAAAACGCATGCTCTTTGTTTGCAACGCGCATTTTGAACGTATGTCACTATTGCTGGTTGCATCCTGTTAGCGCCCTAACCACGTGACCACGACAATACGGCTAACGTGTCCAAGAGAAAACAGAACAGGAGGAGGATCGTAACCCTTGACTTGCGAAGATGTTCAGAATTAATTTCACAATATTTTAAATATTATGGTCATCATTATATATCATTAAGGTAACGACCATTAACTTCTAGGAGGCGGGAAGTTGGAAAAATAAGTATGTCATCAATTTGAGCTGATGACCTTGGCAGCAAGATTTTAATAATAAATTTTGGTACTATTTTAAGAAAATTTAAGAAAATTTTCGATTCTTCATTTCCTCAAATGATATCGTGATAGCGTATCTACAGGGAAACAACATAAAAGAAGAATACTGCAAACATATACTTTTAGGTAGATTACTCACAAATAGAAGTACAAATAATGTACTTACCGATAGATGTACGAATAATGAGAGAATTATAACTTTCTAAGTAATAAATGACGTCTTGAAGAACATCAAACCCTTCTTTATGGTTAAATATTATCTCATGGTGTTCCGTCTGTAGTAAATCAGCCATCTATAAAATAGTATTGTGAATGAATTAATGAATTAGATGTCAGTTTGTAGCTTAAGTGAAAATATATTCATGCAAAATGCATTATTTTGGGTAAATATTACTAGCAAGTCCTGGTGAATTTTAAACTAGGAACAAAATAGTTTTACTTTCTTTTCCATTATGTATGTGACTTGAGTTAAAACTATCTCTTTTACTTTCGATGTGTATCATTATTCGAACGTATCCATATTTGTATTGGTGTATTTGTGCGTGTATGTCGTATTTTCGAACATTTCTGTCGTAATTTCGTGCGTTCGCATCGCATTCTTGTGTTTTCGTGGCGTAATTTCATGCTTTCGGGTCGTATTTTTGGTATAAATTATTATTTTATTGTAAAGTAATTAGGTAATAATAATCAACTATTGTTATACAGTTTTCTTCAAGGCATACCTTTCTAGCTGCTATTAAATCTGAACTTCCCTCGAGCCCGATAGTAAAGGTTTGGATACGGTATGGAAGATTTAACTCTTTTGCTTTCCTACAAACAATAGATGTGATAAGACTCGAATCTAATCCACCTGAAATGAGTAAACACAAACTCAATTTATGGGAGTAAGCAAGGATAAGTGAAGTATACAGAGTAAAATTAAGAAACAATTAATGGAAGCCAGTAGTTTGTATGCAGTTTTAACATGGACACGATTATTTGCTTTAAAAATCTTATCCTGAATGATAGCGAGGATTAAAAGTCAGAGTCGATATATGGTTACCTTTGGTATTTTTGGATAATGCAGGGGCGGATCCAGGGGGGGGGGGGGGGGGCGCGGCGCATCCGACGCCCCCCCCCCTAAAATTGGAAAAAATATGATTTTTTGGCGTAAAATCGTGATTTTTCATACGAAATACCCCCCAAAAAATCACGCCTCCCTCCTCTCGGCGCAATTTTTTATAAGTGCTACCCCCCTAACTTGAAATCCTGCAATGGGTATACAGAGAAACAATTTTCCCCCACTTCAATGTTTGCACTAACGATGGTCCTGTATAAATACGATGTCCATAATTTGCTCAGACAATAAGCAAGTGCGAGCTAAAATATATCGGGAGTTTTATATGACATTGTTTATATAGCCAATGAAGGACGTCATATTAGAATTAACATTATAAGAAAGCAAATCAGTAATCATTGTTGCAGCTAAACATTATTTGGGGAACTAGCCATAACACAAGAAAAGTGTGAAGATATCAAGAACCTAGATTTGAAGAACGTACAATACAATGGCCAAAAGTAAAAGGACAAAAAAGAAGACAAACAACGATCAACAAACAGTTACACATTACCTGACAGAAGGCATCCAACACGTCTGTCAGCCATCATACGTTTTTCAACTGCGGCCTCTAACAGACTCCGAATGTTCTTTTTAACGTCATTGATATCTACAAAAGTAAACCAGATATAATAGATCAGTATCAGTGTCAATAAATTTCTATTTTATGGTTTGGCTTGGATTATGGTGTTTAACGCCACTTTCAACAATATTTCAGTTATATCGTTGCGGTTAGCTTTATTTGTAGAGGAAAGCGGAGTACCAGGAGAAAACCACCGACCTATCGCAAGTCACTGACAAACTTGATCACATAATGTTGTATCGAGTACATCTCGCCATGAGCGGGATTCGAACTAACAACATTAGTGATGATAGGCACTGATTGCATAGGTAGTTGTAAATCTAACTATCATTCGATCACGAACACGACTGCCACTTAAAACAAATGAGGGTTGAGATATTTAAACCATGTAAACACCACCACACCTGCCCAGGACCGGATTCCCATCGGCATCGGTTTTATTTCTGTGAGATCAATGTCATATATGTGCTAGGTCATTTCACTTATCGTAAAGGTTAAATCACGAGGCAGAGCAACTTGAAATAAAAACGAGACTATTTAGCATAAGCCAACTTGTAGTAATAATTAACACATAAAAACGTAAATATAGTGCACACGACACATTTCTTTAATAATCTTCATAGCGTACGCTCAAAATCAAAGGATTGTATACAGATATATCATGTTTGGGAAGGGTATGAGGAAAATATTTCGTCTCTCGACTGGTATTTGTCGCAAATACCCCTCCCAAACATGATATATCTATTTAATTACACCGAATATTATTTAGAACACTGGCTAAATAAATAATACATTTTGTTTGTCGTTTTCAGGACCTAACATGATGTATCTGTTTAATTCTACCGAATGATGTTACATAAAACGCACAACTGATAACGTTTTACAAATTGTGTTACAAGCGTCTCGGTGAAGGGTAAAAACGGCAAATACAATTTTGCAAATACCACGAAAAAAAGTTAAATCTTATGCAAATACACCTACATGAAGTAAAAATTCTGCAAATTCACAATGCAAGGCCTGAATTTATAAAAAAAATTAGAATTAGAACCAATTAGAATCCAGCATTCTTATATAAGGTGTAATTAAAAAGGTAATAATATAAGTCTTTGGAAGCAAGAAAAAAAACCGGCCTAAACAGGATAGCCATAATAGACTAATACCACCTAGGCCTAAGAAAGGAGATTCTTAGTTTAAATAATAATGACATTATATAGGAACTGTTAATTTCAATAATAAATATATCTATGATAAATCATGTCAGTGCTGAAAGACGTACTACTGGGTGGATGATACTCTCTGGTACTAATAGTCCAACAGCAGAGGTATCGACCCAATAATAGATATTTAACAATAAATATACGTTGACAAGAAAAAAAAAATTAATGTAGGATAAACAATTACCTTTAATTTCAACGACAGATTTATAAACTGGTGTTCCGTCTATTATATGAAATTGTATTCTCTCATCTAACGTGACTTGTCCGTGTAAATCTAATGCATATGATTCTATATAGCCTGGTAGAAAATGTTCGATTTGTCCACTGTGGGCTCCATTAGTGAATCCCATTAGACCTGTGAATACATAAGACGCTTATCAGGTTTGATTTATGGTGTATAACGCCACTTTCAACAATATTTCAGTTATATCGTAGCTGTCAGTTTTATTGTTGGAGGAAATCGGAATACCCGGAGATAACCACCGACCTGCCGCAAGTCATTTAACAAATTTTATTTCAAAATGTTGTATCGAGTACACCTCTCCTGAGCGGGATTCGAACTCACAACAGTATTGGTGATAGTCATTGATTGCATATGTAGTAATAAATCCAACTACCATACGATCACGACTACAACTGTCCCGTTTCACCGAAGAGACAGCTCAGACTCGTTTCTAATCAAGCGTAAAACACAAAAAAGAAAAAAGAAAATATCAAGAAAAATACACAGCTTTTTGGAGATTACGATATTAGATGTTGCTTGTGTTTTTTTATGCATTTGTTCGTATATAAATACCTAATGATGGCATTAAAGGGTTTCGAGATTATCGTGAATTTATTATTGTTCGCAATATATCATTTTCGTGGATATTATTTAACCACGAAATTTAGAATTCCACCAATATCTATCACCATATATATGTACTGACAATTGCAGGGGATCAAATAAATTATTTATTCATGAAAATACATGCTTTTTTCAAACCACGAAAATGGGTATTCCCGACTTTAAATGACATAATAGTAAGTCAGGCTGTGAACCAGTATTACAAAAATTGCTTGCTTAGTAAGTTCGAGTCTTACCTTTAATCTCGGAACAAAGAGCTAAAAAACCGCTATCGTTGTAAATTTTAAACATGGGTTTGATTCCATAAGTGTCTCGTCCTAGAAATACTCTTCTCTTTAATGTATCAACAAGGCAGAAGGCAAACTCTCCATCCAACTGTTTAGCGCAAAATTCAATTCCACCATGTGTATACAGATGTATAATGGCTTCCCCGTCACATTGTGTATCATAGTGAAAACCAAATTCTTTCTTTAGCTTTAAATAAGTTAGTTTTGTTAGTTGATACATGGCTACAATTGTAGACGTTGGAAATTTATTAATAGACCATTTGCACATTCCTGATTTGAATCTAAATATTGTTTTTCTGAAATTATTTACATGAGTTATTTCCCTTACGGCGACAAAATGGTTCCGGTTCTATGAAAGAGCAACGGAAAGGACACATAATTTGGCCATAATAAGTTTGTAGATATTTGAATCTTGCAAATAATCAGAGGATATTTTTATAGCAAATTAAAAATTCACATGTCGTTAAAACATTTGAATTGCAAAAGAGTTGGAGGAAAATATAATGGCATTTTGGTTGAACTCAATTCTGTCCGCATTAATGGGAAATAACTACTACATAGACGTGATTTTTTGGGGTTAAAATCATGTCGGAAATGTGCCAATGGTCTGTTATAGCACAAAATTCAAATTCAAATAATGCAGCATGAATTTTACAAAATAAATAAGATCATCTACAGATCTGAGAATAATGAGTGTCATAAAACTCGAAGCACGAATATAATATGTATGACAGTTGTGTAAATATTTGCCGGAAGCTAAAATAGATACTCCCGTAATTGTCACGTGTTTTATAACGTTAGCCATAACAGCTTTATAATAATTGATATCATATGTTATTTTATCATTTTACTCTATTATTAAATAATGCTCAATTATGAAATTATTTCAGTATTTATTATACAATGAACAATAAAAGAAAGTATATTACGTATGAAAACAATAGTTACACTGGAGTTTTTCGTTTTTTTGATATTGATGGAATTGATGATCATCACGGTTTAAACTTTCTTTTCATAACAGATAACAAAAAATATTGGGTTTACAGTAAAACTGCAGTTGTGACCGCCAAGCCCTACAATTTTCATCTGCAACTATTTAAATGCAATATTATTATTCCTTCATTCTAAACAAGTAACAATTATATTTTAACATACCATTTGATGATTATAAATCTCTCCATTATATATCAGGACCACGTGTGGGTATTTGTCTAGTTTCATTGGCTGCATGCCGTTTAGGATATCAATGACAGCCAGACGATGAACTCCGAGACAACAATTTGGAATACGCTGAACTGATTCCATTCGGAATGCATCAGGACCTCTGTGTTTGATCTTATGAAATTCATTAGAATGGTCGCTTATATCATTTGTATTCCCAAAGATCGCCCAAATACCGCACATGATGAAAAAATGGAAAACCTGTAAATTAGTTATCATGAAGAGTTTGAAGATACAAAAGAGTTAAACAGAATCTGAAAATTGAAGAAGGACAGACAATACAATGACCAAAAGAAAAGTGACAAAAGGATTTGTATTTGGTTTTGTATTTTATTGGCACATATTGCTTTTCTTTTTAGTATTCTGTGTTGTGTGTATGTGTGTTGTTACTCTCCGTCCTGTGTCTTGCGTGCCCAATATCACCAGTGTCTCTGGATTGGGCATTATTGATTTTCCATTCGGTTTTCTCTAACGATTAATGTTATATCTAAATATTTTTTTGCACAGCAATGGCGATTGAGCGGTCGATATGAGTGAATCTCAGTCTATCAAAGAGTAAATAAAACCACACATTTACTTAATCAATAATTAAGGTTTCTCCCTCCCCGATATTTTATTTCTTCTGATTATTTTCCATCACTTTTCGGCATCTCTCACATCACATATGAAAAGCACTAGCATGATTGCATTATTTTATTAAGATGGGAAGTGTGTGCCCATGAAACTAGTTTTTCCCAATCCCGAAACATGAGCGGTCATGTATTTGTGAATAAAAAGTACCGATTTGTCCTCTTTAACCGATTTTGATATTTGATATTGTTCCGACAGTGTGGTATTTTTTTACATTTTAGAAATCTGAAATATTTCCCGAAATATCTTAGAAATGGACATTGTGACATATATTTATTTTGAATTTCTAAAGATAAACTTGACAAAGTATTTAAAAATAAGAAAAATCAGTTTATGGTACAAAGCCACCTTAAATAAAACTTACTAAGCAAAATGTTCTTACCTCTTTGGTACTTATATGTCAGGTAACCTATTGCTTGTTAATATCTGCCAAGCGTAACATACAAGTATTTATATACTTAGTTCACCGATCCGTCTCTTGTTAATTATTAATTATAGCACTGCTTTCGATAACCATATACAGTGTTTATTGCTCCTGTGTAAAGTGGTATCAGATCATATGAAAAATTACTTTAATGGAACTATGATGTGGTATATGCCTCCAAGTGCGAGCTGAATTTGAAATGCTCCGTTAAAAGACATATGGTTTGTCCTAAATATACATAGAATCTAACACCGTCAAAAGTGCAAGACAGGGAAATCTCCGACATCCGAGGGTGTGTCGGAGATTTCCCTGTCTTGCACTTGTTGCCGGTGTTTGATTTTATTTCTCACTTTTATCAGTAGCTATGTATTGTTTGACAGCTATCAGTGGCGGATTTAGAGGGGGGCGTGCGGGGCGTGCGGGGCGTGCGCCCCCCCCTAAAATTCGCAAAGCATATGTTATACAACGTTAATTAAGCAGTTCAATAAATAACTTTTCATGAATGGTTAACTCGTGACCTGTAGTAAAATATTCTTACACATTGTAAATACACGTTGGATATGTTCGCTGATTCATATATGTATTCGCCGTCAGTAGTTCAAAGATTATTCCATTCTGATTGGTTCCGAGGTACCAGCCATCAACTATTTTCTCACGCTAATTAAACATTATTTCTGCAGTCAATTTTACAACTACATGTACACGTGCTATTTAGAAATTATAAAATGGACGAAAATTCTAGGCCAAGAAAACAAGCAAGATTGGATACATTTCTGATTCCTCGACGAGACGAGAAAAGTCAAAGGTAAACTAAAAAGTAAATTCAATCAATACTTCGAATAATTAATTTAACAATTGATCTCATTTATAAAACATACAACGAAAACCTATAACGAGAGAATCAGATGATGAAACTGAGATAGTGTGGAGAAACTTGAGTGTCCCGTGAAAATGGTCACTTCTCTTTAAATAATGATTCAAATAGTTCTTGAAATCGAAATTCTGCAATTTCATATGAAAATAAATATATAAGTTTGATTTGTATACAAATACCCGAAAATGTTGCCTTTTACTTCTCAAGTAAAGATCAGTAAAAATACGCGTTGGTATATTGTACATTAAAATACAAAAGTAACATATTAATAAAAAAAAAAAATTAGCTGCAATTTATTTGTAACAATCTCTATCTGCCCGAGGTATCTGCACAAGAAAGTGTGAACAAATCCTTTGTCCGGTACGTTTATGTTATTGATATCTACCAATGGATGTCTGTACAATGTTTTTACACATTTTTAACAAAAAATTCTGACTACAATTTATTTGTAATTAATTAATATCTACAACAGCACATGAAAGTGTGAAAATAATCTCGACAAAATGGTCTATGCATATCTCGCACCTGATTTCTGTAAACATATTTCTCGAGAACTATGATACATTTTTTTTGTTTGATCTTTTAGTGTAATGAGGTTTTTACGCCCGTTGCTCAAACACTTGATGTCCGTCCGTCCGTCCGTCCGTCCGTCTGTAAGATTTCTGCAATCCGCAACTCCCCTGATTGTAACCACGCAATTGATTGACGTTAAAGTATATAATGTACTTGAAATACATTGTAGTTGTCCACAATGGTTTTTAGATTTTTCGTTGAAGGCCGGGTGGAGGGGGTAGGAGGATGATTCTGCAACCCGCAACTCCTAAATCAGGGGAGGATCCAGGGGGGGCGCACCCGGCGCGCTCCCCCCTAAAATTGGAAAAGATATGACTTTTTTGCGTAAAATGGTGATTTTTCACACGAAATACCCCAAAAATTTTCGCGCCTCCCTCCGCTCGGCGCAATTTTTTAAAGTGCGCCCCCCTAGCTTGAAATCCTGGATCCGCCCCTGGCTATGTACTTTTAGCAGACGATCATGAAAACAATGCGAGCTATTTCCCCTTCATGTCAACCAAAAAAGTAGTTCCGTATTTTTGTGTATTGCGTGAAGGTTATTATGTAATAATATGGCTGATTGTTAGGATTTGCGTGTTTATAAAAGATTGAAAACTTATAAACAGTGAATTGTTTATTTTAAAAAGGAAAAGCATGGAAAAATGTGGGGTGGGGCAGTTGACATAAACTGTACAGCATGCATTTGCCGGTAAAACGCACGTGATTTTTTTGTTTTGCACTAGTGCAAGATAAGAAAATCTCACATCGCTAAAAATAGGAACGGGTCTGTCTCAAAAGTGAGAAAAAACAGATTACTGGTACTGGCACTGTTTTTTCACTAGCAAATGTAAAGCTTTCAAATAAAGATTTTAATTTATAAAAAAAGATAACACAGATTATCTAATTAGGAAAACCAGACAGTGTTAGCATTTTGAATAATGTATTTAATATACAGAAAAACAGAACAAAATTATAATTTTGAATATGCAATTTCGCTATCTGTTGTATGTCCAAATTAGATATAGAGATATGGAATCAACGAAAGACAAGAGATATATTCTGATTTAAGATTCAGTTCTTAGAAATAGGACTTAAAAGTAGTGTTTGAAGATACCAAAGGGGTAATCAGAATCCGTAAATCGAAAAAGGACAGACGATTATAATGGCCAAAAGAAAAAGGGATAATCAGAAACCTTAAATCGCAGAAAGATAAACAATACAATGGCAAAACAGATCTACAAAACACTATGCAGAAAATTTTAAATCGAGCAACGCGAACTCACTAAAAACTCGGGGTGAGAAGAGTTTGAAGACACCAAAGGGGTAATCAGTATCCGTAAGTCGAAGAAGAACAGACAATACAATAGCAATAGGAAAAAGAACAAAAGGACAAACAACGATCTACAAAACATACACATGAAGCTAAACATCGAGCAATACGAACTCACTAAAAACTGGGGGTGAACTCAGGTGTTACATAATGACTAAAGTTCCTGCTCAACGAATGACACCCGTCGTAAGCATTTCAGGCCATAGGAATGTCTATAGTACTACACCGCTACTGCTGATGCATTGCTAAACTGCGCTTCGTTTTCGCTGGTACTTACTTACTTATCCTCTGCATCCCCGATGGCACATAAGGCATCGAATTGTTGATGTTTCAGTAATTTAATCTTTTTTACATGGTGGGTTTGTTAGCCCTACAATATATCTACACACTGTTGGATCAGGTTTTCCTTCTGGGTTGTCCTTCCCATAGATGATTGCATTCATCCTGCTCACAAGTTTCATCTACATGGATGTTCTTTCAGGGTTATCTCCCTTAGCCTTTCACTTTCCCAAGTTATCCACAAGACAGTGGAGCTATTTAACACATAGCTGGGACTCTCATCCGTTAGCCAGACATTAAGTCTGTTGCCCCCTGTTCACCACGTAGAGGAGGAAGTAGGTTTTTGAGCAGGAATTTCCTGCTCCACTAATGACACCCGTCGCAAGCATTTAATGTCATCGGGATGTCTACAAATACTACGCCACTGCTGGTGGTGCATTGCTAGGCTGGGTTTCGTATTCTTAAGTACATTGTTGATCTATTCCATTCACTCATCTAACCGGGTTTGTAATTATATTAATACGACGGGTGCCACTAGTGGAGCAGGAACTGCTTACCTTTCCGGAGCGCATGATTTCACCCCCTGTTTTTAGTGGGGTTCGTGTTACTCGATTTTTAGTTCTATGTGTATGTTTTCATTGTTTGTCCTTTTGTCCTTTTTCCTTTGGCCATTGTGTTGTCTGTTCTTCTAACATCATATAAAAGATAAAACTGGAGGTAAGGGGCCGGGTGGCTCAATGAGTTGGGTAGTTGGATTACCTAACAACTCGTACAAGCCCATCACCAATACGGCGTGGGTTCGCGCTCGATTTTGTAAATTATAAAAAGGGTGCACTCGACTTGCAAGTGATAAAGTTACCAGTTGCTTGACCATGGTCGGTGGGTCTCTACCGGTGCTCCGGCTTCTTCCAGCACTAAAACTGGTCTTCATGATATAGCTGAAATATTGCTGAAAGTGGCGTTAAACATAATTAATCAATCAATTAAAATTCGAGTTGATTTAGTTGCGTCGTATATCTGATGAAAAAATGTAAATAAATATAATTAACGTGCAATTAGAAGAATGTTACAATAAAAGGATATTAGGAGCTTACATGGGTTTGTCTTAGAAGTGGTTCGTGTTATCTTTGCTAATGCTGTATAGTTGATTGTACTACTTATGTGACTGCTTCAACCACGTGGTACGAAAGTATATTATACCATTATAAATTAATTTGCATGTGCTGCAACAACCTTAACCCATTTAAGGGCAAAGCGGATAGCATAAAAACAGAAAACCGACTGCGTGGTTCAGGGACGTCATGCAATTGATAAGAGAAAAACATAAACTAATGTACATATACATGATCGCCCATTTTCTGAATCATTTGATTTCACTCCCGGCGTTAGTGGGGCTCGTATTTGTCCGTTTGTCATTTTTCTTTTGGCCATTGTATTGTATGTCTTTCATCGATCTACAGTTTCTGAAAAACCATTTGGCATCTCCAAACTGTTTCTGCCTGTCATGGAACATACACTGTAGTGAAAAGTGGTGGTGTTAAACAAGTGTTAAGGGTGCTAGCTTCCCCTCTTAGTGAACTGATGCGGTCATGCAAGTGTTTTCCGCATGTGAGTTAAATGCCAATTTTCACACGCAACTGGGAGAGCAACCATCTTTTAAAGAATGTCTAGTCCTACCCAACCGTTAACCTTGTACATAACATATTTATTGTTCATGAAACATGGTGCTTAACGCCATCTTCAACATTATTTCAGTTATATTGTGGCTGTCAGTGTTATTGGTGGAGGAAACCACCGACCTGTCACAAGTCACTGACAAACTTTATCACATAATCTTGTATCGCATGCATCTCACCATGGGCGAGATTCGTACTCACAATGTTAGTTGTGATAGGCACTAATTGCATAGGTACAATGAACAAATTATAATTGCCAATGCAATCTCTCATCAGCTAAACGCATGTGGCAGAATACGTTTGAGCAAGGCGTTTAAATCTTCTGAATTTATTTTTGAAATATGAGATGTTCTTTGCAAATCCTTGACTTAATAGTGTTGCACTATTCCTTCACCACAGATGTTTTGGATTTCAAGATGACATTGTATTCAGATACTATTTGGACATTTTGTTGCTATAGGATTAGAATTATGTCGTTTATCGTCGCTTTGAGCCGTAATGAAAGCGGGAGGTTTGGCGCTTTAAAATCTGATTCAACCCACCATTTCTTTAAAAATGCCTGTACCAAGTCAGGGTCATTATGGTTTTCACAGTTTTCCGGTTGCTGACTGATTTTGTCTGTTTATATACTATATATGAGTTTTGACTTTCCCTTTGTAAGATTGCTCGGAGTTCGGTAATTTTGTTATTACCCTTATTCATCAACAATATTTTATTTATACCGCGACGGCCAGTTTTATTGATGGAGGAAACCACAGTTTCAGAAGAAATCTACAGACTTGTCGCAAGCCACCGGCAAACTTTATCACATAATATTGTATCGAGTAGCGGCATTCAAACTCACAACTTTAGTAGTGATAGGCACTGATTCCACAGGTAGTTGTAAATAAGCGTTAAAGAATACAGAGGGGGCAGTCAATGATGGATAATGCAGAGAAACTGGCTAGATAGGGGAAACACAACATGTGTTGGATACCACTATGCGTTAGCAAACACAAATAACGTAAATAAGACATGAGCCCTACTACAAACAACTGGAAATAAACCAACTACCATACGACCACGACCACCATAGACATACTATATTATCCACATGTCATCTTCAAAGGTCTATAGTGATTTAATGGTTCTGTATCACACCATTTGTCGTTAATATATTTGTCCTTTATGTGACCTATCACACGAAAGGTTAAGTGAACGCTACTATTTTTTTTTCTAATTTTAGAATTGTTCTACTGTACCAAGGTGAAAAATTCAGCAAGCCGTGATTCAGGTGTCACTTGTGAATTTTAGAATAATTGTAATGTGAAAATTTTATGATTACGGAAATATTCACATTGATACCGTCATTCATTCCGGACTTGTACAACTGTATACTTATAGTTTCTCTCCCCTTCACCCAATTTTCTCCTGTCAATTTTTGAGTTTTGATGCGACTTGAACCAGGCAATGGAAACGATTATCTCCCTTGGCTATATACTCAGCCATTACAAAATATAGGGGGTGCTAATGTGTGCATCGTGTTAGGTAAATGAGCTTGCCAGACATTTATTTATGGATATATTGTGACAAAATATGGATGTAGTTGTTTGAAATATATATTTCCCCAAGGAGGTTTGTATTATTTTACATTCAACATACGTCTCACAAGAACTTGTTTCTGGTAATTTGTTTTTACCTAGATACTATATATACCACAAGGTACGTAACCGTTCATTTGTAAAAAATCTAGGTCATCGCGATTTTCGCGTTTTTTCAACTCGACGGACGCCAGCATGGAGGAATGGCCTACATCATCTGAAACTACGATAATTTATCTACAAAATGATGTATAAAACACCTACCTTTGCTGAACAATACAACAGACCTTTTTCCACGGGTCAGTTATCAGCTTCTATCATCCAGTTGGTCACCTGGCAAGTTCTACCCCGCAGTGAAAGAAAAAAATAAGATAAGTTGTAATAAAAATGCTATAAAAAATACTGAGATGTTAGAAAATTATATATATTGCATTCCAATAAAAAAAATTAATAAAAGTGTTTTAATTTCTTAGAATAAAAGTGTAGTTTGAATGCAAATCTGTGGCTATTTTTAGAATTCAAAAATTTGTGAACTTTCTATACAACCTCGGGATTTTTCCCTGAAGTATATCAACAGGACTGAAAGTCTTATAGGCGGGAAAATTAAAACATGGGAGAAGATATAGAAAATAAAATGACCGCTGAAAATATACTTTGTACATGGTGAGTAGGCTAAAATGTAAAATGTGTGTTTCCAGATGACATGATTGACTGTATGACCTAAAACAGTAGGCAAGCTGAAGATATATCCAAAGAACACCCCCCCCCCTCCCCAACCAAAACCAAAAGTTAAAATCATGTCAACACTGAACAGTGAAAAAAGATATAATTATTAGGTTTGTCTGTCAGTTATAAATGAGAGACACATTGTATTATTCTCCCATCCACTCTCTCCTTTCTCCTGGCACCCCTATTTTCCTTTCTCCATGCTGTTTTATTCCTCCCTCGTCTCCTTACTCCCTTTGCCCTTTCTGCCCCGAATAATATTTTGTAACACCCCCATTTTCTATCAACTTTAGATGTCAAATTGAAAACCAGGTGAGCGATTACAGGCTCCTAGGAGCCTCTAGTTTTTATACAATATCATGATGTGTGTTTCTTAGAAGCTATGATAGCTTAGGATCCATCACCACATCAGTGAGAGGAGGTAGTTATTATATGTTTGTCTGTCAGTTAATAATTTTGACTTTTACAATGTTCCGTCTTAAATTTATGGTATTTTCTGGAAGCTATCTTTTAGATTCCAATTAGAAATATCTATTTTTCAAACAATTGTTTTATAACAAAGGCCATAGTTTACCCTATCCAATGTCTGAATTTCAAGAAAGCTAGAAAACAGGTATTTCTTTCAGAAAAAAAAAACATACAATGTTTGTATGAAATACCATAGAATTTGAATTTGAATTTTTTGGTGTTTAACGTCACTTTCAGCAATATTTCAGCTATATTGTACTGGACCGGATCCAGCAAGCTTAATCAGTTTGAGGCTCAAAAAAGAAGATACAGTACTATGGCTGAAGTCTTTATTAAATCCTCAATTGAGTAGGTGAAAAACTGAAAAATACAAAAAGGGAACAATCATAAGAAAGTGTCCGAATTACATGAAAGTTACTGTGGATAAAAATAAATAGCATAAAGTCACATAAAGACTAAAACGCAAGTTTCGGTGTACGTTGCTCAGCAATTTCCGGTGTACGTTGCTCAGCAATTTCCGGTGTACGTTGCTCAGCAATTTCCGGTGTACGTCCGGAAATAATATTGCACAACACAGTTCCGGTTACAAACGGGAAAATAATGATGATTTGATATCACAATATACTGTAGAATATGCTTAAAATGTCAAATATTATCGGTTTCTATGATAGATGAATCAGCACGGACGTAAATGTTGACAAACTGCATGTTGAAACTCAACCAATGTATTTCCTCATATTTACATAGGAATTATAGTGTAAAGTTAATAAACGTGTTTGATAATTCAATATTGTCTATATATTGTTGAAATTTCTACTCACGCTGTAGTATGCCCCTCTGAATCCTAGGTAGTATTTCGCGTAGACGTGAAAACGTATATTTTTCGTATATGGGGTTCTGATGTATCGGGGAAAACAACCTTGATACTGAGGTTACAAACATATATTCGGAACTCACTAATTTATCGATAAAATGTGACAGTACACCCCCAATCGTAACCACTCGGCCATTCTCGCTACCCTGCAAATAACCTCGTATGCATTAGGCGTATAAATCGCACTACTTTTCACATGTCAGTTACATGAAAGTTTGATAAAGTTATATTTTAAGCAATTTTCTATATTTCAATTAAAGTTTTAATTAGTTTTGCATGATTAGATTTTACTTAGTATGTCTTCCTTAATGGATTTTCGTGGACTGTATTTTTGTGCGGCTTAACTTAACTTAACTTCCGGCAAACAATTTAAGAAGAATTTCTACTATGTACGTACGAGGTTATTTGCAGGGTAGCGAGAATGGCCGAGTAGTTACGATTGAGTACACCCCCCGTCTGATATCTACTTGACATCACTATGCTTAAAATAAACAATAACGAATAATATGATAAATTATACAAAAACTTCTTCCACAAGAAGAATCAACTCAGATATTGGCCGAGTGTATACTGTTGGTTTTCCGTTGACTATAATACGGACTTCTACTTTCCTGACGTGATCGTCGGAAATTTTGATAGCGTTCACTATTCTTCCGATCTGCCATTGGGTGCGGCATATACTTTTGTCCTTTAGTAGAACTAAGTCTCCGTTCCTGAGATCACGTTGACTGTCAGTCCATTTCTGTCTTTGTTGGAGTTGTGGAAGAGATTCTTTTCTCCATCTGGACCAGAACATGCTGGCTAACGCTTGTACCCGTTTCCATTCGTTACGGTACAAATCCTTCCTGTCGGTTGTTTCAGGAATGAATTTATGTTGGGTCTTCTGGGTCAACAGCATAGCTGGAGTCAATATCAACGGTGATTCAGGATCAGTTGACACAGGTACAAGCAGTCTTGAGTTAACAATGGCGCAAACTTCGGCCATGAACGTGTTTAGCACGTCATGAGTTAAAGTATCTCCAGTAGAACCAAGGAGCATTGAATCTAATATCCTCCTGACCATTCCAATCATGCGTTCCCAAACTCCGCCCATGTGGGACGAATGTGGAGGATTGAAAATCCAGGCTGCCCTGGAATCGGAGAGATAACGTTTGATTGGCCTGTCTTCCACGTTAATCGGGATCACTTTTAAATCGTCTACTGCTCCGATGAAGTTGGTTCCACGGTCTGACCGGAATATCTTAGCTTCTCCTCTTATTGCTGTGAATCGTTTGACCGCATTGATGAATGCTGAGGAGCTCATTTCTTCGACAAGTTCAATATGAACAGCCCTTGTCACTAAACAAGTAAATAGAATGGCCCAACGTTTGGAGTTGGCATATCCACCACGGGTTCTGCGTGAGATTATGGTCCACGGCCCAAAGGCGTCTATTCCTACATTTGTGAAAGAAGGTGCTGGATTGAGACGATCTTCTGGTAAGTCGGACATAATCTGACATTCTTCTTTACCTCTAAGTTTACGGAAGGTAACACAATTGCGAATGAATGAGGATATTAACCGTTTAATTCCGGTTATCCAAAAACCTGCAGAACGAATCGCACCATCTGTAAAGTGACGACCTTGATGCTTGATCTTCTCATGGTGGTGTCTCACCAAAAGAGTGGCGATGTAATGACGTCCAGGTATGATTAAAGGCATCTTTTCTTGAAGATACGTCCGCCAACTCGTAAAAGTCCCTTTTCATCCAAAAACGGATTGAGATTGGCAATTGTGCTTCGTCTGCCAACAGGTGTTTTGTGACGAAGACAATCAATTTCTTCCTGATAAACTTCAGTTTGTGCTGATTTTAAGACAAAGTCTTCCGCATCTTGAAGTACAGTGTCGATAGGTTTAATTCTTGATTTTCCGTTTAAACGTGAACGAGACGAACGTTTCAAAAATGCAATACCACGTATAAGAGCTTTCCAGGTCGAGAAATGCTGAAATCTTTCAGTTCCTATGTTGATGCAATCTAGTGTTGTGAGTGTTTTTGCAACCGAGATATCCGGACGAACATCTGGACGAATCTCCCCATCGCTGTCTGTGTCAACAAGTTGATATTTCCCTTCAGGGTTTTTACTCGATTCACAAGTGAGATGTTTAGGTCCCAATAACCACTCACTGTTGTGAATTTCGCTAGCAGGTAGTGATCTTGTAGCTGAGTCAGCCGGATTATGATCCGTGTTTACATAATTCCATTGTTCTGGAAGACTAAATTTTCTGATTCTTTCAACTCTATTTCCAACGTAGATATAGAATCTTCTTGTGTCGTTCGGGATGTAGCCTAGAACTACTTTGCTATCTGTATAATATTTAATAGAGTTAATTGGCAGATCTAGCTGTTCTAAAGCACACTGTGCGATTTCTACGGCCAGTACAGCGGCACAAAGTTCCAGACGCTGAATTGTATGTCCGTTTGTAGGAGCAACTTTTGCTTTCCCTAGGACGAAACCAAGATCAGGATTGCCATCTTTATCCAATGTACGGAGATAGGCAACCGCTGCTATTGCCTTTTCTGACGCATCTGCGTACACATGAAGTTCATTCGTGACAGTTTGGCTGAGGCAAGACACGTATGTACGTGGTATACGTAGAGTTTCTAACACTTTCAATGCATCTCGCCAAGATTCCCATTCAGATGAGATGTCATCTGGGACAGGGTTGTCCCAATCGAACGTGTGCTTGACGTCAGTTTTGGTAAAATTAGCTGTCCTTGGATAATTACTGGAGCCAAGAATCCCAGAGGATCGTATATACTATTAACTGTTGATAGCATACCCCGTCGAGTGACGGGCTTATTGTCTGGTGACAACTGGAAAAGGAACCTGTCTGTATTGAGGTTCCATATCAAGCCTAGACTACGCTGGAGTGGTTTGGTATTAGCTTCTAGATCTAAATATTTCAGGTTCGTGGCTAGATCGCTAGATGGAAAAGCTGACATCACTTCAAAACTGTTTGATGCAAACTTATGAAGGCGGAGATTTCCGTATTTTTTCAAGGCCTCTTGTGTATCTTTCATGACTTTGATAGCTTCTTCTGCTGTCGGACATGACGTTAATCCGTCGTCCACGTAAAAATCATTTGTCACAAAATTTGTTACGTGTTGGCCGTACTCCGACTCTGCAGCTTGTGCTGTTTTGCGGAGCCACAATGTTGCAACAGCAGGGGGATGGACTGTTACCGAAAACATGAACTCTCATTCAGTATTCTATTAATTCCTTCTCGAAATCATTGTCTTTGTACCATAGAAATCTCAGGTAATTTCTGTGATCTTCTCTCACTATGAAACAGTGAAACATGTGTTGAACGTCAGCAGTAACAGGAATCATTTCTCTCCTGAAGCGTACGAGGACTCCCAGTAAACTGTTGGATAAGTCTGGGACAGTTAACAAAACGTTGTTAAGAGAAACTCCGTTAAACTTTGCGGAGGAATCAAACACACCTCTGATTTGTTCAGGCTTCTTAGGATGATACACGCCAAATAACGGCAAATACCAACGTTCCTCATTCTCTTGTGATGGTGGAGCAACTTCCGCGTGGTTGTTGTCCAGTATCTTACCCATGAATGCCAGGAAATGTTCCCTTTTGACGCGTTCTCCTTCAAACTACTTTCGAGAAATTCAGCTCGTCGTTGAGCTTGTTGTTTGTTGTTTGGCAGCCGTTGACGTGGTGTCCGAAAAGGTAACGGAGATACCGAACTTCCTGTAGTCTTTTGTGAACTGATCGTTCATTTGCTTCAGAAATATTTTGTCTTCGTACGACATTCCTGGTTTGTCGTCGTCTTTAGTTTTGGTAAAAATATCATATTCGGGTATGTCTACTGCTTTGTTCATAGTGTTCAAACTTGCGGGATTTGATTCCCATACACCAAATTTATTTTCACAAGGCGTTAGTGTTGTAGGTTGTCCAGTCGGTAGGATAAACGTCTTCTTCACTGATAAGTCTGGTGGACCACGCCACCACTCTGTAGCACCGTTCCTGCTACAACTAGAAACACTGTTTCTTGCTGTTTCCGAACAGAAGACAACACCGTTATTTGAAAGTCATAATCTTCTATCGACTGTTCAACAACCATGAGTGTTCATGACACAGATCATCCCGAGGACGCCTTGTCGGGAGTTCCGGACACAAGAGTGCGGACCCTTACAATGGTTGGGAGTAGAATCGACAAAACAAGCCGAAAGCATCAGAAGATCTAATGCAGATAACTTAAACATGCAGGGCGGTCGTGTGATTTACGAGGAGGTTCAATTGTTGGGAGTCTGATACTTTCGCTTCATCAATGACAGATTTGAAGCTATTCTTCCAGACATAGTAGGACTCAGCACGATCGTTAAACTTAGTAAGACCAGAAAGCAGTATTTCCTTATGGAGAAGGAATCTGGTTATTTCTGAAGTTTGAATTACAGTCGCCGCATCATTTACACTTTCTGTTATCAAGTTGGGTGTTGAAACTTCGTACGGCGGACGTTGATGTGAAGGTACACAGTCTGGTGCATTTTCGCTTAGCTGAAATGTAACTGGTTGAGTCTTTGAAGCAAGGTGTCTAGTCGAAAATGGTGTTGATGTGACTTCCGGTGGCCCATATACTACTGACGGAGTATTTGTAACCATGGGATGTGGATTGATTACACGGGTATTCCAGCCAATAATATTATCCATGTGGACGTCAAAATGAGCATTGTCGTGATTGGCAATAGCATTCTGGTTTGTTAAACTCAAGGATTGCTCTTCGACATAGTCTTGAACTCGTTGAAATGGGTCTGCTTCTTCTTCAGGAAGCTGGCTTCTTTGGTCTTGACTAGCAGCTCCAGTCTGGCTTCCATCCTCTTCCAGGATTCGCGCTTCCGTTTGCGCTACAGCAGCTACTCTACGACTTTCTAGTAATTTTAAGTCGGCCGTTATCTCGGCTTTCTTAAGCTCCATCTCGGCTTTCCTGCGAGCTGCAGTTGCTTCCATTTGAGCCTCTTGTTTTAAAAGAGCAGCCTGTTTTTCTGCGAAGGCGACACTTGCTTTTAATGCTTCCGCTTTTGCTCTTTTCCTTTTGACTAGGCTGGAGGTATCTGATCGTCTTGACATCCCGTCTTGAAATAAGTATTTGCTACTCCAGGATGAGGATTTATCACTCGGTGCATTTGATATTGTTTTCCTAGGCGTTATCGCCTCGCTGGCTTCCTGTATTGTATGCAGAGCAGCATCAATAGTCCGTTGACGGACGTTTGACAATGTGGAGCAAGTCTCCATATCTCGTTGACTATTTTCACTTCTGTTTGTTTTCAAGAAATCTTTATAAGCATTAAGCTGCTTTTGATATCTTATGTGCCTTTTTCTGTAAGGGTCCGCACTCTTGTGTCCGGAACTCCCGACAAGGCGTCCTCGGGATGATCTGTGTCATGAACACTCATGGTTGTTGAACAGTCGATAGAAGATTATGACTTTCAAATAACGGTGTTGTCTTCTGTTCGGAAACAGCAAGAAACAGTGTTTCTAGTTGTAGCAGGAACGGTGCTACAGAGTGGTGGCGTGGTCCACCAGACTTATCAGTGAAGAAGACGTTTATCCTACCGACTGGACAACCTACAACACTAACGCCTTGTGAAAATAAATTTGGTGTATGGGAATCAAATCCCGCAAGTTTGAACACTATGAACAAAGCAGTAGACATACCCGAATATGATATTTTTACCAAAACTAAAGACGACGACAAACCAGGAATGTCGTACGAAGACAAAATATTTCTGAAGCAAATGAACGATCAGTTCACAAAAGACTACAGGAAGTTCGGTATCTCCGTTACCTTTTCGGACACCACGTCAACGGCTGCCAAACAACAAACAACAAGCTCAACGACGAGCTGAATTTCTCGAAAGTAGTTTGAAGAAGAACGCGTCAAAAGGGAACATTTCCTGGCATTCATGGGTAAGATACTGGACAACAACCACGCGGAAGTTGCCCCACCATTACAAGAGAATGAGGAACGTTGGTATTTGCCGTTATTTGGCGTGTATCATCCTAAGAAGCCTGAACAAATCAGAGGTGTGTTTGATTCCTCCGCAAAGTTTAACGGAGTTTCTCTTAACAACGTTTTGTTAACTGTCCCAGACTTATCCAACAGTTTACTGGGAGTCCTCGTACGCTTCAGGAGAGAAATGATTCCTGTCACTGCTGACGTTCAACACATGTTTCACTGTTTCATAGTGAGAGAAGATCACCGAAATTACCTGAGATTTCTATGGTACAAAGACAATGATTTCGAGAAGGAATTAATAGAATACTGAATGAGAGTTCATGTTTTCGGTAACAGTCCATCCCCCTGCTGTTGCAACATTGTGGCTCCGCAAAACAGCACAAGCTGCAGAGTCGGAGTACGGCCAACACGTAACAAATTTTGTGACAAATGATTTTTACGTGGACGACGGATTAACGTCATGTCCGACAGCAGAAGAAGCTATCAAAGTCATGAAAGATACACAAGAGGCCTTGAAAAAATACGGAAATCTCCGCCTTCATAAGTTTGCATCAAACAGTTTTGAAGTGATGTCAGCTTTTCCATCTAGCGATCTAGCCACGAACCTGAAATATTTAGATCTAGAAGCTAATACCAAACCACTCCAGCGTAGTCTAGGCTTGATATGGGACCTCAATACAGACAGGTTCCTTTTCCAGTTGTCACCAGACAATAAGCCCGTCACTCGACGGGGTATGCTATCAACAGTTAATAGTATATACGATCCTCTGGGATTCTTGGCTCCAGTAATTATCCAAGGACAGCTAATTTTACGAAAACTGACGTCAAGCACACGTTCGATTGGGACGACCCTGTCCCAGATGACATCTCATCTGAATGGGAATCTTGGCGAGATGCATTGAAAGTGTTAGAAACTCTACGTATACCACGTACATACGTGTCTTGCCTCAGCCAAACTGTCACGAATGAACTTCATGTGTACGCAGATGCGTCAGAAAAGGCAATAGCAGCGGTTGCCTATCTCCGTACATTGGATAAAGATGGCAATCCTGATCTTGGTTTCGTCCTAGGGAAAGCAAAAGTTGCTCCTACAAACGGACATACAATTCAGCGTCTGGAACTTTGTGCCGCTGTACTGGCCGTAGAAATCGCACAGTGTGCTTTAGAACAGCTAGATCTGCCAATTAACTCTATTAAATATTATAGATAGCAAAGTAGTTCTAGGCTACATCCCGAACGACACAAGAAGATTCTATATCTACGTTGGAAATAGAGTTGAAAGAATCAGAAAATTTAGTCTTCCAGAACAATGGAATTATGTAAACACGATCATAATCCGGCTGACTCAGCTACAAGATCACTACCTGCTAGCGAAATTCACAACAGTGAGTGGTTATTGGGACCTAAACATCTCACTTGTGAATTGAGTAAAAACCCTGAAGGGAAATATCAACTTGTTGACCCAGACAGCGATGGGGAGATTCGTCCAGATGTTCGTCCGGATATCTCGGTTGCAAAAACACTCACAACACTAGATTGCATCAACATAGGAACTGAAAGATTTCAGCATTTCTCGACCTGGAAAGCTCTTATACGTGGTATTGCATTTTTGAAACGTTCGTCTCGTTCACGTTTAAACGGAAAATCAAGAATTAAACCTATCGACACTGTACTTCAAGATGCGGAAGACTTTGTCTTAAAATCAGCACAAACTGAAGTTTATCAGGAAGAAATTGATTGTCTTCGTCACAAAACACCTGTTGGCAGACGAAGCACAATTGCCAATCTCAATCCGTTTTTGGATGAAAAGGGACTTTTACGAGTTGGCGGACGTATCTTCAAGAAAAGATGCCTTTAATCATACCTGGACGTCATTACATCGCCACTCTTTTGGTGAGACACCACCATGAGAAGATCAAGCATCAAGGTCGTCACTTTACAGATGGTGCGATTCGTTCTGCAGGTTTTTGGATAACCGGAATTAAACGGTTAATATCCTCATTCATTCGCAATTGTGTTACCTGCCGTAAACTTAGAGGTAAAGAAGAATGTCAGATTATGTCCGACTTACCAGAAGATCGTCTCAATCCAGCACCTTCTTTCACAAATGTAGGAATAGACGCCTTTGGGCCGTGGTCCATAATCTCACGCAGAACCCGTGGTGGATATGCCAACTCCAAACGTTGGGCCATTATATTTACTTGTTTAGTGACAAGGGCTGTTCATATTGAACTTGTCGAAGAAATGAGCTCCTCAGCATTCATCAATGCGGTCAAACGATTCACAGCAATAAGAGGAGAAGCTAAGATATTCCGGTCAGACCGTGGAACCAACTTCATCGGAGCAGTAGACGATTTAAAAGTGATCCCGATTAACGTGGAAGACAGGCCAATCAAACGTTATCTCTCCGATTCCAGGGCAGCCTGGATTTTCAATCCTCCACATTCGTGCCACATGGGCGGAGTTTGGGAACGCATGATTGGAATGGTCAGGAGGATATTAGATTCAATGCTCCTTGGTTCTACTGGAGATACTTTAACTCATGACGTGCTAAACACGTTCATGGCCGAAGTTTGCGCCATTGTTAACTCAAGACCGCTTGTACCTGTGTCAACTGATCCTGAATCACCGTTGATATTGACTCCAGCTATGCTGTTGACCCAGAAGACCCAACATAAATTCATTCCTGAAACAACCGACAGGAAGGATTTGTACCGTAACGAATGGAAACGGGTACAAGCGTTAGCCAGCATGTTCTGGTCCAGATGGAGAAAAGAATCTCTTCCACAACTCCAACAAAGACAGAAATGGACTGACAGTCAACGTGATCTCAGGAACGGAGACTTAGTTCTACTAAAGGACAAAAGTATATGCCGCACCCAATGGCAGATCGGAAGAATAGTGAACGCTATCAAAAGTTCCGACGATCACGTCAGGAAAGTAGAAGTCCGTATTATAGTCAACGGAAAACCAACAGTATACACTCGGCCAATATCTGAGTTGATTCTTCTTGTGGAAGAAGTTTTTGTATAATTTATCATATTATTCGTTATTGTTTATTTTAAGCATAGTGATGTCAAGTAGATATCAGACGGGGGGTGTACTCAATCGTAACTACTCGGCCATTCTCGCTACCCTGCAAATAACCTCGTACGTACATAGTAGAAATTCTTCTTAAATTGTTTGCCGGAAGTTAAGTTAAGTTAAGCCGCACAAAAATACAGTCCACGAAAATCCATTAAGGAAGACATACTAAGTAAAATCTAATCATGCAAAACTAATTAAAACTTTAATTGAAATATAGAAAATTGCTTAAAATATAACTTTATCAAACTTTCATGTAAATGACATGTGAAAAGTAGTGCGATTTATACGCCTAATGCATACGAGGTTATTTGCAGGGTAGCGAGAATGGCCGAGTGGTTACGATTGGGGGTGTACTGTCACATTTTATCGATAAATTAGTGAGTTCCGAATATATGTTTGTAACCTCAGTATCAAGGTTGTTTCCCCCGATACATCAGAACCCCATATACGAAAAATATACGTTTTCACGTCTACGCGAAATACTACCTAGGATTCAGAGGGGCATACTACAGCGTGAGTAGAAATTTCAACAATATATAGACAATATTGAATTATCAAACACGTTTATTAACTTTACACTATAATTCCTATGTAAATATGAGGAAATACATTGGTTGAGTTTCAACATGCAGTTTGTCAACATTTACGTCCGTGCTGATTCATCTATCATAGAAACCGATAATATTTGACATTTTAAGCATATTCTACAGTATATTGTGATATCAAATCATCATTATTTTCCCGTTTGTAACCGGAACTGTGTTGTGCAATATTATTTCCGGACGTACACCGGAAATTGCTGAGCAACGTACACCGAAACTTGCGTTTTAGTCTTTATGTGACTTTATGCTATTTATTTTTATCCACAGTAACTTTCAGAAAGTCTATTGTATCTGTATAAATCGTCTGTAAGGCAGAGACCAGGCATTATTTCTAAAATGATGGAATGGATGAGAAGTGAAGCAACACGACTACAAGTCCTTAAGGAGGGTTTATATGGTGGCATTATTCTCGACGAACTGTCTATTCAAGAGGATCTCCAGATTATCAATCAAGGTAAAGAAAGTACATTATCTGGCTTAATTGATTGTGAGCCTGAGGTGATGCTGATGCACAATCTTACCCAAAATAAATGTGAAAATAGACTAGCTAACCATGTCATGCAGTATATGTTTCATGGACTAACAGGCTTTCGTTGGCCATTTTGTAACTACCCTAATGCTCGGGCTGCACCAGCTGATATATTTATATCTACATGGAAGTGCATTGATGCTCTTTATGAGTGGGGCTTCATGCCGATGTATTGCTGTATGGATGGATCAAGTAATAACAGGGCTTTTCTGAAAATGCATTTCCCAGAAAATGATCCTTTGTCTACCAAAAATCCCAGTAGAAAAAACTGATCTTTATTATGGATCCTTGCCATTTAATAAAAAAAACTTAGAAATAGTGTGCTAAGTAGTGGTATAACAGACCACCACCAGCGTCTTTTGACAATTGATGAGAGGACAATTCAGTGGAAAATGTGGATTGATGCATATCTGTGGGACCAAGATAATCATTCTTTTAAGATACACCATAAGAAATGCAACGCAAGTGGAAATCGTGCCGAGCCATATGCAGCTAAAAGACCAAAACAAAAATCTTAGAATTTAATTATAGCTTACATGCATACAGACTAGAGTTATTACTTTTATAAATATCCAAGTGAAAGTGCTAGTCTGAATAAGAATCAGGCAAGGTTAACAAAAAATCCCCGTGAACCACCGACCATGGGCAAGCAACTGGTAAACTTTATCACTTGCGGCTGCGAGTTGAGTGCACCCTTTTTTGTAATTTACAAAGCCGGGCGCGAACCCATGCCGTATTGGTGATAGGCTTGTATGAGTTGTTAGATCCAACGACCTAACTCACTGAGCCACCCGGGCCCCCATCAGTACAACTACTCATAAACTGTTTGGTGAAATTTATGAAGCATTACACATAGAAAGTATAAAATATTAGTTTAGATGTGCATGAAGCAATATCAATTCCATTTCCAAGGGGAGATCTATGAATTATCTTACCTTACGGGAAATCTTTGTCCGTCCACATCGTGACAACCTCCTGCAGGAGTAGACTCTTTAATGTGTTTTCTTTGTCTTGTTGTGTGTGTTGCGTGTCCTCCACCTGTTTCATCACCAGAATATTGTGTTGGGTTTTTGCCTGCTTTTACCCCTTTAAGCCAGGATTCTGTTCAGCAGATGATGTCTGGCTTGATGTGGTTTACTGTGGCTGCGAATTCTGAGGTCTTGTCATTTATGCTTCTACAGTTTAATGTCATGATTCTCAGGTTCCTTTTGGTTGGTATGTTGAATACATTACTGCTGTTGTTTCTGCTCTTACTTTTGTTGTATTTTGATGTATCCATGCTTGCTGAGTTATTTCTTTTTGGACTGCTGGCCTTTAGCGGACTGAAAGTGTTTGATGTGATCGATTCAAACGTGATGTTATGTGTAAGAGGCTCATAATCATTTGATGTATTTAGTTCATAGCTGTGAAATGTGAACGTTGAAACATTTTTGCTTTCACACTTGCAACATAGCCATTGCACATTTGGTCTTTGAAGAAGATTGTAGTCTGCTGAACATAGTTCTATACATGACCCTATGGTGCGATATACTGCAGTCGTCTCAACATACGCCCTCACAATTCCATGTGACCGGATGTTCACACAGTCCACATGAATATATACTATGTTGTTTTGTTCTTGGCCCTGGATTTAGTTGAATATCTCATGATAGTATGAGTATGAGTAATAGCGTCGAGTGGTTTTTGCTTGCCTTGTAACATCATAGGTCTACGTCCTGCTGATGTCCATTTGTTGTGTAGTAGACTTGTTAGTAGGTGACGGTGGTCACATGGTTTGTCGCTGGTAATGGGTGACCCTATGTAGTAAAGTATAGTAAATGGCATGCTGTTATTGCTGTTAAGATTTTCATGATGATGGTTTTGCGTTGTGGATTCAAGCTGCTGGTTTGTTGACGTTAACTGTAGATGGTTTAAGCTTAGCTCGGAAGAGCCCGTGCTGACCGAAATATCGACAGTTACTGGTGTAAACAATTTAGTTGTGCTTAATCTACGACGATGGTTTGGCTTTGTGGATTCAAGCTGCTGGTTTGTTGACGTTCACTGTAGATGGTTTCAGTTTAGCTCGGAAGAGCCCGAGCTGACTGAAATATCGACAGTTACTGGTGTAAACAATTTAGTTGTGCTTGGTCTACGACGATGTTTTGGCTTTGTGGATTCAAGCTGCTGGTTTGTTGACGTTCAATGTAGATGGTTTATGTTTAGCTCGGAAGAGCCTGTGCTGACTGAAATATCGACAGTTACTGGTGTAAGCAATTTAGTTGTGCTTGGTCTACGACGATGGATTGGCTTTGTGGATTCAAGCTGCTGGTTTGTTGACGTTCACTGCAGATGGTTTAAGCTTAGCTCGGAAAAGCACGTGCTGACTGAAATATCGACAGTTACTGGTGCGAACAATTTAGTTGTGCTTGGTCTACGACGATGGTTTGGCTTTGTGGAATCAAGCTGCTGGTTTGTTGACGTTCACTGTGGATGGTTTCAGATTAGCTCGGAAGAGCCAGTACTGACTGAAATATCGACAGTTACGGGTGTAAACAATTTAGTTGTGCTTAGTCTACGACGATGGTTTGGCTTTGTGGATTCAAGCTGCTGGTTTGTTGACGTTCACTGTAGATGGTTTAAGCTTAGCTCGGAAGAGCCCGTGCTGACTGAAATATCGACAGTTACTGGTGTAAACGATTTAGCTGTGCTTAGTCTACGACGATGGTTTGGCTTTTTGGATTCAAGCTGCTGGTTTGTTGACGTTGAATGTAGATGGCTTAAGCTTAGCTCGGAAGAGCCCGTGCTGACTGAAATATCGACAGTTACTGGTGCGAACAATTTAGTTGTGCTTGGTCTACGATGGTTTGGCTTTGTGGATTCAAGCTGCTGGTTTGTTGACGTTCACTGTAGATGGTTTAAGCTTAGCTCGGAAGAGCCCGTGCTGACTGAATTATCGACAGTTACTGGTGCGAACAATTTAGTTGTGCTTGGTCTACGACGATGGTTTGGCTTTGTGGATTCAAGCTGCTGGTGTGTTGACGTTCACTCTAGATATTTTCAGTTTAGCTCGGAAGAGCCCGTGCTGACTGAAATATCGACAATTACTGGTGTAAGCAATTTAGTTGTGCTTGGTCTACGACGATAGTTTGGCTTTGTGGATTAAAGCTGCTGGTTTGTTGACGTTCACTGTAGATGGTTTCAGATTAGCTCGGAAGAGCCCGTGCTGACTGAAATATCGACAGTTACTGGTGTAAACAATTTAGTTGTGCTTAGTCTACGACGATGGTTTGGCTTTGTGGATTCAAGCTGCTGGTTTGTTGACGTTCACTGTAGATGGTTTAAGCTTAGCTCGGAAGAGCCCGTGCTGACTGAAATATCGACAGTTACTGGTGTAAACAATTTAGTTGTGCTTAGTCTACGACGATGGTTTGGCTTTGTGTATTCAAGCTGCTGATTTGTTGACGTTCACTGTTTTGATGGTTTAAACTTAGCTCGGAAGAGCACGTGCTGACCGAAATATCGACCGTTACTGGTGCGAACAATTTAGTTGTGCTTGGTCTACGACGATGGTTTTTCTTTGTGGATTCAAGCTGCTGGTTTGTTGACGTTCACTGTAGATGGTTTCAGATTAGCTCGGAAGAGCCCTTGCTGACTGAAATATCGACAGTTACTGGTGTAAACAATTTAGTTGTGCTTAGTCTACGACGATGGTTTGGCTTTGTGGATTCAAGCTGCTGGTGTGTTGACGTTCACTGTAGATGGTTTAAGCTTAGCTCGGAAGAGCCCTTGCTGATTGAAATATCGACAGTTACTGGTGCGAACAATTTAGTTGTGATTGGTCTACGACGATGGTTTGGCTTTGTGGATTCAAGCTGCTGGTGTGTTGACGTTCACTGTAGATATTTTCAGTTTAGCTCGGAAGAGCACGTGCTGACTGAAATATCGACAGTTACTGGTGCGAACAATTTAGTTGTGCTTGGTCTACGACGATGGCTTGGCTTTGTGGATTAAAGCTGCTGGTTTGTTGACGTTCACTGTAGATGGTTTCAGATTAGCTCGGAAGAGCCCGTGCTGACTGAAATATCGACAGTTACTGGTGTAAACAATTTAGTTGTGCTTGGTCTACGACGATGGTTTGGCTTTGTGGATTCAAGCTGCTGGTTTGTTGACGTTCACTGTAGATGGATTAATCTTAGCTCGGAAGAGCCCGTGCTGACTGAAATATCGACAGTTACTGGTGCGAACAATTTAGTTGTGCTTGGTCTACGACGATGGTTTGGCTTTGTGGATTCAAGCTGCTGGTTTGTTGACGTTCACTGTAGATATTTTCAGTTTAGCTCGGAAGAGCCCGTGCTGACTGAAATATCGACAGTTACTGGTGTAAACAATTTAGTTGTGCTTGGTCTACGACGATGGTTTGGCTTTGTGGATTCAAGCTGCTGGTATGTTGACGTTCACTGTAGATGGTTTCAGTTTAGCTCGGAAGAGCCCGTGCTGACTGAAATATTGACAGTTACTGGTGCGAACAATTTAATTGTGCTTGGTCTACGATTTTTTCCAGCCAGGTCTTCGCCAGTAGGTTATCTGGATGTACTCCATCTGTATACAAATTGAAGTTGTATTGTGTTCTTGTTGCAGGTGTTATATGGTCCCCCTTTTTATACTTGGATTTTATCTGTAGGTCGTTTGAAAACTTATGTGAATGGCTATTTATTCCATCATTTAGTTCCTTCACTTTTGTCTTTAATCTGATGACTTGATCTGCTAGCGTGGAATCTTGGTCTTTAAATTCGTCAGGTGATTTATGTTTGCAGTGACAATTCCAGTGGTATATGGAGTAGACTGGAGTTTCAAGTATGGTTACTTTACAGTTCTCATATTGTTGGACTAAATTGATGATTTTGTTGTAGTAATATGATAGAAAGATAAGTTTTTCGTCACTGTAAGTTTTTGTTTGCAACATCTCTGTTTAAGTTCAATTCAAAGTCCTTTACCCGGGTTCAGACATTTTTCTGACTTGAAGAAATGAAGTTTTCAGTTGATGAAATAGATGAAGTTTTTGTTGTATGAAGAGCCATAGCCATGTTTTCAGTATCAGTGTTAATTGTTACTATAGATGATAAAATTACTTTATGTCTAAAAACCTAGGTTACTCTCATGAAAATATAAGTCTAAAGTCTAAAAAAAATACTTCGATAAGAGTCTCAATATAGTGCTATGCGGATTAAAACAACACTAAAAGGAGAAAACGCTTCTATGGTTATCCAGACACTTAAGGCGGAACATGCAAGTTTTATTCAGCACCGGATAGAATTGACAGTAGTGCGTTGTGGATGTCCCCACAGTTGACTACTGCCAATCTTCCCAACAGTCTCTCAGCATTTGCATAAATAGCTTTTTAAGCCACACCTTTGAAAGATTTGTGTCCGGATGAAGCCTGTCTTTCATTAAATTGTAGTTATATTGGTCTCTAAGTGTCTGTTTAGTTTTGGAGTTTTTCCAATGGGGTCGGCTCAAATCAACAGAAAAACATGGAGATATTGAGTTTAGACTGTTGCTTAGTTCCCTTGTTATTGTGTTCAGTTGCTGTATTTGTTCTAATAAAATAATGTCTTGATGTTTAAACTTTGTATCAGATTTTCCTTTGGCTTTGTTGTATTCATTGAATTATCAAAAAATAGGTTATCATTTTGACTGTCAACCGGTACATGGAAAGCTCAAATACGGCGCCACGGATGCATTGGATAATGTGATGATAACAAACCAATGGTACTAATTATTCAGATTTTTCATATAGGAAAAAGTATACTGTATATGAGTTACCACAAATTTGTAAACAGAGTTACCTCCCAACAAGACAAGGTGTTTTACTTTGGCAACAATGAACCAAATATTACAATTTTACAATTTGTTTCTCCCCGCAAACAAAGTTTGGGGGGGACATGTATATAGAAATCACCCTGTCCGTCTGTCCCTCCGTCCGTCTGTCTATGTACCTTGTAAGCGCAACTGCTACTAAAGTGCTTATTGAATTTTTATGAAACTTTACACAGTTGTAGTACACAACCTGCAGGTGTGCATGAAGGAATATGGTTGCTGTCCAAAATTTAAAAGGGGAGATAATTCAACTTATACTTTCACGAAAAGGGGGGGCATGTACCTTGTAAGCGTAACTGCTACTAAACTGCTTATTGAATTTTTATGAAACTTTACACAGTTGTAGTACACAACCTGCAGATTTGCATGAAGGAATATGGTTGCTGTCCAAAATTTAAAAGGGGAGATAATTCAACTTATACTTTCACGAAAAAGGGGAGGGCATGTACCTTGTAAGCGCAACTCCTATTAAACTGCTTATTGAATTTTTATGAAACTTTACACAATTGTAGTACACAACCTGCAGATGTGCATGAAGGAATACCGTTGCTGTCTAAAATTTAGAAGGGGAGATAATTCAACTTATACTTTCACGAAAAGCGGGGGGTATCACTCAGTGAGGTCACTCACAGTTATAGTTAAAATATCTCCTTGCAAAAAATTGAGATGATGTATGTGAATTGTGATATAATTTCATATTTTGATTTATTTTTACAAAGGTTATATATATTTTTTTAAATAAAAACAGATTTTAATCCTATGAATCTATTACAGAATACCTTCTGCAAAGAAAGATAATTTGTATATGGGAAGTAACTCTGTTTTTGAAAAGATTAATGCCCTGAATGCAGGTTCCCCCCAAAATAAAACTAAACATACCACAAAAATAAAT
Source organism: Bathymodiolus brooksi (assembly GCA_963680875.1). Lineage (NCBI taxonomy): Eukaryota > Metazoa > Mollusca > Bivalvia > Mytilida > Modiolidae > Bathymodiolus > Bathymodiolus brooksi. The sequence goes on along the minus strand of OY804588.1, from coordinate 82,946,801 downwards.
GTATATAGGCACTAGGCGCAACACTTCTCACAGTACCAGTCAGAATCTCCTAACGCTTCAAAACTCGTCTCGTCCATGTTTTGGCAAAACCGATCATACCACTTATCACATAAGTCACACTGAATCCAATTCTCATTCTCATAATATAGGCGGTCACAATTCGCACATTTAGTATCATCCTTTTCTTCCTCTACAGCCACTTTTGTTTTTCTAGTTTTTTTCATTGTAAACTTTGATTTTGCTTTCCTTTTTACACTTTTTTTCATTGTTGGTTGTTTTGATTCGACAATTACATGTTCCTGTTGTTCTGGTTGAGCTGAGTCTGAAAGAACACTTATATCAGGCATTGACTGAAATTTTGGAATCTCCTCAGCTAGACTATCACATAATTGGTTCTTATCATTTTTCATAGATAGGTTCAAATTATAAGTTTTACTAAGTAATACAATTTCCTTCTTTGTGAAAGATTTTAAAATTGATTCTCCTGCATCAAAAATTAATGATTGTAATTTCAAATGAGAACTTTTCTTGTCAACAGAATTATCTTTTATAGTATATGACATGGACAATTGGGTCATTCTAGCATCTTTTGGGACTTCAATCACCCGCTTTCGTAGACTTTCAGACTTTTGCTTTTTGAGAGTGCGAAGCATGTCTTTTCTAAACTGGTCATTAGAAATACGACAAAATCGCCAAATTAGATCAGAAAATAGTTCTTTGATACTTAGATCAGCTAATTCTTTGTCTACTCTTAGATAGGTCACATCTAAATCAAAGTGTGTAAGCAAACTTTGAAATCTTTTATAAAGATCTTCACAGTTCAAAAGTTCATCAAAAACTAAATTTAAAATGTTTGATCCATGAATATGAAAAGAACTTTCAGTTTGAATCCTACATCTGACTCTGTCCGTTTCATGAAAAATTCTAAAAAATCATCTTTAATGTTGATCAAACTCTGCGAAATATTTTGTTTTCTGTGTGTTTAATGTAATGTTTCTTGGTATTGACTACACTGTAACAGTTTTCATAAGTGGTGGTAAAATGATCTAAGATTGTCACCTTCAGACAAGAGTCCATTGTTTGTCTTTAAAAAGATTGTTTCTACATAATGTAATGAAATGAAACTTGGATTTAGCAATGCAACAACCACATATGTACCTAAGTTTCCCTAAGCCTGCAGAATCTGATGTAAAAGAGTTTACTTTTTCACTTGAACCTTTTAATTGAGAAGCTTTTCTTTCTAGAATAACATGTGAAACATAGTCAAATACTCTGCTGAAATACATAAATTCATTTGACTCTTCTTTTTTCCCAATACGGTTTTCAATCATAAGACTATATTCTTGTGAGTTGGAAAGTTTAAATAACTCTGTATAAAAGTTGGTCCATTTCTTAGAATCAATTTCACCTTGATTACAGTCACAGTTTCTCTCAAAAATGTTAGAAATTTTATCAAAAAGGTGTTTCAAAAAGACATTTGTCCGTTTTTCATTTTTTTCTATCAGCATGTTTACACCAGCACTAATTGTTTTTTGTTCCTGTGTAATGGTAACTTCTGGCAAACATGATTTTAGATTGCTTGCATTTATGGGACAATCTGTAACATCAATTAATATTTCTTCAGATTCAATAACATGTTCAGAGGAATCAGTTGTGTCAGTAATGTTAGCATCAATTTGCTGTAAATCTTTTAGATCAAAGTCTGACATTTCAGCTTCAGATGCTGTATCTTCAAAATTATCAAATAAATCTGATTCTAAAGAAATAGATATCTTGCAACACTCTAATACGTCTAAGTTTTCAGTGAAAGGTATTGTAGGTTCCATATAGAATTCAGAAACTGCTTTTACAGGTTTTATAACACAGTTGTCTTTAAAATTTACAAGTCTAAGTCCTTTCTTTTTTCTTGCACGGCCAATTGCAACCCCTAACATTCCTGCTTTAAAAATCCCTTCACAGTGTACCTCAACTCTATCTAAATGTAATCCTTGAGATTTGTGAATAGTAATGCCAAAAGATAGTACACGTGGAATTTGTAGTCGACTTGCCACAACACGATCATTTACACAACTATATACAGAGAACAATCCTTTTTTGACATCTGTAACAATATTTTCAAATTTCACAGTTACAGCATTTTCCTTTAATTCCAACACTGTTCTTTGCATGCCATTTACCAGACTTTTATTTAAATTTTTAACAAGCATAACTGGACAACTTTTCTTCAAACATAATGTTTTTGGTACCTGCATTTTTCCCAAGAGTTTCATATCTCCTTCATCAATGGCATCATACATTTTTATAACACCCTCTAAATCAATAAATCTTGACGCGTTATAAACTTCTTTTTCAAAGTTAGTCGCAAAGATTCTAGTGGAATCATCACCTGGGGGCAGAGGTCGCTGTAACCGCCTTAATAAATTGTAGGTTTCAGTTGGTAAATTGCCCTTAGATACACCATTGACAGCTTGTATTAAATCTGGTTCATCTTGTCTTATTACTTTTTCAAGAATAAATGTATGCCTAAATGTACTTGAAAACAGTTTTGATTTGAAGCAAAATTCTCCTGGGTCATATTTTAATGGGTCTGGTACAGGAGGGAGTTGAAAGAAATCACCACTACCTACTACTTGCAAGCCACCAAAATATAAATCATTGGTTCTTACTTTTCTGAAAATATATTCCAACTGATCAAACAACTTGCATGATAACATTGAAATTTCATCTATTATTAAAACATCAGTCTTGAAGATATTATTCCTGTATTTCAAATAATGTTCATCAGTTAAGATTTTGGTCACAAGCTGTTCATTTGAGAAATGGCCATCTCCAATACCAGACCATGCGTGGATAGTAATCCCTTCAATGTTCAAGGAAGCAACACCTGTAGAACCAATGACTGAGACTGATTTTCCTAATTTTGTCAACTCTTTCTTTATAATACTCAAAAGAAAACTTTTACCTGTGCCACCTTGGCCTAATATCAGAACAGTATCCCCCTTTAATACAGCATCACATGTTTCTTGTTGCATCTTCTCCATTTTGATGAAAAATTCTAAAAATAAACTTCAGAATTCCAGCTTGCTAAATGTAATGAGAAACTTCGATCAATCAAATACTATACCTGAGTTCGACCTTGAACTTTTCATTCACTGCGGGGTAGAACTTGCCAGGAGACCAACTGGATGATGAAAGCTGATAACTGACCCGTGGAAAAAGGTCTGTTGTATTGTTGAGGTTCAGCAAAGGTAGGTGTTTTATACATCATTTTGTAGATAAATTATCGTAGTTTCAGATGATGTAGGCCATTCCTCCATGCTGGCGTCCGTCGAGTTGAAAAAACGCGAAAATCGCGATGACCTAGATTTTTTACAAATGAACGGTTACGTACATTGTGGTATATATAGTATCTAGGTAAAAAAATATTACCAGAAATATTAATTGATGTTACAGATTGTCCCATTAATGCAAGCAATCTAAAATCATGTTTGCCAGAAGTTACCATTACACAGGAGCAAAAAACAATTAGTGCTGGTGTTAACATGCTGATAGAAAAAAATGAAAAACGGACAAATGTCTTTTTGAAACACCTTTTTGATAAAATTTCTAATATTTTTGAGAGAAACTGTGACTGTAATCAAGGTGAAATTGATTCTAAGAAATGGACCAACTTGTATGCAGAGTTATTTAAACTTTCCAACTCACAAGAATATAGTCTTATGATTGAAAACCGTATTGGGAAAAAAGAAGAGTCAAATGAATTTATGTATTTCAGCAGAGTATTTGACTATGTTTCACATGTTATTCTAGAAAGAAAAGCTTCTCAATTAAAAGGTTCAAGTGAAAAAGTAAACTCTTTTACATCAGATTCTGCAGGTTTAGGGAAACTTAGGTACATATGTGGTTGTTGCATTGCTAAATCCAAGTTTCATTTCATTACATTAGGTAGAAACAATCTTTTTAAAGACAAGAAATGGACTCTTCTCTCATCTAGTTTTCTGAAGGTGAAAATCTTAGATCATTTTACCACCACTTATGAAAAACTGTTACAGTGTAGTCAATACCAAGAAACATTACATGAAACACACAGAAAACAAAATATTTCGCAGAGTTTGACCAACATTAAAGATGATGTTTTAGAATTTTTCATGGAAACAGACAGAGTCAGATGTAGGATTCAAACTGAAAGTTCTTTTCATATTCATGGATCAAACATTTTAAATTTAGTTTTTGATGAACTTTTGAACTGTGAAGATCTTTTTAAAAGATTTTAAAGTTTGCTTACAAACTTTGATTTAGATGTGACCTATCTAAGAGTAGACAAAGAATTAGCTCGGACAATGTAGAAGCTGCATGGTCGAATGAAGGAAAAATATTTGCTAAAATTCAACCAAGTGGAGCGATCATCAGAATATTCCACGACACTGATCTAACTAACTTACAACCGCCAAAAAACTGGAGACCGCGCATTAAATAAACTCAATGACTTCAATGCATTATACTTTTTTGCTTTGTTTTTTTTGTTTTGTTTTGCCATTATGTTATTCTTTGTAGCTGTTTTATACCACATACAAACCAACTTCGTTCGACAAAGATGAAATCCTGGCTAACCACAGATCATTCATGACCTCTTTAAACATTCCCTCTGGTAAAGAGTCTGAGGATTTACCCTATTTATATTGGATACCTAAACTCCATAAAACACCATACAAAGAAAGGTACATAGCGGGATCATCAACTTGTTCGACGAAAGAATTGTCTATTCACCTGACAAAGATTCTGTCTGCAGTAAAAGAGGGACAACAGAAATATTGTGAAACTGTTTACTCGCGTAGTGGCATAAATCACATGTGGATTTTGAAAAACTCTAAAGATCTTTTTGATAACCTGAAATCAAGATCTTTCTCTCAGGTATCCTCCATCAAAACTTTTGATTTTTCAACTCTATATACCACCCTACCGCATGACAAATTAAAAACCCGCTTAAAAGAAACAATTCATAAAGCTTTTAGTCATAGAAACTATGGCTCAAAATTTGTTGTGTTAGGCTACAATTTCACATATTTTTCAAACAAAATTCATAAAGGTAAAACATGCTACTCCGAGGAACAAGTGATCAGTATGCTGGAGTTCCTCATCGATAACATATTTGTCTCCTTTGGAGGGACACTGTTTCAGCAGGTCGTCGGCATACCAATGGGTACGAATTGTGCCCCTCTTCTAGCCGATTTATTTTTATACTCATATGAGTCGGAGTTTCTTCAAAAGCTTGTAAAAGATAAGAAGATTCATGAGGCTAGAGCCTTTAATTTCACATACAGGTATATTGATGACGTTTTATCTATCAATAATTCTAGATTTGCAGAATTTCTTCCATTGCTATATCCTCCAGAGCTGGAAGTTAAAGACACCACCGATACAGCTTCGTCCGCATCATTTTTGGACTTATACCTCGAATTTGACGACAGTGGTCAACTCAGTACTAAAATTTATGATAAGCGGGACGACTTCAATTTTAAAATCATAAATTTTCCAAACATGTGCAGCAATATACCAGCTTCTCCTGCATATGGTGTTTACATCTCGCAATTGATTCGCTATGCAAGGGCCAGTAGCAATTATTCTGATTTCCTGAAACGTCATCTTCATCTGAGAAACAGGCTACTGGACCAGGGCTATAAAAAGATTCGCCTTATTCGATCTCTTAAAAAGTTTATATTCCGATACCAATATCTTGTCGAAATATATTCCGTCTCTGCAGAAAAAATTATAAGCGATGCATTTTCATATAGTGAAAATGTATAAAGATGAAGAAGTGAAATTTTTTTTTTTGTCAATGTGTGACGTAAAAATATTTTTGACATTTACGTCACCGAATATGGTACTGCTTTGACAACTATTTTACCTATTTTGTTCCTGTATTTAAATACTGTTACAGTGACAGCCGGAACCTTTGAACCGTAATGAGAGCGGGAGGTTTGGCGCCTTAAAATCTGATTCAACCCACCATTTCTTTAGAAATGCCTGTACCAAGTCAGGGTCATTACGGTTTTCACAGTTTTCCGGTTGTTGACTGATTTTGTCTGTTTATATAATTATGAGTTTTGACTTTCCCTTTGTAAGATTGTTCGGAGTTCGGTAATTTTGTTATTACCCTTATTTTCAAAGAAATAGTGTCACCTAATTTAAAATATAATCCACATCTCTGTGCATGCTTGCTATATTATTATATACATGAACATATGTTGTTAAAAATATTTTTTATTTAAAGATAATACGGAAATATTCAACCATCCGGTTCAATTTCTATCTTATACTTCACCCATAACTTCCGGTTAACGGTGAAAGAAAAAATGTAAACACTGACAACACAAATAAACAGTTTAAATATCAATTAGAAACGACGAAACGTTATCATGGGAATACCTGGAATAAAAACATGGGTAAGACAAATCCGACAAACATAACATATCTTTGCAACGAAAAAATCCACACATATTTGTATGCTTTATTTAATTATGTTTATGCATTGATAATGATATAGTCCAGTGCCGGCAGTGGCAGCGCATGAAGCTCCTTTTCTCAGTAACTTACACACATCACGATAAACCATATTTGTTTACACATTTACTATGCAAACATGTACATTGTACCAGTATTATATATATGTAGTACATCGACAACTTGTCTTCACCACACCCTATGATCCAATTAATTTACCTTAAGCTACTATGATTGGCCATTGGGTCTATATATCATTGAGCATAGTCATCATGATAAACTGTAGCTATTTACTGTTTGAGAAAAGGCCACTACCCAGTAATCACACACGAGTAAACTATAACATAGAGTGAGCGAGCATAATCATACGGGGTAGATATCAGGTAGACCGATACTCTTGTACATGTAATGACGTATCACCCTAGCTTAATATAAAAGTTCATTTATCTGCAGGTGGGTCATGATTAGGTTAGTTTCTTATTAAACTACACATTTATTTAGGACATTATGGTTAAACAGTATTTGGTCCATACATTCACTCTGGAATGTGCATGTTAATCTGAGACAGGTCATTGTGATGTCAGTTTCACAGTCTACTGATTATGTTAAATGCATTTACTATGATTTAGACATCAGGTCTTTGGGTCCGGGTCAGTTATTTAATTATTTTGTGTTGAGAAAACAAGACTGTCAGGCACTCAATATTATATCCCCCATTATGGACCAAATGTGTTGATCCATTTCCCACTCCAGAATATACTGTACATGTCAGTCTGTCCCATGTCATCTTGACCTTGACCTTATCTCCATATTCGACTGTCTTGTTAAATACACATAAGCATCAAAATTCTATACATGTATATAGGTCAGTTTCTCAAGAACCACATATTTTTTTTCATATTATGGATCGACTATTTTTTGGTTCAATAATGTAATATACACGGTACATGTCAGCACGATATAATAATATTGCCATAACCTAATTTTCACAGTCTACTGACTCTGTTAAAATGTGTATTAAGTTTACAGGTCAACTAAGCCATGTTTGTTTGGTCCATGTATTTATCACTGATAGTACACGTCAGCATACACTTGTCAGCTTGACCCTGACCTCATTTTCAGATTCTATAATAATAATTGATTAAGTTCAGATTAACAACTATACTCTGTCCAAACATTGATTCTTTCTAATGGATTCATATTAACCTGGCATGTTACCCCACATCATGGAAGACCTGGTCCATGCAGCCATCTTGGACAATCTGGTACACATAAGATGGTCTTAGATGGTCTTGATCTTTATACTATATTTAAGTATATATGTTTTAAATCATTTTATTTTTTGGCTGCAATATAGGTGGGACATACCTGGTACAGCAAATTCAATTTAATATTTAGATGTACATGTGAATGATGATTGGTAAAGGGTGCAAGAAGTAGTATGTGGAGATGTACATAGTGTGTCTGGTCAATCCATAAATATTTTCAAATTTGACCTTGAAATGTTTTTGTATATATATGTTTATATGTTATGTGTTGAAGTGTATTGGCATGTGATATATTGTATATTGTTGTTCTACCCATCTATCCTCATGGTACAGTTACAGGTTTTATCAGATTATAGTTAATTTAAATATTGGAACTTTTAATGTGAAGGGGCTGGCAAATGATAAAAAGAGGAAGGAAATATTTTACTGGTTAAAGGAAAAAAAATGAATATTTATTTTCTGCAGGAAACACACTGCAATAATGAAACAGAATCAAAATTTCAGTCAGATTGGGGAGATAAATGTATATTTTCAAATAAAAACTCTCAGAGTGCAGGTGTAATGATTTTATTTATTTCAAACTTTGATTATGAAATAGAAGACTATATAAAAGATAACGATGGGCGATTTTTGATCTGTATATTAAAAGTCAATAATGAAAAGATATTGTTAGCAAACTATTATGGTTAGAACTCTGATGAAATTTACCTTCTAGAAGACTTCTGTAACAGAATAGAACAGTTTAATGATATGCCTATTGTTTGTGGAGGGGATTGGAATCTAATTATGGAAAATATAGATAAAAAAGGGGGGTCCTCAGTATCAACACATAAAAAAAATAGGGAACATCTACGTCAATTCATGGACAGAAATGACTTGATTGACATTTGGAGAATTCGTAATCCTATGGAAAAAAGATATTCATGGAGACAAAAATACCCCAATATACAATGTAGACTTGATTCCTTTCCGATTTCTGTTGGACTTGGTAACATCACAAGAAAAACAGACATAAGCTATGGTCTCAAAAGTGATCATTCTTTTATTCTACTCGAAATTGATAAACAAAATCTGAAAAGAGGGAAAGGATTTTATAAATTTAACACGTCTCTTCTTCTTGATGACAAGTTCATTGAGAATCTACAAAAGTTAATACAAGAAAAAGAAACTTTGTACAATAATGAAAATATAAATCCAACTTTAATTTGGGAGCTAATCAAAAGCGATATCAGAGGTTATGCTATCAAATATTCATCGGAAGTTAAAAAACAAGAAACAGAGGTTATTAAAGATAAAGAAAGGGAACTTAACACTCTAGAAGCTTTACAAGAATCACTAAATTATACAGATCAAAACATTGAGAATAACATATTGACTATTAAAAATGATTTGAAAACATACTTCGAAAAGAAAACAGAGGGGGCTATAATAAGATCAAAAGCATGTTGGCTGAGGGAAGGGGAACGTAACTCAAAATTTTTCTTTAATTTAGAAAGAAGAAACTATATTAATAAATCAATACAAACCACAGTCTCTAAGTTTACAGATGTGTTAAATGAGCAAAACAAATTTTACAGCTCACTTTATTCAAATAAAGAAACAGAAGATAATTTAAATGTTCATTTAGCTGACAAATTTTTTCCGGATGATGCCGAAATTCCAAAATTAAATGAAAATGAAAAAGAATCATGTGAAGGTATGATATCAGAAGAAGAATGTGTTAAAGCTATCAAATCAATGCAGAATGGAAAATCACCAGGAACTGATGGTCTTCCAGTTGAATTTTACAAAATATTTTGGAAAAACATTAAAAAATTGGTAATGAATTCGTTTTCATATAGTTATGAAAATGAAAACATGTCAATTTCACAAAAACAAAGCAATATTACATTATTACCCAAAAAAAATAATGATGTAAGATTTCTGAAAAACTGGAGACCTATATCTTTACTAAATACAGACTAGACTACAAGATAATGACAAAATGTATTGCGACACGATTAAAAAATAATCTTATTAAAATTATAAACAAAAGTCAGTCCGGTTTTATAAAGGGTCGATATATAGGTGATAATATTAGAAGTCTTCTAGAGGTTATAGATCTTGCAGAGGAAGAGAACCTTTCATGTATTGTTTTGTCAATAGACTTTGAGAAAGCATTTGATACAATCAGTTGGAAATTTAAAAAAAAATGTCTTTCCTTTTTTAATTTTGGCGAATCATTTCAGCAATGGATAAAAGTATTTTTCACTGATATAACTAGCTGTGTATTAAATACTGGATGGACTACACAATTTTTTTCTGTATCTCGTGGTGTTCGTCATGGATGTCCGATTTCTCCTTATTTATTTATTTATTTTATGTGCAGAAATTCTAGGAATAGCCATAAGGCAATCAAAAGATATAAAAGGGTTTTGTTATAAAAGAAAAGAGATAAAACTGTCTCAATATGCAGACGATACACAAATTTTATTAGACGGTAGTGAAAAATCGGTCCGCAATACAGTAAATTTATTAAATAACTTTACAAAATTTAGTGGGTTGAAAGTTAATTATAATAAATCAGAACTAGCGCCACTGGGTCGATCTCGAATGGAAATTTACACACATAATTTCTCACCAGGTATGAAAATTACAGTTGATAAAATGAAATTATTGGGAATCACTATACCAACAAATGGGAAATATGAAGACTTGATAAAGTTAAATTATGATGAAAAAAAGGTAAAAATAAAAAATATCATTCAGTCGTGGAGTAAAAGAAGCTTGACCTTATTTGGAAAGGTAACAATTATAAAAAGTTTAATTGTACCACAGCTAACATATCTCTTATCTGTATTACCAAATCCAGGACAAAACTACCTTAAAGATATTGATAGCTTAATTTTCAATTTTCTGTGGGATAATAAACCGCCAAAAATAAAGAGGGAAGTGATTCTGCAAAAGGCAAATCAAGGAGGTTTAAACATCACCGATATATATACTTACAGCAAATCTGTAAAATTTCAGTGGGTCAAAAAGCTGTTGGATAGTTCATTTGAAAGCTCTTGGAAGGATATTATAAAATTGCGATATCACATATTTAATCAAAATTTTATTTTTAATTGTGATCTAAATACCTCTGATATTGAAAACATAACAATGAAAGATATATTTTGGACAGATTTGTTGAAATTTTTCTTTGAATTAAAAACAAAAGAAAAGATACCTCTTAATGTTGACAGTATTATTTGGTATAACTCATCTCTAAAAATTGAAGGAAAAACAATTTTTTACAAAGAATTGTTTGATAATAATATCATATTTATCAAAGATAACTTAGATGAAGAAAATAGATTTAAAACTTATGATGAATTAAAAAATCAGCTTAATTGCAAACTTAACTTTTTGAAGTACTTTAGTCTAATATCCATGATTAAAAGTAAGAATGTAACCAACATAACAAATGCAGAATATAGAAGCCATTTAATTAACACAATTCTGAATTCCAAGAGCTTATCAAAGGAAATATATAACAAACTTAGCCCACTGGAAAATTTAGAAGTTGATTCAATAAAAGGCATTTCTAAGTGGAAATCAGATATGGAGACAGATATTAATTTCAGTGACGTCTTCTGTAATTTATATCTTGTCACAAATGATTCGAAACTAAAAAATTTCCAGTACAAACTGCTTCATAGAACTTTACCGACAAACACATTCTTGGTTAAAATTGGGATAAAGAACTCGGACCTTTGTAACTTTGTAAAAATGACACTGACTCAATTCTTCATTATATCTGGCTTTGCCCTGTAGTAAAACTGTTTTGGAATTGGGTAAAAACATGGTTAGAAGAAATTTTTGATATTCCTATTGAGTTAAATATGGCAAATATAGTGTTTATTACAAATGTCAATGAATATCCATTCGAGATCATCGAATTTGTGATGCTATTCACAAAATATTATATCCATTACTGTAAGTGGTCAAATAATTTGCCAACAATAAGAAGTACTTAAAGCAAAATTAAAAAGTAGGGAAAAAATGGAGAGATCAAATTCAATCTTTAAGGATAAGTTGGAAGACCATGAGGATAGGTGGCTGAAATTACTGTAATTTAGCATTGTTATTGCTGTTCTATACCCTTAGCAGAAACAAATTATATAAACTATTTGTAACAGTTTAATCATTCTGATCATTGTAAACTTAATTTTAAGATTAATTTATATATTTATGAATAAATAATGGTTTATTGGGAATAGGGCAGTAATTACAATTACAATTGCTGAGCACACAAATAGCAATAATTGTCATTTACACTTGTAATATGTTTGTATTGTTCTGTGCATGTGATGTGATGAATGTGTTGTCTGTAAAAAAAAATAGATGAAAATTTACAAAAAATAAAAAAAATTAAAAAAAAAAGAATTAGCTGATCTAAGTATCAAAGAACTATTTTCTGATCTAATTTGGCGATTTTGTCGTATTTCTAATGACTAGTTTAGAAAAGACATGCTTCGAACTCTCAAAAAGCAAAAGTCTGAAAGTCTACGAAAGCGGGTGATTGAAATCCCAAAAGATGCTAGAATGACCCAATTGTCCATGTCATATATTATAAAAGATAATTCTGTTGACAAGAAAAGTTCTCATTTCAAATTACAATCATTAATTTTTGATGCAGGAGAATCAATTTTAAAATCTTTCACAAAGAAGGAAATTTTATTACTTAGTAAAGCTTATAATTTGAACCTGTTTATGAAAAATGATAAGAACCAATTATGTGATAGTCTAGCTAAGGAGATTCCAAAATTTCAGTCAATGCCTGATACAAGTGTTTTTTCAGACTCAGCTCAACCAGAACAACAGGAACATGCAATTGTCGAATCAAAACAACCAACAATGAAAACAAGTGTAAAAAGGAAAGCAAAATCAAAGTTTACAATGAAAAAAACTAGAAAAACAAAAGTGGCTGTAGAGGAAGAAAAGGATGATACTAAATGTGCGAATTGTGACCGCCTATATAATGAGAATGATGATTGGATTCAGTGCGACTTATGTGATAAGTGGTATGATCGGTTTTGCCAAAACATGGACGAGACGAGTTTTGAAGCATTAGGAGATTCTGACTGGTACTGTGAGAAGTGTTGCGCCTAGTGCCTATATACATTTATTTTTGTGGTATGTTTAGTTTTATTTTGGGGGGAACCTGCATTCAGGGCATTAATCTTTTCAAAAACAGAGTTACTTCCCATATACAAATTATCTTTCTTTGCAGAAGGTATTCTAAGAAATGGACCAACTTTTATGCAGAGTTATTTAAACTTTCCAACTCACAAGAATATAGTCTTATGATTGAAAACCGTATTGGGAAAAAAGAAGAGTCAAATGAATTTATGTATTTCAGCAGAGTATTTGACTATGTTTCACATGTTATTCTAGAAAGAAAAGCTTCTCAATTAAAAGGTTCAAGTGAAAAAGTAAACTCTTTTACATCAGATTCTGCAGGTTTAGGGAAACTTAGGTACATATGTGGTTGTTGCATTGCTAAATCCAAGTTTCATTTCATTACATTAGGTAGAAACAATCTTTTTAAAGACAAGAAATGGACTCTTGTCTCATCTAGTTTTCTGAAGGTGAAAATCTTAGATCATTTTACCACCACTTATGAAAAACTGTTACAGTGTAGTCAATACCAAGAAACATTACATGAAACACACAGAAAACAAAATATTTCGCAGAGTTTGACCAACATTAAAGATGATGTTTTAGAATTTTTCATGGAAACAGACAGAGTCAGATGTAGGATTCAAACTGAAAGTTCTTTTCATATTCATGGATCAAACATTTTAAATTTAGCTTTTGATGAACTTTTGAACTGTGAAGATCTTTTTAAAAGATTTTAAAGTTTGCTTACAAACTTTGATTTAGATGTGACCTATCTAAGAGTAGACAAAGAATTAGCTGATCTAAGTATCAAAGAACTATTTTCTGATCTAATTTGTCGATTTTGTCGTATTTCTAATGACTAGTTTAGAAAAGACATGCTTCGAACTCTCAAAAAGCAAAAGTCTGAAAGTCTACGAAAGCGGGTGATTGAAATCCCAAAAGATGCTAGAATGACCCAATTGTCCATGTCATATATTATAAAAGATAATTCTGTTGACAAGAAAAGTTCTCATTTCAAATTACAATCATTAATTTTTGATGCAGGAGAATCAATTTTAAAATCTTTCACAAAGAAGGAAATTTTATAACTTAGTAAAGTTTATAATTTGAACCTGTCTATGAAAAATGATAAGAACCAATTATGTGATAGTCTAGCTAAGGAGATTCCAAAATTTCAGTCAATGCCTGATATAAGTGTTTTTTCAGACTCAGCTCAACCAGAACAACAGGAACATGTAATTGTCGAATCAAAACAACCAACAATGAAAACAAGTGTAAAAAGGAAAGCAAAATCAAAGTTTACAATGAAAAAAACTAGAAAAACAAAAGTGGCTGTAGAGGAAGAAAAGGATGATACTAAATGTGCGAATTGTGACCGCCTATATAATGAGACTGATGATTGGATTCAGTATGACTTATGTGATAAGTGGTATGATCGGTTTTGCCAAAACATGGACGAGACGAGTTTTGAAGCATTAGGAGATTCTGACTGGTACTGTGAGAAGTGTTGCGCCTAGTGCCTATATACATTTATTTTTGTGGTATGTTTAGTTTTATTTTGGGGGGAACCTGCATTCAGGGCATTAATCTTTTCAAAAACAGAGTTACTTCCCATATACAAATTATCTTTCTTTGCAGAAGGTATTCTGTAATAGATTCATAGGATTAAAATCTGTTTTTATTTAAAAAAATATATATAACCTTTGTAAAAATAAATCAAAATATGAAATTATATCACAATTCACATACATCATCTCAATTTTTTGCAAGGAGATATTTTAAGTAGAACTGTGAGTGACCTCACTGAGTGATATCCCCCGCTTTTCGTGCAAGTATAAGTTGAATTATCTCCCCTTCTAAATTTTAGACAGCAACGGTATTCTTTCATGCACATCTGCAGGTTGTGTACTACAACTGTGTAAAGTTTCATAAAAATTCAATAAGCAGTTTAGTAGCAGTTGCGCTTACAAGGTACATGCCCCCTCCCTTTTCGTGAAAGTATAAGTTGAATTATCTCCCCTTTTAAATTTTGGACAGCAACCATATTCCTTCATGCACATCTGCAGGCTGTGTACTACAACTGTGTAAAGTTTCATAAAATTTCAATAAGCAGTTTAGTAGCAGTTACGCTTACAAGGTACATGCCCCCCCTTTTCGTGAAAGTATAAGTTGAATTATCTCCCCTTTTAAATTTTGGACAGCAACCATATTCCTTCATGCACATCTGCAGGTAGTGTACTACAAATGTGTAAAGTTTCATAAAAATCCAATAAGCCGTTTAGGAGGAGTTACGCTTACAAGGTATATGGACAGACGGACGGAGGGAAAGACGAACGGACAGACAGGGTGATTCCTATATACATGTCCCCCCCAAACTTTGTTTGCGGGGAGAAACAAATTGTAAAATTGTAATATTTGGTTCATTGTTGCCAAAGTAAAACACCTTGTCTTGTTGGGAGGTAACTCTGTTTACAAATTTGTGGTAACTCATATACAGTATACTTTTTCCTATATGAAAAATCTGAATAATTAGTACCATTGGTTTGTTATCATCACATTATCCAATGCATCCGTTGCGCCGTATTTGAGCTTTCCATGTACTGGTTGACAGTCAAAATGATAACCTATTTTTTTATAATTCAATGAATACAACAAAGCCAAAGGAAAATCTGATACAAAGTTTAAGTATCAAGACAATATTCTATTAGAACAAATACAGCAACTGAACACAATAACAAGGGAACTAAACAACAGTCTAAACTCAATATCTCCATGTTTTTCTGTTGATTTGAGCCGGCCACATTGGAAAAACTCCAAAACTAAACAGACACTTAGAGACCAATATAACTACAATTTAATGAAAGACAGGCTTCATCCGGACACAAATCTTTCAAAGGTGTGGCTTAAAAAGCTATTTATACAAATGCTGAGAGACTGTTGGGAAGATTGGCAGTAGTCAACTGTGGGGACATCCACAACGCACTACTGTCAATTCTATCCGCTACTGAATAAAACTTGCATGTTCCGCCTTAAGTGTCTGGATAACCATAGAAGCGTTTTCTCCTTTTAGTGTTGTTTTATTCCGCATAGCACTATATTGAGACTCTTATCGAAGTATTATTTTTAGACTTTAGACTTATATTTTCATGAGAGTAACCTAGGTTTTTAGACATAAAGTACTTTTATCATCTATAGTAACAAGTAACACTGATACTGAAAACATGGCTATGACTCTTCATACAACAAAAACTTCATCTATTTCATCAACTGAAAACTTCATTTCGACAAGTCAGAAAAATATCTGAACCCGGGTAAAGAAGTTTGAATTGAACTTAAACAGAGTTGTTGGAAGAAAAACAATTACAGTGACGAAAAACGTACCGTTCTATCATATTACTACAACAAAATCATCAATTTAGTCCAACAATATGAGAACTGTAAAGAAACCATACTTGAAACTCTAGTCTATTCCATATACCACTGGAATTGTCACCGCAAACATAAATCACCTGACGAATTTAAAGACCAAGATTCCACGCTAGCAGATCAAGTCATCAGATTAAAGACAAAAGTGAAGGAACTAAATGATGGAATAAATAGCCATTCACCAAAATTTTCAAGCGACCTACAGATAAAATCCAAGTATAAAAAGGGGGACCATACAACACCTGCAACAAGAACACAATACAGCTTCAATTTGTATGCAGACGGAATACATCCAGATAACCTACTGGCGAAGACCTGGTTGAAAAAAATCGTAGACCAAGCACAATTAAATTGTTCGCACCAGTAACTGTCAATATTTCAGTCAGCACGGGCTCTTCCGAGCTAATCTGAAACCATCTACAGTGAACGTCAACAAACCAGCAGCTTGAATCCACAACGCCAAACCATCGTTGTAGACTAAGCACAACTAAATTGTTTACACCAGTAACTGTCGATATTTCAGTCAGCACGGCTCTTCAGAGCTAAACTGAAACCATCTACAGTGAACGTCAACAAACCAGCAGCTTGAATCCACAAAGCCAAACCATCGTCGTAGACTAAGCACAACTAAATTGTTTACACCAGTAACTGTCGATATTTCAGTCAGCACGGCTCTTCCGAGCTAAACTGAAACCATCTACAGTGAACGTCAACAAACCAGCAGCTTGAATCCACAAAGCCAAACCATCGTCGTAGACCAAGCACAACTAAATTGTTTACACCAGTAACTGTCGATATTTCAGTCAGCACGGGTTTTTCCGAGCTAAATTGAAACCATCTACAGTGAACGTCAACAAACCAGCAGCTTGAATCCACAAAGCCAAACCATCGTCGTAGACTAAGCACAACTAAATTGTTTACACCAGTAACTATCGATATTTCAGTCAGCACGGGCTCTTCCGAGCTAAACTTAAACCATCTACAGTGAACGTCAACAAATCAGCAGCTTGAATCCACAAAGCCAAACCATCGTCGTAGACTAAGCACAACTAAATTGTTTACACCAGTAACTGTCGATATTTCAGTCAGCACGGGCTCTTCCGAGCTAATCTGAAACCATCTACAGTGAACGTCAACAAACCAGCAGCTTGAATCCAAAAAGCCAAACCATCGTCGTAGACTAAGCACAACTAAATTGTTTACACCAGTAACTGTCGATATTTCATTCAGCACGGGCTCTTCCGAGCTAATCTGAAACCATCTACAGTGAACGTCAACAAACCAGCAGCTTGAATCCAAAAAGCCAAACCATCGTCGTAGACTAAGCACAACTAAATTTTTTACACCAGTAACTGTCGATATTTCAGTCAGCACGGGCTCTTCCGAGCTAAACTGAAACCATCTACTGTGAACTTTAACAAACCAGCAGCTTTAATCCAAAAAGCCAAACCATCGTCGTAGACTAAGCACAACTAAATTGTTTACACCAGTAACTGTCAATATTTCAGTCAGCACGGGCTCTTCCGAGCTAAACTGAAACCATCTACAGTGAACGTCAACAAACCAGCAGCTTGAATCCACAACGCCAAACCATCGTTGTAGACTAAGCACAACTAAATTGTTTACACCAGTAACTGTCGATATTTCAGTCAGCACGGCTCTTCCGAGCTAAACTGAAACCATCTACAGTGAACGTCAACAAACCAGCAGCTTGAATCCACAAAGCCAAACCATCGTCGTAGACTAAGCACAACTAAATTTTTTACACCAGTAACTGTCGATATTTCAGTCAGCACGGGCTCTTCCGAGCTAAACTGAAACCATCTACTGTGAACTTCAACAAACCAGCAGCTTTAATCCAAAAAGCCAAACCATCGTCGTAGACTAAGCACAACTAAATTGTTTACACCAGTAACTGTCAATATTTCAGTCAGCACGGGCTCTTCCGAGCTAAACTGAAACCATCTACAGTGAACGTCAACAAACCAGCAGCTTGAATCCACAACGCCAAACCATCGTTGTAGACTAAGCACAACTAAATTGTTTACACCAGTAACTGTCGATATTTCAGTCAGCACGGCTCTTCCGAGCTAAACTTAAACCATCTACAGTGAACGTCAACAAACCAGCAGCTTGAATCCACAAAGCCAAACCATCGTCGTAGACTAAGCACAACTAAATTGTTTACACCAGTAACTGTCGATATTTCAGTCAGCACGGCTCTTCCGAGCTAAACTGAAACCATCTACAGTGAACGTCAACAAACCAGCAGCTTGAATCCACAAAGCCAAACCATCGTCGTAGACCAAGCACAACTAAATTGTTTACACCAGTAACTGTCGATATTTCAGTCAGCACGGGCTTTTCCGAGCTAAATTGAAACCATCTACAGTGAACGTCAACAAACCAGCAGCTTGAATCCACAAAGCCAAACCATCGTCGTAGACTAAGCACAACTAAATTGTTTACACCAGTAACTATCGATATTTCAGTCAGCACGGGCTCTTCCGAGCTAAACTTACACCATCTACAGTGAACGTCAACAAATCAGCAGCTTGAATCCACAAAGCCAAACCATCGTCGTAGACTAAGCACAACTAAATTGTTTACACCAGTAACTGTCGATATTTCAGTCAGCACGGGCTCTTCCGAGCTAATCTGAAACCATCTACAGTGAACGTCAACAAACCAGCAGCTTGAATCCAAAAAGCCAAACCATCGTCGTAGACTAAGCACAACTAAATTTTTTACACCAGTAACTGTCGATATTTCAGTCAGCACGGGCTCTTCCGAGCTAAACTGAAACCATCTACTGTGAACTTCAACAAACCAGCAGCTTTAATCCAAAAAGCCAAACCATCGTCGTAGACTAAGCACAACTAAATTGTTTACACCAGTAACTGTCGATATTTCAGTCAGCACAGGCTCTTCCGAGCTAAACTTAAACCATCTACATTGAACGTCAACAAACCAGCAGCTTGAATCCAAAAAGCCAAACCATCGTCGTAGACTAAGCACAACTAAATTGTTTACACCAGTAACTGTCGATATTTCAGTCAGCACGGGCTCTTCCGAGCTAAGTTGAAACCATCTACAGTGAACGTCAACAAACCAGCAGCTTGAATCCAAAAAGCCAAACCATCGTCGTAGACTAAGCACAACTAAATTGTTTACACCAGTAACTGTCGATATTTCAGTCAGCACGGGCTCTTCCGAGCTAAACTGAAACCATCTACAGTGAACGTCAACAAATCAGCAGCAGGAATCCCTAAAGCCAAGCCATCGTCGTAGACTAATCACAACTAAATTGTTTACACCAGTAACTGTCGATATTTCATTCAGCACGGGCTCTTCCGAGCTAATCTGAAACCATCTACAGTGAACGTCAACAAACCAGCAGCTTGAATCCACAAAGCCAAACCATCGTCGTAGACCAAGCACAACTAAATTGTTTACACCAGTAACTGTCGATATTTCAGTCAGCACGGGCTCTTCCGAGCTAAACTTAAACCATCTACAGTTAACGTCAACAAACCAGCAGCTTGAATCCACAACGCAAAACCATCATCATGAAAATCTTAACAGCAATAACAGCATGCCATTTACTATACCTTACTACATAGGGTCGCCCATTACCAGCGACAAACCATGTGACCACCGTCACCTACTAACAAGTCTACTACACAACAAATGGACATCAGCAGGACGTAGACCTATGATGTTACAAGGCAAGCAAAAACCACTCGACGCTATTACTCATACTCATACTATCATGAGATATTCAACTAAATCCAGGGCCAAGAACAAAACAACATAGTATATATACATGTGGTTGTGAGGGCGTATGTTGAGACGACTGCAGTATATGGCACCATAGGGTCATGTATAGAACTATGTTCAGCAGACTACAATCTTCTTCAAAGACCAAATGTGCAATAGCTATGTTGCAAGTGTGAAAGCATAAATGTTTCAACGTTCACATTTCACAGCTATGAACTAAATACATCAAATGATTATGAGCCTCTTACACATAACATGACGTTTGAATCGATCACCTCAAACACTTTCAGTCCGCTAAAGGCCAGCAGTCCAAAAAGAAGTAACTCA
The DNA here is from genome assembly GCA_963680875.1 of Bathymodiolus brooksi. Taxonomy (NCBI): domain Eukaryota; kingdom Metazoa; phylum Mollusca; class Bivalvia; order Mytilida; family Modiolidae; genus Bathymodiolus; species Bathymodiolus brooksi. The sequence goes on along the minus strand of OY804588.1, from coordinate 82,926,354 downwards.
GCAAGCATGGATACATCAAAATACAACAAAAGTAAGAGCAGAAACAACAGCAGTAATGTATTCAACATACCAACCAAAAGGAACCCGAGAATCATGACATTAAACTGTAGAAGCATAAATGACAATGCCTCAGAATTCGCAGCCACAGTAAACCACATCAAGCCAGACATCATCTGCTGAACAGAATCCTGGCTTAAAGGGGTAAAACCAGGCAAAAACCCAACACAATGTTCTGGTGATGAAACAGGTGGAGGACACGCAACACACACAACAAGACAAAGAAAACACATTAAAGAGTCTACTCCTGCAGGAGGTTGTCCCGATGTGGACGGAAAAAGATTTTCCGGTAAGGTAAATTGCTTCATGCACATCTAAATGTATATTTTATACCTTGTATGTGTAATGCTTCATAAATTTCACCAAGCAGTTTATGAGCAGTTGTACTGATGGGGGCCCGGGTGGCTCAATCAGTTAGGTCGTTGGATCTAACAACTCATACAAGCCTATCACCAATACGGCATGGGTTCGCGCCGGTTTGTAAATTACAAAAAAGGGTGCACTCAACTCGCAGCCGCAAGTGATAAAGTTTACCAGTTGCTTGCCCATGGTCGGTGGTTCACGGGGATTTTTTTTTACCTTGCCTGATTCTTATTCAGACTAGCACTTTCACTTGGATATTTATAAAAGTAAAAACTCTAGTCTGTATGCATGTAAGCTATAATTGAATTCTAAGTTTTTTTGTTGGTCTTTTTGCGGCATATGGCTCGGCACGATTTCCACTTGCGTTGCATTTCTTTGAAACCACTGTTTGTCCAAGAATTACACTGTTGATACCAGTTCTATAGCTATTATAAGTCGGATTTGTAGTAGGTCCATGATATATGGAGCGCTGTTGACAGAATATATTTTCTATTATGTCACTATTAAGTCGTGAAGGGACAACCTCTATATGAATTTCATTAATAGCATATTCAGTTAGTGACATAATTCCGTAGAACATAAAGTCTAAGTCCTCTCTTGTTTCCATGGTTATTAAATCTTTGTACCGTTTCCCGACAGTGTCGTTTTGACAGACTTGTTTTTCCCATGCTTTGAACCAATTGTATGCTTCTTTAAGTTTACTGATTCTAGTGTCATTCATATCTTTCATAGGTCGATCGTCATTAAAGAAGGAGACTAAGAAACTGGTATTTTCAAGAAATTGTATAACTCCACACAATGCTTTTTGTCCAGCTTCACCCAGAGATTGTTGATAAGACTGCATTAAATGTAGCATGTCAGAGTTTAAGGTATCAAACGCTAAATGATTTCACATTTTTGGGGCACTATTTGGGAATATATGGTCATGGGTCAACTTATGGTGTATCTTAAAAGAATGATTATCTTGGTCCCACAGATATGCATCAATCCACATTTTCCACTGAATTGTCCTATCATCAATTGTCAAAAGACGCTGGTGGTGGTCTGTTATACCACTACTTAGCACACTATTTCTAAGTTTTTTTTTATTAAATGACAAGGATCCATAATAAAGATCAGTTTTCTACTGGGATTTTTGAAATTGGCAGCTACCATTTTGGTAGACAAAGGATCATTTTCTGGGAAATGCATTTTCAGAAAAGCCATGTTATTACTTGATCCATCCATACAGCAATAGATCGGCATGAAGCCCCACTCATAAAGAGAATCAATGCACTTCCATGTAGATATAAATATATCAGCTGGTGCAGCCTGAGCATTGGGGTAGTTACAAAATGGCCAACGAAAGCCTGTTAGTCCATGAAACATATACTGCATGACATGGTTAGCTAGTCTATTTTCACATTTATTTTGGGTAAGATTGTGCATCAGCATCACCTCAGGCTCACAATCAATTAAGCCAGATAATGTACTTTCTTTACCTTGATTGATAATCTGGAGATCCTCTTGAATAGACATTTCGTCAAGAATAATGCCACCATATAAACCCTCCTTAGGGACTTGTAGTCGTGTTGCTTCACTTCTCATCCATTCCATCATTTTAGAAATAATGCCTGGTCTCTGCCTTACAGATGATTTATACAGATACAATAGACTTTCTGAAGGTAAATTCAACCACCCATTTTTAGTAAGTTCTCGGTATGCAGAAGGATTACAATTATACAAAGTTAAAGACATGCAGATAACTTCTTTTGGCCACCTCATACTTTTCAAACTTTTACAATTGGAGGATTTGATTTGTGCAGCAATAAGCTTAAGCTGATTTTCTTTCAGATTTGGAGCAATTTTTTCAAGTTCTTCAATACTATTATTCCTGTTGACAGGACTATCTGGATTTATGTTATTGTTTTCCTTATTTGAAACTGAAACCTTCTCATATTGTTTCTTATTTCTCTTGTGAACGTTACATTTTTGGTAAGTAGAAGACAATGAATTTATAGGTACAACTCTCAAGCATTCTGAATGTCTAATGACAGATTTCGAAGAATTGTCAATGACACATATTTCTTTCACACATTTACTGCCAGAAGAATATATATCGGGTTCTGAGTGTTGAAGGTATGCACCATGGCAAAGACCAATAGTTTTCAGGCATCTGAAAAGTCCATTTATTGAATGAACATCAAACTGAAGGTATCCTGCGATGAAAACTAGTGATAAGTCAATTTGTTTTCCCGCAATTGAAAGTTGAACCAAGCCATTTCTCATTATAGATATTTCTTTGACAATTGAGTTGCCATTAAATTTCTCAGCAGATAAGTAGCATACATTCAACTGATTATCTCCCTTTAACAGTACATTCCAGTCATTTGGAAGAAACTCATCTATTTTGTCAAATGAAACCATTTCTTTGTCAATTGTCACAAACATCAGACCCTTAACGCTTGTTCTACAAATTCCATTATCATTCACTTTTGACTTTTTTATATCAGGGAACATTGCTTTCAAGATTTGAAACAACCAAGCTTGACTACATATATCTTTCACATTTTCAGTTTCAGCCTTTTTAAATATAATGTCTAGTATTATATAATGTCCATATTGAATGTTATCAGTGTCCTCTAATAGGTTCTTGGAGAGCCTACAAAGATATACAGGTATTAATTATCTGTATGTCCTGTGTAAAACATTAACAGATTAATATACAATATGCCCAACACTTCCAAATTTGGGCCTTCATCTCGTTCAGGATTAAGCTTAATAAAACAGCAAATCTAATTCTGGAGAGAATCATATTTACATTTACAAGTGGGGGGGGGGGGGGGGGGGGGCTGGATAGATTAATCTAGACTATTACTGTCAGTAGAATAAATCAGTGTTAAAATGACAGGGTTGTAATTGTCTATGGTATTTCGGGGGCCCGGGTGGCTCAATGAGTTAGGTCGTTGGATCTAACAACTCATACAAGCATATCACCAATACAGCGTGGGTTCGTGCCCAGCTTTGTAGATTACAAAAAAGGATGCACTCGACTCGCAATCGCAAGTGATAAAGTTACCAGTTGCTTGCCCATGGTCGGTGGTTCTCTCCGGGTACTCCGGCTTCCTCCACCACTAAAACAGGTCGCCATGATATAGCTGAAATATTGCTGAAAGTGACGTTAAACACCAAAAAATTCAAATTCAAATTCTATGGTATTTCATACAAACATTGTATGGTTTTTTTTCTGAAAGAAATACCTGTTTTCTAGCTTTCTTGAAATTCAGTCATTGGATAGGGTAAAAGATTTTTTAAACTATGGCCTTTGTTATAAAACAATTGTTTGAAAAATAGATATTTCTAATTGGAATCTAAAAGATAGCTTCCAGAAAATACCATAAATTTAAGGGGGAACATTGTAAAAGTCAAAATTATTAACTGACAGACAAACATATAATAACTACCTCCTCTCACTGATGTGGTGATGGATCCTAAGCTATCCTAGCTTTTAAGAAACACATCATGATGTTGTATAAAAACTAGAGGCTCCTAGGAGCCTGTAATCGCTCACCTGGTTTTCAATTTGACATCTAAAGTTGATAGAAAATGGGGGTGTTGCAAAAAATTATTCGGGGCAGACAGGTTAAAGGGAGTAAGGAGACGAGGGGAGGAATACAACAGCATGGAGAAAGGAAAATAAGGGTGCCAGGAGAAAGGAGAGTGGATGGGAGAATAATACACTGTGTCCCTCATTTATAACTGACAGACAAACCTAATAATTATATCTTTTTTCACTGTTCAGTGTTGACATGATTTTAACTTTTGGTTTTGGTTGGGGAGGGGGTTCTTTGGATATATCTTCAGCTTGCCTACTGTTTTAGGTTATACAGTCAGTCATGTCATCTGGAAACACACATTTTACATCTTAGCCTACTCACCATGTACAAAGTCTATTTTCAGCAGTCATTTTATTTTCTAATATCTTCTCCCATGTTTTAATTTTCCCGCCTATAAGATTTTCAGTCCTTTTGATATACTTCAGGGAAATATTCCGAGGTTGTATAGAAAGTTCACAAATGTTGGAATTCTAAAAATAGCCACAGATTTGCATTCAAACTACACTTTTATTCTAAGAAATTAAAACACTTTTATTAATTTTTTTTATTGGAATGCAATATATAGCAATTTTATTACAACTTATCTTAACTTGCCAGGTGACCAACTGGATGATGAAAGCTGATAACTGACCCGTGGAAAAAGGTCTGTTGTATTGTTGAGGTTCAGCAAAGGTAGGTGTTTTATACATCATTTTGTAGATAAATTATCGTAGTTTCAGATGATGTAGGCCATTCCTCCATGCTGGCGTCCGTCGAGTTGAAAAAAACGCGAAAATCGCGATGACCTAGATTTTTTTTTCAAATGAACGGTTACGTACCTTGTTATTCTTAAAAACATGGGCGCGGCCATTATCGACTTCCGAGTGTGTCCGCCATTAGTAAAGTGTCAAAATATTATGTTCTCGGGGTTTATCGATACGCTAATGTATGGTTTCTCTAGTACTGTTATTTCGGCTTGAAATTCAATGATAACAGCTGCTGTGAAGTGATTTGTAAACGGAGATATAATGACAATGATATAATGACAACAAATAAATTACCTGGTATGTATTTTTTTTTTAATTTACCAGATACATTGTATCTAACATAGTTAACACTTAATCCAAATTTTATTTAGCATACATATGCATTTTGATTAATTTATTTTATGAATATAAATTGTTATTAAAAACAGAGGATCTATTTAGATCATAGATGGGTTTCACACTCCTACAGCAGTACAGAGAGTATTGTAAAGTATTTATTTCATTTAATTGTTATATTTTGAAATTGTTATCAATATTAAACAATATTTTTTTTTATGTTCATATTTATATGAATATTATAGTTGCAATTATTTAAATTAAATATACCTACTTTGAAGAACTTTCGATTTATTTATATAATCAACGCCCACTTTATTAGAAATAAATTGCCGAATTTCCTTCGATATTTTCTGTATATTACAATTATACTTCGGTATTTTCCGATTTATTACGGTCGATTCTAAATTTGCATAAACACTTCAAATACGTCAATAAATTATCCAATGAAAAGTTTCTCGATATACAAGAACTAGACGAGAATTTCCTTACGGTTTTCACAGTTTTCCGGTTGTTGACTGATTTTGTCTGTTTATATAATTATGAGTTTTGACTTTCCCTTTGTAAGATTGTTCGGAGTTCGGTAATTTTGTTATTACCCTTATTTACTTATTATAAAATCCCGAGATACATCGAATGGTAAAATCGGCCATTTTCTAGCATCATTATTTGCTGATTCCATCCCCTTTCCCTATTACATCTCCTGCTTGAACCAGGTTATGGAAACGATTATCTCCCTTGGCTATATACTCAGCCATTACAACCAAAAGGGGGGTGCTAATGTGTGTATCGTGTTAGGTAAATGAGTTTGCCAGACATTTATTTATGGATATATTGTGACAAAATATGGATGTAATTGTTTGAAATATATATTTCCCAAGGAGGTTTGTGTTATTTTACATTCAACATACGTCTTCTTGTAAAATTTTAGATGTGAAGTAAAATGTAATCAAATTTTGGGTCAAATGTTACCAGCGAGCTGCTGGTGAGATCAGGATCAGATTCAGAAAGATTTTTAGTTTGACATATTTTTCTGAATGGTTTTTTGTTCTTTTGTATGGTATTTTTACCTTAATAATTATATAAAAAAACAGAAAATATTGGTTATATATTTTTATAAAATAAATTAATTAAAAAAAACACGTGTTTTCTTAGAATATGGTAAATCGGAGGATTTAGCAGATGGTTTGTTTACAAACAATAATTATATATATATAAGTGTATTTTGTAAACAACTAATGGTACGTAGATACATTGCATCTAACATAGTTAACACTTAATCCAAATTTTATTTAGCATATGCATTTTGATTATTTTATTTTATGAATATTAATTGTTATTAAATACAGAGGATCTATTTAGATCATAGATGGGCTTCATACTCCTACAGGAGTACAGACAGTATTGTAAAATATTTATTTCATTTTTTTTTAATCACTATTGGTTCAATATTTTTTTACAAAAAGTTTTTCAGTAGTAATTTTATAATACTATACAGTACTATGATTATCTCCCTTTATTTATATTCCTTAAAAAGCATTTTCCCCAATAATTACTGTTAATTTGCATTTAAATGTTATATTTTGAAATTGTTATCAATATTAAACAATAAATTTTTTTTGTGTTCATATTTATATGAATATTATAGTTGCAATTATTTAAATTAAATATACCTACCTTGAAGAACTTTCGATTTATTTATATAATCAACGCCCACTTTCTTATAAATATATTGCCGAATTTCCTTCGATATTAACCGTATATTACAATTATACTTTGCTTACAAACAATAATTATATATATAAGTGTATTTTGTAAACAACTAATGGTACGTAGATACACTGTATCTAACATAGTTAACACTTAATCCAAATTTTATTTAGCATACATATGCATTTTGATTAATTTATTTTATGAATATAAATTGTTATTAAAAACAGAGGATCTATTTAGATCATAGATGGGTTTCACACTCCTACAGGAGTACAGAGAGTATTGTAAAGTATTTATTTCATTTAATTGTTATAATTTGAAATTGTTATCAATATTAAACAATATTTTTTTTTATGTTCATATTTATATGAATATTATAGTTGCAATTATTTAAATTAAATATACCTACTTTGAAGAACTTTCGATTTATTTATATAATCAACGCCCACTTTATTAGAAATAAATTGCCGAATTTCCTTCGATATTTTCTGTATATTACAATTATACTTCGGTATTTTCCGATTTATTACGGTCGATTCTAAATTTGCATAAACACTTCAAATACGTCAATAAATTATCCAATGAAAAGTTTCTCGATATACAAGAACTAGACGAGAATTTCCTTACGGTTTTCACAGTTTTCCGGTTGTTGACTGATTTTGTCTGTTTATATAATTATGAGTTTTGACTTTCCCTTTGTAAGATTGTTCGGAGTTCGGTAATTTTGTTATTACCCTTATTTACTTATTATAAAATCCCGAGATACATCGAATGGTAAAATCGGCCATTTTCTAGCATCATTATTTGCTGATTCCATCCCCTTTCCCTATTACATCTCCTGCTTGAACCAGGTTATGGAAACGATTATCTCCCTTGGCTATATACTCAGCCATTACAACCAAAAGGGGGGTGCTAATGTGTTTATCGTGTTAGGTAAATGAGTTTGCCAGACATTTATTTATGGATATATTGTGACAAAATATGGATGTAATTGTTTGAAATATATATTTCCCAAGGAGGTTTGTGTTATTTTACATTCAACATACGTCTTCTTGTAAAATTTTAGATGTGAAGTAAAATGTAATCAAATTTTGGGTCAAATGTTACCAGCGAGCTGCTGGTGAGATCAGGATCAGAATCAGAAAGATTTTTAGTTTGACAAATTTTTCTGAATGGTTTTTTGTTCTTTTGTATGGTATTTTTACCTTAATAATTATATATAAAAACAGAAAATATTGGTTATATATTTTTATAAAATAAATTAATTAAAAAAAACACGTGTTTTCTTAGAATATGGTAAATCGGAGGATTTATGATATGCAAAGCAGATGGTTTGTTTACAACAATAATTATATATATATAAGTGTATTTTGTAAACAACTAATGGTACGTAGATACATTGCATCTAACATAGTTAACACTTAATCCAAATTTTATTTAGCATATGCATTTTGATTAATTTATTTTATGAATATAAATTGTTATTAAAAACAGAGGATTTATTTAGATCATAGATGGGTTTCACACTCCTACAGGAGTACAGAGTATTGTAAAGTATTTATTTCATTTAATTGTTATATTTTGAAATTGTTATCAATATTAAACAATATTTTTTTTATGTTCATATTTATATGAATATTATAGTTGCAATTATTTAAATTAAATATACCTACTTTGAAGAACTTTCGATTTATTTATATAATCAACGCCCACTTTATTAGAAATAAATTGCCGAATTTCCTTCGATATTTTCTGTATATTACAATTATACTTCGGTATTTTCCGATTTATTACGGTCAATTCTAAATTTGCATAGACACTTCAAATATGTCAAAAAATTATCCAATGAAAAGTTTCTCGATATACGAGAACTAGACGAGAATTTCCTTACTTATTATAAAATCCCGAGATACATCGAATGGTATAATCGGCCATTTTCTAGCATCATTATTTGCTGATTCCATCCTCTTTCCCTATGACATCCCCTGCTTGAACTGTTCATGGAAGTCGCTCGAATTAACTGATTATCATTTATTAATACATTCCCTCAATGTGTAAGTTGGATTTAATTTGAATGCAAGGAGTGCGAATATTCAGTTGTCAATATTAGTGTTTTCAAATCAATTTTCAGTTTGAGTTATGTATTTTTGTTTTATTACAGGTTGAAACAAATAAAGTTACAACAAACGGGAGCTTGTTATTTTTCAACATGGCCACAAATGATAAAAACGAAGCATTTCAACACATGGGAAGCCTGAATAAACAAGAAGAGGAAACACAGATTCACAAGAAACGTAAGTTTCGCCAAAGGTAAATTCCACAGAGTGTATAATAAACTCAAACAATATAACCAGGAAGAAGAATCAATGGGCGTTCTACAAGAACTTTTAGTTGACCTTGAAAAATCATACACCGAAGCAGAGAATCAAACTGATAATTATATGGAATTATTAGACGATGATAAAGATGCTAGAAAAATTTAAGAATTACAGGACGACATGGAAGTATTGTACAGAGAACTTTACGATATTAAATCGGGGATGTCCCGACAGAAAGCTAAATTCCTTGAAAATAGGACAGTCCCTGAGACTGCACCGAAAGCAACATTAGTAGGGGCACATGGTCTAAAAGTTAAAAAACTTGATGCTCCCGAATTCTCGGGAAATATTAGAGACTATCCAAGTTTTAAACGGGATTATGAAAGACATATGATGTCTTCCTACGGACAAGATCCGTTTGCGTTAAAGAAGTGCCTAAGTGGTGATCCGTTACGTACAGTAAAAGGTGTAGACGACGATTTTACAGAAATGTTTCACAGTCTTGACATTAAATATGGAAGACCTGAAAAGCAAGCAGATACCGTGCTAAATGAAATAAAGAAACTCAAACCAATTACAGAAAGTGACGATCGCGCATTTATAGACACAGTAGACATTATCGAGAACTGTTACTTAGATCTTAAGAAAATAAAATTAGAAGCCGAAATGAATACAGCCACAATGGTCAGTGAAATAGAGAAGCTACTGCCTCGTATACAACGAAGAGAATGGGCACTCAAGAAACAGAGAAATTTTAGTTACAAGAACGCATTTGATATTTTCCTTGAATTTTTGTTAGAAGAAAAATATGCCATCGAGTAAATGGAAAATGCCTTGAGAACTTCAGATAAAACTCAAAAGGGTAAAATCCACTCTAGATGCTGAAAATATAACTGAAAATAAAACCAATTTATCGAATCTCCAAGGTCGACTTGATCGTCACGAAGCAATGCTTCAGCAGGTAATGCATGGTATAGGGGAATTGACAAGAACAGGTCCAACGAAAAATAGTCTTATCAAGAAATGTTGGTATCATGATACAGATGGACATGAAATTGGTGATTGTGTAGCATTTAAACAGCTATATCTTAAGAGCAAATTTGATGTTCTACGTAAAAATGGAGGTTGTTTCAGTTGTCTTCGACCAGGATATCTATCCAGTAAGTGCAAGAATAGAGATATGTGCACTGTAGGTGGATGTGAACAAATGCATCATAAAACTCTACATAATTTTGAAACGAGAGAAAAGTCCTGTAATAATATCGTTAACGGATCAAATCTTAACAATGAAGGTGTTCTATTGATGATGAGTGAAGTCAAATGTAGACAAGGAAAGCTCAACACGTTGTGGGAACCTGGTGCAAATATGTCGCTCATCACCCACAGAGCTGCACGCCAGATGGGATTGAAAGGGAAACCTATAACTCTGTCATTGACTAAGGTGGGGAACATTACTGAAAAATTTCAGAGTCGAGCATATAATGTCCCCCTTATGGATAATTCAGGGCAGGAATGGACAGTGCACGCATATGGGATAGAGCAAGTAACATCAGAAATAGGACAATTTAATGTAGCGAATGTAACCAAACTTTTTAGGGGAATCACAGAAAAGGATATCAAGAGGCCCACTGGAAGCGTGGATCTTCTCATCGGAACAGATTGCTGCATGCTTCTACCTGAAAAAGTAGCGGAGGTTGGCAACCTACAATTAATGAAGAACAATTTTGGATACTGTTTACGAGGGAAACATGAATTACTCAAAACTGTTGCAAACACCTGTAATTTAGTGTATATTCACTTTACATCTGGACTTATAAGCAGAAATAACACTGATGATTTGCTAATTGTGAACAAATCTTTAATACAGACGGAATTAAGGAAATTCTTTGAAATTGAAAGCATGGGAACAGAATGCTCACCCAAGTGCGGAGGTTGTAAATGTGGTAGATGCCCAACGGGTGAGAAGGAATATACGATCAAAGAAGAAAGAGAACTTGATCTTATCAATATTGGATTTTTAAAGCACAATGCGGAAACTAAGAGATGGGTCGCCTCGTATCCTTGGATTAAGAACCCAAATGAGTTGAAGAATAATTTCGTTGCTGCAAAAGTGAGGCTTAGGGCATTGGAAAAGAGGTTGCGTCGTAATGACCAAGAATACGTTGATTTATATTGTAAACAAATTGAGGATATGGTTGATAGAAATGTTGCTAGAAAGTTAAGTAAACAGTAAGTTGAATCATATTCTGGACCGATTTTCTATATACCTCACCATGAAGTTCTGAAACCCCACTCAAAAACAACACCTCTCAGAATTGTTTTCAATTCTTCAGCATCTTTTATGGGACGCACCTTAAATGATTTTTGGGCGAAGGGTCCTAATATTGTAAATAATCTCTTGACTGTTCTATGCAGATTCAGACAGGAAAAGGTAGCTTTAGTTGGCGATATATCGAAGATGTACAATGCTATTAGGATTAGTGAACTAGATCAACATACACACCATTTTCTCTGGAGGAATATGGACCCCGTCAAGAAGCCTGATCATTACGTAATGCAAGCTGTTACATTTGGCGATCGTCCAAGTGGCGCCATAGCTGTAGCTGCCCTTAGAAAGACTGCAGTACTTTTCAGAGAATGTCACAGAGAGGCAGCTGACATTATAATGAACAATAGCTATGTAGATGATATACTACACTCCACCGACAGCGTGTCAAAGGCACAACTGGTCGCTAAGGAAATCAATACTGTGTTGGCTGAGGGACATTTTTTCGTCAAACAGTGGACATTTTCTGGACAAGATAGACACCCAAATCTTGAAAATCTACGAATCACACATGGAGAAGAAAGGGTTCTTGGTATGACATGGGAACCTAGAGGAGATGTATTTAAGTTCAAAGCCCTTTTAAACTTTTCTAGAAGAATCAAGAAAATTCACACACAAGAAAACCTAAAGAAGGATGATCTGCCACACAAAATACCGGAGATTCTTACTCATAGAATGGTATTGAGTCAATTAGCTAGTTTGTTTGACCCATTAGGGGCTGATAACTCCATTTATTCTTCAAGGGAAACTACTCATGAGAATGCTTTGTGTAGAGAATAATGAGTCGGCACAGAGAAATGGACAAGAAAAGGGTGGATGGGATGCACCTATTAACGATGAAATGAGGGAAAAATGGATCCAGTTTTTTAATGACATAGATATAGAAAGCTTAGAATTCCCGAAATGCGTGAAATCTGAAGCAGCAGATGATAATCCTGTATTGATTGTTTTCGCAGATGGCAGTAAGCATGCATATGGAGCATGTGCATACATACGTTGGAAAACTACAAAGGATACATACGAGTCAAACTTAATCGTTGTTAAGAATCATATAGCACCAAACAAGACAACTTTCAATACCTCGGTTGGAACTTTGTGGAGCTCTTCTCGGAGCCAGACTTAGGGATCATTTGATAAAGAACATGGACTTTGAGTTTGATCAAGTTTTCCACATTGTCGATTCAACAATAGTTCAAGCTCAGATACAAAAAGAGAGCTATGGCTTTGGAACATTTACTGCTACCAGGGTTGCAGAAATACAATCAAAAACTAAGCCTGAAGAATGGTGGTGGGTTCCTCAACTTCCTGGTGAATACAATCCGGCAGATATCACAACACGTGTTACATCCCCATGTGAGCTTGATCTGGATTCTATATGGCAAAAGGGACCGTCATTCTTGGGTAAACCGGTAGAGGAATGGCCGATTATGCAAATTTATCATATAGAGGATAACGAGCTTCCAGATACTTGTCAGATTATCAAGATTACTCATACAGTAAAGTCTGAATCATGCGTTGGTAAAAATACGACATTTAATGATGTAAACATTGACAACTTTCGAAGCTTTATACAACTGTTACGTGTAACATGCATTATTATGAGGATTTGTAAAAACAAAGGTTTTTGTCAGAATGCTTTGAAAGTTTCACCAGAGGAATTGCAGAACGCAGAAAAGGAGTGGATACGTTATGTGCAAACAGAAATTCGAACAGATTGGAGAACTGCATATCGTCGATTGGGAGTACAATTGTCAAAAGATGGAATCATTGTCGTAGGATCTAGAATGGTGGAATGGTTAAAATCGACTTGGAATCAGACTGAATTTGTACTTTTGCCTCCTAAATCAAAATATACTGAACTATACATGAGATCGGTTCACAATATGAATCATGCTAGAGTAGAGTATATGCTTTCCAAGATAAGAAGCAAATATTGGATTCCAGGCGCTCGCAGATTTCTGAAGTTGGTTGCTAGGCAGTGTGTCGTATGTCGTAAGAAGAAGAAGGCTATTCATAGTCAGATCATGGGATCACTTCCAGCAGAAAGATTAAAACCATCTCCTGCGTTCTACTTCTCTGCTGTCGATTTGTTGGGACCTTTCACTATCAGAGATTCCGTCAAGAAAAGAACTCATGGTAAAGTATACGGAGCGATATTTACATGTCTAACGTCTAGAGGTGTATACCTTGACCTCACAGAAAGCTACAGCACTGACAATTTTATGCTGACACTTCGACGATTTGTTTCGATACGTGGTTATCCACGGAAGATGCGATCTGACGCTGGGACTCAGCTGATTGGCGCAAGCAAAGAGATATCTGATATTAATGTTAACATAGATTGGGATAGAATCCGTTCATTTGGTGAAAATTGTGGATTGGAATGGGAATTTTGTAAATCTGCAAACGCACCCTTGGAAAACGGTTGCTGTGAAGCCTTGATCAAGTCCGTCAGAGTACTATTGGATCAAGTGTAATGACATTTGCGGAACTACAAACAGTTATGTTCGAAGTGGCCAATTATATTAATGAACGTCCAATTGGATTAAAAAACAATGATCCAAACCAAGGAAGTTATTTGTGCCCAAATGACTTGCTTCTTGGCAGAGCGTCTTCTAGTGTACCACCAGGATCATGGTCAGCAAAGGAATGTTTCAAATTACGTTGGAAATTTGTGCAACAAGTTGTTGATTCCTTTTGGAATCGTTGGATTAGAGATTATTTTCCCACTTTAATTATCCGTCCGAAATGGCATAGCTCAACGAGAAACTTTAAGGTTGGTGACATCGTAATGGTTCAGGATAGCAATATTGCTCGAGTACAATGGAAACTTGCACAGGTATGCGAGGCAAATCCAGGAAAGGACGGCAAGGTTCGAGATGTTCAAATTCGATATAAAGCTTTAGAAGCTAACAATACTTACCATGAATGTGATGACACTAAAATTCGTAGGTCTGTGCATCGTCTTGTTGTTATTCTTCCAGTTGAAGAACAGTGCAAGACTAATTCTGGGGGTAGTGTAATGTGAAAATTTTATGATTACGGAAATATTCACATTGATACCGTCATTCATTCCGGACTTGTAAAACTGTATAGTTTATCTCCCCTTCACCCAATTTTCTCCTGTCAATTTTTGAGTTTTAATGTGACTTGACAAGACAGTTCGGCACCCATTGAAAAAGACAGTTCGGCACCGTTGAAAAAAAGTGTCAAATCGGCACCGCATTTTCTTTCAAATATGAATTGGGTAAAAAACTGCTGGATTCCGCGCCTGATGCAGCAATGACACAGGCACTTGTTTCTGGTAATTTTTTTTTACCTAGATACTATATCCTCGTCTGACAATAAGTCGGTCAGTCATTGGATAATGTTTGATTATTTTTTTCATGTTTGAAAAGTAAACATTTTTTCTTTTTAATTATGTTCCTCATCTATTCTTGCTCACATGTGTAAAGTTCCATGGAAAAAAAGATCGATAATAATTACATACTGACATATATTTGTTTACCCTCCCTTTTCCAAATGGCGTCGTATGACGTCACATAAAGTCGGTCAAAGTTCAATAAAGCACATGATTTTGTCATAGGCCAACCAAACTTAAAAAGTAAACCAGATTAAGAAAGTACAGTATTTTAGCTTTTTCAGTGTAATTGATTTGTCTGAAAAATTTCAAAAGATGTTTTTTTTTAAATAGTTTGAAATTGAAGTATTAAAAATTAATTATTTGATGCAAATATTAAACTTGCTTACCCACATAAAAAGTATTTAATCCAGTGAATTTGGTGTTTTTGCTTTTGTCAATACAATCTATTAGACCGACATATTTTGGTAAAACAATTAATGACTGATTTCAATTTATTTTAATCACATTTATTATCAGAGTGGTAACAATACAGTTTGGTGATGCTATTTGTAATAATGACAGGTTTTTTTTACCCAGACAATCTCATTTTTCTGTCAGGTTTAATTTAATTCTCTGTTCAATTTATGCTATAAATTTTGATTATTGCTGTTAAATTAATTCTTTTTCTATCTTCTCTGTGAATTTCATTTCATTACACCAAGAAGTAAGGGGTATATTTGTTATTAAAGCAGCAGTGGAAATGCAAAATAATCTGCCATTTTGTGACTAATGGAGAGCACTTGCATGTATTTTCCCGGTAAAATCGGCCATTTTCTAGAAAATGGTGGAATCTGAATAATCAATCATCATATTTTCAAAGTATTTTAAAATACAATTTACTTGGCCTACATTCCAGAAACGGTCATGAACTGTGATGACGATTATGTCAACAAACCGGAAAAATACAAATGTTTGGGGAATACCATCGATGGAAACATATTTAACAAGCATAATGATCAGGGAAAAAAGACATTAGTAAAAAGGATCTTTTTTACTTGCATGGAATTTATTCAATTCAAACTTCTCTGTTTTAATCTCATCTTGTAATTTTGACGTTGAAAAGTATTCCTTCTGTGTTTATGTACGCTATGAATATACAGAATGACGTCATTGGTCTCGTGCTGCGCGAGAATTGTAAATCAAAACAAATGAGCAGATGTCTAGGTGATTCTGGAGCTATTTTCACAAAAAAAAATTAAGATTAACATTGATCGTAAGTTATATTGAATTGTTCATTTTTATCTTGATTTTTTTTTTGTGCCTCATCAGAATGATCACAGGCACTCGACGTTCAATGAATAAAATGTAGGGTCAATGTGGAAAAAAAAATAGTGTCACTGTTATATAATATTGTAAAGTCGAGGGTCGGCTATTTTGCATATTCATTAGATGACGTCGTAGCGAGCACGTGCCCTGTGACTGTCAAACAATAATAGTGATGACTTAGTTGGAAATTACCAAGTATCTCAACAAAAATGAGTAAAATAACATAAGAAAGCCTCAAGATGCCAATTTCCGCCATTTTTGCTAATGCCCATTTTTAAAAAACAATTTCTGTGCCGTTTTAAGAGCCTTGGGTCACCAGGGTCGCGGAAGACACGGTCGGCTGCTTTGCTACAAACTTGGGTTAAAGGTTATATGACTGAATTTGGACTCGTGGGTTTAATCAATTGAGAAAAATGTCTCACAAAACATGTGATTTCTTATTTATCTAACCTCTAAAATGTAAAAAGTCTGACAAAGAGTGAAACAAAATAACAACTTGTAGCCTTTCAAAACACTTGGTCATGTGACTTTAACATATGGATAAAAGAAAGAATGTATATTGTGTTTAATATACCGTATTGACCCACATTGTTGTTATAAATTGCTGTTTAAAATAGTGAACTAAAATGAACAGCTGAAAAAACTTTATGTGAAAAATATTTTTTTCTGCTGAGACAAATTAGACAATTTTGGTGTTATGCCAGGTTTTTTATATTATATGACATTGAAAAAAGATGTTTTTAGCGGTGATTGTTATTACAAATAGTTATCTTAATTATAGTTGAAAAAATTGAATTGGTATCATCTTTAATTTATTCACAACCGTATGCAAATATGGAGTCTCGACTTTACAATACACTCTACAAAACATGGTGGAAATACCCTCCAAGTTTCAGATGGATTTTTAATCACTTGCTAAGGATGCAAAAATAATGTAATCGGTACCAAAAGAGACTACATGTATGTTTATTCTTGATTATGTTATTTATAGAATAGTTGCAGTTATTTTAGAAATGTTTTGAGACAAAATAGTCTTAGGGTCTCGACTTTACAATACACGAGGATATATTTATTATAACAGTGACACTATTTTTTTCCACATTGACCCTACATTTTATTCACTGAACGTCGAGTGCCTGTGGAATGATATAGCAACAACCAAAATTATGAAGAAAGCAGGGTGAACAGGGCAGAGCTTATGTTGTATGTTGTTTTAACCATGCCGACTCTAAATAAAGCTTATTTATTTATTTATTATTTATTATTAGAGTAGAAAATTCTTCTGGCAAACCCCAAAAAGCAAAATAGACAAAAACCATTCGTATGCAATTTTTCCTTATAAAAACAACAACCATATTTTTTATGACTTCTGAGATTACAGGTACTTGTGGACAGGACCCTATGTTGCTTCCTTTTTCTTTTTTTTTATATAAGATGTTACCCCTTTTTTTTCCTTTTTTTTTTGAACATGGACTTTTTTTCATATAAACAACATTTTGCAACTTTCTATGTATCACTGTATGACATATATACAATAAATACAATCAAACAGTATTTCTATCCATGTCGGGTTTCTGACATGATATAATATCTTAAAAAAAAAAAAAAAAAAAAAAAAAAAAAAAAGGGAGCAACATAGGGTCCTGTCCACAAGTACTAGCTGCAATAATGTAGCTCCTGTGACAAACTTGTGTCTCGGCAGAGCTACAACGCAATCCCATTCGTCACAATGGAGCAAAAAAAAAGTTGCAGTTGAAACATAAAAACTCACTATTTACGCTTCAAACATTTCATTATAACAATTACTGATGATCCCAGTCCTTGTTAAATCGGTTTGGCTGAGAAATATATGCTTGTTCAAATTTATCGATCGTTTTCCATAACCGGAAACTACGGAAGGCGGAGCTTTTCTAAATATGGTATTTCTTATTACAACCTGATGTAAACATTCCAATCGTAACTACTCAGCCATTCTCGCTACCCTGTTATTTGCAGGGTAGCGAGAATGGCCGAGTAGTTACGATTGGTAAACGTTCACGCCTAAATCGCCAAATATGGTATCGACATCCAAATAGTGAGGCCGGAAATGACGAAATTCAAAATTTTCAAAGAGAAGATTTTATTTTGTGGGAATTACATTCTAAAATACTGGTAGGTGATAAAAACTTGTTATAATAATGGACAAAAGGAAAGGTTATGTCTTATTATTGATAAATGCAGGCGTCAGAAGCTCTGTAAGCGAGCGCAAAAAATCTCGGCGGCTGCTCCATTACGTGTAATGGCATCCCGTTATAACCCTTGCGAGTAAGCGAGCATTTAGGGTTTTATTATTAGAACTAACAAGTACCTGTGCGAAAGACGTGATTAAAATAAACAAAAAATGTTTTCTTTACGCAGAGAAAATATTATATGTTACGCTTTGTTCAAATCAGAAATAACCGTTATGAAAACAGATTAATCTTTTTAGTGTTGGCAAATAAGAATATTGTATTTCCATAATTGGAAGTTTTGTAGTAAAATCAAAGAAAAAAACACAAGTGCCGAATTGTCTTGGTGCCGAAATGTCTCACACAAGTGCCGAAGTGTCCTTGTGCCGAATTGTCTTGGTGCCGAAGTGTCCTTGTGCCGAATTGTCTTGGTGCCGAAGTGTCTAGCATTCGACTTGAACTGTTCATGGAAGTCGCTCGAATTAACTGATTATCATTTATTAATACATCCCGTCAATGTGTAAGTTGGATTTAATTTGAATGCAAGGAGTGCGAATATTCAGTTGTCAATTTTAGTGTTTTCAAATCAATTTTCAGTTTGAATTATGTATTTTTGTTTTATTACAGGTTGAAACAAATAAAATTACAACAAACGGGAGCTTGTTATTTTTCAACATGGCCACAAATGATAAAAACGAAGCAATAATGGTATTGGCGTGTTTCTGCCATAAAACTATTAACAATAAAAAGTACCGCGATGTAGGTGACACTGTTTCATGAATTTTAGAATAATGGTATTGGCGTGTTTCTACTATACAAAGATGAAGAATATAAGGTTCCGTGATATTGGGTGATACTTGTAACTTCTAAAATAATGATATTGACGTTTTTCTACTTTAGAAAGATTAACAATTTAATGACCGTGATTTAGATGACACTGTTTCATGAATTTTAGAATAATGGTATTAGCGTGTTTCCAGTATAAAAAGATTAAAAATTTATAAAGTACCGTAATTTTATTGGCGTTTTGCTACTTTACAAAGAAGAACAATTTACGGTATCGTTATTTACGTGTAGCGTAATACTTTATCACGTTCAGTACACTTCGGTTACGATATGAATCATTCTAATGGGAATAAATTAAAATTGGTCAAATAAATAATTTATAAGGAAGAAAACAATGATATTCTTTAGGAGGAGGACCAATTTTTTTTTTTTTTAGAAATTGCACTTAATTAAGACTAATAAATGATTTATTAGGGAAAAAATGATAATTTTTAGAAGATGACGTGATGTTGTCATCCACCAATCAGTGCCCGCGGAAATTCATGGAATTCATACTATAAATGACAGTCACTGTGATAAATTTATTCATATACCATTTTTTTGACTTTCATCAACATGTCTGGTAAGAATTGTAAATTATTTTGTCCTATGTATCAGTTATAATATATTTAGTTTTACTGATTTGTTCCATTACATGTTAGTGATGAGGCGGTCCTCAACTTTAACATGTGTACGCTATATCAGAATGAGTGATTGTTGTTTAACGCCAACTCAACAATTTGTCAGCTATATCATGGCGAGAAGAAATTAACTGCCAATGAGATGATGGTGAAATCCGCTTTGTACTAGACCAACACGTTGAGTTGGATTTTTATAGTGCTAGTTCACTGAGACAACAATCCGCACTATATCATCCTTAGCCATCCAGTACGTGGAAGTACATCTGGATTATGCCCGGTATGTATTTTATTGATAGCATTTCTGATGTCATATTAATGAGTTAATGAGTGATTGTCGCTTAGTGCCAAGTGAGCAAGATTTCAGCCATATCATGGCAAGAACAAGTTACATTTCGATGAGATGATGAATATGTCGGCTTTGTACTAGACTAGACGCACGCGTTCAATTGGATTTTTTTAGCGCTAGCTCACTGACGCTACATGTAAGGTCTGAGGTTAAGCATTTCGCTCCACTCGGACACATTATTCTGATTCAGAGTGAACCAGTCTTTAATCTTACAACTTAATGATGTGTGCCTACCAGAGAACTAGCATATATCAGTTTTATAGTCCTTGCTTTTAGCTAACCAGGAATCGAATCCACGATCTGGTTATGTTGGATATGGTGTTTAGCACCACTTTCAACAGTATTTCCGTTATATTGTGGCGGCCAGTTTTATTGGTGGATTAAACTGGAGTATCGGGAGAAAACAACCAACCTGCGGCAAGTCACTGACAAACTTTTTCACATAATATTGTGTCGAGTACAGCTCATCATGAGCGGGATTCGAACTCACAACTTCACTGATGATAGGCAGTGATTGTACATGTAGTTGTAAATAATCCACGATCTATCACAATCGAGGGGAGCTTGTTAACTATTACACCACCGTTACAGTTATTGTAATTTTGATAATGTATTCTGTCTTCAGATTCATGTATTGCTACTTAGACATGTGTTATCACTCATTTCAGATAACAACCAGTACAGTTGTTGGTTCGGTAATAAAGACCGTGGACCAATATGGGGTATTGTATTGTTTTTAATATTAACTTTTTTATCTCCAATTGCACTACATGTACATATTCCATTTAATATGTATATAATGCTTATTAATTAGCAAAAGTTTAACTCTGTTAAAAAATACGTAGATATCAAATTTAGTGCGCACAACGTGTTTCTGGAATAACCTTCATCAGGTACGCTCAGAACCAAAAGGCTGGAAAACAAAATAATTTAAAAGTGCTTGGGGACTAATACTAATAGTCCACCAACAGAGGGATCAATCCTTGACTTGGTTTTCTTCTTCAGTAAGTAGTATCACATTTCTTGAGGCAGTTGATAAGATACGTTTGAAGATTCCAAAGAGGTATTCAGCGACAGGACCTTATTGTCCTTCCAGAGCACCTGGGTTTTAGTTGGATTCGTATTACTCTATCTTTAGTTTTCTGTGTAGTGTTTTGTAGATCATATTTTGTTCCTTGGTCCTTTCTCTTTTGACTATTGTATTGTTTGTCCTTGTTCAATCTACGGCTTCTGGTTATACGTTTTGTATCTTCGAACTTTTCATCTATCTACTGATTAGAGGTGACATCTCAATTAGATTAAACTAATGAGTTTCTGATTCCATATATTTGACCGTCATGTATATTGAAACTACAAAGTACATAACCCTGTATTTTTTTCACACTGTTAGTCTCCAATATACTCTATTTTTATATGGCTGTTTCACACCTACATATATACATATATTAAAGCCGTTGTCCTACTTTCCAGAAATAGACATTAATTGGCTTGGTTTACTCACTGTTCTACATTAATTACATACCTAGTACATTGCACCTTGTTTTTACGTTCTGAGTCCCGTAGCGATTTTCGCATAAAAACGATGTTCTGTTAACGGTTTTATTCGTGGAGGAAACCGGAATACCCGGAGAAAGCCACTAATCTGCTAAAATTATAAAAAAAAATATCTCATGCTATTTCAACTGTGGAATTGATACCGTGAAAATTACACCATTAAATCGACAATTAATGCCGTGAAATTTTCAAATACAATACAGTTGTCTCCATTCTAATGTAATCATGTGCATTGCCACATTATTGACAAGACGATGTAAGCGGTAATCGGCTAAAATATCTCATGATATTTCAACCGTGTAATTGATACCTTGAAAAATACAACATTGTCCAATCACAAACCAGGGATATTAAACAACTACATTAAAATCTTGAATTGCTTCCCCTATCACATTAGTCACACTCACCGTTTTATGCAATATTTTGTTTTTCATGCATTTAGTTGTTTAATTTGTTTTATTATTATGTTTGTGATTGCACCGTTGATCGGAATCGTCACGTTACTCCAAATAAAGGCAGAAGATATGATCATGTGATAAAAAAATGTGAATCAATATACAAAACCAAACACGTGACTAGAAAAGAAAACTTTGAAGATACCAAAGGAGTAATCTAAATTGAAGAAGAACAGAAAATACATGACGAGCAACACGAATCCCATCAGCTCATGGCGGCGGCGCACTCAGGTACTCCAGAAGGGCAATACATTCCTACTCCACATGTGGTGAAAATCTGTTGGATGATCTTCATTCACTAAATATTATAAATCTGTTTATCTTGCATGTTCGTTGTGTGAATAGGTCAGCATTAGTCCGAGATTCACGGCTCTAGCAAAAAAAAAAAAAAGTTGTCGGACGGCAGATGAATCTCTGACTAGGTCAGCATGTGTCATACATTATACAGTTACTTATATTTAAACACTATAAAACATGTATAAGAGTAAAACGTATTGCCTTAAAAACCCTGTTATCATGTATGAAGAGTTTGAAGATACTAAAGGGATAATCATGTATATTTTGCTTCATTCATTACTTCAAATGTCTTCAATTAAAATTGCACTTATTATTATGCGAGCTTAAGCGAGCTCTTTATGGTATAGAATGTGTACTTAGGATTTTTTAACAAACATGGTTGAACATATTGTCGAAGAAAAAAAAATTCTACGTTTTGTAAACACCGGTTTCCGGGTAACACACTAACACACTCAACTAATGGAGATCTTCTTAACATAAAGCGTAAATGTGATCCTGAAGTCTCGTATCCTCTCTCGTACGTCCGATACCACTGAAACCTGGAACCCGTGTGTAATAAAAGTCATTTTGCCAGCTTGTTTTACTTATATTGATATTTTTTAATTTATTAAATCTCTTCTGACATACTGACAAGAATTTTTGTTTCTACGCGGAAGTTAACTTTTGAGATTTCGTAAGGAACGATAACTCGAATAAAGGAACGACAGCTCGATTGAATGAGACTAGATTCGGCCCTAAAAAAAGTTGTCCCTAATATATCTCGGCCCAAAAAATCTCGACACTTTTTGATGAAATTGTCAGATAATTTTCAGATGAGCGAGCATTCATGGCCGTGCCGATTTCATATTAAATCTGAGTATATATTTTCCTATTAAAAATACATGTTCATAACTGTTTATTTCACTATCTATACTTACCTGCATCAACTTTTTGCAATGTTCTCGGGTCGTCTTCAGCATTTGCCTGAATTCAAATTTCCCGCCTCAACAACCCATCGGTTACCTCCCTTAAAATACAAGCCTCGTTTTCAGTTTTTTTCGGGCAGCCATGCTATGTCTTCAGCAAAATGGTCCTGATATTTTACAACTATTTTGGAGTATATTAAATGATTTTTAGTTGAGAAAAGCACAGGTACTTGTGGACAGGACCCTATGTTGCTCTCTTTATTTTATTATTATTATTTTTTTTTAAGATGTTGCCCCCCCCCCTTTTTTTTTTTTTTTTTTTTTTTTATCATCGACTTTTTTTCATATAAACAACATTTTGCAACTTTCTATGTATCACTGTATGACATATATACAATAAATACAATCAAGCAGTAGTTTCTATCCATGCCGGGTTTCTGACATGATATAAGTTAGAAGGTAAGTCACTCTTCTTTGTTTACATTGGGATACTTGTTGTGTATTCATCTTAAATTTAGTGAATAAAAAAGGCCTACCTGTCTGGAAATTGGCTTAATCCTTCTCTGTATATATTATTCTCCCTGAAAACACACATCAGTATTTATTTACAGCAGCTGACAACTCTCCATGGAGCATTTTCCACTAGCATTTTGCGATTTTCAGACGACATTTTTGAAAACTCGAATTAAAGCTACGGAAGTGTGTTTATTAGCGACATCTGCTGGTCATTTGAAATATTGACGATACGTAAAACGCGAGAGTTCCGGGTAAAATTAAATTTTGGGCCAAAAATTTCCCGAACTTTTTACCCGGAACTCTCGCGTTTTACCTATCGTCAATATTTCAAATGAGGGGGGGGGGGGGGCAACATCTTAAAAAAAAATAATAATAATAAAATAAAGGGAGCAACATAGAGTCCTGTCCACAAGTACCTGTGGAGAAAATACGTTTTTTTTCTGAAGCAGAAACCTTTATTTACCCTTTTTATCGTTTATTTTATTTGGATTACGTATATATTACGTGATGTCAGCCGATTTCAAACTTTGTATAAAGTGTGATAAATTGGTTAATATTTTGGATGATCACGATGATTGTTACCATCATCGAGTTTGTAATAGTGAATTTCCGTGCAAGATTTGTAAATCTTGGACATCGGAAAAACGTCAGTCGGTGGAACGTATGATTGACAAAGCTCGCTTGGCGGCTACCAAGAAACAGTCGAGATCGACTGATGTTGAGACTTATCCTTCAAGTCCTCTTACGGGGACACAACAATTTGTTGCTTCAAGCCTTCTTACGAGGGCCGACAACCAAAACAATCAAAGTCTTCTTACTGGGACAGTAACCACCCAAAGTCCTCTTACGGGGACAGGAGCCATACAAAGTCCTCTTGTGGGGACAGGGACCTTCCAAAGTAACTCCCCTGTAGGGGTTGGCAGTGTCTATGATATTCACGCATCTAATATCGACATTAATGCTCAGGCACGAACTGAAATGTTGTCTAATCCATTTATGTGGATGTTTAATATGCCAAATCAACAAGACTTTTGGAAAGACTTTGTAGACAAGAGAGTTCAAGAGGCCCTTAATCCTACCCTCTTGAGGTCTGCAGCAACGTCTGCCACTTTTATCTCAAATACTACAACCTCTGTATCCACTAGTGTGTCATGTACTGCAAACACGACTACGTCAACTTTCTCAAATGTCAGACGTAGGTTTGACAAGTTCTCCAATAATAATGATTATGAGGATGTCTCGGAAGACGAGTCCGAGTTTTCAGTTTTGGCTCGTAACCAGTCGGAGTCCAAGAGTGATAATGGGGATAATGAAAATCCAGACCAGAATTCAGTGGCTGGTACTTGCTCAGACCAAGTTTTTGTAGATCATGCAGATATTAACAATAATTTTGGCTACACTAACCTTATGTGTAAAGTAGCATCAGAACTTGGTATCACGGTTGATAGTGAAAAATCACAGGAGGTCCAGTACCAATCTGTCTCGGATCACTTGTCATGCGACAAGCAAAAAAACTCCTCACCAAGATGTAGGCTTCCCTTAGATGGGGTTGTCTTGAATGCTTTACATTCAGTCGATAAAGAATTTGTGAATAAAGGTACCCTACGTACTTTCAAAGCCTCAGATGATGAGAAATTCCAGATTAGTAGTGATCATTTCAATCAATTCTGTACCCCTCCTCATTTAGATGAAAATGCAGAGGAAGGTTTGACAAGTTGCAATGTACAACAGGGTCAGAATAAAAACTTTGGATCTAAAAAATCACATTTTCATTTTAAGAACAGGGAATTGTTTTTACAAAACATAGAATTAAAAAAGATTGATTCTCAGTCTAGGCTTTTGTTGCGCCAAATATCACATGGTGTCTCGCTAACTTCGTATATTGCCAAGGTTAATATTGATGATGATCGACTTGATGCATTAAAGGCTTTGCTTCAAGTTTTCAAAGCAATGTCTGACGTTACTGCTCGTATTGCAGTTAATTCTGTGAAATGTAGACGAATCTTGCATATTAAGGAGATGTCCTTTAAGAATAAGTCTACAGAAAACAAACTGAAACAATTATCTACCCTTGGTCCTAATTTATTTGCCGGCAAATTTTTTGATTTGCTTCATGACAGTGCTGAAAATATCCGTGATGCAAAGGAGACTCAGCATCTAAGAAAAATAAAAGTCGTTGACAAACAAGAGTCTAAGCCCTCAAACTTACATGTAGGGGCTAAACGCAAGGTTGTGGATGGTGATTACTCAGCTGACTGCTAAAAGATTCAAGTCCTCTGGTCCACATCAAAAACACAAATCAAACAACCAGGACAGAAGGGGTCAAAGTTCAGTTTCTGACTCCTTTCAAAAAAAGGGACCACGACAGCTGGGGTTTCGTCCCCAGAAGTAAAAAGATTAATAAGTTATGTACAGTTAGCCCAGGATCAGACCCAGGTAGGGTGTCATGTACAGAATTTTGTCGACAAATGGAAGCAGGTAACTTCCGATCCCTGGGTGTTGAAAATAGTAGAGGAAGGGTTGCGTCTAAAATTTGTAAGCAAACCTCCAAAGTCCGGAGTGCGGACTACAAATTTGTTAAATATTGTACATATGTCAAATATTTTAGAAGAGGTAAAAAAATTATTAGGAAAAGGTGCTATAGAATTAGTACCACCAGGTCAGGAAGGCCAGGGTTTTTACAGCACCTTTTTCATTGTTCCAAGAAAAGACGGAGGTCTCCGTCCAATATTAAACTTGAAACCTCTCAATGTATACATGGAAAAATCTCATTTCAAGATGGAAACACTAAGATCAATCATTCAAGCCCTCCATGTGGGGGAGTGGGGGTCCACCTTAGATCTGCGAGATGCATACCTACAAATTCCCATGTTTCCACCTCACAGGAAGTATCTGAGGTTTTGTGTACAGGGAGTTCATTACCAATTTCGAGCCATGCCCTTCGGCATCACAGTTGCACCAAGGGTTTTTACCAAACTAATGGCCGCAGTAGGTGGGCATCTCTGCAGTCAACAAATTCACATTTTTATGTATCTGGACGATTGGCTAGTCAAAAATCAGATTCGAGAATTGTTACTTCATCAATTAAATCAAACAATACAACTTCTGGTAGATCTAGGATTGATAATCAATTTAGACAAATGCCATTTAGTGCCTTCACAGATAATTACCTATCTGGGTGCAGTTTTCAACCTGAACAAGGGGTTAGTTCTCCCCTCCGAGAACAGGTTTTTGGCAATCAACCAAGCAATTGCAGATATAATCTACAACCGCCAATGTCCAGCTTCCCGTTTTTTACGACTGTTGGGACTCATGGCTTCATGCATAGATACAGTTCCATATGGCCGTTTACATATGCGCCCTATCCAAATATACCTTCTCTATTTCTGGCGCCCACATATAGATGGACTACATTTCAAAATTCCAGTTTTCCCCATACTAGCAACACACTTAATGTGGTGGCAACAAGAGAGGAATATTTTCAGAGGGGTACCCCTGCAGGGATATCCACACAACAAAGTTCTGTGGACAGATGCATCCAAGTGGGGTTGGGGTGCACACTTGGACACTCATCAGGTGGCAGGTCAGTGGACGAAGGAATTGATCAATCATCATATCAATTGGCTAGAGATGAGAGCTGTATGGAATGCTTTGATAGAGTTTCAGGAGGAGATTCAGGGAGAGAATCTGCTTATCAGATGCGACAATGCCACAGTAGTGGCATATATAAACAAGCAAGGGAGAACCAAATCAATACCACTTTGTCTTCTTTTATGGGACATGATGCAGTGGTGTTTAAAACACAACATTCACATCCATGCAGCTCATATTCCAGGGAAAAAGAATTGTCTTGCAGACAAGTTGTCCCGGGGTCAGAAACTTGTGCGTTTAACAGAATGGGCACTCAAACCATCAATAGTTCAACATATTTTTCAAATAATGGGAACCCCAAACATAGATCTCTTTGCCACTCGTGCCAACTCTCAGCTTCCAGTGTTTTGCAGTCCTTATCCAGATCCCCTAGCATGGACATGCGATGCATTGTCTGTGAGTTGGGAGGGGATATTTGCATATGCATTTCCTCCCCCCATACTCATTCCCAAAGTCTTAATGAAAGTCAGACAAGAGAATTGCTTAATTCTTCTGGTAGCGCCCTTAGCTCCACATCAGTCTTGGTTTCCTCAACTTCTGGAGTTAATAGTGGATGTTCCTCTAAAACTACCAGTATTACACGACCTGTTGTCTCAGAACAGAGGTCTGTCATTACATCCAAATCCAAGAAGTCTAAATCTGGCAGTGTGGAAAATATCTGCAGATCAAAATCTTCAAAGCAGTTTTCTTCAAAAGCTTCCAAATATATGGAACAATCTATCAGATCCTCCACACGGAGACTGTATTCCGTTAGATGGGAAATATTTAGTAGCTGGTGTGCTGAAAGGCAAATCAGTCCCACTTCAGCTTCTGTAGGTAATGTTGCTGACTTTTTTGTTTATTTACATTCAGTTAAAAAGTGTAAAGTGGCTACTATTATAGGTTATAGATCAGCAATCAGTTCAAAACATAAAGGTTGGGGTGGTCGTTCAGTTAGCACTAATGGAGACCTTTCAAAATTAATCAAAGGTATTTTTAATTCAAATCCAATTTTGAAACCACTTCTCCCTAACTGGGATTTACCTTCGGTACTTTGGAGGTTATGTGATCCACCTTTTGAACCTCTTTTATCTTGTGATGTAAAATTTTTAACATGGAAAACAGTATTTTTAATTGCATTAGCAACAGCATCCAGGGTTAGTGAGTTACACGCATTATCTGTGAAAGATGGAAATTTGAGATATGAGAGACATGGCATTAGACTTTTGCCTAATTTACAATTTCTCAGTAAGACACAGTGTTTAAATAACCCATGGATTCCAATTTTCATTCTGTCTTTTCATAATTTTGCTACAGAGGATAGAGATTTGTTACTTTGTCCATATAGGGCATTGAAAATGTATATTAAACGAACTGAATCTCAAAGGAAAGAGATTGATTCAGATAGCTTGTTTATTACATACCAAAAAGGAGTTTGTAGACCAGGTTCGAAAAATTCAGTGGCAAGATGGATCGTTTCTTTAATTAAGTGGGTGTATCAAGACACCAGCAAACATTTAAGTACAGTGCGTGCTCATGATACAAGAAAACTTGCCACTTCTTGGGCCTTGTTTAATGGAGCGTCCATAACTGAAATTATCAGAGCAGCTCATTGGGCATCTGAAAGTGTTCATAACTGTTCTATTTACTGGTAAATTATTTCATGATCTAAAAAGACTATTCACCACTCCTGCGCTATTCTCATGAAACGCGATATTTTTTTGCAGAATTTTTAATCCTCTTAATGCATTGGAAGAAACACGGTAATGCTAAACTAAAATCACGAATCGGCAGACGACAGCAGCAAACATGACAAGCAGTTTCTGTGTTTGTTCATGGTATTATAGTCTCTAATGCTGCTTGGTATAATAATACACTTATTGACTGGGTATTCGCTTAATACATTTGTAGCAAGTTTGTTGTTTCTTTCTACACGAACTATCACCCTTTGCTTTGCCTCGGGCAGTAGTAGGTGTATCGGGGAATGATAAACTTCCTATTACCCTCAAACCAGTCAATAAGTACATACTATATCTCAACTGTCTTGTTTTTGAAAACACTGTGAAATAATATTTTCACGTCTTCCTGAATTTATCTACTATTTTCTTCTGTTATATTTTAGGTAAAGCGTCTCCAAAGGAAATAGTTGACTTGTATGATGCTTGGGCTGAGCATGGCTATGATGAAGTAAGTTAGAATAAATATTATCTTACAAAAGCAAAAGACATAAAAAAAAATATCTGCTGCAAACCAAGAGTTCGATATATACAATGAATAGGGCTGTGAATTGCTCGTTTTACTAAATATGTCTTACATACAGACCATTGCATTTTTTCTTACTTACGCCATCATATCTTTTTAAGAATGATGCTATGTCATGTTTTCGAACGCAACTTTGACTAAAATGAAATAAAAATACAATAAACTGTATCGAATTAAAATATTTCAGCAAATCGGATCATATCAATAGAATAACGTTCCGACACCAATCAAACACATTACACCACATTCGCTGAGTGAGTACGGGATTAGGGCTATGGTGTTTAATGCCACTATCAACAATAGAAACTAACTCGCATTATCTTTTTTATTGTCATAGATTCAACGATTCGAGAAATCTGTATATCGAATCAATTGATATTCCTATGAACTTGACTCTTGACCGTTTATTTTTTGGATCACCTGACCTCACAGACGATCAAAATAACAGTTTATTTTTAAATGTACAAAAGTTTATAATAAACAGTAAACGTTTCATCTAACATCAGCAGTACCTAGTTCCCTTATTTCTTTCTTCTCTTTTCTTCTTTTTTAATTACTTTGAATCAAACATTTTTTACATCAAACACCAGATCACTTTCTTTGTTTTATCTTCTCATACCTTCTGTAATTTATATCAAATTTGTTAGTTAGTTCTATTTGCTTCTCCCCTTAGAGATTCACAGTATATTATATATAAAATTTATTCCTACGGATAGGGATTAATATAAGTTCTTGTAACTTGTTTCCCAATCCTATTAATTACTTCTTATTATGTAATGTATATAGCTGAATATTGTAATGTTATATTGAATTAATTAATAAAATATGTTTAAACTATCAACAATATTTCAGCTACATCGTGGTGGTCAGTTTTAATGATGCAAGTTACTGACAAACTTTATCACATAATGTTGTATTGGGATTCGAACTCACAACTTTAGGAGTGAGTAACATATGTGAGTTTAAAAAAGCAGACATATGCGTTGAGTGGGATTTTATTGTTCTAGCTTCACTGAACCAACAGTCCACAAGTAAGACATATCGCTCCTCTTAATTATGCGTGCTTAGCGGAATAGAAGCACATACCCATGATTTACCGCATTCAAGAGGAGTTCGTTAACCGTACAAAAGTAAGATATATCGCTCCCTTAATTCTATGTGTTTAAGGGAATAGAAACACATACCTATGACTCAGTCATGTACTACTAAGCCTTACACAATACAATGCAATATATCTAATTACTGTTAATTAAAGGCGCCATAAGTGAACTTTTTACTTTTAGACAGAATAATTATATTAATGTTATACATTGATAATTTATGGATTGAAATTGTGATTGTTAACATACACAAAAGAAAAGTAAAGAAAAAGTTATCATAATTATTTCTTATAAAAATAGAAATAAACCTAATAAATGTTTGTTCTATCAACATTACAAAAGTAAACGGTATTATATACTAGAAATATATTTCTATATGTTTAATTATGAAATGTTAGAAATGTTGGACACTTAAGGCAATACTCTGAATCTATATTAAATACGATAAAATACAATGAAATACAAAGCAGCACAATACAGTCAGGACAGTTCCAAAATCTGCCAAAATCGATACCTGTAATGACAGTTCATTGTCCATGCTTGGTACAGGCACTTCAATAAGAAATAGAAGGGTAAGTAAACATTAGAGAAAACCGAAGGTGCAATCAAAAATAGACAATCCAGAGAAACGGGCAATATAGGATACATAAGACACAAGACGAAGACAAACAAAACAAAGCCGCACTGTCCGAAAGCAAACACAAATAATGTAAATAAGATACGAGACCTCTAACCAACAATTGGAGGTAAAGAAGAACTAAACATCGTTTAGGAACGGCCCTCACATCACATAACTCAAAACGTAAAGACACACAATACGACAAAGAACGAAGATTAAAAAAAACCCACAATATGCAAACAAGCACAAATAACGTAAATAAGAGATACGCCCTCCCAAACCTTGGTTATATTCTGTTAGAAGAGTTTGAAGATACAAAAGGGGCAACCAGAATCCGTTAATCGAAGAAGAACAGACAACACAATGGCCAAAAGAAAAAGTTAGTTACATTCTAATCAACAAATATAATTGTCACAGATATCAATCGATAATCCTCTTGTATAACTATTTTATTCTATATTGAATATTAAAAGTGGTGTATTTGTATACTAAAAAAGTGCACTTCTTGAATGTATTACTATAAAATAAAAAACGTATTAAATTTAGTGTGCACGGTGCATTTCAGGAATAACATTCATTTTATTCTATATTAAATATTGAAAGAGATGTATTTGTATATATATGCTAATGAAATTGCACTACTTGAAGGTGTCTTGCGAAGCTCCAAGAATAGCTGCAACCCAAGTTGAATCTTTATTCGAACCGTCTCGACGAAGTGATGTTACAATTATTGACGTCGGTGCTGGAACAGGATTGGTTGGTGAAAAGGTTAGATTTAATCTTTGATAAATATTTATTTAGATTATCTCCCCTGTTTTATCAAATGTTTGAACGAGTATAACAGAATGCCAATAACGTTTTAAAATACTAATTAGATTAACCAGCACATACTATAATCTGCAATTGAGACCATGGGCTTCGTAATCTACTATGGCCTGGTCCGTGTACATGTGTGTGAGAGTTTGTAACGTCTAGTGAGCAATTCATCAGCTATATCACGAAGTGAGCAAGTTACATTTCAAAGCTGATATCCGCTTTGTGGTAGAACAACACGCCTACTTAAATGGAGCTTTATTACGGTAGCTCACTGGAACAATAGTTCTCAGATAAACATACCGCTCCACTTTTTTCTGATTCCGAGCAAACCAGTCTTTGTTCTTACTCTTTTAGTTCTGCGTACCTAGCTGGAGAAGCAATAAATACCAATGTTATGGTCTATGTTTGACGTGACCGGGGATCAAGCTCACGATCCATAGCACTAGAGGCGAGCACACGAACCTTAACACCACACTACATGTATTACATGACTGCAACACATCCACCATCATTCATATATAATAATAGTATATTTATATTTATATCTACATGCAACATTATTTCTTTCACTTGAAAATGTCTATGAACTGCTAACCCTCCCGGGGAACTTGAGTTAACAGCCGTCTTTTTTACTTGTCTTAGTGGTGTTGCTGTTGTTCAATGTTGTCAAGTTACGTATCTTCACGTTTTTAGTTCAGTGTTGTGATATCGGATACGATTTCCGCGTAAAAACGATGCTCGGTTCGACTGTACTCCCAATTGTTATGTAGGGGTTTATAGTTTACTTGTTTTCTTTGTGTATTTATTTACGTCTACTGGTGTCCAATACGATTTCCATGTCAGATGATATTATTGTCATTTAACAGTAACACGACGGATGTCACTAGTGGAGCAGTAACTGCTAATACGTCCAGAGCAAACGAGTTCAAACCCCGGTTTTACGTGGGCATCGTGTTACTCGATCTTTAGTTTTATGTGCAATATTTTATAGATCGTTGTTTGTCCTTTTGTCCGTTTTCTTTTGGTCATTGTGTTGTCTATCCTTCTTCGAATTACGGATTCTGATTACCCTTTTGGTATCTTCAAGCTCTTCTTACAATTAGATGATAACAGAAATTAAAATTTATAACATAACACATTTAATTTCATTTTAATATACAGCTACATGAATTTGGATTCCGAAAGATTGATGCATTAGACCCATCATCTGGTATGCTCGATGTAGCGCGGGAAAAGCAAGTATATCGTCATTTGATATGTAATTACATACAGAGGGACACGCTGACAGATTTGAATGGTGAGTGAATCATTGTTGTTAAATGCCAAATGAGCAAATTTGTCATCCACATCAAGGTTGGAACAAGTTATACATACGATTTGATAATGGTGATATCTGCTTGTACTAGACCAACACGCTTATTGTTGTTAACCTCCAAATGTGTATTTTGTCAGAACTTATTATCTCATGACGAGAATAAGTTACATTCGATTTGATTATGATAATGTCTGCTTTGTACCAGGCCAACCCGCTTAGTTTTATTTTTGTCATAGTCCTAGCCGGTTAAAACAACAGTAAGTTGGTAGACATGTCGCTGTAAACTAAATTTTGAATTAATTATTAATGACAAAAAACCTTGTTATTCATTGCCTCCTTCATTGTAATTGAAAACCTAAGCATTGAAATTAATCATTAATATCCCAGGTCTTGTAAGTTTTCATCAATACCTAAACAATGTAATTAATTTGCTCAATTATTGCAATTAACCATAAATAAACCAAATATTTTAATTAACAATTCATAGCACAAACCTAGTAGTTAATAACTAAATATCCCAACTCAGTGTAATTAACCATTAAAAACCCACAGAAAAGTGTAAAGATAGCAAAGGAGTAATGCAATCGTCAAATCGAAGAAGTACAGACAATACAATGTAGAAAATAAAAAAGACAAAAGGACAAGCAATGATATACACAACACTACACAGAAAATACATAAATTGAGCAACACAATGATAAGCCAAACATATTCATTATTCCTTAATGACACACACATCGTTTTGAATCATTGAACTTATATGTTGTCATTAATAATGAACATTACGTACTTAGCCAGATATCGTAATTATACATTTTTACCACGTGTTATCACTAGCCGATTTAGGAATCATATCATATCAGGGTATTTGTAATGATTGTCATTCAATAATAACACTACAGTTCAAATTGAAAGTAGTAATATATCAGTGAGTATTACGTTTGGCTATCATGGCTGAGTTAATAGTTTTTTGTATTGTCCTATTAAGGGTCTATACATTCCAAGTTTCATGCTGTGATGTCCGTTACGATTTCCGCATACGGTTCGCCGTTACCTCCAATCTTATTTACCTTATTTCTGTTTGCTTGCACACAGTGGTGTCCAACACATATATTGTTGTGTTGTCGTTTTGTTTTTCTTCATCCTGTGTACCCTGTGTAGCCAGTGTCTCTGGATTTTTCATTTTTGATTGCACCTTCGGTATTATCTAACGTTTATTTAGTAAACTCTGACCTATGTTAATTATATTGTAGGACAATACGATTGTCTGACTGCAGCTGGCTGTGTTATACCAGGTCATATTGAAGCTGACGGTTTACACGATTTCATTCGGCTAGTGAAAAAAGGTTTGTTACTAGACTCATAAATTCTTCTGACTATTTGAGTTCACATATTAAAGAAAAGTTTCAAAATACCAAAGGAGTAAACAGAACCAACAATTAGTAGAAGGACAGACTATGCAATGGCCAAAAGAAAAAAGACAAAAGGACAAACGATGATCTACAAAACATTACACAGAAAACTAAAGATTGAGCAACACGAACCAAATTAAGCACCAATGTGAATTCATTATGCTTGGAAGCAAGACAGAGCTGTCGTATATTGTTTTAAAAGCAAACCCCCAAAGAGTCTTCCAACGGCTTAAGAGTAAAGCATTTCTATATGTTTTTTGTTATCAAAATACACTTGCAAAATGGAAATTCCATGATTGGTATGAATACGATAAAAGAAAGAAAATCACAGAAAATCCTGGCATTGTTATACAGCCACTGTTTATATATGAGCGCATTTGGATAAAATATTAATTAATGATAATTGTAGTCATCGTGACTATTGTTAATGGAGGAAAGTTCTGTAGACCCAATTATGAAATTGGACACACAAAAACCATTCCAATTCAATTTGGTTTCATTTCGAACAATGGTTTCTGAGTAGATCTTAATGTTATTTTTATTGAAATATGCCTAATATGCATAGTCGGCATGAATTGTCAGAAAACTAAAGATTGAGCAACACGAATCCCACAAAACACCAGTGGATGACTCCAGGTGTTCCTGTAGGCTACACAGCTTCTGTTCTACCAGTGGTATCCGTTTGTGTTGCTTTTGCTAAGATTTCGATATTGTCATAAAATGAAATGAAAAAAAAAATACCACACTGTCGAAGCAGTTCGAAATCCAATAGAAATATCGTAGAAATATGCAAAATCGATACCACTAGACATAGCACACAAATACACACCGCTCACTTTCCCGACTTGGTACAGAGACTTTAATAAAAAAAAAAGTGGCAGAGTCGGTTAAATTAATTGTATGGACCCAAGCATCCCTTCTTTGTGAAATGATGCGGTCATGTAAGTGCATTCCACTTTCAATTAAAATACCAACCATCTGAGTAGAAACAGCGTTTAATACAATTAGTTACCAAACCTCGTTTGGGAGAATTAACTATTATACAAATACCATAGACCAGTTTGTCTGTAAAAATTATGACATCCCTCTGTTGACACCTGATCCTAGAGTGTTTACCAAAGATACAAGATATCAAGCAATTTTGATTAAGTGATATTCCTTGAACACTTGGCAGCAGAAAATTTAATAATATATTATATGCATGAAACAGTATCAAAATAAAGTATTAGGTAATTTATCAACGTGTTTAGATATCGTACTAAATGTCACGAATAAAACATACAATATAGTATACAGGGGCGGATCCAGGATTTCAAGAAAGGGGAGGTGGGGGGGGGGGGGGTACACTTAAAAAAAATTTTGGTGTATTTCATGTGAAAAATCATATTTTTTCCAATTGGTATACCACTGTTTTTATCATGACTGTCTTATTTGTTTTCAGGAGGCTATGTAATAATAACCATGAGAGGACATTGGCCAGATGTTCCCGACTTTTTTGAAAACTTTCAGAAAGTCGTGCATAAATTGGTAGAAGACAGAAAATGTCAGTTGTTTAACCGGTCTGTGATAGACAATTATAGCTGTATTATTCCTAATTCTACTGGTTATAAATTTGTACTAAAAGTGCTATAAATAAATGAATCGATTTTGTGTGTTAATTCATTGTTTGTCATATTTAGAATTATTGCTCAATGTTTATTTATATGTGCTGATCGATTTTGCATTACATAGACACCTATCCATGGTCGGAATTTCCACCTTTCAGTTCACATTATGTTGTTATGGTTTTCCTCCCTCATCAAATCTGACAGATTATGTATTTAATACAATGATTATTGCTTTTTATTACATACTTAGGTCAAATAAAGGCATTTTTGTATGACCAATATGACCGGAAGTAAACTGTCCATATTTTCACACCCCGGGAAAATAACCGATTATTGGATTACTACAAGATCATTTCCATATCGAGGCCCATATTGGCCCGGGCCAATATGGGTGTCTCTTTTCTAGATGTCGGAAGTATGTAATAAATAGTTTAATACATGGGCATTTCCATATTGGCCTGGTTATCATCCGTCTCGGGCCAATATGGGGCTCTCTGGATAATAACCAGGCCAATATGGAAATGCCCATGTATTAATCTGTATATATACCACATAGTTTGGAGCATAGCTCTGCGTGCTTATATCCGAAATATCATGCATTTTGATGCATATCCCCTAACTTTGTTTACTGTTAGCTCTAAATGATAACAATAATTCCAGCTAATTATTTTGTGGATAGTTCAAATATTTCGTGATAAAGTCATCTTTTGCATTTGACTCCGACACAACCAGGCGTGCCTGCAATTTAAACTGTGTATATGTTCCCCTCACAGTGGTCCATAACTTTAACCCATAGTATATGGTTATACAGATGTACATGTATCTGTGTATTATTATTTTCGGTCATTAGACTATAATTATCTTAAGCTACCTCCCTGTTAAATGTATTGATTTAGCTGCGCATCCTTATCCATTCCATACAGTTTTGTGTATGATTATAAACTAAGGTTCTCCTCCCTCAGGCATAGGTGACATTAGCCGATTTTG
This sequence comes from Bathymodiolus brooksi, assembly GCA_963680875.1. Lineage (NCBI taxonomy): Eukaryota > Metazoa > Mollusca > Bivalvia > Mytilida > Modiolidae > Bathymodiolus > Bathymodiolus brooksi. The sequence continues at coordinate 82,888,736 of OY804588.1, read as the reverse complement.
GCTATCCTGTTTAGGCCCTTTGGTTTTATTGCTCCGAAAACTTTAAATTTTGGGCTTTCCAATATTTCGATTTTTAGCGTACCTGATCAAGGTCTTTCCAGAAATGCGTCATGAGCAATAACTTTGATATCTACGTTTTTTAAGCTGTTCATTCTTATCCAATAGTGCATGGAACATTATTTAAGCTACTAAGTTTTTCCAACAACATTATGAAGGAACAATACATCAAATATATGCAACATAATATTTATTAATTAAATTTTGAAATCGCAATCATTGCATGGTATTCACAAATTTAATTAACATTTTACATAATTTTATTTAAATATTAAATTAGGTTTCTCTTTATTTATTGTTGTACACATGTATCATTGTATTACCAAAGGCTATATGAAATATATATAATAAAAACAAACAAAATATTATTTTAAGAGATCTTGATTATCATTCAATTGTTCATCTGCACTATAAGCTAGCAATATGCATATTATGCGCAACATATTTACACAAATACAAGGGTTGTCATGGTTAAAATCAATACATAATGAGCAACTATGTTGTTTGATGGGGATGTTCCAGTCTGGCATGGTTTGTTTGTACTACTGGGTAATTCACTATTGTCATCTAACTCATAGTCCCCACAGAATCCATCAAGAATAGGCTCAGCTGGGATACCTCTCCTATTAAAAGTTATATATGAGTTTCAAGTAAATATCAATGAATTCAAGCGTTTTGAATACATAGCAATGCAATGGCTAACTATACAAATAGTCCCGGAGGGTATCACTCGCCCATTTGTTAGTGTTTCGTCACCGACATAGTTTATTAGATATACCTATTAAAATTTCCAGTCCTAAATAATGTAATTACTATTAAAACTAATATTCTCCTACTGCAGGCATATGTGACCTTAGCAGGTTTGGTTATTCTGTTTAAGGTGATACCATACACTTCAGGTAAAATTTGATCTGCTCGTTTAATTTTCATATTTTTTCGGCAGTGTGTTTGAATATATCCACTGTAATGAATATCAAAATTTTTACAAATTCCAACCAACAGACTCGGAGCTATAAATTCACTAGCCACATAGCAGCTTTTCTCTCTGTGGTTTTGATCACCGATCGAGATGCTTGAAATCTGCATACAAACATCATATGATCAAAACGTTCAACTGATTTTAAAGAGTTATCTCCCTGTAGTGTATGGTACCCCCTTAAGAAAAGCTTGAAGATATCAAAGAGGTAATCATTTTGTTCTTTTTATTTTGGTATCTTCAAACCTTTTTCATACTCTTGTGTGCGAAATAAATAGAAATCTAGATGCTTGTGATATTTTCACATGAAGGACAATTCATGGCATAACAATATCGATATCGTCATAATTGAACATATCATTGAGCGTTCGGTAATGGAAAACATGTTCATTTTGTAATACATTATTAGCTCAAGCAATAATGTCAAACCTATGCAATAAACAGTATAGCAACTCTTGTAGTCTGTATATGAAATTATTTCACTAGTAACCATATAATGATGATAATTCACTAGTGTATTAATGCAATTTCGTTAATTACTGTGTTGTTTGGTTACTTGTGATTTATTGTTGATATTTGGAATTCAAGAGGAGTTTGAAGATACCAAAGGGGTAATCAGAATCCGTAAATCGAAGAAGAACAGACAACACCAAGGCCAAAAGAAGAAGAACAGACAACACCAAGGTCAAAAGAAGAAGAACAGACAACACCAAGGTCAAAAGAAGAAGAACAGACAACACCAAGGCCAAAAGAAGAAGAGCAGACAACACCAAGGCCAAAAGAAGAACAGACAACACCAAGGCCAAAAGAAGAAGAACAGACCACCAAGGCCAAAAGAAGAAGAACAGACAACACCAAGGCCAAAAGAAGAAGAACAGACAACACCAAGGCCAAAAGAAGAAGAACAGACAACACCAAGGCCAAAAGAAGAAGAACCGACAACACCAAGGCCAAAAGAAGAAGAACAGATAACACCAAGGTCAAAAGAAGAAGAACAGACAACACCAAGGCCAAAAGCAGAAGAACAGACAACACCAAGGCCAAAAGAAGAAGAACAGACAACACCAAGGCCAAAAGAAGAAGAACAGACAACACCAAGGCCAAAAGAAGAAGAACAGACAACACCAAGGCCAAAAGAAGAAGAGCAGACAACACCAAGGCCAAAAAGAAAAAGAACAGACAACACCAAGGCCAAAAGAAGAAGAACAGACAACACCAAGGCCAAAAGAAGAAGAACAGACAACACCAAGGCCAAAAGAAGAAGAACAGACAACACCAAGGTCAAAAGAAGAAGAACAGACAACACCAAGGCCAAAAGAAGAAGAACAGACAACACCAAGGCCAAAAGAAGAAGAACAGACAACACCAAGTTCAAAAGAAGAAGAACAGACAACACCAAGGCCAAAAGAAGAAGAACAGACAACACCAAGGCCAAAAGAAGAAGAACAGACAACACAATAGCCAAAAGAAGAAGAACAGACAACACAATAGCCAAAAGAAGAAGAACAGACAACACAATAGCCAAAAGAAGAAGAACAGACAACACAATAGCCAAAAGAAGAAGAACAGAAAACACAATGGCCAAAAGAAGAAGAACAGACAACACAATAGCCAAAAGAAGAAGAACAGACAACACAATAGCCAAAAGAAGAAGAACAGACAACACAATAGCCAAAAGAAGAAGAACAGACAACACAATAGCCAAAAGAAGAAGAACAGACAACACAATAGCCAAAAGAAGAAGAACAGACAACACAATAGCCAAATGAAGAAGAACAGACAACACAATAGCCAAAAGAAGAAGAACAGACAACACCAAGGCCAAAAGAAGAAGAACAGACAACACCAAGGCCAAAAGAAGGACAGACAACACCAAGGCCAAAAGAAGAAGGACAGACAACACCAAGGCCAAAAGAAGAAGAACAGACAACACCAAGGCCAAAAGAAGAAGGACAGACAACACCAAGGCCAAAAGAAGAAGGACAGACAACACCAAGGCCAAAAGAAGAAGAACAGACAACACCAAGGCCAAAAGAAGAAGAACAGACAACACAATAGCCAAAAGAAGAAGAATAGACAACACAATAGCCAAAAGAAGAAGAACAGACAACACAATAGCCAAAAGAAGAAGAACAGACAACACAATAGCCAAAAGAAGAAGAACAGACAACACCAAGGCCAAAAGAAGAAGAACAGACAACACCAAGGCCAAAAGAAGAAGGACAGACAACACCAAGGCCAAAAGGACAGACAACACCAAGGCCAAAAGAAGAAGAACAGACAACACCAAGGCCAAAAGAAGAAGAACAGACAACACCAAGGTCAAAAGAAGAAGAACAGACAACACCAAGGCCAAAAGAAGAAGAACAGACAACACCAAGGCCAAAAGAAGAAGGACAGACAACACCAAGGCCAAAAGAAGAAGAACAGACAACACCAAGGCCAAAAGAAGAACAGACAACACCAAGGCCAAAAGAAGAAGAACAGACAACACCAAGGCCAAAAGAAGGACAGACAACACCAAGGCCAAAAGAAGAAGGACAGACAACACCAAGGCCAAAAGAAGAAGAACAGACAACACCAAGGCCAAAAGAAGAAGAACAGACAACACCAAGGTCAAAAGAAACAGGATAAAAGGACAAACAGAGATCACAAATCATGCACAGAAAACTAAAGATTGAGTAACATGAACCTCACTAAAAACTGGGGGTGAACTCAGGTGCATCGGAAGAATGGCAGTTCTGGCTCCACTAGTGGCACCCATCGTGTGAAACTAGTTAAATCCCGTTGATAAATCATGAATGGGGAAAGGACCGGAACATGAGGAAAGAATAGTTATACTAAAAGTATTGATATATATGAACTAACTTGACCATTCTACATCTATGCTGATCCAATCGAAATGCAGCAGAATCTGTGTCTTGAATGACAGAGTTGGCGCTCCATAGTCTCTCTGCTGCTGCTGATGCACGTGGCCTGTACGGGAACAAGCGTGGTTTAAAAATAAAACATTCATATTAGAAGACTAGCTATACAATTTGAACTTTTGTATTGGTTAGTTATTCTAATTTAAAAAGAAGTACAAAGATACTATAAAACAAACAAATGTCCAATCAAAATCTAGATATTGATTGTTGCATTGTATTATCTATTTTTAGTAACATAATGTTCACAAATATTTATTTTTAGACAAGACCCAAAGAATACGTGATTTATAATTAAATTATGAATTGACATATGACAGAATTTAAATGACATGATATTGTATTCATACCTAGAAAAAAATCACAGCCCGTAGAACTAGTTTAACACCGCCACACTTATTGGGAGTGACGGTACCAAGCCAGGAAAGCGAGCAATAATGGTCGATTGGTTTATGGTGTTTAACGCCATTTTACACACTGATTGCAAGCGACAATGTATGTGTGTGTTAAAGGTTTCGATTTTTAATTTTTCTACGATTTTGAAATTTGATTTTGGAATTTTTCCCAGTGTGGTATTTTTTTTTCATTTAATAAGTTTATTGGAATTTGTTTTGCTGTTGCACCTTTTCTATTGACCCTAAGTTTTAATTGTATATTTGTATTTTACTGTGTTGTGCTTTGTGTTCCTTCGATATTTCTGGGTGTAAAATTAAAGTTATGGTGTTTAACGCTACTTTCAACAATACTTGAGTTATATCATGGCGGTCAGTTTTATTGGTGTAGGAAACCACTGGCCTGTCGCAAGTCACTGACAAACTTTATCACATAATGTTTTATCAAGTACACCTCTCCATGAACAGGGTTAGAACTCCCAACTTAAGTGGTGATATGCACTGATTGCACAGGTATATCCAACTACCATACAATCACAACCACAACGACCCCACTTACAGGTATGTAATTTATACTTGTCTTAATTAAATAGTATACCAGAGTCGTGATAGAAGATTGGTTTGATCTACGTATTCTGCCCACATACAAACTTCTCCACCAACTACACGTCCATAATTATCAGCAGTTCCTATTAAATGAAAATAGATATTATCACATATTTATAAACAAACATAGAGTCTACCCTTCAAACATAGAGACTACCCTTCAAACATAGAGACTAACCTTCAAACATAGAGTCTACCCTTCAAAGATAGAGACTACCCTTCAAACATAGAGACTACCCTTCAAACATAGAGTCTACCCTTCAAACATAGAGACTACCCTTCAAACATAGAGTCTACCCTTCAAACATAGAGTCTACCCTTCAAACATAGAGACTAACCTTCAAACATAGAGACTACCCTTCAAAGATAGAGACTAACCTTCAAACATAGAGTCTACCCTTCAAACATAGAGACTACCCTTCAAACATAGAGTCTACCCTTCAAACATAGAGACTAACCTTCAAACATAGAGACTACCCTTCAAACATAGAGTCTACCCTTCAAACATAGAGTCTACCCTTCAAACATAGAGACTACCCTTCAAACATAGAGACTAACCTTCAAACATAGAGACTACCCTTCAAACATAGAGTCTACCCTTCAAACATAGAGACTACCCTTCAAACATAGAGTCTACCCTTCAAACATAGAGTCTACCCTTCAAACATAGAGACTACCCTTCAAACCAAATTCAATCGGATACATTAATTTGCCTCATGTACTCTATAAAAAAAAAACCGGACTTATTTTTAGATTATAATATCCGTCTCCTTTGTTAGTTTTAATAAGTTTTATTTTTGTAATATGAGTGTTTTCGACTATTGAAGGTGAATTAGGAGTGAGTTCCAATGAGGTTCAAAAAGACCTTTCTAAGCTGTTCCTCTCCGATTACAGTGGCATTGAAATCCAGTTGATTGTCATTTACACTGTGCTATAGTTTTTAACTGTATATATTTACAAAACGCAAGACCGGGCGGAGGGGGGTAATGTCTATGACTTCTCACTACAGGACTAACTGCTCTGACTTGAGTTCGTGTCTTCTTATCCATCTCAAGTACTATTGATTACAGACACCTAAATGTCCCCAGCCCGTGGGGGGGGGGGGGGGGGTTCATTGGTCAGGTGAGTATATTTGCCCCCCAAATAGGCATGTTGGTAGTCATGAAATAATTCAAAACAAGCTAAAAGTGACATTAACCACATATAACGATAATCCGTTAATCCACCTGAGTCCACCCAAGTTCTTTGGCGGGTTTGTATAGATCAATCTGTAGTTTCTATGTAGTTTTTGTGGAGTATCAATTGTCCTTTTGTCATTTTTTTCTATTGGACATTAAGATTTCTGTCCTTCGATTTACGGCTTCAGATTACACCTTTGGTCTCTTAAAACTTGTCTTATGGGTACACAGTCATACCTGGAAAATCTAAAGGATCACACTCGTAATATTTTCTCCAGTCCTGACCATAACTGATATAGTTCAGATACCAACACGATGACAGTATGACCTGGTGACCGTGGCTAGTTATATTTGCCATATAAGACTTCCATGTACCGTTTTTGTTTCCTTTCCATATTTCGATAATTGCTTCTTTTCTCACCTATAATATTTAGAAATTAGTATATATTACGATATACAGTCAAACCTGTTTATGTGGTCACCTCTATTAAGCAGTCACCTGTATTAAAAGGTCACATTCTTGTCCTGTCATAGAAAGCTTCACATGAATCCCTTTTTTGGACCAAAGGTGACCTCTTAATACAGGTTTGACTGTAATTTAAATTGTGGTGAGCATTAGTTTGTTTATTTCGCATAGTGTAAACTATGCACATAGAATAACGACAGTTATGATAGTCGAGACAGACCTTATCTCTAGCATCACAGCAAGTCCTATAACACGAGCTTGTTGACTGATTTTGTCTGTTTATATAATTATGAGTTTTGACTTTCCCTTTGTAAGATTGTTCGGAGTTCGGTAATTGTGTTATTACCCTTATTTCTGATACGAATGGTAACGTTTGTCGAGTCATTTGAAACTGATGTTACTGTCTTTATCCGTAACGTCACAATGTCCGATAATAAGTGATAAACGATGTTGTTTAATACGAAAGGACGTATCTCAGTCATCTCTCATCGAAGGGCTGTTGACAGGACACACAGTTTAGGTTTAGGTTTATGGTGTTTAACGCCACTTTCAACAATATTTCAATTATATCATGGCGGTCAGTTTTATTGGTGGAGGGAACCAGAGTACCCGGAGAAAACCACTGACAAATGTTATCACATAATGTTGAATCGAGTAGACCATTAACGGGTGAAAGAAGAAGTATATATATCACAGATAATATTTTATACAGAAATGTGTAATTTTCGTCATTATTCTACGTAAAAGCTGAAATTGTGAAAGTGTATATAAATTTACCTTAGCACCGTGATCTATCGGATCCTGCCATATAATATAGCTTTGGTTGAGGTTTTCAACTATTTTTAGAACTTTCTGGATGTAATACTGTTCTAATCCGCTGTAATCGTCTTTAGCTAATCCTATTTTGTTCATAAAGACCGATATATTCCTGTTGGTTTTCCTACAAATACATAAAAATATATAATGCAATTACGGCATCACAATAATTGAGTCAATGGATCTAAAAATAAATTTAAAAATAACGGAAGCACTAAATTTTTTATTTAATTAAGTTTTGCAATCTTTTGATTATGAGGGTACATAACAGTTACTTCCGGAAGCGCGTCGTACGCATACATTAGATCTATGTTTTTGCTACAAACCAAATATAAGAGAGACCGCTGATTCATGATCAAACTCTACAATAAGAGAAATGCGATGTTCTAAATTAAATTCCCACGATGAGAAGGACAAGGTTTTCAAATCGCAATTCAACAATGAGCGGCTCCAATGATCATCCCACAATGTGGGGTACACAGGGATCTAGTTGTGATTCAACTATGAGGAGGACAACATGTTCAATATACAATAAAATAATGAGGATAACAGTAGCTAATTACAATCCAACTATTGATGGCAATCTACCAAGGGGGGCAAGAAGGGAACAAGAAGTATTGATTACAATCCAATTTGAACAATAAGGAAGATAAAGGGTTCATAATACAATGAGGAGAAAATAGGGTTCCAATTACAATCCATTATCAAGGAAGATAAAGGGTTCATATTACAATGAGGAGAAAATAGGGTTCCAATAACAATCCAACAATAAGGAAGATAAAGGGTTCATATTACAATGAGGAGAAAATAGGGTTCCAATTACAATCCAACAATAAGGAAGATAAAGGGTTCATATTACAATGAGGAGAACATAGGGTTTCAATTACAATCCATCAAAAAGGAAGATAAAGGGTTCATATTACAATGAGGAGAAAATAGGGTTCTAATTACAATCCAACAATAAGGAAGATAAAGGGTTCATATTACAATGAGGAGAAAATAGGGTTCTAATTACAATCCAACAATAAGGAAGATAAAGGGTTCATATTATACTGAGGAGAAAATAGGGTTCCAATTACAATCCATTATCAAGGAAGATAAAGGGTTCATATTACAATGAGGAGAAAATAGGGTTCCAATTACAATCCAACAATAAGGAAGATAAAGGGTTCATATTATACTGAGGAGAAAATAGGGTTTCAATTACAATCCATCAAAAAGGAAGATAAAGGGTTCATATTACAATGAGGAGAAAATAGGGTTCTAATTACAATCCAACAATAAGGAGGAAAGTGGAGTACCAATTACAATCAAACAATGAGGCAAAAAGAAAAAGGGTTCAAATTAAATTCAGACAATAAAAAGAACTAAGGTTTTAAAACTACAAGGTAAACTAATATTATATTACCGACATTTTCAACAATATGTTTATACAGGATCTTTCTGTAGAGCTAGAACATACTTTGAACTATTATGGTTACATTAGGGAACGACCATTTAACTTGAAAGGGGGGGTTATGGTTTTTTTTCTAAAAAAATATTCTGATTCCCAATGTTGCTGAAAAAAATATTCTGATTTTGGTGGAGGAAAAAAAAATAATATGATTCAGAGTTTTTGTCATATAACCTAATGATAAATTCCGGAAAAAAATTTCGCGCAAAAAAAAAAAAAATTCTACCTCTTGTGTTGTCCGAAGAACATTTTCTGAACGAAACAAAAAACCATAACACCCCCCCCCCCCCCCCCCCCCCCCCCCTTTTCAAGTTAAATGGTCGGTCCCTTATGCAAACAGAACTATGCAAGTGTAATGTGTTATTCTTAATCATACATAGCCATGACTTTTAAATGTTTAAGATCTTCGTCGAGAGATATATTGCGCTCACAGTTTTAGAGTTACAATTAAAAGGAAGTACTCGATGCATTTGCAATAGGACATCTTTGATAAGCGATTTAAGACATTTCAGTAAGGAGGGAATTTGGATCCATAAAACTATCTTAATCCCGCCACATTTTCTAAAGTGTCTGCACCAAGGCAGGAAGGTGAGAGGCCATGTGAATGTATCATAGGGGTAGTAATTTTGCCTCTGGTTTTTTTGTACGATTTATCTGATAGATATTAGAACTGTTCTGACGGTATGCATTTTGTTAGTTCCTTTTAATTTCATTAATTATTATTCAATTTATTGAAATGCCCGTACCAAGCCATGGAAGTGAGCTGTTATCTATTTTTGTGCTAAGTGTATTGATTTTCCTCTGCGATATTTATATTTTGTTTTTAAAATGTCACTGTTTCGACAGTGTAGTATGATTTGCTTTTCATTATATATATTTACCCATACTATTTATTCACCTACCAGCATGCGTGGTATGCTTCATCCATTCCAAGGTGAATAAAATTATCTGGAAACACATCTACTATTTCCCGCAGGAATTTGCCAAGGAAACTATATGTACTGTTTAATGTTGGATTAACTATCTCGTATTCTCCATGCGAGTTGTACTTTAATACACCAGGCCTACCATTTTCCCAACAAGGGGTTAATAAATCTGTGAAAAGGAATAGACAATAAAACAAACCACATTGTAGGAACAATTCCAAAACAATCTGATTAAAATCCCATATCTTACTTGCTGGTCTTTTATACTGGTATATGCCTGGGAGCTCGGAAGAAACCACAGTGTGTCACATGCTAATGACCCTATGCGATGAATATTTAATGATATGATAAATACGGGTTGCATGCATGACATTTTTCAACCAATCGAATTACTAGTAGCAAACAAAGCCGTTGTATTTTAAACTATGGCACTTGCATAGTCGTATATGTGTTTATTTCATTGGACGGAAAAGGGCATGATATAGCATCACTCTCATGCGACTCGCAATGGGGTATCTTTAGATATCTGATGCCGCAACATAAAGGAAAAGTGGAGCAAATGAGAGATGTGTTTGTAATCAGATTAATGTAAAGATGTAGTACGCAAAATCACAATTTTCAAGAATGATTAATTAACGTTATGCTTTCAAATGAATGTAATCTGGAAAAACGAGGACAGCTTTCGCTGAACCGACTATTAGTTTATACACAGATCAATGGAAAAAAGGTTATTATAATATATTTATTGAAAATGCCAATACATTGTAAAAAATAAAATATAACAAGCATCTACTTCTAGATATTATTTTTATTGAAATTTACAGTTCTTAAAAGATGTAATCTAAGATACTCCTCCCTCAGGCATGGGTGACCTTAGCTGATTTTGGCTATCCTGTTTATGCCTTTTGGTTTTCTTACTCCTCAATATTTTAATATTATTTGACCTTCAAATATATCGATTTTCTGATGAAGGTGAACACTAAATCTGATATCTACGTTGTTATTTAATTAGATTGTGCTTAAACGCTACAAGAAATAAACTCTACCTGTATACAATTAAATGCTTTTTATTTTTGTAAAACTAAAGGCATTCTTAATTCAATTACTCACCCAACATTGACCTGCCCCACGACTGTGTATGCCCAGGAGTGTCAAACTCAGGAATGACCCGGATTCCTCTCAGTCGTGCATAATCAATGACACGTCTTACATCAGCTTGAGAGTATATGTGCTTAGGACTGTAAGCACCCTTAGGTAACGAATGAAAATACAATGTACATGTATTTCACGATTACAATGTTCTTAATCAATAGGTCCATATACTAAAGGGGCAGTTGTGGTCGCATAGTAGTTGGATTTATAACTACCTATGCAATTAAGTGACTATCACCACTAAAGTTGCGAGTTCGAACCCCGTTCATCGGGAGGTGTACTCGACAACTTTATGTGATAAAGTTTGTCAGTGACTTGCGACAGGTCGGTGGTTTTCTCCGGGTACTCCGGTTTCCTCCAACAATAAAACCGACCGCCACAATATAACTGAAATATTGTTGAAAGTGGCATTAAGCACCATAAACCAACCAACAAATCCATAAACTAAAGGCATTATAAATGTACGAAATCCAATGCCTTTCATTTTCACTTAAACTTTTTGGTGATTGATATATTTTAACCAATCAATTATTTCCACCGGTTTTTAGTGGGGTTCGGGTTGCTTGATCTTTAGTTTTCTGTGTAAATGTTGTAGATCATTGATTGTTTGTGTTGTCCCTCTTTTTTTGGCCATTATATTGTCTGTCGTTCCTCTATTTACGGCTTCTTATTACACCTTTGTATCTTGAATCTTTTCTTAGTCTGTTCTTAGCTTGGAGGAAAGCGAGTATGACTAGTGCCAGAACATTACAGTTTCCCGGGTAATGTTAGGATAGACGATCATCTCCTAATTCCACTAAAACTGGAATCGTAAAGCTCATATTCAATTAAATAAGCATTGCAAAATACTGTTTGCATTATAACCACTAAAAGAAAAAAAAACCAAAACAACAGACAAACTAGATCGTTACCAAACACCACTCACACATATTACTCTTATTAATTGGTTAAATATCAAAATGTTTGTGTCAGTTTAAAACAAAATCTGCCGTACACTAATCTAAAATAGTATTTAATAATACCTACCTTGGCAGACAAATCTGGAAATGTTTTGCTTTGATAAGGAAATGATTGGTCATCAACAATGTGCCAATGAAAAACGTTCATTTTATTATATGACATCACTTCCTGCCGATGAAAAAAATAACATAATATCGTTCAATGTTGTACCCAAACAGAGTAAAAACATATTAACAAACCGTAAATAAACCAATATAAAATAATAGCATTTTGAGTAAATAAAATAAAAAAACAAAAAATTACCACACTTTCTGAAAAGTTCCAAAATCTAATAGAAAAATCGTAGAAAGAGAGAAAATCGATACCTTTAAATGAATGATTTGTTACTGATCAGATAAACAAACCATTAATATACAAATTTTGATCCGCTATGCCAGAGCTTGTAGGTCCTATCATCATGTCTTTGCTAGAGTGTTGCTGCTAACTAGGATGTTACTGAACCAAGAGTGCATACTGGTTAAGTTTAAGTCATCACTTCGAAAGTTTTACGGTTGCCACCATGACACACACCTTTGATATCTTCAGACTTTTTGTCAATAGTGGTTTGAATGTTTTGAAAATACGGTCTATTATATAGTTTGTGATATACTGGTGGTTTGAATGCAAACTGTTTACGCTTTCTTCTTTTAATAATGATGAATTATTCAACATAAAAATTACTTCAGTCAAAACGGTGTCAAAATCCAATATAAAAATGGTAGGAACAAAAACAAAATCAATACCCCTAACACACAAATACAAATGTACATGACCGACCATTGGCTTGATATATCTTCTTCACATAAATGTGGCGGAGTTGAATGAGTTTTTGTTTTATAATATTCGTTTAACGTGACACAAAAATGTCATAATTGTGCATAATACTAGTTCTACAAAAGTGAGCGGATAGCCTTAGCAATTATTTAAATTGTTGATAGCACACATGGCCATCACAAGTAAACAATGGTCAACTTTGTGCCAACGTGTAGTTGTCAATGACAACTCTCGTCATCTGTAGACATGTGACATACAAGTATTAATTGTATGGACAATAGAATCTACTGGTTTGCCATGAAACAGGCGAGACATGCTCGGTAAGCCTTCGATTTCTATCTGTTCATACCCTCGCATTCAGAGACAATTCATGTATATACTATATACAGAGAAACCTACTTCCACCAAACCTCTTCCGAACAAAAATTTGCATTCGGGATAGACGGGTGTTCAGTATATACAGGTTAAATTAACAAATATAACTTACATTATGACTTTATTTGAAATATAATTTAGTGTTCGGTTTTGACTTATATATTTCATTGTATACAATTAATATTATAGTCTTTTGTTGAGGTCCATACAAGTTTTTATGGACCTTAAAAACGATATTCACCGAAGCCTTTAGGCTGAGGTGAATATTGATTTCTAAGGTCCATAAAAACTCGTATTGACCGATACAAAAGACTGTAATTGTTATATTACATTAAAATGAACGTGATTCTTTTGATAGATTTCGTTAGAAAACGAAAGTGAAACCAAGTCAATACGAGTTTTAATCAAACAATATCAAATTTTACGGAATGTCAGGTGACAGCATGATAGCCAATAAAATTGTTTAAATAAAAGCATTATGCAATAATATACAATTAAAGTCTTTTGTTGAGGTTAATACGAGTTTTTATGGACCTTAAAAACGATATTCACCGAAGCCTTTAGGCTGAGGTGAATATTGATTTCTAAGGTCCATAAAAACTCGTATTGACCGATACAAAAGACTGTAATTGTTTTATTACATTAAACGAAAACGAAAGTGAAACCAAGTCAATACGAGCAAACAATATCAAATTTTACGTAATGTCAGGTGACAGCATGAGAGCCAATGCAATTGTTTAAATAAAATCATTATGTAATAATATTTATAATAGATAAAATAATAGCATTATAATAACACTCACCAGGTTCTTTAACAGCAGCCACACAGGTAGAAAGTGTCTAGAGGTATCTAACATTACCCCTCTGTGTTTAAACCGTGGTCCGTCTTCGATATTAGTCTCGTTGATCCGAATCTGAAAGTTTGTTTATAATAATATTAGAAACGCTCTGAAACATGAAATAATAGATTATCAAACATTAGATAACACTATATTTCTGCTTATCCTTCGTGAGCACATATGTTCACCGCTTTTCCTGTTGTGATCCGTGTTGCTCATCATTTTAGCTTTCTGTATTGCGTTTTTTTTGTCTCTGCTATGTATCTCATATCCATGTCTTATATACGTTATTTGTGTTTTATGCGCATAGTGGTATCCAACACATATTGTGTTGTAGATTTTGTTTTGTTTGTCTTCCTCTTGTGTGCCCACTGTTGCCAGTTTCTCTGGATTGTCCATTCTTGATTGCTACTTCGGCTTTCTATTATGTTTATTTACAAGTACCTCTAGATTATCTATTCTTGAATGTCCCTTCAGTTTTCTATACCGTTTATAGAACTAATGAATTCAATAGGTCTGGAATAAAGAAACCGTTCGTTGGCTTTTCGATATATCACATTTGATCTCTAAGAAGAGTTTGAAGATACCAAAGGGTAATCAGAATCCGTATATCGAAGAAGAACAAGACAACACAATGGCCAAAAGATAAAGAACAAAAGGACACACAACGATCTACAAAACATACATATAAAACTAACTAGCTTTTATGGCTCCATCATATTGACACGTAGTGGTATTTCAACTCTAATATAGGCCCTACAATACAATCTGACTTAGGATGAACAACAAGCATGTCGTTGTTACTTAAAAGTTTCATTGTATATCGGTCAGAAATTACCAGTAATGCTCTGATGTTGCTGACAAAGGGATATGTCTTAGTCATTGGTATTTGTTATATTTATCATTGAAAACTCTATTCTGGCCTTGAGATCGAAATAGAATACAAATTACGATAATTTAACATTTATTTTACCTACCGTATTCTGTGTACTAACATATACTAGTTGACTAAACGTTTCAAGTCCTGTTGATTAAAAAGAGGTAGTACAACATGTGTGATTAAAAAGCAAACCATACAGCATTATACAGTATATATGAAAATCGTTCGTGATCGTATGATAGTTAGATTTATAACTACCTATGCAATCAAAGCCTATCATCACTAATGTTGTGAGTTCGAATCCCGTTCATGGCGAAGTGTACTCAATACAACATTATGTGATAAACATTGTCAGTAACTTGCGACAGGTCGGTGGTTTTCTCCGCGTATTCCGGTTTCCTCCACCAATAAAGCTGACCGCCACGATATAACTGAAATATTGTTGAAAGTTGTGTTGAACACCATAAACCAACCAAAAATGTATAAATATATCAATGAAAATGAGAAATATTAACCAACAAATGCAAAGTGTATACATACAGATTAATACATGGGCATTTCCATATTGGCCTGGTTATCATCCCGAGACCCCCATATTGGCCCGAGACGGAGTCGAGGTCCAATATAGGTTTCAGGATGATAACCAGGCCAATATGGAAATGCCCATGCATTAAACTATTTATTGCATACTTCCGACATCTAGAAAAGAGACACCATATTGGCCCGAGACGAAGTCGAGACCCATATTGGCCCGGGCCAATATGGGCCTCGATATGAAAATGATCTTGTAGTAATCCAATAACCGGTTATTTTCCCGGGGTGTGAAAATATGGACAGTTTACTTCCGGTCATATTGGTCATACAAAAATGCCTTTATTTGAACTAAATATGTAATAATAATGTATATTAGATGTGTGACACTATAATAAAGCATATCATTATTATACAAATAAAGATGAAAGTTTACAACATTAATGTTGAAAGCTTAACCAACAAATAAATGCTAAAACTTAACTAATAACCGTTAACGCTTAACCGATATAAGGCAAGGCTTAACCAATATATGTTAAAGCTTAACCGATATATCTTAAAGCATAACCAATAATCCAATACGGGCAACTTATTTTGTTTCAATAGCTATGTATGTAACTTGTATACAATGATGATGTTATAATTATTAACATAACGAAAAAACATTGATCAAATTCTTCAGGTCGTTCATAAAAAAGAACTGCAAAAACATCTGCCTGTATCAGCAGCCTTTAGCAGCGACCTGTAACTGATATTAAAGGCAGAATTTACAATACCATGGCTGGGGGTATGTTGTTGTACAAATGTATTTGATCTCTGTTACTACAATTCTCAAACAGTCACGCGTACATTACGTCTACCTCTATATAACAAATCACTGTCTATAAAGGGCAGCCTCATTTTCCAATAAACCGTGCATATAAATTTTACCTGTATATAAAGGACAACTGCTCATAAAGGGTATATTTTCAGTTCCCTTGCGTGCCCTTTTTAAAGGTTCGACCGTATATATGGTACCACCTGGTCATTTCCACAGGTTGGCCTTACATCTTTTAAGCAAAGGGCTCATTATACCCATTTTCATATTTCCAGCTTAGTTATCTTACCTCTTAACGCACCCCATACAGAGGACGCCGAAATAGTTGAACCTGCTTTATTTACTCTTAATGTATCTGAAATAAAAATAAATCAAGCAAATTGAAACTTTAAGAGAGTAGCTGTTGGCATTAATAATTGAATTAATTACATGGTTTTACTGTATCGGTGTTATTCATATGAATGAAAGACAATAGAAATAACACAAAATGTGAACACTCCTTTGAATTAATAAATAATGTATATCTTGTGTATGAATTTGAATCCATTATTAAAAGCCATATGTCCCCATTCAAAGAACCAACAAGCAAAGAAAGACAAAGAACTAAAGAAACAAAATAATAAAAGACAAAAAAACTTAACTGGAAAGAAAAAAACCCAGCAAAAACCCCAATATCATTAACATAAACAAAAAGTAAAACAGGTCAAATATCCTGAGAATGATAGTTTAATTCTTACTTTTTTATTCAGATATAAGTACAAATAATGCGCTTAAATATAAATCTTTTAACTTAAGAATGCGTATCATTATTTTCAATCTAGTATTTAAAAATGATGCTAGGTTCGTCTTTACCTCGAGTTGTCTGTAGGAGGGCTCATGTTTTATATATGTTATTTGAGTCTGTTTGCGCACAGTGATGTTCAACACATATTGCATTTATTTCACGACCTATGATTGGATAAAATCATTCCTAAAAATAACGATGAAGGCAGAGCCATATATGGAAATCTAGAGAATAAGATTAATACGCTTTACTGGCAAGTGGAAAATTCCATTCCTAAAAATAACGATAGAAGCAGACTGTAGCATTGTATAATCTATTATTGCATAATTTGATCTTGATGCTGTCCGAAATAAAGAAATATTGTAATCGATAACTGAGACGACGTATTTGACCAGGCTCTCTCTATATATATGTGTGTGTGTAATTTGATTTAGCATAATTAAGCACAACTGCAAGACAGATGATGATTTATATTTTCTTCTAAATTAACGTGCAGTTAATACGAAACGATGCAGACGGAAAAATTACAGAAGGTCAGTGGGCGGTGTTTAATTTTGTGTATTGACCATTACGCCTTTAGATTTAGAACTTCCAAGAAAGTCCGTCAAACATAGTTCGTGGAAAAAACTTCAGTTTAAGCATATTTTATTCATAAATAAATTAAATGGATTGGATAGCAGGCAATATCCTATATAAATCCATTACTTAGTTACTGTTTCAAGTTATAGATCAGCAACATTGTACAAAAATGTTATAAGCTCCCGTGACCGACTATGGTTATTTAGACGGTAAGTAAATAGCTGAATGGTTCGCGCTGGAGTGCTCACCCTTCAACGATTTACTGACCGTCTAAATAACGATAGACGGTCACTGGGGAGCTTATAACTTATATTGTGTTGTGTTTGTTTCCCTTTTCTTCGTCTATGTTGTCCATTTTTGATTGTCCTTTTGGTGTTCTCTAACGTTTATTCAATATACGTACATGACTCTTTCATTTGAAGCTGTGGATATCCAGGACATTTTGTATCTTCTACATTAATGTGGAGACGTTTCATCTCGGATAACGTGTTATCCATGCTCACATGCTTATCTAGTTTTATAATATCTTGGTAACGTGAAATAGCGTTACTAATGATGTCACAGTCTGCCAGTGTGGATGTGAATTTGAACGTTAAGGGGTTCAAGGTCAGCACTGTCGATGATGTTTCCATAGTAACCGGTTGCGGCCATGGTGATCCAGGAGATGACCTATTACCCTAAATAAAAGAAGCAATATACGGATCATATATATCGTCACGGTATGTGTTTTCGTATGTCATATGTTTTCGTATCATCCATTTTATTTTGATTTCCGCTGTGCACGCGTTTTTGACGTGTCTTCTGATTTCTATTTCTGGAACGTAAACAGGACTCCAACATGACATCTGTCAAAAATGTTCAAGGTTGCTTTTAAAGACGTAAGTACCAAAAATAGTGAACCTACTTACTGAACCATACTTTTTGTAATGCTGAAAATTTACTTCATTTATAAAGTAACTGGAAAAAAATCCAGAAGTGCTATATAAAATTGAACTATGTCGTCTGCCTCTCAGACACCGGCTCTTCCTGTGACTGTCATGGGTCACTGATCGTACTTGTAAACAAAAGAGCTGACTGAAATGTGCCTGTTTCTTATATAAAATACATGTCACCTTGCAGTGCATGTGGTTTCAGCACTAAACAAAACATCAAAAGTAAACACAATTTTGAAAGTGGTCATTTTCAAACATTCTGTTATTTTATTTAGATGTAGTATGATTTGTAGATGACCAGAACCATGCAATTTTAAAACCAGCCATTTGCGGATTTTATATTCGTTTCCATCCTGTAGATCGGCCCTGTTTTTACTTTATACGAAAACATATGGCAAAAGTTGCCAGAAAATCGAGAGTATATCAAAATACAAGAATGACTTTTAAAACAATCTTATGTACAAAGAAATATTTAACTAGCCATTCTTTGAAAATTCCAATCGTCATATGAATGAAGGGTTAACACTGTTAATCGCTATATCGGAAAATCGATAATAGTACGAAAACCCATAACACGATGCTATATATATAAGCACCCTAATTATTTTGAAATAACATTGCGTCAATATTGGTCTTAATATCCGGACACGAGTGAAACTAAGAATGAGCTAACTTAAAACCGTTATCGCCTGTCCTTCGTTAATTCTTGTCGTACATATATATGAGCTTATTAAAGCAAAGATTCTCCTCTCTCATTCATAGGTGACCTTATCTGTCTTTGGCTATCCTATTTAGACCCTTTGGTTTCTTGTTCCCAAAGACTTTTATATTATTTGGTTGATTTGATTTGATTTTCGGTGTTTTAACGCCACTTTCAACAATATTTCAGCTATATCATGGTGATCAGTATTAGTGGTGGAGGAAGCCGGAGTACCCGAGGAAAACCACCGACCATGGGCAAGCAACTGGTAAACTTTATCACTTGCGGCTGCGAATCGAGTGCATCCTTTTTTGTAATTTACAAAGCTGGGCGGGAACCCACGCCGTATTGGTGATAGGCTTGTATGAGTTGTTTGATCCAACGACCTAACTCATTGACCCACCCTTATATTATTTGTTTTTCGAATATTTTGACTTTGACTGTATCTGAGAAAAGTTACCTATTTGGAATCTTTAAACTCTTCTCATCTACGTTGTAATAATTCCAGAAATCTATTGTGCGCACTAAATTTGATATCTACGTTTTTATCCTATATCGTTCTTTTTATGAATGAGCAGAAATAATGTTGGGAGCCTTTAACATGATATTGATAAAGCACATATTAGTTTTTATTTATATTTTTTTATAATCTAATTTCGGTATTTTAATATTCATGTTCATTTGAAATTAACTATAAAGCAGGCTATTATCATCCATTAACAGATAATTGGATAATAAAAGTCACAAATATGTTTGATGTACATTTCAAGCTTTAGCGAAATAAGCTCAATAATAGACTATTTTAAACAGGCATACATCAGAGAATTTGAATCACTATAAGGCTTATAGTACATTAATCAAAACATGAGAGGAAGTGGGCTATTCTGCTATATTTCTGGCTTGCTGTTCGATAGGATAAACGGAGAGGTGATGAGCTTTCTATTAGTTAAATATTACAATCATATTTGAAATAGAACCAATATTAAGCTTTGTTAAGTTCCTATGACTGATTGTCGAGTCTAGTCCTACTGGCTACATATGAAAGCAAATCAATAGGGGTATTTTCCTTACAATCATCCTAACAGAGGACATGGTTCCCTTTTAGGCTAATCTTTCACAGTTTTCCGGTTGTTGACTGATTTTGTCTGTTTATATAATTATGAGTTTTGACTTTCCCTTTGTAAGATTGTTCGGAGTCCGGTAATTTTGTTATTACCCTTATTTACTTAACACGATAGATATTGGTCTCACTATTGGCATTTTAAGCGTTTAAGTAGAAAAAAAGTGGAATTGAACCGAATGTATTGCTTACGGTCGTCATCAACTGTACGGAATATTCATATCTCAAATGGCAATGGATCCTTTTCTGTTTACTTGGATTGTTTTCTCCTTTCCTCTAGCACAGACAAGACATTTATAGGACTTGTCTATATGAGTAACCCGACGGGTGTCTTTTATGAAGCTGGAACTGGTTATCCTTCGCGAAGAAGAATTAAGCACAGTGTCCTAAATCTAATTACTGTTTTCATCATTTCTATTTACCTTATCTAAATATAAACATGTCACGTAGTTGCGCAATTTAGTAAATTGTATTTACCCTTGCCGAAGTCATTTGCAGTTATCGATAAAGAATGTCATACAGTTATGGCGCTCGTAAATCTTCTTGTATTTGCAATTTAGCTATAGAGGAAGTTGCTGTTACGCCGCTTGTATTTACATGTAGAGGAAATATGTACGTAGTACGATTGTACTTACCTTTAGAGGAAGTCTGGCTGCAATGTATGTAATATACCCATTAACATGAACTTTGACTCCTCCTAGCATACACGCCACCAAGAGAATTAAGATAGAAGACATTGGTAGTCTTTTGTTATGATATGTGACCAAATATTCATCAAGGTACTGCACTGATTTCATTAGATCTTCCTGGTATTTTTATTAGTACATGTATACTGAACGTCCATAAAAAGGTGGCATAGTATGGATCCACATTTTATTAGGTTTATGATTCCAATACTGGTAGCAATCTTAACAGTTCTGGTGTAGTAAGGCAAATCTTTATACACAGACCTTTATGTTGACTGTTGGAACATCATCATAATTAACTTATCACTGATTCCCATAAGTTCCTCGCAAATTGTTGCTAGCACTATACAAATCCAACTCAGCGTGTTGGTCTAGTACAAAACGGACCTCATCATCATCATCATCATCTCCATCATCTTACCAAAATGTAACTTCTTCTCACCATGATATAGCTGAACAAAATTCTCGTTTGGCGTTAAACAATAATAATCATAATTATATAATAGTTACTTATGCATAGGGAATTATCGTGATTTATAGACTTCCCAAGGAACAGTCTATCTATCAAGATAATGCCCTATGCATTAGTAACTATTAGTTTAATTACATTGAAGGAAATGCGACTTTCTGAATAATAAAAAAAAGGACGCAACTCTAAAACCTCGAGCGATCATTAACATGATAATGTCCGTGGGCATTATGTTAATTACTGGTGGATTTCTTTAACGCAGATTAATGTATGACACATGACCATGTCTACACCAATGAAAAAGTCGAATTTAGAACTGATATGAAACATATAAAACTCATTCACAATGTAGTGTTGGTGCATCATGTTGTTAACTCAGTATACTATGTCAGTTATCTAGACATGCCAGATTCTCCATCCAGATCCTGATATATGTAAATATATCATAATACTTATATAATATAAATAAACAACAACATATCATGTAGACTATAATATTTAGATAATGTATAACACACATATATAAAGGTCAGATTTTATTTAGATTTTAAAATATAGAAAGCGGTAGAAAATACCAAAGGGGCAATCAAAAATGGACAATCCAGAGAAATTGGCAACATACCGATAGGGTACACAAGGCGAAATACATTAAAATTTAATTGAAATACTTTTAAAAACAATAATAATAATAAAAGATATTATTTTTACCACAGCTAAAGGGGAAGTCATATCATTTGATTTCCAAAAAATACAGCACTTTTTCAGCCAGCGATGCCTTCTTCAAAGTGAAACAATAAACAATTATTGCCTTCCATGGATGTAAGCATCCAGAATTGTTAACCTGATGGGGGTTGTTTTCCCGAGGGCTTTAGCCGGAGGGAAACAACCCCTTGAGGGTTAACAATTCTGATGTTTACAATCCATGGAAGGCAATAACTGTTTTATTATACCGAACAATAGACCAAGGATTGGGCATTTAAATACATAATGTAAATACATGTATTTAAGCAAAATGTGTGTTTAATAACTTTTGACAAATTTTTAACAATTGTTAAACTATTTCATGTTTATATTAAAGTTCACAACACAACCAGTGAAATAGGGCACAAACCGGCCATCAGTAATATTTTCAATAGATTTAAAATGTGTGTTTAATAACTTCAAAAATTGCCTCGGGCCAATACATCCTTCCTGGAGCCATTATGACTAACCTTGGACATATAACTGGTTCATTATGAAAACACCCATTTCTTAATACTTTTATTAACCAATCAATTTCAATTTTAGGTAATCTTCATTCTTTTTGAAGAAGGCAATAGTATTGACCGAAATGGTAGGCTATAATTGTTTTATCATTTTTCAATATTATTATTTAGATATTAAAATTTAGAAATTTTATGAAAACTGAAATTTTGAAACTTTTTCAAAATTTAGAAATATTGAAATTTTTTACAAATTTTGATATCTTACGAAAATTTTAAATTTTTGAAATTTTTGAATTTTTTTGAAATTTAAAAAAAAAATTGAAATATTGAAATTTTTGAATATTTTGAACTTTAATTTATTTTTTATTTTTATTGATTTTAGAATTTTGAAATTTTATGAATTTTTGAAAGAGTTGTTTCCCTTTTCAGGCACGCAATGGGTTGTTTACCGGGAAACAATAGGGTTGTTACCCGGTAAACAACTAGTTGTTTCCCGTTTGGGTTAATTTTCACAAAACATTGAAATTGTTTCAGGTCATGTGATTTAATTTAAACCAATGAGAAGTTAGTGAGGTATAATAATCACAATTGTTATTTCGGAACATAGATTATAATGTAGTTCGTATATAGCAATACAAACAGCCACGGAGGCGTAATGGTTAACGTGCTCGGCTCGGATCGTGGGTTCGATCGCCGGTCAGGCCAATCCATGGACCATAAAATTGGTATTTAGTGCTTCTCCGGTAAGAACACATCATTAAGGAGTCAACATAATGTGTCCGAGTGAATCGTTCTTTAAGTGAGCTGGCACCACACTGAAAAAACCCAAAGTCAAAACCATTGTCAAATAAGAGTTCGTGTAACCTATTTCATAACACCATGCACAGAAATATTTGCTCTAAAGTCGAGTGGAGGAACATGTCTACCCGCGGACTGTTGTTTCAGTGAGATAGCACTATAAAAATCCAACTCAGCGTGTTGGTTTAGTGCAAAGCGGACCTCATCGACATCATCTCATTGAACATTAACTTGTTCTCGCCATAATATGGCTGACAAAATGCTGAATTGGCGTTAAACAACAATCACTCACTCACTCACTTACATTACTCGACGTATGTACATATGGGGGTCGATTATTGATAGTTTTTTGACAAAGACGAAACGAGGTCGTTTTATCGTTGTAATATACAGTTCCAAAGTATATAGTAGAATATATTATTAATGAAATGAAATTTCCATTTCTAGTGTTAAACAAAACATAATTTATCGATAGAAATATCTGAGGTGCACTCGTTTTGGAAGACGAAGCTCGTGATGTCAACGATTTCCCGACATTTCCTTTACTTATCCCGACGTATGTCTGTGGCCTTGACCAAAATATGATGTTTATTTATAGGAAATTAACACCAATATCAGTCATTTGATACAGACACAAAAAACGCCCAACGAATTATGATATTTAATTTATTGATTTAGCTTGCAGGGATCACAACTTAATTTTCAAAACTATGAAGGTAAGGGTTAAATCACATTTATGTGTCTCTGCGAGTAAATTAAGGAATACGGTAAACAAAAATATCAGTAGAGACAGTTTGCATCATCGTTTCTAAAATATATGTCCACTTTACCAGGACATATCAGGGCGCAGCTAAATTAACGCAAAAATCAAAATACATGTGCGAACACACCCGATTTGGAAAAAAACCCATATAAGTTTAATCACTGTAAATGGATGAACAAGTTTTTTCATTGGCTATTTTTACCGTCAAATCCATAATTGACATGTTGTAACGAGTGAGTGACTTAGTGATTGATTGTTGTTTAGCGCCAACTCAGCAATTTTTCATCTATTTTATGGCAAAAACCATATAATTATCTCTGAGATGATGATGAGATCAACTTTGTACTAGACCAACACGATTAGTTGGATTTTTATACTGCTAGCTCATTGAAACAACAGTCCGCAGATAGTCATTCCGCCCCACTCCGACACATTATCCTGATTCCGAGCCAACCAGTCTTTGCTCTTTCTCCTAATTGCTGCGTGCCTAGCGGAGAAGGAACAAATACCAATTTTATAGTCTTTGGATTGACCCGATCGTGGCCCGAACTCACGATCTACCGCACTCTATACGGTTCATGCCGTAACGAAGAGTCAATTCAATTGAATTGAATCGTAACTAAGGGTTCTCGTGCAAATGAGCCACCATATTGAATTCTTTAGATCCAAAATAATAGAAAATAAAGACAGTGCCTCCCCTTGAAACAATTGTTTGTTGAATTTTATCCGAAAGTGAAGCATACCTGTTGCGAATTAACGTCAAGTGTTTATATTTCTACACTGAAAATCTACATATGATACACAAGTTTTGAATCTCACTGCAATAGTCTTAACTTCGCATTTCTGTAATGATCCTCCGTGGGTCTGTAGACATTCTACCAGCAGAAATATGTCCAGAAATTGTAGTCGGGGCAATTTTAATGAACTTTTTACGACTAAAACAAAACAATGAATCCTTATAGGCTTTTCTCATGTTTTTGTTTAAAATTCCATACAACAAACAATTAATACAACTATTCATATAACACAGATATAATGCGATCGTGTGAAGGGCATCTGGGTAGTCTGATCTTTGACCTGCAACGGCTATTACTCCGAACGGAAAATACATAAATAGGTATACAATAAAGACAGAGAATTGCGTCTTGGCTAACATTTCTTCATTTGTCAGCTTCTGTCTAGCAAGACCGTTATTCCAGTGTTGATGTAAATGGTTACGTGCTTTCTTAACATGGCGGTATATTTGTACATAACAAAACGAGGTTACACCGGCTGGTACGACTAAACCGGCACCCACAAATACAGTAAATACAGTCGAATATAGAATAGTACCATATCTGTTAACCACACATGAATGTAGAGGTATATCGAAAAGCCACAGTTCATCATAGAACCACAAGGGAGAACAAAAACACGCACTAACAACACAAACCAATATCGTTGCTCCTATTAAATTTCTAATGTTAAAAACATGTCTATATTTCTGGCTCTGGCAAATTTTAAAGTATCTAGACAATGCAATGATCATTATGAACAGAATACTGCAGGGAAATAGAAAGGCTGTGATAACTGCTTGAAATCGGCAAAACTCACGAGTTGGTTCTGTATTCCGAATGAGTATATCCATACTGTACGGCTGCAAATATCCACAAATGAGCAAATCCACTAAAGCGAGTAGAATTACGATGGCGTTCTGAACTGTTCTCAAATGTCTTATTCTCGCTACAGTCCAGATGATAAGAACGTTACCTACCGTTCCAATTATATACATAACGATTGATAATATAAGACACCAAACACGTGTTCCTACACTATATAACTCCATTGTATGATTCATTGTCATCGCAGATTCTAAAATTGCAACGCAATGAGCTGTAATGGTTCTTTCCAACTTTGGCGAAAAACCTTTGGAATAAAAATGACACTCTTAAAATTCGCTCAATAGAATGACACAAACTATGGTATTGCTACACAATGAGCTGTATTCGTTCTTCCTAAATTTGCGGAAAACAAATTATTCTTGGAAGCAACGAAACTTTTATAGTTCGTTCAATAGAATCAAACAGGTTCTGATAACACTACACAATGGATGGAGTTTAATGTTCCTTTCCAACTTTGGCGAAAAAACTTATGTTTTAAAATTTGTTCAATAAAATCACACACACTCTGATATTGATAATTTCCAACGTTAGAGAGAACCCTTACTCTTGTAATAAAAATAAAACTCTTACATTTTAATGATCCTTTCCAACTTTAGCGAGAAACCTTACTCTTGTAATAAAAATAAAACTCTTACATTTTAATGATCCTTTCCAACTTTAGAGAGAAACCTTACTCTTATAATAAAAATAAAACTCTTACATTTTAATGGTCCTTTCCAACTTTAGCGAGAAACCTTACTCTTGTAATAAAAATAAAACTCTTACATTTTAATGATCCTTTCCAACTTTAGAGAGAAACCTTACTCTTGTAATAAAAATAAAACTCTTACATTTTAATGGTCCTTTCCAACTTTAGCGAGAAACCTTACTCTTGTAATAAAAATAAAACTCTTACATTTTAATGATCCTTTCCAACTTTAGCGAGAAACCTTACTCTTGTAATAAAAATAAAACTCTTACATTTTAATGATCCTTTCCAACTTTAGAGAGAAACCTTACTCTTATAATAAAAATAAAACTCTTACATTTTAATGGTCCTTTCCAACTTTAGCGAGAAACCTTACTCTTGTAATAAAAATAAAACTCTTACATTTTAATGATCCTTTCCAACTTTAGAGAGAAACCTTACTCTTGTAATAAAAATAAAACTCTTACATTTTAATGGTCCTTTCCAACTTTAGCGAGAAACCTTACTCTTGTAATAAAAATAAAACTCTTACATTTTAATGATCCTTTCCAACTTTAGCGAGAAACCTTACTCTTGTAATAAAAATAAAACTCTTACATTTTGATGGTCCTTTCCAACTGTAGCGAGAAACCTTACTCTTGTAATAAAAATTAAACTCTTACATTTTGATGGTCCTTTCCAACTGTAGCGAGAAACCTTACTCTTGTAATAAAAAATAAAACTCTTACATTTTAATGATCCTTTCCAACGTTAGAGAGAAACCTTACTCTTGTATTAAAAATAAAACTCTTACATTTTAATGATCCTTTCCAACTTTAGCGAGAAACCTTACTCTTGTATTAAAAATAAAACTCTAACATTTTAACGATCCTTTCCAACGTTAGAGAGAAACTTTACTCTTGTAATAAAAATAAAACTCTTACATTTTAATGATCCTTTCCAACTTTATCGAGAAACCTTATTCTTGTAATAAAAATAAAACTCTTACATTTTAATGGTCCTTTCCAACGTTGGCGAGAAAACCTTATTCTTGCAATAAAAATGTAACTTTTACATTTTAATTGCCCTTTCCAACGTTGGCGATAAACCGTATTCTTGCAAGCAATGACACTTTAACTATTCGTTCAATAGAATCACACACAATCTGATATTGCTACACGATGGATTTTAGTGGTCCTTTCCAACTTTGTCGAGAAAACCTTATTCTTGATTCTTGCAATGAAAATGAAACTTTTACAATTCGTTCAATAAAATCACACATACTCTGATATTGCTACACAATGGATTTTAATGATCCTTTCAAACTTTAACGAAAAACCGTATTCTTCCAATAGAAATGAAACTCTTACAATTCTTTCAATAAAATCAGATTTCTTAGACAATCCCAAGCACAGCCATCCTATTGTTTAAACCAAATGACTCTATGCAGGTCAAATATTATTTCTGATTTTATTCCATTCCAACAATGTTTTGAATTTTCAATAATAATGTTCTGTAATGTCACATAATTAGATTGTATTTGCTTTCCTGAATAATATGAATAATAAGTGTTTACACGAACCTCAATATAGATAACAAACAAAGATAATTAATCATAAGAATCTGTTAGTTTGACAGGCGGACGAATCTACCATAATAAATGGTCCTAATACATAGCCTTCCTACAATTAACTTTGTTTTTCCAGGAGAAGATGGTATTATATCAGAATGTTATCAACTATATTGGCAAGATATAAAAAAACGAATTCTTTGAAGTGCTTGAAAAATAATTCAAATTCGAATATACTTTAAGTCCATCACAGTACAGGGGGGGGGGGGGGGGGGCTTTACTTTATTGCATAAGGGAGGGGAACGGGAAGAAATAAAAATAAATGGAGACCATTGACATTACTAAATTGTGATTATAAAATAATTTCGAAGCTTTTGGCCGAACGATTAAAAAATGTTTTAACTAAGCTAATACATCCGGACCAAAAAGGGTTTGTAAAAGGACAAGATATAAGTGAAGCAAACAGAATGATACAAGACATTTTACAATACGTAGACGAAGAAAATGAAGAAGGGGTAATAGTTTTCTTAGATCAACAACAAGCTTTCGATAGAGTTGAATGGGGGTGGATAGACTTCGTGTTAGGAGCATTCAACTTTGGTGAAAAATTTAGGGGGTGGATTCAAATGTTAGTTAAAAGTGCTGCAACATCCATTAAGACAAATGGATTTGTTTCAAAATATTTCCCATATCTCGCTCATGTAGACAGGGGTGTCCCGTCGCACCGCTAATCTACATATTAAAGGCCGAGCCCATGGCATGTGCAATTAGAGGAAAGAATGACATAAAGGGAATTAAATTGCCAGGTGAACGGGTGGGGAGGAATTAGAAACCAAAATTAGCTTGTTTGCAGACGATACACAACTTTTCAGCAAAGATGAACGTTCTGTTGAAAACTATTTTGATATACTTTCAAAATATGAAAAGGCATCTGGATCAAGAATTAATTATAATAAAACAAAAGCTATTTCTATTGGCACTGCTCGCCATAGAAAACCAAAATTTAATAAAATATCATGGATTAAAGAAAATGTAAAAACTTTGGGGGTACATCATGGTTACAATGTTGACAATGATAAAATTTGGAAGGACATTATTGACAGAATGAAAAATTGTGTACAAATTTGGAAAAGCAGAAAACTCTCTCACAAAGGTAAAGCTATAATAGTGAACAATCTTTTGATATCATATTCTGGATTTGAAATTGAAATGAAGGGCATTCCTGATAAATTTAAAAAAGAAATTGAAACATTAATTTGGGATTTTATATGGGATGGGAAAGTTAATCAGATTAAAAGAGATGTACATTGTATGTTGTTTAGATATAGAAAAGGGTGGAATGAGTATGGTTAATATAGATTCTTACATTGACAGTAGAAGAATAAAATTTGTTTATCGTATTATTAATGAACCAATTGAAAGTTGCAATGCTATTGGAAAATATCGGTTGAGTAGATTTGATTTGAAATTTTTACAATGTGTTCAAAAGGTGGAAACCAGAACAGATATTTTACATGTTAGATTATTCGGGAATTGTAATATAACCTTCCAAAACAAACCTTTAATATTTTCTTCATTTTAAAAAAGTAATATAAAAACTATTCAAGACATATGGGATGAAAACTCAAAACAATTCATTGATTGTAATTTATTATACTCTAAGTTGACAGACAGGAGAAAAATGTATCTCAGAATACTCTAAAATTAAGAAATGTATTCCAAACAATTACTTAAATTTCTTAAAAAATGAAAATGAAGATATAGATAATGAAGCTAAAAGTAGAAATAAAATGAAATTGTTAAATAATTTAAAACTTACAGATATCAAAGAAAAAATCGTTAATGCAAAAGATGTTAAAGTTAAAATTATACAAAAAATTCTTAATAAGAAATCATTACCAAAATGTCAAGATAAATGGAATAATTTTTATAATGAAGAATTTCACTGAAGAATCAAATATTCAAGAAGATCTCCAACACTTGTTTCTTTAAATGCAGTATTACAAACTGCTTCATATCAAACATCACAATTTTAATAAACACTTTAGAAATGGGAACTGTTAACATAAATGAGAAACATATGATGTTTGGGTTCAATATGGGGGGTAAAACATGAATTTCTATTAAATACACTAATATTTATATCTAAGTGGTTTTTTGGAAGGCGAGAAATAAAGTTAAATATGACAAAATTCATATCAATCAAACTTTACTTTATAACATATATATGGAAACAGACTTTAAATTCTGAACTAAATATTTTGCTAAAGGCCAATTGTAATGATACAATAGATAAAAACCAAAATCTTGACCATTATATCCTTAATTAGTAGTTAGTTATAATATATGAGTACAATGCATGTATGTAAATGGTAGATGTTGAAGCTATCATAGAATATCTTTATAGAATGACCTATATGTTGGTTTTTTTAAAATTGATAAATTTAGCTGTATTTTTGAAATGAGAACATATTGGTTTTAAAATTGATATATTTAGTGGTGTTTTTGAAATGGGTATATGTGAACTCTAATTGATCTCTTATTAACCCTGGGTAAGAGATATATTGTAAAACAGGGAACCTTAGATTATGTTTGCTTACCTGGGCGTCTAAGGTGTTTTGTTAACAGGCGAGTCAAACAATAAAGTATTATGTTATTAAATAAAAAAACCAACAAAAAACTTTGTTTTTCCCCCGACTGTGTTTGAATGGTTCTACAATCTATTTCCTATTCATTAATTGCGGGATACTATTTTTTTTTTCTATGTCTTAATTGGTGCGCATGCGGTATCGTGGTATAGCGTAATTATTTATAACTATGATGTCAGTATGGAACTCAGTGATAGAAAAATTCTTTTAAAAGCAATGCTTACTGCCGTATTTAGTTCAGAACTAAGAAACCTTTTAGTCAGGATATTTCCCATCAGATTAAATTTCATGTATTGTCATCATTTTCTGATTTGAACTACATTAATATGAGGGGGAAAAAAAAAAAAAAAAAAAAAAACCACAACAACATAAGATAAGGCAGACTGTACACCAAGACATTCATATGTACACATGTATTTAACTTATTTTATTTTATGAATACACATTACGAAATATTACATGTGTTAGGTTGCACAGTCGTTTTCAAGAACAGCTTCATGGTGGTCACCGAAGTTTTAACTGTAGCTGACCTAAATACAATTTTGCATATTGGTGATTTTATTTTTTAATCATTTATTTATGTAGGACTTATTTCCCTTATGACGTCATTGATATATCAATATAATATGTAGTAATAGGTGTTTTCTCCCGGTATGCACTTGTACAGCGTCAACAACGGAAGCAGACGAAGTGCTTATTGAGGTTTTACGAAGCCTTTGCAATTGTAAAGTAATCAAGGGGAACTATAATGTGGTGCGTTGATAATGCTAAACAAGGTTAGGGGAAAGGGGAGAAAAACACTCCTGTCAAAAATCAACGATACAAGTTGCATATAATCGAGATGAGTCATCATCGTCGAGTATTCTGCTAAGTAAATAAATGCCGTCACGTCCGGAATTTCTGCGCAAAGATGAGTCGCAGTCGGTCGTGGAAAAGTTTCCCGTCATGGCACCGGTGATCATCTACCTATATAAAATACGGGCACCGCATTATAGACAAGGAACCAGCATAGGGAGATAATTCACGTGTTGTTACATTACTATTGTGTGCAAAATGTGAGTAAAATATGAGCTTTGTATGAAATGACAACTTCTGGGGAAGCTTTAAAAGCAAATAGCAACAAAAAAAAAAAGAAAACGTGCAAAAATTGTGCAAATATAGTCGGACCACAGGGGCTTGTTACGATTTTTATTTTTTTTCCGAGTACTCTAAAAACCACAAGGGAGGAATCTAAAATGTCAAATTTTCATACAACACTTTTTCAAAATAGTTTTGTATTGGTGTCTTGACCTCATTCGCCATAATATTGGTACTAAATTGAAGCTTAATAAATATATTTTTGATATTTCGATTCCTTTT
Organism: Bathymodiolus brooksi; assembly: GCA_963680875.1. Classification (NCBI taxonomy): domain Eukaryota; kingdom Metazoa; phylum Mollusca; class Bivalvia; order Mytilida; family Modiolidae; genus Bathymodiolus; species Bathymodiolus brooksi. The sequence goes on along the minus strand of OY804588.1, from coordinate 82,856,634 downwards.
TGTCATCATCTTTACCTATCTGCAACTTTAAAGCAATACTTCACAGAATTTGCACTGGCCTAATCCTCCCTCAATCATGTTTACATGTCAATACGGGCTGAATTCATACGTGTGATTTGATTGGTCGGTTATTAGAGTACTCGGAAAAAAAAAATAAAAATCGTAACAAGCCCCTGTGGCCGACACATAGTCTAAATTAACTTCATTTCCGATTGTTGTTATTATGCATGCTTATTCCAATATATAGAGAGAAGACCAGATAATATATACATATTTTGTATCCAGGTTGATATGCAGTGAAATAAAAGACATTATCAATAGCAACTAACCAATTTATTACGCTGTCATTTGAAAAAAAAAGGTTACCCGAGAACAAGCGAACTTCAAATTATTATTTGAAAGTCATAGATCAAAGTACATATTCATGTCAATGTGCAATGAAAAGATTAAGAAAATATCTTGCAGTAAAATAATTATGTGAAATCTATTGTAGTGTTCTAATCAATAGAATTATATATTTCATCATAATAAAAATCGTAGTGATCGTCACACGTAATGCAGTGATGTAAAGATATATTAGTAAGTATAAAGGTAACATAAGTAATTAGTAGGTATTACTTTCTTTTATGATGTAAATAGATAAGGTCGCTACATTGACATTATATATTAGTTCATTATTAAGAAAACTTATCTTATATGTACTGGACAAAAGAGTACACTATATTTTGAAAAAAAAACTTTAAGCATTGAGATTTGGGTTTATTGTGTTTAACGCCACTTTCAACAATATTTCAGTTATATCGTGGTGGTCTGTTTTATTGCTGGAGGAAAACGGAGTATCCGGAGAAAACCACCGACCTGTCGCAAGTCACTGACAAACTTTATCATATAATGTTGTATCGAGTACACCTCGCCATAATCGGGGTTCGAACTCATAACATAAACATTGATGGTCAACAATTCCACCAATATCAACAAACGAACAATCACCTCTGAACACAAATAAGACCAGGACATATGACGTTGAATATTCATGTGCTGCCTTGGGACATGCACAAACATGTGGCGGTGATAAACCAGGGGACAACAACATATGACGTTGGAAATTCAGGTCATGGCTTGGGACAGGCACACACATGTGGCGCGGTGATAAACCGGTTTGTTGGATCCCAAATCTATCCTGTTGATAACTGGATCTCCAACGATAGACGTTTATAGTCTTACAGAGACATTTGTTCTGTAAGGCAGTGGCACATTGTCTTTGCATTCTTTCTTTGGACCACCATACATTTGATTCTAGGTTATGATGATGGGGAGGTGGGGCTTGTGTTAAGTGATACTTACCTGTAATCAACAAACTCCATATCTGATAAAACATTAGTCATACTTAATTGAAATAAACTTATAATAAGTCAATTAAACCTCCAGAGCATGAGATATTATATACATATGATGTAATAATGTGTCACACAGACCAGGTTTGTGTTTTTCATAAGTCGTCTGGTGTGTTGTTATTATTATCTTTTCACCAATAATATGCGTTGGCTGTATGAAAAATAAAGATAAATATCCTAAAGCCGAAAGCTACGACATGGTGGATTTTAGACCAATAATAAACATAGTCCATGAACAATAGTTTCCAGAAAGCAGTCATTTAGACCATACAATTCATCCTAGACCTAATTCAGCACTTGCGTGACCTTTGACAGTTTAACTGATAGACATGAACTGATGACGGTACCGGATACAATGAACTATGTTTAGTGTGATCTGTGTTGTTCAATCTTTAGTTTTCTGTGTAGTGTTTGTAGATTATATGTTCGAGGTTAGGGTAAGAAACAGTTGATAAACAACAGATAAGGTATTCCACTATAGAAACATAATGTTTGGTATGGTTGTGAACATCGCAATTTTATATTATGAAAAGAAAAGTAAAACACTGTTGACGGTCGACAATTCCTCCAAACAGGGCCGGCCTTAAACCGATTGGACCAATTGCTCCCAATTGAGTCGGCGCATAGGGAACCATTCGCTGGAGTTATCTACTCTTGGCGGTTCAAATACACAACAACAACAACACACTGCAGGTTTTACAGAGAACAGCAATTTCTACATAATTTGGAGACAACAAATACTACCGAAACACATTTATTTCTCCTTAAAAAAAAAGAGTGCTTATGCATTGTGTGAAATATATTTCTTCAGTAATAACGTTTCACAGCTGATTCAATGTGAACATATAGGAACGTGATCCTCAGTTAGGTTTTAGACATTCTGAAAGAAAATACGATAAACTTATGTTTATTTTTAACATGATTCGTTTAGATAAAACAAAATCAAATGTTTATAATTGTTTTATTTGTTATTTACTTAATTAAATAACACAATTAAATACAATGGAAAAAAAACATTACCACACTTCCAGAACAGTATCACAATCGTAGGGAGGGGCAAAATAACAACTCCTAACACCGAAGTACATGTACATGTTCCTGGCGTGGTACAGACAGCTTAATAAAAAATATCGGCGTTAAACTACTTTTACATATTGAATCTTCGTAACAAAAGTTGTTACTTCAATGATAGTAGTTCTAATAAAGACTCAATGGCCTCCACCATATACATACTTATGTAAGGTTTAGACATTTTGAGCGAAAATATGTTTATTTTAAGTCTGATTTGTGCACACTCAACACAATTTTGTGTCTGGAATTATTTTATTTGTTGCTAACTTATAATCATGTGACACTAATTATTTTATTTGTTAGTCAATTATATCTTAGCTAAACTGTCGTTCGTCAAAAATCCATTCATACGCGTCAACAATCCATTCTTACGCATGTTTGTCGTGAAATAATTAGTTGCTAATTAAACATGAAAAATTAACCAAACCTTCGTGTTTAAAATTAGGTGAGAATGCTATTGGCATTTAGCTGTACCATTTTCGTGATACTATACAATTATAGTCTTTTATTGGGGTCAATGCGAGTTTTTATGGACCTTAAAAACTATATTCACCGAAGCCTTTAGGCTGAGGTGAATATTGATTTCTAAGGTCCATAAAAACTCATATTGACCGATACAAAAGACTGTAATTGTTTTATTACATTAAAATGAAAAAGATTCTTTTGATAGATTTCGTTAGAAAACGAAAGTGAAACCAAGTCAGTACGAGTTTTAATCAAACAATATCAAATTTTACGGAATGTCAGGTGACAGTATGATAGCTAATAAAATTGTTTAAATAAAATCATTATGTAATAACGAAAAGAAGTAAATATCCGATTTAGTGACAACGATGCATTTCCGGAATCGAGTTCATCATGTACGTTCAGAGCCACGTGGAAGGTCAAATAATATAAGACTTTGGGAGAAAGGAAACTTTATAGACAAAATCGTTTGACTATTCCCGAGTGAGATAAGCTTAAGTAATAAATACCTGATTGACTGATTGATTGATTGATTGTTTAATACCAACTGTAGCAATATTTCAGCAATATCGTGGCGTGAACAAATGTTATTAACTTAGACATCTACATACGTCATTCTACAGCTAGTACCCAGTAGAGTGACTTACGCAAAAAGCTGCTCAAACAAAGCTATGTTGCTCTTAGGTTAAAGTCATCACAACAAAAAAGTCTAGGTCCTCATCACGATCTGGCTGACCATTACGAGATATTCACATCTCAAATGACAATAGTTTTTTTTACTTTTTACGTAGATTGTTTCTTTCATTTATCACCGACAAGACTTTTACCGGACTTGACTATATGCATGCGTAACACGGCGGATGTCTTATGAGAAGCAACAGGAAGGGATTACACTTCGCGAGCACCTGGGTTGACCCCCGGATTTTTGGTGGGGTCCTTGTTGTTTATATTTTTAGTTTTCTGTGTTGTGTTTTTTTGCTTTGCTTTGTTTTCTTTGTCTTCGTCCTCTGTCTTGTGTTCCCAATCTTGTCAGTTTTAATGGATTGTCCATTCTTGATTTCCTCTTCGGTTTTCTGTAGCGATTATTTGCATGATAATGATCGAGATTTCGAAAAACTCGAACTTGACAAAATCATCACGAAAACATATCAAACAGCAATATACTCGCAACGTACACAAGTTTTCGAGTGAGTGAGTGATTGCTGCTTAGCGCCAACTCGGCAATTTGTCAGCTATATCATGATGAGAACAAGTTAATTTTAAATGAGATGATGATAAGATCCGCTTTGTACTAGACTAACACGCTTAGTTGGATTTTTTTTTATAGTACAAGCTCACTGAAACAACAGTCCGCGGATAGACATATACCGAGCTAACCAGTCTTTGCTTGCTCTTTCTTCTTAGTGCTACGTGCTTATCGGAGTAGCAACAAATACCATTTCCATAGTTTTTGGATTGACGCGAACACACGATCTACCACACTCGAGGCTATGACGCGAACACACGATCTACCACACTCGAGGCTATGACGCGAACACACGATCTACCACACTCGAGGCTATGACGCGAACACACGATCTACCACACTCGAGGCTATGACGCGAACACACGATCTACCACACTCGAGGCTATGACACGAACACACGATCTACCACACTCGAGGCTATGACGCGAACACACGATCTACCACACTCGAGGCTATGACGCGAACACACGATCTACCACACTCGAGGCTATGACGCGAACACACGATCTACCACACTCGAGGCTAGGAAGCGAACACACGATCTACCACACTCGAGGCTAGGACGCTAACACACGATCTACCACATTCGAGGATAGGATGCTAACCATTACAACACCGATACTGTTCACAGGTTTTTGATTGCATGCTCGTAAATATTTTGAATGGGAATTACAGGTGATAATTTAAGCTGCTATTTATCGTCAAACCCAGTAATAGCAGTACAAATAATGATAATGAGACGATCGTGACTCAGTTGAAGAGCAGACTCGCAAAAATTCTAATTTTCCGGTCCGTGGAATATTTAAAAATCCAAGGGAGATAATCGTAAATATTTTCCGCTAGATGGCGCTTCACAAACCCAAACAATTATACGTACTTGGAAAACTACGTTTTTGTTCTATTAAACCAATGACAATGATTGAAATATGATTAAAAATCACATTTATATTTATTAATTGATCATGATTTTCAGTCTGGTATAAAATCGGTCTGCGATGAATGTAAAAATAACGGTTTTTTTCTTTACCTCGGAAAATCGTAATTTTTTTTTGTCGCGTATGTTTACACTTTTTGCATCTGACAGAATAAAGTTCCCGTGGAGGGAAAAATTAAAAAACTGGTTCCTTGGACAGAATAATATCTACATTTCATCGGGTAAAAGGGAATTTACATCACTCGTAACAGTTTAAGAAAAATAATCAATATTCCAACGTCACCCAAATAGAGTCAAGGTTGAAAAATTTGCTCCTCCCATTTTGCTCGTACAATCAATATTTACACATGTAAACAATGGAATAACGGTAGGCATGTGAGGTAAAACACACTGTTTTGATGTACAGTGCACATTGTCTAGAAATTCGATGCATTTATCCCATTCTGTCAATCTCGTGGATTCACAACTACAACTCGAACTTGGTTATATGCACCCCCTTTTCTGAAATATGCCACCAAAGTCAATCTGTCAACGGGTGCAGGCCTTTTAGTTTTAGTAAGGGATAGCACCAGGTACCCACTTAAAATGGTAATTGGTACCTCCTAATTTCAAAGATAGTTGTACAGCATGTTTATTTGCTCATTTGTTTATATGACTGAGTGGTTTTTATTTGTAGATAATTTAACCAGGATTGTTAATTTTTAGGATTTATTTTTAGTTGAAATATATAGGAAAATCAAAGTCAATTTTTATTTGTTATATTTAAATTATGTACAAATAAAAACCACTCATATAAACATAATGAGCAAATAAACAGTCAAAATATAGACAATTCTGAATGTTTTGGTGTAAAATTTGTTAAAATCTATCCAGAAATGACTTCACAATAATATTTTGAAAAAATATGGTTTTGGTTGATTATATAGGGATTTTTTTTACATGTGGCAATACTTTTGGCCACATACTCTATAAGATATTCATGGAAAATGTTCAATTTTTAAGAAAAAGTACTGCCTGTAAATAGTGAAGTACTGGTACATTTGAAAAATTTTGAAAGACCTGCAGGGTGCATGAAGCCAGTCCACCAAGCCCTTGCATAAACTGTAAACGAGAAGATGTGACTAAGCACTACTGGCACCTCTCACAGGGGCGAAATCAACCACTGTTTTATACTTTTGTCAAAAATGCATATGCATTCAAAGATGATGACTGTATTTGTAGAATGTGTGAGGTTTGATTTAGAAAATCACTCGAAATGTCCCACGATACAGAAGCAACATCAAGCAAAAGAAAATATGATTCAGCCATAGATACAAGCTGTGCCTTTGAAACAAATGATTTAAATTTAACAACAGCAAACTTTGACAGCTATGGTAATGTGTCATTTGACCCATGCGAATTTACACTCCATACTGCGGCTAATGCAGAAAATAATGACTGTAGTAAAAAACTTGTATGCTTTTTGCAACACATGAACATGTGTGAAAAAAATGGTGACCATTCGGCATCAGTTAATGTTGACTTATTCCAGTCATGCTTTCAGATTTAGCTAGATCAGAATAACAACGAAGCATGTACATCTAATAATTTTTTTCTCTATTGATCACTACAAGAAATATAGAAATTTCAAACCCCAACTAGAATGTTGCTTTTGTGACAAAAGTATATACAGTCAAAGAAAGACCATTTAATTTAAGGGAAAGGATCTTCTAGAAAGAATAAAGTTAATTTTAAATTCGGATACATTTGTGTATGCAAATTTTCTATGGTAATGGCATCAGCATATTCAGTTAGAATTTTAAATTAGAGCCCCATCCAGTTTTCTCCTATTATTCACATGTTTTAATATTTTTAATAAAAAAATTTAGTTGAAATTTTTGTGAATTTTATTTTGTAAAAAGTTATCAAATAATGGATCTTAGTACATTATGATCTGCTTTTGTTTAAAAAAAAGAGGTTAAAAACATTACACCCCTCGCCCCTTTTTATAAAGAAACATCTATAAAATATAACACGAGTTCTGCTCAAGAGTCATTACGAGGATGTACCGGTACTATGCATGTGATAAAATTTTATATTTTTTTCATTATCATCATTTTCTTTCATTTGTCTTTTATAAGGTCATTTACATTAAAAAAAGTATCACTTGTATCAAGTACATTGACATCAACATGCTCGTGGTGGGTTGCTAGGGGGCGCTATACATGATTTGTATGGTGAATCCACCAATAAAACTGGTGGACGTGTTTGAATAGCCTTATATGTTAAAAAACAGTTGAAAGTAATTTTTAATATTCCAAGATTTACCATTGCATATGAAAATATGACTGGTTTTTTTTCTCAAGTTCATTCGATAAATTTAGTAGACCATTACAGTTGGTTCTTGTTTTGTTATACCTTCATGGAACAACTTTACATGTATTTCGACCGAAAAGTCAGCTTACTAGGATTACTTTTACAGTAATATAATTGCTCCTTACTTAATACTGTTGTGGTTCCATAAAATCTCAAATTTGGACTCATCTGTTAAATTATATTTGATCAATTTAATAGCTGTAGATATAATAAACAATTATTCTGACTAATTTCAACATTTTTAATACAAAATAATATTTGTTTTATTGAGAAAACGCATTTACTTACACTCGTTCTATAAATAGAATGTTAAAAATTACGGAGTATGTGATGATTCTAGTTACCTCCCTTGAATCCAACCAAAATGTGACACGATCCATCTGACAGAAAAAAGTTCTATTGTACGTTTAATTACAGAAAATGTTTCTTTGAAATACTAATATAGAAATCTATGGAACTATATATATGATTTTCCATCACCCTTTCGGCAAATATTTTAATTTTTAATTTTTCGTGTTTCTTTAAACAACTTCCGCCATTTCCGTGTCGTTTTAATTTCTGCATTACTCCTTTGTTGCAAGAAGTTCAAGCACGGGGCCTCAAATTTTTATGAAAGAAACAATTTTCTATGTTTTTCTCGCTTCTTCGATTATTTTTGACGCTCGCAACAATTAAAACGAGTGAATTTTCAACACTTGGTCGATGTATTCTAAAACGTGTCCGATTCCGGTAAAAAATGTACGTGACAAATTAATTGAAACGACAAATGAAAGAAAATGATGTGAATAATAGGAGAAAACCGGATGGGGCTCTAATTTAAAATTCTAACTGAATATGCTGATGCCATTACCATAGAAAATTTGCATACACAAATGTATCCGAATTTAAAATTAACTTTATTCTTTCTAGAAGATCCTTTCCCTTAAATTAAATGGTCTTTCTTTGACTGTATATACTTTTGTCACAAAAGCAACATTCTAGTTGGGGTTTGAAATTTCTATATTTCTTGTAGTGATCAATAGAGAAAAAAATTATTAGATGTACATGCTTCGTTGTTATTCTGATCTAGCTAAATCTGAAAGCATGACTGGAATAAGTCAACATTAACTGATGTCGAATGGTCACCATTTTTTTCACACATGTTCATGTGTTGTAAAAAGCATACAAGTTTTTTACTACAGTCATTATTTTCTGCATTAGCTGCAGTATGGAGTGTAAATTCGCATGGGTCAAATGACACATTACCATAGCTGTCAAAGTTTGCTGTTGTTAAATTTAAATCATTTGTTTCAAAGGCACAGCTTGTATCTATGGCTGAATCATATTTTCTTTTGCTTGATGTTGCTTCTGTATCGTGGGACATTTCGAGTGATTTTCTAAATCAAGCCTCACACATTCTACAAATACAGTCATCATCTTTGAATGCATATGCATTTTTGACAAAAGTATAAAACAGTAGTTGATTTCGCCCCTGTGAGAGGTGCCAGTAGTGCTTAGTCACATCTTCTCGTTTACAGTTTATGCAAGGGCTTGGTGGACTGGCTTCATGCACCCTGCAGGTCTTTCAAAATTTTTCAAATGTACCAGTACTTCACTATTTACAGGCAGTACTTTTTCTTAAAAATTGAACATTTTTCATGAATATCTTAGAGTATGTGGCCAAAAGTATTGCCACATGTAAAAAAAATCCCTATATAATCAACCAAAACCATATTTTTTCAAAATATTATTGTGAAGTCATTTCTGGATAGATTTTAACAAATTTTACACCTAAACATTCAGAATTGTCTATATTTTGACTGTTTATTTGCTCATTATGTTTATATGAGTGGTTTTTATTTGTACATAATTTAAATATAACAAATAAAAATTGACTTTGATTTTCCTATATATTTCAACTAAAAATAAATCCTAAAAATTAACAATCCTGGTTAAATTATCTACAAATAAAAACCACTCAGTCATATAAACAAATGAGCAAATAAACATGCTGTACAACTATCTTTGAAATTAGGAGGTACCAATTACCATTTTAAGTGGGTACCTGGTGCTATCCCTTACTAAAACTAAAAGGCCTGCACCCGTTGACAGATTGACTTTGGTGGCATATTTCAGAAAAGGGGGTGCATATAACCAAGTTCGAGTTGTAGTTGTGAATCCACGAGATTGACAGAATGGGATAAATGCATCGAATTTCTAGACAATGTGCACTGTACATCAAAACAGTGTGTTTTACCTCACATGCCTACCGTTATTCCATTGTTTACATGTGTAAATATTGATTGTACGAGCAAAATGGGAGGAGCAAATTTTTCAACCTTGACTCTATTTGGGTGACGTTGGAATATTGATTATTTTTCTTAAACTGTTACGAGTGATGTAAATTCCCTTTTACCCGATGAAATGTAGATATTATTCTGTCCAAGGAACCAGTTTTTTAATTTTTCCCTCCACGGGAACTTTATTCTGTCAGATGCAAAAAGTGTAAACATACGCGACAAAAAAAAATTACGATTTTCCGAGGTAAAGAAAAAAACCGTTATTTTTACATTCATCGCAGACCGATTTTATACCAGACTGAAAATCATGACCATTAATAAATATAAATGTGATTTTTAATCATATTTCAATCATTTTCATTGGTTTAATAGAACAAAAACGTAGTTTTCCAAGTACGTATAATTGTTTGGGTCTGTGAAGCGCCATCTAGCGGAAAATATTTACGATTATCTCCCTTGGATTTTTAAATATTCCACGGACCGGAAAATTAGAATTTTTGCGAGTCTGCTCTTCAACTGTAGGGCCACTGACTTGTGTGTGTATTACCTTTCACACATTAATTACAGGTGGGATTTCATCCTGAAAATAATCAGATGGTTCCACCATTTTTAAAATAATGTTGACCATAAATTTATTTCTGATATTCCAAAGTTGTTTACCAATTCAAGTCTTTTAGGGTTATAGCTATGAATATTGTGTTTAACGCCACTTTAAACAATATTTCAGTTATTTCATGGCGGCCTGTTTTATTAGTGGAGGAAACCGGAGTACCGGGAAACAAAGACCGTCCTGCAGCAAGTTCAAGACTTGTACGAAAAGTTTGAAGATATCAAAGGGGTAATCAGAAACCGTAAATCGAAGAAGGACAGACAACACAATGGACAAGATAAAAAGTACAAACAACAATCTACAAAACATTACACATAAAACTAAAGATCGGGCAACAGAAATCCCACTAAAAAGCGCGGATGAACTCCACATATACTCTTATGAGCAAAGGAGTATGTTAGTGAGACTGTGGACCCGATACCAGGACTTGTTTTTATATTTAACAAGATTTAATGAGAGTGAAACTAACTACATTCATTCAAAACTATAACCGGGAAGGAATTTGACCCGAGTTTTTATTATTTGTGTACTATATACACGACTCTGCTAGTAAACTATTAGTCCTCGAGGGTATTACCCCCCAGTAGTCTGTGATTCGGCAATGAGATGGTTTATTAGTTATATTTAGTACTGAAATTTACAGTTGCTCTCAATTGGGTCGTCGCATAGGGAACAATTCGCCGGAGTTATCTACTCTTGGCGGTTCAAATACACAACAACAACACATTGTAGGTTTTACAGAGAACAGCAATTTTTACATAATGTGGAGACAAAAAATACCACCAAAACACATTTATTTTTCCTTAATAAAAAGGGTGCTTATACATTGTGTGAAATGTATTTCTTCAGTAATAACGTTTCACAGTTGATTCAATTGTGAACATATATAGGAACGTGATCCTCAATTAGGTTTTAGAAATTCTGAAAGAAAATACGATAAATATATGTTTATTTTTAACATGATTCGTTTAGATAAAACAAATTCAAATGTTTATAATTGTTTTATTTGTTATTTACTTAAATAACACAATTAAATACAATGGTAAAAAAAGTAGAAAGGGCAAAAAATAAAAACCCCTAACACCGAAGTACATGCACAGGGGCTAGGTGCTGAACAATCTGTTTCAGCCAATCAAAAAGCCCGTTAGAACTCTCTCAATTTTCACGTCTATGGCGTTTGTCAAGGATGCAAATGGGATTTCTTTCAAAAACAGACTTAAAGGACATATAAATTGTCGTAAGGTAAGAAATTTTATCATAATTTGAATGGATGAAAGTATTTAGCTAGTCAAAATGACTCGTTTACGCATGGGAAAGTCTGTACACAGATGGGAAGTGGTCAACCCAACGTTTGTACGACTTCGGATTTTCACGCCGTTTTGTTTTGGTTCGTGTATGATATCTCAGCAGTTCGGAGGCCTACACTAACAATTGGGGTCTCTTTGGAAAGGAAAATTACTTGACTTTCGACTGGTGGAAACATTTTTTTTAAATATTAAGGCGTTCCGAAGTTACGATCAATTTAACACGACGGCTTAAAAAAATGGAAGCAAGTGAGTTCGCCCCCTTGTAGTATTATATAGTTGTTTTTTTTTTTTTTTTTTTCCCGACGCACCTAGTGAGTACATGTATATGACCGCTCACTTTCCTGGCGTGGTACAGACACCTTAATAAAAAATATCGGCGTTAAACTATTTTTACATAACATATTGAATCTTCTTCACAGAGGGTGTTACTTCTATGATAGTAGTTCTAATAAAGAGTCAATATAAATATGTTTATTTTAAGTCTGATTTGTGTACACTCAACAACATTTTGTGTCTGTAATTATTTTATTTGTTACTAACTTATATTAATTATGTGACATTAATTATTTGATTTGTTAGTCAATTATATCTTAGCTAAACTGTCGTTCGTCAAAAATCCATTCATACGCGTCAACAATCCATTCTTACGCATGTCTGTTGTGAAATAATTAGTTGCTAATTAAACATGAAAAATTAACCAAACCTTCGTGTTTAAAATTAGGTGATAATTCTATTGGAATTTAGCAGTACCATTGTTGTGATACGTGTAATAAAAGAAGTAAATATCCGATTTAGTGACAACGATGCATTTCCGGAATCGAGTTCATACTGTACGTTCAAATCCACGTGGAAGGTCAAATAATTTAAGACTTTGGGGGAAAGGAAACTTCATAGACAAATTCGTTTAACTGTTACCGAGTGAGATAAGCTTAAGCAATAAATACATGATTGATTGATTGGTTGGATGGATGCTGTTTAATACCAATTTTAGCAATAGTTCAGGTATATCGTGGCGTGAGCAAATTTTGTTAACTTAGACATCCACAGAATAAATACACAATATAGGAATAGTAAATTTCAACTTATTCAATTTAAAAAAGTATATATCATAAACCACGTCAGTTCCGAAACACTTACAACTAGGTGGATGATGTCCTCACAGTTAGGGATTATTAGTCGACCAGCAGAAGTATCGACCTCGACAGAATGAGTGTTAAAATCGTAGATATCTAACTATGCGAGAGCAATGCGTTCCTGGAATAACCTTCATTGGGTGCGCACATGTCAAAAGATTGGACACCCAAATAACCTAAAGGTAATGAGAGCTGGCATTTTTCCTTGGCATCACTGTCATTATGTATTTTTACAATCTTTTATGCACTAAGGGAACGACCATTTTACTTGAAGGGGGGTTATGGTTTTTTTCTAAAAAAATATTCTGATTCCCAATGTTGCTGAAAAAAATATTCTGATTTTGGTGGAGAAAAAAAAAAATCTGATTCAGAGTTTTTGTCATAAAACCTAATATTAAATTCCGGAAAAAAATATATATTCTAACTCTTGTGTTGTCCGAAAAAAAATTTCTGAACAAAACAAAAAACCATAACCCCACCCCCATCAAGTTAAATGGTCGGTCCCTAACACACCTTTTGTTGGTTTCATCTATTTTCGCCGTTATACATTTTCGTGGTTAAATAGATAGGGAGATGTTGATATTTGAATTAATGATTTTGATACAAACTTACTTTTACTCGATCCTTAGTTTTATATGTATGTTTTGTTTATCGGTGTTTGTTCTTTTGTACTTTTTTCTTTTGACCATTGCATTGTCTGTTCTTCTTCGATATACGGATTCTGAATGCCCCTTTTATATCTCCAAACTCTTCTTACTCATAATCTGTCTTGTTACATATGCCGTTCGTGATCTACCAAATTTCGTGGCTTAATGATACCAACTAAATACACAAAAATTAGGATTCTACCAATACAAAAGAATTCACAGTAATTTAATAATGTAACTTTTCCGGAGGATCTGAATTCCCATCCCGGTTTTCTGCAGGGTTCGTATTGCTTGTTCTTTAGTTTTCTGTGTAGTCTTTAATAGATCATGGTTTGTCCTGTTGTCAGTTTTCTGTGTAGTCTTTAGTAGATCATGGTTTTTCCTGTTGTCAGTTTTCTGTGTAGTCGTTAGTAGATCATGGTTTGTCCTGTTGTCAGTTTTTGGTGTAGTCTTTAGTAGATCATGGTTTTTCCTGTTGTCAGTTTTCTATGTAGTCGTTAGTAGATCATGGTTTGTCCTGTTGTCAGTTTTCTGTGTAGTCGTTAGTAGATCATGGTTTGTCCTGTTGTCAGTTTTCTGTGTAGTCTTTAGTAGATCATGGTTTTTCCTGTTGTCAGTTTTCTGTGTAGTCGTTAGTAGATCATGGTTTGTCCTGTTGTCAGTTTTTTGTGTAGTCGTTAGTAGATCATGGTTTGTCCTGTTGTCAGTTTTCTGTGTAGTCTTTAGTAGATCATGGTTTGTCCTGTTGTCAGTTTTCTGTGTAGTCTTTAGTAGATCATGGTTTGTCCTGTTGTCAGTTTTCTGTGTAGTCTTTAGTAGATCATGGTTTGTCCTGTTGTCAGTTTTCTGTGTAGTCTTTAGTAGATCATGGTTTGTCCTGTTGTGAGTTTTCTGTGTAGTCTTTAGTAGGTCATGGTTTGTCCTGTTGTCAGTTTTCTGTGTAGTCTTTAGTAGATCATGGTTTGTCCTGTTGTCAGTTTTTTGTGTAGTCTTTAGTAGATCATGGTTTGTCCTGTTTTCAGTTTTCTGTGTAGTCTTTAGTAGATCATGGTTTGTCCTGTTTTCAGTTTTCTGTGTAGTCTTTAGTAGATCATGGTTTGTCCGGTTGTCAGTTTTCTGTGTAGTCTTTAGTAGATCATGGTTTGTCCTGTTGTCAGTTTTTTGTGTAGTCTTTAGTAGGTCATGGTTTGTCCTGTTGTCAGTTTTCTGTGTAGTCTTTAGTAGATCATGGTTTGTCCTGTTGTCAGTTTTCTGTGTATTCGTTAGTACATCATGGTTTGTCCTGTTGTCAGTTTTCTGTGTAGTCTTTAGTAGATCATGGTTTGTCCTGTTGTCAGTTTTCTGTGTAGTCTTTAGTAGATCATGGTTTGTCCTGTTGTCAGTTTTCTGTGTAGTCTTTAGTAGATCATGGTTTGTCCTGTTGTCAGTTTTTGGTGTAGTCTTTAGTAGGTCATGGTTTGTCCTGTTGTCAGTTTTCTGTGTAGTCTTTAGTAGATCATGGTTTGTCCACTTTTCAGTTTTCTGTGTAGTCTTTAGTAGATCATGGTTTGTCCGGTTGTCAGTTTTCTGTGTAGTCTTTAGTAGATCATGGTTTGTCCTGTTGTCAGTTTTCTATGTAGTCTTTAGTAGATCATGGTTTGTCCTGTTGTCAATTTTCTGTGTAGTCTTTAGTAGATCATGGTTTGTCCTGTTGTCAGTTTTCTGTGTAGTCTTTAGTAGATCATGGTTTGTCCTGTTGTCAGTTTTTGGTGTAGTCTTTAGTAGGTCATGGTTTGTCCTGTTGTCAGTTTTCTGTGTAGTCTTTAGTAGATCATGGTTTGTCCACTTTTCAGTTTTCTGTGTAGTCTTTAGTAGATCATGGTTTGTCCGGTTGTCAGTTTTCTGTGTAGTATTTAGTAGATCATGGTTTGTCCTGTTTTCAGTTTTCTGTGTAGTCTTTAGTAGATCATGGTTTGTCCTGTTGTCAGTTTTTTGTGTAGTCTTTAGTAGGTCATGGTTTGTCCTGTTGTCAATTTTCTGTGTAGTCTTTAGTAGATCTTGGTTTGTCCTGTTGTCAGTTTTCTGTGTATTCGTTAGTACATCATGGTTTGTCCTGTTGTCAGTTTTCTGTGTAGTCTTTAGTAGATTATGGTTTGTCCTATTGTCAGTTTTCTGTGTAGTCTTTAGTAGATCATGGTTTGTCCTGTTGTCAGTTTTCTGTGTAGTCTTTAGTAGATCATGGTTTGTCCTGTTGTCAGTTTTCTGTGTAGTCTTTAGTAGATCATGGTTTGTTCTGTTGTCAGTTTTTGGTGTAGTCTTTAGTAGGTCATGGTTTGTCCTGTTGTCAGTTTTCTGTGTAGTCTTTAGTAGATCATGGTTTGTCCACTTTTCAGTTTTCTGTGTAGTCTTTAGTAGATCATGGTTTGTCCGGTTGTCCGTGTTCTGTGTAGTATTTAGTAGATCATGGTTTGTCCTGTTTTCAGTTTTCTGTGTAGTCTTTAGTAGATCATGGTTTGTCCTGTTGTCAGTTTTTTGTGTAGTCTTTAGTAGATCATGGTTTGTCCTGTTTTCAGTTTTCTGTGTAGTCTTTAGTAGATCATGGTTTGTCCGGTTGTTAGTTTTCTGTGTAGTCTTTAGTAGATCATGGTTTGTCCTGTTGTCAGTTTTTTGTGTAGTCTTTAGTAGGTCATGGTTTGTCCTGTTGTCAGTTTTCTGTGTAGTCTTTAGTAGATCATGGTTTGTCCTGTTGTCAGTTTTCTGTGTATTCGTTAGTACATCATGGTTTGTCCTGTTGTCAGTTTTCTGTGTAGTCTTTAGTAGATCATGGTTTTTCCTGTTGTCAGTTTTCTGTGTAGTCTTTAGTAGATCATGGTTTCTCCTGTTGTCAGTTTTCTGTGTAGTCTTTAGTAGATCATGGTTTGTCCTGTTGTCAGTTTTCTGTGTAGTCTTTAGTAGATCATGGTTTGTCCTGTTATCAGTTTTTGGTGTAGTCTTTAGTAGGTCATGGTTTGTCCTGTTGTCAGTTTTCTGTGTAGTCTTTAGTAGATCATGGTTTGTCCACTTTTCAGTTTTCTGTGTAGTCTTTAGTAGATCATGGTTTGTCCGGTTGTCAGTTGTCTGTGTAGTATTTAGTAGATCATGGTTTGTCCTGTTTTCAGTTTTCTGTGTAGTCTTTAGTAGATCATGGTTTGTCCTGTTGTCAGTTTTTTGTGTAGTCTTTAGTAGGTCATGGTTTGTCCTGTTGTCAGTTTTCTGTGTAGTCTTTAGTAGATCATGGTTTGTCCTGTTGTCAGTTTTCTGTGTATTCGTTAGTACATCATGGTTTGTCCTGTTGTCAGTTTTCTGTGTAGTCTTTAGTAGATCATGGTTTGTCCTGTTGTCAGTTTTCTGTGTAGTCTTTAGTAGATCATGGTTTGTCCTGTTGTCAGTTTTCTGTGTAGTCTTTAGTAGATCATGGTTTGTCCTGTTGTCAGTTTTTTGTTTAATCTTTAGTAGATCATGGTTTGTCCTGTTGTCAGTTTTCTGTGTAGTCTTTAGTAGATCATGGTTTGTCCTGTTGTCAGTTTTCTGTGTAGTCTTTAGTAGATCATGGTTTGTCCTGTTGTCAGTTTTCTGTGTAGTCTTTAGTAGATCATTGTTTGTCCTGTTTTCAGTTTTCTGTGTAGTCTTTAGTAGATCATGGTTTGTCCTGTTGTCAGTTTTCAGTGTAGTTTTTAGTAGATCATGGTTTGTACTGTTGTCAATTTTCTGTGTAGTCTTTAGTAGATCATGGTTTGTCCTCAGGTCTGTTTTCTGTGTAGTCTTTAGTAGATCATTGTTTGTCCTGTTTTCAGTTTTCTGTGTAGTCTTTAGTAGATCATGGTTTGTTCTGTTGTCAGTTTTCTGTGTAGTCTTTAGTAGATCATGGTTTGTCCTGTTGTCAGTTTTCTGTGTAGTGGTTAGTAGATCATGGTTTGCCCTGTTGTCAGTTTTCTGTGTAGTCGTTAGTAGATCATGGTTTGTCCTGTTGTCAGTTTTCTGTGTAGTCGTTAGTAGATCATGGTTTGTCCTGTTGTCAGTTTTCTGTGTAATCTTTAGTAGATCATGGTTTGTCCTGTTGTCAGTTTTCTGTGTAGTCTTTAGTAGATCATGGTTTGTCCTGTTGTCAGTTTTCTGTGTAGTCGTTAGTAGATCATGGTTTGTTCCCAGGTCAGTTTTCTGTGTAGTCGTTAGTAGATCATGGTTTTCCTGTTGTCAGTTTCCTGTGTAGTCTTTAGTAGATCATGGTTTGTACTGTTGTCAGTTTTCTGTGTAGTCGTTAGTAGATCATGGTTTGACCTGTTGTCAGTTTTCTGTGTAGTCTTTAGTAGATCATGGTTTGTCCTGTTGTTAGTTTTCTGTGTAGTCGTTAGTAGATCATGGTTTGTCCTGTTGTCAGTTTTCTGTGTAGTCTTTAGTAGATCATGGTTTGTCCTGTTGTCAGTTTTCTGTGTAGTCTTTAGTAGATCATGGTTTGTCCTGTTGTCAGTTTTTTGTGTAGTCTTTAGTAGGTCATGGTTTGTCCTGTTGTCAGTTTTCTGTGTAGTCTTTAGTAGATCATGGTTTGTCCTGTTTTCAGTTTTCTGTGTAGTCTTTAGTAGATCATGGTTTGTCCGGTTGTCAGTTTTCTGTGTAGTATTTAGTAGATCATGGTTTGTCCTGTTTTCAGTTTTCTGTGTAGTCTTTAGTAGATCATGGTTTGTCCTGTTGTCAGTTTTTTGTGTAGTCTTTAGTAGGTCATGGTTTGTCCTGTTGTCAGTTTTCTGTGTAGTCTTTAGTAGATCATGGTTTGTCCTGTTGTCAGTTTTCTGTGTATTCGTTAGTACATCATGGTTTGTCCTGTTGTCAGTTTTCTGTGTAGTCTTTAGTAGATCATGGTTTGTCCTGTTGTCAGTTTTCTGTGTAGTCTTTAGTAGATCATGGTTTGTCCTGTTGTCAGTTTTCTGTGTAGTCTTTAGTAGACCATGGTTTGTCCTGTTGTCAGTTTTCTGTGTAGTCTTTAGTAGATCATGGTTTGTCCGGTTGTCAGTTTTCTGTGTAGTATTTAGTAGATCATGGTTTGTCCTGTTTTCAGTTTTCTGTGTAGTCTTTAGTAGATCATGGTTTGTCCTGTTGTCAGTTTTTTGTGTAGTCTTTAGTAGGTCATGGTTTGTCCTGTTGTCAGTTTTCTGTGTAGTCTTTAGTAGATCATGGTTTGTCCTGTTGTCAGTTTTCTGTGTATTCGTTAGTACATCATGGTTTGTCCTGTTGTCAGTTTTCTGTGTAGTCTTTAGTAGATCATGGTTTGTCCTGTTGTCAGTTTTCTGTGTAGTCTTTAGTAGATCATGGTTTGTCCTGTTGTCAGTTTTCTGTGTAGTCTTTAGTAGACCATGGTTTGTCCTGTTGTCAGTTTTCTGTGTAGTCTTTAGTAGATCATGGTTTGTCCTGTTTTCAGTTTTCTGTGTAGTCTTTAGTAGATCATGGTTTGTTCTGTTGTCAGTTTTCTGTGTAGTCTTTAGTAGATCATGGTTTGTCCTGTTGTCAGTTTTCTGTGTAGTCTTTAGTAGATCATGGTTTGTCCTGTTGTCAGTTTTCTGTGTAGTCTTTAGTAGATCATGGTTTGTCCTGTTGTCAGTTTTCTGTGTAGTCTTTAGTAGATCATGGTTTGTCCTGTTGTCAGTTTTCTGTGTAGTCTTTAGTAGATCATGGTTTGTCCTGTTGTCAGTTTTCTGTGTAGTCGTTAGTAGATCATGGTTTGCCCTGTTGTCAGTTTTCTGTGTAGTCGTTAGTAGATCATGGTTTGTCCTGTTGTCAGTTTTCTGTGTAGTCGTTAGTAGATCATGGTTTGTCCTGTTGTCCGTTTTCTGTGTAGTCGTTAGTAGATCATGGTTTGTCCTGTTGTCAGTTTTCTGTGTAGTCGTTAGTAGATCATGGTTTGTTCCCAGGTCAGTTTTCTGTGTAGTCTTTAGTAGATCATGGTTTGTCCTGTTGTCAGTTTTCTGTGTAGTCGTTAGTAGATCATGGTTTGTCCTGTTGTCAGTTTTCTGTGTAGTCTTTAGTAGATCATGGTTTGTCCTGTTGTCAGTTTTCTGTGTAGTCTTTAGTAGATCATGGTTTGTCCTGTTGTCAGTTTTCTGTGTAGTCTTTAGTAGATCATGGTTTGTTCTGTTGTCAGTTTTCTGTGTAGTCTTTAGTAGATCATGGTTTGTCCTGTTGTCAGTTTTCTGTGTAGTCTTTAGTAGATCATGGTTTGTCCTGTTGTCAGTTTTCTGTGTAGTCTTTAGTAGATCATGGTTTGTCCTGTTGTCAGTTTTCTGTGTAGTCGTTAGTAGATCATGGTTTGCCCTGTTTTCAGTTTTTTGTGTAGTCGTTAGTAGATCATGGTTTGTACTGTTGTCAGTTTTCTGTGTAGTCGTTAGTAGATCATGGTTTGTCCTGTTGTCAGTTTTCTGTGTAGTCGTTAGTACATCATGGTTTGTCCTGTTGTCAGTTTTCTGTGTAGTCTTTAGTAGGTCATGGTTTGTCCTGTTGTCAGTTTTCTGTGTAGTCTTTAGTAGATCATGGTTTGTCCTGTTGTCAGTTTTCTGTGTAGTCTTTAGTAGGTCATGGTTTGTCCTGTTGTCAGTTTTCTGTGTAGTCTTTAGTAGGTCATGGTTTGTCCTGTTGTCAGTTTTCTGTGTAGTCGTTAGTAGATCATGGTTTGTCCTGTTGTCAGTTTTCTGTGTAGTCTTTAGTAGATCATGGTTTGTCCTGTTGTCAGTTTTCTGTGTAGTCTTTAGTAGATCATGGTTTGTCCTGTTGTCAGTTTTCTGTGTAGTCATTAGTAGATTATGGTTTGTCCTGTTGTCAATTTTCTGTTAAGTCGTTAGTAGATCATGGTTTGTCCTGTTTTCAGTTTTCTGTGTAGTCTTTAGTAGATCATGGTTTGTCCTGTTGTCAGTTTTCTGTGTAGTCTTTAGTAGATCATGGTTTGTCCTGTTGTCAGTTTTCTGTGTAGTCTTTAGTAGATCATGGTTTGTCCTGTTGTCAGTTTTCTGTGTAGTCGTTAGTAGATCATGGTTTGTCCTGTTGTCAGTTTTCTGTGTAGTCTTTAGTAGATCATTGTTTGTCCTGTTGTCAGTTTTCTGTGTAGTCTTTAGTAGATCATGGTTTGTCCTGTTGTCAGTTTTCTGTGTAATCTTTGGTAGATCATGGTTTGTCCTGTTGTCAGTTTTCTGTGTAGTCTTTAGTAGATCATGGTTTGTCCTGTTGTCAGTTTTCTGTGTAGTCTTTAGTAGATCATGGTTTGTCCTGTTGTCCTTTTTTCTGTTGGTATTTGTGTTGTCTGTCCTTCGGCTTACGTCTCTTGATTTCCAATTTGGTATCTCCAAGCCTTTCTTTTGGTAATCAAACTGATTATATATTTAAAAATTGTGTTTCGAAATGATCTAATTTCTCCTATGCACGGTACAACCCCTGAGGAAGGCGTGCCCGCTGATTGAACAAGGGCGGATCAAATACACAACTATCAAAAAACAGGATCTTGTCAAAATCATGTGTGAGTGAGTGAGTGAGGGATTGCTTTGCACCAATCCAGCAATTTGTCAGCTGTATCATGGCTCTTTCTAGTTAATGCTGCGCGCTTAGCAGTTTGTAGATCGTTGTTTGTCCTTTTGTACTTTTTCTTTTGACCATTGTGTTTTCTGTTCTTCTTCGACTTACGGATTCTGATTACCTCTTTGGTATCTTCAAACTCTTCTAAGAAATACCAATTTCATAGTTTTTGACTTGACCCAATCGAGGCTTGAACCCGCAATCTACCGTAATCAAGGCGAGCACTTCAACCATTACAACACCGATGCTGTTCACAGGTTTTCGATTGTATGCTCGTCAACATTTTGAATGGGTATTACAGGTGATAATTTAAGCTGCTATTTATCGTCAAACCCAGTAATAGCAGTACAAATAATGATAATGAAACGATCATGACTATAGAAAGCTTAGGGCCACTGACTTCGGTGTGTAATACATTTCACACATTATCTACAGGGTAGATTTCATCCTGAAAATAATAAGATGGTTCCACCATTTTCAAAATAATGTTGACCATAAATTTATTTTTGATATTCCATAGTTGTTTACCAATTCAAATATTTTAGGGTTATAGCTATGCATATTGTATCTAACGCCACTTTAAACAATATTTCAGTTATATCATGGCGTCAGTTTTATTAGTGGAGGAAATCGGAGTACCCGGAGAAAACGACCGACCTGCAGCAAGTTCAAGACTTGTACGAAAAGTTTGAAGATACTAAAGGGGTAATCAGAAACCTTAAATCAAAGAAGGGCAGACAACACAATGAAAAAGAGAAAAAGAACAATCTACAAAACATTACACATAAAACTAAAGATCGAGCAACAGAAATCCCACTAAAAAGCGCGGATGAACTCCACATATACTCTTATGAGCAAAGGAGTATGTTAGTGAGACTGTGGACCCGATACCAGGACTTGTTTTTATATTTAACAAGATTTAATGAGAGTGAAACTAACTACATTCATTCAAAACTATAACCGGGAAGGAATTTGACCCGAGTTTTTATTATTTGTGTACTATATACACGACTCTGCTGGTGATCTATTAGTCCCCGAGGGTATCACCCCCCCCCCCCCCCCCCCAGTAGTCTGCAGGGGCGCGCCCCCCCTAAAATTGGAAAAAATATGATTTTTTGGCGTAAAATCGTGATTTTTCACACGAAATACCCCAACAATTTTCGCACCTCCCTCCGCTCGGTGCATTTTTTTTAAGTGCGCCCCCCTAACTTGAAATCCTGGATCCGCCCCTGGTTTGTGATTCGGCAATGAGATGGTTTATTAGTTATATTTATTACTGAAATTTACAGTTCTTAAATATTGCTATTATTAATAAAACTAAGGTTCTCCTACCTCGGGCATAGGTGACCATAGTCGAATGTGGCTATCCTGTTTAGGCCCTTTGTTTTTATTGCTCCCACAAATTTAAATTATTTGGCTTTCTAATCTTTTGATGTTGAGCGTCACCTGATGAAGATTATTCCAGAAACGCCTTGTGGGCACTAAATTTCATATCAATGGTTTTTTTTTAAATACAATGTATTGTAAGGACTAGATGGTAAACTGACAAATTGTGATTCAATCATTCAATCAATTGGCCAGAACAAACTATAATTATAACATTCTTTTTAAATCACCTTTTTTCCATATCAAAGTATTGGGTATGAAAGTGCTTATAAAATGAAAGTTCCAAAATTAAATATCACAATCGTAGAATGAGGCAAAAGCGATACCCTAACACATAAATACATGACCGCAACTTTCCTGACTTGGTACAGGCATTTCAATTTAAAGTGGTAGAGTTATACTAGTTGTATGCGCCAAACCCTATGGTAGCTGAAAAGTTTTATATCTTCCAGTGTGATGAAATGCAATACTCTTATTATGAAAAGAAAATTAAAACAGTGATGATCAACAATTCCATCAAAATCAACAAACGAACACGACATATTGCGCTAGAATTCCCAGTCCTGGTTTCGAATAGACACCCATTGCCAGCTATGGTGGGGTAATAAGACCCCCCTCCCCCGTCTTGATATTTAAATCTCTAACGACAATGCATTGGGAAACAAACAATAACAAATGCATGGGTTCACTTCCGCTCAAAAACGTTAATAAAAACGTAAATGTTAAATTTAGTGCGCATGACGCGTTTTTGAAATAACCTTTATCAGGTACGCTCAACGCCAAAATATTTGAAAGCCAAATAATTGTAAAATCTTTGGGAGAAAGAAAGCCAAAGGGCCTAAACAGAAATAAATACTGTCACAAAAATCAACAAAACATAAACATTGACTGTGTCATTGAATGCTCGCTGTTAACTAACAATACTATAGACAGATTTGAACTCAAAGCTCCTTTAACCCTTTTTGTGGATGAACTCCAAGACATCATCTGGACCACTTTTTAGGCGCTTTTATCTATTAAAATGGAAAAAAGGGTTCGCTTTTATACTCTAGCTTTTGAAAAAGCTTCCACAAAATGCAGGTGAAAGTAAATAAAATAGTTGACCCCATTCCTAATACATGCCATTAAAATTAGATTAGTAGTTTCAGAATATTGTCATTTATATCTTTGGTTTCAGTGTTGAAAATGTCACTTTTAATTACTAATACACTAATCTCCGACAGTGTGGCATTTTGCTTTTCTTTTTAATATACTAAATACGGCTCTTTCTAGTAGAAAATGACGAAACCGGAAACATTTCACAAACCCCCCTTTTTTTTATTAAGTTGTGAATGATGATCAGATTTAGAAGAAGAAAATAACTTTAAAACACCTGCTAACATTGTCCATCAAACAGGGTCTTGCTATGGAGTTTCATGAAGTTTGACGAAAAACAAGTTTCAAAAGCTGTAAAAATTAAAAAAAAAAAAATCTCTGATACGCTATCTGTTATACTTTTCATGGTTTGTGAAAACAAAAATTTCCCATCTCTTTTTTTTTGCTTTTAAATTGAATACTTGTTTGCATAAAGGGTTTTTTCTATGAAGGTTATTGAATTTGGAGAAACTAAATCTGAATGGTTAACATTTAAATACTTCCCATTTGCTTTCGCTTCCATAGCAACGGTGGCCAATTTAACGTTTTGAAAACTCTGAAGCACTTGTTAATGTTACAGTGGATCTGTCTATGATGAAGTATCATGAAGCAAGGAGAGAGAAAAAAAAAACGTTTCAAAATCACTCTGAGCCGACGGAAAAACATTATGGGAAAAGAAGCAGAATTCTAAATATTTCAAATTCCTTTAGTTTGAAAGACAAAATATCACAGACAAATAAAGCATATAATATATTAAAATATTAACATAATAATATAAATAAATATACAATATACGTACATTGTCGGTAAATATAAAATTTATTTGTACGAGCTTTAGAAACAGGCAGAATAGCGAGCGTTCGGCGAGCTTTTCATGCCTGTTTCGCAGCGAGTACAAATTAATTTTATATTTAACGACAATGTACGTATATTGTGTTTATCCTGCAATGTCAAAATTGTCGGAAAACTTGTCAGATTTAAACAAAAAGGACAGAAACAAGCGTCATTCCTCACCTTTCATAACTGTTGTCAAGGGTGTCTTCTTCGTGGTCCGCGTTACATTAGTACCAGTTTCATAATTGTCTGCGCCCTCCGCTGTACATAGCTACAGGGTACCAGGAAAGTTTATTCGTAGGCTGAAACGTTTATTCGTCTAGTACGAATAAAGCAAAAATATATTCGTATAGCATATATGTACAGCAAATGTACTGATTGCAGGATAAAATACAATACTAAGTATATAGGAATGGTAACATTAATGATTGATAGTCATTCTGTATTAATTTTGTATTATGTGATAACGTTCGTCAGTGACTTGCGGCAGGTCGGTGTTTTTCTCCGTGTACTCAGATTTCCCTCACCAATAAAACTGACCGCCACTATATCAATGAACTATATTCTACAAGTATAATTTTGAATATTGTTATTTCCTCTACACATATGTTATGTTATTAAAGTTATTCTAACTGGTTAGATCTTCTTGTTGTTTGTTTTTGTACACTAGATTGCCTGTTAATTCGTCTACACGTGTTATTTGTACAATCTGTCGTGTTAATTGTTTTAACACATACAGTCAAACCTGCCCATGCAGTCACCTCTATTAAGCAGTCACCTGTATTGAAAGGTCACCTTTGTCTTGCCCTGCCATTGAAAATTTCATATGAATTGAACCTCTTTTAAGAGGTCACCTGTTTTATAAGGCCACTTTTTCTTCGTCCCAAAGGTCATGACCTCTAAATACAGATTTGACTATATCATTTTGTTTGTTCACATGAAAGTGTTAATTCTTCTACTCTGGTATTATTTATGCATCATTCTTACGTGCTGATATTGTTTCAATTGTATCACAGCTATCGCAGAGTAACATAGGGGGGGGGGGGGGGTTGACTTGTGATATATGCGATTGACACGTGACTTAGGCGATTGACGCGAGACTGACTGACACATGACTTAGGCGATTGACACGAGACTACCAATAATTTATGAGTTATTTATATTTGATTGGGACATTTGTTGATTGCTGCCCAAAACAACCTGCTGGGCATGTGTCTGATTACTTCCAAACGCACGTGAATTGCAGCAAACACATGCTAGCTGTTGCCTGAATTTTTTCATCCTTAAAACGTAAATAATGGGATCCAAAATAGGGTTAAGAATCATTAAACGGGTAGTAATAAGCACTGATCTGATATTTTCAGGATTGTTTCCCATGATAAGTGACGTTATTGACGCTATGGCACGGGGTGCTATCGCAATGATTGAAATTGAAATAATAATTCCAAGTGTTAATACATTCCTCTTCATTCTCTTATATGCCATACTTGGTTGATTTTGATGAGAACCAATGTTTATTACTGGACTTGTCCCATGGATCTTGTTGTGTTGTCTCAAAATTCGAATTATCACAATAATATAAAGAGCTACTATGACTGTTACGAGCAGGACGGCAGGGATATCAAGTAGAAAGATCTTCAATGTTGTTGGCGCAATGTCACAAGATGGCATATGTTGACTAAATTCAAAGATACGAAAAACTAGCGGATATAAATGAAATACCACAAATCCAAGTCCTATAAATAAATTCGATGTCATGTGTGTCAGAGTAGTTCTTGGCGTTTTTAGTGTTGCATTGAACCTTTCTATGCAAATTAGGCAGACATGGAACAACGATAATAACAATGTTGCTGTAGACAGACACGTTAATATTGCGCATACGTATTCCTTTTTGTTCTGGTCTAACGGTATAAATCTGTGTAAGATTATTCCATGAAGCAGTGCTTCCAGTCCTATCATTATATCACTTATGCTTAGTGACATTAACAAGCGAGAAAACGTTTTCTTTTTTAATATATTGGTTCTGAATAGAATTACCAATGAACAAGCATTAAGAATTATACTACATATTGTCAATAAAGGAAACACAATATCTGTCCAATCAACTGCCATTTTTTTTTTATTATATCCAATTAGTTATTGCGAAGACATAAATATTGGCAAATATCACAAAAGCATGCGTTGATACATGTTTTGGTTCCGTTCCAATATAGACTTCGTAATGTATCTTTTATCATCAAATCTGTTGTCCTTGCGTATCGGTCACGTACATAATTATCAAAATAAGTTCTGTCTTTTCCCCCATATATTTGAATTCAGATTTCAGTGTTCATAGTTACATTATACTTTCCAAAAATTATACATTCTTGTCGTAACGTGCAAAGAATTTTCAGGAAATGTGTAGTCACAGTATTATTTATGTATCAATAATTTTTGCACATTGTCTTGTTGACCAGAGATTCATCTCAAATGTCAATTCTGATATCGTTTTTGAAATTATATCTTCATTCATTTTGTTGCCATGGTACCAAATGACATAATGGGTCTTTTCAGTTACCAAAGTACATGTATTTATATACTAGCATTATTGTTAACAAATTAACTATAATACATGTAAATTGCAAGGAAGTCATTAACAGATGCATATCTACGTGCAGCATGAAAGTGTTATTATGGTTGAGATATTCCAATGAAAATTAGATGTTTGTTGAATTTTTGGTATTTTTGTATTTTTGTATTTATTTATTTATTTATTTATTTATTTATTTATTTATTTATTTATTTATTTATTTATTTATTTATTTATTTATTTATTTATTTATTTATTTATTTATTTATGTGTTTGTTTGTTACTGATAAACAACCGCTGATAATGGTAAACATAAGCACAATGACATGAATGAGGACTCTTACGTGAATATATAAACACAACATCAAACACATAAAATTAGATTTCTAAATTTTCATGCTTAAAAAGATACGTCTTAAAAAGAACTTTTAAACAACATTTAACTCAAGAAAATTTAAAAGAAAATGAATCTTCTACTGACGAATCTATTGAAAGTGCTAAAGATCAGCTAAAGAAAATGACAAACTCTTTCGACAATTCTGAAAAGCAATTGGCTGATGAAATCTATTCGCCATCAGTAACAACCCGTCTTAATGAGGATAAACATCAACCGGAGAACTTGTCAAATACTTCACTAAGACAGGATGATTTCGCACATTCAACACCTTTTACGGCTACCGTCGTAAGTGACACGAAAAACTCTCCTTTTCTTACACAAGAACATTCGTTTCTTAAAGATGACTTTGACTGAAGATCGAAATTAAATTTCTCATGAGAAAGTGTTGTAAATCCGCCAATATTCAGCAAGAGAAACCGAGTTCCAACTCAGCTGACTTCTGTTAATGATCCGTCTTGATCAATAACCACAACACGGAAATCTCAACAAATTGGAAGTGACATTTTTCGCGATGCAATGAACACTCAATCAGCTTTAGAACATTCTTATATTGTTAATAACACTAAGGGAACGACCATTTAACTTGAAGGGGGGAGGGGGGGGGTTATGTTTTTTTTTTCTAAAAAAATATATTCCCAATGTTGCTGAAAAAAATATTCTGATTTTGGTGGAGGAAAAAAAAAATAATCTGATTCAGAGTTTTTGTCATATAACCTAATGTTAAATTCTGGAAAAAAAATTCGCGCTTTGCGCGACAAAAAAAATAAATATTCTAACTCTTGTGTTGTCCGAAAAAAAAATTCTGAACGAAACAAAAAACCATAACCCCTCCCTAACACTGCATGTAATGAACATATTTATCATGTAGATACTAACAAGATAAGGCATGCACATGATATATGTTCATCTTCTCAATCATGAGTTCCCTTCAAAATGGCCTCCTCCATTAAAACTTGATAAATTTAAGGGGGATGGGTCTCAGTATCCAAAGACTTGGTGGAATCGATTCCAACAATGGATATATGATTTATATGATATCCCACAGGAAAAAATAACTAAGATAGCAACTTTTCAATTTTCTGATTACGTCGCAATTTGGTATGCAACGTTATCACCAGAAATTACAAATGATTTAAGCAAATTCAAAACTGCTTTCTTTAAAAAGTTTACAGAAGATGATCACATTTTAGATTTGTCCATTCTTCAGGGACCACACCAAACAGAAGGACATAATTAGATTTCAACAAGAATGTCCCTACCTTAAGCACATCTACAATTTTCTAGATGAAGGAACTCTGCCGAACGACCCGAAAAGAGCACACGCTATACCTTATGAAGCCAACCAATATATTATGTTAGATGGCATTTTATTCCACTTATACCAAAGACGAATGAAGAAGAAAGTTAAAGAAGAGGATACCATACGACAATTAGCTGTCCCAACAAAACTGCGTCATGAAATTCGGAAGACCTATGAATCCATAAGGCAAAATATTTCTGGCCTGGTATGTACCAAGATATTCACAAATATATTACCACATGCAAAACTTGTCAGGTTACAAAGAGAGACGCATACTATGCATCCTTTGCCTATACACGATGTTTTCTCC
Organism: Bathymodiolus brooksi; assembly: GCA_963680875.1. Classification (NCBI taxonomy): domain Eukaryota; kingdom Metazoa; phylum Mollusca; class Bivalvia; order Mytilida; family Modiolidae; genus Bathymodiolus; species Bathymodiolus brooksi. Next base: position 82,827,694 of record OY804588.1, on the reverse strand, counting down.
AGGTGGCACATGGACATTCTTGCTGGCTTACCGAAAACAAAAGAAGGTTATCAGTACATTCTTCTTATGATTGACAGTTTTAGCCATTGGTGTGAATGTGTTCCTTTACAGTCTCAAGATGCTGCCAATGTAGCAAAGGTCTTTTATAATGAAATTTTTACCAGGTACGGGTTACCCTCTTCAATTTTATCTGACCAGGGTCAAATTTTTTAGGTCAAAACTTGCTTCTTTCTTATGTGTTCTATTTGAGGTCACACTGTTACGCACCAGTAGCTTTCATCCAAAGACAAACGGTATATGTGAACAACAGAATTCTACCTTAGCCCAATGCTTGCGAGCATATTGCCATGAAAATCAAGATCAATGGAGTGAACTTCTCCCTAGCGTTATGATGGCTTTTCGAATGATATTGATACCTGGAGTACAGACCACTGGGTACTCGCCATATCCCATTTTGTTTGGAAAAGAAATGACTTTACCTATAGACGTCTCACTTCTGCCACAAGAGCCCATAACGCAGGCACTAAAAGAGTTTGTGGATGCTGTTTTAAAGAAAATTAAAATTACAAGAGAAATATCCAGGGAAAACTTGCAACGCGCGCAGGAAATCATGAAAGAAAAGCATGATCAATCAGCTCATGACTCCACATTTAATATCATGCAGTATGTTTTGTTGAAACATGAACACATAGCACCTGGTCGTAAGAAAAAAAATAGAAGTTAAATGGGTGGGACTCTATTCCATAGTACGTAGGGCTCATAATGATACATACATAATACGATTACAGGGGCGGATCCAGGATTTCAAGTTAGGGGGGGGGGGGGGGGGCGCACTTAAAAAAATTGCGCCGAGCGGAGGGAGACGCGAACATTTTTGGGGTATTTCGTGTGAAAAATCACGATTTCACGCCAAAAAATCATATTTTTTCCAATTTTAGGGGGAGGGGGGCGCGCGCCGGGTGCGCTCCCCCCTGGATTCGCCCCTGGATTACATAGTACGAAGGGCTCATAATGTTACATACATAATACGAAACTGTGAAACTCATAAGGAGCATAAATCGCCTGTTAACGTCTCCCGCTTAAAACCTTACAATGATCCACGGGATGCAAGACCACCTCCAAATGAGCACATTAACCAACCGATGATTCAAAATTATCATCTAGCGGACAAGGATCCACAAGACCAAGGAGAAATTCAACATCCACAAGAACCTGACGAGACACAAGATGAAACAGAAAATGAGGATTCATGCAAAGAGGATACACGAAAATGTCCTTAAAATAAAATGGGTCAGAGGAAAGAAACATTATCTTGTACGATGGACTGGTAATTATCCAGATTCCTGGGAACCAGGAGAAAAGCTCTCCAATCACTTAAAAGAACGTTTTTATGCAGATTTATCGAATAAACACAAGCGTCGACGGAAACGATATTAATAAATTGTAAACTATTAAAAAAAAAAAAGTAAATCCAGTGTATTGACAATTAATAAATCACTATTTAAAATGTATATTTGATATATATACATCTGGTTTAAGGAGTTTAGGGCGAATCTATGTTGTTCGACCAAACCATTTTTTTTGTCTAGCTTTCTATACTCAAAGAAATCGATCTCGTCTATCTACTCTTCTAACTACCCTCCCAACATCAGGTCTTCTTCTTCTAAATCTTATTTGTCTGTCCTTGTTAATACATGGTGATGAACACAGATTAAACTATGGCATAGTTCTCAAAAAATGCAAGAGTTTCAGCTTGCATCGACAATTTGGATACACACCTGGAAAATTGACATTCAAGAAGAAATCAGAATTCAAACAATCAACTATTATGATAACAGATCATCTGCGGCTAGTTTGAACAATGTAATGTTTCAAATCGAGACTAAGGCAAAGAACGTAACTCCACATGAATACGATCCGAAAACTAATGTTCAACCTTATTCCAGACTCACATGTGGTAATAGGACATTCCAAGCGAGCGTTGCTACCATTTATTAGTGATATATGGAAAGGTCTAGCAACGCAAGACGACTTGGAAGTACTTGTACAACACATTAATGCATTAACGAAGCAATTAACAGAGTGGCTTCGGCTCTCGCAAAGCACGGAGGGGATTTATCTTCCTATATTTTACAATTAGATCACCGGGTAGAACAGATGATGACAGGAATAAAACATAATCATATGGTCACCAAACTAATTAATGCAAAATTAAATAATGAATCTCGTGCTATTCAGGATAGGTTTTCAACAATGTTATCATTATATGCCCAACAGTTAGATCAATCATACACGGTTAATCATCATTTAGATAAAATTTCAGCAGCAATTGCAGATTTAGTGACACAGGTAAATTGTCTCCTTTGTCTCCACCAGATGTACAAGGATTTCATGTTGTACGCCAATCACCACACTATTATTATAAATATGGTAGCTTTACTGTAATTAGGGAACGACCATTTAACTTGAAGGGGGGGGGGGGGGGGGGGGGGGGGGGGTTATGCTTTTTTTCTAAAAATATATTCTGATTCCCAATGTTGCTGAAAAAAATTAATCTGATTTTGGTGGAGGAAAAAAAAATAATCTGATTCAGAGTTGTTGTCATATAACCTAATGTTAAATTCTGGAAAAAAAATTCGCGCTTTGCGCGACAACAAAAACAAATATTCTAATTCTTGTGTTGTCCGGAAAAAAAATTCTGAACGAAACAAAAAACCATAACCCCCCACCCTTCAAGTTAAATGGTCAGTCCCTTAGGAGAAATCATTCAGTGATTATTTCATTAAAATTTCCGATTACTTTTCATAAAAAAACATTTAAATTATATAACATTTTGTCTTTCCCTGTACCGATTAACGATACCTCCAGAGACACAACACTAATTGTAGATATAAATGATTATTTTCCCATCTCAACAGATGAACGCTACCATGTCTCACTACCAAGGTCAACCATAAATCAATGTGTAGGCATATCATTAATGACATGTCCTATTCATCCTTTGTTGAAAACAATGAAAGAACCAGACTGCGAAGCGGTTCTATTTCAAAATAAAAAGACTGAAATCCATTCCAAATGTAACTTTCGATTTTTTAGAAACATTGTTAAACCCCATATTTTAGATCTGACGACAACTCAATTATTGGTATATCAAACTAAAAATTTAACATTGCAATGTAAAGAGGTACTAAAGTACTAAAAGGCTGTGATTTTTGCATCATGACTGTTCCATGTCAATGTTCAATAATAAGCACTAATATGAGGTTTAATCAACAGGTTAATTTATGCCAGAAAGATACCTGCGACATTTCAATTTTATATCCGGTCAATTTGGCACTCTTACAACAATGTTTTAATGAATCACAATTAACAGAGATTTTGGCAAACACTTCTTTTAATAAACCAGTTCAGGTCAAAATTCCGTCTTTTATGATATATGAACACAAAATGTCAAAATTGTTTGCTAAAGATGTAAAAGAATCCTTAAATTTAAAGAAAATGGCCGAAAGAACTAAAAAGGACCAAGTTATATTTTCAACTTTGGCAGAATCCTTAGCTGACGGTGAAATCACTATTGATGAAGAAGGGTGGCCTAAAAAGGAGGATGTCATGACATTAATGGCAGGGGGAATAAATATTATTGCAATTATATGGCTCATTTACAAGGTCAGAATTTTAAGTGCAGCAATATTGGTATCCACTCGACTTCCACAAGTTAGTTCCCTAAGATTACAGTATACTTTACCTATCACCACCACTCCATCTTCATGGTCTGATATCTTAAATCAAAATCTTAAATGGGATCAAGGTGTATTTATAATTTCATTTCTGACATTTGGGGGTCTTCTCGGACTTTTATACAGTCACTTTATGAAACGACCAAGGAACACTAGAATCTGTTTAGAAATCACCACGGGATTTCAGTGCGTTCTTCTGGATATTAAATTTGTCATTTTTTTATATCAAATTTTTCTTCTTGAAATATCACATATATTCAGCTAAAATTTAATGAAAATGAAGTAAAATATATTGATTTAAGAAGAAAAATTTGATATAAAAAAATGACAAATTTAATAAGAATTGAAATAATATAGTTGTTGTAATTCAATTTTTTTTAGTAATTAATTAGTGAAATATCACATTCTATATTTAGTTAAAATCTAATGAAAATGAAGAAAATATATTGATTTAAGGTAGCACTATACAAAAATTGATATTGTCACAGTTCATCAAAAAATGTTTTAATCAATTTTTATTTTATTATAATATTCTTGATACACAGGTGAAAAAATAATTCAGATATGATGTACCATTAATGAGCATTACTTTTAGTTAGTTTTGTAAACAAACACATGTGCTTGAATCAGAGATGATAAAAACAAGTGGGCAGTCCATAATTGTTTATCTATTGGATAATTTGATAGTTTTATGACCACTGACCATTTTTGTGGAAGATTCCATTAAATGTAGGGGAAAGCAGCATGGATGTAGCTAACTTTTCATCAATACCAAAAGAAATCAATTAGTTATTTGCAATGGAATTTATTTCAAAATATCTAATGTATAATTTTCATTTAGTAAAATCCAACTAAAAGGGAATAATACACATAATGAGCAAACTAAGGTTCCAGGTGATTCCTGTTATAATTAGTGGTTCACGTCTGGTCAGTGGAGGTGGAGTTTTGACCTTATCAGTAGGCAGTTAACCTCAAGCTAGGTCAGAGTGATGTAACTTCTCCCGCCAATTTCATGTGTTTACTGCACAGGGTTTGCATTTTCCAGCTATATTTAGAGTTTGTGTGAAGAAATTCTATCTTTCTGGTCAAATCATTGTTGATTTATGATTCAAGGTCAATCCTAAAGTGTTCCCATGGCACATTTGTGACTTTTATTCAAGAAAATGAGGTACCAAGAAGAAAATTACAACTTTTGGGATTTTTTCACTACAATTTTTGATATAAAATGTCGACGTTGAATGGAATTAGCTCCTGTATTGGTACCCCTAGAGGCTTGGTTTTGGTATATGTTGTTCTTAGACCTATTATCTGCAAAACCGTGTTTCGGATTTCTGATAGAATTAATAGAACAAATTCTACACACAATTAAATTTGGTGAAATCTTATGAAGTCAGGCTGTATAAACATAATGGGGCTTTAAGAGAGATTGAAACATCACAGGAAAAATCTGAGACACTGTTTTGGAGGTCATGCTGTGTTGATTAAGAAATTGTAAAAAGTTTTACCATTTGAATAAACATGAAACAGCTACTTTTGGTCAAGTGCACACATCAAGATTTTGCAACTAATTGCATAATAATTAATTATGTAATTGTTGCATAATAATTAATTATGTAATTGTTGCATAATCATATTATTATAATCAGTGGAAAGATATATCTTTCTTCTTTCAAATGGTACCTCATTTGTTAATGTTGATGCAATATTAAGAAAGTTACAGCTGTTTTCAGATGGAAGATTGGAGGAAAACAAATCTGTGTATAGTGCTACCTTAAGAAGAAAGATTGAAATAAAGAAAATGTCAAATTTAATGAGGAATGAAATAATATATTTGTTGTAATTTAATTTTAAAAAGTAATCAATAAGTGAAATATCACATGATATATTTAGTTAAGATGTTAATAGTCTGTTCAAAATTTTCAGCAGAATCCATGCAGGGATATGACACCTTTCTAATACATTTAAACTGGATGCAGGTTTATCAATTGGCAATTGATAACATACTGTTTTATGATATACAGGTCAATAAAATAATTTTGCTCTTACTTACATATTTACTTATAGTGTAGATTGTTGTTTTAGCACTTAAGTTGGGGCCACTTAAAGGGACATTAGCTACGATTTTGACCCAAAAAATTATATGTTTTGGAAATTGGTAAATAGCTTTAAAATAATGAAATAAAGGTAAATATTTCACATTAAACAGCTCATCGTACCACTTTTCGCCTTTTGAGAACGGAAATTACGGAAATTACCATCGATTTATTATTTCCTTGCAAGTAAATAATTTGACCTCGCTTTCTCCGTATGCAACTGACCTTACTAGTGACAGGGAAAAACGAATAATTTGTATTTTGTCGCTTATTAACTGCACAAACTTGTATGGTTCTTTGTCCGTAATTAACGCCGACTAAAAGCAGATTCACAGAAAATAAGAAATAAGTGCATTGTTGTACTGATTTAATGACGATTCGGCAAACTCCGGAAACAATGCCGATAATTAATAAGATGGCGTCCATTTCTTGATCGATTTCAAAACACGAGCAGTTGCACTTTTTTTCCCGATGCGCGTACACTTCATAACATTTAAAAGTTACAGAAACACGTTTTATTAAGGCATCAATCATATCTGATAGTTTTTATGGGTAACAAAAATTTACGATTTAAAGGTTTTTAATTAATTTTTAAAAGGTAATTAATAAGTGAAATATCACATGCTATATTTAGTTAAAATCTAATGAAAATGAAGTAAAATATATTGATTTAAGAAAAAAAAATTGAAATAAAGAAAATGACAAATTTAATAAGAAATGAAATAATATAGTTGTTGTAATTTAAATTTAAAAAAAAATAGTGAAATATCTCTTTCTATATTTAGTTAAAATCTAATGAAAATGAAATAAAATATATTGATTTAAGAAGAAAGATTGAAATAAAGAAAATGTCAAGATTAATGAGAAATGAAATAATATAGTTGGTTCTAATTTAATTACTTAAAAAAATTAATAAGTGAAATATCCCTTTCTATATTTAGTTAAAATCTAATGAAAATGAAATAGAATATATTGATTTAAGAAGAAAGATTGAAATAAAGAAAATGTCAAATTTAATGAGAAATTAATTAATATAGTTGTTGTAATCTATTTTTTTTAAATAACTAATTAGTGAAATATCACATTCTATATTTAGTTAAAATCTAATGAAAATGAAGTAAAATATATTGATTTAAGAAGAAAGATTGAAATAAAGAAAATGTCAAATTTAATGAGAAATGAAATAATATAGTTGTAATTTAATTTAAAAAAAAATAATTAGTGAAATATCACTTTCTATATTTAGTTAAAATCTAATGAAAATGAAGTAAAATATATTGATTTAAGAAGAAAAATTGAAATAGAGAAAACGACAAATTTAATGAGAAATGAAATAATTTGATTTAACAAAAGTAATTAATAAGTGAAATATCACATGATGCATTAACTTAAAATGTTCAGAATTTTCAGTCAATGTTCAGAATGCTTAGATTCTGTTCAGACTCTGTTCAGTCAATGCTCAGAATGTTCAGTAATGTTCAGACTCTGTTCAATTTAGTCAATGTGCAGAATGTTCAGAATCTGTTCAGAATTTTCAGTCAATGTTCAGAATTTTCAATAATGTTCAAACTCTGTTCAGTCAATGTACAAAATGTTCAGAATCTGTTCCGAATTTTCAGCCAATGTTCCGAATTTTCAGTAATGTTCAGACTCTGTTCAGAATATCTAGCACAAAAACTGGTCTGTTCAGAATTTCTTGACTTTGTAGTGCATCTGTTCCGATATTGTTCATTAGAGCGAGACGTTTGAAACGGATCCTTAGCCAGTCTTTTTGCGCACACGTCATCATCGCACATCACGATATCGCTAATACAATTCGGTTGACAACGCCCACGGCTCCAATTGACCGACCACCTAAACCACCAACTTACATGGTTTCTCCATAAACAATTATCAGCTTTGAATTTGCTAAAAAAAAAAAAAAAAAAAACAAAAAAATCTATTTTGTCTTTTTTTCTCTAGATAAATAACAGAAATGGCAGGAGCAGAAGAACTTTTTTTCGTACAAGAAAAGGCTATGATCCTGGATGAGCTGATCCAGGTTGCTAAATACAGCTATATATAAAAAAAAAATCAGCTCAACCGGATCATGATACCAACTGCATCAAACCTTCATATTTATATGATTTTTATTTCGCCAACCTGGACCTCATTCTATGGTTAAAACCAGGCATACCATTTAACGTCGTTGTCACTACCGACGTCCTAACCATGTTGGGGAATCTAAAAGCTGTTCTTCTGTGTGCTTATGGTCATCGTATTCGATGGCCACAACCACGTCATTTTTAAACCCCCAAAAAAGCAAAAAAAAAAACTAACAACAACAATAATCAATCAATCAATCAATCAATCAATCAATCAATCAATCAATCAATCAATCAAATGACATTTAAATTAAATCCAATTAAAAACTATGATTCCCAGGCGCCTCTAATTAACATATTATATCATTAAACGCATTATCATTTCCATCAGTACATTTGTTTTTACATTTTGTCATTCCTTTGATTTATATTAATTGCAAATAACGTTCTTAGAAGTTTAAAGAAAATAATTATCTGCTATCGACGAATGAAGCTCGGCCTTTATGTTTCATTATTTATTCAAAAGTCCTAGTACAAAACAAATATTTAAGTATAATTGTTTTTGATTGCGAAGTATCACTGTCGTGTACCCGATAAGGAATGGTCATTTCAAGATGGCGGATTGTAAATCATCAAAAAGGTAGGTGTGAAGATTTTGACTATTATCGTTCTTTATAAGTTATCTTAGTGTCTATGAGTTACACGTTTAGATAGGACAGTCTTTTTTCTACTTCACCATTAAGTCAGTAAAGCTTGATCCTTTTGTTTTTATCGTAAACTGCCTTCGGTAGTTGATCAATGCAGCGACAAAGATATCGAGGCGTAGAATCCAATTTATTTCACCAATTCCTACCGCCTAGTGACTTTTTATATTAATATGTTGATGCCAAAATTATTCAAACATGTGAATTGTCCAGCAAATTTTGTTTTAGCCTTTGACAAGTCTTGTATCCCTCTTAAAACGTCTATGAAAAGTTTGTTTATGTCACGGAATGGTCACGACAAAAACATGACAAAAATGTATAGGAATGGTCTCATGTTTTGAGTCAAGGAATGGACTTTCAAGCCAAGGAATGGTCTCCATCATATAAGATATGCTTATTAATAATATTATTGAAGTTCAATTCCGTTTGTGGTCTTTAATGTAAATCTTCTTATTTCATATGATCAATCTTGCCTTAAAATACCCGAAATACCTTATTTGCTATTAAATTGTTATAATCTTTTCCATTTCATTATGCAATGTTTCTTTTATCTATAGGTACAAGTGTTACTACTGCCAATTTGATACTTCCAATCACCAAGCCATAGTGGACCACTGCTGCCAGAATTATCGGGATGAAACATTAAAATTTAGATCTTTTGAATTTAACACTAATGTGGGTAAATTTGGTTAAGAACTCTTTCAGCAATTGTACACATATTGTAATGGTTTATACTTTGTGATATTGACAGGGAGTCATTTTTTACATAAAAATATTTTTGTTAAAAGAAATATTCATTGTTATTTAAATAAATTATATGAAATCAAATCTTTATATCTTTATTATCAATTTGCAAACAATTACAATTATAGTCATTTGATCCAGAGAGAAATGTGAGTAGTCCTGAAGATATAATCCTCTCCGAACATGTGGAAGAATCTCTGCCTCGTGAGCTCTGGTTACAGTAATTACATGTGATACGTTTTTGTTCACAATGGTTGGTCTGATGAGCCAATAGCTCCCCCTTTTCACAAAATGCTGCTGTGCAAGAATCAGTGGTACATTTAAATTTTATCTCTTGTTTTAAATGTTGTCTCAGGCGATGTCGTCTGAGACCACTTATACTTTTCAGACATTTTCCACAGTCTTCTCATATAAAATCATTCTCTGAGGCGTGGAAAGATGTATCCATCACAGTAAACCTGTAAAAATGAGAAATTCACGATATATCTATTGAAGATTTAAGTAACCTCGTATATTTTTGTTTTCATGAAGTAAATACATGTACTGATTTTAAACATAGGAAAATTAAAATAATATATGTGAACTGAAGCACCTATGTACGAAAAACTAATACATAAACCTAACAGTGGTCTAGACTTAGTGGTAAGAAAACCGAAGATCCAAAAAGTAAAAGAAAAGAAGAACAAAATAATAATAAAAGTTGAGAACATCGGTCCAAATAAAATAGTGGTGTGTACTGAAATGGTGATGTATTATACATAACTGCCGGGGTCCGGGTGGCTCAATGAGTTAGGTCGTTTGATATAACAATTCATACAAGCCTATCACCAATACGCGCCCGGCTTTGTAAATTACAAAAAAGGGTGCACTCGACTCGCAGCTGCAAGTGATAAAAGTTTACTAGTTGCTTGCCCATGGTCGATGGTTCTCTCCGGGTACTCCGACTTCCTGCATCACTAAAACTGTGCACCATGATATAGCTGAAATATTGTTGAAAGTGGCGTTAAGCACCAAAAATGAAAAAAAAATCAATACATAACTGCCTGTAGTTGAGGAGTTTCGCTAGATTACCATACGAAGAAAATATCACTTGAGACGCACTAAGGTAGGAATTCCACGACTGCAAGGTAGAAATACACTAGGGTATTTACGTTCCCGGACATTCTACACATCGGAAAGAACGTACGCTTACAGTATATCAGAGCACAGACACTCGACGTTCAATGAATAAAATGTAGGGTCAATGTGGAAAACAAATAGTGTCATTGTTATAATATAGAGAAGGCTTCCAATGCATTTTTCGGCACAAATGTAAACAAATCGGTTTATTTTTTCGTATACGGTTTTCGCTTGACCTTTGCGGTATTTATGGATGGAGACCTACCTAATAGTTCCTCCGCCGCATCATTTATTAGAGAGCAGACGATCATACTTCACTAAACCATACTTTTGTGACGTCCCCAGAAATATTCGACTTCCATTGTGGAGCAACCATGATATTGCAGGACCGCACAGAATAATTAATAAAAGAAAACTAGATATAAAAAAATTAGACCGCTTACTGGTCACAAAAAAATGTCAGAAGCTTACCAACTAAATGAAATGTATACCTTTTAGTTCAATTGTCCAGTAATCGGTCGTAATTCTTTTTATATCTAGTTTTCTTTTATTAATTATTCTGTGCGGTCCTGCAATATCATGGTCGCTCCACAATGGAAGTCGAATATTTCTGGGGACGTCACAAAAGTATGGTTTAGTGAAGTATGATCGTCTGCTCTCTAATAAATGATGCGGCGGAGGAACTATTAGGTAGGTCTCCATCCATAAATACCGCAAAGGTCAAGCGAAAACCGTATACGAAAAAATAAACCGATTTGTTTACATTTGTGCCGAAAAATGCATTGGAAGCCTTCTCTATATTATAACAATGACACTATTTGTTTTCCACATTGACCCTACATTTTATTCATTGAACGTCGAGTGCCTGTGATCAGAGCAGCGAATGGTATGTCGTCATATTGAAATACATGACAGTGAATGTAGTAAGACAAGAAAAATAAGATTTTATGCGAGTGTGAACAATGGATGAACGACAAAGCCATTGCTCCCGCTTTACATCCGATATGTTCAATCAGATCATTCCTAAACAAAAAAGACCATTCCTTGGCTTGAAAGTCCATTCCTTGACTCAAAACATGAGACCATTCCTATACATTTTTGTCATGTTTTTGTCGTGACCATTCCTTGACATAAACAAACTTTTCATAGACGTTTTAAGAGGGATACAAGGCTTGTCAAAGGCTGAAAAAAAATTTGCTGGACAATTCACATGTTTGAATAATTTTGGCATCAACATATTAATATAAAAAGTCACTAGGCGGTAGGAATTGGTGAAATAAATTGGATTCTATGCCTCGATATCTTTGTCGCTGCATTGATCAACTACCGAAGGCAGTTTACGATAAAAACAAAAGGATCAAGCTTTACTGACTTAATGGTGAAGTAGAAAAAAGACTGTCCTATCTAAACGTGTAACTCATAGACACTAAGATAACCTATAAAGAACGATAATAGTCAAAATCTTCACACCTACCTTTTTGATGATTTACAATCCGCCATCTTGAAATGACCATTCCTTATCGGGTACACGACAGTGAGTATATCGCTGAGGTTGTTTAACTCATAGGGACAACTTTTACCAACAAAATACCCGAGTTGTCGCTTTGATTTGGACTGCATTAGTGAGTGCTTTTTCTTAGAAATCAGTTATGCAAAATAAAATACAGAATAAAACAAAATTCCATAAATAAATTAATGATGAATGAGTAAAAGAAAATGTTTATATATTTCATTATAATATACACATGTACTGTTCAACATATAAGGGCTTCACATGTCTAAGACAATTATCTTAGACTCGTTTTTAGCACAATGTTTGAAAAATATTGTTTAATACATATTGGTATAAAATGTTTTTTAGAAACCTATTATTCAACACACACACACACACACACACACACACACACACGCGCGCAAATTGGATTGTCATCTGAAAATAGAATGGCAAATCAGTTTTCTAAAACATTCATATCTCATCCTGTCATATGTTTTTTAACTTGGAGTGTTATATAATGTTTGCAAACATTTGTCCAGCTGAGAAAGAAATGTTTGCTTCTTTTATATATTTCACACAGAAATGGTTTGTCATTGATTGTTAGTACCTGCTTGGGTCGTTACTCATGGTCACTGACAATCGCATTACGCATTAGCTTAACAAAAAAATAAGTCGTTTAGGCGCAAAAATTATAAAGCTCGTGGACGAGCTTGACGAGCCGGGCGTATATGTGGCAAACGATCTTTGTATATTTATGAAGGAAGTTGGCTGGAAACCAGATAGAACAGTAATCAATGGAAATAGTATATATAATGGCACCAGGATGTCAGAAGGTGTTTTGTTATACACATTTTTTTGTACATAGGTATTATCTGGGGGTACAAAAAGGTCAAAAGTTATCTGCAGAAAAAAAATAGTTCTGAGCAAAATAGTTCCTGAAGAAATATTAAAATAAAATATTGTATAGTTTGGAAAAAAATAAAAAGAAAAAGAAAAATTATATTTTTTTATTAAAAAGGAACATAATTTCTATTAGAGCTACTGGAGTTAATTTAGTTATTAAAAGAAATAGTAATACAAAATTCGGGAAGGATGAAGCTCTTGACCATATTTGACCACTGTGCTTTTGCCAAAGAAATGAAGATGATTGAGTATAATAAAAAATGAATACTTCACTCTGGGTCTCCAGTCGAAAAATAAAAGATCTTTTGCACAGTACTCTCTTTGGAATTATTTAGAAAAAAAATATTTGTGTTCAGGGGCAGATCGCCATTCCTGAAGCTAATTCCCCAGGCAAAAGGCAAATAAGGGACCGACCATTTAACTTGAAGTTATGGTTTTTTGTTTCGTTCAGAATTTTTTTTTCGGACAACACAAGAGTTAGAATATTTATTTTTATTTGTCACGCAAAGCGCGAATTTTTTTTCCAGAGTTTAACATTAGGTTATATGACAAAAACTCTCAATCAGATTATTTTTTTTTTCCTCCACCAAAATCAGAATATTTTTTTCAGCAACATTGGGAATCAAAATTATTTTTTAGATAAAAACCATACCCCATCCCCCCTTCAAGTTAAATGGTCGTTCCCTAAGACCACACCACTTTTGCCGCTCACGGCCTTTTGCCACATAAACACGGTTAACCACAGATTAATAAAAAACTGAAGTTAATGGTGGATTTTCACTCATTCTGTTGGTATGATTTCTTTCCAGTTAGGGATCATGTCCATTGCTATGCGGATATTCGAATACAGTTTAAAAATATATTAAAGCAAACAGTTAAAAATAATTGTACAGCCAATAGTCTAATTATGTTCTATAACACTATCAAAAATTGACCGCATTTTCTTACATTGTTTTCCGTCATTGATTTACATTTACCATTGATTTGACATTTCCTGTTTTGAATAGAAGGTAACAATATTTTTGATGCGTACATATTTCGATGGAAACCTTATTGTTTACTTGTAACAACCAGCTATTGCTTTCTGATCAAATTCAAAAATATATAATATTTAGAACAATATAATTAATGATTGAATCACTGTCATTTAAAATTATTGACGGGTGCCGTGGTGGCCATGGACATGGTCGTCGACGTCAAGATTATACTAGCCTAGGATATTGTACATTGTATATATGATAGACTCAGATCGACGTCCAGTCTCTAATCGACGTTCACTCCTCAAATCGGCGTCCACTAACGTCATTATCTCAAATCACTGTCCAATTTTAGGATATTCTCAAAAGGCGTCCTTTCCAAACTCGCATATCTATAGGCCCGTTTACACGATCAAAGTTTGCCATCAAAAATAATTGTAATGACAGTTTTGTTTTGCATGTTTTTTTTTATCTGTTTCTTAAAGTTGTTGTTTTTTGTTTTGTGTGTTTTTAAAGAATTTTCACATTCATTAATATTATTTAGGGTTAAGGTTACATGTACATGTAGGGTTAGGGTATACATGTTTTATTATACTGAATAAAACCAAGAAAACACATGCATGTAAAATACTGCTGGCAAACATATTTTTAGTCCATAATGGCATTGGAACGTTGTCTCAGACATCTAAAAACCACATCCACAACAAGTGATGCATTCCGAGTACATGTATAACAAGGAAGTATATAAGATATACGTCCTTGATGTATAATCAAATACTATGTATACCTAGCTCAATGTGATTACACATAATTTCTATTAAAGAGGTGACCCGGGGTCACAAACTCATGAACATGTTTATGGTAATTAATATATGAGGTACATGTATAACAAGGAAGTATATAAGATATACGTCCTTGATGTATAATCAAATACTATGTATACCTAACTCAATGTGATTACACATAATTTCTATTAAAGAGGTGACCCGGGGTCACAAACTCATGAACATGTTTAGAGTGATGAAGAATACAAATAAAGATATTTCTTTATGTACATATACCTGTGCATCTTATTTTCAAGAATTTGTTGTATACATTAAACAATAAATATGAAAATGTAAATATAATTTCATATTAAAAAGGAACAAAACTAATAACAACAAAATTAGCATAATCTTAATGCACCAATTTATAATGTGGTAAGCTAAATAACTTACAGCACGCACAGCGCGTTTTAGCAAGAAATCACCTTGGTCGGTGTTTTTTCACAGTGAAATGTCGGTGATATGTCATAAAATCACCGTAAAATGTCGGTGAAATCACGGTGAGACTTTCACAGTGAAAATTTACAAATTAGGACCTAAATGTCGGTGAAATATTTTAATTGTCGGTGACAACACCGCGGCGAAAATCATACGTGTATACACGTACATGTAACTGTACTTCATGTGTTCTTTTGTTTTTTGTTGCTTAGTTTTGTTTTTTTACTATTTCGTACTTTATATTTCAATTTGATACTGGTTTTTTTTCAGGGATGCCAGCATGGCATACATTTTATTTATAGGATATATGAGGCTGAGCACGCATCTTGTTTTGCGTATATTATCTAATCCAAGGATTTATATATATTAGTCCTACTATATAAATCCTTGTCCAATCCCAACATTTCGATTGGTTTATATCGGTGTTATTAGCTCACCTGACCCTTTGGGTCAGGTGAGCTATTCCCATCACTTGGCGTCCGTCGTACGTCGTAAACTTTTTCAAAAATCTTCTCCTCTGAAAGTACTAGACCAATGGAAACCAAACTTGGTCTGAATCATCACTAGGGTGTCTAGTTTCAAAATTGTGTCCGGTGATGCCGTGCACCAACCAACATGGCCGCTGTTACTAAAAATAGAACATATGGTAAAATTGCAGGTTTTTGGTAATAACTCAAAAACCGTTAATAATATCAAAAATCTTACATGGGGTAAAAATGATCAGCACATCAAGATCTACCTACCCTGCAATTTTGAAGTAAATCTGATTACCCATCTTGGAGTTCTTGCCCTTTTTTCATCAAATTTGTAAAATTTTAATACTTTACGTCTTATATTTCAAAAACTATAAGAGATAAAGGTTAACTTTAAATTGCAAAAATGTGCGGCATATCAAGATCTACCCACCCTGTAATTTTGATGTAAATCCCATTACCCATTTTGGAGTTATTTCCCTTTTTTCATCAAATTTTCAAAATTTTAATACTTTTCGTCCTTTATTTCAAAAACTATAAGAGACAGGTGGTAAGTTGAAACTGCAAACATGTTCAGCATGTCAAGATCTACCTACCCTGCAATTTTGAAGTAAATCCCATTACCCATTTTGACCGATTATGCAAATTAGAAAAAAGGGGGGATGAAATTAAAAAAAAAATCTTCTCAGAAACCACTGGGCCAATTGCAACCAAACTTTTGTGGAATGATCCTTGGATAGCCCCCTTCCAAATTTGTGTCCGGTGATCCCGAATTCCAACCAAGATGGCCGCCACGCTGAAATTAGAAAAAAGGGGGGATGAAATTAAAAAAAAATCTTCTCCTCTGAAACTACTGAGCCAATCTCTACCAAACTTCGCTGAAATGATTCTTGGGTGGTCCTCTTCCAAAATTGTGTTCGGCATTTCAGAACACAGACCAAGATGGCCGCCACAGCCGAACTTAATTTAACATAGGACCCTATGTGAAATTCCCATAAAAATCTTCTTGTCTGAAACCATTTGCTCAATAAGAACAAAATTTTGATGAAATAGTCATTGGATGGTTCTCTTCCAAAAATGTGTCCGGCGGTTCGGCCTCTCGATCAATTTTTTTTTTAATTTAAATACTTTTCGTGTTATATTTCAAAAACTATAAGAGATAGATGTTAAGTTTAAATTGCAAAAATGTGCACCATGTCGAGATCTACCTACCCTGCAATTTTGAAGGAAATCTGATTACCCATCTTGGAGTTCTTGCCCTTTTTTCATCTATTTTAAAAAAAAAAATTAATACTTTTCGTCTTATATTTCAAAAACTATAAGAGATAAAGGTTAAGTTTAAATTGCAAAAATTTGCAGCATGTCAAGATCTTCCTACCCTGCAATTTTGAAGTAAATCCCATTACCCATTTTGAAGTTATTGCCCTTTTTTCATCAAAATGTTCTCAATTTTAATACTATCATCTAATATCTCAAAAACTATTAGAGATAGAGGAAAAGTTTAAACTGCAAAAATGTTCAGCATGTCATGATCTACAAAAATGTTCCCACAGTTAAAAATGTGCGACAACTGTGTGAAGAGTTATTCCTCTTGAAATGCATTTTTTTGTTGACTCACTGCTTTTGGTTACTCAAATAATCAAAGGGAAGCAACTCTATTACAAAATGTGAAGTAGGAAAAGCTAAATTTTGAGAATCATTGACATATGTTTTTTACAGCAATTTTGATAACTTACATTAAAGGGTGAACCCCTGCCCAAATATTTTTGTAGAAGGGGTCTGCAATGACGAAGGCTACATTTGTTAATTTTTTATACCGAAGTTATCAAGTTTTATTGACTGATGTTGTTATTATACCCAGGTGAGCTATACAGGCTCCTGGGAGCCTCTAGTTTTTTTTCTCTCACGAATTGATAATCACCTGTGTTTTATCAATGTACGGATGTGTCTATTTGTATCTAGTGCACACATTGAACTCGGTCACTAAAAGGTCAAATACACAGTTACCTGAGGCTGAGGGATTGATTTAAAAACACACCGAGAATGATTGAAAAGAAAAAAAAATCGATGTAATTTTTTATCTAAAGAAAACGTGCTTTTTCGTATTTGTATGTCGTTAATCCCCTTGCAAGCCACGTGTCATTTTACCTTTAATAAAAGTTCCATTTCTGATCTGTACACATATTTTTCATAAATCGCGCTGTGCGTGCTGTACTACTAACTAAATTAAATATTAAAGCAAAAGAAAGCAAAGCAACAGTAAAATGAAATACACTGACTCTTACCTCGCATGAGGTGCAAATGATTCCTATATAGCTACAGTACAGTCAGAGACATACCATGATAAATCACTGTGATAGACGTATCACTCATCTTAGTGATACTGATACAGTACAGTCAGAGACATACCATGATAAATCACTGTGATAGACGTATCACTCATCTTAGTGATACTGATACAGTACAGTCAGAGACATACCATGATAAATCACTGTGATAGACGTATCACTCATCTTAGTAATACTGATACAGTACAGTCATAGACATACCATGATAAATCACTGTGATAGACGTATCACTCATCTTAGTGATACTGATACAGTACAGTCAGAGACATACCATGATAAATCACTGTGATAGACGTATCACTCATCTTAGTGATACTGATACAGTACAGTCAGAGACATACCATGATAAATCACTGTGATAGACGTATCACTCATCTTAGTGATACTGATACAGTACAGTCAGAGACATACCATGATAAATCACTGTGATAGACGTATCACTCATCTTAGTGATACTGATACAGTACAGTCAGAGACATACCATGATAAATCACTGTGATAGACGTATCACTCATCTTAGTGATACTGATACAGTACAGTCAGAGACATACCATGATAAATCACTGTGATAGACGTATCACTCATCTTAGTGATACTGATACAGTACAGTCAGAGACATACCATGATAAATCACTGTGATAGACGTATCACTCATCTTAGTGATACTGATACAGTACAGTCAGAGACATACCATGATAAATCACTGTGATAGACGTATCACTCATCTTAGTGATACTGATACAGTACAGTCAGAGACATACCATGATAAATCACTGTGATAGACGTATCACTCATCTTAGTGATACTGATACAGTACAGTCAGAGACATACCATGATAAATCACTGTGATAGACGTATCACTCATCTTAGTGATACTGATACAGTACAGTCAGAGACATACCATGATAAATCACTGTGATAGACGTATCACTCATCTTAGTGATACTGATACAGTACAGTCAGAGACATACCATGATAAATCACTGTGATAGACGTATCACTCATCTTAGTGATACTGATACAGTACAGTCAGAGACATACCATGATAAATCACTGTGATAGACGTATCACTCATCTTAGTGATACTGATACAGTACAGTCAGAGACATACCATGATAAATCACCGTGATAGACGTATCACTCATCTTAGTGATACTGATACAGTACAGTCAGAGACATACCATGATAAATCACCGTGATAGACGTATCACTCATCTTAGTGATACTGATACAGTACAGTCAGAGACATGCCATGATAAATCACCGTGATAGACATATCACTCATCTTAGTGATACTGATACAGTACAGTCAGAGACATGCCATGATAAATCACCGTGATAGACGTATCACTCATCTTAGTGATACTGATACAGTACAGTCAGAGACATACCATGATAAATCACTGTGATAGACGTATCACTCATCTTAGTGATACTGATACAGTACAGTCAGAGACATACCATGATAAATCACTGTGATAGACGTATCACTCATCTTAGTGATACTGATACAGTACAGTCAGAGACATACCATGATAAATCACTGTGATAGACGTATCACTCATCTTAGTGATACTGATACAGTACAGTCAGAGACATACCATGATAAATCACTGTGATAGACGTATCACTCATCTTAGTGATGCTGATACAGTACAGTCAGAGACATACCATGATAAATCACTGTGATAGACGTATCACTCATCTTAGTGATGCTGATACAGTACAGTCAGAGACATACCATGATAAATCACTGTGATAGACGTATCACTCATCTTAGTGATACTGATACAGTACAGTCATAGACATACCATGATAAATCACTGTGATAGACGTATCACTCATCTTAGTGATACTGATACAGTACAGTCAGAGACATACCATGATAAATCACTGTGATAGACGTATCACTCATCTTAGTGATACTGATACAGTACAGTCAGAGACATACCATGATAAATCACTGTGATAGATGTATCACTCATCTTAGTGATACTGATACAGTACAGTCAGAGACATACCATGATAAATCACTGTGATAGACGTATCACTCATCTTAGTGATACTGATACAGTACAGTCAGAGACATGCCATGATAAATCACCGTGATAGACGTATCACTCATCTTAGTGATACTGATACAGTACAGTCAGAGACATGCCATGATAAATCACTGTGATAGACGTATCACTCATCTTAGTGATACTGATACAGTACAGTCAGAGACATGCCATGATAAATCACCGTGATAGACGTATCACTCATCTTAGTGATACTGATACAGTACAGTCAGAGACATACCATGATAAATCACTGTGATAGATGTATCACTCATCTTAGTGATACTGATACAGTACAGTCATAGACATACCATGATAAATCACTGTGATAGACGTATCACTCATCTTAGTGATACTGATACAGTACAGTCAGAGACATACCATGATAAATCACTGTGATAGACGTATCACTCATCTTAGTGATACTGATACAGTACAGTCAGAGACATACCATGATAAATCACTGTGATAGACGTATCACTCATCTTAGTGATACTGATACAGTACAGTCAGAGACATACCATGATAAATCACTGTGATAGACGTATCACTCATCTTAGTGATACTGATACAGTACAGTCAGAGACATACCATGATAAATCACTGTGATAGACGTATCACTCATCTTAGTGATACTGATACAGTACAGTCAGAGACATACCATGATAAATCACTGTGATAGACGTATCACTCATCTTAGTGATACTGATACAGTACAGTCAGAGACATACCATGATAAATCACTGTGATAGGCATATCACTCATCTTAGTGATACTGATACAGTACAGTCAGAGACATACCATGATAAATCACTGTGATAGACGTATCACTCATCTTAGTGATACTGATACAGTACAGTCAGAGACATACCATGATAAATCACTGTGATAGACGTATCACTCATCTTAGTGATACTGATACAGTACAGTCAGAGACATACCATGATAAATCACTGTGATAGACGTATCACTCATCTTAGTGATACTGATACAGTACAGTCAGAGACATACCATGATAAATCACTGTGATAGGCATATCACTCATCTTAGTGATACTGATACAGTACAGTCAGAGACATACCATGATAAATCACTGTGATAGACGTATCACTCATCTTAGTGATACTGATACAGTACAGCCAGAGACATATCATGATAAATCACTGTGATAGACGTATCACTCATCTTAGTGATACTGATACAGTACAGTCAGAGACATACCATGATAAATCACTGTGATAGACGTATCACTCATCTTAGTGATACTGATACAGTACAGTCAGAGACATACCATGATAAATCACTGTGATAGACGTATCACTCATCTTAGTGATACTGATACAGTACAGTCAGAGACATACCATGATAAATCACTGTGATAGACGTATCACTCATCTTAGTGATACTGATACAGTACAGTCAGAGACATACCATGATAAATCACTGTGATAGACGTATCACTCATCTTAGTGATACTGATACAGTACAGTCAGAGACATACCATGATAAATCACTGTGATAGGCGTATCACTCATCTTAGTGATACTGATACAGTACAGTCAGAGACATACCATGATAAATCACTGTGATAGACGTATCACTCATCTTAGTGATACTGATACAGTACAGTCAGAGACATACCATGATAAATCACTGTGATAGGCATATCACTCATCTTAGTGATACTGATACAGTACAGTCAGAGACATACCATGATAAATCACTGTGATAGACGTATCACTCATCTTAGTGATACTGATATATCTTTTGTACTGTTTAATATATCTTTTGTATTTAGAGTGTTACCTAGCTTGCTATCACCAAAAGATACACAAGAAAGTAAGTAAATAGATTAAACAGACAAAAAGATATTTCAGTATCACTAAGAAGATAACGTCTATCACAGTTATTTATCATGGTATGTCTTTGACTACTGTAGATCTCCATGACATGAAATCAATACATTTGAACCTGTATAACAAAAGAATTATTTTACTCTGACTGTTTAAATATACATGACATTATAATAAACAAATGCACACACAACTGTTTTTATTTGTTTTTATGTATATAAATTTACAATTTTAAATGTTCACACTGCACACTCCACTGACTTTCTTAGTAGTAATCTTATTAAGATAATAAATTTAATAAACGGAGGAGGAAACTGGAGTATCCGGCGAAAAACCACACCTGCTTCAAGTCACTGACAAACTTCATCACATAATGTTGTATTGAGTACACCTCGCCATGATTGGGATTCAAACTTACAACTTTAGCTTTGATGGGCACTGATTGAATAGGTACAATGTAGTTGTAAATTCAACTACCATACGATCAAGACCCATGACACCCCTGTAGCTTTTACATGTGGGATGCTTTGTTAAAGTGAACAATATTTTCATTACATAATTATCAAAGGAACTTAACAATTACGAAAATGAAATTTAATATCCCTTTACATGTATTTTATTTATTTTGAAGCATGTTTATACTATTTTATTCACCCTTTTTTTGAAATGCTGCATCACAATGTTCTGTGAAAATGTTCCGAAAACAAACCACTAAACCTGTGCAATTTGTTTTTTTATATAGGAGCTACCGAAATACCGTATCTAGACCATATTACATTATATTAATATACCCATGACAGAACAATTAAAGAAACAACAGTTTCTTTAGTGTATTGTAGCAGCACTGCTCTTCCATAATATTATATATTTTCTTATTTTGTAGACCTAGACACAAGCTAAGATATGACAAACAACTGGCCGATCGATGAACCTGGTTCACTTGAAGATCTTTGTATTAAGCAATGTGTATCCAACATACATACGATAGCCGAGAAATCAGACAGTAACCCTGATCTTTATACCCTGAAACCAAATGTATTTCTACTGGTTCCCAGTGTTTGTGATAAATTATTTCAGACTTTTCAAGAGTATCAGTTGAACAATAACGAAAAATCTTGGGATTTCATAGGAATATTCGATGATACAGAAAAAACGAGACTGTGTAAAGTTAATCTTTTCAAGGCTCCACACGAATCTCAAACGGAGAGAAAACGGGAAGATTCAGCAAAGCTCTTACAGATATGTCTAAATCATCCATTAAAACAGTTGGATTTTGTAGATTGCAATTTTTCATGTGATATTTTTAATTTGATAAATTCATCAAAAGCCCAAAACTCCCTGCTATCATTAAGTATAGAAGGTAAAAATTGTGTGGATAGAGCATTGGAGACCCATTTTATAGATTTAAATTTACAAATTGGCGACCACATCCCGGATATTAAACTTGATTGTCCACAGTTACAAAGACTAGTGCTACGAGATGTAAGAGATCATGACGTGAGTCTGTTGCCGGGCTGTGATATCATACATTTATTCTCACAGCTGACTCACTTAGACTTAAGTAGGTGTAGTTTGTCGAGCAGTATGATATCATCGCTGCCGTCGTGCCAGATGTTAGTGTGGTTAAACTTAAACGGTGTGCAATTTCAATCACATGAAGACTTCATTACCAGTCTATGCAGAATAACAAAACTAAGGTAATACTAAGTTCATAGAAATGTGAAAATCCAGTCTTCATGCTAATCCACTTGACCAAAGCCTGGGACAAGTAAAACTGGATTCGGAAAAGTGAAATTTATGAAAGAATGTGTTTGAATAAATATAGATATTTTCTAATTTTGGCTTTGGGAAAAGTAGGTAAAAAATATTAAGGCAAAGACGGTAAATCTGTACAACATTTAATTTGTATGTCATGTATATAGTCAAACCTGCTGCTGTGACCAACATTTTTGAGGGCTCATGTTTGAGGGCAATTCGCGTGAAGAAGCACCTTGTGGAGGTTGACTTCACTTTCTCGTTGGTCAAAAGCAAAGTTCAAGTCACCTTGTAATTTTGAAGAGTCACCCTATGTCGCCCACATATATTTGCCACCTGTCATTAGCTCACCTTGCCAAACCAATGTGAGCTTTTGCCATCGCTTGGCGTCCGTCGTCTGTCGTCCGTTAACTTTTCACATTTTAATCTTCTCCTCTGAAACCCCTCAGCCAAATGAACTGAAACTTGGTAGGAAGCATCTATAGAAGGTCCTCTCTAAAGATTGCACATTTTGTTCTGATCCATTACCAAGCATGGCCGCCACAGGCAATTCTTGTTTCAGATTGGCCGTTTTTTTTAAATCTTCTGCTCTGAAACTGCTTGGCCAAATGAACCGAAACTTGGTAGGAAGCATCTACATGTATGGAAGGTTCTGTATTAAGTTTCCTCAAAGCAGAATGAAAGGCGAGCGACACAGGCTCAGCCCACTGAGCCTCTAGTTTATGAAAATGTTGATATCGTGTACAGTACAGTCAGAGACATAGCGTGATAAATCACTGTGATAGACATATCACTCATCTTAGTGATACTGGTATATCTTTTGTTCTGCTTAATATATCTTCAAAATTTCTTTTACATTTAGAGTGTTACTTACTATCACTCAAAAGGCATATAAAAAATAAGTAAATATATTAAACAGATCAAAAAACATATGATCAGTATCACTAAGAAAAGTGATACGTCTATCACAGTGATTTATCATGCTATGTCTCTAACTCTACTTTACAGTCAAACCTGCTTTAGTGACCACCATTTTTAAACATTAACTTGTATTGTGTGGTCTTAATTTTTATTTCCTTTGCAGTGCATTTCATAATAGTTAGATTTGTATTAAGTAACCACCTGTCTTATGGTTACTGTTATTCAGTGCTCCCTAAATGGAAGGTCACATACATTGACAAGATTATTTAAAAACAAATTATTGTATATATATATATACTGCAGAGATCCTTGCAACTCGCTTTGGATTCTTACTCTCAAAAATGTTCAACCCTAACCCTAACCCTAACCCTAAATTGCTACAAGTACATTTTTATCTCAGATAGAGGCCTCACATGTTGGCACTAAACTGTACAGTATTGTACAACATATAATTTCTATTGTCATAAGTTGCATCTTTGCTGAGCGTGCATTATTAGGGAGTAAGAACCAGAATCAGGATAATGTGTCCAAGTGGAGCATCATGTCTCCTTGCTGACTGTTGTTTCAGTGAGTGACATGTAGCACTATAAAAATCCAACTAAGCGTGTTTGTTTAGTTCAAAGAGGACAGCATCATCTCATTGAAATGTAACTTATTGCTCACCATGATATAGCTCAACAATTGCTCAATCAATATTAAACAATAATCACTCACTCTGTAATTTATCACTTCTTTTGTGTATTGTGTACATTGTATTATCTTTTCTTGCAGGCATTTAGATATATCCTCAGATGGCAGTATCATCCAGTCGAAATATCTCAATAACTCAACTTTCAACGTAGAAATTGCATTAAGGTCGTTAATTTTACATTTGCCTCAACTTGTATCTCTTGATATATCCGGAACAAACTTAGCGGGAAAAGATACAACAGTTAAATCTTTCAAATTAGAGGCAAAGAGTGCACGAGACAATGGCGATACACAGTAAGTTTATTTTCGTGTGAAAACCATGTTCCATTTGTTTTTACTCCCCTTTGTTTTGTTGGGGGTTCAGGTTTTATTTTTGTTGTTTGTATTGATTTATGTATAATGCAGTTGGTGTCCAACACAATTTTCATATCTTATGATGTTTAAGTTTTTGTTTGTTTGATGGTGTTTAATGCCACTTTCAACAATATTTCAGTTATATCGTGGCGGTCAGTTTTATTGGTGGAGGAACCGGAAAAAACCACCGACCTGTCACAAGTCACTGACAAACTTTATCACATAATGTTGTACACCTTGCCCTGATTGAGATTAAAACTCACAACATCAGTGGTGATAGGCACTGATTGCATAGGTAGTTGTAAAATCCAATTACCATATGATCACAGCGGTCCCCATGATGTTTAAGTCATTTAACAGTAGCAGGACAGGTGGTACTTTTGGATCAGGAACTGCTGACTATTCTAAGGCACCTGCGTTCACCCCCGGTATTTATTTGGGTTACTTTTAGATCAGGAACTGCTGACTATTCTAAGGCACTTGTGTTCACCCCCGGTATTTATTTGGGTTACTTTTAGATCAGGAACTGCTGACTATTCTAAGGCACTTGTGTTCACCCCCGGTATTTATTTGGGTTACTTTTAGATCAGGAACTGCTGACTATTCTAAGGCACTTGTGTTCACCCCCGGTATTTATTTGGGTTACTTTTAGATCAGGAACTGCTGACTATTCTAAGGCACTTGTGTTCACCCCCGGTATTTATTTGGGTTACTTTTAGATCAGGAACTGCTGACTATTCTAAGGCACTAGTGTTCACCCGCGGTATTTATTTGGGTTACTTTTAGATCAGGAACTGCTGACTATTCTAAGGCACTTGTGTTCACCCCCGGTATTTATTTGGGTTACTTTTAGATCAGGAACTGCTGACTATTCTAAGGCACTTGTGTTCACCCCCGGTATTTATTTGGGTTATTTTTAGATCAGGAACTGCTGACTATTCTAAGGCACTTGTGTTCAACCCCGATATTTATTTGGGTTACTTTTAGATCAGGAACTGCTGACTATTCTAAGGCACTTGTGTTCAACCCCGGTATTTATTTGGGTTACTTTTAGATCAGGAACTGCTGACTACTCTAAGGCACTTGTGTTCACCCCCGGTATTTATTTGGGTTATTTTTAGATCAGGAACTGCTGACTATTCTAAGGCACTTGTGTTCAACCCCGATATTTATTTGGGTTACTTTTAGATCAGGAACTGCTGACTATTCTAAGGCACCTGCGTTCACCCCCGGTATTTATTTGGGTTACTTTTAGATCAGGAACTGCTGACTATTCTAAGGCACTTGTGTTCACTCCCGGTATTTATTTGGGTTACTTTTAGATCAGGAACTGCTGACTATTCTAAGGCACTTGTGTTCACCCCCGGTATTTATTTGGGTTACATTTAGATCAGGAACTGCTGACTATTCTAAGGCACTTGTGTTCACCCCCGGTATTTATTTGGGTTATTTTTAGATCAGGAACTGCTGACTATTCTAAGGCACTTGTGTTCACCCCCGGTATTTATTTGGGTTACTTTTAGATCAGGAACTGCTGACTATTCTAAGGCACTTGTGTTCACCCCCGGTATTTATTTGGGTTACTTTTAGATCAGGAACTGCTGACTATTCTAAGGCACTTGTGTTCACCCCCGGTATTTATTTGGGTTACTTTTAGATCAGGAACTGCTGACTATTCTAAGGCACTTGTGTTCACCCCCGGTATTTATTTGGGTTACTTTTAGATCAGGAACTGCTGACTATTCTAAGGCACTTGTGTTCACCCCCGGTATTTATTTGGGTTATTTTTAGATCAGGAACTGCTGACTATTCTAAGGCACTTGTGTTCACCCCCGGTATTTATTTGGGTTACTTTTAGATCAGGAACTGCTGACTATTCTAAGGCACTTGTGTTCACCCCCAGTATTTATTTGGGTTACTTTTAGATCAGGAACTGCTGACTATTCTAAGGCACTTGTGTTCACCCCCGGTATTTATTTGGGTTACTTTTAGATCAGGAACTGCTGACTATTCTAAGGCACTTGTGTTCACCCCCGGTATTTATTTGGGTTATTTTTAGATCAGGAACTGCTGACTATTCTAAGGCACTTGTGTTCACCCCCGGTATTTATTTGGGTTACTTTTAGATCAGGAACTGCTGACTATTCTAAGGCACCTGTGTTCACCCCCGGTATTTATTTGGGTTACTTTTAGATCAGGAACTGCTGACTATTCTAAGGCACTTGTGTTCACCCCCGGTATTTATTTGGGTTACTTTTAGATCAGGAACTGCTGACTATTCTAAGGCACTTGTGTTCACCCCCGGTATTTATTTGGGTTACTTTTAGATCAGGAACTGCTGACTATTCTAAGGCACTTGTGTTCACCCCCGGTATTTATTTGGGTTATTTTTAGATCAGGAACTGCTGACTATTCTAAGGCACTTGTGTTCACCCCCGGTATTTATTTGGGTTACTTTTAGATCAGGAACTGCTGACTATTCTAAGGCACCTGTGTTCACCCCCGGTATTTATTTGGGTTACTTTTAGATCAGGAACTGCTGACTATTCTAAGGCACTTGTGTTCACCCCCAGTATTTATTTGGGTTATTTTTAGATCAGGAACTGCTGACTATTCTAAGGCACCTGTGTTCACCCCCGGTATTTATTTGGGTTACTTTTAGATCAGGAACTGCTGACTATTCTAAGGCACTTGTGTTCACCCCCGGTATTTATTTGGGTTACTTTTAGATCAGGAACTGCTGACTATTCTAAGGCACTTGTGTTCACCCCCGGTATTTATTTGGGTTACTTTTAGATCAGGAACTGCTGACTATTCTAAGGCACTTGTGTTCACCCCCGATATTTATTTGGGTTATTTTTAGATCAGGAACTGCTGACTATTCTAAGGCACTTGTGTTCACCCCCAGTATTTATTTGGGTTATTTTTAGATCAGGAACTGCTGACTATTCTAAGGCACTTGTGTTCACCCCCAGTATTTATTTGGGTTATTTTTAGATCAGGAACTGCTGACTATTCTAAGGCACTTGTGTTCACCCCCGGTATTTATTTGGGTTATTTTTAGATCAGGAACTGCTGACTATTCTAAGGCACTTGTGTTCACCCCCGGTATTTATTTGGGTTATTTTTAGATCAGGAACTGCTGACTATTCTAAGGCACTTGTGTTCACCCCCGGTATTTATTTGGGTTATTTTTAGATCAGGAACTGCTGACTATTCTAAGGCACCTGTGTTCACCCCCGGTATTTATTTGGGTTACTTTTAGATCAGGAACTGCTGACTATTCTAAGGCACTTGTGTTCACCCCCGGTATTTATTTGGGTTACTTTTAGATCAGGAACTGCTGACTATTCTAAGGCACTTGTGTTCACCCCCGGTATTTATTTGGGTTACTTTTAGATCAGGAACTGCTGACTATTCTAAGGCACTTGTGTTCACCCCCGGTATTTATTTGGGTTACTTTTAGATCAGGAACTGCTGACTATTCTAAGGCACTTGTGTTCACCCCCGGTATTTATTTGGGTTACTTTTAGATCAGGAACTGCTGACTATTCTAAGGCACTTGTGTTCACCCCCGGTATTTATTTGGGTTACTTTTAGATCAGGAACTGCTGACTATTCTAAGGCACTTGTGTTCACCCCCGGTATTTATTTGGGTTACTTTTAGATCAGGAACTGCTGACTATTCTAAGGCACTTGTGTTCACCCCCGGTATTTATTTGGGTTACTTTTAGATCAGGAACTGCTGACTATTCTAAGGCACTTGTGTTCACCCCCGGTATTTATTTGGGTTACTTTTAGATCAGGAACTGCTGACTATTCTAAGGCACCTGTGTTCACCCCCAGTATTTATTTGGGTTCATGTTGTTGCTCGATCTTTCTGTGTAGTGTTTTGTAGATCTTTGTTTGTACTTTTTTCGTTTAGCCATTGTATTGTCTGTAATTCTTCGATTTATGGCTTCTTTGGTATCTTCGATCTTTTCTTATTAGGTGTTTCATACAAAATGTATTAAGGATAGATTTTATATTAAAATAACACAGATTTCCAGCAATGACTTAATTAATACTGTGCACTTGACAATCTTTTTTTGGGGTTAGAATGAATGCAAATGTATATATTCATGTCAATCAGTATGTGCAATGTACATTTTAACTGAGCCATCGTGGTCGTTTTCATATGGTAGTTAGATTTACAACTGCCTGTGCAATCAGTGCCTATCACCACTAAAGTTGTGAGTTCAAATCCCACTCATGGCATCCTGTACTCAATACAACATTTAAGGAATATTTTCCATTTTTGAACATGTTACAATATAACATGGTTTTGGGTAGTTTACACTTAATAAACCTGCTCAAAAATTGAAAATATTCCTTATAATAAAATGTTTACAATAAAATTTAAAGATTTTAATTATTTCATTGGACTATTTGAATTCGTCGGTGGTGAATGAATATGTTGGCGACATCACAATACCAACCAAGGTTACCATGTATGACCAATGTTGCTCCAGGCAGATCGGCCAATCATATTACAGTATTCACATCAAATTAAATTATTATGTGATAAAGTTTGTCAGTGGTTTTTTTTTCTCTCCGTATACGCTGGTTTCCTCCACCAATAAAACTGACTGCCACGATATAACTGAAATTTTTGTGAAAGTGGCATTAAACACCAAAAAACCAAACTAAACCAACCCTTAAGAATTGAATGTACATTTTTGAAGATTTAGTAGCATGTAAAAGTGTTGACTGAAGTACAAGTTGGTTCGCGATATAGCTGAAATATTGTTGAAAGTGGCGTTAAACACCAGAACTCTAACACTGTATATTTTAATGTTTATTAACAGGAAACAACAATGCAGTATCCCTGGATTAGAAGGGAGATATTTTGAATTCCTTGGTCTGTACAACTGTCCATATGAATCATACAGCAGAGAAAACATTCCAGCAAAAGAGGTTCAATTTTATTACTTAAGCAGGATTCACGCCTGGCATGTACAGTCAGAGACATACCATGATAAATCACTGTGATAGACATATCTTAGTGATTTGGATATATCTTTTGTTCTGTTAAATACATCTTCAAAATTTCTTTTACATTTAGAGTGTTACTTTAGCTTACTATCACCCAAAAGGTACTGGTATATCAAAATAAATAAATAGATTAAACAGACCAAAAGATATATCACTATCACTAAGAAGAGTAATACATAGTGATTTATCACACTATATATCTGACTACTGTAGCTGCGGAACTGAATCTCTTAGCTTTCTTTTTTTTATGTAATCGAGTTAAGAGCTAAGCTTCCACAGACGCATTCACTCCAAGTATATTTTGTGCATGCTGTGTTATCCCTAGTTCTTTCAACGGCATTACGGTCATTACTTTTACATCTGCCTCAACTCGTATCTCTTGACAAATCAGGAAAAGATACAACAGTTAAATCTTTCAAATTAGAGGCAAAGAGTGCACGAGACAATGGCGATATACAGTAAGTTTATTTCCGTGTGAAAACCATGTTCGGTTTGTTATTACTCCCCTTTGTTTTGTATACAAAATAATTCATTTTCCGTTAATTTTTATACATTTTAATCACACAATTTTTCAAATCCCACTTAAATTGTGTCAGTGATTAGGTGTTATTTATGTTTTTTCAACATGGACATTGCAATTTACCATACATCCAGCTCATAATGGAGTCCATTTTTTGTGGACGGGCAGAAAATGAAAATGATTTACGTTCGACGTGAAGTTACGCATGAAATGTAAACAGTTATCTTTCACTTGGTGCTTATTCCCTAACACTTATTAGTGTTATGAGCCACGGAATAGTTAGTTATTATTGAACACGGCAAAAAACCGTGAAATAAGTTTAATAACACAGTTATTTTTGATGTGACTACTATAGTAAAGTATAATAATGTGTATGACATCACAGTAACCAATATTTGCTGATAAATGTAATAATCATGTAGCTTTTAAAAAAAATATGTCATGTCTACTTGAATGACTTATCACTGGGTTTAATTTGTAACTAGATTAACACGACGGATGCCACTAGTGGAGTAGGAACTGCTAACTCTTCCAGTGCACCTGAGTTTACCCCCGATTTTTAGTGGGGTTTGTGTTACTCGATCTTTAGTTTTATGTGTATTTTTTGTAGATTGTTGTTTGTCCTTTTGTACTTTTATTTTGCCATTGTGTTGTCTGTTCTTCTTCAATATACAGATTCTGATTACCCCTGTCGGCATCTTCAAACTCTACCTAACATAATTATTTTATTTTTAGGTTACAGGAAATAAGAATGAGGAACAGTTACTTTTAGCACTTGCGAGATATGTAGACAGACGTGACGACATCAATGATATACTCAATCAGCTGTTTATCCTATTTAAAGTGGAGAGAGTCATCAACCAGTATGTAGCATTAAAGGTAAGCTACGAAAAATTTACCTCCAATCAACTATAAAGAATCATTTAAGTATGATTTGGAAAAGAAAAGAAAGTCCAAACAGAGATGGTCAACAATTCCACCCATATCAACGAAGCGAACAAATGCTTCAAGTCATTGAACACATAAAAACCCATGATATATGGCATTTGAAATACAGGCTCTTGCTTGGTGTAGACACAACATTGTGATAGGGTTAAACCGGTTAACGGGATCACAACCCAAGGTTTATCACATTTTGCCAGTTTATCAGAATTTAGTTTTTATTGAAGACATTAAGGAATAATTTGTAATTTAATTTTCGAGGTGTTCTCAATTCATGGCTGTACTAATATTAATTAAGCTATAAATTGATTGGATAGTTAACTAATTAATGGTAAATCGTTACAAAGTGACTGCCATGTTTTCCAATAAATTACCTTTCGATAATAGTAATACACAATCATTACAAACTTGAACTGACAATCCAGATCTATTGATTTTAGATATGCAGTCACTTGTCATATTCTGTCCTATTTTCTCTGATATATTTAGTAGAACAAAAGATATATTCAAATCACCAAGATGAGTGATACGTCTATCACACTATATCTCTGACTGTGCTGTAACAGATATTTACTGTTTATTTTTACAGGGAATTCTAGCAGCAATGAGAAGACACCCTGATGATAAATATATACAAATATCTGGAAGGTAAAGTGTTCTTATGCCCCCGCGACGAAGTGTCGGGGGGGGGGGGGGGCATATTAATTTACCCCTGTCCGTCCGTTTGACCGTCCGGATATAGATACATGGTTTGTCCGGCTATCTCCTCCTACAGTTTTGGAGCTACAGCTTTAATATTTTGTAGGATGTTTATACACATAATGGAGGTGTGCATGTCCACAGGATTTTGATTTTCTTCAAATATTCTCAAAATGACAGGTAGTTGGACTTAGTCATTTTTTTCGTACTAGCTGCATAAAGGGAACATGGTTGGTCTGGCTAACTCCTCCTACAGTTTTAGAGTTACAGCTTTAATATTTTGCAGGATGTTTATACACATAATGGAGGTGTGTATGTCTACATGATTTTGATTTTCATCAAATATTTGATAATGACAGGTAGTTGGACTTTTTTTTTATGCCCCCGCGACGAAAAGTCGGGGGGGGGGGGGGGGGGGGGAATTTTTGTCAAATATTCAAAAAATGACAAGTAGTTGGACTTCATTTCCTTCTTACTAGCTACATAATGGAAGCATGGTTTGTATGGCTCCTACTACAGTTTTAATGTCCCTAATGCAATAAGTTGGGTGTGGGCAAACTAATTGTAACTGAAAATAAGAAGACTAAGCTGATTCTAGATAGAATTATACCCATTTCACCACAGGTAATACCTTTATATTTACATATCAGGAATGAAAAATTAAAGGTACTATCTGTATACAAGTTGAGTATGATAGAACATCATACATAGTGTTAAAGAACTTTTGACTTGTTTATAATTTATTTTGGTCAGGCGGGGGCATCATTTGTGTCTTACAGACACACTTCATTTTTAAAAAATCACTCCTAACAAAACAACTTTGTCCATAATTATCAAGTGCGGGGGCATACTTCTTTTCTAGTTTGTTTTTTTGTTGTCGTGGTCGTGATCGTATGATACATGTAGTTGGATTTTCAACTACCTGTGCAATTATGCCTTTCACCACTAATGTTGTGAGTTCGAACCCCGTTCATGGCGAGCTGTACTCGATACAACATTATGTGATAAAGTTTGCCAGTGACTTGCGACAGATCAATGGTGTTCTCCGAGTACTACAGTTTCCTCCACAAATAAAACTGACCGCCACAATATAACTTAAATACTGTTGAAAGTGGCGTTAAACACCATAAACCAAAAACCAAACCAATATTGACCATAAAAGGAAGGCCAAGTTTTATTTTGGATTTTATTTTTTGTTTTGTTCTGGAGTTATGCCCCTGTTATCTTTTAACTGAAACTGGGGACATTTATGTTCTATGATCACATTCTGCCATTTTGTTCTGTTTTCTTCAACAGATGCCTGCAAGATAATATATATATATATTTGTTTATTTCTCTAGTCATAATTACAAATACATGTATCTGGTATGTATTTTGTCTGGTTTCCTGGGGTTTAATTTGTACATGTATATCAGGAATGTATATATTTTTTCCCAGATATCTATAGCTCACAGTAACACTGCAGAAGGGGAGTTCTTTAATTCAGGAAAAAAATAGATTTTTTTCCAAAACATCAAGCTGTTGTTTCCTTGAATTTAAATAAGATAAATGAAGGAAAATGATTGAATGATTTGAAACATTTTGAAAAATATTTTATTTATTCCTTTGATTTCTGCTTCAATAGAAATTGTTTCATGTAAACATTATTTGTTTATGTATTTTATAGTGCCTCTTTATTCTACATCATGAAAGGTGAACAGAAACAATATATACCACAGAAACAGAAAAGGTAAATAGTTTGCTTCAAATGTGAACTGTAAAATTAGAGCATTTGGTAACAAATTACTTTTACATTTTGAAATGGCTGCCTAAAATATGATATCAAGACAAAAAATGGTTATCTCCCCTACCAAATGTATTAAAGGGAGATAATTGTTTTAATCAATTTGAATAATTAAATATAAAGGTTGTGCAATGCAGTTACAAAATATAATACATAAGAAAGTTAAGCAATGTTCTTTATGCAAAATCTCTTACATTATGCAACATGTACTGTAATAACTCAAAGTCTTCAACAATAAGAACATCCCTTTTTTTGGTAGATTTCACAAAAATGACGAAAAATAAAACCATAAAAGAAACAGTTTGAAAAAAAATCCACAGTTTTCTCCATATATTCACTAATAACTTATGAATATACTTTTCCACAACTTCCCAAAATATGCAGTAGTAAAAAAATAAGATAATATAATTTTTTTTAGAAAAATCTCCAAAAGATCGGAAATGGTCGAAAAATTAGGCAGACTGAAAATGAGAGTACTATTGTACATTCTAGAGATTAATAAAAAATAGAAACAAGATAGTTATGTCAAGATTTGAAATTTTACAATAGAAGGGCCATCATGGTCGTAATCATATGGTAGTTGGATTTAAAACTACCCGTGCAATTAGTGCCTATCACGGCTAAAGTTGTAAGTTCGAACCCCTTTTATGCCGAATTGTACCCGATACAACATCATGTGATAAAGTTTGTCAGTGATTTGCGGCAGGTCATTGGTTTTCTCTGAGTACTCTGGTTTTCTCTACCAGTAAAACATGACCGCCACGATATAACTGAAATTTTGTTGAAAGTGGTGTTAAGCATCATAAACCAAACCTATGACAAATGTTTGTTTTATTTTGTAGGACTTTAATTGACTGTTTATTAACTGACATGGAAGACTCAGAAGCAGATCCCAGTGTAAGTAGTGTTTTTATATATATATTCTATTTGTAGCCATCGAGATAAATCACCTTTCATGTTAACTCACCAAACTCACCGAATTCACAAAAAAGGGAGCCAACGACGTATGATGTTGGAAATCTAGGTCCTGGCTTGGGACAGTCTCAAAAATGAGGCAGGATTAAACCAGTTAATCCTCACCTCTTGATAACTGGATCTCCAACGGCAATACAATTTATGTATTATTAAATGATAAAAAACCTGCAAATTGGACTTACTATGTGTACCAGCAGATTGTATATATTTTTAGCAAAGTAAACCTGCCTCAAGGAGTGATCTATAGTAGCTAAATCGTAGCCTTTTATTTATAAGATTTATCAAGTATTTTACAAGATTAGGTGTGTCAGATTTGAACTTTTTAACTTTGTTAAAAACATGTTCGTTGTTTATAATTGTCTTATTCTTCCTATAACTGTAATAGCCATATTGTTTCAGATTTCCTAAACTGCCTTTGGTACAATAATATAGACATACTGCCTTTAGTGGAGGGTGTTATGGTAAAAACACAGGGAAAAAAATGTCACCTGAGACGAAGTCGAGGGTGATATTTTTTTCTGAGTGTTGTAATCTACCATAACACCCTCCACTAAAGGCAGCAATGTTTTTTATTATACTGAATGCCTATTTTCATTTTTAAGCAAATAATATCGGTATATTATCAGAACAGTAGAACAACAAATTTCAAATGCAATGTACACTGTCAGTAAAACTCTGTCGGAACAGGTGGTATCTTCCGGTGTTTGGCAAACTTCGGTCTCAGCAGCACGCAATACCACCTGTTGCTAAGAAAGGTGGAGTTTACTAAAATTATTGAAAAATACCACATGGCTCTAGACCAATGAATTTAATGGATTAGCCAAGAAATTTGCATAATGTATAATAACACAGCTTATTTACTGTTTATTCGGACAATAAGAACTTGATCAATATATGCTCTTGAAATCCACTGGTACAGTTGTTCTTCATTAGAGAAAAAAATTAATTGTCTTGATAACAATTATATTGGTTTTTTTTACAGTTGATAAGAAATTGCTGTTTAGCATTATGCCATCTGAATATGCCCCAAGATGTTGTAAGTATGCATAGGTAGCAGCCATTTTTCTTTTTGCACGATGGTTTTGACAAACCTGTATATAAAGAACACTGAAGGTAACCTAAAAATGTGCCCTTTATATACAGGTTAAAATTATGTATGCATCATTCATTAAAGGTGACATTGAGTTGTTATATATAGGTGTCCTTTAAGGCAGGTTTGACAGTGTGTTTATGCAGTCACCTTTGGTGTATGCCATGCAAGCTGGTAAATTCACATGAACAGCAGTGGTATGTCTTGTGTGCCACTCAAAATGGTCAATATTTGGTGGCAATGATCTGAAAAAATAGAGTTTGGTTTGGTTTAGTTTATGGTGCACCTTGCCATGAACGGGGTTCGAACTCACAATTTTAGTGGTGATAGGCACTGATTGTACAGGTAGTTGTAAATCCAACTACAATGTGATCACGACCACGACGGCTCCCATAAATATTAGGGGGTGGCAATGATCAGAAAATTAAAGTATAGAGAAAATAGGTTTTCATAATTGAGATTAAATCTAATGGTTTGAAGGTTCTAAAATTTGTTGATGTCAAGGACATTCATAATTGCACTTACTTAGTTGGGTTTTTAATTGTGTATTCAATAAACTATGAAATCCATAAAATCATTTATCGGGTATGGTAGATCGTGGGTTCAAGGCCTGATCGGATTCAATCAAAGCTATCAAATTGGTGCCTCTCCGCTAA
Organism: Bathymodiolus brooksi; assembly: GCA_963680875.1. Classification (NCBI taxonomy): domain Eukaryota; kingdom Metazoa; phylum Mollusca; class Bivalvia; order Mytilida; family Modiolidae; genus Bathymodiolus; species Bathymodiolus brooksi. The sequence continues at coordinate 82,790,423 of OY804588.1, read as the reverse complement.
GCACACAGCATTAAGGAGTAAAAGCAAAAACTGGATGCCGCGGACTCAGGATAATGCCAGAGTGCAGCAACATGTCTGCATGCTGGCTGTTGTTTCAGTTAGTACTATGAAATTCCAACTAAGCTTTTTGATCTAGTCCAAAGCGGACATCATCATCATCGCATTGAAATGCAACTTGTCTTTGCCATGATATAGCTGAATTTTTTTTTCATATGGCGGTAAACACATATGCATGAATCATATATTTAGCTTTACTGTGAAATGACTTTTATTCGTGGGGTACCAATTTTCGTGGTTTTCGTGGGAAGGCTGATCCACAAAATTAAGATTCCAAAAATAATAAAACTGGGGAAGTAGTTTGACACCTGTCAAATGTATTGAAGCTTTCCCAATGAAACTTGATATGTTGAAAATATATAAACCACACATTTTATTTTGGGTACAAACACAAAATCCACGAAATTACGAATCCATGAACTTATAATTTTTAATCAAACCAAGAAAATTGATACCCACAAAGAAAAGTGCTTTCACAATATAATAGAAAAAAAATTGATATTTAATAACAGAATATACAATTTTTATTGCAGATGTACTGCTATAAGAGAATGATAACTATTTTACTGAAACTAAACCATGAAGACGGACAAGATGAGTTTATACAAAGAATAACTTTATACATGATAAATCATCTGGCATGTCAGGTGGATGGCGAGGAGAAGAAAGTTGTCGGAGATGTAGGAGCCATAAAGGTATAAACACGTAGATATCAAATTTAGAGCACATGACGCATATCTAGAATAACCTACATCAGGTACGCTCAAAGCCAAAATATTTGAAAGTCAAATAATTTTAAAATTATAGTAAAAATTATTTAGAGTAATATGAAATGCCAAAATCATTATTTTCAGTTTTCTAAAAAATTCTGATATATGTAAAGATTAAATATATGAAGAACGTATACCATTCACTTTTTGAGAGCTAGGATGTATAATTCAGGAGAAAACGTCATTTTATTCTGTCTTCGATAATTCTTGCTACCCGGACAATAATGCAAATCATATGCTATTGACCTCAGATTTGAACTCATTCGGTAGAGATAGTGCGCATGCTCCGTTATAGTGTTGATGAAGAAAATGTCGGAGGCAAAGAAATTGAGCGATTCTGCTAGAAAAAGAAACAAAAAAGCAGCGAATGCTAAGTTAAAGAAAAACAGAATATATATTGGAGATGAATATGATCGTTGGATGGAAATAAAGACCGCTTTTCGTCTGGAAACGAACTCTGAAGTGGCCAACATCATTTTCGTTTCGATTTACATTCCATTATTTTCCATTCAATCCACGATTAAAAATAATTTTCCCTTAGCGAAACGTTAAACAAGGATCTCTTTACCTGGAAAATAAATATATATCCCAATCTATGATCTAAACCGCCGTAAATGTCTTTTAACGGCATTATGTGTATAATCAAGGACGTATATAGAATCTTATATACGTCCTTGGTATAATTCAGCAAATTTCGCGGGGCCCAGTAAGGGGACACTGCATACGCAACTTGTAATTATGTTAAAACCTTTGGTTTTTTGTATATTAAAAATGAATACTACTTTGCTTCAAATCTATTTAAAATTGATTTGGCCTAAGAGACAAGAATGTGAGAGAAAGCACACATTCTTTATCTCATAATAATATATAGGCAAATAATTTGATTCTGAGGGGGGGGCCTGGCAAGATTATTCAGGTTAGAATATTTGACAGAAAATTCATTCGACACATAGTGCAGGACAGGTTATAACATTGTTTACTCAGTTCAGGCCAGATTTTTTTTTTAAATTTTCTATGAAGCAAAGGCCAGAATTTTTTTCCAACTTTGGGTGGCCAGATTATTTATTTTATTTACAAAGACTGCCAGACCCCCCAGCGGAATCAATTGGTTGTCCCCAAAACAAACCATGAAATAAACGAACCAAGTTATGAAATGGTTGGTGTCAAAATAACGGTGACAAATTATGGACAAAATAAGTCGTATTTTTGGCATTTTAATTTCTTGTTGATTTTTTATTTTCTTCTCTGACAACTCCAAATGTTTTCATCGTAATGGTTTTGAAATGTACATACTAATAATAATTTACACAGTTTGTACATGCGATACATTAGTTCCGACGAGGATTTTAAATTTTGAGATTTCTTGGTTTATTTCGATTTCCCCAAATTGGGCCCTGTGTCATTCATTATTACCGATTTCAATGTTTTTGTCCAGTTTTTCGAATAAACTGATTAAGTCAGAATGAAATTCATTGCAGTTGATAATCTTTAAGGTAAAACATACATGAAATAATTTCTTTGCAAGGCAAGAAATGCAAGAAATTTAACTTCTTTCAAAACCAGAATGATACATGTGCTCAGTTGTTTACGTTGGTGATGAAATTTCATGATCGGCAATCATCGGAACGGTGCATCCGAAAGTTAATTAGCCGCCATTGTCTTGAAAAAACACGTACAAGATGGAATGATTTTCTGTTCTTAATCACAAATGATTGCGATTTTCGTCCTCAAACATGCAGGAATGATTTAGTTTTTAGGGAATGTAAACATATCAAGAATATTTTTGAAGATGTTTATTTCACCAAAAACTCGTTTCATATTACTTTAAGACAGAAAAATAAATATATGCATGGTTAATTGCATATTTGTCTCACAACATTTTCAGAATTATTGTTGTTTGTGCTTGGTTATATTTATTTATATATAAAGTTAGCAATTGGCCTGAATGTTCACAGTTCAATCCCTTGGAATATATGTCCTTTTCCTTTCCGGTATAATAGTTCGATCCTTTCCCTATGAAATTGAATTCCTGTTGAATTAAAATATCCTTTAGTTCCAATCCACAAAATTTCCTAATATTGTCCGTTGAAATTGTTTATAGTTCAATGTTAAAGTCACTGACTTCACTGAAGTAAATTATATCCAAATACAATGCTATAAATTCCAACTGTTATATATAAATCCTAAATTTCTAAATAGTAAATGGCTGCTCTCAAATTCTTATATGTGTATACGTATAAAGTCTGGAAATTTCTAGAAATCTGTATCTTAATTAACCAATAGCAATTCCAGGTCAAATATTAAAATTTGTAAACAATTCTTTCTATTTTTAGTAACTTATTTTCATTGATGATGTAATTATTATCTTTATCTTTGTCAGGAACAAATATTCTACATAAACAAAATGATACATCAAATTTATTACATATACATAACAATAAAGATTTTCTATGATGTTTATGTGTCAGTGTCATTGACAGTATTTCATGGTATTGTATGAATGGATGAATGCATTTTGTAGAAACCACAAAAATTGGTGCTAACAAATAAATGTACTTTCACAGTATATGAATTAAGAAATAATTACCGGTAGCCATATATTTATATTGTTTTTACCACGGGTTGGCACTTTATGCCGAATATTTTACCACGAGTGGTAAAAAATACAAATACTATACTCTGACCTCCTAATTTTAAACACTTCATTTTTAAGTTGAACACTCATGTTTATTTATTTTGTGTATTGCATCATTGGGCATCTTTTACAAAGGAGTGGCATGGAACAGCTGCTTTATAAACACTAGCCACGTCTATCTATGACTTAATCGGTCATAGATAAATATTATTTTTACCATGGGTTTGGACTCAAAGCGTTTGAAAGACGTCATATTAGAATAAATAACAAACATTTTTTCATATAGGTTATGCTGCAAACAATAAGAGTAAAATTGTTTGAAAATAAATGTGATGAGATTATGGAGATGGCATGGAGTACAATGTGGAATGTAACAGGTCAGTAATGGCATGCTGTAAGATAATAGGGGTTAGGGGGTTAGGGTTATGATGTTTAACTCCACTTTCAACAATATCTCAGTCATATCATCGTGGTCAGTTTTATTGGTGGAGGAAACCAGAGGACCCGAGGAAAACCACCGACCTGCCGCAAGTCAATGACAAAATTTATCACATAATGTTGTATCGAGTACATCTCGCTTGAGTGGGATTCGAACTCACAACTTTAGCTTAGTTGAATTGGTTGTAAATCAAACTACCATACGATCACAACCATGACAGACCCCATAAGATAATATACAAACTTAGCAAGTATAATACTACACTGAACTCAATTCAATCAACTACAAAGATTTTAATTCTTTATTCATTTAACAAGGACTGCCAACAGCCAATGGATTTTCCTCATAACACATACAGTCAAATCTGTTTCAGTGACCACCTCAATTAAGCAATAACTTGTATTATGTGACCTTAATTTTTATTTCCCTTCACAGTGCATTTCATATCAATTAAACCTGTATTAAGCGACCACCTGTCTTATGTGACCCTATTTCACTGTTCCCTTGGAAGGTCACATAACACAGGTTTTACTGTATTTATCGAGGATTGCCGACAGCCAATGGCTACGAGCGGTTTTCCCCAAAATACATACATGAATACATAATTTAAATCAATATAATGGTTATTACAAATGTTGAAATGACAACACAATATATACAAGACAAGACAGCATACACATACAAACACACACACACACAATTACAGAGAATGAACTGTAGGTTCACTACCTGTCCTTTTATTATAACCTAATGTTTGGAGATTTATTGTTAATGGGACAGGGGCTGTCATGATCGTATGGAAGTTGGATTTATAACTACCTATACAATCAGTGCCTATCATCATAAACATTGTGAGTTCGAATCCCACTCAGGTGATGTGTACTTGATACAACATTATGTGATAAAGTTTGCCAGTGACTTGCAGCAGGTCGGTGGTTTTCTCAGGGTACTCCAGTTTCCTCCGCCAATACAATTGACTGCCACTGGGACTGTGAGATTACTATCCTTCTAAAGAATTTGTTACAATCCTGATTGTTAAACTACACAACTATTAAAATTCTAGATTTTTCCTCCTAACCACAAGATCATGTCACATCAAAGTTTATCAAGCGCCCCCATGAACAATTCTAGCTACAGCCTTGTCCTGTACATTCTAGAAAATCTCTTCAGTAAGAAGAGTTTGAAGATGCCAAAGGGGTAAGCAGAATCCATAAATCGAAGCAGGACGGACAACGCAATGGCCAAAAGAAAAAGGACAAAAGGACAAACAACGAACTACAAAACAACACACAGAAAACTAAAGATCGAGTAGGATGAACCCCACTAACTTAGCAATAGATTAGTTAAGACAATAGACTAGTTAAGGGGGTACCATACACTACAGAGAGATAACTCTTTAAAATCAGTTAAACGTTTTGATCATATGATGTTTGTATGCAGATTTCAAGCATTTCGGTGATCAAAACCACAGGGAGAAAAGCTGCTATGTGGCTAGTGAATTTATAACTCTGAGTCTGTTGGTTGGAATTTGTTAAAATTTTGATATTTATTACAGTGGACATATTCAAACACACTGCCAATACAATACGAAAATTAAACAAGCAGATCAAATTTTACCTGAAGTGTATGGTACCACCTTAAGAACTTGGTACACATTTATTTCAGATGAGACAGCAGTCAACTGTGATAGGTTTATGGATCAGGATGGAATGGTGTTTTTTATGCAGTGTTTAGAGGTATGAATTCATATAGTCAAACTTGCCTGAACGGCCACCCTAAAATTAAACTTTATATGGTCAGTTTAAAACCATCCAGTGGCTGTTGTGATCAGTACGTATGGTAGTTGGATTTACAACTACCGAAGCTATCGGTGCCTATCACCACTAAAGTTGAGAGTTCCAGACGGGATTTACAGTAACTTTTTATCCTAGTCTTTTAATAAATCATCAGGAATTAATTTTCGAGGTGTTCACATTAAACAATTATTCCAAATTTTTGAATAATTAACTAATTAATCATAAATCATTACAAAACACTGCAGCATTACAAAGCGACAATATTCAGATTTATAATGCAAAATACTGGCATAGGTCCATCTTGGCAGTGATCATATGGTGGTTGGATTTATAATTACCCATGCAATCGGTACCTATCACCACTGATGTGAGTTTGAAACCCACTCGGGGAAAGGTGTACAACATTATGTGATAAAATTTGTCAGTGACTTGCAGCAGGTCGGTAATTTTCTCCTGGTTATGTTGTTCCCTCCACTAATAAAACTGAAATATTGCAGGCCTCTACATTAACATATTTTTCAACTTGTCCCTTCGGACAACTAACTTAAAAAAGTACTTGTCCGACTCAATCTTTTAGTTGTCCGAAAAAATTAAGAAAAATTACAAAAACTAGAGAATAATTATCCAGGGCTCCCACTACTTTCAAATTAGAGGGAGAAGTGACTTCTCTTTCAGAGAGCTCACAGGGAAAAGTGGGAGACAACAGAGAGAAGTGGGGAGACTTCTGATAGAAGTCAATTGCGATTAATTGAAACATTGTTTTGCGACCCCTCTGACGTTACCCTGCCCAAATTTAGTAAATAGTTAAAGCTGCCTGAACTGATTTGTTCTGGTTTTTTATTTATTCATAACTACCTTAAGGACATATATTCAATGTCACATTTTTATTTCTGTCTACCTTGATTGGAGTCTTGCATACCAGTGATTTTTATATGTACCCCTCCCCTTTTTCTTTTGAAATATTACTGTGTTGTGATCCAATACCACACAAATTGTAATAACTCATATTTGTGTTGTATAAATCTTTGTTTCTGGTAAAAAAAAATATACCTAGATACTATATATACCAGTATCTAGGTATGTTTTTTTACCAGAAACAAGTGCCTGTGATATAAATAAAGCAAAGTATTTTATTTAAATTCACAGAGAAATAAAAATTTTAGTGGATCTTTTCAACCAGGCCAGGAAAAAACTTGTAATATTTGTCCATTTCAAAGGTTTCAATATTTCCCAAAAGCCTAAATCAAGTCCTCTATCGTATTTTGCACAAAAGACAAGTTTAAATTTGGCGCCAAATTGATATCCGATAATTTTTACGTGTCCGTTCCGGAGTGATTCTTGTTCTTATATTTCAAATATTGATATTTCCGTTCATTAAAGCATTTCTGAGATTGCGACTTTAATTTTGTCAATGTCCTTGAACTTCATCAAAGCATGGAGGAACGATAAATGATACAATAAAAGAGTTTTGATCTGGTGTTTCACTTTAATTTTAATCAAAATAAATTATGGACAAATTGGAGATCAAACAGGGCTCTTTTAATACAACAAACTCAGTATTTTATACCAGTGGAAATAGATTTGTCCGTCGTACCGGCACGTTTGGGAATCTCTGATTTTTTCACTTGTCCCGTCGGACAACCGTAAAGGCGTAATACAAGATCTACTTGTCCGACGTCAGTTTTCACTGGTTTCGGACAAACGTTAATGTCGAGGCCTGTATTGTTGTAAGTGGCATTAAACATCATAAAACCAAACTAAAGCGACCATAATTTTCCACTAAATTACCTTCTGGTAACAGTTTAAATATAGGAATTCTTATAGACGACAATTAACTAATAATTCACCTGCGATATCATCAAGCTTATTTCTGAATAGAAAAAAAACCATACAGCAATCTTTCAGCTAAAACTATATGTACAATATACATACATTGTCGTCAAATATCAAATTTATTTGTACAGGCTTTAGAAACTGACCGCCACGATACAACTGAAATATTGTTGAAAGTGACGTTAAGCCTAACCCAGAAGATATTGTATGATTTAAAAACTTTGGTTTTTATTGCAGAAATTTCCAGAGAAACCAGAATTATTAAGGAACATGATGGGTTTAATGGTATGTTTTAATTTGAGTGATTTGATTGAGTGATTGTTGTTTAAAGCCAACTCAGCAATTTCTCAGCTATATCATGGTGATGTTTTAATTTGAGTGAGTGAGTGATTGTTGTTTAATGCCAACTCAGCAATTTCTCAGCTATATCATGGTGATGTTTTAATTTGAGTGATTGAGTGATTGTTGTTTAATGCCAACTCAGCAATTTCTCAGCTATATCATGGTGATGTTTTAATTTGAGTGATTGAGTGATTGTTGTTTAATGCCAACTCAGCTATATCATGGTGATGTTTTAGTTTGTGTCTTTCTGTTATAAAACTTATTTTCTTAAGTTCTTAAGTTGAATATCACCTTTTTACGAGATCTATGTCCAACAAATTTAAGTAAAATCTGGAATGTTCAGAGTGCATCAAGAATGTGAAATTCAGCTTTTTCTTAATGGCAAGTTATAAGCATGCTATTCCATGAGTAATACCACTTTAATGCCTAATTAGTGATTTTAGCACAATTTTCAACGATGCATGTTGTAACACTTTTTTTTTTTTTTTTATCTTTTCAATGTATTAACTTACGATTTACTGAAGAAAAAAAATGACAAGAAAATAACCCAAAATGGGATCCTATTAACTGCTTTAACCCCCGTCATTTTTTTTAACCTGGATTTCTGACGTCATATGTCGTGGGTTTTTTTGTATTCAGTGAGTGCAGTTAAGATGAGAGGTCATTGTTCGTTTTGTTTTCCCTTCGCCAACGAAGTTGCGAAGGGATATAGTAACGCTACCGTCTGTCCGTCCTTCCTTCTGTAACATCCTTGTGAACACTCTAGAATCAACATCCTTCAATGGATTTTGACCAAACTTGGTACATGCTTAGTCCTTAAGAGAATCTGGACCCTATTGATTTTCAAAGTCATAGGTCAAAGGCCACCAGGTCAAATTGTTAGGTGAGGAGATATGCCACGCTTTGCGTTGCCCTTGTTGATATTAGTGGAATTGATGACCATCACAACTTTCTTTTCATAACTGTCCTGAATAATTATTCACAGGTACAGTACACATCCTCGTGTGTTCAAGAAACATTACAATATGTTGTGTATTATACACAGATTACTGTGGTATTTACAAATAGAACAAGTGATGATATTACCAATCATGATTATTTTTTACAGGGAAATATTGCTGAAGTTCCACACTTACGACCTAGGTTAATGGAGAAATCATTCATTAGCATATTTTGGTAAGTTATAATATTATACATCAATGTACGTTGATTTATGGTGTTTAACGCCACTTCCAACAATATTTCAGTTATATCCTGGCGGTATATCATCAATGTACGTAATCAATGTACGAAATCCAATGCAGAAAAGTGAGCGATCATGTATTTGTTTGTTAGGTTTATCGATTGTGCCTCTTTCTATGATTTTTAGCTATTGGATTTTGGAATTGTTCCGACAGTGTGGTAATTTTTTTTTTTAATCTCATTCAATAATAAGTGAATACCATCAAAAACAGAATATTGTTGAAAGTGGTGTTAAGCACCATAAAACCAAACCAAACCAATCAAAAAAAGGAAAGTGAGCAGTCATGTATTTGTGTATCAATTTGACCTCTGTTCATATGATTTTCCTATTGGATATTATAAGTGTTCTGACAGCAACGATATTTTATGGTTTTTCATTTTATTCAGCATTATGATGATCGTGTGTAGACTAGAGGTCTTAATTATTTTGAAACTCAAAATGTTTGGAATCGAAGGTGATCAGTTAAAATGGTAACAAAGTTACCTAACAAACAGACCACAAAAAGTATTATTAAAAAAAGAGAACTAAAAGCTGGAGTGCCTCAGGGTTCCGTATTAGGTCCTATATTATTTGTAGTATTTATTAATGATCATTGAGTTATGGTCCTTGAAAATTAGAAAACAATCAACAAAACAAATGTTTTTTATTCTTTTTATTTTAAAACAGTCATCTGTTAGATTCTGATAAGGATGGCATTGAAGTCAGCTATAATTCTGCTGGTGTCTTTTCACATATGATGGCTGATGGACCTGAAGCATGGATAGTAGAATCTCCTAGCAGGGATGAAGTAACAGAAAAATTAATTTCTGCCATTGAAAGATGGTCGTTGAAAAGTTCAAGGAACATTAACTACAGGTTTGTATAAATCCTACATTGTAGTTTATTTAGACAATAAACATATTGAAATCATCAATAATCTTCAAGAGTTTGAAGATACCAAAGGGGTAATCAGAACCCGGAATTCGAAGAAAGACAGACCATGCAATGGCCAAAAGAAAATAGACAAACGAACAAACAACGATCTACAAAACACTACACAGAAACTAAAGATCGAAAAACACGAACCCCACTAAAAACCAAGGGGTGAACTCAGGTGCTCCATATGGGTAAGCAGTTCCTGCTCCACTAGTGGCATCCATCATGTTACTCTAGTTACAAACCTAGTGTCATAAGTCATAATGAGTAAAAGACCGGGAAGTGCTTACGCCAAGTGGAACATATCCGTGGTCATTTGTGAACCGTAAAACTTTCGAAGTGATGACTTCAACTTAGCCATTAGGAACCCTTGGTTCTGTAGTAGTTTCCTTGTTAGCAGCAACCCTCTATCAAGGAAGTCCTTCAATGGCTCTAGCGGCATCCAGTACAAGCTAAATTATAAGGGGGTGGGGTCACCGTTGTGCAGGTATATACAAATATACCACTTGATATTTATATTGGTGGAATTGATTACCATCACTGTTTTAAACTTTCCGTTCATTATATTACTGGAGTGTATTGCGGTGGGCCATGGGGATCCAGTTATAAAGAGAGGATGGGCTAGAATCCAATTAACTGGTTTAACTCTGCCACACATTTGTGCTTTTCCCAAGCCAAGACTTGGGATTTCAATTGTCATATCTGCTGGTCTTTTTTGTATTCAATGATTTAAGATATCGGTTAAGTTGTTGATCATCACTGTTTAAACTTTCTTTTCATAATTTTATACTGGGTAAATCAATTTGTTTTTGATTGTCTGCTTTCTTTTTTCCAGATCATTTGTCCCAATCTTGAAACTCATAGATGTTCGTCATGCTTTAGGGGCTCAATACTGGTCTGTTTGGGCACTATGTAACCTGACTACAGTTTATCGTAAGTTATTTACAGTCTGTCAATGAAAGGATAATTATTTTTTTATTTTTTTTTTCATGATAAATTGTTATACATAATTTCACATATTTCGTCTGCTACATCACACAGCATCACATATCTTCTCAGGGGCCATCATGATCGTATAGAAGTTGCCTATCACCACTAAAGCTGTGAGTTTGAATCCCACTCATGGCAAGGTGTACTCAATACAATATTATGTGATAAAGTTTGTCAGTGACTTGCAGCAGGTTGGTGGTTTTCTCAGGGTACTCCAGTCTCCACCAAAAAAAATGACCGCTACAATATAACTGAAATATTGTTGAAAGTGGCATTAAACACCAAAACCCTAACACACATATCTACTAAGCAATTGTATTTCTAAACACTATCATTATACAGGGCCCTTGATGGCCAAGAGGTTAAGCTGATTGACCTCTAACACAGCTGACATCAGTTCATACCCAAACACCTACCTACTCAAGACAGGAGATTCCAATGACCAGATAATTGTTTCTCACCCTTTGTCAGACAAACTACATGAGCATTTTGCCCACAAAATTGTTTTACATTGCTGAAGTAAATTGTCGATTAATCTATATACATCTGTGTCTTGGCAGTATTTTATATGTATTTCATAATAAAATATATAGATCATATCCTTAAATGCTACTACAACAGCGATAAATACCAATAAAATTTATTTGACCCACATTTTGCATTTTCCCGAACTACTTTTCTTACAATTTGGTCAAAGGGAGGTATTTTTTTATCAAGTAGATTTCCTACATTGGGTACTTTATTTAAATATTCATTGTATACATGATTCCTGTTTATACAGGATACGATGTAGACAGGTTTCACTGTACATACATTATTAAGTGTACGACGGGGGTCACTAATTATACAGGAAATGTTTAGACTTCTATAGATCTTGGGTTATACAGGATTCTGGGGTAGACAGGTTTCACTGATTATACAGGAAATGTGTAGACTTCTGTAGATCTTGGGTTATACAGGATTCTGGTGTAGACAGGTTTCATTAATTATACAGGAAATGTGTAGACTTCTGTAGATCTTGGGTTAAACAGGATTCTGGTGTAGACAGATTTCACTAATTAAACAGGAAATGTTTAGACTTCTGTAGATCTTGGGTTATACAGGATTCTGGTGTAGAAAGGTTTCACTAATTATACAGGAAATGTTTAGACTTCTGTAGATCTTGGGTTATACAGGATTCTGGTGTAGACAGGTTTCATTAATTATACAGGAAATGTGTAGACTTCTGTAGATCTTGGGTTATACAGGATTCTGGTGTAGACAGGTTTCATTAATTATACAGGAAATGTGTAGACTTCTGTAGATCTTGGGTTAAACAGGATTCTGGTGTAGACAGGTTTCACTAATTAAACAGGAAATGTTTAGACTTCTGTAGATCTTGGGTTATACAGGATTCTGGTGTAGAAAGGTTTCACTAATTATACAGGAAATGTTTAGACTTCTGTAGATCTTGGGTTATACAGGATTCTGGTGTAGACAGGTTTCATTAATTATACAGGAAATGTGTAGACTTCTGTAGATCTTGGGTTAAACAGGATTCTGGTGTAGACAGGTTTCACTAATTATACAGGAAATGTTTAGACTTCTGTAGATCCTGGGTTATACAGGATTCTGGTGTAGACAGGTTTCACTAATTATACAGGAAATGTTTAGACTTCTGTTGATCCTGGATTATACAGGATTCTGGTGTAGACATGTTTCACTAATTATACAGGAAATGTTTAGACTTCTGTAGATCTTGGGTTATACAGGATTCTGGTGTAGACAGGTTTCACTAATTATACAGGAAATGTTTAGACTTCTATAGATCCTGGGTTATACAGGATTCTGTTGTAGACAGGTTTCACTGATTATACAGGAAATGTTTAGACTTCTGTAGATCCTGGGTTGTACAGGATTCTGGTGTAGACAGATTTCACTAATTATACAGGAAATATTTAGACTTCTGTAGATCTTGGGTTAGACAGGATTCTGGTGTAGACAGATTTCACTAATTATACAGGAAATATTTAGACTTCTGTAGATCTTGGGTTAGACAGGATTCTGGTGTAGACAGGTTACACTGTATATTTATTTTTTTTTACAGCTCAGAAATACTGCTTACTTCTGAAGAAAGAAGGTGGTGAAGCTCATCTCAATGACATACTTAGTAATCCTGACACACATACAAATATTCAAGATTTAGCCAGGCAAATTCTGAAGAACATTACCATGGAAATATCACACCCCACGGCTAATCTTAATGAAATTCAAGCTTGTAATGAAAGTGACGAAGGAGAATAAAGAGTTTTAGCACACCTGATCAGAGGTGAAAGGTGAAAGGACACATGACCTTTTACTATCATTACGCTTCAGTCATCTGTCTCTCCATCTGCCTTTTATGAAAAAAAAGTTTAAACACAGATGGACATCAAATCCTGAATATCAACAAGACGAAAACAATCACCTCTCATCTTAACTCAACTGACTGAACACCGAAAAAAGACCACGACTTATGACTTGGGTAATCCAGGTCCTGGCTTGGGGCAGGCACAAAAATGTGGCAGGGTTAAAAAGATTTTTTCACATTCTAATCTTCCTCTAAAATTGCTCAATTAAATGGAATTATGCTTGGGAGGGATGATTGTTGGGAAGAGAAGGTTTAGAGTTGTAGAAATGAGATTGACCCTCCATGAAGGACCTAAAAGGGGGTAAAATTTAGTATATCTGTGCATATGATGTGAATCAGGTCTACAATATGAAGATTCAATTTTATACCGATTACTGTCACAAGGTCTATCAGGTTAAATTCCACAGATCAAAAATAGACATGAAAGGCAATAGTTCAATAAATATTCTTAATGAGGTGAATGATATGGGTTCATATGAACCTCTCAGGCCTTTCAATTAGGGGCAATACCAGGTACTTTTACCCACCTAAAATGGTGTTTGGTACCTCCTGATTTTAAAGAGTGTTGTATATGATATTCATATAATTGTTCAAATTTTAATAAAAAGTACTGCCTGTACACTTGAAAAATATTGAAAGCCCCGACCTCTACTTTACAACAATATATTAATGAAAGGGCGATCAGACACAAGTGACCATTAAATCAAAGCTAACTATTTATGGCTTTTGAATATCCCTTTTGTGTCTTCAAACTTTTCTCTATGTAGTCAAACCTGCCTTAGAGGGCATGTATATATTATATCACTGTCTATAAAGGTCAGTTTTATTTATTTCATTTAATTGTAAAAACAGTTCTTAAAATTTAAACCTGTGTATAAAGGGCACTTTTTAGGTTCCCATAAGCTTCAGTGTCCATTATATACAGGTTTAACTGAGTTTTTCACCATGACACATGTGTTATAGTGCATTTGTTGACGATTGTTTATGTTAATTAGAGCTTATTAAAGTATTATTGTAATTTATATATATTGTATATATGTATATATAGGTATAAATGTATTTTTGAAAGACAAAAGAAGGAGATATGATAAAAGTTGTTTTTTTTTGTACCATATGAAGCAAAATGAAAAAAAAAATGATTCGTTCCCATACAACTTTCACATTTTTAGTGAACTCTATTTTTAAGTCTTTCAAAAATTAATAATAGATGTTTCGTTCCATAACAATAACATTTCATGCAAAAAGTACAATTTCATCATAGGTATAGATTATTTTTGAAAGACGTAAGAAGGAGATATGATAAAAGGGGTCTTTTTTTTTGACACCATATGAAGCAAAAAACAAAATATTACCGATTCCCAATTTCTTTGTTTTGTATATCTTTGTTGTTCAGTCTTACAAAAATGAATACCGCAATATAACTGAAATATTGTTGAAAGTGGTGTTAAACACAAAAGTAACATTTCATACCTCACATTTAAATATTCATCAGTGTTGCAAAAAAAAAAGAAAAAAAAAAGAAAACAAATTTTGGTCATAAATTGTGATGTGTTTTTTTAGCAGCAATGTACAAAAATAGTTAAAAAAAAAAAAAAAAATGGTTTGCAAAAGAATAGGTTAGAGTCAAAGTCTGAACCAATAAAATATTTCAACATAATATATAGTCAAACTTGTGCACTTATGCAGACATTTCTGTCATTGTGTAATTTGTGTCAGTTTGTTGTAATACATCTTCACAATCTAATTAAAATTAGATCTCCGCACTTGCTCCATATTTTCTATCGGTTGTTATCACGTGGCGACTGCAAAACAATCGATAGAAAATAGATTGGACATCTTCAATGAGTATCTGTTTATGATAAAAACAGAGATAGGATCAAAATTTATATTTCTACACACAGCTTGTTTCTGTCCTGGAATAACCTTCACCAGTCAAGCTCTCAGTCAAAAAGATTGGAAAGACAAATAATTTAAAAGTCTTTGGGAGCAGGTAAATCAAAGGGACTAAACAGGATAGCCAAGGTCAGCTAAGGTCATGTATACTTGATAAAGATTGCCCCTAGTTTAATAACTTAGGTTTGGTTTGGTTTATGGTGTTTAATGCCACTTTCAACAATATTTCAGTTATATGGTGGCAGCCAGTTTTAATGGTTTTTTATTTGTTTAATTCCTTGTAATCCCCTCATCAATAGAAGAATATTTTGTTTTTGAATTTGAAGGTACCTGATGAAGGTTATTCCAGAAAAGCACAGTGCACAGTAAATTTGACAGAAAATTTTGTTTTATCTGATGTCTATTTTTAAAATTAATGAACTGAATATGATGCATTTTTGTGAAAACAAAAATTGTGTACATTTTTATAAGTACAATGTACAATGTTGATGTGTTGAGTATATTAATAAATTTTATAAATATAGTGATCAATGTTTGTTCCATGTACAATATGTTATGAGCAGGGGCGGATCCAGGATTTCAAGTTAGGGGGGGCGAACTTAAAAAAAATTGCGCCGAGTGGAGGGAGGTGCGAAAAATTTTGGGGTATTTCGTATGAAAAATCACGATTTTACGCCAAAAAAATCATAATTTTTCCAATTTTAGGGGGGGTGCACCCCCCTGGATCCACCCCTGATGAGGACCACATCGGTGGTGTAATGCTCAATGGTCAACTTGCTAGCCTTGAGTCTGGTCTGGTCTGGTTTTCAAGTTGATCATGACTGCCGTAAAACTTGATAAGACGCTTACTATGTGTGTATCATGATGAGCCCTGTGTAGCTCTTTATTTAAATTAACAACCTTTCATTTTTAGCTCACCTGGCCAAATCCCACTTTTCCAACAAGCTGTCGGAATACTGTTGGGTATGAATAGTGCAACATTGCTCATTTTTACATTTGAACGATTGGTAGATTTTTTTCCTTAAAGTCAATTGCAAGTGAACAGTATTTCAGTTATATTTAAAGAAATTGCCAGTGCCAAAAGGCTTCTGAAAAATTGTAAGAACGTTTTCTGGATTCTTTAATTTCACATTTCTATGAATGTCAATATAGAATCTTTCTTTGTGAGCAGTTGATTATCGTATTTCAACAGTCGAAATAGTTAAACTTTTAAATTTCGAGCCTCCGGCGAGAAATTTTAAAGTTTAACTATCGAGACTGTAGAAATACGATAATCAACTGCTCACAAAGAAAGATTCTGTTTCTCTAATTCTTTAATACGTCAATTATTTCGTTTTAAAAATATAGCACTTTAAATACCCCGTGGGGAACCCATCACATTCCATTTGATGACGTATTTTAGTGTTGATATGCATACGCTATTCATAACGATGTCGCTTGAAGAAAACAAAATATTGAAATGACACTGTTTTTCATTTGAAGTAAACAATAGTTAATAACAAATTACAATTGAAGAAAGTATTTGAAAGGCACTAAAATCTTTAAAAAGTCTGGGTCATGACCTTTCGAAGATCCAATCAGAAACCGAGAACAAAAAAATCACACGTGATGGAACAAATTATTCTCTCGCCGGTAAAAAACACGAAGAACAGCCAAAGAATTAGAGAAATATAATGTCAATGGCCAAATGAAACAATAGTCAACAAAGCACTAAGGGACGGACCATTTAACTTCCAGGGGGGTGGGGTGTTATGTTTTTTTTTCTAAAAATATATTCCGATTCCCAATGTTGCTGAAAAAAAATATTCTGATTTTGGTGGAGGAAAAAAAATAATCTGATTCAGAGTTTTTGTCATATAATTACCTAATGTTAAATCGACAACAAAAATAAATATTCTAACTCTCGTGTTATCCGAAAAAAAAATTCGGAACGAAAAAAAACCCATAACCCCCTCTGCAAGTTAAATGGTCTGTCCCTTAAGCATAAGCAACACGAATCTCACTAACTATAAAGAACAATTAAAAAACTACAAACCATGCAACGAAGCATCACTTTAATTGCTACTCCTTCATCTTAATGTCACCTCGATATAGAGGCCTTCAATAGTGAACATCAAATCGATGTATGCTACATCTGTGGTATGCTGTTCTCACAAGAGGGGTTGCAAAAAAATTGTAAAATATCGTACAAAGTGTTATTTATATTCTGCCAATGCATTATCCTTTCCTAATATTACTGGATGAGGTCTCTTGATTGTTTCATATTTATCTGTTATCTTCATATAGCTGAAATATTACTCGCTGGTCTTAAAGGGTCAGTTAATCAATCCATTCTGTCAGTGTTCAGCGGCCGTATCAAGATGCGTTCATCTATTCGAAGTATCTATTTTCTATCTTAGTCCTGTGAGGACTGGTCTTACTTGATCAGATGTAATCCGCCTTCTTATCTAGTCCTCTGTTAAGTGCGAACATTCATTGACCCTGCTATTGTACTGTCCATGGTTATGTTGACATTCATTTCTGTGTTTTTGTGTTGTCTGTGCAGTTTTTTTTTTATTGCTTACATATCTATTGTCGTTGGAGATCCAATTATCAGATGAGCACGCTGGAAGCCATTTACCGGTTTAACCCAGACACATGTTTGTTCCTTTCCTAAGCAAGGACTTGCATTTCCAACTATGTCATGGTCATATTTGTGTGCAATTTTTCGAGGTGAGAGGTGGATTTTCGTTTTTTTTTTATATTGGTGAAATTGTTGACCGTAATTGGTACAACTTTCTTTTCATTATTGGGGCGTGGGAACAATAATGGACTGTCAGGTTAATTGCAAATCGTAATAATGGGATGTCGGAATAGTGATGCAACACCACCTTATATTCAGTTTTTAAACGTTAAGATAGTGAAAATACGCCCAATGCGTATTTTTTTTAAATCTGAACAATAACGATAAATAGGTGTAAATGTATATCCCAGAATTTAAGTTTACCTAGCGACGCAACGTCAATCGCTGATTTTACTGTCGCAAATTTAGTAGTGTTGCTAGGTAAGCAAATATGTGACAGCAAAACGGCGATTGATGTCGACGATGCTGAAAATATAATGCATATATCTTCAAGATATATCAAATTAATTAAGAACACATTCAATAAACATTTATGAAGTACAAAAATGTTAATCTACAATCAAACAATACTTTGTTTAAATGTACAAAAATGTAATATACATAATGTAATAATAGAATGAACTAAAGATTTAAATAAATCGATCAACAAACATTAGCGTTTCTTTCCTCATCCAATGCGACAGACGAAATGTAATATTAATAACATGGAAATATTGAATAGACAGGCAGTGTTATATTGCTGGTCAAGTATTAGAAAACCCTATAATTAAGACAGCTTTTAGAAACAAGGCGAACAATATGATTAACATAACTGCTCTCATTTATATAAGTATCATAAATATTCAAGACATACAAAAATGTAGGATCACTAGTATCATGGGGGGCCCGGGTGGCTCAATGAGTTAGGTAGTTGGATTACCTAACAACTCATACAAACATATCACCAATACGGCGTGGGTTCACGCCCGGCTTTGTAAATTACAAATAGGGTGCACTCGACTCGCAGCCGCAAGTGATAAAGTTTACCAGTTGCTTGCCCATGGTCGGTGGTTCTCTCCGGGTACTCCGGCTTCCTCCACCACTAAAATTTGTCGCCATGATATAGCTGAAATATTGCTGAAAGTAGCGTTAATCACCAAAAATCAAAAATCAAAATCACTAGTATCTGACATGTAATGGGTTTTCTCCACGCTGCGATATATCATGAGTAAGCAGGAGCAAGTGAGCAATGGAGATTCTAATTGGATTCAAAAGCGAACCACTCTTTATCCAAATACCACTGAAAGTCCTACATCTGTACAGTTAAGAATATTACTGAGAGTTTACTCAGCCAGTTAAAGTTCAACATATCAATATATCATTTGAAGAAGAAATTCCAGTAGAGAACATTAGGCCATAATGAATCCCAAAAACTTGTTTGTGGGCTCTGTGTAAAGGTATGGTGTTGATGTGGTGTACCTGAAAATAGATAGGTAATTGATATACATGTACATTTAGGAGATAACTGTATTGTATTTGAAAATTTCACGGCATCAATTGGTGATTTGATGGTCGCAAATTGAGTTTACTGGCGACGCGATAGCGGAGCCAGTAAACGGATATTTGCGACCATTTAATCGACAATTGATGCCGTGAAATTTTAAATACAATACAGTTATCTCCATTCTAATGTAATCATATATATAGACGTGTATTGCAACTTTATTGACAAGATGACGTAAGCGGCAATCGACTAAATTTCTAAAAATATCTCATGATATTTCAACCATGGAATTGATACCTTGACAATTACAATATTGTCCAATCACAAAGCAGGAATATTAAAAAACTACATTAGAATTGTATTTGTATGTTGCACAGCATTTAAAAATACATGTATCACATTTTTCTTTAATTTCGCAAAAGGCATTAAATTTTCCATTGCATATCATAATGCTGCTACGGTTTGTTAAAAGTTTGTATTTTTACTTTTCCTTATAGGTCGAAATATTATATTGAAGCACATAAAAAAAAATTCTTCCGATTAAATATTGACAATATTTCTATTTGGATGAGTACATTTTCGTTTAATTCATATGCTCTGAGGGAGCACCGAGAAATAGAAATAAGACATACCACTTCAGGATGCAACCCCCCAGGAAGAGGCGTTTACAAATTGTGTGAGACGAATCAATTGCACAACTCTCTCAAAGGGAGGGACTTAAATGGTTTTCTAGAGTGGTTGGTGAAGGCGTATTGCAAGTCAAAATGTCCCTACCCTGTTTTAGTGTGATAATTAAAACAGTCAATAATAGGCAAAGCTTTTACACGATAGGTGCCACTAGTGAAGCAGGAACTACTTACCCCCACCGGAGTACCTGAGCTTACTCATAATTTTGTGGACCGAGTGTTGCCCAATCTTTAATTTTATGTGTAATATTTGTAGAACATTGTTTTTCCTTTTGTCCCTTTTCTTTCTGTGATTATATCCTCAGTCTTCTTCGATTTCGGCTTCTGATTGTCACTTAAAAATGGTATCATAGTAATGCAGCATGTAGCTGCAATATTGCAAAGTTTGTCAATGACTTGCTGCAGATCGGTTGTTTTCTCCGTGTACTCCGGTTTCCTCCACCAATAACACTGACCACCACGATATAGCTGAAAGATTGTTGAAAGTAGTGTTAATAGCCATAATCCTAGCCCTGACCCTACAATAACTGGCTAATTATAGAAATAAAACAGACTTACTTGTTTGAATCGTGGCAGTAGGTGCCATTGTTGTTGTTGTTACAGCTGGTTTAGGTTCGCTCCACGGTATATTGGGTATAAGAGGTTCATTCCAGGCATCAAAGTAATAATAATCAGGGTACGTTTTGTAAAGGTCTTGATACAACCAATCAAAATAATCGGGGGACCAGGTAGGGCTCGCTGTTGTTGGCTTTGTTGTAGTGGTTGTAAGAATTACAGATTTGTAACCAATCAGAAAACCTTTACTCCTTTTCTGCGAGTCTGTCTTGAAAGATATGCTTATATTATCACTTGTAAACGTCTTCGCTTCCCAAGATTTCACGCCACACAAAACGTTTGTACCGTCTGAAAAGAAAACAGCGCACGAGTGAGTGATTATTGTCTACCACCATATGAGCAAATTTGTTGCTATATCACGTCAATTGTAAATAATCGGCCATATAATATATATAACCTCGTAAGTAGGTGGCGGATAAATAGAACTACTTTTCACATGTCAGTTACATGAAAGTTTGATAAAGTTATATATTTTTTTTTTCTATATTTCAATTATTTTCATGGATAAAAGTTAAAGTTTTAATTAGTTTTGCATGATTAGATTTGACTTAGTATGTCTTCCATATTGGATTTTCGTGGACTATATTTTTTGTGCAGCTTATCTTCCGGCAAACAATTTAAGAAGAATGTCTACTATATACTTACGAGGTTATTGGAAGGGTAGCGAGAATGGCCGAGTAGTTACGATTGATATCAAGTTACATTTTGAATAGATAATGATGATCATGTCATGTCCGCTTTGTATAAGATCAACACGCTGGGTTGGATTTTTATAGTGCTAACTCACCGAAACAACGCGGGTAGACATGTCGCTCCACTCGGACACATTATTCTGCTTTCAAGCCAACCAGTCATTGGCAAAAGCAATAAATGACATTTAATAGTCTTTGGTGTGACCCGACCGGTGCTCGAACCCACGATCTACCGCACTCGATGCAGACACCTTAACTATTACACCACCGATGCGATTGATATGAAAACAAGGTGTGAAATAGGCAACATACCACTGTAAGTAATATAGCCCTGCATGTTATCTTCGCGGGGGAGGAGATGAACGTGTAATTTACCAGTAAGTTATTTCTGTAAAAAACTGAAAGAGCAGGAACATTGTTTTGTGAATTGTAATGGTATTTAAAATTGAAGAGGTTTTGAAAAAAATGAACGTAAATACTCCGAGTCGTATTAAAACGAAAATTAGAATATGCAATTATCAACCTTGTAAGAGTGTGATATGACGGATTGTCTCCCCAGAGGGTTTGCCCGAGGGGAGATAAACTTTCGAGGGGAGACAATCCGTCATATCACACTCTTACAAGGTTGATAATTGTTTTATTACATCGAATATCCAACACAGTGCCATACATTTTTTTATCTAGACAACAGATACCAAGTGATGACTCACAAGGGAATTTCCATGGGGAGTTTTCTCGCTTGCGGTTGATATAACCATGCGACCTAACGTCCAACGGTTGATAGAACGGGATGTCAAAGGTCATGTGACGTTCTTAAGACTAATCAAATTCAAAATATCTATATGAGTATGTAATAATAGTAAATAATAGTAGTTGCTTTGATGAAATGGCAAAAGGTTAGTTAAAATTAGTTCAGTATTTGAGATATCAGAGCAAATGTAGATAACACTTACTATGAATGAACATAGTTTTACTTCGAGTTATCTAAGAAAAGGACTAACCGAAGTTGTAGATAACGAGGTTCTTACAAATCGTTTGGCTTTGAACGTACCTGATGAAGGTTATTCCAGAAACTGAACGTACCTGATGAAGGTTATTCCAGAAACTGAACGTACCTGATGAAGGTTATTCCAGAAACTGAACGTACCTGATGCAGGTTATTCCAGAAACACGTCGTAAGGACTAAATGTGATATCTATGTTTTTATTAGACTATTTGTCAGTATTAACTAAAAACGAAGCACATGTCAGGGTAATTGTGGATAAAAAAAAGAAGAACATACATACCATTAGTGTTTATTTCTAATCTACGGTTAAGACAGTCGTCACTATCATCTATATCTAAGAAGTACACAACAACTTCTACAGAATGATTACCAGTAGAAGTGATGTTCCAGCCACAGTCACTGTTCCTGTCAATGAATAAATAGCATTTTGTTATCATTGGTTGGCTTATAGCGACATAATGTCAGGTTGTAGCAAGAGCTCAAAGGGAGGTTTGTATCCATAAAACTAATATAACCCCACCGCATATTATTAAGTGATTGTACCAATTAAAAAGGGTAGCGATATGCGCGCGATTGCCCTTTTGTTTCTACGTCTTTTCAATTTAATTTTGGAACTGTTCCGCCAGTGTGATATTTTTGTGTTTTTTTTCCATTTTATAATTTCACAAAACATATTTCATTATTTATATTGATTTTAAATGATAGCAGACGTACACTGTCATTACTTAATTAATTGAAATAAGAAGACAAACACGACATATTCTAAAATAAAAACATGAACAATAATCAGCATGAATAAACACAGAAAACTAAAGACGAACAACGGAAACTGAAGTAAAATCACCAGATTCTTAACAAGATTAAGACGAGTGTACAGCAAGCGGAACAGGAACTGCGTATCCTTTACGCAGCACATTAGCCCCCCCCCCCCCCCCCCCCCATTTTATTTAAGGGGGAGGAGGTCGTGTTGCTCGATATTTAGTTTTCTGTATAGTGTTTTGTAGATCATTGTTTATCTTTTCGTGCCTTTTCTTTTGTCTATTCTTTTTTATTTACAGATTCTGATTACACCTTTGGTATCTTAGAGTTACGGATTCTGATTACACCTTTGGTATCTTAGATTTACAAATTCTGATTACACCTTTGGTATCTTAGATTTACAGATTCTGATTACACCTTTGGTATCTTAGATTTACGGATTCTGATTACACCTTTGGTATCTTAGATTTACAGATTCTGATTACACCTTTGGTATCTTAGAGTTACAGATTCTGATTACACCTTTGGTATCTTAGATTTACAAATTCTGATTACACCTTTGGTATCTTATATTTACGGATTCTGATTACACCTTTGGTATTTTAGATTTACAGATTCTGATTACACCTTT
Organism: Bathymodiolus brooksi; assembly: GCA_963680875.1. Lineage (NCBI taxonomy): Eukaryota > Metazoa > Mollusca > Bivalvia > Mytilida > Modiolidae > Bathymodiolus > Bathymodiolus brooksi. The sequence goes on along the minus strand of OY804588.1, from coordinate 82,766,626 downwards.
GGTATCTTAGAGTTACGGATTCTGATTACACCTTTGGTATCTTAGATTTACAAATTCTGATTACACCTTTGGTATCTTAGATTTACAGATTCTGATTACACCTTTGGTATCTTAGATTTACGGATTCTGATTACACCTTTGGTATCTTAGATTTACAGATTCTGATTACACTTTTGGTTTCTTAGATTTACAGATTCTGATTACACCTTTGGTATCTTAGAGTTACAGATTCTGATTACACCTTTGGTATCTTAGATTTACAGATTCTGATTACACCTTTGGTATCTTTGGATACACACGAACCTTCCTAGTGTTACCTTTAGTGAAGTATTTTTCTCGAACATCAGACTATACTCTACTTGCAAGGAGCGATCGACTGAAAAGTCAGGAGTACTTTTATGTTGTAACTTACAATGGATAATCATCTGGAAACCCTGGACTTGATACAAATTGTTCTGTTTCCATAGCAACTAGTGAGGTCGTTGAGATACAACCATCTCCTGCTGTTTTGTCCAATAAGAACATACGTTATTATAGTGACAAAGCATAGAAAATTAACTTCAAAGTACTTAAAACATCTTTAAAACTTCACTAAAAGATAATTAAAATATATATTAGATTGCATTGCATTGCCTGTCTTTCGATTTACGGCTTCTGATTACCCCTTTGATATCTTAGATTTACGGCTTCTGATTACCTCTTATATATTTAGATTTACGGCTTCTGATTACTATATATGTGTTGTGTCTGGTAGTCTTGTTTTTGAACAGACAGTCGGCACTCCAATGAATTCATATTGTGCTCCCTTCTTGCTCATTGGTTGTGTCGTATGCTCGGGCTACTAAAGCACGTTCCGCTACATAGTCGTTTCTCTCATTTGATAATTAACCACATCGGTGGTGTGATGGTTAGCGTGCTCGCCTCGAGCGAGGTAGATCGTGGGTTCGATCCCCGATCGGGTCAAACCAAAGACTATAAAATTGACATGTTGTTTCTCCGCTAAGCACACAGTATAAAGAAGACAGGGCAAAGACTAGGTGGCTTGGAATCAGGATAATGTGTCCGAGTGGGGCAACATGTCTATCCGCGGACTGTTGCTTCAATAACCTAGCACTCTAAAAAAAAATCCAACTAAGCGTGCTGGTCTAGTACAAACCGGATATCATAATCATCTAATTATATAAAAAATTGATGAGTTGGTTGGTGCTCAACAACAATCACCCAATCACACATTGAATACTTCACAGTTTACTGACTGGAAATCGACCGTGAGCGACATCATCTATATAATGGAACGCGAAATAAAAGGACCGGATGAACTTTCTTTGTTTTTTTTCAGAAGCCCACGTATGGTGTATATGCTTCATAAAATAAATATTCTCTATCTACTCAATGTTTGAGTCACCTAATCTTACTTACACACATCATCAGCTGGCATAAATGTCATCTGAAATCCTCCACCGGATGTGTCGTCATCATCAGATTTAAATTCTACAAAGGCGAAACCCGAAATGATATGCATTTCACTTCGATTTACATTTGGGTTACATCTGAATTCATCGAATATTCTAGGTCCATTTGCACTCCCACCTGTATATAAAGAGATTTATGTAAAATGTGAATTGATGAAGGTCACATGATATTAGCTGAGGTTGTCATATCGATGTAATGTCAGACATATTGATGACAGTATTTGTCGTGTTTATTAATCGTTCTGATCACTTGTCATTAAAATAATAACTTTGTTGTATTTTATTTATCTTCTTCGAGCGTTCAATCATATGCATGACAATTAAATATACATTTTGTATTTACCAATCGGAAAACAGCTCTTGGCATGTGTTCGATTTTAAATGGTAGGCGCAACGCTGATTGATTGGTTTAAATTTAAAATATTAACCCTGACATGACGCCAAATGGTATAGTGTATCCCCCCCCCCCCCCAAATAAAATAAAATAAAATAAATAATAATAAAAGAATATAAAAGATAAGGTTATATCAAAAACATATAATTCTAATTAGACTCCGAACTATATAAGGAAGAGATTATAACATCTTACCATCATATAATCTTACGTAGTCCCCCGGGCACTGTACCTCTGTCTCATCTATTTGTACCATCACCCTCATGGTGAATGGCATGTCTGCACTCTTCTGAACAACCCAGGAACATGTCGAATTACTGAAATGAAAATACTGGATACATTAAACATCACAATCTACCTGACAGAGGTACATGTACATGTAACAAGAGTTTGAAGATACCAAAGGGAGGTAATCAGAATCTGTATATCGTAGAAGAACAGACAATACAATGACCAAGACAAAAAGGACAAACAACGATCTACAAAACATACACATAAAACTAAGATCGAGTAACACGAACCCCACGAAAAAGCGGGGGGTGAACCCAGGTGCTTCTGGAAGGGTAAACAGATCCTGCTCCACTGTACATATAATATTAGCCGTTTAAACTCTTCTGGTTCTATTCATAATATAGCTGACCAATTGTTTCCAATTGATGTCAAGGTACCTATAACTCGCGTACTAAATGCTTAAAGATCAAAGAATCTAATTCGATGCCAAATATATCACATTATAGATGTCATAAATATTTGTTTATTTGACAAGGCAAACAAATTTGTGACCAGTAAAATATAAATCAGACACTTATTAGAATTAATTATTTAAGAATACGTTGGGAAATTATTTTTAACACATCAAGTATTGTTATAAATGTCCCATGATATTTGTAGATGCAACAATTATTCGTATCTGAATTTGAGAAGTTTCAGGTTTGGGTGATAAAATGGAACACAAATAATACCACACAGTCCGAAATCTAATAGAAAAATCGGGGAAACAGAGGCAAGATTGATACGGTCACTGCCATAACAAGTAACGGATGTTAAACTAGTTCCATTGTCCCCAAACCACCCCTCTTAGTGAAATGATAGGAGTGAGTGAGTGATTGTCGTATAACGCCAATTCAGCAATATTTCAGCTATATCATGGCGAGAACAAGTTAATTTTCAATGTGATGATGATGAGGTCAGCTTTGTACTAGACCAACACGCTGAGTTGGATTTTTATAGTGCTAGCTCACTGAAACAACAGTCCGTGGGTAGACATGTCGCTCAACTCGGACATATTTTTATGATTCCGAGCCAACCAGTCTTTGCTCTTTCTCCTTAATGCTGCGTGCTTAGCTGAGATGAAACAAATACCAATGTTATAGTGTTTGGTTTGACCCGACTGGGGCGCGAACCCACGATCTACCGCACTCGAGGAGAGCACGCTAACCATTACACCACCGATGCGTCTGAAATGAGATGATCATGCGAGTGTTCGACACAAATAATACCACGATGCCCAAAATCGAAAAGAAAAATCGTGGAAGCAGAGGCAAAGTTGATACCCTTAAAACACAATCATTAACGCCCAATTTACAGGATTTGATTAAAAGCGAAATTTTATTATTGTATAATGTCCAGATTGTGCTATGCAAGCCGGGCCCAACCAAAGACTATAAAAATGATATGTGTTGCTTCTTCGTCAAGCACACAACATTAAGGATTAAAAATATTGACTGCCTGGATTGGAATCAGGATAATGTGTCCGAGTGGAGAAACAGCTCTACCCGAGGAGCTGTAAAAATCAAACTGTGCGTATTTGTCTAGACCAAAACGGATATCATCTATCGAGAGTACATGAAACTTGCTCTCGTCATGATCTAGCTGACAAAAAAAAAGATAATTTGGTTCTAGACAAAACTCACTCACTCACTTAACATTGTATATTATGAAGAGAGAAAATAAGAAACTATTATGCATGTTTAACACGAAAATGACAAGAATAAATTGCAAATCAAATCACATGATTTTTGCAAAAATTGTGTTTCTTAGTTTTTCATTTTTCTTGACTATCATTTAACGTTATCATTATATAGCATAGAAACTGATACTTACCTTAAATAAGAGCCATTGCTTGACTTCGGAGACTCTATGACTGTTTTCTGAAATGGCTTCAGAATTACAGGTGTACGATGTCCACACTCAGAATGAACTACAAAATATGACAATAAACAAACATGATTTTAAAGGAAAACAATTAATGAGCACTTTCAACAACAGCTTTATCGTGGCGGTCAGTTTTATTGGTGGATGAAACCGGAGTACCCGGAGTAAACCACTGACCTGCCGTAAGTCACTGACAAACTTTAGTGCATAATGTGGTATCGAGTACACCCTTGTTTTTCACAATTTCTCACTAAAGCATATTGCTATAGAACAGGAATCGAAATTATCCCTGTATACTGGTGAATGTTCACAGGGCTCAAACAAACAGAGATGCTCATCGCGTCCATGAATGGCGGATAGGAGGAGGCGTCTTGATAGGGGGTTGTCAGGTTATATTAAGGAAAGCCAGACCGTAGTGGGTGACGTGTTTGTAAGGTGTCATGCTCCCTGAACCCAAACATCTCTTTTTTAGATTTCAAATAATTTAAAGTTTTGGGAGCAATAGAACAAAAGGACCTAGACATGATAGCCAAAATCGGCTACGGCCACTTATGCCCGAGGCAATTACATTAGTTAGGAACTGTAAATTAAGATATGTACTTTACAAGGTGTCCCATGTAGTAATATGGGATTCATAGTACTAGAATTCATTTATTACAATAAATTATCAGATAAGTAGGAAGGTAGCAAAGTGGTAATAAGACGCCGTAAATTGTAGAAGCACTGACAACACAATGACCAAATGAAGAAAAACCACAAAATGACAATCACTCATCTACAAAATATTACACAGAAAACTAAAGACGAAACCCACTAACCCACTCTAACCTTTGGGAGGTGTGAACTTAAGATCTCTGGACGGATGAGTAGTTCCTGCTCCACTAGTGACACCCGTCGGGCTACTATTGTAACACACTAGGTGATAAGTCATAAATGATGAAAGGTTTGAATTTTTATTACGACATATGGAACACACACGTGGTCTTTTTTGACAGATATTCCGTAACTGCTATAACCAAGTCATTGTGTTGACCATGGAACTTTCGATGTATTGACGAGCGTGTTGATTTTCATATCGGTTTAATATCGTCTCTTGGAATTTTCAAGATAATACAATGAAAGGCAATAATAATAGAAAAAAACCACCTTCCCTTCGGAACAAGGTGTCGTCGTGGTCGTGATCGTATGGTGGTTGGATTTACAAGTACCTGTGCAATCAGTGCGTATCACCACCAAAGTTGACAGTTCGAACCCCGTTCATGGCAAGGTGTACTCGATACAGTATGTGATCAAGTTTGTCAGTGACGTGCGACAGGTCGGTGGTTTTCTCCGGATACTCCGGTTTCCTCCACCAATAAAACTGACCTCCACGATATAGCTGAAATATTGTTGAATGTGGTGCTAAACACCATAAACCAAACCAAACAAAACAATGAAAAAAATACCTTCCCTTCAGAACAACTCTAAAACAGAAAATCATGGAAACCGAGGTAAAATATATGCCCTTCAGAAAGATATAGCTTTTATGATGTAGATGATTATTATCTTTATCCATATCACCGAGACAGTGACTGCATCTATCACTCAGATTTATCATGAATCCTACAAGCGATGAGGGCACAAGTTCGCACAACAACCCTAGGTCATCTGGTCATCATACTTCTTTCTACGCGAGGAGACACGGACATTTATCAATTTATGTCCTATCTATAAAACAAGACGTTACAGCCAACATACCATTGGCCAATTCACAATTGACATGCATTTCTACGGATAATTGTCAACCAAAGTAGAACTATCCACAGAATAGTACTCCTTGCTTTTTTTTGCTCGAAAACTTATGTTATCATATTTTTTTTTAATACGAGTTATTTCCCTTATGACCGCGGGCAATATGGTACAAGAACGATGGAAAGAACAACAAATTTGAATACGATTTTCTCATGATTTGTACGTATTTGAACCTTGAAAGAAATCAGAGGATAATTTCATTGAACATTGAATGAAAGAAGACGATTTTGTCCACATTAAAGGGAAATAACTCATGTAAAATGTAAAATTTTAGAATCAAAGTCGGATATATGCAAATAGTTTATTCCGCTTTTGAAAAGCCTCACTGACAACCTACACAAATTCCACATCTGTATATGCATACATGTGTACACATATCTTGCATTGTTTCTTTTAACATGCAAGGGTACTTGAGTGACTAAATTGTATATTGAAATGAAACCCCCACAATTAGTTTTCATGATACTTGTATCCCATATGTTAAAATAAAATGAAAAACTAAATATATTCCACTGTAGAAACAATTCCAAAGACAAATATCAAATACATTTCTAAATTTACGTGTCCACTATATTTGATATCTATGTATTTGTTAAAATAATTTCAACCGCGGACCAATTCGTAGATCATCACACAAAATTGAACATCTACATATTCATTGATCATGTTTACACACTGATGTATCTATGTGAAATAGAACATCCGCCTAAAACGTTCCCTTTTCTGTTATTATTGGATACGGAAAGTAGTTGAAAATGTAATTATGAGAAGAAAGTTTTAAAAGTACCTACCAAACACGAAATACACACCTGCATCTTTTAATACGCCACATATAGACATAAAACTGTAGATGAGTAAATGGACCAATTTGGTCCCATATGTCATGGAAATGTTAAAAGAGATCATTTTGTATTTTGTTTTCTTTATACCAAGATTATTTTAAAATATATACACAAACTTAGGAACATTTTCAATTACTTACTGGAGCCGTCGTGCAATCAGTGATTATCAGTGACTTGCCGCAGGACCGTGGTTTTTTCCGGGTACTCCGTTTTTCCGCCACCAATAAAACTGACCAACACGACATCGCTGAACTATTGTTGATAGTGGCGTTATATATATAACGCCATATCCCTAAGCCATATATTCCATCAGCACAAAACTATATCCATTCATATCTTTGAAGTACGAAACTGTACCCATTCATATATTGCTACTTCCAAATAAATCATAATTAAAGAATTTGTTTTGGCAATAAAAGACGTTGCATGAATTTATAGAAATATGACACACTGACATATCATACATTGTAGCTTAAAAATAATTTACATTACATGATTGAAGTGGACAATTTACGAAGCAATCTGCACATGAGTATATATATGAAGTGACCCCCACCCGTTGAAAGTGACGTTAAACACCATAGCCATCACCACCCCCCCCCCCAAAAAAAACAACCTCCCCCCAAAAAAAAATCAAAATTCCGGTGCAATTATTTTGCACCCATGATCAATTTTAAGACAAAACCTGCAAGGGCTATATCTCCCTTAGAATTACATAAACTAATATGCTGTGGCATACAAATTGACAAGCATTTTTTTTCACATTATAGATCCAGAAGAGGTGTTGTTACATTTTACGGTGACGTAGCCCTGATATTAAGTATGATTTGTCCACTTTAATATTTGACAATGTCAGTTGTGGGTTACAATGAAGTTAAAATAGTTTATTATCAGTGATAACACAACACCGGCGGGTCAAAGTATTTAGGTATACATAATATATTATAGAGAAATATATGTCAGCATTTAACATTTCATCATTATTTATATAAAAGTAAGAATGCGAAACAGAAATATTAATAAAATAGACACTTTTTATGTTTATATTTGAAGACTGAATAAACTAAATAAAATTATCCTGAATATTGAACCCACTTTATTTAAGTACATGTAGCATTACAATTTCAACATTCAAAAATAATGAATAGGAATAAAAAATATTACTTCACAACAATGTTGTACGCTGGTTACACTTGTCTATAAGGGTAATAACAAAATTACCGAACTCCGAACAATCTTACAAAGGGAAAGTAAAAACTCATAAGTATATAAACAGACAAAATCAGTCAACAACCGGAAAACTGTGAAAACCGTAATGACCCTGACTTGGTACAGGCATTTCTAAAGAAATGGTGGGTTGAATCAGATTTTAAAGCGCTAAACCTCCCGCTTTCATTACGGCTCAAAGGTTCCGGCTGTCACTATAACAGTATTTATAACAATACTTGAACAAAATAGGTAAAATAGTTATCAAAGCAGTACCAAACCCAGTGAAGCAAATGTCAACAATTTTTTACGTCACACATGATGACTTCAAGCCTGTTTGTAGTGTTGATATTAGTTATTTTCTCATAATGACCAGAACAGTGTTAAATTTGATGAAATATTGTGATTACAGTTTGAAATATTTTATTATTGCAGCTATTCATGCCCTTGGTGTCACGTGTGACTCTTCTAAGGTAGGCAACTCCAGTATTTAATACACATTGGTTCAATGAAACGAAGGACGAATTCATTCGGTGAAAACATATAAAATCTAAGTGATCCGATTGGTTATTTACTCGATTTTACTAATCCATATTATACGGCTCTAGCCGGTAATATGAAAGCACGTGCCAAGAAAGATAACTCATTTTGAAATCATACGTAATCAAGATGGCGATCCCCAGGTTCGCCTGTCACTCGGACACCGATATTGAGGTAATTCTAAATTATTTGTTATTTTTCTGTTAAAATTGTTAAGTTGTTTATTAAATATGTTGAAGAATTAGTTTCTTCTTTAAAGCAAAGTCATATCTGGGGTTAAATGTTCACGAGACAATACATGTATAGTAGTCATGTTCTTTATTGAGGCTTTACACAGGTAATATGGACCCATGGTATTGCAGTATGACAAATTCGTTATATAGTCTTTAGACAGGTAATACGGGCTTATATAACCTGTCTGTGTTGTATATGTCCCTCGCCTTCGGCTCAGGAAACATAAAACACAGACAGGTTATCCATGATCAGCCCGTATTACCTGTTTAAAGCCTATATAACTAATATTATAACAATACTGGAACAAAATAGGTAAAATAGTTGTCAAAGCAGTACCAAATTCAGTGAAGTAAATGTCAAAAACAATTTTACGTCACACATTGATAAAAAAATATATTTGACATTTTTGTTGACTTCCTTATCTTTATACATTTTCACTATATGAAAATGCATCGTTTATTATCGTCTCTGCAGAGACGGTATATATTTCGACAAGATCTTGGTATCGGAATATAAACATTTTAAGAGATCGAATAAGGCGAATCTTTTTATAGCCCTGGTCCAGTAGCCTGTTTCTCAGATGAAGATGACGTTTCAGGAAATCAGAATAATTGCTACTGGCCCTTGCATAGCGAATCAATTGCGAGATGTAAACACCATATGTAGGAGAAGCTGGTATATTGCTGCACATATTTGGAAAATTTATGATTTTAAAAGTCGTCCCGTTTATCATAAATTTTAGTACTGAGTTGACTACTGTCGTCAAATTATGTTAATCAAATAAAAAGCGCATACATGTATATACAAATTAGAGTGCATGACGCGTTTCTGGAATGGCGTTCATCAGGTACGTTCATGGTCAAAACTCTTTGCGAACATGTAAACCATAACGAACCGAAACAAGATGGACAAAAATCGGTGAATGGTTTCCTACACTTGTCACAGGCGCTCGTGGCACGGAATTACACCCCCTTTCTTAACATTCTATTTACATATTTATTTCTGATGAACTTTCTTGATTATTTTATCTCTTTTTCCTTAATTTAACTTGTTCGTGTCCATATTCAAACAATCTTATGTTCACAACAACTTACATATGTCGATCCTATACTAATTATCCACATTATATATATATATATAGGATCGACACATGTAAATTGTTGTTAACATAAGATTGTATAAATATGGACACGAATTTGTTTAATTAAAGGTATAATGTCGCTGATTTTGGTGATTTTCTAAAAAGTTTTTTTTTGCATTAAAAGTTAATAGATATACCTTATAATATGAGTATAAAACGTCGCTTGGCGAGATTCGAACAAAAAAAACGTGTATTATCGTTGGTTTGTGTGTGCAGCTTGTCTCCCAGTATCATTAATTATGTATGTTCCAAGTTCCGAACTAAATGCGCAACAGCATTTCAGCATGAATTTGAATTCTCCACGCTTCCTTGACATAAAACGAGCTTTATCCTACCCAAACGAATGCACCTGCGTTATTTCTATCGATACATCATACTTTGTTAAACACGAGAAATGGAACTTCATTAACAATATGTTCTAGTACGTATATACTTAATAATTACACCTTATATAAGAATCCTGGATTTTGATTGGTTAATAGCCGGTGTATTTTTCGTGTATTTTCTTATTTAGGATTAATTTCGTTCATTTTTACCACAGGCGCATGGAGCATGGATTTCGTTTCCTCCTCCCCCCTTTTCTCTACTACCCCCCCCCCCCTTTTTCAAAATTTTCATATAAATCATTCCTTTTTCAAAATTTTCATAATCATTCGTTTTTTCTTCATTTGACAATATCAGTAGACGTCATACATCATGAATAATACGTGTATTCTGTGTCCACAGTTTTTCGATTTTTTTTTAAGGGAGCCGGAGGGACCATTTAACTAAGGGAGCTATTTCTTTTTCATTTCATGTCACTGATTTTATAAAACAATAATCTGTCTTACAGGGGTAAAAAATAAATAACTTGTGTAACTCCACTTTTCAGCAGTGACAGAAATCAGTGGTGAAATCCAGAAAAAAAATCCTATTTTACCGTATAAGTGGTTATTTTGGTGGGTATTTAATTTTCGCTTTCTTCGCGAGGATGTTAAATGCGCGAAAAATGAAGTTCACGAATTATTATTTCACGTTCAAATAGTTAAACAAGTTATTTATTTTTTACCCCTGAAAAAGAAATAGCCCCCTTAGTTAAATGGTCCCTCCGGCTCCCTTACACATTTTTATCAGTTGGGAGCCCTTTTATTGAGGAAGGGGGTAAAATGCCATAGTCCCATTCAATAGCTGTTCTCAGCTTCTTCTTCCTTTGTTTTTTTTTTATTTTTTATTTTTTTTTTTTTTTAGTTGTATATGTATTTGTTTGGGTATGTATGATGTTAATAATTTGAAGTAGAGGCAAGCTGAATATTTCTTTTTAATTGAAATTTTGACTTCAGTTCTAACCATTCAATCATCTATTTCTCAGTTTGAATTTCTTTTTGAACAGTTATTTACCATCAAATTATTTCAATGTTTCCATATTCAGATGGTCGTTGTGCCATTTTTACGAAATAATCCGTCTGCTGTTATGTTTTTTCAGCGGTTTATATTTCCCGCCAAAACATTATGGGAAAAATATTCGGAGCGCATCTGGGTTTTTCATTGCAGGTAATCCATTCGTAAAAATCCCAGGGTTCCCGTTCTTGCACTTCCGTCTCATATGATGTAGTTTGACCTAGAAGCGAAGCTGCCTCGCTATTCTCGGCATGGGCAATTAGGTAAGTGTCTTAGAAACAGTTTGATACGACAGTGCCATATGTAGACAAGGTAAAAAGTGTAAAAAACACGGGGGTTTCCCAACCGAGGTGAGCGATATGGCGCGAAATATGAAAATGGAGTTGCTTACCTTCTCTCTTATACTGTATCAGTCGAAAAACTGTGGACACAGAATACACGTATTATTCATGATGTATGACGTCTACTGATATTGTCAAATGAAGAAAAAACGAATGATTATGAAAATTTTGAAAAAGGAATGATTTATATGAAAATTTTGAAAAAGGGGGGGGGTAGTAGAGAAAAGGGGGGAGGAGGAAACAAATTTCATGCCCCATGCGCCTGTGATTTTTACCGCTGCCGGGGTATTTGCATGAGAATTTAACTTTTTTGTCCTCGCGTGCATCAAACCGCCAAATTCATTCGGAATATTTCTTCTTTACCATTATACGTAAAGTAACGTGATTAATCAAATTTGAAACCCGGAAGTGTTCCGGAAGTAAAGGATTTAATTCCCCCCCCCCTGTGCCGTGGTATTTGCGAAACCGTATTTCACTTTTTTACCCTCACGTGCCGCAAACCGCCAAATTCATTCGGAATACTTCAACCACTGTGTACATGTCTAATAAAACAAATCGAAATACTACCACTGTACTGCTGATGGGAACAGTTCAAAGCGCCCTATAGTATTTAAAAACTGCCAAGTTACAAACAATAAAAACAGAATATTCCTGAAAACGACAAACAAAAGGTATTATTTATTTAGTCATTGTTCTAAGTAATATTTGGTGTAATTAAAAAGATATATCATGTTTGGGAGGGGTATATGCGAAAAATACCAGTCTTGAGACTAAATTTCCCTCGCCTTTCGGCTCGGGAAATTTTTCGTCTCTCGACTGGTATTTTTTCGCAAATACCCCTCCCAAACATGATATATCTGTTCAGAATTATATATTACAACGATAAAACGACGCATCTTGCCTCTGTCAAAAACAATTAATAATAAATCCCAATATGTACGTACGTCGAGTAATGTAGGAGGAATGTCAATTTGTGCAACATCCCTAATACATTATTAAATTTGAATATCCAGACTGCACAGTGCTGCAAATGCATACATTATAATGGGTAAACATGTGTTTACATTAAAAAGACTATTGTCAATGTTGTTCCTAGTCTACTTATAGTAAATAAAGTTTATAACTAGAAGTAAAAACAATGTCCGGTTCATTACCGCCATTTGTTTTGTGTCATTTTTATATCTTGCGACTATTTGTGTAGGGAGTTTATGTCAATCTTTACGTTTCATCTTCTATTCATAAAGACAACCACACAGGAACAATGATTTTATTATTTTACACGAAGAATGCCAGCTATCTGATCTTACTCTACAGATTCTCGTCAGTATCTTTTGGTTATCTTAATTGTTTTATAGTTTTGTGGCAGACTGACATGTATTTCTATGGATAATTGTGGATCAAAGTAGAACTATCCACAGAATTATAGACCTTGATTGCGTTTAAAAGACAAGTTGCCGTAGATTATAAAGAGCTAGTACCACTGTTTATTATGAGTGGTCGTTGGTGACCGTTACAAGGTTAAAATTTTGCGAATCGTTCGATTGTATCCTCTTTCTGTATGGCCATTGGTGAAGTCAGATTACATTCACTGTGTATTTTGGTTTGGTTTATGGTTTATAATGATTAACGCCACTTTCAACATATGTGTCAGTTATATCGTGGGGTTCAGTTTTATTGGTGGAGGAAACCGGAGAACTCGCAGAAAACCACCGACCTGTTGCAAATCACTGACAAACTATATGACATATTGTTGCATTGAGTACACCTTGCCATGAACGGGATTCGAACTCGCAACATTAGTGGTGATAGGCACTGATTGCACAGGTAGTTGTAAATCCAACTACCATACGATCACGACAACGACGGCCCATCTGTGTATTTTGGTGATGTAATAGACACAATCGTAACTACTGGGCCATTCTCGCTACCCTACAAATAATCTCGTACGTGGATAGTAGAAATTCTTCTTAAATTGTTTGCCGGAAGTTAAGTTAAGTTAAGCCGCACAAATATATAATTCACGAAAATCCAATATGGAAGACATACTAAGTAAAATCTAATCATGCAAAACTAATTAAAGCTTTAACTTTTATCCATGAAAATAATTGAAATATAGAAAATTGTTTAAAATATAACTTTATCAAACTTTCATGTAACTGACATGATTTATACGCCTAATGCATACGAGGTTATTTGTAGGGTAGCGAGAATGGCCGAGTAGTTACGATTGGTAATATACACTGACTATAAAGATTCCTGGTCACCATTCCTCTACGTAGAGCGGAATCTGCTAGACAAGTACTGGTTTAACGTGGACCACGTAAAAAAAATCCATCCCTATAATTTGTTAATTTGGAATGACTTGAATGTGATTATATAATATATTCATATTTAGAATAACTACCCCTTTACATCGGGGGCGCTTGTAAACAAGCGGGGTACCTGCAGTACATCTAAAATATAATTGTACACAAATCTCAATATGATCTTAATATTACAATAGAGTCACATTTAAAAAGTCTCTTTATTTGTAAAACATTCTATTGTATACTAAAAGAAATCGTCTAAAGGTCATCTTAAAATAGAAATATAGATACTAGTTTAGGTTATACATTAAAAATATATTTCAATCAATGTTTAGAGAAGTTTGAAGATATCAGTAGCCGTAATTCGAAGGACAGATGATATATCAGTATTACATTGTAGTTATGTCATTTTTTTCTCCGTGTAATCTGACAGTTATATTTTGTATATAAAATTTACGAAAAAGTGTGAAATGTTATAACACATTTGTACCTATTCCTCGGTCTCAAACAAAATAAGTTGTATATTCTAACATAACCTCCTTCTTTCGCTTTGTTAACAAACACGCGAGTTATCCATTCGGTATAATCTCATTAGCACATGCTCCGGTGAATGCGATTGACTTTTCAATTGGCAGCATAAATTGTAACTCGAATGATGCCGATAGAGGGAGTAGTATTATTCGACTTACATAAATTGTGTGCGACATTTTCCGCAAGCGTAAATATAAATTACCGTCTTCCAATCAAAGTATACTACCGTATTTGTACTCTTAGACTTATCAGAATTGAAACAAATCATGGAAGCCAGAATGTGTTTTGAGTTTTAACATGGATTGGCGGATATCAGTAAATTTTATCCCTCGCTTCTGACTCGGGATAAAATACTAATATCCGCCAATCCATGTTAAAACTCCCAACACATTCTGGCTTCCATGATTTATTTCTTAATTCTAAGACAAGGTATGTAAAATGAAACTGTATAAACCGAATTTCCGTGGGACCACACGTGTCGATCCTATGGAAAATTAGTATATATATAGAGTCGACACATGTAAGTTGCTGTTAACATAAGACTGTATCAATATGGACACGAACAAGTTAAAATAAGGAAAAGGAGATGAAATGATTAATAAATAAATAATTTTTATTGAAAATAGATATGTAAACAGAAAGTTTAAAAAGGGGTGGTAATTCCGTGTCACGAGTGCCTGTGCGTGGGACCAGCTTTTGTGTTCGGAACAGACAGGTGTTCGGTTTATGCA
This sequence comes from Bathymodiolus brooksi, assembly GCA_963680875.1. Lineage (NCBI taxonomy): Eukaryota > Metazoa > Mollusca > Bivalvia > Mytilida > Modiolidae > Bathymodiolus > Bathymodiolus brooksi. The sequence continues at coordinate 82,751,566 of OY804588.1, read as the reverse complement.
TATTAAAAGAACAAAGATTTCCTAATTTCAGACTTTTTAATGTTCGATTTAAACAGAACTTCGTTTTATTCAGGGTTCAGTTTAGACAAGTTTTATTTAGTTTATTCCGTATGTTTATGGTTAATTCTTCGTAAGATCAATAGAAGCATCATTTTTGCTTTTAAAATTCCTTAGAGTTATGGCTTACAATCAAGACATTCGCCTTGTAAGTTAGAACTCGGCTAACAATGATCCTACATTGGCCCTCTACCGTTCCTGGAAATCTAGCCGTCAAGAGAGAATGTGTTAGCTTCCAATTAGCCGGTTTTACTCTGCTCTACTTTTGTGCCGTTTCCGCGCGAGACAAAATCTAGCTTTTCAGTTTTTTTCTATTTTTTTTTAGGATTTTATAAATAGTGAGAACTTTTGCTTCATATCTATTTCTACTTTTGATTAACTAAATATGTTTATAAACATGTATATGAAAGTTGCAAAAAAAAAAAAAAAAAAAAAAGAAAAAAAAAGAAGAAAAAAAGACGTAAGTAAGTTTCAAAAGGTTAATTACCTACATCTTATAACATAGGTATTCAAAATACTTACCATTATAAATTCCAGTCCCTAGGAAAACTATCAAAGTGAAAATTCTGTACATGTTAAAATACCATACGAAAAAATGTAATGCTCTGTAAATGATCCCACCGTTATAATAGGGCACAGGCGTTATTACTGACAGACTCCGCCGTTAATCTTGTATATACAAACACAGGTGAGTGTTAATATACTATTAATAATTTATGTCTAGTTATGACAAACAAACGTATATCTTGTATAGTAGTTTTTGTGGTACATCTTCCTATGTGATTTGTTATAAATGAAGGATACTTATAATGCTGAGGTTGAAGATCACTTCAAATCCTAAACATTAACATAATAAACGATGATTGTCTAAATTGATAACCGTGTTCTATTTATTTTGTCATCATAGACCGCATCGGTGGTATAAAAGTTAGCATGCTCGCCTCAGCTCAAGTGTGGAAAGTCATAGGGTCGAGTCCCCATTGGCATGATCGCCTCACAAATTTTCGCGCCCCCTCCGTAATTGGGAAAAATATGATTTTTTGGCGTAAAATCGTGATTTTTCACACGAAATATCCCAACAATTTTCGCGCCTCCCTCCGCTCGGCGCAATTTTTTTAAGTGCGCCCCCCCCCTAACTTGAAATCCTGGATCCGCCCCTGAGATGGGTATTAAAGTGGTATGATTTCTCTAAAGTCTCGTATCAACTATGACATGAAGACACCGATATACCAGGGAGACACAGATATAACTAGGTAGAATTAAATACGGCTCCATTAATGGCGGGGACAGGGATAACTAATTTTTTTCTTGGGCGGGGGGGGGGGGGGGGTTGTTTATGAAATCTAAGATCATCTTCTTGGTCATAGAATGTAGAATTTCCTTATACCTTTGCGACAAGAAAGGGTATATTGGTATGAAGCAGAATAGCTTCTATTCTTTCTATATCTAAGTTCACTATAATATGTACATTGGGCTAGTAATATGAATGTAGTCCCTAAAATTGGTCTGCCTACAGATAAATGAAATTAAAGGGATGATTATTTATCCAAAACGTTTAAAGTAGGCTTGCCAATATTTTGACCTTGAGCGATCCTCATGAAGGTTATACAAGAGACGTGTCGTGCCCACTAAGTAAGATATCTACGTTTTTATTATTATTACTGGATCGATACCTCTGCTTGTGAACTATTAATCCACCGAGAGTATCATCTGCCTAGTAGTCAGTGTTTCGGCACTGACTTGGACTATTAGACAGGGCGTAGCTAGCCTTTTTTGTAGTGCAAGCAACCAAACAAATTTGTTTTTTGACCAGATGCAAAATGGTGCGTTCTGAGGTGTTTTCATGGGTAAATTGAATACATAAGCAACACATTGATTTCATGATTTTGTTAGACAGAATTTACTTAGAATTGCCCAAAATCTGTTCTTAGCAGACACGATCTTCTCCATAACTTTGACTAAATCCACACTGAAATCGCGATGAATATGCATTAATGCTAGCGATGACAACCTATCGTTATTCATTGTTGTTCGTACATATGTCTTCAACCGACGTAGTACACTGAACGATCGCTCTGCGGTAGTACTTGTTACCGGCATTGTCAACATGATATACACAAGATGGTATCTATAGAAGGACATAGCACCGGGTTTACCGCATCAAGTATCTCACAAAGTGAAGTTGGCATTTGATCGCGAGGTGTTATACTCCAGCGAGTTCGCCATCGAGCGACATCCCTCTTGAATTCGTCTAAAATATATGTCAGGTCATTGAATTTTCACAAAAAGCCACAACGAGACTTTGTTTTCCACTTTTTTTTAAATTTTTATTATTCCTTATTTATTTTATTTTTTTTGCTCTTTATTTTTTTTCAGCACGCCGATGTGCACGCAACTGCGTGTTGGCGTATAGGGAGCTACGCGCCTGTTAGATATATCTATTACTGAAAACAGTTCTCAAACAATATAATTATTATTAGTCAGGCATAGTTGACCTAAACCGTCTTTGATTTTGTTGGTCCCAAAACTATTAATTTATTTTTCTTTGCAGTCTTTCAACGCGCCGTGCGCAATAAATTAGATATCTAAGTATTTATTATTACCGACTTTCAGGAAACCGCTATAACCGTTGGGTACAAACTGTGCTCCTCTTCTCGACGACTTGTTCTATAAGGCAGACTTCATACCAGGACTTCTCAAGAAAAACGACAATAAGCTAGCCCGATCCTTTAATTTCACGTTCCGCTATATAGATGATGTCCTTTCACTAAATAATTCTAGGTTTGATGATTTTGTTGATCGCATCTATCCCATTGAGCTTAAAATAAAGGATACTACAGATACAGATAGGTCTGCTTCATACCTTGACCTACACATCGAAATTGACAGTGAGAGGCGGTAAAGATCGAAACTTTGCTACAAAAAGAGATAATTTCAATTTTCCCATTGTGAAATTTCCATTTATATGTAGCAACATTCCAGCAGCACCTGTATATGGAATATATATCTCCCAGTTGATACGATGTTCCAGAGCTTGTTGTTCCTATAAGGATTTCCTTGATAGAGGGTTGCTGCTAACAAGAAAGCGACTGAACCAAGGGTTCCTCCTGGTTAAGTTGAAGTCACCACTTCGATAGTTTTGCGGTTGCCCCCATAACTTGATTGACCGCTATGGTATATCTGTGTCACAAATGACCACGGATATGTTTCACTTGTCGTATGCACTTCTCGGTCCTTTCCTCATGCATGGCTTATCACCGGCTTTGTAGCTAAATTTACACGACGGGTGCCACTAGTGGAGCAGGAACTGCTGACCCTTCTGGAGCACCTGAGTTCACCTCCGGTTTTTAGTGGGGTTCGTGCTACTCGATCTTTAGTTTTATGTGCATGTTTTGTAGATCGTTGTTTGTCTTTTTGTACCTTTTCTTTTGGCCATTGTGTTCTCTGTTCTTCTTCGATATACGGATTCTGATAACCCCTTTGGTATCTTCAAACTCTTCTTATAGAAATAATGTTTGATGCATATGTAAAAAGTCAATATCTATATAGTCACAGCTTCTCTCTTTGTCTTTCAAAAACCCTTGGGTATATACAAGGTGGCAAATAGCGCACGCAGGTCGTAACATTGAAACTGTAAAACGTTCAACGAAATCAACAGATCTGCAAATCGTTCAAGACAGAAATGACTAGAATAATACATTAATTCATCCCCATTCATTTAATAAAAACGTATATATATCTAATTCAGTGCACATAGCACGTTTGTGGAATGACATTCATCAGGCACGCTGAAATTCTAAATTTAAATTGCCGAATTTACATTCAAAACAACTGTGGGTGGATGTTTAATGGACCATGTCGTTATCTTGTACAATGCCCTCATGTTATGGTGTTATGTAGTTAATGTTATTACTTATCTAACCTATTATCACTTATGCATACAATAATTTACAATGTTGATGACAACATTTCATATTTTACCCTTGAACCCTAATTCCAGTAAAACACGACATACATTTTTACGTGTTGTAAACATCATTCATTACGTTTAGTTACATGAAATGCATTTTCTCGAGATTATTATTTGTGTGTTTACAAATAGTCCAACATTGTGTACGATTTGTCAAAAAATATGTTCACAGATTTGTCGAATACTGTTATTATTGATTCATGAATATTAAAACTGTATCGGTTTTGTAATGGTCAGCGTGCTGTCCTAGAGTGCGGTAGATTGCAGGGGCGGATCCAGGATTTCAAATTAGGGGGGCGCACTTAATACAATTGCGATCATTTTTGGGGTATTTCGTGTGAAAAATCACGATTTTACGCCGAAAAATGATATCTTTTCCAATTTTAGGGGGGTGGGGGGTGGATCGTGGGTTCGAGTCCCGATCGGGTCATACCAAAGACTAAAATTAGTATGTGTTGCTTCTCCACTAAGTACACAGCACTATGAAGTAAGAGCAAAGACTTGTTGGCTCGGAATCAGAATAATGAGCACCATGGACTGTTGTTTCAGTGAGCTAGAACTATACAAATCCAGCTCAGTGTGTTGGTCTAGAACAAAGCGGACATCATTCTCGTCTCATCAAAAATGTAACTTGTCCTCGCCATTATATAGCTAAAATATTGCACATTTGGCGTTAAACATTACCTTGATTCCTAGCCAAGCGGACTTAGCTTTTACTCCATAATACTGCGTCCTAAATGGAGAAGCTACAAATACCAATTTTAAAGTCTTTGGCGTCGCCCGACCGATCTACCACACCATAGAAGAACGGTATAAGACAGACACTTGCCGTAATCACTTTCCGGTCCTTTCCTCTCATTCATGACTTGTCACTTGCAACAAATTGGGTGCCATTACTGGAGATAGAAGGAACTGCTTAACTTTCCGGAGCACCTGAGTTCACCTCCGGTTTTAGTGGGGTTCGTGTTGCTATATCTTTTGTTATTTGTGTGGTGTTTTGTAGATCGTTGTTTGTCCTTTTGTCCTTTTGTTTTTGGCCATTGTGTTGTCCGACATTCTTCGATTTGCGGATTATGATTGTCCCTCTGGTATCTCCAACCTCCTTTTCATACCAAGATACCAATATAGTATTAAACGCTTCTTTGCAGGATTTCATGCATGTGTAAACGGTGCCAATGCGCTCACAAACTGAATAAATGTCCGAAGGACGTTTATGTAAAGTATGTGAGTGCATCGGCACCGTTTACACATGCATGAAATCCTGGAAAGAACTGTTTAATACTTATAATTCTTCAATGCAATACTGAACATAAAAATGTATTCTTGCATATCCCTGGTCTAAAAATAGCACAAATTAAAATGCCGCGAAATGTTGTTGACAACTTTGGCACATTGAAGACTTCCAGTTTAAAACGTAAAGATCATGCGTCATTTGGCTTCGTGTACGCTTCAATTTTAATAAAAAAAAATAACTAAAATAAGTTTGCAAGGTAGGCATTTTAATTATTTTTGTGTGTTGTTGTAAATATGACATGTAGAATTTCACGTTTTCAAGATGGTGAATCCCTCCAGCTGAAACCCTTTAGCTACGACTTGTAAATTGAAAAGCAATCAAAAAGCACGAAAACGACATACATTAATTCTATAAGAATTATGACGCGATGAATATATCAGAAGTCATTCTAAGAAGACGTATACGACGTGATGTCAAAACGAGGTGAACAAACAATCAATGTCAACAAACACAGAAAACTGAAGATGAGCAACATCAACTGTATAATACAATCTCGTTCTTTCCTCATTGATGACATTTCACTGGATTCTTCACAAGAGTGGTGCCAGTAGTAGAGCCGTAACGGATTACCCGTCGGGAGCTATCGACTTCAGCCCGGTTTTAGTGGGGTCCGCGTTGCTATTTTTTAATTTTATGTGCAGTATTTAATTTTCTTTTTTATCTGTTTTCTTTTGTACAATGTATTGTCTGTCATTCTTCGAATTACGGCTCATGATAATGACTATGGTATCTTCATTTTTTACGTTGGCTATTTAATTGTTTTCAACAATATGCCGATGACGTTGTTTCTAAGTTGTTTACATGATTTTCATGTTACTATCCTACACGACATCAACAGCTGCATGATATATCGTCTCCCTACTCCCTCGTAACATTGTTATCTACTTTGAATTGTTGATGACAAAATTCATATAACTAGAATTAATCATTATGGTTTAACTGAATATAGGGTCTAACAAACATCATTTGTCACTTATAAAAGAATTTACATAATATGTGTAAATTTGGTAAGAAAAAAAATTAATCCGGTTTGATGTTTACATTGCGAAAATATGTAAATAATGTTAACGACTTACACGCTAGGGTGATACATTCCAACGGCAAGTAAATAGTTTAATTCTTAGAAGTTTTAGCCGAATGTATCACAATAAATCGTCAGGTAAGCATAACATGTAGGCTATTATAAAAAATAAAAAAAAAATAATAAAAATAAAGGAAATTGAAAAATAATAATATAAAGCAAAATAAAAAGAAAAAAAAAAAAAAAACAAACAAAAACAAAACGTATATAGATAATTAAGTGGCACGGCGTGTTTCTGGAAATAGTCAACAGATATAAATGGGGCCAACATCTTCATCATTAAAATGTAACTTGGTCGCGCCATGACATCGATGAAACATTGTTCATTTGGCGTAAAGCAACAGTCACCTATTCATAAAAATAAATTGATTTGTCTGAGCTCAAGATCACGAGATTGTACTATATTTAAGTTGAGAAAAAAGTTGTTCTGTATATTTTTTTTTTGCAAACCAACACATGTCTTTTATTTACAATGTCGTTTGTCTTGTGTATATAACTATACTGAACGATAACGTGAAATGTTGGCATGTGATGGGATATATAAACATATTTCTAACAGAGACATTATGAACATGATACAGATGTATTACCCATATTCATGTACTATGATACAAAAAACAAAATCAGAATACACCATAACGATAACGGAAAGTAGACAAAAGAAAGCCTATTATCAAAATTAAGATTCTCTTTCCTCAAGCAGAGGTGATCTTAGCCGATTTTGGCTCTCCTGCTTAGGGCCTTTGGTTTTATTGCTCCCAAAACTTTAAATTATTTGGCTTACCAATGTTTAGATTTTAACCTGATGAAGGTTATTCCAGAAACACGCCGTCCGCACTAAATTTGATATCTACGTTTTTATTAGAAGGACAAACAGGGAGTAAAACATAACAGCCCAGCTTAAGTTAGACAGATTTCAAAATCGTATAGAATTTGAAGAGAATAACCTACACCGAGAGTATTGCTTATCATTAAATGAACTATTTTCCGATGAGTTAATTTATAACAAGTATACCACTTCACGAGCACTTGGGTTCACCCCCTTTGTGTTTTATATGAGGAACGTGGTTTTCATCATTTTAGTTTCTGTATTGCATTTCTGTTTTGTTTGTCTTTTTTGTGTGTCTAGTGTCTCTAGATTGATCATTCTTGATTGTCCTTTCGGTTTTCTCTAACGTTTAATTAAAGATAACACTACTAGTTTCTATTTCAAGCAAAAATATTGTATATAAATTTATTCACATCCAAAGGTAGCCGATGCTTCTCATTGGCCATTTTTTGAGTACCACGTGGTAGAGTTTTGCAGTAAGTTAGCATTACATCCGTCGCCAACACAGCAGAAATGACACTGAAATGAACCCGGATTTGCTACATCTCCGTACCGTTTACAATAGTCAAGATCAGCTGTTTCATTGATCCATTCTGCCTCACATGTTGCTTGATCTGCGCATCTATTTAAATAGATTAAAACATAAAGCGAAAACAAGATACCATACTGTCTGAACAATTCCTAAATCTGATATCAAAATGTTAGAAAGAGAAAACAAACAATATTGGCTTTAAAATCTATAATATGATAATGATAGACCAGAATTATAACCAGAAGCTCACATGAGCTTGCATTGTTCCACCAGTGCATGCCATGATTAGATTCAAAGCCGGTTTGTACTTTCTCAGAACCGCATTGGTAGTGTAATTGTTATCGTTCTCTTCTAGAGTGTGCTAGAGCGTGAATTCAGACCAACCAAAGACTATAAAATTGGCATTTACTGGTTCTTCGCTAAGCATGCAACATTAAGGAACAAGACTGATTGGCACGGAATCAGAATAATGTGCTTGAGTTGGGCGACTGTTGTTTCAGTGAGATATTACTACAGAAATACATCAAAGGGTGTTGGTTTAACATAACGCGGCCATCATCATTATTTCATCGACAATAACTTTGCCATGCATATGATATAGCTAAAATTGATAATGTGGCGCTAAGGAACACAACGGTGCTAGGGGTATCAATTGTTCCTCTTTCTACGATTTTTTTTATTGTATTTTTGAACTGTTCGAACAGTGTGGTATTGTTTTATTTTTTTTAATTGTAGTGTTTTTATTTTCTATTTCATTACTCATTCACTGGCCTTTTCAAGACAAGAATAACCCATCGCCGAATGTTTTCTCACGGAAACAAGATTAAATGATGAATTTTTGTAGAGGACACAACATAAATCAGTTGTATTGTATGCAATTTATTTTTAGCCTTTTTGCATGATGAATTTAAAAATCATATGGAGTGATAGTTTCATAATTTACAAAATGCATACGCTTATAATACAAAATATATTTTTGCATTGTTAGTCACCATGGAAACAATGCTTTCAGTAATAATTAATTATTACATATTTTTCTGAAACAAAAATTATCAATTTTGGAAGATGCCCCCTTTTTTTTTATTCCTATATTGGTTTTGCTCTTCATAGATTTATCTATTTAAATATTATTATACCACTAATAATCCTTCAACCCTCGTTTTAAGAATGTATTATTGTCATTGCTATGACTTTCAAACTTTCAACAACAAACAAAAAGAAACGTAATTGTCGACACTGTGTTATTCAGTAAGATCATGATAATTGCTTTTTAGATGGCAGCACTTTGCCGAAAAGTCCTTTCGAACTGGGCTGATCTTTTAGTATATTTTTGTTAATGATGTGCAGAGATCCATTGGCAGTAGAAACTAACTGACACACTTTATGACATCAACTAATAGAGAGATCACTACCGCGATAATCAAAATGGATTGCATGCATCTTTCTTGCCCGTAGCCAGGATTATCAAAAAGGGGATTTCGAACGTTTTGCGGTCGCCACCATGACTTGGTTGACCGTTATGGAATATCAAATAACCACGGATATGTTACACTTGTCGTACACACTTCTCGGTCCTTTCCTCATTCATGACAAATCACAGGGTTTGTAACTTGATTAACAAGACGGGTGTCACTAGTGGAGCGGGAACTGCTTACCCTTCCGGAGCACATGAGTTCACTCCCGGTTTTTAGTGGGGTTCGTGTTACTCGATCTTTAGTTTTATGTGTATGTTTTATAGATCGTTGTTTGTCCTTTTGTCCTATATTTCGTTTGGCCATTGTGTTGTCTGTTCTTCTTCGATTTACGAATTCTGATTACCCCTTTGCTATCTTCAAACTCTTCTTAACGTCAGGACTTTAATGGTTATACTTCAATCGAAATATCTCGATTGTAATAGTCAGAGTTCAACTGTAATGTCGACTTATGGGTGTGCTTTTATTGATTTGATTTGATTTGATTTATTGTGTCACCCGGGCCCTTTGCTTTTATTGAAGCATTGAACATTATCTCATACATTTAATAGATGGCGAAAGCTGGCGTATATAGAAAAGAAACTCTGGAAAAACTTCATACAGAAGACTAAAAGAGGCAGGAATCACTTACACTTCGAGAGCATCGAGGTTTATCGTCGATTTTTCGGTGAATTTCGTGTTTTTCATCTTTGTAGTTTTCTATGTTATCGTTTTCGTTTTCTGTCGACTTCTGTCTCAAGTCATTGTAAAGGAGGATTAATTTCACGGATTAAGAAGGAATTAAGTTGGTGATGTCTTTTGGGTCCACAAAACTAGCTTCACCCCTTTTATTGAAGTATCAGTTCCTGTCAGGAAAGTGAGTGACCATGCATGTATATGCTACACGTAGCTAGAGTAACTATTTGGCGTCTGTTCTCCCGATTTGTAAATTTGATTTTGGATTGTTCTGACGGTGTACTATGTATTGTTCCTCATTCGAATTCTTTACCTCTTGAAAACGTCCGTATTGCCTTTTGAATCTTGTAATATATCGGTCATGCAGAAATTCTGTCCTGGTAAGCATGCATCCATGAGGTCCGTGTTTATCTGACGATTGCTGCATGGTATGCCCATATCTTTATCTCCACATTTATGACAATATCTAGGCGGTGCTGTCGTAAATAACATGGTCGTCTTTTATCATTATCTTCATTAACATATTAATTATTAGTCACTAGTAGAGCATGAACTACCGATTCTTCAGTACAGGAGTACAGGGGTGCATTCAACATCGTAGCTGCTAGGTTGAGCTACGTAGAAAAATCATATTGAACGGAAAGCTAACCTAGCCGCTACATAGCTCTAGCTAGCTTAAAATGTCTGCTAGCTTTTGAATCCAAGATGGCGGCTAAAACTAACTTTAATTTCGCAAGGTAAAAATAGTGGCATTGCAGGAAGTGACAAAGCTTTTAATACGGATGATAATTTATTAAGGTAACTAGACAAATACGATTAGCTAAAATGTTCCAAGAAATTATTCTATATGATTGGCGCCATATTTGTTTGCACTGCTACGTAGCTAATCGTTCAATAACGTCATGGCTAGTTTACCTAGCAGCTAGGCTAGCTGCTACGATATTGAACGCAACCCAGGAGTTCACTCCCAGCATTTATTGGGTTCGTGTTGCTCTATCCATAGTTTTAATGTCCTTTTTCTTTACCATTGACTGTTCTTTTTCAATTTACGACTTCTAATTACCGCTTTGGTATCTTCAAACTTTTCTTTATTTACACCATTACAACAATGCAAGATTAGAGGTGAATTAGCACATTTTTAGATGGTGTATTCTCCAATGGAAAAAAATGCTAAGCATATATGTATTACATATATATTTAGAAAACCAAAATGCGTCGTTGTTAAATGTCTAAAATGACTTCATATTGGGTGATATTAATGAGTATCTCCGGATGTGGCGATGATTTCAGAGTTGCCTTGTTATTGTTGACGTTATTGTTGACGTTATACAAGTGCATGCTGGGAGAAAACACCCCATCAATGACGTCATGATTTCTAAATATAGTATATCCTCCATTTCAAATTAGCCAGATGGCACTGGAGACTACCTGCCTGATGTAAGCAGATTCATGATATATTTCTAACTAGTGAACCAGACTAGAATCGACCATACAACTATAGTGTTGATATTCCATGATTGCATATTTATAAATGTGTAAATCCAACAACAATGGCGATCACGGTCATAAAACCCCTTCATTTTAGCGGAAAGGTGGGAACACATGTACTTCCGCAATGTTGTCTTACAGCAGTCATATATTGTCATACATACGATAAAGATACCCTGATGTTTATGAAAAGAGTCAATTACAGACTCGGGGCAAGTTCATGCTCATTTTAGAGTATGATCGATGTCCATTATTGAAGCCCGTATAGTTATTGTGAAACGTAAAACAACGATAACCGCATTTTCCTCTACATTGTGTCTAGGTATAAAGTTCGGCAGTAAATCATGCTCATTTATATACATATCATTTCTGACTAGGACATACTGTATCGATGATATGTGCCAGATATGAAGCAAAACTTACCTACAGTTGTTGTTTGTTTTGTAGTCGTTGGTACAGTATAAGCTGCAATAAGACTAATATCATTACAATATAAAATACTAAGTACAATACTACCAAGTACAGTCAATAACGACTATAAAATACTAAGTACAATACTACCAAGTACAGTCAATAACGACTATAAAATACTAAGTACAATACTACCAAGTACAGTCAATAACGACTATAAAATACTAAGTACAATACTACCAAGTACAGTCAATAACGACTATAAAATACTAAGTACAATACTACCAAGTACAGTCAATAACGACTATAAAATACTAAGTACAATACTACCAAGTACAGTCAATAACGACTATAAAACACTAAGTACAATACTACCAAGTACAGTCAATAACGAGAGACATCTAGTATCCTCTTTATATCCTTTGGTTTTCTTGTTTCCAAAAACATCTAAATTATGTGGCTTGTCAATCTTTTGCATGTGATCGTACCTGATGAAGCTTATTCCAGAGACGCGTCGTGCATATTAAATTAAAGTGCTATATCTTAATTTCACTTAGTAGTAAATAAAGAGTGCAATTTTCCGACATAATATTCAAAACTGAATGTAAATCAAGGCGCTTGTAAATATAGGACTTAGTAGAAGAAACAACTGCAACGAGCCTCCTGGTATACAGTACTTAGCTACCCAGACGCGCGATATAACCCATCCAATAGGAGCACCCACCTGGTATTTGAGACAAATCAAATACATATGTTGTATACACGTAAAATATAAACAACTACCCGCCATAATAAGGAATATATTAGAAGTGGTTGTTGGTTGCCCGTTGAAAGTCAAAATTATACTACAATATCACTCCCGGTTTTAATTGGGTTAGATTTGTACGAACTGTAGATTTCTGTGTAGTTTACAGGTTTTAACTTTTTTTGTGGACCATTTCGTTGTCAAGTCCTTCTTCCATTTACGTCTTCTGATTGTCCTTTGGTATCTACAAACTATTTTGTTTTAAATTATTTGTAAGAAGAGCTTGATGATACCAAATGAGTAATCAGGATGAGTAAATCGAAGAAGGACAGACTACACAATGGTAAACAAAAAAGGGACAAAAAGAAAAAAATAATGATCTGCAAAACACTACACAGAAAAGGAAAGATCGAATAACACGAACCCTACTAACACCGAGGGTAAACACAGGTGCTCCGGAAAGGTAAGAAGTACCTGCTCCACTGGTGGCACCCGTTGTGTTACTGTGCTACTCTTGTTACACACTCGGTGATAACTAGTCCTCGTCATATACATCACTGAAATGCTGTTCACTTTATGTTAAATAACAATCTATCAATTATTCAATTGATTTGTTCTTGATTAGATGTTCCTAGTATGCGTTTCGCTATAGTTTCGATTAACATATAAAAGTGCCATGAAATGAGTACCGTCTACTCACTAGCATAACTATCAATACAGCTTTGAGTCCAACAATCACACATTGATACCTGACTCCCTGGTGATGAAGAACATGGACTGAAATGACTTATATCCTGTTGAGAGAAAAACAAAAACAATTATGTCATATCAGTTCTTAATTCGACTTTTTCATTGGTGTAGACATGGTCATATGTTATACATTAATCTGCGCTAAAGAAATCCACCAGTCATTTAATGACCGCTTGAGGTTTTAGAGTTGCGTCCCTTTATCAAAACGCAACGGAGATCGTGCACAGCTGTCAATGTAAACCAACATGCCGCTGCTGACGGAAAATTTAGAAAATCTTATTTCGTTGACTGAAATAAAAATAATAGCTACTGCGGCTCAGGCATTATCAATGTTTCAGTCAATACTACTGTAGTACCCTGGGCAGTCCATAAATCACGACAATGGGGGCGCACTTAAAAAAAATGCGCCGAGCGGAGGGAGGCGCGAAATTTTTTTGGGTATTCCGTGTGAAAAATCACGATTTTACGCCAACAAATCATATTTTTTCCAATTTTAGGGGGGGGGGGGGGGGGGGGCGTCGGGTGCGCCCCCCGCTGGATCCGTCCCTGGACATAAATAATACCACACTTACAAATAAGAGTAAATTATTCATTGGCCTAAAATTTACATATAGAAATTGACAATGAAAAACAAACGGAATCAACGACAACAACTTTTCAATGAGATACTACTAAAGAAACAGGAACTGGTTTCCCTCTCGGGTACATAATATCTTTTCTTGTGCATTTTGTAATTCGAATATCAGTTCCATGCTTTTTTTCTTCACCTTCATAATGGCTTTATAGTTAAAATGAACTACAATCAAACGAGTAATTATTCACGAATTTGTGATTGACATGCTACTGGTCTTGAAGACGTGTGATTTTTATTTCGGTGCTAACATATATATTGTATTTAATAAAATTCATTTATTTTCACATATTTTGCTATTGCAGTTATTCAACATGTTAAAATATTCCATTACAATAATTATATTTCATTAAACCATACCATGTCCGCACATTTAGCAGAAAATGTTCCGTCGTTAGACCGCTGTATTTTGCATGTCTGCAATAAACCATTGTAATAATATTAATTCTGATTACCCATTGTAATACCACAATAATCTTACTTCAGTAAAATTAAATTCTCCATATAACCGAAACACCATAAAATAACATTTTTGTTTAAATGACATAGTATATGCTCATCCTAGTTTTATTCCAATAACATGCTATCCCCAAAGACAATTATTGCTGTGATGGACTAAAACACTTCTTATTTGGCGAACGTTTAATAGACTTTGTACTTCAACCTGGTATGGGATGACTGGTATTTGTTAGGCGTACTTATATTGTATTTGCTAAGATGATAATGTCATAACGTAACCAACTAAGCAAATGACGTCATTTCAACGTTGCTGGATATACATAGCTTGCTCGCTAATATTTATGTTAAGTCGATGGATGAGACGTTCAAGTTTATATCTTATGTTATATAGCCCCATCACCCTTTCATGAAGTGTGGTATTTATGTAAGTACGTTAAACAATGTGAATATTCAACTAGTATATGATAATTCTACTTCAAAACAAAACAGAATATAAACTTTTATTTTATTTTCATGGTACGAACAAATAGCTGATCCTGCAAACGTAAGCCCAATTTTAATTTAAGGATGCGAAATAACAGCTGATCATTCAAATGTACCCGTCGTGACCACGATCTTATGGTAGGTGAATTCACATCAAGATATCCAATTAGTGTCTATTACCGGTAAAACTCGGTGCTTTATTTCCGCCATGTACGTTATGTGATAAAGTATGCCAGTCACCAGTAGTAAGCCGTTTGGTGTTTCTGGGTATTCCTGAATACCTCATCAATTAATCTGACCTGTAGACAAACGCGAACATTGACTGATAAATAATATATTTTCTTTTAATATCTTTAATGTTTTATTTTCGATAGTCGATACACAAATCTACATTGGACATAATAAGTAGAGTAACATACCTGATCAGCTGGACAGTTCTGTCCGAAACAATGCAGTGCTAAAATAGAATGAAAGTAAGTCTATCATGATCACGAATACCCTAACATACCTTAATTGTACGCTGCAATGTAACCTTGAATTCACGCGCGCTATGTTTCGGGGTAGTTTGAGAGATAGGGAGACGGGGGTTTCTGTGAATACTATTTCTGTCAATCACCAGGAGAAATAAAATGACTTCAAGAAGATAATTGAATATTGTTGAAAGTGGAGGTGAAAAGCCGAAACCCCGAATAAACGAGGTGAAAGGAGATACATTGAATGATATATGTTAGGGAATTCATAATAAGATAATAACATGTGAGTGCAAAGCACTGGATATACTGTATTGTATGTGTTTATTGCAGCATAACTCGAAATACTTTTTTTATTATTTTTTTTTTCATTTAGTTTCGCAGTGCCATTTCGGAACAAAAATAACAGAAGTAAATCGTCCGTTTTTTCAAACACAATCAAATCTCGTTGCAAGTTTGTCACTAATAGGCATATAACAAGCAATAGAAAAGTGTTTAATCTCTAATTTTCCGTCTGAAACTAGCTTTGTAATTTTTGGTAAATCGAACAAATGAATTATGAAAATTTCTCCCACGTTTCAGTGACCCAGTCACTGCAATAATAATACTAAATGTCAAGAATACCATGTAATGATAACTATCAGCGAAGTGCAGTATTGCGAGACGGACTATTTATTGGAGCAAGCCATTTTCGATAGAAGATATGAATATAACCAATAAATGATTTAAAAAAATTTAAATATCAAACATCTAATATGAATTAAAACAAGTCAATAGTAGCACATAACTTGATATAATACTTGAAAACCTCTAAACTTAAACTTTCTATGGCATGAGCGAAGACAGACACAACACAGAAAGGCTGAAAAGATGAACAACAAGGACCTCGCGAAAAACCTAGAGGTGAATAAGGGTAATAACAAAATTACCGAACTCCGAACAATCTTACAAAGGGAAAGTCAAAACTCATAAGTATATAAACAGACAAAATCAGTCAACAGCCGGAAAACTGTGAAAACCGTAATGACAGGCATTTCTAAAGAAATGGTGGGTTGAATCAGATTTTAAAGGGCCAAACCCATGTGCTCGCGACAAGTAAGAAGTTCCTCTTTCTTAATAATGGACAGAGACAATGACTATCATACCATCTTTTATAGCTGAATGCGGCTTCGCTATGATGTTTAGTTTCATATAGACTTGGTAATTCTGGAAATTGGTGCTATTCGCGTGAAATTTAATTAAATGAGTTAGACATTCTCATTACCTGTTATAGCAACACAGATCGGTGTACTACAGAGGCAACCAATCCTGGTGATGGAATTGTGGTCTGTACATACTGAACCATTCTTAAATTATAAATTACTATTTACATAGTTGTGGATGACAAAATGTTGCTTCGTATATTATAAATTATGAATATCATATCATGTCAAACTGTACACTTATCACAAATACAACATTTTATGTCAATAAAATTCCACATGGTAACTTTATTGAGCCAGTGATTGCTATTTACCGTAAAGTGAGCATTTACACAGCTATATGATGGTGACACTACGTTGCATTTTCACAGCTATATGATGGTGACACTACGTTACATGTTCACAGCTATATGATGGTGACACTACGTTGCATGTTCACAGCTATATGATGGTGACACTACGTTGCATTTTCACAGCTATATGATGGTGACACTACGTTGTATTTTCACAGCTATATGATGGTGACACTATGTTGTATTTTCACAGTTATATGATGGTAACACTACGTTGCATTTTCACAGCTATATGATGGTGACACTACGTTGTATTTTCACAGCTATATGATGGTGACACTACGTTGTATTTTCACAGCTATATGATGGTGACACTACGTTGCATTTTCACAGCTATATGATGGTGACACTACGTTGTATTTTCACAGCTATATGATGGTGACACTACGTTGTATTTTCACAGCTATATGATGGTGACACTACGTTGCATTTTCACAGCTATATGATGGTGACACTACGTTGCATTTTCACAGCTATATGATGGTGACACTACGTTGTATTTTCACAGCTATATGATGGTGACATTACGTTGCATTTTCACAGCTATATGATGGTGACACTACGTTGTATTTTCACAGCTATATGATGGTGACATTACGTTGCATTATCACAGCTATATGATGGTGACACTACGTTGCATTTTCACAGCTATATGATGGTGACACTACGTTGCATTTTCACAGCTATATGATGGTGACACTACGTTGTATTTTCACAGCTATATGATGGTGACACTACGTTGCATTTTCACAGCTATATGATGGTGACACTACATTGCATTTTCACAGCTATATGATGGTGACACTACGTTGCATTTTCACAGTTATATGATGGTGACACTACGTTGCATTTTCACAGCTATATGATGGTGACACGACGTTGCATTTTCACAGTTATATGATGGTGACACCACGTTACATTTTCACAACTATATGATGGTGACATTACGTTACATTTTCACAGCTATATGATGGTGACACTACGTTGTATTTTCACAGCTATATGATGGTGACATTACGTTGCATTATCACAGCTATATGATGGTGACACTACGTTGCATTTTCACAGCTATATGATGGTGACACTACGTTGCATTTTCACAGCTATATGATGGTGACACTACGTTGTATTTTCACAGCTATATGATGGTGACACTACGTTGCATTTTCACAGCTATATGATGGTGACACGACGTTGCATTTTCACAGTTATATGATGGTGACACTACGTTACATTTTCACAACTATATGATGGTGACACTACGTTACATTTTCACAGCTATATGATGGTGACACTACGTTGCATTTTCACAGCTATATGATGGTGACACTACGTTGCATTTCGATGAGAAGAAGATGATGATGTCCGCTTAGTACTTGACCAACACGCTTGAATATTTAGTGCTAGCTCACTGAAACAACAATCCGAGGGTGGACTCATTGATCCACCAGGAAACAGAATCCTGATTCGAGCCAACCATTCTTTGTTCGTATTTCTCAATACTGTGTGCTAAGATTAGAAGACTCTACAACACCAATTTTATAGTATTTGGTGGGATTCTACTGAGAACTCAAGATCTGCAGCACGTGAGGAGAGTACGGTGTACATTACACCAACCATCGATGTAGGCATAATATTAATGTACATGTAATATATTCTCAACATTGAATGAATAAACATTAATGTGTAGTAAAATCAGATCAATGTATGTTTATTAAATATTAAACTAAACAATAAAGACGTATTTATCACGTTGCCTCTGGAATTCCTGATTCAATGAAAATTTTGTTCATTTTTGAAGACTTTACAATGACTGTGAAATGTAGACCAGCAAAGAATTCGTTGTACCTTTACATCAATTTGTGTCTACTTAAAAAGTTGGATGATTTCTTATGTTTTACACCATTATCATGTCTAAATAATTAATAATAAGTACAGCGAACATAGAAAAGAAGCAATTATAAATATAAAGACATTTCTCTTACCGCCACAGTCTCACAGCTAGCACTTATCCCACCAAAACCAAACTTTAGTCTACAAAACTGTAAAATGATAATATCATCACCAAAAGGGAAAACAATTCAAAACTCCAAATGAAAGAAGGCAATGGAATGCATATCTCATATAAAGACAAAACCCCTGTACATATCAAGCTTATTCAATTTATACATCTCGAAACAAGGGAAACTGCACGTGTCAAATAAATTATACTTTAATGCTCGTTATCGTGAATTAACCCGCCTTTACAGGCAGATGGACTATTAATTGTTTTCTATAAATGTCCTTATTATACATATAATCCTGCATCCGATGACCACTCTGTATTAAAGGACCGCCATGGCCTTACTCTGTATTAAAGGACCGTCATGGTATTGTGGTAGTTAAAGCTACATATATTTACACAATCCATTCATATCACCACACCAGTAGCGGATACATTTCCTGCATATACAGAGGCCTATTAGACGCACATCAATATTATAAAGCTTATCAGTGACGTTCGACAAGTCGTTTAATGAAAATTATAGAAACTATATTTAACTGATACATGTGTGAAAGTGACGCTAAACACCCCTTATTATAGAAAGCTTTGTACATGATGAGTGCAGCCGACGGAGCAGGATAATCATCTCCTGTCTTTGGGAGTAAGTAAACTAAAAGGGTTAAATAAAATATCTAAGTTCACCAATACCTTTGTTTTAAAAACCTGTATTACCTAAGACGTAAAAATTTCAAACATAAATATATCTAATAAGATATTCCAGTGTCGAGGTACTGTCCATTGGGCGGATAATTCACACGAGAGCTATTAGTACACCAGGAGAGATATCGACCCATAGATAGCAATACAAATGCAGTGCGCACATTTCTGGAATAATCTTCATCATGTACGCTCATAATCAAACAAGCTTATTTTCAACATATCGACATGTGGATATGTAAAAAAAACTACACACAACTTAAACGTAAGGAACAGCTTAACACACAGGTTTACCCTAACCTTAACACGTACCTCATGGTCACCACATGTCTGATCTAGACAAGTCCAATCTGGTCCCATTGATGCTGAAAATGGAAAATATATATTTTAGATATAAAAATATTAATTAAAAAAGTATCAAACTGTTAAATTCTTTTGAAAATTCCTCTAGTGATGGCGCTCTGCTTGGATTTTAAATTTAATTATCAAAAACATAAAACTAGTTAAAAAACCCAAAGTGTATCTATCAAGACAGTAAAAAGAGTTGCCATGTTACGGTAATTTCCAACAACTATTTTAGAACTGTTTTCACGATGTGTCATTTTTATTTTTCATTTTATCATCAAGGGCTATTCAACTTCTTAAAAAACATGCAAATTCAAACTAAAGCGACGAGATTTAATAAAAAAAAAAAATATGGAAAAAGGACGAAAGAACACACCATAATCTATAAAACACTACACAGAAATCTAAAGATTCAGCAATAAAAAATCCACTAAAAACCGCGGAGAGCACAGGTATTCCGGAGGGGTATATAGTTTCTACTCCTCTAGTGACCCCGTCGTGTTACTCTTGTTACAAACCCGGTGATTAATCGTGAATGAGGAAAGGACCGGATTGCAATTTGTGACACAGATATTTCTTAGCGGTTAACCATGTCATAACTTCTGGCAGTATTCTTAGCGGTTAACCATGTCATAACTTCTGGCAGTATTCTTAGATAAAATGATACTATTACAGTGGATATTTGTAATGACGGAAAGAGGTAATAAAAACGTAGATACATAATTTAGTGCGCAGGACTCATTTTTGGAATAACCTTCATTAAGTACGCTCAGTCAACAGATTGGAATATCCAAATGATCTAAGTGTCTTTTGGAGGAAGCAAACTAATAGTCTAAAACAGGGCAGCATTAATCAGATAAGGTCACGGTGGTCACCTATGTTTGAGGGTGAAGAACTCCAGTTTTCTTTAATAAAAAAGACAAGAATACATTCCATAGACCATTGAGTCATATTTGTTTTATCATTTATTTGTTATTATCCTGTAATATCCACCACAGAGAACACATAAGCACAAAGTTTTAATCATGGTCTGAATATGAGTTTTATCAAGAAGATACGCCACGCTAGTGATACATGGCGGTTTGAATGCTAGCTTTGACATCAAAACTGATCTCTTTAAAATGTTTTTTTTCAATACGAGGTGTTATTTGTTCAGTCATGTTTGCTTACGAGGTGAAATGTTCATAGCTTTGTTTTTGAATTGTTGGCTTTAGCAAAAAATACATTCAAAGTTAACAGAAAATAAGGCTCGGAGGATTCATAATTATTTTTCGCCTCGTTCTTGGTAAATTATTATCTGTTATGAAAGAAAATTCTTAACTGTGATAGTCAACAGTTCCACCAATATGAGTAAAACAAGCAACCACCTTCCAACTCAACTCAGTAAATATAAAAAGTCCACGATATACAGCGTTGGAAGTCCTGGTTCTTGCACTTGTGACAGGAAACAGAGATGTGACAGGGTTCAACCGGTTGAGTGGATCGCAAACCCCACTCTGATAATTGAATCTTCAACGACAATACTGATATAAACATATATTTATAAGAGGCACACATTAGCTTGCACTCACAAAGACCCCATGATATAACAAAAATGAATGGCAACATAGACATGGATAGTAGAATAGAAGGATCAATAAATTATGGCAGGTAATTGACTAACATCTAAGAAGTTTAAAAACAATTACTCTTAGATATTGTGAAATTATCATTATTCGTTGGTTTCTCATTTTCGTCGATTTCCTGGTTCACTAAAACGGCAAAAAATTAAAATCCTACAAAATACAATGTTCTAATTGGTTGTTGCATGTAGTGTTTGAAACAACGAATTCAAGAACCCATCAATGAATGCATTTTGAAGAAACCGGGAAAATAGATTCCAATGAGCAAAAATAGTTTCACAGTAAAATGTGCATTATGTCATTATATTGTGTTTGATCAAAATATCATACCTGTCATTGTACTTGGTAGAGAAGTTGTGTTTATATTTTGTGTCATCTGTGTCACAGGTGCTGCTGTTAGGACGGTTTGTGTTGATGTAGATGCCATTTGGGTGGACTGTGTTGAAGGAACCTGTGTTGTAGTTGGTATTTGTGTGGACTGTGTCACTGGAATTTGTGTTGATGTAGCTACCATTTTAGTGGACTGTGTTTTAGGTGTTGTCTGTGTTGTAGTAGTTGGCGCTGCAGTGGACGGTGTCACAGGCGCCGGTGTTGTAGTGGTTGGCGCTGCAGTAGACGGTGTTGTAGGAGCCGGTGTTGTAGTAGTTGGCGCTGCAGTAGATGGTGTCACAGGCGCCGATGTTTTGGTAGTTGGCGCTGCAGTGGATGGTGTCACAGGCGCCGATGTTGTAGTTGTTGGCGCTGCAGTGGATGGTGTCACAGGCGCCGGTATTGTAGTAGTTGGCGCTGCAGTGGACGGTGTCATAGTTGGCTGTGTTGTTGTAGATGCTACAGTGGTGTCTGTTTGTGTCGATGTAACCATAGGCACCACTGTACTGGTTGTTGTTGTTTCCGTTGTTGTAGGTTCTGCAATAAATTGAATTACTCGGTTCGATGTAAGCATTAATTCGCATAACATGCTACCATATATTCAATTACACTTTACACCGACAATGTATGTACTATATACGAAAACAATTCAATTAAAACCAAAACCGACTTTTAAAGATAAAAACTCTTATGAATGAGTTTGAAGTGGAGTTATCTGGTATGTCTCATGTTTAGAAATAAATTGAAGATACCAAAGGGGCAAACAGAGGCCGTTAAATCGCAGGACAGATTATACATACAGCCTGATTACAGAACAGGTGACGTTCCTATGCTCGAAACAATATTTGTGCATGCCTTCAATTGTGTGTGATTCAACTTCCTTTTCAGTTTACGAAAGGTCAAAGTAATTTGTTTCTCAAATATGTTTTGGTTCCTCTACTAATAGTGCGCATATACATCTTAGGTATATAATACGCTAGGACTGGCCATGTGAACTCAAAAGACATTCATATAAACACACACTAACATCCATGGTAGATACGGTTCAAACCATAGACCATACAATTTGTATTTGCTGCTTCTCCGCTGAGCATTCACCAATAAGGTTAGAGAGAGGATAATAGATCCGAGTAGGCGCCATGTTTACTTGTAAACACTTGTTTCAGTGATGTACCACCATAAAATTCCAGCGTGTCAGTATAGTATAGGACAGATATTATCACTATTTCAAAAAAGTTACTTGTTCTCGCAATGATATTGCTGACAAATTACTCAAGCATGTATTTGCATTATGAAAAACATTGTCTAAAAGAAAACAAATATCAACTGTTTAATTTACAAAGTTAACCAATAATAACTTCCGAGTCATAGATTTTACCACGTATGTTGCTAAGATACTGCTACATTTGCGCATTACGCTTTTCTTCACACTCACCAGTCTCATAACCATAAATGTAAAACAATAAAAGCAAACATTGTCCACCTTCAGAACAGTTCAATAGAAACACAGTGGAAATCAATATCCCTATCACTAATATACATGACCTATGACTCCACTGGCTTGATACAGACACGTGGCGGATTTAAACTAGTTTTATGGGACTAACCCTCCACTCATAGTGCAATTATGTGATTATGTAGATATTATCCATTTCTTAGTAAAATTCCAATTCTCTCATACAATTGCTTGATTCTTAAGCAGTTTGGTTTACTTGCTCTGAAAGTCTTTAAAATTATTTGGCTTGCCAATCTTTTGACTATGTACGTACCTGATAAAGGTTATTACAGTAGTCCATTATCTTGGCTTTTTAAATAACAGAAGGGGCAATCAAGAAAAAGACAATAGAGAAACTGACAACATTGGGTACACAAGACACAAGACGAAGACAGACAACCCCCCCCCCCCCCCAAAAAAAAAAACACCACAACACAATATGTGTTGGACATCGTTATATATTTGTTTGTTTGATGGTGTTTAACGCCAATTTCAACAATATTTCACTGACAAACTTTATCACATAATGTTGTACACCTCGCCTTAATCGAGCTTCGAACTCATAACATCAGTGGTGATAGGCACCGATTGCATAGTTGGTTGTTAATCCAACTACTATACGATCACGGCCACGACGGTCCCATATCAATATATGCAAACAAACACAAATGACATAAGACATTAATCCTCCTACAAACAACTGGAGGTAGAGACGAATCGAACATCGTCTTTATGCGGGAATCGTAACGAACATCACAACACGGAGTCGGAACGTAAAGACACATAATAGGGCAGCATTCTCTAGTATCAATGTATATAATACTCACCACTAGTAGGCATGGTAGTTGTTGTTGTTGTTAAAGTTGTCATTTCTGTTGTCAAATGGTGTTTAGCGTACTCTCTTACTGATATTTAAAAAAACAGTCATTATTAATGTCGAATGAAGTAAGTGTCAGACACAGCAAGACATATCAATGAAATAAGTGTCAGAAACAGCAAGACAAATGGCCATTGTGTTGTCTGTTCTTCTTCAATATACGGATTCCGATTACCCTTTTGGTATCTTCAAACTCTTCTTATAAATTGTGTTTATTTCGATAAGACAGATTTAAATTAAGACTATTTTGCAAAAAAATATATCATGTTCCGTTCTGACACAACTCAATAAAAGGTGAGATTTAACAAGGTTAGAACATTCTTGATTATTAAGAGAGAATCGCAATATCCGGACAAACCGCTACATTGTTTGTGTCTGTACCTAGACAGGACCTGAATTCACGCGTCGTATGTTGTTGTCTTTTCTAGTTTTGTTTCATGATTGGTGGTAATGAGTACTTGTTTATTTTGTTAATATTGGTAAAATTGTGACCACCGCTCTTTAAATAAATGTTAGAGAATACCGAAGGAGCAATCAATCAAAAATGGACAAGAATACCGACTGGGCAACTAAAAATTGACAATCCAGAGAAACTCGCAACCAGACGAGGAAAAACAAAGCAAAAACACAACACAATATGTGTTGGACACCACAATACGCAAACAAACACGAATAACGTAAGTAAGACATTAGCCCTACTACAAACAACTGGAGATAAAGACGAACCGAATATAGTTTTATGCGGAAATCGTAACGGACATCACAACACGGAACTCGGAACGTAAAGGCACACAATAGGACAGCACAAACGAATAAACGTATAAAGACGAGCTACACGGACCCCACTAAAGCCGGGGTTGAACTCAGGTGCTCACAAAGGGTAAGCAGTTGTAACTCATATATATATAGTTAAGTCTAATAAACCTTCTTGTCATAATTAAAGAATATCTTTGATGATATGTCAATTGGGAAAGAGATCCGGTGATATTGATAGATCAGTATTTGTTTGTTCGTAGAAGTGATTCGAAGAGTATAGTCACGATATGCATATCGTTCTTACACAGAAATCGAGGTTGAAAAATACCGCTGCACTAAGGAAGGATTGATAAACCTTCACAATACAAAATGAGTAAATTTAATGGCGTAACTCATATTGGATTGGGGAACAGAACTTCACACAAGTCTCTTTAGACGTAAATTTACCAAACATAACACATCTAAAACGTAGGTTTATGAACACTAAATCAAATGGGAATAAGATCAGATGCTTAAAAAAAAATAGTTTTCCCCGAACAATGCTAAATTGACGAACTATGTACCCTGACTCATACGAGATAACTGATAATCGTCCTACGGGTTGGTTGATTGGTTTATGGTGTGTGACGCCACTTTCAACAGTATTTCAGTTATATTGTGGTGGTTAGTTTTATTAGTGGCGGAAACCGGAGTACTCAGAGAAAACCACCGAACTGTCGCAAGACATTGACAAACATTATCACATAATGTTGTATCGAGCACACCTCGCCTGTGCTGGATTCAAATTAGCAACGTTAGTGGTTATAGGCACTAGTTGCATAGGCAGTTTTAAATCTATCTACCATACGATCACGGACACGACGGCACCCTAATTGTCCTACGGTGGATTTTTACTCCTTTAAAAATAAACTTGAAAAACAAATACAATTAATGCTTCCTCACTCTGATTTAAATATGTATATACGAAAATTATTAATTTTGAAAAAAAAATAATGATATCCTTTTCATTTTCGACAATGTAAAGAAAATCAATTCAAATTACTTACATACGTGTGTGACACATTCAGTCGTTGTACACGCACACCCTTGATGTTCGACGTCTACGTGTGTCGTACATGTAGGCCAGACCTTAAAAGATATTATTACATAATAATACATATGTACTATTCATGTCAACGAAAAACAATCGTGCAAGCATATCCTCTTATTTGCACGCAAAGTATCATAATTTTCGGAAAAGTACTGATGCGTTCCGAAATTGGTCTCAATAATATTGCTCTGTTGTCGTTCGGTAAATTCAAAATGGCGGAAACCCATATCAATAGAATACTACAGAATGCAGAATTTGTAGAATTTCAGCAGACGAATCTATTGTGGAAGAGATCAACTTGGATAGACAACAAGTGAAGGATTTTATTTATCAACAAACAAGGGAAAGAAATCGACCGCTAAGAATGCAAAACCTAATGTGCATCTGTATGTTGCACTGTTGTAGGTAAAAAGATGCATTACTATATAATAAAAGGATTATTGCATGAATATTGGTGATTATCACATATTTTGTTGCAATATGTTGGTTTTTGCATGTCCAATAATAGCCGGAAGTCAGTGTTGACTATTTGCCCTCAGGGTCAATATCGATGTTTGTCCTCTAATAAATATCCATATTGGCTCCCGAATTCAACTTCCGGTGTCTGCACAGTGGTGTCAAACATTATATATCAAAATACAAGGAAAGATGGCGTATACAAATATGCATAAAATCGTATTTCAATCAAATTAACACATTTCAAAGTATTGGAAAAAAGATTAAATAACTTGAAACGGAATAATTGGCTCAAATTTAACGTCATGTTGAAAAGGAATTTCCAATAAAATATCAACGTGTTGGGTAGATTTAAAAAAAACCACTTTCTAACGTCATTGTACAGATCGATATTGTTTGATATCTTTTTGAAACGAGACTCACTGTTGGGCTTGATACGGGAGTCTCGGGCTGATACCAGGGCCGACATAGAAAATGTCATGTAATAATCTCTTAATATTGTCCCGAGGAGTATATCATATTGCACGAGATATGCTTCTTATCTTTGTAATAACATCAGATATGCATTTTCCACATTTTCAACTATTTAAATGCCATGAAGGATAATTGACGATAGTATGCATAAGTTTGCAGGAACTATATATTTTGAATAAACAAATGTTTTAATCAGAATAAGACTTTGTAATGCTTTATAGTGAAAATCAAGCTGGAATTTAAATAAACAAACTATTTTTGTTGTTAGAATATAAGTGACCGTAGCCGATTTAGGCTAACATTCTTAAGCTCCCAAGGACTTTTATATTGCTTGGCTAGCTCATTGAATTAATAGTCCGCGGGTAGACATGTCGTTCCATTTGGACACATTATCCTGATTCCGAGTGATTCAGCCAGTCTTTGACAGTAAGTACTCCCTAATGCTGTGAGCTTAGCAGAGAAAAAACAAATGCCAATTTTATAATCTTTAATCTTTGATTTGATTCTAGCGGGAGTCGAACCTACGATCTATAACACCCAAGGCAAGCACCATTTCACAAACGCTGGGATCCACCACATTCCAATGTTCGTTTACAATGTAAGTATTGTAATTTTCAAAGAAATTTGAAGACATCATACTATATAACGATCAAGTAGTAGCATAATTCTCCCGTTGAACGACACTGATATATGTCACGTTTAACTCGAATTCACTTCATCGGTCCATTTCACACGACGAGCTTCGACTGTGCAGAGTGTGATATATGGTTTGGTTTATGGTGTTTAACGGCTCTTTCAACAATATTTAAGTTCTATCGATGCAGTCAGTTTTATTGGTGAAGGAAATCGGAGTACCTGGAGAAAACCACGGACCTGTCGCAAGTCACTGAGCGGGGTTCGAACTCACAACGTTAGTGGTGATATGCACTGATTGCATAGGTAGTTGTGAATTCATCTACCATACGACCACGACGGCCCACAGACTGTGATAGAAAAAAGAGAACATCTTACATTTATTAACATGCATCTACCAGTAGCTATACCCTGGTAGGCAAACACATGGCAACACTTCTGAAAAAAAATGTAGCAAAAGAAACGAGTAATAAAAGGAAACAACAAAATATGCCACACGTTCAGAACAATTAAAAAATAACATATATAAATATAGATTCTCCTTCAGTTGCCCGTGGGTTACGATATTTCTCCACTCAAGAGAGTTAAATTTAAAATGTTAACCACAAGCCGTCAGGTGAGTGGTTGCAATTTTAAATTTAACTCTCTCGAGTGGAGAAATATCGTAACCCACATGGGCAACTGAAGGAGAATGTGTTTCTCCCATTATTTAACACGAACTGTATTTCAAAATCCTTCAAAATTACCGATTTGACAACATGCGGGGAAAGGCACGAGACATTTTAATCCTCTAGAGGATTACAGATTTTTACACCACTGGTTCAGCGGGGTTAAAACGCCGTAATAATGGGAGAAATATATATATCTATATCCGTCAACATTTCACAGGGATATAAACTATAAAATAACTAAGCAACAAGTAGTTAGAAAGGATAGGAATGTAAACAATCATGAGGTACGATATATAGATCAATCTTACACTTAGACACTTAAAGTGAAGGGAAATCACGTTCATTGTTGTTCTACATTTCACAGTTACAGTTGGGTCTTCAATAATGAGCTATGATAAAAAAAAGCTATAGCACCTGAGATGACCCCCGGCCAAGTTCTTAGTGGGGTTCGTGTTACTCGATCTTTAGTTTTATGTACATGTTTTGTAGATCGTTGTTTGTCCTTTTGCACTTTTTCTTTTGGCCATGGCATTGTTTTGTCTGTCCTTCTTCGATATGCGGATTCTGATTACTCCTTTGGTATCTTCAAACTCTTCTTATAAATCACGTGCATTTCGTGATTTAGGGCAACCTCTATTGGTAAGATGAGAACATAGCAATAACGAAAAATCGTAATTATTACGGTTTTAATAACTTTTATTAATTAACTACTGTTATATTTACATAAATAAGATGAAAACTGCCTTTGTGATGCAGATAGTACAACTCGGCCAATACGAGACGAATGCCGCCAATACGGATTTTTTTCTCGTATTGGCCGACTTCGATCCGGCCAATATTGGTGTTCCGGATTCTCTCTAGATTTTACATACATATCAACGATAAAATAAAGACGCTCTGTCACTGTCGACTGATAAAACAAAATGGAAAGGAAGGAAAAATAAAATAAACAATTGCACCTCAATTTAATATTAAAAATGTAAAAGGATAAAAACACAAGAGATAATGTTTTATGATTAATTAAAAGATATCATTATCTGATGATTTACGCATTGGCCTGGTTTTACGTCCAATGATAGCTGTATTGGCCTGAAGTGAAAAAGATCTAAAAGCGAAAGCATACATAAACACATAAGACAACATTTTATGGTTAATTAATAAATATATCATTACGTCGTTATTTCCGTATTGACCTATGTATTAGTCCGAGGGTAGCTGTATTGGCCCGAGGCGAAGCCGATACAGATACCCACGGACTAATTACTAGGACCATACGGAAATCAACACGTAATGATATCTTTATTAATTAACCAGTCCAATATCTCTCGGGACTTTTCCTTGCAATTGTCGAAACGTCTAGCGGATATCCGATCTAACTGTTATTGGACTGACTGGAATCGGGCCAATACGGAAAATATCTGTATTGGACTGGTTTTTGCCGAATTAGCCCAATGAAAATTTGTATATTGTATTGACAGATTTGATCATATAAAGGCTATCAAATCAAAGTTGATTAATAATATCATAGAATATTATTTTTCTTATTGATTTTGTCCATAGCATATATTTAAATTTCGTTATTTGTATTCATTTTATCTTTCTATTGTTGCTTAAAAATATAAAGGTTGACTCACATCGTACGCTCCACATGATTGAAAGTTGCACAATATTGGGGTGTGTGTTGCTAAGATAAAAAATAAAACAAAGACACATTTAATCAATAATGATTTGTTTCAACTTGTATAGAATCGGTACCTATCACCACTGATGTTGTGAGTTCGAATCCCACTCATTGCGAGGTGTACAACATTATGTGATAAAGTTTTGTCAATGACTTGCGGCAGCTCGGTGATTTTCTCCTGGTACTCCGGGTTCCTCCACCAATAAAACTGACCGCCACGATATAGCTGAAATATTGTTGAAAGTGGCGTTAATCACCATTAAACCAAACAAAACCAAACTATAAATCATATAGAATATCAGGAAAATATGGTATTGAACAAAATAGAGATGAATTACACTGCCAGTTTGGGTTTGAAATCGTGTCCTCTGGCACAACACAAATCTCCCTTACAGACGGATTATACACACAGCTGATGTTAGAAGCAAGACAACATGTGACGTGCCTACACTTGAAGCACTTTTTTGCCTGGCTTCACTTGTGTTTAGGAGGTTGCCTCTTGTTATTGAACACGAAATAGCTAAATATTGTTATTGTTGGCGTTGAACACCAATCGATCAACCAATCTTGTTATTGATTGAACTTGATGTGATTAAGTTTATAGTCATATGTCGTGGCCTTTGTGTGCTCAAGGATTTGAAGTGAGATATGGTTGTTTCTCTTGTTGATGTTTGTGTAATTGTTGATAATCACTGATTAAACTTTCTATTCATAAAATGTGTTAAGACAAGCAAATGCACACGTTGCAATAACAATACCGTGATCAGTTAACCAAACTACGTTGAAAATATATCATGTGTTAAACAAATGCGATTTATTTTTAGGTTTGTTCAGATTATTATTGTTATTATATCCCTACGGATAGGGATTAATATAAGTTCTTGAAACTTGTTTCCCAATCCAATTAATTACTTCTATTATGTAATATATATAGTCGAATATTGTAATGTTTTGTTGAATTAATTAATGAAATATGTTTGTAGCATAAATACGCATTTTTCCTTTGACGTTTTAATGCAGTAATCAACTTAAAAATATTGAACTTTTACAAACCATGGTCTAACATGAAGATCTTGATGTTATTCCACGATTTTGATGTCATAGGTCTGTTATTCCATGATTTTGACGTCATAGGATCTGTTATTCCATGATTTTGACGTCATAGATATGTCAATCATGTCATATCTGTTACAAACCATATATACCATGGATCTTACGAATGAACTTATTTAAACCAACTCATCCTTCGGATTCGTTGGTTTAAATAAGTTAATACTAAAACTATTATTATTATTATTAAGATTATTATTCATTTTAAGTGACGACGACCAGAAAAAAATATGATTTATCGATAAATATGTATATACCTGGTTTCATAGTCGTGGTATGTAATGTCGTTTGAACTGTAAACAAATAAAAATAATATATTTAAGAATCTATAATTTTTTTTTAAATGAATATGCAATGAACAAAATGTACTGCTATGATTTTCTATATGCAGATGTACTTAGCTTAGACCTATATCCCACGTTTCGGTTAAAGAGATAATATTTTTCACAATTTCGTATCTTTTATCTCACAAAATGTGTTTAATAATAACATTCAATCATATCTTGTAGGAATTTTTATTTGTACACATTGCCAGTACATTTCTGAGAAACAGTTTCAAACTTTAGAATGCAAGAAATCGAGTTTTGCTATTTCCCAAACGGCTCTCTTAGTGTTCCTACCCCCCCCCCCCCATAATTACCATAGTTTAGAACAATCTGCTAGGATATGCTTAGCGAAGCGAGAACTTTGACATTTGCATTGGACTTATTACATAGGTCAACTCGTTAT
The DNA here is from genome assembly GCA_963680875.1 of Bathymodiolus brooksi. Taxonomy (NCBI): domain Eukaryota; kingdom Metazoa; phylum Mollusca; class Bivalvia; order Mytilida; family Modiolidae; genus Bathymodiolus; species Bathymodiolus brooksi. The sequence goes on along the minus strand of OY804588.1, from coordinate 82,719,655 downwards.
TATATATTGAAATTGCACTGCGCATGTTCGTTGTTTTCGGATATGAATTCTGCATTATAACACACGTCTTATTAACTTTATTTTGTTTGCGCATAGTGGTGTCCAACACATAGTGTGTTGTGCTTTTGTTTTGTTTGTCTTGTGTACCCTATGGCGCCAGTTTCTCTGGTTGTCCTTTTTTGATTGCCCCTTCGGTATTCTCAAACATTTATTATAACGTTTTCTTTGTGAAGGTACGAAGAAACAGACGCGCATACCCTCAGATCACTTCAATTTTGAATCCATCGATTTAGCTTCCACTGTGAAAAAAAACTTATATAATAAAACTAGGTATTGGGGAAAAACATACCTGTTGTGGCTGGTGAGCTAGTTACAGCTACATTAGTGTGACCTGTCATAAAAAGTGTGGGTTCTGTGTAAAAAATAATAAAACTCAAACTCTCGAATGTCAATTAATTGGATCTAGAAAACTGAATCACAAAATCAGCTGGTTACCTAATTATTGTACCTTAGATCTCAAATTTGTTCAGTTCTATTGAAAGTATTTAAGATTAGCAAGCCTGAAATATTTAAAGTATAAAAGGTTTCCAATTATCTGATATAATCAACAAGAGGTGATCCAGAAACATATCACCATTTAACATCTTTCTCTAGTTATTGCTTGATCCTCTCCGAGCCTTTTCAGTTAAATTATTTCCATGCAAAAAATATTTATGTTCCTCCATGTTCTATCATTTACTATGATAACTTATCTTACACAAGACAATATTTCATAAGTATGTCCGTAAACCTTTCTGTATATTTGAGCTAATGAAATATAATATCATTTAATCTAAAGATGACGATAGATGATTTTTGTAATTAAATATCAATGCATTGTGTTAATTATTCTTTAAATAACAAAAAAGCTTAATTTCCTGACTCTTCAATGAAAAAAGAAAAATCCAACCAAAATCTTGATTTCAATGATCAAAGTAATTATATCCGTGGTGTAGCTTTTCGCCTTTGTCGCCTCGAGTGCAGAATAATGATAATTAGTCCGAGTAGGGCGATATGTATATCCGCGGACTATTGTTTTAGTGAGCTAACACTGTAAAAACCATCATCTCATTGAACATTAACTTATATTCTCGCGATGATACAGCTGATAAATGTTGAGTTAAACATTTTTTCGAACCTGTCTTATGATTTTATTTTAGATTTTAAACTATTGATTTGTGGAATTGCAAAACATTAATCAGTAAACAAAATATTGACGTTCTCAAGCTTTGCTTGGTATTCATAAATTGGGTATTTAATTATGGGTAATTTAATATATTTAGTTACATCCGTACAACCATCATGATGAACATTTCAATTTCTTTTCTCCTGCCATCGTTTCCTATTTTTAATATATTTTTGCTTTATATAACCTATATAACCTTATATTCGTGATTAAAACACGCTTTTTACATTACTATGTAAGGCTGATTACCCGAATGCCAGATCAAACAACAATATGTACCATATGTGATCTTAAGAAAATTGACGTTCGGGGAACATGTCCTCAGTGATGCCCCCCAATATGTTGTTTTTATAACTGTGATTGTACTGTCTCATATCGTATTTACCAATCTTATTAAAGTCACATCTCCAATTGCTCCCCTTACTGGGGAATTCCTAATGAGGGTGACCCCACGTTACCATCATATGAACTGGCGATATGGAGTCTACGAAAGCGCTAAAATCTAAAATTAAACTACTTTGTTTATTAAGAGCAATTCGATTAGTGGAAAAAGGTCAAAACCCCTATTCACTATCGCAATATCAATAATCGTTGAAAACATGTAATCCAAAGTGCGTAAAGATGATGGCAACCATTGTCTATGGTTTCCATGCCTACGAGAGATTGACCTTAGTTTTGATAAATTATGCTTTTTATGAACTGTCAATTTCAAATATGTTAAGACTGAAACCACTCCATTCATATTGCATGTTTAACATTATTTACTTTCTTTAGTATACTACATACTTACCTGATGTTGTAGCTTCAGTCTGTAGGTGTGCTATTGCATATTCAGTTACTGTAAACAAGTATACAAACGTAATTAGAATATACATATATCAGGGTTATGGTGTCTAACTCCACTTTCAACAATATTTCAGCTATATCGTGGCGGTCTGTTTTATTGGTGGAGGAAACTGGAGTACCTGCTGAAAACCACCAACCTGCCACAAGTCACTGACCATTTTTATCACATAATTTTGTATCGAGTACCCCTCACCATGAGCGATCATGACTACGATGGCCCCTGTACATGTAACAACAAATATGTACATGTTAAATACAGTCGAAGCCACTAATGATTTTATATCGCAATTACCGAGAATTCGAGCGATTCATGAAACACCAAACTTTCAAGGACTATAACTTTGAATTTGTTTATTCTCCGTTAATACATTAAGACGCTAGAACAATGACAATAATGTGTCCGAGTGGCACGACATGTTTATATGCGAACGATGCATTCAATCCACTAGCACTACAGAAATAAGTGGGAGTGTGTTTTGTCGGATACAAAGAAGAAATACATCAGTACCATCTCATCAAAAGTAAATTGATCTCTCCATGATATAGGTGACACGTCTCTCACTGGGCGTTAAGTAACTTGATCTCGCCATGATATAGGTGATACGTCTCTCACCGGGCGTTACGCAATAATCACCCACTATATAATATACACATGTACCGTGCTTGGTGTTCTTTAGACATTATCACATTTGATATCATGGATCTAGTATATGTTCACCTCCTGATCGCCACGGTTCACCCGCGGGATTTAGTGGGGATTTAAAAACACAATCTTTATATTCCTGTAGGGTGTTTTGTAGACAACAGCGTATTTCATATTTCGTAATGTTTCTCTTGACCATTGTATTGTCTGATCTTCATCGCTTTATGTCACCTGGTAACCCTTTTGGTATCTTCAAACATTTTTTTACTGATCCATAACAGTTATTATTAACTTAATACTTACATGCGTGAACCACACATTTAGTTGATTCACAACTGCAACCACTTGCACTTAAGTCAGTAGCTGTTGCACATACAGGACCAATCTAGCAGAAACGTAGTAATTAATTAAATTAGCAAATCATTAAGTCAAAATGCTAGCATGTAGTTATTTCTTGAAGGCATTGCTCAATTAATCATAATTTCCTCAACTGAAGTAAAAGAAAACAAGGCTGATGTGTTTATATTAATTAAGAGGACATGTTTGGATACTTAAAACTAACTTAACCCATCAATTTTGTATTGGAAAGCTTGTACCAGGGCTTGACATTAAACAGTCATATAGGGTGTACGGTGTGTAAGAGATATCAATTTTGATCATGTTGCTACAATTTTGCGATTGCATTTTGAGATCGTTTGCATGTTTTTTTTAAATTTTTATTATGAATATCTTTAATTAATATATTTTCTTCATTAAATGTGAAAATTTTATGATGTATGTTTACATACTCTAAAAAAGGGCCCGGGTGACTCAATGGGTTAAGGTAGTTGTAGGGGGCCCGGGTGACTCAATGGGTTAGGTAGTTGTAGGGGGCCCGGGTGACTCAATGAGTTAGGTAGTTGTAGGGGGCCCGGGTGACTCAATGAGTTAGGTAGTTGTAGGGGGCCCGGGTGACTCAATGAGTTAGGTAGTTGTAGGGGGCCCGGGTGACTCAATGAGTTAGGTAGTTGTAGGGGGCCCGGGTGACTCAATGAGTTAGGTAGTTGTAGGGGGCCCGGGTGACTCAATGAGTTAGGTAGTTGTAGGGGGACCGGGTGGCTCAATGAGTTAGGTAGTTGTAGGGGGCCCGGGTGGCTCAATGAGTTAGGTAGTTGGATTACCTAACAACTCATACAAGCCTATCACCAATACGGTGTGAGTTCGCGCCCGGCTTTGTAAATTACAAAAAAGGATGTACTCGGCTCGCAGCCGCAAGTGATAAAGTTTACAAGTTGCTTGCCCATGGTCGGTGGTTCTCTCCGGGTACTCCGACTTCTTCCACAAGTGGTCGCCATGATATAGCTAACATATTGCTGAAAGTGAAAGTGGCGTCAAACACCAGAAAAAACCCCAATACGTACTCTAAACGGCATACAGGCGCCATCTGCTTTGTAACCAAATTCGTAGAGATGACAATATGGCTGTAAATAACAAGTCATAATTATATTAAAGATCCATATAGCTTGCGACGTTTAATGCAATAAATCGTAGATATCCAATAAATCGTAGATATCCAATAAATCGTAGATATCCAATTCAATGCACACGACACGTTTTTAGAATAACCTTCATCACGCATGCTTAAAGCCAAGCTATTTTAAAGCCAATCTTTAGGAGCAAGAAAACTAGAGTGCCTAAACAGAATGGCCAAAGTCGGCTACGGTCACCTATGTATGAGGGAGGAGTACCTTAGGTGTAATAATATTTAGGAACTGGGATTTTAATAATAAATACAGATTAATACATGGCCATTTCCATATTGGCCTGGTAATCATCCCGAGACCCCCATACTGGCCCGAGATGAAATGCCCATGTATTAAACTATTTATTACATACTTCCGACATCTAGAAAAGAGACACCCATTTTGACCTGAGACGAAGTCGAGGCCCATATTGGCCCGGGCCAATATGGGCCTCGATATGGAAATGATCTTGTAGTATTCCAATAACCGGTTATTTTCCCGGGGTGTGAAAATATGGACAGTTTACTTCCGGTCATATTGGTCATACAAAAATGCCTTTATTTGAACTAAGTATGTAATAAATGTATATATTAAACCATGTCAGTGTCGAAGCACTTACTATTGGATGGATGATACCCTCGGAGACTAATAACCCACCAGCAGAGGTATCATCGACCCATTGATAGTAATACAAATATGTCAAATAAACACATTGACGATGAATAATAGGGTTACAATTTGTGCATTCATATCTGCCTGCTAAATCAACATCGCCAACCGACGAAGCATTTTCTCAAAATGGTTTAAGCATAACATGAAAAATTGTGTCTAATGCTTCAATTTCAGGTTATATCAGTATTTCAATTATGCAATTCACTATGTATTAAACATAATCTCAGTCCTAATATTCATTAAAGGGGTGGCTTGAGCCCGGAAAATGAACGGTCATCCATACATGTATTTATGTTAGGGGTATCGATTTTTCAATTAGATTTTGGAACTGCATTTTTAATATTTTAAATTTGACTAAGTGTGGACACACTTTATGTATTGATTTGTATTCGCCATCTTGGTAATCATAGTCTATTTCATAAGATCTAGTTGGTCGATCCATTAATTTTGTTAACTACTGACAACAAGTGTGTCACCACTGACGTTCCACTTGACGTAAGCTATTCCCAGTACTTTCCTCTTTCATGACTTATCACCGAGGTTCATAACTGGAGCAACAACACAGATACCACTAGTGGAACAGGAACTGCATGCCTTACAGAGCTCATGAGTTCCCTCGGTTTGTAGCGGAGTTCGTGTTGCTCGCTCTTTAGTTTTCTGTGTAGTGTTTTGTAGATCATTGTTTGCCATGTTGTTCTGTTTCTTGTTGTCATTGTGTTGTCTCTCCTCCTTGGACTTACGGATTCTTATTACCCCTTTGGTATCTTCAAACTCTTCGAGGCTCGCGCTTCTATACCCAATTCCTGCCCTAAGCATTTTGTAAATTTGATATTTCTGGTTAATAATCATATGATTCTAAACTATACTTACTTTGTATTTATCACAGTGTTTACTGACACAAGAAGGAAATTCAGCTGAAAATATAAACGTACAAATTTTAATGATGAGCCATTGAATACATAAATTATAATGATGAGCCATCGAATACACAAGTTATAATGATGAGCCATTGAATACACAAATTACAATGATGAACCATTGAATACACAAATTATAATGATGAGCCATTGAATACACAAATTATAAATGAATTGTGACTTATAAATGCATTTTACGGTATGAGCTATGCCTGTTACTTAATATCGGTTCTATTAAAAATAGGTTTGGTTATGGTGTTTAACGCCACTTTCAACACTATTTCAGTTATATCGTGGCGGTCAGTTTTATTGGTGGAGGAAACCGGAGTACCAGGAGAAAACCATCGAACTGCAACAAGGCACTGGCAAACTTTATCACGTAATGCATCGAGTACACCTCTCCATGAGGGAGAGTCGAACTCACAACGTTAATGGTGTTAGGCACAGAATGCCTACGTAGTAGTAAATCCAACTACCATATGATCACGACCACGGCGATCCCTTTTAAGGAGAGGTCGCTTGCTGCTATTCCTTTTACTTACTTACGAGGAACATACTTACTTAAGGCTACTAATTTAGAAGTAGAAGAAGGCTCTGTAGTAGTAGTTGCGGTTGCGGTTGTTGCTGCTGCTATCATATTAGCTATCAAAATATTATATAAAACATAAACAATCAAAATATTATATAAAACATAAACTATCAAAATATTATATAAAACATAAACAATCAAAATATTATATAAAACATAAACTATCAAAATATCATATAAAACATAGACTATCAGAATATTATATAAATCATAAATTATCAAAATATTATATATAACATAAACTATCTAAATATTATATAAAGCATAAACTATCAGAATATTATATAAAACATAAACTAATTATGGTTTTATTGTACGTCTTTGTTATCTTAAATAACATTAACACGACAAAGTAAAGAGTATCGCTCAATTGCAGGCTAGGGTCCGTCTCAAAACTCATTTCAGGATTGAGGGTATGAGTTATGCTCATAATTTACGACCTTATTGTGACTGAATTTCAGAACAGAAATGAAAGAGCTCTTTCTTTTCTTTAGTGTGTGCTAAAGTGTAGAATGGAATAGCCGCGTGTTCGTTTACATCGATATGACGTTTTACTTAAGTTATTACTACACGATAAAAAGACACCTTGACCTTTAATGCTATAACTAGATAAAATAAAACAGCTTTCACCATCAATGGTATTATTACCACATAATAATAATCACCTTGACCTACAATATTATTACAACATTTGGATAATCACTTCAAATTTTTATTTATTACCAAATATTAGAAACACCTTGACCTTTGAGATTATTACTACATGTTATTAAATCCTTGACCTAGTATTTATAAGATATAGCATACAGTCAAACCTGTATTAAGAGGACAAAGAAAAAGTGGTCTTTAATGACATGTGACCTCTTGAAAAGGTTCACTTCATATGAAATTTTCTCTGACAGGACAAGAAAAATGTGACCTTTTAGTACAAGTGACTGCTTAATAGAGGTGACCTCATTGGCAGGATTGACTGTAGTTACATTTATCATCCGTTTACTGTCCCTCATCATGAGGCTCATGCAATGTTGTAGTAGTATAGTACTATTTGTATTTCTCATCATCAAATACACATGTACAGAGAATAAATAACATTAAAAAAATGTACAATATATACAATATATACAGTATATACATGCAATAACTGAAAAGGAGGCTAGCCAGGAGGACACACTCTTTTGTTTAAATTACCATATTACCATATAAACAACCTTCACCTTCACCTTCAAAATTATTACCACACACGGCTAATAACCTTTACTTAAGTTATTACTACACGATAAAAAGACACCTTGACCTTCAATGCTATAACTAGATAAAATAAAACAGCTTTCACCATCAATGGTATTATTACCACATAATAATAATCACCTTGACCTACAATAGTATTACAACATTTGGATAATCACTTCAAATTTTTATTTATTACCAAATATTAGAAACACCTTGACCTTTGAGATTATTACTACATGTTATAAAATCCTTGACCTTGGATATTATTACTACATGTTAGAAATTCCTTGAACTTGGAGATTATTACTGCATGTTATAAATTCCTTGACCTTCGAGATTATTCCTACATATTAGATATTTCTTGACCTTCGAGATCATTACTACATGTTGGAAATTCCTTGACCTTGGAGATTATTACTACATGTTGGAAATTCCTTGACCTTGGAGATTATTACTACACATTAGAAATTCCGTGACCTTTGAGATTATTACTACATGTTAGAAATATCTTGACCTTTGAGATTATTGCTACATGCTAGAAATTCCTTGACCTTCGAGATTATTGCTACATGTTATAAATTCCTTGACCTTCGAGATTATTGCTACATGTTATAAATTCCTTTACCTTCGAGATTATTACTATATGATAGAAACACCTTGACCTTCGAGATTATTACTACATGTTAGAAATTCCTTGACCTTCGAGATTATTACTACATGTTATAAATTCGTTGACCTTCGAGATTATTACTACATGCTAGAAATTCCTTAACCTTCGAAATTATTACTACATGTTATAAATTCCTTGACCTTCGAGATTAATACTACATGTTATAAATTCCTTGACCTTCGAGATTAATACTACATGTCATAAATTCCTTGACCTTCGAGATTATTACTAAATATTAGAAACACCTTGACCTTGGAGATTATTACTACATGTTATAAATTCTTTGACCTTCGAAATTATTACTACATGTTAGAAATTCCTTGACCTTGGGGACTATTACTTCATGTTAGAAATTCCTTGACCTTCGAGGTTATGATCATATATTAAAAATACACTAACCTTCGACCTTAATATGATTTATTATACTTTATGCAAATTTCTTTAATAATCCAGTATTTTTATTGGACAGACGGCATGCGTTAATTTTCCATAATTTCTATATGCTCCACCCATACTTAGCAACATGTTATAATTTCGACGTAAATCCCACCTATACATAGCAACATGTGATAATGTGTGAAATTAACACCCGCTGTGACCGAAGATTGCCGAACCGGAAAAAATGAACACCCGCTCCGGCCGAGGTTTTCCAATTCGTCACACTACTTCCGCCATTACTGTACCAGACGCCAATGGACAGTTCCTGATAGCCTTAAAACATGGCATTTGTCGACATAAATTAGGACAACATTTCATCTTTGTTACGTAAGCAAGGACAGTAAGTCTACGCAGCGTTCTGTGGCGAGAAGCATCACACTTTTCAAAGACTATTTATTACAAAAAGATGAGTCTGTAGACTTTGAAACCTTCTCGAAGGAAAACCTGGACGAACTCAACATGCTATGTAGCTCTTACCACAGCTACAAATACTAGTAGAGTGAATCAGATCCGTATGATTACATTTGTCAGCATAGCTCAGCTGGGAGTAATGTTTCGAACACATATCAGAATACTGTAGCAGATTTTTCGGAAAACTTTATGCCAAATGTTTCAAACAACAATTGCACAGTAAATTTGCATTTTTATTTGAAATGAGAACGCCAAGATATTACATAGTTTATGACAGTACCAACTAGTACATCATATTATATTTTGAAAACATGGTTGTTTAATTTCTTTCACATTAACAGTTAAATTTGAAAAAGTAATTTTTTCAGTGGTTTAGATTTACTGTTAAACATTCATTGTTATTAAATTTCTACTGTTTTTCACTTTTTGCTTTTATATTATTTATCTTGATGTTTATTACATGTATTATGATAAGACTTTTTTATAGCAAAAAAAAATATAGCAAAAACACCAAAAAAATTACACAAACAATGTAGCAACAACAAACAAAATAACCATAAAAATCATAACGCATTCAGTATAATAAAAAAATATACTGCCCATGGATGCGGGTGTTATGGTAGAATATCACACGCAGAAAAAAATTATCACCCTCGACTTCGTCTCGGGTGATAATTGTTTCTTTCTATGATAATCTACCATATCTTGACCTACTTATTCTATTTAATATGAATACCATATATCAATGTTTTTATCACACATTAATTATCACCTTGACCTTCGATGTTTTACTAAATATTTATAATTACTTTGATTTTCTGCTGGACAAACTACATTATTACATATATATAATTACCATGGCTCTCTATGTTATTGACACATATTTGTGAATAGCAATCACATGGCATTGTGCTCACTCCCTGCACAAACGGTAATTCACACTGTCGTGTATGTTGGTTCTTCTGAAATTTGAAAGCAAAAACGTCAAAATCGTTCATTATGGTATATACGACAATATTGAACAATGTACACAATGAACAGTGAAAAGAAAACAAGTGAAATGTGATATGAGAAACGAGATAGAACACACAATCGGCACACCGGAAGTACAATCACAACAGAAATAAAATCACGAGCTTTGAAAGTGCAGAGTGCAAATACTATCATTGTTTAAATAATGTTGACATCGTTTAATTGATGAAATGGCATAAAATCTATATTGCATCTAATTATATGGAGAGATCGAAACAGGAATCACGAACGTTTGTTTATATTTCGTTATTATTAATATATTCCTATTAAGGAACATTAAATTATGTTTTGGGGCCATCGTGGTCGTCATCGTATTGTAGTTGGATTATTATTAACCTATGTAATCAGTGCCTATCACCATTAACGATGTTAGTTCGAATCCCGCTCAGGCGAGGTGTACTAGATACAACATTATGTGATAAAGTGATTTGCGACAGGTCAGTGGTTTTCTCAGGGCACCCCCGTTTCCTGCACCAATAAAACTGACCGCCACGATATAATTGAAATATTGCTGAAGGTGACGTTAAACACCATAAACCAATCAAATTATGTTTCCTTCATATGTCTTCTTGTCCATTCTAGATTTTCCGTAGATTTTCCCCAACATTTTTATATATTTGTGATTTCTATGTAAACCCAACCACTATTGACAATGCTACTCATTTCAGAGTCAAACATTAAGATTTATACTATTTAGTCTATCTATTGCTATTGAGTAGTAAAATGATTTTAAATGACAATCTGGCCTATAGGAACGTATGATACTTAACAGTTGTGATGACATTCAATATAATTACTCACGGTGTCACAGGAGGTACTCACCGTATCACAGGAAGCATGAACACTTCCGGATTGTATTTCCAGTTTTATGACCTGGAAAAAAGACAAGACCTGTAATGATTGTGTGTTCAAGATGCATAACAACCAACAACCGTTCATATACCATTTAAAAACCGACATTGTGTTTATTTTTTATTATTTTTTTTTTTTTGAGCGGAAGTTGTATTTAAAATCATGGGTATTACATATGTGTTCTTTAAGATGGTGTTGAATAGACGTTTATGTCCAATTCAGGAACTGTTGCTATTGTAAAAGAAGGGTCATCACTTTTTAAATAAAGCATGATGTTAACATGATACAAACAAATCTCTAAATCTCCATATTGTTTGTTGGAATATTTGTCTTACAGGCGCTTGTTTTTGAACAACAAGTGAGACACCATGTTTTCACCGAATGAATTCGTCCTTCGTTTCATTGAACCAATGTGTATTAAATACTGGAGTTGTCTACCTTAGAAGAGTCACACGTGACACCAAGGGCATGCATAGCTGCAATAATAAAATATTTCAAACTGTAATCACAATATTTCATCAAATTTAACACTTTTCTGATCACTATAAGAAACTAACTAATACCAACACTACAAACAGGCTTGAAGTCATCTACAAAAATGTCAAAAATCTTTTTTTTTATCAATGTGTGACGTAAAATTGTTTTTGACATTTGCTTCACTGGGTTTGGTACTGCTTTGACAACTATTTTACCTATGTTGTTCCAGTATTGTTATAAATACTGTTATAGTGACAGCCGGAACCTTTGAGCCGTAATGAAAGCTGGAGGTTTGGCGCTTTAAAATCTGATTCAACCCACCATTTCTTTAGAAATGCCCGTACCAAGTCAGGGTCATTACAGTTTTCACAGTTTTCCGGTTGTTGACTGATTTTGTCTGTTTATACACTTATGAGTTTTGACTTTCCCTTTGTACGATTGTTCGGAGTTCGTTAATTTTGTTATTATTCTTATCACTCAAACTCAGAAATTCAATTTCAGATTTTTCTCACCTAAGATTTCTCGGAATAATAAAACTTGGCAGCTTTTGGGGGGAATGTTCTGTTCTTTCTGTATTACCCTATCGCATGATACACAGTATATTTTACATTGCGCAATACCTCAATGAGATAAAAATGTATATTTTGTAATGAAATTGAATCAAAACTTTTAGCTTCAAGCATATACTCGTACCAACTATTGCATATTGATCTCACAGATAAAGTCTTCAGTCCATAGTACAAGATCTGATTGCAGGATAAATACATATTACACACACATTGTATTTGTACCGATATTTGTATCATTTCTGAACGCTCTTTTCGCAAATGATTGTTGATTGTCTGTACTTTTCAATTCCCATCGACGTTTAGATAAGCAGTTTGAATAATATTTCCTTTGAAAAGTAAATGCATATTTGAAAAAGAAATATAATTAAATCGAGATAATTGTTTTGAATTTTTATGTTTTGCCGACGTCAATCTTGATTTTTCTATGGCAAATATCACTTTACCCTAATTGTGTACGGACGTTAACTGTACATTATATCCGTGCTGATATTTACTTGTTTGTTTTTTATCCTTAATTTTCATCCTAAATTGCTTTAACTCCACACTCATTTATTGAAGTTTATGTTTCAAGCCAGGAAATTACGCGGGAACGTATATACTTGTGTTAAGTGTATCGAATTTTCATCTGTTTCTAAGATTCTTCTATCAGATTGCGCAGCAGTTTCGACAGTGTGGCATTTTAATTTTTTTTTTTAATTCGATTTCCGCATTAGTCAAACTACTCTATGATAATCTTACCTGTCTTGTGAACACAGTCAGCTGAATTACAATAACAACCATGTCTGTCTCTAATAATGGAGTCATGATCAACACAGGTCAATGAACCCATGGGCTGCAATAAATTATCAGGCTTTTCGTTAGTAATGAAAAATGTTTATTTTACCCAGAAAATGATATTCTTTCCAGCAACAGAAATGTACGAGACAAGAACACACCAAATAATTTGCATGATGGAAATGCAAATAAAATAAAATGAGATGTGAATTGTTTGAGTAAAGTTCATTAATATTTGAAGGATGCATATATATATTCATGTAAGTATAGCCTTCACATGGTTGTTGCGCATCTACTTTTTCTGTTTTTATTTTTGTCTGCGACGTCAGAGGTTTTCTGATATTTGTGATTTAGGTCCTCTTCATGAAAAAAAAAAAAAAAAAAAATAAAAAAAAAAAGTGTTTGGTTTGACTCGACCGTGTCTTGAACCCACGGAATATCACACTCGAGGGGTGCATGAACCCACGGAATATCACACTCGAGGGGTGCATGAACCCACGGAATATCACATTCGAGGGGTGCATGAACCCACGGAATAACACACTCGAGGGGTGCATGAACCCACCGAATATCGCACTCGAGGGGTGCATGAACCCACGGAACATCACACTCGAGGGGTGTATGAAACCACGAATATCACACTCGAGGGGTGTATGAACCCACGAAATATCACACTCGAGGGGTGCATGAACCCACGGAATATCACACTCGAGGGGTGCATGAACCCACGGAATATCGCACTCGAGGGGTGCATGAACCCACGGAATATCACACTCGAGGGGTGCACGAACCCACGGAATATCACACTCGAGGGGTGCATGAACCCACGGAATATCACACTCGAGGGGTGCATGAACCCACGGAATATCACACTCGAGGGGTGCACGAACCCACGGAATATCACACTCGAGGGATGCATGAACCCACGGAATATCACACTCGAGGGGTGCATGAACCCACGGAATATCACACTCGAGGGGTGCATGAACCCACGGAATATCACACTCGAGGGGTGCATGCACCCACGGCATATCACACTCGAGGGGTGCATGAACCCACGGAATATCACACTCGAGGGGTGCATGCACACACGAATATCACACTCGAGGGGTGCATGCACCCACGGCATATCACACTCGAGGGGTGCATGCACCCACGGCATATCACACTCGAGGGGTGCATGAACCCACGGAATATCACATTCGAGGGGTGCATGAACCCACGGAATATCACATTCGAGGGGTGCATGAACCCACGGCATATCACACTCGAGGGGTGCATGAACCCACGGCATATCACACTCGAGGGGTGCATGAACCCACGGAATATCACACTCGAGGGGTGCATGCTAACCATTACACCACCTATGCGGTTTAATTTAATGGCGTCGTACATTGCGCTTGCAAAACAGATATAGAACGGTTGTACTTTCAGACCATTTGATAGGATATTAGAGATTAAAATGAATATTCATTACATTAAAATAACTTAGGGTGAACATTCGCTGTCTACTCATAGATTTGAGCTCAAACAAAAAAGAATTTCAAATATACGGTGACTTAAGGTGAGAAGAGATAGTTCGCTTTGTTGATATTGGTGAAATTGTTGACCACCACTGCCTTAACGGTTTTTGTTGTTGTTTTTTTGTGTGGATAATTTAGTGAAATTCTTGCGAAGATGATCAATTAATTTCACATTGTTGTATGGCAGTTAGATAAACTGATATCAAGAGGTTTTCATATAAAATTACACAAATCATTTTGACATATATATTATTGACATACTGTATTTTACAATCAACTCGATGTTTTTCTTCTCGTAAATTAAAGGGCCCGGGTGGCTCAATGAGTTAGGTAGTTGGATTACCTAACAACTCATACAAGCCTATCACCAATACGGCGTGGGTTCGCGACCGACTTTGTAAATTACAACAAAGGGTGCACTCTACTCGCAGCCGCAAGTGATAAAGTTTACCCGTTGCTTTTCCATGGTCGGTGGTTCTCTCTAGGTACTCCGAGTTCTTCCACCACTAAAGCTGGTCGCCATGATATAGCTGAAATATTGCTGAAAGTGGCGTTAAGCACCAAAAATCAATCAATCAATCAATCAATCTCGTAAGTTTACGACAGATATAAAGATTCCCAAATACTTATTTATATTTATATCTAAAAATAATGTTACTTCTGAAAATGTTTATCCATTAATATCAATGGACTATTAGAACACATTTGAAATAATTCACCATAATGGTAAATTAACCCCGCCACTTTTTATTGAAGTGCTTATTCCAAGCTAGGAAAGTGCGAGTTCGTATATGTGAGATAGAGCTATCGATTTCGACTCTTTCTACGATTTACCGATTTTATTTTAAGGCTTGTTCCGACAGTGCTGTATTTTTATTTTATTTTGTTTTGTTTTGCTTTGTTTGTTTGTTTGTTTGTTTGTTTGTTTGTTTGTTTGTTTGTTTTAAATTTTATATGAAGAAATCAACAATAACTGAAATAGTGTTGATTAAAGACACGGTCGAGTCAAACCAAACACTATTTTTATTATTACTATTATTTGTTTTCTTGAAGAGGACCTAAATCACAAATATCATAACCCCCCCCCCCCCCACCCAAAGACCAACGATAGTTGATGGTAAAATTACCCACCTTGTGATCAACGCAATGAGATACGATTTTTTTTGTCGGTGTATCCCTTTTATCCCCGCCATGGGTGACTTCATATATATGACACCAACGCTATGATAAGAAAAAAACATTTAAATGATAAGTATTCAAATAATATGTAAAACATCAGTAGGGATAACTCTGTTCATAAACAAGAGTAACACGACGGTTGCAACTAACGAAGCAGGAAGTGCTAACCCTTCTAGAGTGTTTAAGTTCAACCCCGTTTATTAGAGGGCTCCGTATAACTTAATCTTTAGTTTTTTGTGTATCATTTTGAACACTGTATTATCTGTCCTTTACCTATTGGCGGCGAAATTGACGATTGTTCATATAGTGACATATGCTTAGACTAAATCATGAAATGAACATATATAGATGGTTGCTAAACATTGTTTAAATATTAACCATATAACATTGTTCATGTGCAGCATCGGCTTACTCCATTTACAGTAAGAAAGTGTTTGTTGTTTAACACCAAATGAGCAATAGTAGATCTATCGCATGGCGAGAACACGTTACATACGATGAGAAGATGATATACGCTTTATACTAGACCAAAGCGCAGATTTGTATAGTTCTATTAGACATTGAGACAATATTCCGCAGGTAGACATGTTGCTCCACTCGGACATACTATCCTGATTCCGTGCCAATAAGTTTTTGCTCTTACACGTACTCCTTAATACTGCGTGCTTAGCGGAGAAGCAATTAATACCAATTTATTTCATAATCCTTGGCTTGACGATCTACCACACTCGCGGCGAGCACACTATCTACGTGGTTACACCGTTAACAAAGTGAAATGATAATAGCAAACTGTTTCTTCGTATGTTCCTATTTTATAGGAGATAGTTGTTCTCTTGATAGAACATTGGTGTATGTAACTTACATTGCCTGCACATGTTTTACTAAGGCATTGATAGCTGACAGGGATATGACTGTTTGCTATAATGAGAACAGAGTAGTATATATTAATAGAAATAAACAAAGAACATTTCGTTTTTAATTATTCATCGTTAAGCAAATATATTATTCAAATAACACAATACACAATTTTCTAGATTGAATTTACTTCAAATTATGACGATGATTGTATGAGTTCAACCTCATTTATTAGTGGAGTCTATTAGTTTAGTCTCTTCACTTTTTATTGATTTGATTTGATTTTATTTTTGATGTCTTAGCGCCACTTTCAGCAATATTTCAGCTATATCATGGCGACCAGCTTTAGTGGTGGAAGAAGCCGGAGTACTCGGAGAGAACCACCGACCATGGGCAAACAACTGGTAAGCTTTATCAATTGCGGCTGTGAGTCGAGTGCACCTTTTTATGTAATTTACAAAGCCAGGTGCGAACCCACGCCGTATTGGTGATAGGCTTGTATGAGTTGTTAGATAATCCAACTACCTAACTCATTGAGCCACCCGAGCCCGTCACTTTTTATTGAAGTGACTGTATAAAACCATTGTACTACAATTAATGCATTTACTGACAAAATGAAGTATGCGTTTACTTTTTACATCATTATACTACACGTATAAATGCACCTGGTACATATACCCCCACATCATATGTAGAGCAATAGACGCTCTCAATGCAGTCAAACGTTCCTTTCAAGGGGATCTGTATATAACAACCCACTGTCTATAAAGGGCAAACTTATCACCGGGTTTGTAACTAGATTAAAACGACAGGTTCCACTAGTGGAGTAGGAACTGCTTACTCTTCCGTAGCACCTGACTTCATCCCCGGTTTTAGCGAGGTTAGACCTACTCGATTTTTAGTTTTATGTATATGTTTTGTAGATCGTTGTTTGCCCTTTTGTCCTTTTTCTTTTTGCCATTGTGTTGTCTGTCCTTCGATTTACGGATTATGATTATACCTTTGGTATCTTTTTCTGTTGTCCATTGTGTTGTCTGTCCTTCGATTTACGGATTCTGATTATACCTTTGGTATCTTTGTCTGTTGTCCATTGTGTTGTCTGTTCTTTGATTGACGGATTCTGATTATACCTTTGGTATCTTCAAACTCTTTTCTATTTAACAATCAATGTATGTGATACATACAGTCAAGCTTGTCTATGTGGTCACCTCTATTAACCAGTCATCTGTATTATAATGTCGCCGTTTTCTTATCCTTTCATAGAAAATTTCATATGAATTTAACCTCTTTTAAGAAGTCATCTGTCTTAAAAGCGACTTTTTTTGTCCCAAAGGTGACCTCTTAATACAGGTTTGACTGTACAGGTATATAAAAGGCAACTTTGCAAAAAGGACATATTTCCATGCTCCTTTTAGTATCCTTTATATACAGGTATGACTGTATAGGGAGGAATGTAGTTATTACCTATGATGAACATGGATTACCTACCTTTGACTACTTGTGAAACACAATTATTATCTGTACATCTACATTTGTGAATGGAAGGAGTAAGTTTATAGTGGATATCTTGACAAAGGTCCTGTAATATAGTGATATGTTAATACAAATGTACATGTAATATGAACGTAATAAAAACATAGATATCTATTTAAAGCCTGAAATTACCGTCATCAGGTACGCTAAAATTTGTTATACTCTTTGGCTTTTTTTTCTTTTTAACTACCACCGGGTCGAAACCTCTGATGGTTAACCATCATCAGTCCCAAATGATATCACCCGCCCAGTATACTATTAAAATTTACAGTTCCTAAATGATAATTACTAAATTTTAAATTTAACGTCCCACCATCATCAGACACATGTGAAAATAAAAATAAAAACAAAAGAAAAAAAAAGAAAAAAAGAAAGAAAAAAAAACCTTAGAAAAAAACAATTACAAAAGAAGACGAAATCAAAATCAATAAAAAAGTAAAAATAACAAAAAAAAAACAACAAACAAAATAAACCCCAATAAATAGAGGCTATCCTATTTAACTAGTTTTCCCCCCGACTTCTAAAGCCTGTTTAATTATGTAGCTGTACAGTCCTTTGACATTGAGTGTACCTGTCCGAGTCTTGTAAACTAATCTAGAAGTCTGCGTTTGCATATACAAAAAACTTGAAAATGATGATTTCATTAGAGATCTCACCATGTAGCATTATATAGACAATAAACATATATTGTCGGATACTATAAATTTATTTGTACGAGCTTTAGAAACAGGTAGAACAGCAAGCTTAAAAAGTGCAGAAAGAAGCGTCGTTCTAACATTTTTTTTTAATTAAATTCTCTGTGAGGTCCTGTTACCGTTTCTAGCCGTCGCTCAACTTGAAATAGGTACCAGAAAAAAATATATCTTGGTCAGTGACTGTATACAGTCAATAAAAGCTGCCTGCTCAAATAGAAGCGAGACATAGTAAGATAAATTAAATGTCTACATTTTTATTACTTTCATTTATATACTGTTTCCATAGCAATATTTCAAAATGCATTCTTGTATTCTAAATTCTCAATATTTTCACAATAATTTAGGCTTGGTTTGGTTTATTGTGTTTAACGCCACTTTCAAGAATACTTCATTTATATCGTGCCTGTCAGTTTTATTGGTCGTGGAAACCGGAGTACTCGGAGAAAACAACCGACCATCACAAGTCACTGACAAACTTTATCATATAATGTTGTATCGAGTACACCTCGCCATTAGCGGGGTTCGAACTCACAACGTTAGTGGTGATAGTCACTGATTGCACAGGTAGTTGTAAGTCCAACTGCCATACGATCACGACCACGACGGTTCATATTGTTGTCTAGTAAAAGTAAAACAGTGTGAATTTGGTCACGAATACATCTAGTTAGATTCAGAGAGTGTGATACTCTCACCAATTCTTTTAATTTGATTAATATATGGATATCTACATTTTTATTATCAGTAATGTTGTTATTTCTCCTTTTATTTCACCGCGTGATATGGTCTGTATCAACTAAGTGACTCTAATCCTGGAAAATATCAGTCAGTGTGACGTCACATTATGACGTTTAATACCGATAAAAACATTAACGTCAGTAATGAAGGTCTCGACAAATATTATCTTTAGTGTCACAAGCTCATCCTATCGGACTAGCTGTGATGCTAGGGATAATGTCTGTCTCGTCCTTTAAAAATGCCTTTGTTCTATATGTATCATTAGATATATCTTACATGAGGTAACATGTGACAGCTACCATGCAGAGAGCCGCCATAATTATTAATCTCACACACTGAGGTGTGCTGTGAATATTTTGGCTAAACAAATACAAAAAATAATGTTATTATTTTATACTGCAAATAGAAAAATATTATACAAATATCAATTTCTGTGCACATAGTTCAAGAATCTGCATTTTACTCACATGTGGAAAATACTTATAACCCGGTTTATAACTAGATTAACACAACGGGTGCCACTAGTGGAGCATGAACTGCTTACCATCCCGGAGCACCTGAGTACATCCTCGATTTTTAGTATGATTCGTGTTACTCGATCTTTAGTTTTATATGTATGTTTTATAGATCGTTGTTTGACCTTTCGTCTTATAACCAGCTTAAATATAACACCACCATCCTTTATTGGCGCGCCTGTATCAAACCAGGAAAGTGATTGTAGTACATGCGTGTTAGATGTATTAATTCTGCAACTATCTCTACGATTGTGGAAGTGCTCCGGCACTGTTGTATTTTTTAGCTTTAAATTTATCATAAAAGTAATACAAACCTACTCTGAACAGTTGATCTTATGAATTTGGCTTACCTATACAAGTTCATTGTAATTCCATCCGCATCAACCTTTCCACAAATTCTTGTTTATTCAATTGTATCGATAAAGTAGTGTTTTTTTCTTTGGACCCACCAACTAATATTGCCACTGTCAACGCACTGACTCTTATGCTGAACATAATTGGTCAGTGTGACGTCAAGCACGCTATGACGTCACACATAAATACAACAGTATTGAATGTTCCGACATACATTATTACTGGTATTTACTGCTCAATCTATCGGACTCGCTTTTGTACAAGTGATAATGTATGTCTCCACCTTCACAAAGCTGTTGTTATTCTCTCTATAGATACATAAATTCAGTAGTTGGATTTACAACTACCTATGCAATCAGTGCCTATCACCACTGATGCTGTGAGTTCAAGTCTCGATCAGGGCGAGGTGTACACCATTGTGTGATAAAGTTTGTCAGTGACTTGCGACAGGTCGGTGGTTTTCTCCGGGTCCTCCGGTTTCCTCCATCAATAAAACTGACCGCCACGATATACCTGAAATATTGTTGAAAGTGGCATTAAGCACCATCAAACCAAACCAAACCACATATTCAGTAATATAAGAAGAAACAGTTAAAAGAACAACGAAAATGACAAAACTGAATAATATTAAACGGAAATAAATTATTTAAGTAAATTCAGACAACACGATATAACACATCCATAGAAAAGCAGATTTATAGAACAATAATTTGTATATATGAAATATCTGTGTCACAAATAACCACGGATATGTTCTACTTGTCGTAAACACTTCCCGGTTCTTTTCTCATTCATGACTTATCACCGGCTTTGTAACTAGGTTAACAAGACGGGTGCCACTAGTGGAGCAGGAACTGCTTACACTTCCGGAGCACATGAGATCATCCTCGATTTGTAGGGGGTTTGTATTTCTTGATCTTTAGGTTTATGTGTATGTTTTGGTAGATCGTTGTTTGTCCTTTTGTCCATTTTCTTTTGGCAATTTTGTTCTCTGTTCTTTGATTTACAGTTTCTGATTACCCCTTTGGTATCTTCTAACTCTAGACCATTGTGTAGTGTGTTCTTTGATTTACAGTTTCTGATTACCCCTTTGGTATCTTCAATCTTTTCTTCCTCCTATATCAGATGCTGTTCATGTCGTTAAGTAGTGGCACAGCAGGTGTCACAAGTAGAGCAGGAATTACTTACTCTCCTTCCGGAGCACACGTGTTTTTGTGGGGTTAGTGTTGCTCATTCTTTAGTGTACTGCATAGTGTTTTGTACATCATTGTTTGTTCTTTTTCCCTTTGTCTTTTGGCCATTGCATTGCATTCCCTTCTTCAATTTACGGATTATGCATATCCAGTTGGTAGCTTTTCGAACAGACAAGCGTATGATTATCATTCATTTTTTATATTAATTCAACAATATAATTATTGTTTTATCGTAGATATTTATAACAGTCATGTAAGATATTTATGTATTACATAGTACAGTTAAACCTGCCCAAGCGGTCACCTCTATTAAGCAGTCATCTGTATTAAGAGGTCACATGTTTATTGTCCTGTCATAGATAATTTCATGTGAATTTAACCTCTGTCTCACAGTCTTTTCAGACCACTTTTTCTTTGTCCCAGAGGTGACCTCTTAATACAGGTTTGACTATATATGTGTGTTAGTGATATATATTTCGCCTCTCTTTCTACGATTGTTGTCTGTAGCATTTTGAAAGTGTTCCAACGGTGGGTGATTTTTTTTGCTATTTGGTTTTTGTTTTTTCTTCTTTTTTGTGTCTTCGTTCTGTGCCTTGTGTCGAATGTTGCATACAGCTGGTGTGTTCCTTCCAACGTTTAATTAGTATTCGATGTGCTAGTAGTGTCGTTTTGTCTCTGTTTCCACGACTTTTTCTAATAAGAGTTGGAAAGGGCCGTCGTGGCCGTGATCGTATGGTAGTTAAATTTACAACTACCTATGTCTATCACCACTGATGTTGTGAGTTCGAATATCGACCTGGGCGAGGTGTACAACATAATGTGATAAAGTTTGTCAGTGACTAGCGACAGGTTGGTGGTTTTCTCCGTGTCCTCCGGATTCCTCCACCTATGAAACTGACATCCTCGATATACCTGAAATATTTTTGAGAGTGGCGTTAAGCACTATTAAACAAACAAACAAACAAAGCGTATTAGAGTTGGAACTGTTCCAGTTGTGTTGTAGTTTTGTTTTGTTTTTTACTTTTATCTTATTGGAGTAGGATTCGATTGTATGTTTTTGTACTGTACATTTTCAGTAGATATCGACCATAGCCAATGGGCTACAATGTATTACTATACTCACACAAAATGCATTTAAGCAATGAACTCCGATTTGAGCAACATTCGGCATTTGTAAGAATGCCACTCCGATACAACCCCACACTGTAAGACATGAACATCTTTGCACAATTTGTCATATTAATACGTAGGTATACATCGTTCAAGATTGTTTTCCCCTGTATGCATTTATTAATTGCAGTTTCTTATTAAAAGTTAAATCTAAGCATACAAAAACACTAAGAGAGGATGTTTTGACCCATAAAACTAGCTTAACCCCAATTGTTATTGCCTGTACCAAGCCAGGAAGTTGAGCGATGATCTATTTGTGCGCTAAGGGTATATATTTTGCTTCTTTCTATGATTTTGGTATTGGATTATGAACCTGTTCCGACAGTATGGTCTTTTCTTCTTCTTATTTTATTAGATTGGAAAAAATCTGTGTAACTAGTATAGCACATTGTATATAGGACAGTCGACGTGTCCAGTATAGCAACCAATAATAACATTGCAACTAAAACTAACAAGATGGGCATACTATGCAAATGAAACAAGAAAGAAAATGGTGGAAATTATCAGCAAGGTTTTATTCACTATAAATATGTATATACATATCATACAGATGGTGGGGTACGTTGTGGCGTGTTCATATTGTAGTTGGATTTATAATTACATATGCAATCGGTGTCTATCACCACTGATGTGAGTTCGATTCTGGATCAGTGCGAGGTGTAACACATTATGTGATAAAGTTTGTCAGTGTCTTCGGACAAGCCGGTTGTTTCCTCCACCAATAAAACTGACCGCCGCGATATATTGTTGAAAGTGGCGCTAAACACCATTAAAAAAACACACAAACATAAAGATGGTAAGAAAATGAGTTTCCTCCCACTTTCGAGGGAACATAACTTTGCTCTTAATTCTTATACTGAATGCTATTATAGAAACGACAAATACCAATTATATTATCTGTAGATACATGTAAAACACAGATAGGAGATCGAACCTATTATCTTGCGAACACGTGACAAACACACATTGCATTACATAATCGAGTGCTTTGATTTTCTAAGGGGTTTTAACCCATGTTCATGTCTTATTTACGTTAGTTGTGTTTGCTTGCTTCTAGTGGTGTCCAGCACATATTGTGTTGTGTTTTTGTTTAGCTTGCTTTCGTCTTGTGTTCCCTACGTTGACAGTTTCTCTAGATTGTTCATTTACCGGTTGCCTCTTCGGTATTTTCTAACGTTTATGCTATTGATATTGTATACAAATAAGTTTTTACAAAATAAACAATAAGAAAGTATAGTCAGTATACATAAGTTAAGGTAAGATAGCATAGCAGAATACAAAGGAAGAAATATTTATTACTGAAATTTAGATTGGCTAATAATGTAATTACTAATAAAACTAAGGCTCCCTTTCCTCAGGCATAGGTGACTTTAGGTGATACCATACACTTCAGGTAAAATTTGATCTGCTCGTTTAATTTTCTAATTTTGTTGGCAGTGTGTTTGAATATATCCACTATAATAAATATCAAAATTTTAGCAAATTCCAACCAACAGACTCAGAGCTATAAATTCACTAGCCACATAGCAGCTTTTCTCTCTGTGGTTTTGATCACCGAGATGCTGGAAATCTGCATATAAATATCATATGATCAAAACGTTCAACTGATTTTAAAGAGTTATCTTCCTGTAGTGTATGGTACCACCTTAAGCTGATTTTGGCTTTTATTTTTCAAGCCCTTTGGCGTTATTGCTCCCAAAACTTTAAACTATTTGTCTTTCCGATCTTTCCCTTTTCAGCATACCTGCTGAAGGTTATCCAAGAAACGCGTTGTGCACATTTTACTTGATATCTACGTTTTTATTAAAAATTAAATAAAATGAAAAACAAATTATCAACATAATTGTATCTCAAGAGAGGGGAGATGTGCTGAGTTCAAATCTGCTGGTGCATAGACATACATTTTGGTATTTATTGTGTTGATATAGATAGGAACACATGTGTCACAGACAAAGCAATGATACAAGAGCCAAACAACTTAGACAGTCTTCTACCGTCCTAACTGATATGTGATTTTGCATGTATGAGAGAAATGCACAGTTCCTTAACCCAAAGATATGTACAAGAACAGCATACTAGAAAGATGATGTAGATGTAAAGAATAAAAGAACAATAGAGAATAAGCTAAAAGAAAGAACCCAAATATCTGGATAACATAAACTTCCAAACATACGTTGAGTGACACCAGATCGTTTCAAAAGTTTATAATCTGTCCTATATAATGAACCCAGTCAACTTCTGTGTATTTTGACCGAATTAATATCAGTATATATTCTTGCTTGTATTGCAATTATATATAGGCCACCATCAAGGTTAGATAATGTACAAGTAAGGAACAAGAAACACATATGATTAATGCATATACATAATAAGGGAATAACAGATGTTCCAATTGATAAATCTGTTAATGAGAATGTACACCATCAATGATGGACACTATGCACGTTCTGGACATGCAACAGCACGATTAATGCATATACATATTAAGGGAATGCCAGAGGTTTACTCTTCACGTATCTGTCAACATTTAGAAGGTTTCTTATCTCAGTAATATATAATATATCATTGTTATTGATAGCATACAGGTGTTAGCTCTGTTTACAAAATTTTAAACTTTAAAATGTGATATTTCCGCCAAAAAATAGCATCATTTAGAAATTGGGTTCGTCGTGGCCGTAGTCGTATGGCAGTTGGATTTACTACTACCTATGCAATCAATGCCTATCACCATTGAAATTGTGAGTTTGAGTCTCGCTCAGACGAAATGTACTCGATACAACATTATGTGATACAGTTTGTCAGTGACTTGCGATAGGTCGATGGTTTTCGCCGGGTCTTCTGGTTTCCTCCACCAATAAAACTGAGCGCCGCCACCATATAATCGAAATATTGTGAAAGTGTCGTTAGACACCATAAAACCAAACAAAACCATTTAGAAATTACAAATTATTGAAACAAATACAATTATGACAACATTTCACCATATAAACATTGTCGCTAAATAAATGCAATGCTCTAAATTTCTTGAATCACATGCAAATTTCAAATATAATAGAATAAATAACATATAGCAAAGACAATTACCATATTTCTAAATTACTTACGGACAAGTAACGACAGACATATTTTGACGTCCATTATGCAGCACTGATTGTCAATATTTTGACCTATATCTATTCCATATGTAGTTTAAGTTTTCTACTGTTAAGACGAACACGATTTTCTTATCAGAATGCATGACTATATAAAGATAGTCAGGTAAAGTTAATTTAACATGTTCTAGTCGGAACAATCCAATCGAATTCAAAATATCAACACAAACAGGTCGCCAATATTATGGTTTAAGGTCGAGGGCCATCTGAAATCTAGAGGTTACCGACTACAAATGTTATATACTAAATGATTATCTTACTGCTTTGTAATATATTAAAGGGTTTCAAACAGCACATTTTTGACCGGTATGAATATTGCATTTCTCAAATAACAATTGATCTTTTCCATAGTACGTCGATTTATATTACCACTATCACCAACATTTTATTTCCGCACTTGACTAGCAGTCACACTGTTATTGTCTTACAGGAACAGTAGCTTTTAACACTTTTACTCATCACAGTTGTTTTCGTTGGGTCCGTGTTGTTCATATTCTTAGGTTGCTGTGTATTTTTGGTTTTGTTTTTGCTTTGTGACCATTCCATTTCTCGTGGTCAATGCTACTAATGTCTCTGGAGTGTTCATTTTTGAGTGCACCATTTTCTCTGGAGTGTTCATTTTTGAGTGCACCATTTTCTCTGGAATGTTCATTTTTGAGTGCACCATTTTCCAATTTATTCTAACGTTTATTTACATTCTGATAGACCTCATCATGATCTATTCTTTGCAATGCAGCAGTTTTGTTATCATTAGTCAGGTATTAGAGTCAACATTAATATAAATCTTTCACAATAATATCGGATATTAATATCAAAGGATAATGTCGATGGATACCGAACAGAGAACATTCTTGTATTTTGTTTTCCTTTCTTTTCTTTTTTACTTAGCGGTTCTCGTCCGGTAGAATAGAGTGGATAGAATAAGGAGCAGCGGATTCAAAGTGAGGGAGTGAGGATGCTGGTATTGGAGCCATGTAGGTTTTATGGAAAGTGTAAAAATCTCGGTGAAAAATTACGGAAGCTTGTCATAATATATTATAGATTCCTGCACCTCGCCTCCATTTACACATCTTTTGAAAAAAAATCTGATAAGATAAAACATGTAGATACATATGTTTACCCATAATCCGAGTTACAAAAGCATTGAACATAGTTTTTTTTAATACGGCAATTTCATTTGAAAACAATAAAACAATGTATACACATGCTGTTACAAACATAGTTTAGTTATGTTTCAAATCTTCCAAACATGATTTGTTTTCTTTCGAAAACACTAAATCTTCACAATTTTCCCACAGAAACAAAGATTTTATTCTAAAAGTATTCCAATTTAACATATTTTGGACATTAACGACGATATACATAGAATAAAGGATCTATATAAATATAGTGAGAATATATTAGAGAATGAATTTACTAGAGCGAGCATCAGCATACATTCTCAAAATTACGTTTTGCTTAAAAAAGGAAAACAAACATTTTATAGTAAACAAATTAAGATATCACTCATTTTCGAACTTACTTCGGATGTTTTTGAAATGAAAAAAAAAGTGGGGTCAACGAATGTATTTGAAGAGTTTGAAGATACCACAGGGGTAATCAGAATCCGTAAATCGAAGACTGACAGACAACACAATGACCAAAAGAAAAAGGACAAACAACGATCTACAAACATACATATAAAACTAAAGATTTAATAACACTATCGGAACCCCACAACAAGCAGGTGGTCAACTCAGGTGCTCCCGAGCTAGATCTGAAATAAAAGCATGATATATATTCCAACCAACCGAAGCGTGAGGCGAGTGCAAGTGCAACTCGATCGTTTAACAATATTCATTTCATTGCTAATCATGACTGAAAAAAAGTTAAAAATAACTTCAGATAAATTCCTAGTCGTGTAGTTAGAACACTTTTGATTTTATAGTGTGTTCTCGTGATCTATTTTATCTGCGGGTTAACGTTTCTAAACTATCATTCTTTCTTGAACTGATTAGTCTAGATTTCGTTTTCGAGGACATCATATAAAGCTCTTAGTGTTATTGACACAAATACGTAACCATAGTTTAGCTTTCACATATTCTGACTTTGAAGGTACCTGATGAAGAATATTACAGAAATGCGTCGTGTGCACTAAATATATGTACGTTTTTTTTATTCAGATTCGCACACACAATATCATAGTGTCATACGTCTACAAAAAACAAATTGTTGGAGAGTGTTTATCGGAGTTCGGTAATTTTGTTATTACCCTTATTTAATTTATTAGTCAAGCATAACATAACGGTAGCGAGTTGACGATTCACGATCCATTGACTAACCATTTAAGGCATGTTTCAAGGTTCTCCTCCCTTATGCATAGGATACCTTGGTTCACTTTCTCCAAAAACTTATTAAATTAATTGGCTTTCGTTCCTTCCTGCATCTACAGACCATTAGGTAATCGCCAAAATGCTTCAAAGAGAGTCTGAGTTGGTCAGTAAACCTGAATTATTATTTATTTTTGTTTAATTACGGACGAACAATATAATTAAACACTAAATGTAATCGAGTACGATGTGACACAATAATTATGATCATGACCAAGCAAAACAATAACTAAAATTAACCAAATCTATAGCTGTAAATATTGTACACATATTTCTACGATTAAATCGTTAATTGAGTGCGTGATTGCTGTTTAGTGCCCAGTGAACAATTGGTCAGCTATTTCAGGAAGAGAGCACAGTTACATCTGAATGATACAATGGTCTTTGCTTTGTACTAGACCAACAACATTTTTTTTTATATTATAACAGCTCGCTGGAAGATATGTCCATCCTGATTCTGAAACAGGCAGTCTTTGCTTTTGTTGCTGGTAATGCTGGGTGCATCAAGATTATGATATAAATTCCTTCATCATTTTTCATTTCTCCAACCATATGGCGGCCACCAGATAGCATGATGCACACTTCTACTAAGCTTATTAATGTTTTAATGTAATTACTATTAAAACTAAGGTCTTCCTCTCTCATGCATAGGTGATTATGGCTATCCTGTTTAGGCCCTCTGGTATTGCTCTCTAACACGTTAAAGTGATTTGGCTATCCTGTTTAGACCCTCTGGTATTACTCTCTAACACTTTAAAGTGATTTGGCTTTCCAATCTTTCGGTGTTGGGAGTAACTGATGGAGATTATCCCAGAAACGCGTAGCTTGCACTAAATTTGATATATATGCTTTTATTAAGCTTGTTAGTGAAAACTGAACGAATACTCAAAACATATAGTTCATGTATATCAATGTAGTGGGTGCTTTGTCGACACAGTATATAGAAAGTGATAGAAAAAGCACATGCATGATGAAAACATTAACAAATGTGTGCACAATGCGCTTCTGGAATAATCTTCATTGGGTACGTTCAAAGACTTCCTATTGAAAGTCAAATAATTTAAACGTTTTGAAATTAGGAATACCAAAGAGTCTAAGCAGAATAGCTAAATAATAATACCGCGACATAAATCCCATGATATCATATAGAAAAGGAAAATATTGGAACAAAACACATAATTCGCCCTTACGACGGAACGCAGGAGAATCTCCTTTGTTTTGAGAGTGTCAATCTCCAACCAAGTATATCCAATCAGTGTCTGTCATCACTGATGTTGTGAGTTCAAATCCCGCTCATGGAGAGCTGTACTCGATACAACATTATGTAATATAGTTTGTCAGTAACTAGCGGTAGGTCGTTGGTTTTCTCCTGGTGTTCTGGTTTCCTCCACTAATAAAACTGACCGCCACGATATGGCTAAAATATCGTTGAAAATGGCGTTAAGCACTATTACCATAGCCATAACCAAACACGTAAAACAAAGTTGCAGCAACTACTAATTAGCAGTAACGCGGTGGGGGTTGTCGTTGGTAACCTGATTTCAAGACGGAGTGTCCTGCACATGTCCATTCCATCTTATTTTACCTGTGGTAATGGAAATGTCAAATAATAGACCCATCCATGTGTCATATCTTTACCTACATGATTTATTCTTAAAAATGTGCTCGTGTCAGGAGAATAACTTATATACTGTTCCACTGAGGTTACACGATGAAAATTCAATCAATATAATAGTATATGTTTCGCTTGTCATCACTACAATCCCACCCTTCCCTTTTTCCTGACTAATCATCATATTTTGCTAACAAGACCGTGCCACTAATAGGGCGGGAACTTCCTACCATTCTGGAGAATCTGAGTTCTCGCCCGTTTTTAGTGAGGTTCATGTTGCTCAATCTCTAGTTGTCTGTTTATTTCTTTTATTGACCATGGTTTGCATTATTTTTTCTCATTGCATTATCTGTTCCTCTCTGATTTACGACCTCTGATAACTCATTTGGTGTCTTCGAACTTTTCTAATTTTACCATAGTACTGAGGAAAAGGAAACAAACAATTTAAAAGAAAATCCCGCTCTATTGTTCATATAATTTTATTCATCGTCTAATTACATCTTTTTATTTGTGGGATTTTATGTACCATGTCGTAGAGTTTTGCAGTAAGTTGGTATTACACATGTCCCCCTCACAACAGAAATGACACTCAAAGGGTGCCGTATTCTTTACGGCTCCATATCGTGTACAATAATCCAGATCAGCTGTTTCGTTAATCCACTCTTTTTCACATGTAGCTTTATCAGCACATCTATAGTGAATAATGGATTAAAGAAATCATAATGAAGTAGAAATAAAATGAAAATGAAAAAAAATGAATCGTGAAATGAAAGATATATATAGAAAGGTTTCATCTATATTTTACCTCATACATGAAGTAAATTCTTTTTGTCATTAAAGTGTTGCCATTTTGCCTTGCTTGTTAAATGTTGAATGTTTTATTATCAATACAACATGACAATGGGGAAACAATTTGATTTTGGTCAAATTAGAGCATGATTCGCTCATTTTTGACATTTTTGTAAGCTCTAGATTGCTGTTTCGAATTATGAAATTCAGTTCGCTATGCAGACGAATCTGAGCGACTGCATATATATTGTGTTGGATTGTATGATATTACTAAGAGAGGATACGAAACTAGTTTAACCCCGCCACGTTTTATTAATGCGCCTGTACCAAGCCAGTAATGTGCTCGGTGATGCATATGTGTGCCTTTCTCTCCTCTGCTTCTGTGATTTCCTGATTATAGTCTTGAACTGTTCTGACAGTGTTAATTTTGATTATTGGACTACATGCCACAAATGTCGTCGGTTTATAAGACGAGACTACAAATAATAATGCAATAAAAACGTAGATATCAGATTTAGTGCACACGACACGTTTCTGGAATAACCAATATCAGGTGACGCTCATAATCGAAAGTTTGGACAGCCAAATAATCTAAAGTTTTGGGAGCAATAAAAACAAAGGGTCTTAACCGGGTAGCGAGATCACCTCTGCCTGACGGAGGAGAACGTTAGCTTTATCAATATTTACATTATTTAAGAATTGTACATTTCAGTAATAAATATACCTAATAAACCATGTCAGCGCCGAAGCACTGACTACTGGGTGGATGCTACCCTCAGGGACTAATAGTCCACTAGCAGAGTTATCGAACCAGTAATAGTAATAAAAAAACTAATTAAGTAAGCACGACATGTCTCTGAAATAACCTTCATCAGATTATATTTTGGAACTTTTCCGATAGTAAATGCATGTGCTTGTATTTTATTATCCTTCTGATAACACACTGCTTTAAATTACCTCTTGAAGACATCAATATTGCCTCTTGAATCTTGAATTATATCAGTCATACAGTAATTATATCCTGGCGAACACATGTCTGAGAGATCCATATTTATTTGACGCATACTACATGGAATGCCGAAGTCTTGATCTCCACATTTATTGCACCATCTAGGAATAGCTGCATGGAATAGAGAACATGGAGGATGTGTTATAAGAGGCTGGAACTGCTTACCCTTCGCGAGCCCCTGATTTAACCCCTAATGTTTTGGTGGGGTCCGTGTTGCTCATTGTTATTTTTCTTGTTCTGTGATGTGTCTTTACGTTTTAAGTTCCGTGTTGTGATGTCCGTTACGATGTCCGCATAAAAACTATGTTAGGTTCGTATTTACCTCAGGTTGTGTGTAGGAGGTCTCATGTATTATTTACATTATTAGTGTTTGCTTGCGTGCATTGGTGTCCAACTCATATTCTGTTGTGTTTTGCATTGTTTTTCTTCGTCTTGTGTACACTATGTTGTCAGTTTCTCTAGATTGTTCTTTTTTGATTGCCCTTTTCGTATTCGCTAAAGTTTATATTGATCCCGTGAATTCTTCATTTAAGAATCATTTTCTAAATTTTAGAACATAATCATGTCCAATTTTACATCGCATTGACTTAATTTAAACGAAAATATGTCTCAAACTTTACTGTACAATGAAATTGGCGCCAAGGAGATTATAAAAGCCTTATACAGTAGAGTTCGTTTATAGCGAACAGGCTTGTAGCGAAATCAGGCTTATAGCGAAGTAAAGATAAATCCCCGGTCCCATCGCTATTTAAGCAATGTATTTGTGAAGGCCTATTACGAATTATTTATAACGAAATCAGGCTTATAGCGAAGATAATTTTAAACCCAAAAACGTTTTTATTACTCAAAATTGACATGATATAACAAAGAAAATTGCTGAACAAACACATCGTTTACCTGTCTTCCGTTACGCACGAACGATCACATATTAGAATGGTCAAGTGCGCTTGACACTTCCGTTATTGATAATTGAAAAATCAATAATCCCACCTTTGATGTTGTTAATGATGTCAATCAAGACTTTTCTTTAAAATATTAGTTTGAAATTAAACTCAATTGTTTGCTACGAGCAATCGTATTGGTCTAAAATGTTACAGCCTGCATGGAATATACCATTATATATTCGTGAGATAAGGCCACGTTCATGTGGTTTGTTTAGATATCCTACACCTCGACATATCAGTAGAGTGGGGCAAGTTAGAGATGTGATATTAATCTTAATGACTTCACATAGAAATTTGTGACATAACAGTAATCACTTTACTCAGAGGGGGTGTGGGTGCGGTCGGGATCCCATGGTAGTTGGATTTACAACTACATTTGCATTCAGTGTTTATCACCAATGAAATTGTAAGTTCGAATCTCGCTACGGCGAGGTGTACTCCATACAACATTATGTAATAAACTTTTGTCAGTGACTTGCGACAGGTCAATGCTTTTCTCCGGGTACTCCGGTTTCCATGTCCAATAAAACTGACTGCCACGACATAACAGGAATTATGTTGAAAGGGGAGTTAAACACATTAGCCCTAATCTTCCTATCACTAACCTTACACAGTGGCAATATGCAAAATAATCGATCACATTTATACTGACTCTGGTCTCCAAGGAGTCAGGTACTGACTTGATTTATTGTATATTGAAATTTCCTTAAATGTTAGAAACTCAATTTTATGAAAAAAGAAAGTTTCAAAAGTGATGGTAAAAAATTCCACCAATATCAACACTATCTGGACGTCAGTAGACTACATTGCAGTTTACGTTGGTTGGTTGAATTATTGGGTTTAACGCCACTTTCAACAATATTTCAGCTATATCGTGGTGGTCAGTTTTACTGGTGGGGGAAACCGGAGTACCCGGAGAAAACCACCGATACTGATACACTTTATTACATAATGTTGTATCGAGTACACCTCGCCATGAGCGGGATTTGAACTCATAACACTAGTGGTGATGGACAATGATTGCACAGGTCGTTGGAAATCCAACTACCATACTATCACGACCACGACGGCGCCTTTGTACGAATACATGTTTATGAAATAATCTATGAAAACATATATGTTAGTTATTATAATGTCTACATTGACATGTACATCTCGGTCCTTTCCTTGAGTAAATCAATAGTCTGAGATAACTATATATGGGTAGCACAGCGGTGTCGTATAATAAGCAGCAACTGCTTACGTTTTGCGTGCCAATGGGTTCACACCCGGTTTGTGATCGGAACATAGTGCTGATTTGTTTAGTTTTCTGCATTGTGTAGTGTTATAGTGGTTTGTTTGTCTTTGATCTGTGTTATGTGTCCCCAATATTGCCAGTGTGTATGGATTGTCCATTTTTGATTGTCCCTTTGGTTTGCTCTAACGCTTATTGAAACGCATCCTCATAGTAGAACGATTTGAAAGGCAAATAATCTTAAAAGACTATGGGGACATGTAAGCTAACGGGAGAGAAAAAGCAAATAATGATATACTGATTACAATAACAACATACACATTGAGATTGTACGACTACATAGGGTGTTTTTATCATCATATACAAAAACAAATGAATAAGATACGTACTCTTTGTTGTTGCTGGAGTAGCGGTTGTCGGTAATGTCGTTGGAGATATCGTTGGCGATGTAGACGGCGATGTAGTTGGCGAGGTGGGTGGAGGTGTAGTAGGTGACGTTGTCGGTGCTGTTGTCGATGTAGTAGACGATATCGTCGGTAATGTCGTGGGAGATGTTGTCGGTAATGTCGTCGACGATATTGTCGGTGATGTAGCTGGCGATGTAGTTGGAGACGTCGTCGGTGTTGTTGTCGCCGATGTACTATGAGTTGTTGTTGCTGTCCGTTTTCAAACAGAACACATATTATACAAAAGACAACATCTAAGTCAGGAAGAATACATATTATTTATAACGTTCAATAATAAGACTCAACCAGTTACATAAAAGGGTTTGCATTTTACTCAAATGTGTCAAGCACTTTCATGACACAGAGGAGGTTTGGATCCATGAATCTAGTTCAACCCGCCCACTTTTTTATTAAAATGAATGTGCCAAACTAGGAACGCGAGTGGTTATGTATATACGCACATGCATGTGTTTCGCCTTTTGATTCTGCCTCTGTTCTAACAATTTTTGTTGTGATTTTGACATTGTTGGTTTGGTATTTTTGTTTTTCATTTAATGACCATAATATTATATCTACCAACGCTACTAACCTATGCAGGGTACTGTGATTCTTTCATAAATGATGTTTGAAAGGAATTGTTTTTATCCAACATGTTCTGCTCAAAATACTTAGGCTTAGTTCCTTTTGCACGCAAATTTTTCTTATGTTGTCAAAACAAATCCAAAATGGAATGCAATGTATAGGCCTGTTTACGGTGTTCAACCCACACCCGCTAAAGATGGAGATGAATATCGACGTTTTCCCTTGATCACAATCAAACATTTGTAAGACCAAGACTAAACTGCCAAACGCAATGCAACGTAATAAAACCAGCAGACGGCTATCTTACAATGCAGATTATTGAATATTACATATTTGTTCGTGCTATGAATATTTTTCTAAATATTTATTCATCAACACATATTTATTTTTATCAACAGATATTTAGTTTTAATGAACATATACAGTGTTTTTGCTTTTTATGAACAACTATTTACATTTGTAAATATATATTTACATCAAAACGTAAAAATCTTATTTACTGAACTCGACTAGCTTCTGCAATAATCCTCTAAAACCTAAACAGAATAGCTAAAACCGGCAGGGATAACCTGTGCTGGAGGGGGTGTACATCTAACATTCCATATCAGTATCGGAACACTGATAACTGGGTGAATGCGGACTGATAGCCCACCAGCAGAAGTATTGACCCAGTGATAGTAATACAAATGTAATACAAATGTAAGAAAAACGTAGATATCAAAGAAGTAATACATGTAATATGAAACAATGTCAGACATACAAATGTTGTCTGATCCGATCAGATATTCAGAGAGAGTTGTCGTTCTTGTTCACGTACATCTATCTACCCTAATACATGCACTTATGAAAGGAATGTTTGATAGCTACTTGTGTTTATTTGGGCAGAGTGCTGTTCAACACATATTGTATTGTGCTTTGTTTTGTTTTTCTTCGTTTTGTGTACCCTATTTTGCAGTTTCTCTGTATTGTCCATTTGTGTTTGCCCCTTCGGTATTCTGTAGCGTTTATTTAAACTGTGATAATCACAAATTACACCAATATTAACAAAACAAACAATCACTGCTAAGCATTGATGGTCAACAATTCCACCAATATCAACAAAACAAACCATCACCATCCACCTTATGGTATCGACATTATACTTATCAACAATGATAATCGAACCGCATCAGTGGCGTAATGATTAGATTAGTATTGGTCTAGTACAAAGCGGACATCATCATCATCTCATTGAAAATTAACTTGTTCTCGCCATGATATAGCTGCAAAATTGCTGGATTGGCGTAAAGCAACAATCACTCACTCAATTAAGATCGCAATATCGTAACTTACTATGGGCTTGTAAATTGTCAGCACATTGTTGTGTAGAACAAAAACAAGGATGTGGGCTTTTTCCTGGTATAAATGGTTGGTGGCATCTTGCTAACTGATATGCTTCCTACAATGAACAACCTCATATTAGGTTTAGCATTAGATGTAATCACTACATTTTATGTGGTCCCTTATTCAAAATAACAAGACATTCCGATTGGGAAGGTTGATGTCATCCATTACTTGTTTTACGGTTTTCATCATCCCATGGGTTAGCGGTTACGGAATATCTGTATCACAGATAACCACGGATATGTTCTTTTTCTGCCAAAATCCAGTTATACTCATTGCACATGACGTATCACCGAATTGTGAGCATGGATAACACCTTTTTGTTGACCATTGTCTTTTCGTTATTTGCTGGTCATACTATTGCCTGCTTTTCCTCGAGTTACGGCTTCCGGTTACCTCTTTGGTACCTTAAAACTATTCATAGATCTCAATTATGTACATTTTGAAAAAAAGGTTTAAACAGATATGGGCAACAAGTCCACCAATATCAACAAAACGAACAATCACCTATCATCTTAGCTCACAGAACACACAAAGCGAGACCATGATATATAACGTTGGAAATCACAGTCCTGATTCAAGGTGGGCACACAACTATAATCACAACCATCCTATAATGGATCCCGAACGGCAATGCTTATGTAAATAAACGATATAAAACCTGTACAGATATTTTACCACTCAAAAAGGCCACATATTATTACAAAGATGAATAAAAACATCAACATGGACAGCAGGGTCAATGCATGCTGGCAGTTGATTGACTAGCTAAAAAGTTGGAATCTGTATTTAAAGATCATTATTCTTTGAACAACAAATGTTGACATTAAGAGTAACAAACATGTATGAATGCACATGTTTATTGTATCAGACATATGTCAACAACAAACATTGTACCCAAGTCAAGAAGGAGGCACAAAAGGGAAGGATAGCCGAAAAGACGATCGAGAAAAATCGCACGTCAGTATAGTCAGAGATAGCGCGATAAATCACTGTGACAGATATATCACTCATTACTGATATATTTTGTGCTCTGCTTAAATTTTTACTTACTTTCTTGTGCATATTGGGTAATAGCATGTAACACTCTAATTACAAATGAAATTTTGAAGATATATTGAACAGAACAAAAGATATATAAGTTTCACTAAGATGAGTGATACGTCATCGGCTATCGAGAATCCTCGCTAAGCAAATAAACAAGAATATGAAAATTAAAGCGACCTCTCGACTAACCCAAAATAGAGCCATGTGGTCCGGAATAGTCTAAACTGTACACATAATACTTGGATAAAAAGTAAAGGTTACATGTAATCAGTCGAATAGTGTCAGGTTATTTAATATACGATACTTACATTATGGCATGAAGCTTTAACAGTTCCATGCTTTAAATATATTTCAAGTATCTGAAATACAATGTACATTTTACCTGAGAACATGCATAAGTTAATTTTGTAGTTGATTGTATTGGTTTGGAAATGTATGTTATCAGAATGAAATTACTCCTAATTAATACAAATTTGATTAAAATAATATCTGTCGTTACTGATATGTCGCAATGCGGGCGATCTCAGGAAATCTAATTTCCAGTCACATGCTTCCGGTGTCCTTCGTCAATTGTATGCATGCATAAATAGATAAGCGAACTTTATTCGTCAATTGTATGCATGCATACATAGATAAGCGAACTTTGTCAAGATTTTTATATCCTTACACGGGTCCACATTTAAGAGTAGGAATATCCCACACGATTGGAATGTATCGCGGTCTTCAATTTTGGCCTCATGTATAATACACTATATAGTCAGTGCCATACGATGGGAAAAGTCCATACACCTAGTAATTTAAGGGAATACATTCTGTGGGACAATTACATTGTGATGTCTACTCAGTCATGACCATTATCATGGTTTCAACTGTGACGTCGAACACATCGCTATGTTTCATTGGACATTTACCGACGGAACTCTGTCTGCCATGATATTTCCCTAATGGAGAGGCTTCCTATACAGCATAATATATATCAATTGTTAATATGCTGCAAGGTGCAACATATTGCAATCACATTTCAATTTCTGAAAACAGGTGGTATTTTTGTTCATATGTGTTACTAAATTCATTACCTGATTCGCAGGACACGATACACCGTTGAAATGAATTGCTAAAATTAGAAAGAAATAACCTATGTCACCAATATATCTTCTTCACAGTAGGACATGTTTATCATCTCCCATCTCAAACCAGTCAACACAAAAATAAAATGGCATGTGACGCTGGACAGCCATATCCTGACCATGACCGAGCCATTGATGGGATCCCGAAAATCCTCTGTATATTAGGTATATACATATATCAGGGAACGAAGCACATAATAATATTTGGTCGGTGAAGTACCTGCATTGCGAATCTACTTCCCCGCGATTTTTGTTGCAGTTGGAGTTTGCTTTAAACATATTTTTATTCAGAACTAAATGAATGGGATTGAGCAACAGGCTATGCCTATACAAGCTCTCTCCTTTTTAAATGTACAAGGCAAACATTCAGTAAAAAAGTATATAACAATTATATCAATAACATAAGATAATTATGTTCCAGTGAAGTGAAATAGACTTTCTAAACATTTTCAATAGTTAATCATACAGGAAGTTAAAGAAAAATAAATTAAAGCAAAATAAATGTATAATGGGAATTGGAGTTGATGAATCTTTAGTTTTCTTTATAGTGATTTGTAGATAATTGTTTGTTCCCTTGTCATTTTTTTTTGGTCGTTGCATTGTATGCCCTTCTTCGATTTACACCCTTTGGTGTTTCAAACTTTTCCTGTCCCGAATTTCTCTTCTTTGGCTGAATACATGCACGTGAATTTATTGTTATGCATGTATTTTATTGTGTTCCCCCTACAAATAACAGAGGGTCGTCCATCAATATATATGCGTCATGTTTATTTTATGCGACAATTTTTCCGACAATTGATTTCAATTTAACATATCTCTTTGGTTTATTCCCCGAACGCCTACTCGAATAAAGCAACACCTAGCTAAGAAAGTGGCCTAGGGGGCCTTCTAAGGGGTGAGATAATTGAATGTCTACCTGTAATTTACATGTCCATCCAATTTTTAATAATAATAATAATACTAATCTTTTATTAGACAATAGTTAGAAAATGCGTATAAATGGTACGATTTTCCTGCATTTTACATGATTCCTATTAGGGCCTACGCATCGTACAAATAGGACGTAAGATACACGGGAGGTTTGGCGCCTTAAAATCTGATTCAACCCACCATTTCTTTAGAAATGCCTGTACCAAGTCAGGGTCATTACGGTTTTCACAGTTTTCCGGTTGTTGATTGATTTTGTCTGTTTATATAATTATGAGTTTTGACTTTCCCTTTGTAAGATTGTTCGGAGTTCGGTAATTTTGTTATTACCTTTATTTAATATCTAACATATGTCTGTAAACAATCGAATCTGTTTTGGACAAATATGAAACATAATAATTTGCCTAATGCTGACCAATATTGAAATATTATTGATTACTCTGTTTTCTCTGCTATTAGATGTTTTTTAATTCTTTTTGTTTAATAAGGTTCGTGCTTCTCGATCTTTAGTTGTCTGTGTAATGTTTTGAAGATCATTGTTTGGTCTTTTGTCCTTTTTCATGGTCTTTTGGCCATTGTATTATGTCTTTTGTCGTATTACGGCTTCTGGTTACCCCTTTGATATCTTCAAACATTTGGCCATTGTATTATGTCTTTTGTCGTATTACGGCTTCTGGTTACCCCTTTGATATCTTCAAACATTTGGCCATTGTATTATGTCTTTTGTCGTTTTACGGCTTCTGGTTACCCCTTTGATATCTTCAAACATTTGGCCATTGTATTATGTCTTTTGTCGTATTACGGCTTCTGGTTACCCCTTTGATATCTTCAAATCTGTGGCCATTGTATTATATCTTTTGTCGTATTACGGCTTCTGGTTACCCCTTTGATATCTTCAAACATTTGGCCATTGTATTATGTCTTTTTTCGTATTACGGCTTCTGGTTACCCCTTTGATATCTTCAAATCTGTGGCCATTGTATTATGTCTTTTGTCGTATTACGGCTTCTGGTTACCCCTTTGATATCTTCAAACATTTGGCCATTGTATTATGTCTTTTGTCGTATTACGGCTTCTGGTTACCCCTTTGATATCTTCAAACATTTGGCCATTGTATTATGTCTTTTGTCGTATTACGGCTTCTGGTTACCGCTTTGATATCTTCAAACATTTGGCCATTGTATTATGTCTTTTGTCGTATTACGGCTTCTGGTTACCCCTTTGATATCTTCAAACATTTGGCCATTGTATTATGTCTTTTGTCGTATTACGGCTTCTGGTTACCCCTTTGATATCTTCAAACATTTGGCCATTGTATTATGTCTTTTGTCGTATTACGGCTTCTGGTTACCCCTTTGATATCTTCAAACATTTGGCCATTGTATTATGTCTTTTGTCGTATTACGGCTTCTGGTTACCCCTTTGATATCTTCAAACATTTGGCCATTGTATTATGTCTTTTGTCGTATTACGGCTTCTGGTTACCCCTTAATATCTTCAAACATCTGGCCATTGTATTATGTCTTTTGTCGTATTACGGCTTCTGGTTACCCCTTTGATATCTTCAAACATTTGGCCATTGTATTATGTCTTTTGTCGTATTACGGCTTCTGGTTACCCCTTTGATATCTTCAAACATTTGGCCATTGTATTATGTCTTTTTTCGTATTACGGCTTCTGGTTACCCCTTTGATATCTTCAAACATTTGGCCATTGTATTATGTCTTTTTTCGTATTACGGCTTCTGGTTACCCCTTTGATATCTTCAAACATTTGGTCATTGTATTATGTCTTTTTTCGTATTACGGCTTCTGGTTACCCCTTTGATATCTTCAAACATTTGGCCATTGTATTATGTCTTTTTTCGTATTACGGCTTCTGGTTACCCCTTTGATATCTTCAAATCTGTGGCCATTGTATTATCTGTCTTTTTTCGTATTACGGCTTCTGGTTACCCCCTTGATATGTTCAAACTTTTGGACATTGTATTATGTCTTTTTCGTATTACGGCTTGTGGTTACCCCTTTGATATCTTCAAATCTGTGGCCATTGTATTATGTCTTTTTTCGTATTACGGCTTCTGATTACCCCTTTGATATCTTCAAATCTGTGGCCATTGTATTATCTGTCTTTTTTCAAATTATGGCTTCTGATTACCCCTTTGATATCTTCAAACCTTTGGTCATTGTATTATCTGTCTTTCTTTGAAATTTGGCTTCTGGTTACCTCTTTGTTATCTACAAAATGTCCTTGTATTTTGCACTAATTCCCTTAACATATTATCTATAATACACACCTACCAGTTTTCCTGACACATTCAGTATTGTTACAATAACAGCCATCATGTCTGTATATAGAATCGTGATCAACACAGTAAAACGGATTCGATGGCTGTAAGGTAAAGGTATTCTCTTAAGAGGAGCAGTGTAGATATGCCAGCAATCCATGCTTCATACAAGACTCTCATAGTGTATAACGTTATAACGAAACAAACCTTGATTATTTAACTTCCGCTAAGTGTCTTGTATGTATCAATATTCTTTATATGTCCAATGTATAGGAGCCGTCGTGGCAGTTATCGTATGATAGTTAGACTTACAACTACCTATGCAATCAGTGTCTATCACCACTGATGTTGTGAGTCCGAAACTCGATCACGGCGAGGTGTACAACAATATGTGATAAAGTTTGTCAGTGACTTGCAACAGGTAGGTTGTTTTCTCCGAGTCCACCGGTTTCCTCCACCATTAAAACTGACCGCCACGATATAGCTGAAATATTGAAAGTGACGTTTAACACCATCAAACAAACAAACAAAACACACAATGCAT
Source organism: Bathymodiolus brooksi (assembly GCA_963680875.1). Classification (NCBI taxonomy): domain Eukaryota; kingdom Metazoa; phylum Mollusca; class Bivalvia; order Mytilida; family Modiolidae; genus Bathymodiolus; species Bathymodiolus brooksi. The sequence continues at coordinate 82,677,604 of OY804588.1, read as the reverse complement.
AATAAACAAGTTATAGCGTTTATTGGGAAAAGTTAATACTACCACTCAACGTTCAGATTAGGAGAAAGTTCACACACATTTTAGTGTATGAATTATGCACATTGTTGAATACCCTACTAAGGCTGTGAGGTGTAGAACGGCAATAAAATAAAACTGTTCCTCTAATTTTGTTTGTTTCTATGATAAAGTGTAATAAGTTTGTCAGAACCTTGCGACATGTTGGTTTTCTCCGGGTAATCCGGTTTCCTCCACGAATAAAACTTACCGCCACGATATAATTGAAATATTGTTGAAAGTGGCGTTAAACGCCATAACATTACATTATAACAAACATTTATCTTGTGTGGTTCCAAGTGTAATATTGGATGGTCTCTAATGTTGAAATTGTGCAATTTCGTCATATCTGTGTATTACTTTGTCCGCTTTCTGCTTTCTATTTAATTTCGACACTTGTCATGCTAATGTTAAACAATTAAATATTACTTGATGGTACTTATATGTAATAACAATTGTCGAGTTTCATTATTAGCAAATCTGAATTCAATTGAATTCCGTTCTTGGTTAAGATTTGTACGCAATCTGATGTACCCATGTCGAAATTCAAAGATAATGCTCTCGTAAGTTAAATGATGTTTCTATTTCGATAAATAACTATTTACAAATTTGGTAATTATGTCGTGATAATTTGGATACGTAGAAAAACATTTTTTATGCCTAGTTTAGACTTTTGTTAGATGGCACATGTATATGACCAATGAAGCAACATTTCCAAAGAAAGGCTTATGGTGTTTCACGTCACTTTCAACAATACTTCAGTTATATCGTGGTTGTCAGTTTTATGGGTGGCGGACACCAGAGTACCAGGAGAAAACCACCGACCTGCCGTAAGTCACGGACAAGCATTTACACATGATGTTGTATCGAGTACACCTCGATTGTACGGGTTCAGAGCTCACAGCGTTGGTGGTGATAGACACTGATTGCATAGTAGTTGTAAATCCAACTACCATAAAATCACGAACACGATGCCCCTCCAAAACAAGGATATTTATATTATGATGATATATGTTAATTAAAAGGGGTTGCATGCTTGTGGCTAACCTGCCAAAAGAGCAGTGAAGTTGTACATTTTTGTGCTCTTGAATTTACTTTTTATATATATTATAGTACATTGATCAACACATGTTTATCGGTTGTTTGAATAAACACATGGAACGTAAAACGTTGCTTAGTAGATAGCATAATGTTTTTGGTGAAAGTTGGATAATTGCATAATCATCATGAGATCCGTTACGATTTCCGGTTCGTCTTTACCTCCAGTTGTTTGTAGGGGAGCGCATGTCTTATTTACGTTATTTGTGTATATTTGCGCATAGTTGTGTCCAACACATATTGCGCTTTGTTTTTGTTTTGTTTGTTTTCGTCTTGTGTACTCTATGTTGCCACTTTCTCTGGATTGTCCTTTTATGATTGTCACTTCGGTATTCTCTAGCGTTTATCAAACAAAGCATGTTATAATACAATATAGGTTACAGCACATATATACAGTAAACCTTGCTGTTGTGGCAAAACGAGTGAACCGAAGTTGATTGTCCTGGAGTTTTCCGTTTACCATTGGTTACCATGCGAATTTGGCACACATCCTGTAATGTGAACAAAATAAACTATTGGCAAGAACATTGTTTACGGTACACAACAGTCCTTTCCTCATCCATGACTTATCAACAGGTTTGTAACTAGATTAACGCGACGGGTGCCATTAGTGGAGCAAGAACTGCCTACCCTTCCGGAGCACCTGCGTTCACCCTCGGTTTTGGTGGGATTCATGTTTGTAGTTCTATGTGTACTGTTTTGTAGATTGCTGTATTTCCCTTTGTCCTTTTTCTTGTTGGCCATTGTGTTGTCTGTCCTTCGATTTACGGATTCTGATTATCCTTTTGGTATCTTCAAACTCTTCTTATTACGATTAGTATATTGAGGTAGCTGAAGATTTAACATAGAAGACGCTACGTTGACAATAAGATCAAACGTTCCAGAGTAGGTATGTATTCGTTCACATTCATTCTTGTTTTATTGTGTTTATCATTACTCCGTAAACATATATATATAATATAATACTTTATTTTTGAACTCGCCAGTTAACAAAACACATTAGACGCCCAGGTAAGGTGAACATACAAAAATAAGCTAAGGTTCGCAGTTTTACAATAAATGGCTTACCCAGGGTTAATAAGATATTAATTAAACTCCACAAATACAACTAAATTTATCAATTTTAGAACCAACATGTAAGTCAATATATAAGGCATTTTATAATAGCTTCAACATATAACATTTACATACATGTATTTGTACCCATATATTAGTACACATTACTACATCGTTACTATTTAATTCATTCATGAGTTTCAAATTGCAGTTTAAATGAAAATGCATTAATTTGTGAGTTATAATGCATTTATCTGACGTCACACCATTGTTCGAACAGTGGATTATTAATAAGAATCTACAGTTTATTCGTTTGTTCTTGAATATATGAACTTTAACCTTTTACTGTTTTAGGCTTACAAACGTGATATACATAGTTTGGGACTTTCGGATATCGAACCGCTGCTGGGCTTTTTAAAATCTATTTTGACCTTCAAAGCTTCCATCTAACCATTCAGCTACGATCACCACACTACTATGCTCTATATTTAGTATATATGACTCTTGATAGTAAGCTTTGCTTAAAACAAATATCAACAATTTGTTTAAAAAACCAACTGATCAATATATACAAAACACGATACAAGTATTTCAGATCTGGCATAATTTATGTTCAGAACTGACGAGTATGTGAACGTTTAAAATGCATTCTCGCAATACAAAAACAACTAACGAACCGATCGCAAGTAACAACAAATCAGGCAGACTATAGGTGAACATTTGGGACACTTGAAATACATTGAAATATCTAAATATAAACGATTCTTTTCACTTGAAAGACCTTGAAATATCTAAATATAAACGAGAATCGAAAGCACGAATGTATTGTGTTTGTAGTATTGTTTGTCTTCGTCCTGTGTCTTGTGTACCCAAAGTTTCCAGTGTCTTTGGATTGTCCTTTCATGATTGCCTCCTCGGTATTATCTAACATTTTGTGGCGTTAAACAACAATTCATCCACTCCATTATAAAGTAATGTCGTACTTACATGACTGTTACAAGTCTTACTTAGACATTTAAAACCAGCAGACACAGACACGTGACTGTTAACTGCAACGAGGAAAACAAGTTGTGGGGGTTTTCTTAAAAACTATGTCAAGAGGAGATGTGGGCCTATAAATCTGGTTTAACACCATCACTTTGTCATTGAAGTGCCTGTAATTGTGTGTCAAGGGTATCGATTTCGCCTAATTCTAGATTTTTTCTCAGTTGTGACAATGTGGTATGTTTTTGTTTGTTTTTCATTTTTGTTAAAACTGATATTGTTTTTCTTATATTTGACGCTACTATTCCACAATTAAGGGTTAAGGTTATAGTGTTTAATGCCACTTTCAACAATTATTCAGTTAATTTGTGGCGGTTCCACATCTGAAGATTACAAATACTAGTACAACAATTGTACACTCATCTGTGTGTATTTAGTTGGTAAAAGTCATAACTAGTAGTATAATAAAATTATTTCATAATTAGAAAATGATTACAAAATGCATATGATAATGATATGTATGGGTGGGATTTACATCGAAATTATAACATGTTGCTAAGTTTGGGTGGAGCATTTAGAAATTATGGAAAATTAACGCATGCCGTCTGTCCAATAAAAATACTGGATTATTAAAGAAATTTGCATAAAGTTTAACAATGACTTTTATCACAACAATAACGACATGATTACTTATAGCGATGTTAAAAAGCTCAAATCACATACAAAATCATACTTTTAAAGTTATTTGACAATAGTAGGCAGTGCTATATTTAGGACAAACGAGGTCCTGTGATAGTTAAGTTATGAGGCCCCTTACTTGGGCCCTGAAGGAGGTAGACCCGGTAGACCTACACAGGCAATCATGCATACGAAATAGAACGCCTTCAAATTTAAATTTGCACCACATGAGCAAAAACCATCGTAGAATTGGTTTTGTTTGGCAGGAAGATGCCCCCTTCGGTGGCCAACGGGGTCCCGCACTTAAGTACACAAAAGCACAAGGGTAAATCCGGCACTGATAGCTGGAATATGTGATTGTATTGTAATATTTCACCTTAAAGACGAACACTGGCCGAAATGCATGAATAGTTGGTGGGAATTAAACAAATATTATAACTTGCCCATTTGCTTTGTGAAGCATTGGGTTGTGGTTCTTAGTATCTGAATTTGCTCCCTAGATGTCTTTGTGGTAGGGGAAGTTACGTATTAAGTTATTTTGTACGATTTGCCGCGTAAAAAACAATGGTTAGCTATTTGATTTTATTTCTTTTTCTTGCACTATGAGTTTATGTTAAAACTTTTTAATTTATTTTAATGTCCATGATATTAACTGCTAGTTCCGCAAAACTAAAAGAAAATGAAAATGTTCCTGCTTAAACTGTACATGAACGGTTGTTGGTTGTTATGTATCTTGAACACACAGACATAAGATGCATTGTCCTTTTTATTCCAGTTCATAGAATTAGAAGCACAATCTGGAAGTGTTCATGCTTCCTGTGGCACGGTGAGTACTTCCTGTGACATGGTGAGTACTAATATTGAATGTCATCACAATTGTTAAGTAGCATACGTTCCTACCGACCAGATTGTCATTTGAAATCATTTTACTACTCCAGAACCATAAATAGACTAAATATTATGAATCTTAATGTTTTACTCTTAAACGAGTAACATTGTCAAAGGTGCTTGGATTTCATAGAAATCACAAATATACATAAATGTTGGGGAAAAGCGAAGGGAAATCAAGAATGAACAAAACAGAGACACATGACACATTGGGCACAAAACACCAAATACGACATATGAAGAAAAGATAATTTGATTGGTTGGTTGGTTTATGGTGTTTAACGCCACTTTTAACAATATTTCAATTACATCGTAGCGGTTAGCTTTATTGGTGGTGGAGTGAACAACTTGGAACTGATTTATTTTATTACACATGTGACATTTATATATTATACTACTAATATGTTTATACCTACCTATTTTATTGACACAATCAGAAGAATTACAATAACAGCCACCATGTCTATGCATAGAGTTCTGATCAACACAGTAAAACGGATTCGATGGCTGTAACAGATTCAACAACATTCTTTTTATTATCTAAATGATACATTGTAAGAAGATACCAAAGCGGTAATCAGAATCCTTAAATCGAAGAAGAACAGACAACACAACGTAAGTTGCCTGTATTACTTATGATGTTCTATCATTTGTGTTCTGCTGATTTGTGTTCGATTTTCATTGGCTGTTTTGCATAAGGTCGTGAACTGCATGCCTTTCAGTATGTTAATTGCGATGTACTGAAGTTTTACATATTTTCGTTGTTATAAATTTTCGTGATTTTGTCAAGCATGACATGCACGTTAGCCTTTTATTTCGTCGTTTTCCATAATAATTGATATTATAATATAGTATCAAATATTTCATGTACATTTCTTTGTACAAATAAAATTGCAATATTTGCCGATATTTTTACTGGTCTACCTGTATAAATATACCTAACAAGTAGAGCATTTCCGATAAGTTAAACATATTGCATCTTAACCGATATTGCATTCCATACTTCCTCCTTATAGGTTGGTCCGAGTAAAACGATATTTGCACGCAAGCAGACGAGAGATAAACAAGATGGAGGAAATATATATTTAATACATGTTGCAAAGAAATATGATGAAATGTAATTGTCACAGACTAAACTATTTGGTACTATATTATAAAAGGTTTATTTCACTAATATTGAGGAACATTAGTAAATAAACTTTGAAGGTACCAATTAAAGAAATACCAAATTTAAGTAGTGTCCTCAAAGCAATACGATGGTAAAGGTAAGGGTTATGGTGTTTAACGCCACTTTCAACAACATGTTAGATATATCGCTAAGGCAATAAAAAAAAACTATAGTATTGTATGTAAAAATAAACAAACCTTGTCGATGCACTTTGATTCCATGGAATTTGAATGTCCATGTGTATGACTGGCCACAGTATATATATGACAGAGCTCCTACAATGTAACATAATTGTTAATAAAAAACGTAGATATCAAATTTAGTGTGCACATCGTCAGGTACGTTCAAAGTCGAAATAATGGAAAGCCAAATAATTTAAAGTTTTAGGAGCAATAAAACCATAGGTCCTAAACAGGATATCCAAAATCTACTAAGATCACCTACTCCTGAGGAAGGCGAACCTTAGGCTAAAATCACCTATGCCTGAGGAAGGCGAACCTTAGTTTTATTAATAATTACATTATTTAGGAACTGTAAATTGCAGTAATAAATATATCTAGTAAACCATATCATCTTCGGCACTACTGGGCGGATGGTACCCTCGGGGACAAATAGTAGTCAGTTTCGGCACTACTGGGCGGATGGTACCATCGGGGACAAATAGTAGTCGGCTTCGTCACTACTGGGCGGATGGTACCCTCGGGGACAAATAGTAGTCAGTTTCGGCACTACTGGGCGAATGCTACCATCGGGGACAAATAGTAGTCAGCTTCGGCACTACTGGGCGAATGCTACCATCGGGGACAAATAGTAGTCAGCTTCGGCACTACTGGGCGGATGGTACCCTCGAGGACAAATAGTAGTCAGCTTCGTCACTACTGGGCGGATGCTACTCTCGGGGACAAATAGTAGTCAGCTTCGGCACTACTGGGCGGATGGTACCCTCGAGGACAAATAGTAGTCGGCTTCGGCACTACTGGGCGGATGGTACCCTCGGGGACAAGTAGTAGTCAGCTTGGGCACTACTGGGCGGATGGTACCGTCGAGGACAAATAGTAGTCGGCTTCGGCACTACTGGGCGGATGCTACTCTCGGGGACAAATAGTAGTCAGCTTCGGCACTACTGGGCGGATGGTACCATCGGGGACAAATAGTAGTCGGCTTCGTCACTACTGGGCGGATGGTACCATCGGGGACAAATAGTAGTCAGCTTCGGCACTACTGGGCGGATGGTACCATCGGGGACAAATAGTAGTCAGCTTCGGCACTACTGGGCGGATGGTACCATCGGGGACAAATAGTAGTCAGCTTCGGCACTACTGGGCGGATGGTACCCTCGAGGACAAATAGTAGTCGGCTTCGGCACTACTGGGCGGATGGTACCCTCGGGGACAAGTAGTAGTCAGCTTCGGCACTACTGGGCGGATGGTACCATCGGGGACAAATAGTAGTCGGCTTCGGCACTACTGGGCGGATGCTACTCTCGGGGACAAATAGTAGTCAGCTTCGGCACTACTGGGCGGATGGTACCATCGGGGACAAATAGTAGTCGGCTTCGGCACTACTGGGCGGATGGTACCCTCGGGGACAAGTAGTAGTCAGCTTGGGCACTACTGGGCGGATGGTACCGTCGAGGACAAATAGTAGTCGGCTTCGTCACTACTGGGCGGATGGTACCCTCGGGGACAAGTAGTAGTCAGCTTGGGCACTACTGGGCGGATGGTACCGTCGGGGACAAGTAGTATCGTAATAAACACGACGTGAACTACAAAGTAGAATTGTCTACATAATGCTCAGTTTGTGGTTGCAAAAAATATACGATATCAGTTCATTCAATGTTAGAAAAAACTAAATTCGCTAAGGCATTTCAGATTATGTCTAAGCAAATCCTTATAACTTTGGATCACTTCAGAATACGTAAAGACGACAAATTTATTCATTGTTAAAGCAGTTTGGAATATGCTAAGACGAATTCACACAACGTAAAGACATATATATGTCAGAATATTTGACTATTTAGAACCAATAAATACAATTGCGACATACATTGTATTATTATAATTCCTTTTCAGAATTTTGTTGATTAATCGCGAATTGAGAGGCTCGTGGAGTTAATCCTTCCACACTATTTTTATTTACCTCAGTATTGTTTTTTTTTATTTGTTTTGCTTTGTTTTGATTTTTTTCCTTGTTTTTTTTTTTGGAGGGAGATTTCTGTTTTGTTTTTGTTTTTGGTTTTTTGGTTTTCTCACTTTTCATGTGCTATATTTGATCTATTAAGTAAACGTGGTTTTGTATTGTATTTGTTGTGTATCACTATTGTGGCTATACATCAAAAGCTTATCTTACTATTTGTTGATAATCAAAAACATGATATCGAGTGCAACGTACATAAATAACCAAAAGGAAGCATGTTGAATCATATTTCACTTTGATGTATTCGTATCTTAGCAGAATACGACGTGAGCCATATTCTATTGTATTTCAAAGAGATATCATGGAGTACAACGTACATAAAATATAATCATATTTGATCCTGTTTTCGCTGCTAGTTAGCAGAATACGATGAGAGTCATATTTTATTGTATTTCAATACTATTTTGTTTTACAAACACCTACTCCCTAGTTTTATTACCCGTAAGCCGACGATAACATTATATAAGCATTAGTGTTTACTTACATTGGGATGGCATGTATGACTGAGACATCTATATTCTTTAGCATGAGACTGATGACGATAATCTGTAAAGACAGTGAGTGAGTAAGTGCAATATACAGTGAGTGGAGAGAGTGAGTGAGTGAGTGAGTGAGTGAGTGAGTGAGTGGTGAGTGAGTGCGTGCGTGCGTGCGTGCGTGCGTGTGTGCAGGCGGGAGGGAGGGAGGGAGTGAGTGAGTGAGTGAGTGAGTGAGTGCGTGCGTGCGTGCGTGTGTGCAGGCGGGAGGGAGGGAGGGAGGGAGGGAGTGAGTGAGTGAGTGAGTCTTGCTTAATGCAAAGTGAGCATTTTTGTTTGCAATATCATGGTTCGAACATTGTGGTGAGATGATGTGCTACATAGTGCTAATCCACTGAAAACAAACACAGTCCGTTTGTAGACACATTACTTCACTCGGACATATTATCTTGATTCCGGTCTTTGTTCTGATTCCTAAGCTATACTATTTAGTCTCATTGGGTTTCTTGGTCCAAAATTTAAAAAGACACAATTTGACTTTGTAATCTGTTGACTCTGAGCGTTCAAGATGAAGGTTATTCCAATACTGTCTTGTGGACACTGAATTTAATATCTACTTTTAATGGTACTCGGTTTTGTTATGTATGTCTAACGCCACATTTAACAATATTTCAGCTATATCGTGGCGGTGAGTTTTATTGATGGAGGAAACCAGGGTACCCGGAGAAACCCACTGACCTGACGCAAGTCACTGACAAATTTTGTCGAGTTCACAACTTTAGTAGTGATAGGCAATGACTTTGAATTTGATTTTGATTATTGGTGTTTAACGCCACTTTTAGTAACATTTCAGATATATCATGGCGACCAGTGTTAGTGGTGGGAGAAGCCGGAGTACCCGGAGAGAACCACCGACCATGGGGAAACAACTGGTATACTTTATCACTTGCGGCTGCGAGTTGAGTGTACCTTTTTTTGTAATCTACAAAGCCGGGCGCAAACCCACACCGTATTGGTGATAGGCTTGTATGAGTTGGTAGGTAATCCAACTACAAACGTACCTAACTCTTTGAATCACTCGGGTACTTGATAGGCAATGATTGCATAGATAGTTGTAAATACATGAGTCAGGTTACAGGAAAATATTAAAGGGCGAAGCCCTTTTAACAATAGGCTATGCAAATTTTAGTCACGTATTGTATTGATAGCCAAATATGTCTTCACCGGAAGTGTAAAAATATAGAGCAAAATAGTGTTTAAAATCGCAATAAAATTTATTTCAATGAGAAATCCTGAAATCTCTTATTGTTTATATTCTGAAAAATTCAAATAAACTTAAATGAAAATTCTAGGAGAAAACTTATAATATCCACACAAAGCGTTTTGTGTAGTACGTCATTTGTTAATGTGTACTGATCATGAAATACACACATGTGCCAGGTCGTATGCAACACTGGGATGAATTTCATGAAAGTCCACTAATTTCTCCTGAAAGGATGATTCTCCTCTCTGAATACTTTGTGTGAGCTGGTGTCAAATAGAAAGAGCAGCTCGCCTTTGTCTTCGGCTAGGGAATCTGTTACATCTACATGCTATCCGCGATTCAAAAACATGAAATGATTCTGACAAGACAAGCATGACAGGTACGTTTTTTCTTTTTATGGCAAGCAGCTTTGCTTGAAAAACCTTGATTGCATTTAAAATCATTGCATTTTCGTTTGACCCTCATTCCCCTTTTGATACGCACAAAACCCTTAATTATATAGAATAAAAATTTTGTTGACATTAGGTCGATTCTAGGACCTGCAAAAATACATTCAGTGGACCTATAGTCTAAAGTACCAGAGAGAAAAAGTTCAGTACTTGGGGACCAGTAGCGTTAATTGCGACCTTTAGGATCAGGTCTATTCTTGATATCTGCTGGACTTGTTCTTACCCTTTATCTTGCACACTCACATTGTGACAAAAATATGTAAATCTGAGCAAATGACTTTGATATCAGAATTTTTATTTTCGACAAATTAAAAGAGTCAACTAATTCTGGGTCAACATATTTCAAGCCCCCCCCCCCCTCTCAAAAACAAATGGTCGCCCCATCATTTAGTGAGATTCGGGCAATGCCTTTAATTGTAAAAGATGGCGTTGATATTGAAATAAAGTATGATTCATTTCACCCCAATAGAATTCAAATTAAGTTTGCAAAATAAATTGTTATTCTATATAGTTAAGGGTTTTGGGCTTATCAAAGAGGAATGAGGGTCAAACGAAAATGCAATGATTTTAGATGCAATCAAGGTTTTGCAAGCAAAGCTGCTTGCTATAAAAAGAAAAAAACTTACCTGTCATGCGTGTTTTATCAGAATCATTTCATGTTTTTGAATCGCGGATAGCATGTAGATGTAACATATTCCCTAGCCGAAGACAAAGGCGAGCTGCTCTTTCTATTTGACACCAGCTCACACAAAGTATTCAGAGAGGAAAATCATCCTTTCAGGAGAAATGTATGGACTTTCATCATGGAATTCATCCCAGTGTTGCGTACGACCTGGCACATGTGTGTATTTCATGATCAGTACACACTAACAAATGACGTACTACACATAACGCTTTGTGTGGATATTATAAGTTTTCTTCTAGAATTTTCATTTAAGTTTATTTGAATTTTTCAGAATATAAACAATAAGAGATTTCAGAATTTCTCTTTGAAATAAATTTGATTGCGATTTTAAATACTATTTTGCTCTATATTTATATATATATATTACACTTCCGGTGAAAAAATATTTGATTATCAATGCAATAGTTACGTGACTAAAATTCGTATAGCCTATAGTTAAAAGGGCTTCGCCCATTATTACCCTTTGCTATTAATATTGTTTTAACTTACTGTTAATTACTGCATGAATACAGCTTTGGAATACACATCTACACATTGGTTTCTCCGGTGTCAGTAAATAATGTCGATGATGGCACAAATTCTTAGAACATATTAATAAAATATAGCGTAAATACAATGGTGATAGGAAGAGTTTGAAGATACCAGAGGGGTAAACAGAATCCGTATATCAAAGAAGAACAGACAACACAATGACGAAACGAAAAGGTACAAGAGGACAAACAACGATCTACAAAACATACATATAAGAGTAAAGATCGAGTAACACGAACCCCACTGAAACTGGGGGTGAACTCAGGTGCCCCGGAATGGTAGGCAGTTCCTGCTCCACTAGTGAGGTAGATCGTGTAAAACCAAATACTGTGAAATGTACATTTATTGTTTCTCTACGAAAACCGAAGTATTTATAGATCATTGTGTCCTTTTTGTTTTTTTTTTATTATTGTTTTGCGCGTCTTTTTTGATTCACGGCTTCTGATTACTAACTTGGTATCTTCAAACAGTTCCAGCTTGCCTGCATATATTCTTGTTGCTATGCATTTAAAAGACCAGGAAACAATATAATACACAATTTTACACAATAATTTATTGATATGAAGCAAATAACTACAATCTACATTGATAAAATCCAATAAACCGGATATGTATTCATATGTTTACCAGAAACGTCTTGTCTATTACAATTTTATTTACTTCCGGAAATAGTATAACAACAAGGACACGTGGGCGTGTATTTCGGAAAGTGTTTTAAAGATTAAAAAGATAATGAGAATCAGTTCTTCATCAGACAGGAATATGTCCATGCCGACGAGGAAGGGTAAGAAGTAAGGTGTTGCGTAATTTGGATCAGAATGATGAAAACATCAACTTAATCGATAAAGCCTAACATTGACAGAACCTGTGGATTGATATGCATTAATAGTTCTTACTATACTTCTTTCATGGCAGTGTCCATGAATTTGTCCATCTCTAAGAGCTAACTCGCAGACGGGTTCCTGTGGGTGCTGAAAGGAAACACAGAATTACAGTTCTCAACGTAAGTGTGATAGTTATTACAGTTCTCAACGTAAGTGTGATAGTTATTACAGTTATCAACGTAAGTGTGATAGTTATTACAGTTCTCAACGTAAGTGTGATAGTTATTACAGTTCTCAACGTAAGTGTGATAGTTATTACAGTTCTCAACGTAAGTATGATAGTTGTGACTTTATTCGAGGGGTTAGCTGTCATACTACACTTTGAAAAAGAAAAAGAAGAAGAAGAAAAGCTGTTGCATATGACATCTTGGTATATTTAGGGTAAAGTTCATGTCGGCTAAATCATACATTTCTATGAAAATACTATAAATCGATTTCTGCCACCAGACACACAGTATTATGAACTTGTCACCTGCTAGTAGTACATTAATGTCTTAGAACACACGATACGATCGATGAATGACAGTATTCATACAAGGGCCCGGGTGGCTCAATGAGTTAGGTAGTTGGATTACCATACAGCTCATACAAGCCTATCACTAATACGGCGTGGGTTCGCGCCCGGCTTTGTAAATTACAAAAATGGTGCACTCGACTCGCAGCCGCAAGTGATAAAGCTTACCAGTTACTTGTCCAAGGTCGTTGGTTCTCTCCGGGTACTCCGGCTTCTTCCACCGCTAAAACTCGTCGCCGCCATGATATACATGTAGCTGAAATATTGCTGAAAATGGCGTTAAAACATCCAAAAATCAACCAATCAATATTCATACACTTTAATGAAGCTCCTTTTGTAAAGGTAAAACAATATATTAATGCAATAACTAAGATGGAGCTTAACATTTATCTAAGTGTATATACTAAATATAGTATGCGGAACACAAAACTAACACCAGTTGCAAAAGCTAATGGAAAATCGAAGAATGGGAAAAAGTCGCTTAGTTCCTGCTTTGGAATATATATTTCACTCTTTTATACGCGTTACTTTAGAGAGTGTCGCATGCCATGTATGTTAAACACATATTTTGTAGATTTCGGAAAAGACTTTAATTTGTTTCTATATGTAAAGTTGGGTAATCTCTCATGTTTATTTATACCCATAACCTTTCTTATTAGAGTCATCTTTCTTTGCTTGAGTTTAAGTCTTAGCAAAATTAGAGTTATCTTTCTTTGTTTCAGGTTTAAATCTTAGTAAATTTAGAGTTATCTTTCTTTGCTTGGGTTTCAGTCTTAGCACATTAGAGTTATCCATCTTTGTTTCAGTTTAAATCTAAGCAACATTAGAGTTTTCATTCTTTCATCATGTAGATTTATTAGATAAAAACCGACCAGACAATGATACAGGTGCAGATGAATACATAGGTAATTATATGTGACAATAAAGCTGAAAAAAGACTTTCCCCCATATAATTCGAATCTTCTTATGGTGATTTCTAGAAAGTCTGGTGACTTAGCATGTAGTCTTAGCCTCGCTCAAAAGCTAAATTATTCGTCCCTGTCAATTATCTGTATCTTTTTCCAGTGTCATTCAAATATCATTATTTCTTTCTTACCTCATTTATGTATTAAAGGCGTAGATATCAAACTTAGTGAGCACGACGCATTTTTGGAATAACCTTCATCAGGTACGCTCAAATACGAAAGGTTGGAAAGCCAAATAATTCAAAAACGTTTTTAAAGCAAGTATGTCAAAAGGCATAAACAGGATCGCCAAACTCTGCTAAGGCCACCTTATATTTATTTAGATGTCGTTTAGTTTATCTCGGCCATGTGCATATCATATTTGCCACAGGACGTTAACCATGCGGAACCAATAATATTTCATTTTTTTCCCTTTTAATCACTCTTTCTGCTTCTTATGATTTCGTCAATCTAATCAATATACGTACACACGTTTTGTGGATACAATGTAAATGCTCCTCGGGGTGTGGATGATGGTGATAGTCCCCGGGGTGGTGCTGTGCTAATAATAATGCAATCCACAAGGATACTGAAAGATAAAAAATGTGAATATTTTGAAACTTACTAAAATCGATGTAAAGAGAAATGCATGTTGATTACTTTCGGCTATGTTAATTGCATTCATAAATTTGATGCACCATCAACGTTTTCAAATATACAATATTCGCTTACACATACTCTCACATGGAATCATTATTTAAAATAATAATACCAGGAGAAAAGATCCTTATTCATTATTAGTAATTAATAAGATTGGTATTGAAAAAGAAAAAAAAATCAATACATAACGTTTTAATCACAATATTTACTTCGGTGTCTATCGAATACTGGCCGCTTACAACAGGTTGTTGATTATATCACATCACATTCTCACGATTGTTTTATCTGTTTATTCAGACAAACAAAAATTGTTTAATAAATACACAATATAATATTAGTGAAGTGCCTTTTAAATATAAAGTTTATTTATATGAGGCTTGAAAACTGGGATAAAGGCAAGGTTAACCGAGTCATTCTCCAGTTTTGCGTCGAATAAACATAAGCTTTATATAATAAGACACTGCATTAATATTGTGTTTATCCTGCAGAAAATTCAACTTAATCCATTGACGTTTATATATTGAATTAATTAATAAATGATATAATTTTCACTTGATTACCCCTTTTGATATTTTCTGTCAACAGGAAGTGAACTGTATTTACAACTAGGTTCCCAAAGCTCAACAGATAACATGCGAAAGAGATACCAGAAATGGCGATTTCGGTGGATGACAGTATATAACAAACATATATCCAGTCAATGTAATTTGCCTGCTCAAATAGAACAAGTGCAGGATAAATATTATTATCATGTTATCACAAAATAAATAGCATAGAGAAAAAGTACACCGATGTTTTTATTGACATGGATGCGAGACGCTACATGTACAATGATTGTTTGCATGAACCGGTACCCCCCCCCCCCCCCCCCCCCCCCCTTCCCCCTCTCTCTCTCTGCTTCTGATGATGTCGACTTTTATGTATTTCACACAAAACCAATCTGATTAAAATCACATTAAGATCTGAAGAAATCCTATTAAATAATTATTGTGTTTGTTTGTTTTTAAGTGGCCGGAACACATAGTGTTACCCATGTCCGTAATTCCGAAATAAAACAGTTGTCACCACTTTTTTTCGCTATGCTTTGAGATAGTGATTTGATTTTTGGTATGAGAGTG
Organism: Bathymodiolus brooksi; assembly: GCA_963680875.1. Lineage (NCBI taxonomy): Eukaryota > Metazoa > Mollusca > Bivalvia > Mytilida > Modiolidae > Bathymodiolus > Bathymodiolus brooksi. The sequence continues at coordinate 82,661,957 of OY804588.1, read as the reverse complement.
TATAATCATAAGTTACAGATCAAGTTTGAAATTCATTCCGGTTGAATGATTCCGTAGGAACTTACAGCCGTTAGGCTTTGAAATTTTGAACATTGTTTCCTTTAAAAAATCTTGTGAATTCAAGGAGTCTTGAGGATACAGATCGTAAGCAATAGTTTGTTATTCTTAGCCTATTCTTGAGGGAATTAAAAAAAGGTGAAACATATGCGAACCTCCTTAATATTCACGGCGGGGACATTCGTGTCGTTCCGAAAAATTTTTTTGTTGTTTTTTTGTTGTTGTTCTTTTCCTTTGGAAATCATTATATATATATTCATTATTAGCCGTAATTGCAGTGATCGTATGGTAGTCTTAATATAACATATAATATGTAATTAGCTTACATCACCACTACAGTTGTGAGTTCGTTTCCAGCACATGGTGAGATATACTTTATAACCCTTTGGTATCTTCAATCTCTTCTTATACGATAACATGTGATCAAGTCTGTTAGTGACCTAATACAGTTGGATTGTTATTTATTCTAACATAACGTCCTTCTTTCGCTTTGTAGTCAAACAAGCGATTTATCGACGGTATAATCTCATTCGCACATGCGCCGGTGAATGTGACTGACTTTTCCATTGGCAGCATAAATTGTGTGCGACATTTTACGAAAACGTAAATATAAATTACCGTCTTCCAGTCAAAGTTTACTACCGTATTTATATTCTTAGACATATCAGAATTGAATAAATCATGGAAGCCAGAATGTGTTTTGAGTTTTAACATGGGGTGGCGGATATTAGTAAATTTTATCCGCCAATCCATGTTAAAACTCAAAACACATTTTGACTTCCATGATTTATTTCTTAATTTTATCTGGGTATTCTTGTTTCGTACACCACTGCATATGCATCACAATAAAACTGCCAACATGTTGTGAAAAGCGGGTTTTTTTTTTAACAAAGCTTAATTTATCATATTACTACCGTGTTTAATCAATTTTAACTAAAGTTTCGTAAATGACATTTACAGAATATTTTTGTTCCTGAAAATGTTGTATGGTAAAAAAAAGACCCACTTTTTGACATCCTGGTCAAAGGTCAAAGTCACGGTGACACTGTGTTTATATTCTGTCATGTCAAGTCCTAATACACATACAATGGACATACATAATACGAAAGTTGCAGTGGCATGTTACAAAGAGACACATATAATAATTAGCTCAACCGAATGATAGACGGGAGGAATATATTGTGAGTATATGCGTCGTGTGCACGAAGTTAGATATTTACGCTTTTAGTACTATCGTTTGGTCGATACCTCTGCTGGTGGACTATTACTCCCCGATAGTATCATTCGCCCAGTAGCAAGTGTTTCGGCACTGACATGCATATATGATTTACCCCTTTGGTATCTTCAAACTCTTCCTACTACATATATCGGTCATTGAAATTGCACAGTTCCTAAGCGACTTAATTATTATTAAAGCTAAGGTTCTCCTTCCGAAGACATATGTGATCTTAACCGAGCTTGGTTGTCCTGTTTAGGACGTTTGATTTACTTGCCTCCAAACACTTTAAATTATTGCTTTCCAATCTTTTGATTATGAGTGTACATGATGCACATTATTTCAAAACCACACCATGGGTACTAATATCTATATCCACGTTTTTATTCATTAATCTATCTAAAGTCCATATGTTAACGCGTTGCATTAATATGTCTTTAACCTGTAGAAATCTTCACAGTAGTTTATGGACTGTGATAAATGAATTAAATAATACAATTATACAATTACCCCTTGATTGCACCTTTTGATATTTTCTGTAAACAGGAAGTCAACTAGATTTACAACTAGTTTCTCAAATCGTGAGAACGGTACCAGAATAACTTATATTTTGATCAGTGACCTACTGGAATGAATATTAATCTGTCAATGGAATTTGACTCCTTAAATAGAACAAGTGTTGTATAAATTGTTCCGACTCTGTGGTATTTTTGTTTTTCATTTTTTTAAACTCGTATCTTAAACTAATAGCCAATATGTTTGTTTGTTTGCTTGATGGTGTTTAACACCACTTTCAACAATATTTTAGCTATATCGTGGCGGTCAGTGTTATTGGTGGAGGAAACCAGAGGACCCGGAGAAAACCACCAACCTGTCGCAAGTCACTGACAAACTTTATCAAATAATGTTGTACACCTCGCCTTGATCGAGATTCGAACTCACAACATCAGTGGTGATAGGCAATGATTGCAAAGGCTGTTGTAAATTCAACTACCATACGATCACGGCTACGACGGGCCCTCAATGCATTTTGTATATGCAAACAGGGGAAGTTTGATAATCAAGCAAATTTTAATTACTTACAGACTAATAGTGACAGCACCATCTTTTCGGCCAGTTTACATGTGAAATTTCAATATATGTACTGTAGCTCCTTTCGTACCAAGATAAACTTATATTATATAACAAGGGTGATAGTACTGTCTTATCTGAGGTAGCTGTTTCACACAACCTTGATCTACATGTAGACATAACATTAATGTCCAATCAATATTAACAACTCGATACAACATTATGTGATAAAGTTTGCCAGATAGGAGGTTTTCTCCCAGTACTCCGATTTCCGCTACCAAAACAACTCATCGACATGATATAATTGAGATATTGCTTAAGTGTTGATTCTTTTTTTCTTTAAATCTGTAGCAAAAAAAATGATTATGCAAAATACGCGTCGTCGTCGTCGTCACCACCACCACCATCATCATCATCATCATCATCATCATCATCATCATCATCATCATCATCATCATCATCATCATCATCATCATCATCGCCTTTATCATCATCATCATCATCATCATCATCATCGCCTTTATCATCATCATCATCATCATCATCATCATCATCATCATCATCATCATCATCATCATCATCATCATCATCATCATCATCATCGCCTTTATCATCATCATCATCATCATCATCATCATCATCATCATCGCCTTTATCATCATCATCATCATCATCATCATCATCATCATCATCATCTTCGTTATTGTCGTCATCGTCATAATCGTCATCATCACCACATCGTCATCATCGTCGTCATCATCATCGTCGTCATCATCGTAATCATCATCATCATCATTATTAGCAGCAGCAGCTACACTATAGTCATGGTAAAATAAAACGATTTAAGGATTTATGTCAAGATCAACATCATTTGGTGACGGTTGGAAATCCTAGCTGTAGATGTATAACTCAAGATTGTGTTGATAAAACAATAACCGGTAAGCTTGCAATATACTAGTGACATATATTTTATGCGACATAGTCTACGATATTCCAGAGCTTATGGTTCCTATCAGGATTTCCTTGATAGAGTGTTGCTGCTTACAAGGAAGCTACTGAACCAAGGGTTCCTATTGGCTAAAGTGGAATCAACACTTCGAAAGTTTTATGGTGGCCGCTATGGATTATCTGTGTCACAAATGATTACGGATATGTTCCACTTGTCGTAAGCACTCTCCGGTCCTTTCCTCATTCATGACTTATCACCGGGTTTGTAACTAGATTAACACGACGGTGAAACCCGAGTTCGCCCCTGGTGTTTCGTGAGGTTCGTGTTAATCGATCTTTAGTTGTATGTATATGTTTTGTAGATCGTTGTTTGTCCTTTTGTTCTTTTTCTTTTGATCATTGTGTTGTCCGCCCTTCTTTGATTTACGGATTTTGAGATTACCTCTTTGGTATCTTCAAATTTTTCTTGAATATTCATGACTCTTCTTATAATACAAAATACAAAACCAAAAAACAAATAAACAAAACAAAAAGAAAAATAAAACAAAACAAAACAAAACAAACAAAAATCAAAAGCAAAAAATAAAACATATACAAAACAAACAAGAACAAGCAAAAATAAAGCAAACAAAAACAATACAAAACAGTGTAAACAAAATAAAAACAATACAAAACAGTGTAAACAAAATAAAAACAATACAAAACAGTGTAAACAAAATAAAAACAATACAAAACAGTGTAAGCAAAATAAAAACAATACAAAACAGTGTAAACAAAATAAAAACAATACAAAACAGTGTAAACAAAATAAAAACAATACAAAACAGTGTAAACAAAATAAAAACAATACAAAACAGTGTAAACAAAATAAAAAAAATATCATAGCGTGAGAACGGTTCCAAAATTAAATCTGAAAATTGTAGAATCAAAGAATAAATCGATCACCACTGACTTTATTAGTGTGGTACAGGCATTGCTGCAAGAGCATCCCATAGTCCGTATGTGGTCATTGCTTGTTTATAAGAGTAACTATGGTTAGTAGTTTATAAAGAATAAATGATCCGAAAACACCAACAGCCACGTGGCCCAATTGTAGTGCATCACATGCACAGTGATTTCTTATAGGCTCACCTAACCAAATACCATCACTCTTATCAGGTCAGATTTCAGATGCACTAGGACAGCACAAAACACAAAACTTCAAGCGTGTCTCCTCAAAAGAAGCCATCTCTTCTGCAAAACCACTTTTTGAATACAGAAGGAGTAACTACCTTGCGTACCCCAACACCAAGATTGATTGATATCTGCGTATGATATTACTGTCTATCTGCTGTTAATTTCTTTCAATAAATAAATCTATGTAGATTTTAGCAAAGCATAGCGTTTATTATGCAGGGCATACACAAGTTGACGAAAGATAGGTTACAGACTGTTACTGATATAATCAATTATATTTGTATCTTGATCACCAGCCACATACAATGTATGCAAAGGGGTTAATAATTATTTGTAACAGATCTATTTTTCCGCATAATTTCAGTTTGGCAAATATACTGCTCACCTGCTGTATTATTTTACTTAAGATTGGAGTTCTAGTTTCTTCAAATTTTTCACATACTATTAGAAAATGAGTAGTTGTGTCCTCGGATTTTTTACATAAGAGGCAAATTGGACTTGTTGATTTCTTTGAAAATGCAGCTTTATCAGATTGTAGTATATAAATTCCTGTTACGATTTTAAGACGTATGGGTATTCTTGCATCTATTTTTCCGGGTTTTTTCCCCACATCGTTCCTTCTATGAGCGGGATGATAAACTAACCCCATGTCTAATCGAAATAAAATTATTGGATAATGACCACGGTTATGTTCGTTATGTCGTAAACACTTCCCGGTCCTTTCTTCATTCACGATTTATTACCGGGTTTGTAACTAGATTAACACGACGAGTGACACTAGTGGAGCAGGAACTGCTTACCCTTCCGGAGCACCTGAGTTTACCCCCGGTTTTTACTGGGGTTCGTGTTACTCGATCTTTAGTTTTATATGTATGTTTTGTAGATCGTTGTTTGTCCTTTTGTACTTTTTCTTTTGGTCATTGTGTTGTCTGTTATTCTTCGATATACGAATTCTGATTGCCCCTTTGGTATCTTCAAACTCTTCTTAAGGATATGTTGGATTGTGCCCAAAAATATCTACTCCTTTTGGATCAAACTATTTTACTTCATTTTAGAAGTAGCATCGATAGACCATTAAACCTACCTCAGTATCCCGGTAGTAATAACTATTTCAGTATCCCGGAAGAAAATATATAATCAATAATTGGGGGCAATATTCACTGCCTAAAATGTATCAGGAAAAGAAAGCCTCATCATCAGTTTTTCATTATAGCTAGTACATATAAATGCCTCAATCATACCTTCCACATTCAGGTAAGTCACTGCTAAATGTGACGTTCTTCCGCGAGACTATTTATAAATGATAATGCATTCTACATACACATATAAAATAATTCGCATGTTCTTGAGGTCAAGGATAATACGATCTAAGAATAAAAAGGTGGTATGAACCCCATCAACAGGCTTAATCTCGCCACTTGTTTGTGTCTTTCTTAATACAAACCTGGATTTAGAACGTCATACTTTTTCTTGGTCAATGGTGATTGATGGAACTGTTGATATTTGTAGAATTGCTGATTATCACTGTTTAAATTTCCTTTCATAAGAACTTAGCAACATCAATTATCGGGATATAGACCCGGTGTCCTTGAAATGTTAGTCAATGTAGCCCATTAATACCCATCATATTAATTCCTAGACACGGTAGGGATAAAGTATTTTAGATACATGTAATCAGTATATATATATACGTGTACTTGAACCAATGTGTGATAACTTGAGCAATTTTATGTGAACAATTCAAGGGACATAAATCTACAATTAGTAGCATGATAATTTTTAAATATTTAGCTTTCCAAGCTTTCAACTGTCAGCGTACCTCATGAAAGTTATTACAGTAAAGCGCTGTGCGCACTAAATTAGATATCTACGTTTTTTTTCTTGATATTGTTCCGAATTTGGTAAGCCTGGCGCATAGGGCTATGGTGAAGGTTATGGTGTTTAACACCACTTGCAGCAATATTTCTGATATAACGTAGAGGTCAGCTTTACGGGTGGAGGAAACCGGAGTACCAGGAAAAAACATCGATCTGCCCCAGGTCACTGACAAACTATATCACATAATGTTGTATCGATTACATCTCGCCATGAGCGGGATTCGAGCTTTAGTGATGATAGGCACCGATTGCATATGTAGTTGTAAATCTAACTATCATGCAATCACGACCACGACGGCCCCCACAAGAAAAACAGGAACAAAGACTAAGAACAAAAAGAAGAAAAACAAACAAACAAACAAACAAACAAACAAACAAAGCAAAACAAATGAGGATACTGTACGTTTGTTGGTGTTGACGTAATTGATAATCATCAACGTTTAAACAAACTTTTTATAAACATCAATAAAATGTAAGACCGCCAATCTCGTCTTATCAGAGGTATTCTTTTTACAGAGACTTGGTTTGTATTCAGAAGTAACATTCATACGAAATAAATATCGACTTCAATTATTGATAGGACTCGGGTGGCTCAATGAGTTAGGTAGTTGGATTACCTAGCAACTCATACATGCATATCACCAATATGGCGTGGGTTCGCGCCCGGCTTTGTAAACTACAAATAAGTGTGCACTCGACTCGAAGCCGCAAGTGATAATGTTTATCAGTTGCTTGCCCATGGTCGGTGGTTCTCTCCGGGTACTCCGCTTCTTCCATCACCAAAACTGGTCGCCATGATATAGCTGAAATATTGCTGAAAGTAGCGTTAAACAAAATAAATAGAGTCAAATCAATTATTGGCACACTTATTAAAGAGACATTGGTTCAATGAAGGTCAGGTAACGACTAGGAGTAACGTGCTGCATAGAAATAGACTGTTAATACTTAATTAAATAGCATCGTTATTCTGTTCTTGTCAAGACCTGATGTTAATACATATGTGTCTGCTATTCGTCTATGAATGACAGTGTATAAGTCTGATCAACGTATTGTAACGCCGGGATATAGCTGAAATACCTCTAAAATTGATGTTAAACACCTATTAATCACTCTGTCAAGTTGATGGTAGTTAAACACTTATCAATCACTCAATCAAGTTGATGTTAAACACCAATCAATCACTCAATCAAGTTGATGTTAAACACCTATCAATCACTCAATCAAGATGATGTTAAACACCTATCAATCACTCAATCAAGGTGATGTTAAACACCAATTAATCACTCAATCAAGTTGATGTTAAACACCAATCAATCGCTCAATCAAGTTGATGCTAAGCACCTATCAATCACTCAATCAAGTTGATGTTAAATACCTATCAATCACTCAATCAATTTGATGTTAAACACCAATCAATCACTCAATCAAGTTGATGTTAAACACCTATCAATCACTCAATCAAGATGATGTTAAACACCTATCGATCACTCAATCAAGATGATGTTAAACTCCAATCAATCACTCAATCAAGTTGATGTTAAACACCTATCAATCACTCAATCAAGATGATGTTAAACACCAATCAATCACTCAATCTAGTTGATGTTAAACATCAATCAATCGCTCAATCAAGTTGATGTTAAATACCTATCAATCACTCAATCAAGATGATGTTAAACACCAATCAATCACTCAATCAAATTGATGTTAAACTCCAATTAATCACTCAATCAAGTTGATGTTAAACACCTATCAATCACTCAATAAAGTTGAGGTTAAACATCAATCAATCTTTCAATCAAGTTGATGTTAAACACCTATTAATCACTCTATCAAGTTGATGTTAAAAATCTATCAATCACTCAATCAAGTTGATGTTAAACACTAATCAATCACTCAATCAAGTTGATGTTAAACACCTATCAATCACTCAATCAAGTTGATGTTAAACACCAATCAATCGCTCAATCAAGTTGATGTTAAACACCTATCAATCACTCAATCAAGTTGATGTTAAACACATATCAATCACTCAATCAAGTTGATGTTAAACACCAATCAATCACTCAATCAAATTGATGTTAAACACCAATCAATCACTCAATCAAGTTAGTTTAGTTTAAACATATTTTATTAATTAATTCAATATAACATTACAATATTCAGCTATTTACATTACATAATAAGAAGAAATTAATAGGATTGGGAAACAAGTTGATGTTAAACACCTATCAATCACTCAAAAAGTTGAGGTTAAACAACAATCAATCATTCAATCAAGTTGATTTTAAACTCCAATTAATCAATCAATCAAAGTAGTGTATTCTCAGAGGCGTAGGAGTGGACCGGAAAGTGCCAGTGGACCGGAAAGTGTTGGGGTGCAGCAAACTGTACGAGTCGACCGGAAGGTAGGGACAAACTATAAGAGTGAACAAGAAAGTCCTTAGAAAAATATTACATGTGAATAATTCTGTGTTTAATGTTACTCACAAATTCATAAAATGACTAAGCTTAGCATATAACCCATAACAGAATAATAAAACCAACTAAGAAATATCGCCAATATTACCGTATAAAGTCCAAATAGTTCAATATAATACCGACGGGGCAATCAAGAATGCACAAACCAGACCCACCGTCAGCGTTGGGCACACAAGACACAGGGCTAAGATAAACAAAAAGCAAAAAAAAAAAGCAAAAAAAAAACAAACAAACAAACAAAAACATCAATAAAACGAAATAAACAATAAAAATACAAAACAAAACAAAACAACACAAAACTAAACAAAAAGTTTGTATATTTATATCAGGGATCGTCGTGGTTGTGATCGTATGGTAGTTGGATTTACAACTACATGTGCAATCAGTGCCTATCACCACCAAAGTTGTGAGTTCGAATCCGGTTCATGACGATATGTACTCGATACAACAGTATGTGATAAAGTTTGTATGTAACTTGCACTTAGTCGGTGGTTATAGCCCTTAACCCCTATATTCTCAATTCGTGGTTTTTTTTGGCATCCACATATGACATCATGAATATAGGACCATTTTGTATGTATATATAAACAACACATGAAAGATATTATATATACAATAGTATTTCTCCAAATTGTACTCGACATAAATAAAAAGCAAATAAATAATAAAACAACAACAACAAAAAACCGAGAAAAAAAAAAGAAAAAAGTTTTTGATTGTTTCTACAAAATGCGCTCGATGCTCCACTTAATATACAATTTCAATGCGTATGAATTACCTTATATGTCTACTGAATGTTCACGTCGTCATCACCTGTACATTTAACTATAAATTGTGTACATATGTATATATATATATATATATATCCAACAGTATTTATATACTTATATGATATCCTTGAATGCACAAACACTGTTCCATAGAATTTTAATTTACAAAATTACACAACAGCTACTAGATTTGGGTGCGTGGTATCGATACGATGGCTGTGATTGATACAACGGTCGCTGATACGATACCGGCTGATGATACGTTATGGCTTGGGGTTGGTTGTAGGTTAGAGCCGGACGCTGGTATGATTGCGTCTGCTGTGTATTTCGATTCGGTTGGTTGTCCTCATCCAGAATGGCTTTCAATGGCAGAATATAATTTCGATTTAGCCACGCCATGTTATAAACCATAACTTTCTTTACAGACACTCGTTTTTCCCCGATGATGACGGAATCTGTTGCAGCAAACGTCATCGACTCGGCATTTATGTTGTAAAATTCATTGTCACGTCCTGCGTTTGAATGCACGTCTTCATCATGTACCAAACACTTTCCAGTGAGAGTTATTGGATTCAGCTTTGTAACCAAGACAAGAAGAAGCGCCTTGTCCAAATCACTGAGTAAACGATACTGTTCGTAGTTGATCAGCCGCATAATGTTACTGTCCATTTGATCAAGGTTGAGAACTAAACACATACAATTCAAGTAATACATCAATCTTGCTATCGGATCGTTGGGCACGCCGACGGTCGTTGAGGTATTTTCAACTCCAACTCGATTTCGGTTAAATACAAGCGCCATTTTAAGTCCCCTTCAAAGGCAGGTGTAAATAGATATTATTTGAACAAAAAATAAACAATGCGGAAGTGAATAAACGAATAACGGGTTTCCCAATGAGTTGTATAGATTCGTTTTTTAAAAAATCAGCTGTCAATTAATACACTCCTGGGTAATATATATATTTATCAGTAATTTGTGTAGTTTTCCTTTGAAGGGGTAATTTGAGGTGGAAACGTTTTAGTGCCTTACTTTGGTATGATCTTCGCTCAGCTGTCTTAAATTGCTATACACATATTATGATTATTTGCAAAAACTGTTCTCATGGAGATTTTTTATTTACATAATTTTTAAATTGCAAACCCCACATTACCCCTTTCCCAAATATGTAGCCAAATAAAAAAAACTTATTTGTCAATGGATTGTTTCCCTTAGAGCAAAACATATATATCTAAGTTATTACGCACGACGCGATCGTGGAGTAGCTTTCATCAGGTATGGTCAAAATGTAAAAGTCTCTTGGAAAAAGAAAACCAAAGACGGACATAAACAGGACAAAAAATCGGCTACGGTGACCTACCCTTGAAGGAGAACTCTAAATTAGAAATTGTGCATTTCAATTATGTGTATGTGTATTAAACCAAGCAAATGCGAATGAAATCCCCCCCCCCCCCCCCCCCCCCCCCCCCCCCCTTGGGACCAATATTCTACCAGCAGGGGTAGGGAGCCATTGATGGTGACAAATTCGTACGTTGCAATTCTTGAAAATCCTTTGTCGCCACGTTACAAGTTAAAAGAGTGAAAAGTAAACAATCTAAAAGTTTTTGGGTTCAAGAAATTGAGTCTAAACAGAGTAGCGAAATTCTCCTATGGCCACCAATACCTGAGGAAGACGAACCTTAATTTTAATAATAATTACATTATTTAGAAACTTTAAATGTCAATTATGAACATAGGGACCGTCGTGGCCGTGATTGTATGATAGTTGGATTTACAACTACCTATGCAATCGGTGCCTATCACCACTGATGTTGTGAGTTCGAATCTCGATCAGGGCGAGGTGTACACCATTATGTGATAAAGTTTGTCAGTGACTTGTGACAGGTCGGTAATTTTCTGGCGGTCCTCCGGCTTCCTCCATCAATAAAACTGAACGCCAAGATATAACTAAAATACTGTTGAAAGTGGCGTTAAACTCCACCAAACAAACAAACAAAACAAACAAAACAAACAATTATGCATATATCTAATAAACCACATCAGTGACTAACCACTGAATACTGACGAATTATACCTCGTGTAGGAGACTATAAGTCCATCAAAGTACTGACGAATTATACCTCGTGTAGGAGACTATAAATCCATCAAAGTACTGACGAATTATACCTCGTGTAGGAGACTATAAGTCCATCAAAGTACTGACGAATTATACCTCGTGTAGGAGACTATAAATCCATCAAAGTACTGACGAATTATACCTCGTGTAGGAGACTATAAGTCCATCAAAGTACTGACGAATTATACCTCGTGTAGGAGACTATAAATCCATCAATGTACTGACGAATTATACCTCGTGTAGGAGACTATAAATCCATCAAAGTACTGACGAATTATACCTCGTGTAGGAGACTATAAGTCCATCAATGTACTGACGAATTATACCTCGTGTAGGAGACTATAAATCCATCAAAGTACTGACGAATTATACCTCGTGTAGGATACTATAAGTCCATCAATGTACTGACGAATTATACCTCGTGTAGGAGACTATAAATCCATCAAAGTACTGACGAATTATACCTCGTGTAGGAGACTATAAATCCATTAAAGTACTGACGAATTATACCCCGTGTAGGAGACTATAAGTCCATCAATGTACTGACGAATTATACCTCGTGTAGGAGACTATAAATCCATCAAAGTACTGACGAATTATACCTCGTGTAGGAGACTATAAATCCATCAAAGTACTGACGAATTATACCTCGTGTAGGAGACTATAAGTCCATCAATGTACTGACGAATTATACCTCGTGTAGGAGACTATAAATCCATCAAAGTACTGACGAATTATACCTCGTGTAGGAGACTATAAATCCATCAAAGTACTGACGAATTATACCTCGTGTAGGATACTATAAATCCATCAAAGTACTGACGAATTATACCTCGTGTAGGAGACTATAAATCCATCAAAGTACTGACGAATTATACCTCGTGTAGGATACTATAAATCCATCAAAGTACTGTCGAATTATACCTCGTGTAGGAGACTATAAATCCATCAAAGGATATATATGGTGGTAGTTATATGTATAACTTTAAAGGGGGAAAGCAATGAAAGGTGGGGGGGGGGGGGCAAAGTACTCGTGAGATCAAGCTTCACCGCCTTTTATCAAGCACTCGCCGCTGTGATATTCATTGTCGAATCCGGTAAAAGTTTTGTCTGTGATGCAGATGGTTAGGGTATTTAACGCCACTTTCCACAATATTTCAGTTAGATCGTGGCGGTCAGTTTTATTGTGGTGGTGTACAGGAATGAGGAAACCTACAAATACACATACAAGGGAAAAGAGACATTGCCATTTGAGGAATATATATTGTGTTACAGTCTTCAAGTTCGTCATAACTGCCGTATAATATTTGCAGCAACGACTTCAACCTAGGAGCAACATACACCTGTACGAGTGGTTCTTGCAACAGCAGCTGAATTATATCCAGAAAATCACTGCACAAGACACAATCTCTTTGAAATCGTATGAGTATGAACGGCAAGCTATGGGAGTATCGCTGCTAAAGCGGGCCTTTGAGTGTTAAGATCATTCTTTATTTCAAGCAAAATTGAATAGAGAATCGCATCAGGTCGCGTGCTCGCCCCGAGTGCGGAAGATCGTGGGTTCCAGCCCAGGTCGGATATAACAAAGGACTATGAAATTGAAATTCGCTGCTTCTCCACTGAGCACACATCATTAATGAGGAAGAGCAAAGAATGGCTGGCTTAGAATTATAATAATGTGTCCGAATGGAGCGACATGTCTACCTGCGGACTGTTGCTTCAGTACAAAGCAGACATAATCTCTTCGAAATGTAACTTGTTCCCGTCATGATATATGATTGACCGTTATGGAATATCTGTGGCACAAATGACCACAGATATGTTCCACTTGTCGTTAACACTTCCCGGTCCTTTCCTCATTCATGACTAATCACAGGGTTTGTAACTAGATTAACACGACGGGTACCACTAGTGCCACTAGGTGACAAAACGGATGTTGTATCCTTTTAGGGTTAGGCTATGCTGTATAACGCCACTTTCAAGAATATTCCAGTTATATCGTGACCCTCAGTTTTATTGGTGAAGAAAACCGGACATACAATGAAAACAGAAATGTACATGTGCATCGTCGATCATGTTACATGATAAAACATATTTGTGATTGGTTCTATATGATGCATATCTGATTTGATTTATGGTGTTTAACACCACTTTCAGCAATATTTCAGATATATCATGGTGACCAGTTTTAGTGGTGGAAGAAGCCGGAGAGAACCACCGACCATGGGCAAGCAACTGGTAAACTTTATCACTTGTGGCTGCGAGTCGAGTGCACCCTTTTTGTAATTTACACAACCGGGCGCTAACCCACGCCATATTGGTGATAGGCTTGTGTGAGTTGTTAGGTAATCCAACTACCTAACTCATTGAGCCACCCGGGCCTTTATATGATACATATGAGAGAAATTGATACTAATGAATATAAAAACAATATTTTTCTATATAAAATTCTGGAAATGTCTACAATTGAAGATATTCATCGACTTACTAGCTGCCAATGGCAATGTCATAGAAACAAAAGGCAACATCGCTATCCCTAACACAGGCCTATCAATCTTCTACCTGGGTACAGGTACTTCAATAAAGAGTGGGGTGAAGGAAGGGTAAGTAATTCCTGCTCTATTAGTGGCACCCTTCGTTGTAATCTAGTTACAAATCCGGTGATAAGTCATGAATGAGAAAAGGATCGGGAAATATTTACGACAAGTGGAACATATCCGTAGTCATTTGTGACACAGATATGCTATAGCGGTCAACGATGTCATGGTGGCGACCGTAAAACTTTTGAAGTGATGACTTCAACTTAACCAAGAGATCCCTTGGTTCAGTAGCTTCCTTGTTAGCAGCAAACTTCTATCAAGGAAATCCCGATAGGAACCACACGCTGTGGAATATCAACTGAGACCTATATACATATATAACTCCATATGCAGGTGCTGCTGCAATTTTGCTACATATAAATGGAAATTTCACAATGGAAAAATTGAAACGATATCTTTTGTGGTAAAGTTTTCGTTCTTAACCGCCCCTCACTGTCAATTACGAGGTGTAGGTCAAGGTATGCAGTAGACCTATCTGTATCTATGGTATCCTTTATTTCAAGCTCAATGACAATGGGCTGAGTATATAGCCAAGGGAGATCATCATTTCCACGGCCTGATAGAGGGTTGCTGCTAAATGAAAGGGAGTTACTGAACCATTTGTTTACGTAATGGAGAATACAATCCAACTGCAGATTCTTAAAAATAATCGAGTAATGATCCGGTTGAATATTTTTAAGAATCTACCAGTTGGAGTGTATTCTCTTAGGGAGCCACTATTTGATTTTTATGGGGGGAAGGGGGGGGGGTGTCAAAATAAAAAGGCACAATCGATACCCCTAGCCCACACATATGTAGCCGCTCAAATTTCTGACTCAGTACATGTACTTCAATGAAGAGTGACGGAGTCAAACTAAGTATATTTCCCCCTCCCTTCTTAGTGAAATGATTAAGTAAGTATTCAAATGTTATTTCAGTCTTACTATTTACAGTTTATTTAGAAATTTGAAGGACGTACATAAAGTAATACAAAACCATTTGGATGTCAGTATGATTATGGGATAAGCATAGCGTTTAACATATCATATTTACTCAAGTGTGAAATGGGCAAATCTAAAACGTGTAACGGAACGAAACGAAACGAAATAAAAACGAAACGAAACGGAACGAAACGAAACGAAACGAAATTGTTTCGTTTCTTGTTTTAGTATTTATCTGCGTGTAATTACTAATTCAAGGAACTGTTTCGTTTCGTTCCGGTTCCGTTTCGTTTCTTTAATTAGTAAAAATACACGCACTACTTTCTATATTAATTTTACCATTAGTTCACATTAGACCTAAGTTGCAATCACAGGGACTTGTCTTTAGGCTATTATATAACTTTTATTTAAAAATACTACCCCCTAGGTTAGTATACAGGGGTTGGTATTTTTAAATAAAGTTGTGTATATCCTATAGACAAGCCCATGTGGCTGCGATTCTCTTATAATATCAAGACTAGAAAATCCCGATCATTATCATTTCCTACATACTGTGCTCTATAATGCCAACACAGACACATACCGATAATTCAAGAAGAAAGGTAGTCAATATCATTTCCAAAAGAACCGTACGCTATGCACATAATCCAAATGCACTGAAAACTGAAGAAAAAGAATGAGCAACCCACTTAAGACCCATCAAAATACTTTAGTTTCTCATCCCGCCCCAAAATTGCCTTCCGCCTCAATCTTTTTCGACGTTTTAAGATCAATGAATTAATAGATTTTATTGATTTTGACCGCCTTTGTCAAAACATCTTCAGCAAATTTATCATCGCAAAATTTACCAAAACTTCAGGTGTCATGAACATCATATAAAAATAAAAACCGCCTGGCCGCCTTGAATTGCTCGATTAAAAGTTTCGACCAGAGAAGGGATCGAAATCAAGACCAAGGAAATATTCCGTCCTCGAGACATCAAAGAGATCAGAAGGATCAAAGGGGTTTAAAGAATCTAAAAATAACTCATATAAGGGCTGGCAATAAAAAGGGTTACCAGATGGTGTTAAATGGGAACATCAAAGGATATCAAAGGACAAGGTACAATGGCCTTCTTTGGCATAAATATGAGCAAAAATGAAAATCCAAGTAAGCAGAATGATATACTGGTAGTTGTAAAAGTAACCTTGATTTATTTCACTTTTTGACTTGTTGGGCCATTTACAGCTTGCTATGTGGTGTGAGATTCCTCACTGCGTTGAAGACCGTAATGCGATCTCTAGATGTAAAATTTAGATCGTCTCGTTATGGAGATGGGATGTTGTCTCCTTGACATTTACCCATATTCGTTCTTTTTCATTTTGAAATACCTACTTTGTAATAAATGAAGAAAAGTCCCAAATTTCTTACATTGCTATGTATGGCAGAAGCCATCATCAAAATGACACACAGTCTTTGTGCAAATCCCTAATTTTGTTTTGTTTTTTGTTTTTTGTTTTTGTTTTGTTTTTGTTTCGATTTTGGCCAATATTTATATAAACTTTGAGACTGTAAAATTGCCTGCGCATGAAAGACACAATTTCCTATTTCACGTAAATATGCATTTCTGTAATATTGTCTTGTTTCATTAATGCAGATACTGAGTATTGTCGACCCAGCGTATCATACTCTACAAACATTTTGCAATTTTGTCGTCAAATGAGCAAAAATGTTAGCTATATTCTTCAGACAATTTTTATATGATACGGCATACGATTACAGGTGAATGTTGTACCACAGTGTCGTAACACCTTGCAGTATGTAGTTTCATATGTAAAGTTTCTGGAGGATTTCGCTCAAACTAAGTACTGCTCTTCAAATGAGAAAAAAACAAATTGTAGAGTACGAGACGCTGGATCGTATTTACAAGTTTGAAGACAAACAGATGAAAACTGGCATGACTCTGGGCCACAAAAGTTTCGTCACACAATTTTCGACAAAAGAGGTGCTATACTACGATAACTTTTTGAAGAACTACTGAAAGTATTTACATGGCTTGTTGGATTCCCATATCAATTATCTACAATTTCAGCTTTAATTAGAAAGTACATTGCAAATTTTAGGTGAACTCAAGCAGAAAATCTGCCGTGTGTCGTACAATAAACAACTCATCCACCGAACGCTCAAATAGCGCGACTACACCGTGTACAAATGTAAGTCGGTCGTGTCTTGGTCGGAACAAAGTAACTAAGTACAGTACACCTATAGGAAATTACTAAAACACGAAACGAAACGCAAAAATTCATAAACGAAACGAAACGGAATAGTTTCGTTTCTTAAAATAGTGATATCCCTATAGTAATTACTAAAACAAAAAACGAAATCATTCCGTTTCGTTTCGTTTCGTTCTGTTCCGTCCGTTCCGTTCCGTTACACGAAATAGTATCACCCAGTGTGAAATGATTTTATTCTTCTGGATTCTTGTTTCTTCATACTACAACAGAAATACTATAAAAATACCAGAACCCCCCCCCCCTTTTAATGAATAAAACGGAAAAAAAGCCATAATCTACTATTTAAATATTTAAGAGAAGAAACACATGGACTATACATATGAAACAGGACAAGGTAGATCAATTTATGTTCAGGTCATTTCAATTTATATTTTGGTTTGACTTATACCTGGTCCTCTGTTAAGGCCCTGTTACACGGCATAACAAGTATCGCGATACTTGTATCATACAACTTTTTGTATCATGATCCTTGTCTTTTTACACACCAAATCAAGTAGCATGTTTCAAGCAGAGTTTGTATACAAATTGTTCCCGCCAAAATGGAGAATCCTGACAATGAAGACATTATCATACAAATTGAGGAGACTCTCCATCTGTTCCTTTGACCAAATAACATCACTACTTTTTCTCCTTATCAGCCATGTTTTATTTACTATGTGCTTTTATTTGTTGATGATGTTGTAACCTCCTGACCTCAAACCAAGATCTCTGATTGTTCAGAGATAAAATGTATCGTGATCCTTGCTGTACAGAATAAAACACGCTCTATCACAACTTCTAAAAGTTGCATGCTACAGAGTAATAGCACTGTTTACACTGTGTTTTTTGCTTGATGATACAAGTATCATGATACTTGCTTTACCGTGTAACAGGGGCTTTACTGTACATGTAATGCTTTATAAGATGTTAAGGTGAGGGTCACACTATTGTTCGAACAGTGGATTATTTTTAAGAATCTAAAGTTTATTCTTTTGTTCTTGAATATATGAACTTTAACCTTTTACTATTTTAGGCTTATAAACGTGTTTTACTTATTTTGGGACTTTCGTGTCTCGAACCACTGCTGGGATTTTTAAAGTCTACTTTGACTTCCAAAACTTCCATCTTACCATTCGGCTAAGTTAACTACATTAATAAATTCTATAATTAGTATATATAACTCTTGATAGTAAGCTTTGCTAAAAAAAATCAACAATTTGCTTACAAAAAGCAATAGAACAATATATACAAGACACGATACAAGTATTTGAATTCTGACATAATTTATGTTCAGAACTGACGAGTATTCTCGCAATACAAAACCAACCAACGAACCGACCGCAACTTAACAAATCAGACAGACCACAGGTGAATATTTGGGACACTTGAAAGACCTTGAAATATCTAAATATAAACGATTCTATTCACTTGAAAGACCTTGAAATATCTAAATATAAACGAGAATCGAAAGCACGGATGCCGATAAAATGTTGTTGTTTATTTTTTGTTAATTGTGGTTTATTTAGCTTTCTGAACATTAAAGGGGTAAACATATAAAATGAAAACACTGTTGGTGATAGAAATGTATTATGTTTAAGAGAAGACACTCCAACTTGTAGATTCTTAAAAATAATCAACTGGGTCTCGTTGATTATTTATAAGAATCTACAGTTGGAGTGTATTCTCCATTTAAATAAAAAAAATGTTTGGTGTTTGCAACGTTCACATGAGTGTGAAGTTACAAGGAAGTCGGATTACATTACCAATAGTATATAATCTACGTAATGTCGACGCCTTGTTCGTGGCGTATTACTTAAAACAACAAAAAGTGTTTTGAGGTGCGAAGATTGTTGTATTGAGGTAATATTTAAGACTCAGTATGTTATTACATCAACACATAAGAATTTCCTTGATAGATGGTTGACGCTAGCAATGAAGATACTTGACCATGGGTTCTTATTAGTTAGGTTGGGTGAACTGAGGTGCTCCGGAAGGGTAAGTAGTTCCTGCTCCACTAGGTCAAGGTATAATGCAGCCCTAATTATGTCAGTGGTATCCTTTATTTCAAGCTCAATGAGAAAGATGAGATCACCACAATCAGCAGACTCCTTTAGTGAAAGGACATCATCTTTATAGCGTACGGTGAAATTAATGAACCGAAGTATCTTCCTTTCGTTTTTCTTAATAAAACCCTGAATGAAGTCTGCCTCGTACGAATAAAGGAACAAGTCGGCGAGAAGGAACAGTGGATACCCATAGGTATGCCTATTAGCTGTTGAAAAGCACGTCCAAGAAGGATATCATGACTTAACTAACAAACTGATTGTCTAAGAAGGATATCATGACTTAACTAACAAACTGATTGTCTAAGAAGGATAACATGACTTAACTAACAAACTGATTGTCTAAGAAGGATATCATGACTTAACTAACAAACTCATATTACCATACGATCACGACCGCGACGCCTCCTGAATTCACAAAACACTACACAGATAACTAAAGACTAAGCAATCTCAACCCCACTTAAAACCGGGGAACTCAAAACACTACACTGATAACTAAAGACCAAGCAATCTCAACCCCACTTAAATCCGGAGAATTTAAAACACTACACAGATAACTAAAGACCAAGTTACCCCAACCCCACTTAAAACCGGTGAACTCAAAAAACTAAAAACTAAAAACTAAAAATCGAAAAATACGAGCTCCACTGGGAGTGACCCCAAGTGCTCCGGCAGGGAAGTCAGTTTCTTCTCCACTAGTGTCACCCATCGGGTTATTCTTGTTACAAACCCGGTGATATGTTATAAATAAGGAAAGGACCGGATGGTGATTACGACAAACGGAACATATACGTGGTCATTTGTGACACAGATATTCTATAACGGTTAAACATGTCATGGTGGAGTCTATAATACTTTACAAGTGATTACTTCGACTGAATCACTAGGAACCATTGGTTCAGTAGTCATGATGGAGTCTATAATACTTTACAGGTGATTACTTCGACTGAATCACTAGGAACCATTGGTTCAGTAGTCATGGTGGAGTCTATAATACTTTACAAGTGGTTACTTTGACTGAATCACTAGGAACCATTGGTTCAGTAGTCATGGTGGAGTCTATAATACTTTACAAGTGATTACTTCGACTGAATCACTAGGAACCATTGGTTCAGTAGCTTCCTTGGTAGGAGCAACAGTCTATAAAACAATCATGATAGGAATAACAAGCTCTTTAATATCGGATCAACTGAGTGGCATACGCAAAATTTAAATCACCTCTTTTGTCGGACAGCTTGGTTCTAAACTGGCTCTCACTGTCAATCTCGAGGTGTGAGTCAATGTATGAAGCATACCGAGCTGTATCTGTGGTAATAGGAAAGATGCGATCAACAAACGCAGCAAGCTGTTTTAGTGAAAGGACATCATCTATATTGCGTACGGTGAAATTAGAGAACCGAACTAGCTTCTTTTTGTTTCTCTTCAGAAAACCCTGTATAAAGTCTGCCTTGTACTAATAAATGAACAGTCGGCGAGACGAAACAGTTCATACCCATAGTAATGCCTACTATCTGTTGAAAAGCACGTCCCACCAACATAGCAAACATATTGTCAATCAAAATCTCGGACTTTTGGATGATTCAGTTTCAGGAAACATTTCGGTAGAATCAGAGTGCTTTAATTGCATATAGCAATGACTGCTAATTAAAAAAATATTTCTATTTTTGTAGACTGACGAAGAAAGAATGCAGTTTATTATATCAGCAACATTTGCTGTGATTTCACTTGTTGGTGTGGCTTCACCATGTCCTAGTGTTTGCAAGTGTACTGACACTCCACAAGGATTTACTGTTGAATGCAGCAATAAGAGTCTAAGTAGAATTCCAACAGATATACCGACTAATACTATTGTTTTGTAAGTCTATTATCTGATTATATATGTTATTTATAATATATAATTTCTCTTCCCTAAAACTACGATATATTATCTTCAGTTATTTCAGTAACGTATAGATTGTCTGTCGGGGGAAACCAATGTCAACAAAATATCTGATGTCTGTATGTATTATGTAGATAACTTTGTAGTCAGAACTTTGTTACCACGAAAGGAACAAAACTGTACTAATTGATTTTTAACTATTATCATTCTAAAGTTTGATGAAAGCAAAGATATAACATGGTTTGAAATATTATTTGTTTAGCTATTACAAATATGAAATGGTTGGTAAAGTTAACTAAATTTAAAACGTGCTTGACATGTAATCAAGCACAAACACGTTGCACTATTATTCATTTAAAAATATATGAGGAATGCATTCCTGTTGCACAATTGAAGTAAATGAAGTTAATTATATCAAAAAGATTCCCCTTATCAAATATGAATACTATGTTTTATTTCCAGTGAACGCGAAGCTATGTACATCATTGTCTGTACGTACACAACTAGAGCCGAATATCTATGCTACGTGGCTCAAATGAACAAATTTGTCAGTCACCTCTTGGTTATATCATTGGCTTAAGCATATTTTATTTTAGCTTACCATGGTCAGTTCATTATGCTGGTCGGTAAAGGTAAGCATGCTCTTCTTGGAAGAGCCTGGTATTTGCTGGATCCGTATTGTTCATCTTTTTAGCTTTCTGTGATATGTTGCGTTTTTGTGTTTTGTTTGTCTTTGCCCGGTGTCCTGGTTACCTAATGTTGTCAATGACTTTGGATTGTCTTTGCCCTATGTCCTGGTTACCTAATGTTGTCAATGACTTTGGATTGTCTTTGTCCTGTGTCCTGGTTACCTAATGTTGTCAATGACTTTGGATTGTCTTTGTCCTGTGTCCTGGTTACCTAATGTTGTCAATGACTTTGGATTGTCTTTGTCCTGTGTCCTGGTTACCTAATGTTGTCAATGACTTTGGATTGTCTTTGTCCTGTGTCCTGGTTACCTAATGCTGTCAATGACTTTGGATTGTCTTTGCCCTGTGTCCTGGGTGCCTAATGTTATCAATGACTTTTGATTGTCCATTCTTGATTGTCTCTTCTATTTTCTCTGAAGTTTGTTTGAAGGGATATGAAATGACATATCTACGACGTACTGGATGTTGTCATTTCTAACTTATTATTTTGCACCGTAACGATTTTCAATACACAGACGGGATTTCCGTAATGTTACAAAAGATGAACATGTTTGTCATAATTAAGACTAAAAGATATGCACCGTAATTAAATTGCAAATCAGGTGATAAACAGGGTTTACATTAAATGATACAGTTTACTTTAAATTATACAGTCTATCTGAACGGATACAGTCTACATTAAATGATACAGTCTACATTAAATTATACATTCTACATTAAATGATGCAGTCTACATTTAATGATGCAGTCTACATCAAATGATACAGTCTACATTAAATGATGCAATATATTTTAAGTGAAGCAGTCTACATTAAATGATGCAGTCTACATTAAATGATACAGTCTACCTTAAATGATACAGCTTACATTAAATTATAATCTACATTAAATGGTACATTCGACATGAAATGATACAGTCTACATTAATTGATACAGTCTACATGAAATGATATGTTCTACATTAAGTGATGCTTTCTACATTTCTCAACTACTTGAATCTGCCGCCAGATGCAGTCTTTATTACTTCCTGAATCAGACTAGCTTGCTTAGTTCTTCTTAAATAAATAAATAAAGTCATACAACTGTTCAAAATTTCGAATGTATACTGAATATAATATATGTATTGTTTTAGAGAACAAAGATAGTCCTATATCTATCAAAGTATAAACTAAACGTATGTGTTGAATATTTACAGAGATCTATCACACAATAAAATACCAAATATGTCGTACA
Source organism: Bathymodiolus brooksi (assembly GCA_963680875.1). Classification (NCBI taxonomy): domain Eukaryota; kingdom Metazoa; phylum Mollusca; class Bivalvia; order Mytilida; family Modiolidae; genus Bathymodiolus; species Bathymodiolus brooksi. The sequence goes on along the minus strand of OY804588.1, from coordinate 82,638,609 downwards.
CTTTCAACAATCTACCAGCATTAAAGGAACTGTAAGTACAATGTAGTTGATTAGTTCAAATGTATTGTTGAAGAGGAGCGTGATATGGTAGATAACATCTGGGCTTCAATTTCAGATAATAATTTAGACTGATAGATTGTAAATTAAGAAGGTCTAAGAGTACCTAAATATGATTCATTATTGGACATCAGGACCACCTCAGAATTCACAACATTATACATTTCGTACATCAAGACATCCACAAAACCCTCATATGTGAACGGATAGAAAAAAAAAGCAATAATTGCTTCAAAATTTACATTAAATTATACAGTCTACATTAAATGATACAGTCCACATGAAATGATACAGTCTACATTAAATGATACAGTCTACATCAAATGATACATTCCACATGAAATGATACCGTCTACATTAAATAATTTGCTCTACATTAAATGATACAGTCTACATTAAATGATACAGTCTACATTAAATGATGCAGTCTACATGAAATGATACAGTCTACATTAAGTGATACATTTCTCAACTACTAGACTCCGTTGAGAGCTGTAGTCTTTGTTACTTCATGAATAAGACTAGCTTGTTTAGTTCCTCTTGAATAAATGCATAAATTTATCTAAAAGTTCAACTTTTTGAATGTATACCACTATTAATATAATGCATTGTTATAAAAAACAAAGAGAGTCATGTATCTAACAAAGTTTAAACTAAAGGTGTGTGTTGAATATTTACAGAGATTTATTCTACAATAAGATATCATTTATAGAAGAACACGTTTTCAACAATCTACCAGCGTTAGAGAGTATGTAAGTACAATTTAGCTGATTTATTCAAATGCAATGTTGAAGAGGAACATATTGCCTTCAATTACAGACTATTATTTAAACTGATAGATTATAAATTAAGAGGATCCCAGAGTACCTAAATATGATTCATTATTGGACATTAAGACCACCTCTGAATGCAGAAAATGATCAATTTCGTACATCAAGACATCCACAAAACCGTCATATGTGAACGGATAGAAAAAAAGCAATAAATGTACTTGATGACGAAGACAGAGTAATCAAAGGTGATATCAATACATTAAAGTGAAGCCCATATATATATATATGTATATATAAATATTCTACTGGAGTGAAATATCTTGGCTTATCCTATGATTTCATTTGTTAATCAAGCCGGGAATATAAGCCAGTATAGCCGTGGTAGGGATGGTGATATTGTCATGTTTTTGTTGTTAAATAAGGTTCCATCATCGCTTCATATCTTTACCCATTTGAAAGTTAAATTACAAGAAGAAAATGCTATAACCATATGTAGCATCAATGTCTAGAAGCTTAGGAAATAGGTATAAACGTATACGTATATAATCCTGGAATGTCAAAAAGATGAAAAAGCTACTAAATTTAATGAAAAGAACTTGAAACAAAACAAAAGTGGCATATTAAACTTTGACCAACACACTGACCTTGTTTTCGTTCTTGTTGCTGTTGGATGACACAGCTCTCCACGAGTATACATGTTTTTCTACTGGGACACATTATTGCCAACCAGTCTTTGATCTTTCTCATGAATGCTGTGTGCGTAGAGGAGATTCAACAAATACACATTTAACATCTGGATTGACCCTACCGGGGATCGAACCCAAGATATATCTACACTATTCATTACACCACAGTGGATGTATTTTCATGATATGTCACAATGATATATTTTGTAGGAGCATCCGGGAAATGATGCAGTCTACATTAAATGATACAGTCTAAAATATATGATACATTCCACATTAAATGATGCAGTCTATATTAAATCATATAGTCTACAATAAATGATACAGTCTATATTAAATTATACAATCCACATTAAATGATACAGTCTACATTAAATAATACTGTCTGTTTTAAATTATACAGTCTATATTAAATTATACAGTCCACATTAAATGATACAGTCTACATTAAATAACATTGTCTACATTTCACAACTACTTGAATCCGCCTCAAGCTGAATAGAGGTAATACTTGTATATAAACGTTCAACATTACTAATGCATATAGATATATATATCTTGTTTTAGACAGCAAAGAGAGTCATATATTTAACAAAGTATAAACTCGACGTATTTGTTGATTATTTAAAGAGATTTATAACACAATAAAATATCAGAATTAAAAAGCGGAGCTTTCAACAATCTACCAGCTTTAAATAATATGTAAGTACAATGTAGTTGATTAGTTCAATATAAAATATGAATGGATGGAAAATTTCCCATGAAGAGTTATGAATCAATGATAATTCACCGATTTGTTGATTAAGATATGAAGCTGTTTTAACATATGCTTATCAAAAGTGACATATTAAACTTTGACCAGCACATTGACCTTTTTTTCTTCATATGTATCTACTTGGACATATTATTCTAATTCTATACCAACAAGTCTTTGATCTTTGTCTTTTATGCTACTACGTGATGGAGAAGCAGAAAATACAAATATTACAATCTCTTGTTTGATCCTACCGGAGATCGAACGCAAGATCTATCTACACTAATCATTAAACCATGTACCTATATAATATGTCACCATTATATGCCTTTTTTGTAAGAAACATCTGGACAATTAAATGATACAGTCTACATTAAATGATACAGTCTACATTAAATGATGCAGTCTACATTAAATGATACATTCTACATTAAATACTGTATAAGTGGTTATTTTCGCGGGGGGTTAATTTTGCCATTCTTTTATTCAAACTGTTCGTGTGGTGATTAATTTTGCGAAAGCTATAAAGCAGGGGAAAAAATGCTGCGATTTTGACGTTTGTGGAAGTAAAGAAAAAGAGTGGGCTAGATCAATTCTTGATCGCTTAAATTTTCAAAAGAGAAAAGCCACTAAAGGTGTTAAACATTTACCCGAAGATTTCGAAAAAAACCAAACGTGAATACCTAGATCGTATTAACAAAGTTGTAAAGGAAAACAACATTCCTGATCAATTGGTGATTAACTGGGGTCAAACAGTTATTATATAATAAATTATTTTGAACACAAAACTGACATTTTGTTTTGATAATTAGAGTTCATCCAAGCCAATCGACCATACATTAAGTAAAACACATAATAATCGATAATGATTACACTGCTAAACCTGTTGACACCTGATAATTCTAATAAGGGTTACCTAAGGGCTAAATTGACAGTTATGATAACTGTCTTAATTAATTTTCAGGTTTTATAATTTCCGTTATATAACCTCTTATTGCTGAATGGCTAATAAAGTGTCACGAAACCCTTGAAAGAGACCTTGAATTTATCACACAGGCATTTAAGGCTGTGGGCATCCCATACTGAACCTCATGGACAAATACATAACGCGGATGTCAGTTTATTTTATATCCTGTTCACAATATTTACTTTCTTACTTTTCTGTCTTTTGTACATTCAGTTAAATTTACTTCACATATTTGATATTTATATTAAATCAACGGTTATTTTCCATGCACTTGCTAAGTATAAGACCGTCAGATATGTCAGGGAAGGTACTAGTTTTACTCACGAGTGTCTCGACTAACAATCGTGTTGTCACGATCAATCTTAAATCCGAAAACCTTTCGCGTGGGAGTTATTTTCGCGTATCTCTCTTAAACGCGAAAGTAGCGAAAATTAACCCCACGTGAAAATAACCACTTATACAGTAGTATAGTTTATATTACATGATACAGTCTTTATTAACAAATATAGTCTACATTAAATTGTACAATCTACATAAATGATACAGTTACATCAAATGATACAGTTTTACCTATTTTACCTATTTTGTTCCTGTATTGTTATAAATACTGTTATAGTGACAGCCAGAACCTTTGAACCGTACTGAAAGCGAGAAGTTTGGCGCTTTAAAATCTGATTCAACCCACCATTTCTTTAGAAATGCCTGTACCAAGTCAGGGTCATTACAGTTTTCACAGTTTTCCGGTTGTTGACTGATTTTGTCTGTTTATATAATTATGAGTTTTGACTTTCCCTCCGTAAGATTGTTCGTAGTTCGGTAATTTTGTTATTACCCTTATTTACATTAAATTATACAATCTATATTAAATGATACACTGCATTAAATAATACAGTCTATATTAAATGATACAGTCAACATTAATTGATACAGTCTGTGTTAAATGATACAGTTACATTAAATTATAAAATCTATATTAAATGATACACTCTACATTAAGTGATGCAGCATACATTAAATGATACCTTCTACATTAAATGATACAGTCTACATTAAGTGATACGTTTTATATGAAATGATACAGTTTACATTAAATGATGCAGTCTACATTAAATGATATAGTCTGCATTAAGTGATAAAGTCTACATTAAATGATGTAGTCTACATTAAATGATGTAGTCTACATTTAATGATGCAGTCTACATTTAATGATACGTTCTATTTTAAATGATGCAGTTAGTTTACATTTCTCAACATTATTTAGAAAATGTTACATGTATTTCCTTCAATATAGTCTACCTTAAATGATGTAGTCTACCTTAAATGATGTAGTCTACCTTACATGATGTAATCTACATTAAATGATACGTTCTATATTAAATAATACGTTCTATATTAAATGATACAGTTTACATTTCTCAACTGCTTGGATCCGCCGCGAGATGCAGTCTTTGTTACTTTCTGAATAACATAAGACTAACTTGTTTAGTTCTTCTTGAATAAATGAATAAATTGATATAACAGTTCAACATTTCCAATGTATACTAATATATGTATTATTTTAGAAATCAAAGAGAGTCATATATGTAACAAAGCATAAACTAAAGGTATGTGTTGAATATTTACAGAAAGCTACGATTCAATAACATATCATTGATAGATGAGAAGACTTTCAACAATCTCCCAGCTTTACAATTTATTTAAGTACAATGTAGCTGATTAATTCAAATGTAGTGTTGTATATTATCCTGAAATGGCAAATAAGTTAAATAGCTACCAAATATTTACAGACTTCTATACCTTAATAAGATATCAATTATAGAAAAGTACGCTTTAAACAATCTACCAGCATTACAGTATCTGTAAGAACAATGAAGTTGATTTTTTCAAATGTATTGTTGAAGAGTAATGCAATATGGTAGATAAAAACTGGGTTTCACTTTTAGATTACGATTTAAAATGATATTAGTAGATTGTAAATTAGGAAGACCCCAGAGTACCTAAATACCATTTAATATTGGACATTAAGCCCATCTAAGATTGCACAAAATTATAAATTCTGTATATTAAGACATAAACAAAGTACTGAAATATGAATGGATAGAAAAAAAGCAGCAATTGTATCTTATGACGAATACAGAGTAATCTGATGTGATATCAAAACCTTTCAGTGAAGCTGATATATGATATTTGTCCTTCATACTGGGTGGTGCGTAAAGGCGAAACAGCAAAATAAAAAATATCACAGTCTCTGGTTTTATCCTACCGGGGATTGAACCAAATATCAATCCACACTTAACATGACACCACAGCGGATGTACCTAAGTGGTATGTCATAATGATATATTTTATTGGGAACATTCGGATAATTAAATGATACAGTCTACATTACATGATACATTCTTCATTATATGATACATTCTACATTAATTGATACAATCTACATTAAATGATACAGTCCACATTAAGTGGTACAGTCTACATTAAATGATACAGTCTACATTCCTAAGCTACTTGAATCCACCTCGAGCTGCAGTCTTTGTTACTAAATGAAGAATATGAGACTAGTTTGTATAGTAGTTCTTGAATAAAGGTAATACATTGCTATAAAAGTTTATCATTACTAATTTATATAAATATATATTGTTTTAGACAACAAAGAAAGTCATATATTTAACATAGTATAAACTTGAGGAATTTGTTGATTTTTTTACAGAGATTTATCATTCAATAACATACCAGAAATAGTAATGGGATCTTTCGACAATCTACCAGCTTTAGTTGGTTTGTAAGTACAACGTAGTTGATTAGTTCAATATGAAATATGAATATGAAATATGAATGGATGGAACATTTTACGTCAAGAGTTATGATAAAATGAGAATTCACCAATTTCTTGATTAAGATAGGAGACTGTTCTCACATATGCTTAGCAAAAGTGGCATATTAAACTTTGACCAACACACTGTCCTTGTTTTCTTTATTGTGTTAGTTCACTGAACAAGCTCTTGATGGGTAGACATGTTTGTCTTCTGGGAGATATTATCCTACTTTCATGCCAATATTACAGTCTCTGGTTTCATCCAACCGGAGATCGAACACAAGATATATCTGCACTAATCATTACACCACAGCGGATGTACTTATAAAATTTGTCACAATTATATGCTTTATTAGGAACATCCGGAAGATTAAATGATGCAGTCCACATTAAATGATACAGTCTACATTAGGTGATACATTCATTAATTAATTAATCTATATTAAATGATACAATAATTACATGACATAGTTTACGTTAAATGATACAATCTTTATTAACTGATACAGTCTACATTAAATTATGCAGTCTACATAAATGATACAGTCTACATTAAATTATACAATCTACATTAAATTATACAGTCTAAATTAAATGATAGTCTACATTAAATGATACAGTCTACATTTCTCAACTACTTGAATCCACCTCGATCTGCAGTCTTTGTTACTTACTGAATAACAAAATACTAGTTTTAGACAACAAGTGTGGACACAGAAATGTGCTGTCCAAAAGGCAAGTGTGGATGTCAATATTTCATATTATTAACTTAAAAAAAAAAATTCATGGAGACAGGGTCCTGGATTTTTTTTAATAAAAAACTAATCCTGGATTATTATTTTTGCTTAAAATCCGGTCCTGTGTTTTTATTTCAAATTTTCATCATAGCCCCCCTCCCCCTCCCAAGGGATATACAATTGTATCATTAATAATAAATTAATAAATAATAAATTCAGATTTTCTATTTAAAATAAATCTCATTTACAAAACCACTGATATTTGTTCAATTTTTAACGCTTATTTAAGCTTTAGTCGCAACAAATTTTTATTTTTCTCTTTAAACTGTCGAGACATAACATTTATTTAACTGTAAAATTAACAAAAAAAATTCACCTCCCCTTTTTCCCTGTTTAAATCAATGATCAACAATATTCCAGAATCAAACAAATGAATAAATATAACAGATTTCTTTTACATGCATCTTTTTACCATGCAGAGTCGGTGTGTTTTAAATCGGTCATCCAATCAGGACGCTCATTATTCTTGTCTAAGATAAAAATACATCGCTAAAGTAAATTTACCTGTGGTTTCAGAGTAGAAGATTTTTAGAAATCGAACATACAATTTCCTCACTTCAAATCGTAAATTTACATAGAAATCAGAGATATTTCGTCATAAAACTTCACACATGGTTTTGTCTATCATATTTTTTGAAGACAAACATAACGTTTTATTGCATTTATCAATATTTTATGAGTATCAACAGTTGTTTTCAACACGTATCTGTTTCTCGATACAGCCGCAACTTCAACTTGTAAATTTACCTAGAAATCGTTGATATTTCGTCATAAAACTTCACACATGGTTTTGTCTATAATATTTCTTGAAGACAAGCATATCATTTTATTGCATTTATCAATATTTTATGAGTATCAACAGTTTTTTCAACGCCGTATCTGTTTCTCGATACAGCCACCCGATTACAATGACCCGTGACCCAGATTAGCATGTTCCAGCAGTTTTTTCTTAATACTGTTGTTTAACAAAGAGAGTCATATATTCAACAAAGTATAAACTAAAGGTATTTGTTGATTATTTACAGATATCTATCCTACAACACAATATCACATTTATACTACCCTTTCAACAATCTACAAGCTTTAGAGCATCTGTAAGTACAATGTGGTTGATTAGTTCAAATGTAGTGTTGAAGAGTAACGTAATATGGTAGATAAGATATGAATTTCAATCTTAGATTATAATTTAGACTGATAGATTGTAACTTATGAAGACCCCAGAGTACCTAAATAAGATTTGAAATTGGGCGTTAAGAACACCTCATAATGTACACCATTATATATTCTGTATATTAAGACATGCACAAAGTACTGAAATGTGGACGAATATAATAAAAAAGACGTAATAATTGATGACGAAGACACAGTAATCACAGTTGATATCAATACATTAAAGCGAAGATGTATTCTTACAAAACAAATTCTTAAAGACAACTTGGATTTGAATTTCACTTGTCATCATCTTAATTTTTTACTGTGTGAGGTTAAGCAATCTTCTCCTCTGAACCCGCTTTGCCAGATGAATCCAAACCTGGTAGGAAACATCATTGGAAGATCCTCTATAAAGATTGCTCATTTAGTTCCGATAAGATAAGAAACATGGACGCCACAGGTCATTCTTGTTTCTGATTTGTTGATTCCTAAAAGGTCTTCTTTTCTGAAACCGCTTGGATAAATGAATCGAAATTTGGTAGGAAGCATTCCAGAAAGATCCGCTATAGAGAATGCTCATGACGACGACAACCAATACGTGTTTCTGATTAAAGTAAGGTGAGCGACGCAGGCTCAGTCCACTGAACCTCTAGTTTAAAGCGCAACGCAGATCGTGCAATTGTTAACGTTAAGCCAACATGTACTAAAATGAGCAACTTTATTTAGAAAGTCTTACATCTATTTCCTTCAATGCAGTCTACCTTAAATGATATAGTCTACCTTAAATGATGTAGTCTACATTAATTGATGTAGTCTACATTAAATGATACGTTCTATATTAAATTATACATATACGTTCTATATTAAATGATGCAGTTTACATTTCTCATCTACTTGGATAACATAATACTAGCTTGCTTAGTTCTTCTTGAATAAATGAATATTAATATATGCATTGTTTTAGAAATCAAAGAGAGTCGTATATCTAAAAAAGCATAAATTAAAGGTGTGTGTTGAATATTTACAGAGATCTATCAAAAAATAAAATATGATTGATAGATGAGAACACTTTCAACAATCTCACAGCTTTACAGGATCTGTAAGTACAATGAAGCTGATTAATTCAAATGTAGCGTTTGTTTTTTTTTTTGGAATGGCAAATAAATTAAATAGCTACCAAATATTTACAGACTTCTATTCCGCAATAATATATCAATTATAGAAGAGTACACTTTAAGCAATCTACCAGCATTACAGTATCTGTAAGTACAATGCAGTTGATTTTTTCAAATGTATTGTTGAAGAGTAATGCAATATGGTAGATAAAAACTGGGTTTCACTTTCAGATTACGATTTAGACTGATATCAGTAGATTGTAAATTAAAAACACCCCAGAGTTCCTAAATATGATTTAATATTGGACATTAAGACCATCTAAGATTGCACAAAATTATAAATTCTGTAGATTAAGACATCAACAAAGTACTGATATATGAATGGATGGAGAAAAAAAATACAATTGTACCTGATGACGAATACAGAGTAATCAGAGGTGATTTCAAAACCTTTAAGTGAAGCTGATATATGATATTTGTCCTTCACACTGTGTGGTGCGTAGAGGCGAAGAAACCAAAACAATATCACAGTCTCTGGTTTGATCCTACTAGGGATTGAACCAAATATCAATCCACACTTATCATGACACCACAGCGGAGGTACCTAAATGGTATGTCATAATGATATATTGTATAGGGAACATTCGGATAATTAAATGATACAATCTACATTACATGATACATTCTACATTAAATGATACATTCTACATTAAATGATACAATCTACATTATATGATAAAATCCACATTAAATGATAGAGTCCACATTAAATGATGCAATCCACATTAAATGATACAATCCACATTATATTATACGATCCATATTAAATGATACAGTCCACATTAAATGATACAGTCCACATTAAATGATACAGTCTACATTAAATGATGCAATCAATATTAAATGATACAATCCACATTAAATGATACAGTCTACATTTCTAAGCTACTTGAATCCACCTCGAGCTCCAGTTTTTGTTGCTTAGTGAAGAACATGAGACTAGTTTGTGTAGTGCTTCTTGAATGAAGGTAATACATTGATATAAAAGTTCATCAATACTAATATATATACATATATATATTGTTTTAGACAAAAAAGAGAGTCATATATTTAACATAGTATAAACTTGAGGAATGTGTTGATTTTTTTACAGAGATTTATCATTCAATGAAATACCAGAAATAGACATGGGACCTTTCGACAATCTACCAGCTTTAGTTGGTTTGTAAGTAAAACGTAGTTGATTAGTTCAATATGAAATATGGATGGATAATTTTTCGTCAAGAGTTATGATAAAATGAGAATTCACCAATTTTTTTATTAAGATAGGAGACTGTTCTCACATATGCTTAGCAAAAGTGGCATATTAAACTTTGACCAACACACTGTCCTTGTTTTCTTTATTGTGTTAGTTCACTGAACAAGCTCTTGACGGGTAGACATGTTTCTCTTCTGGGATATATTATCCTACTTCCGTGCCAATATTACAGTCTCTGGTTTGAAACAACCGGAGATCGAACACAAGATATATCTACACTAATCATTAAACCACAGCGGATGTACCACTACCTATATAATTTGTCATAATTATATGCTTTATTAGGAACATTCCGAAGATTAAATGATGCAGTACAGATTAAATGATACAGTCTACATTAGGTTATACATTCATTAATTAATTAATCTATATTAAATGATACAATAATTACATGACATAGTTTACGTTAAATGATACAATCTTTATTAACTGATACAGTCTACATTAATTATGCAGTCTACATAAATGATAGTCTACATTAAATTATACAGTCTATTTTAAATTATACAGTCTACATTACATTATACAGTCTACATTATATGATACAGTCTACATTAAACTATGGATTGGAAATTAAATGATACAGTCTACATTTCTCAACTACTTGAATCCACCTCGATCTGCAGTCTTTGTTACTTACTGAATAACAAAAGACTAGTTTGTGTAGTGCTTCTTGAATAAAGTTAATACATTTATATAAAAGTTCCACATTACGAATGCATATTTATATATATTGTTTTAGACAACAAAGAGAGTCATATATTCAACAAAGTATAAACTAAAGGTATTTGTTGATTATTTACAGATATCTATCCGTCAACTTAATATCACAGTTATTCTACCCTTTCAACAATCTACAAGCTTTAGAGCATCTGTAAGTACAATATAGTTGATTAGTTCAAATGTAATGTTGAAGAGTAACGTAATATGGTAGATAAGATATGGATTTCAATCTTAGATTATAATTTAGACTGATAGATTGTAACTTATGAAGACCCCAGAGTACCTAAATAGATTTGAAATTGGGCGTTAAGAACACCTCATAATGTACACCATTTTATATTCTGTATATTAAGACATACACAAAGTACTGAAATGTGGACGAATAGAATAAAAAAGACGTAATCATTGATGACGAAGACACAGTAATCATAGGTGATATCAATACATCTTAATTTATTACTGTGTGAGGTTAAAAATCTTCTCCACTGACCCCGCTTTCCCAAATGAATCCTAATCCTGGTAGGAAACATCCTTGGAAGGTCCTCTCTACAGATTGCTCATTTAGTTCCGATAAGCCAAGAAACATGGCCGCCACAGGTCATTCTTGTTTTTGATTTGTTA